>OX422207.1:802607006-803904863 GCA_949130495.1 Sambucus nigra
TCTACTATAGCCGACACCTGGAAACCACTTGTATAGTACGTCTCAGCCTGATGCCTTCGGTCAAGACCACACTTATCACTTGCCAGTATAAAATCCCGTGCTACATCACCAGTCTCATACTCACATCAGCAACCTCGCACTCGGCCATGTCGAGACCTCTGTAGACGACATCTATAATATGAGCAGTACAAGGTTCCAAGATCTCATGTCCCATGTGGACAAGTCTATTACAATAAGATTATCCCCTCACGTGAGGGAATATTGCATCATAATTAGTTACATGTGTGAAGAGTAGGTGTCAACTAGCTATTGGGAGCCCCCTCATGCACATGTTAATTACATGCTTGGGGGTACATTACACCCTAAAGGCACTATAAATACACTTCATCTTCTACATTATAAAGGATGGATAATTCATAACCCTAGAAAAACTCTATCAAAATACTTAGTTAGAGAGAAAAGCTTGAGTGTTGTATTTACAAGCCAGTTGAGACATTGTTATAATGAAAACCACCATTCACATGACATAGTGGATGTAGGCTCCGGCCAAACCTCTTATATCTGGTGTTTCCTTCCTCATTGTCTCATCTCTTTCTACTATTATATTTCTTTATATCTACCACTGTTGTACTGGTGTGAACTTGTTTATCACTTTGACCTGGTGAGACAAATTCTGGTATCCTCACTCTGGTTATCTGGACACCTTGTTAATCTCTCCTATCAGCTCCTCAAATAATAACATTACACATATATTGACTATTAGCTTAGTCTTATCTGGGCTTTATTAGGAGTGATAGGTCCTGATCGGCAAAACAGGTAGGGTGTAAGAGAAAATATGGGCAGACTTGGAGGGGTTTAGGGGCATAAATGGGTATGATGGGAAATTTACTGGGTATAATCTAGGTAGATGGATCAAATTCTCGGTCTTGTTCTAGGAAGATGGCATTTTCATGATTTGGGAGTGGATTGTGGGTAGTGTTTGGCTTAGGATTACCTAGTGGGTAAATGATACCCCGATTGATTAGACCTTGGATTATATTTCGAACATGGAAACACTTATCAGTGGTATGGGTAGAAGTTTAATTGAAATCACAATGGGTGTCGGGTTTGAAATTTTTAGGAAGTGGGTTTGGTAATGGACGAGGGTCCAATGGCTTAATTAGATTTTATCTCAAAATGGTTTAGAAAACTTTGGATAGGTGAGAATGGAGCTCGATGTATTCTTTTTTTACCAAGTTACGGTGAGTTTCTACTTCCCAGGAATTGGTAGGGTTAGAGATGTTATTGATGGTTGAAACTGTGGTATTAGCTAGTTTCTCATACTTTTTGGGGGTGAGTTATCCAGATGCTTTCTTCGACTCAACTTATTTCTTGGCGATATCTTCTTCGATATCCACTCCTACTTCCCGGAGGTCTCAAAAATGAGGGTAGTATTATACTCCTATCGTTGCTTGGTCATGGGGTAAGAAGTTTTCTTCACAATACTGCCTTGTTCTTCTTCAGAAAGTCGGTTGGTCACGGTAGCCTATTTCTCTATCCACCTTGCTATGAAGTTACTAACAGATTCCCAAATATTTTGTTTGAAAAGATCTAAATCACGGCGGGTAACCTCTAACTCTTCATTGTACTTGTACTATGACTTGAATTCACGGGTGACATCCTCCCAACGGTGAATCCTGGGATCCACGAGAGATAAGAACTAGCAAAGAGTGTTGTCCTTCAAAGTTTGTTGGAAGATCCGGGATATTATTTCCTCAGAGGCACCTAGGAGATTCATGGCTCGGTGGTAAATTTGCAGATGAACAACTGGGGGTCCACTACCCCGAAACTTCTCAATGTTGGGCATCTTGAATATTTTCGATAGCCTTGATTTAGGGTAGGGAGACATATGGGCATAATCCATGTACTTTCCAAAGATTCGAACTCGGTCAAACTTTTTGGTCAATTGTAACACCCCGTATTTCTGTGCACGAAATATTTAATTAATTATAGAAATTTTAAATTCTTTGTGTGTCGTAATTTAATTTAATTTATTTTGTTAATAATTATTTAAATATTAATCGGTGAGTAATGGTTAATATTTGGGGGAATTTAATTACTAAGAGAATAGTAATAATTTAATTACGTTATAACGTGTATTAGTGATGTGGCATTTATTTATCTCATTCGGGAGTCGGTATAGACGAATTTGGGTGTGAGATAAGGATTTTTATAAATTAATTTGGATGTCAATTCTGAGTGCACAGTTGAGTCCGGATGGGTCGAGATAGTCGAAAAAGTGTACCCGGGGGTGGTAAATGGATGACAGAGCATTTTTAGGCATAGTCGGGCCCACACGGGGCGATTCGGGCCATTTTAATTAGGCCCATGTGGCCAAAAACGGGATTAAGGGTTTCTAACCTAATTGTGGGACTGATTGAACGGTAGTTAAAAACTCTAAACCTATGGTTTGAGAGAGACACAGAGAAAACAAATCTAGAAGCGAATTGGGGATCTTTTGGAGCCAAAAGTGAGGATTGGTCATCAAACCATTCCCTACAACGGATCAGACCCTACGAACGATATCAGGCAAGTGGTTAACTATTATGATTCTTAAATTGGTGATAATCAATTCATATTTTTGTGATGTGTAAACCAAAATCCGTTTTGGGTATAAATGGGTATTCGAGTGAAATCGGCATTTGAGAAATGGTATATCTTGATGAGATTTGAGATGATATTTGTAGGTTTCGTGATTCTATAGTTTAGGAATATGAACCATATGATGAAATCCATCATGAATGGACATTTAAATTCTAAAATTTGAGATGTAAAGTATTTGGGTGTTTGAAACTCGGGTAAAATCCGAATCTGGAAAACGTTAAAATTCGTGGAAATTGGTTATTGAATTAAGGCTTCTAGGTTGAGTAGAACCTGTTTTCATATGTTAAAATGGTGGATTATGATCGAAGATTTTTAGGGGATAAGGTAGAAGGTTGGTTGGGTTAATAATGTCTGAAAAAGAAAGTCGGAGAAGACGAATCCTTGTTCGATTAATCGATCGACCCAGGGGATCGATCGATCGATGGTCCCAGAATTTTGGCAGTTCGGCCAGTTTTATATATAAAGGAAAATTAATTTAGATTTTTCTCCCACTTCTTATTTAGTGATAAATTCACATGTGGTATATATATTCCTTATCAATTATAAGGGGATATAATTGGGTTTAGGAGGGTTATCATCGTACGCCATGAGATGAATGAATTAAGGGAAATAATTCGTAAGTATTGATTTTGGACCGAGGGAAAATATTTGGGTATTATAGTTGAGTGGAACTACATTATTAAAGGAATTTAAGTGTAATTGATTCGTTACGGGGCGAAATATAGATTTGGGCATTAACGATGGTACGGGCCAAGTGAGCGAGTCCGAGTATAATGGTTGGGCGACACCAAGTGTTAAATTAATTAATGTGTAAATTAATTAAATTAGAGTCAGATCATAGACTCCAATTGGTTTTAATTAATTCATGTATAAATTAATTAAATTAGGGTCGGACAATAGACTCGGATTGGTATTAATTAATTAATTAATGTGTAAATTAATTAAATTAGAGTCGGACCATAGACTCGGATGGGTAATAATTAATTGATGTGTTAATTAATTAAATTAGAGTCGGATCGTAGACTTGGGAAAGTGATAAATTTATTAATGAGAAATTAATTACTGTAGAGTCGGACCATAGACTTGGGAATATACAAGCTAGTGTTATGGGTTTTAGTACACGGTAAAGCCGGAATTTATATATATATATATATATGGGTGTGTACTAAATGGGTGTTATTAAATATCAGGGACTAGATATTTATTTAATTCTTATATACTCTAGTGCTATCAAGGGAGGTTGCATGATGTGCGTAAATCCCCTAGCTTGAGGAGTAGGGTGAGTATATCCCCAGGTTATAGCATCCGATATATGGGTGAGGGGCCTATCTCACTATCAGTGAAGGAATATGACCGCTTCCACTACGATATATGATTTAATTTAGTTGTGTGAATGGTTTATATTTATTTCCGCAGGCACTGTTCGGTTTAATTAATTAGATTAAATTTAGCACCAGCTTTTTGGAACACTAGGTGGTTAGTAAGTTTTAAAAAGGTTTTTGACAGTGATGCTAAGGATGAACCAACTGGGATTCCTATTTTAATTTTGTATAGGACTGATCACCTGGTATTTCATTAGGCGGGGTGTCACTGATGGTATCAGAGCATCAGGTTCTAGTGTCCTTAGGATCTATGCGACTTTTCACATTTCAGCTTAGCATTCTTTGATGTAGAGCCTTATGATAGGATTGTTGTATTCCTCTACGTATGCGACTTATGTTCTCCTGCTATCAAGTTTAGTGATGTGATTCATACACGAGTTCGGTTGAGCTTTGTATACCGAACATTCTTTAGGGCAACGAACGAGGGTCAGAGGAGGATTGCAGGAGGAGAGGCTCAACAGAAGACATGGGGTATTCTGGAAATGGTGATCAAGATAGGAATCACCTTGATTGTTCTTCTGGCCAGTGGGGATAGAATAATCACCCGGGGGCCATAGTCTCCTTAAGCACTATTATAGATAATGGTGGTACAATTTCAGTCTCACCCAGCGTAGTCATTAAAGGGTGGGGAGAGTTTGGAAGGACCCTTTTGGAAGGGCTATATATAAGGTATGAGTAGCAGAGTAGCGCGATAAGTCGATGGGAGGAAATAACCCAAAGACAATTGTGTAGGATAGTATGCGGTGGCACCCAGGACAAAATTTTGAATGAAATTTTTGGCCCAGTAGGGCGGTGTTGTAGTGGTAAGAGAGTCAGCACCATGTATGAAGGAGAAAATATGGAGTCGAACGAGAAATTTTGGGTATGGTGTGACCATAAGACTGTCCATCAGCTATTCAAATAAGGATGCAAGCGAAATTTCAGAGTTTATGAAATGGGTAAGATTGTAACTGATCATGAAAAAGATGATAATTTGTATAAGTGAACTTCGTAACCGACGAAGGGGATACGAAGAACGATAAAAGAACCCACAAATGGATAATGAACCTTGTGAGAAAAAACAATAATGGATAGGAAATACGACTAAGATGACTAGTGTTGAGGTCGTCAATATCTTTTATTTACCATCTTACATTAACACTTCTAAGATGCATGAGCCAATAAGGTTATAGATTTTAACCTAAAAATTAAATGAGATTTAATGGTGCTAGTGAAACATGACATAAGGGTATACCTAGTAAAGGAACCATCTTGACGTTTTAAATTAAATAAATTTCTACCCATTGACGGTGGATTTGATCCGTGTCATCGAGGCCAATAACGAGTCCCATAGGGCTAGGGAAGCCTAAGGAACAATGGGGGTAGCACTTAGGGTCAAGACTACCAAGTACGCGAGAAGGACAACCCTAACATGGCCATTTGGGCCAGAGGTAGGGGATTGACAGAGAGAGGTGTCTGATGTGTGGAAGTGGAACCACGACAATTGATTATGTCCACAGTGAGGTGGGGGATAGAAGTGCAATGCCCAGTAGGGACAACAATTGTGAAATTTTGGTTCGGTCGGATGGGAATATTATGTCCAGGAACCATTTGGGTCACCGGTGGATAGGCGAGTGGAAGTATGAGTTCTATCCTCGGATAGATGGGGTGAATTTCCTGACACGGGTGATCACAATATTCTTGTTAGCACTATATTCACGGGGGGACGAGTTTAGTGGGTGTATAGTAGTGTTACTATTAATTATATGGTTACCATGGGGTAACGGAGCTCTCTTTCGTCTTATCTGCAGGGGATCAAGTGTGAAAACTGAGAGGGTATATTTTATGAGATTTACTCATTTTGAGTGTTAAGGAAGCATGATTTTTCCTGGGTATGTATTGGTTAGCAATGGGTGTGTACTATTACGAATAGTGATAGTAAGTTTTAGTGTTCGTGACACCAGGTTATGAATGACTCCTGCTAGGTGTCACCTGTGAGGAAGACTAGCCTATATACATGTGTGTGTATATAGCCTGTATTGTGTGGTATGATAGACATATAAGAATTTCTTGTATTATTATACTTTTCCCGATAAGAAGGGATGTATACCGAAGCGATTCAGGGTGGTTAGAATATTTTTCGAGCGGGGAGAGATAGCTCGGGATTTATTTTGCGCAAGAACTACTGATTGTAAGGGCGCGGTATTTTATGTTGTCTTTTGTAGCATAATAGTATGCCTATATACTTTTGTGTTAAGAGACAAGTATTTGGGGGTACGCACTATGGACTAAGGGTCTAACAGATCTCTGCGATCGACAATGTTAGATAATAGTGTATCGGGGGGTTCCTTGTTTGGATTTCGCTTTGCGAGACGTCCCACACATGAAACTTAGCACAATGTTGGAAGTGGGCAGATGTTTGGTCGTTAGTACATAGGTGGGGTACCGGTTATTATTCATGTACGTGATATGACTGTGGGTTGGAAGTGATAATACGGGTTACGGCTAGTATAGTCGGGTAACTTTCGTGTGGTTGAGCACCGGGACAGGGTGTATGGGAACCCTGGTTAATTAAGGTAAATTTTGTATGGTTAAGTACGGGACATAGGGTGTATCGGTGCCCTGGTTAGTGTGATTTCAGATTCTTCTTAAATAAAAGGGATGTGTAAATAAACATATTGAATATATTCCTACGGGGCAGTCAGAAAATAAGTGGAAAAGTGTGGCGAGCTGAAATCCATTGGAGAAAGAAAACAGTCTGACTAGATGTTATCTGGGAGAACTACCACCACTGTAGGGAGTGGAAAGGCGAGGGAGGCCTATGAAATAAGATATTCATAGGAAAGGAAGAAACGCACATTTTTGGGAAACTATAAAACATTATCACTTAGTTCTATGCCTAGAGTGGTTTTACGCATAGACAAGGTGTAGATGCCTACTTGACGAAAACTGCACAAGGAATGAAGTTCTTAAGAATGAGTATTGTTGTTCAATGAGACATAGCGAATTTGTCTCTGGGTAGACCATTCAAGGATGGAAAAGGGTTGATTTGAGGGTATCAACCAGGAAACCTTTGAAATTCTATGGTTCCAGTGAAGGGATTAACGCTCAGGTTGGTAAACTGTCAGGAGGTGTTCGGGACAGAGTTACATATTGGGTTGAACGTGTCGCCCATAAGTCAATGGGTAAATGGGAAGTGAGGATTGTGCATTTTAGATTTTTGGGTAATTCGGGAATAGTATTTACCACAGGTAGAGTTACGTGTGACGCCTCATAACGGTTTGGTCTGCGTGACACCTTAGGAGACTTTATGGGAAAAGTTTCATTATCCACCTTTGGTAGATAAGAGGTGGGGAAATAACAAGCTGCTAGGACCCGAAATGGGTTATGGTCCATCAACGATAATTAAGTAAGTTGTATCCTTTCATATTGTTCAGGGCCGTGAATTAAAGGTTCAAGTCTAACATGCTTAATCAGGGATGATGGGGTAATTAACTGGAAGATCGTCAATGTTTTGGAAATAAGGAAATTGACACCCATATAGGAGGGGAATTTCCTTACTGAGAGATAGTGGAGACGGCGGAGTATAGGCTCATCTTCTGGGGCACTATGTTGTCAGGGGCCATCGAGTTAAAGATTTGTGACCAGGTATTGGTTCGTGTGACTCCTATGAAAGGAGTGATGTTGTTCAGCAAGAAAGGGGAACTAGTATCGAGATATGTGGGTCCTCTCCCTACCTTTGAGAGGGTGGTACCGGTAGCTTATCGATTGGGTTTGCCATAACATCTTTAGCGGATACGGGATGTGTTCCATGTGGCATAGATGGATGGATACAGGATGAACGATTGAGCTTTTGGGCACGTTCCATTCGAGGATAATGACTTGCAATAAGACACCTTATGTGAGGGGAAATTGGTAGCTATGGGAGTGCAAGTTTCGGTCTAAGATAGTACCACCAGTTAGAATGCAGTGGAGTGGGTTCATCACAGTATTGATGAGTATACGTGGGACTGGGAGGAGAATATGTGAGAGCAGTATCCAGAGTTATTCACCGCAGTAATGACCAAATTTTGGGGACGAAATTTCTTTTTAAAGGGGGAGTATGTAACACCCCGTATTTATGTGCATGAAATATTTAATTAATTCAGGAAATTTTAAATTACTTGTGTGTCGTAATTTAATTGAATATATTTTGGTAATATTTATTTAAATATTAATCGGTGAGTAATGGTTAATATTTGGGGAAATTTAATTACTAAGTGAATAGTAATATTTTAATTACGTCATATCGTATATTAGTGATGTGGCATTCATTATCTGAGCCGGGAGTCGGTATAAACTAATTTGGGTGTGAGATAAGAATTTTTATAAATTAATTTGGATGTCCATTCTGAGTCCACGGTTGAGTTCGGATGGATCAAGATAGTCGAAAAAGTGTACCCGGGGGTGGTAAATGGGTCACGGAGCATTTTTTGGCATAGCCGGGCCCACACGGGGCGATTCAGACCATTTTAATTAGGCCCATGTGGCCAAAAACGGGATTAAGGGTTTCTAACCTAATTGAGGGACTGATTGAATGGTGGTTAACAACTCTAAACCTATGGTTTGAGAGAGACACAGAGAAAACAAATCTAGAAGCGAATTGGGGATCTTTTGGAGCCAAAAGTGAGAATTCGCCATCAAACCATTCCCTTCAACGGATCAGACCCTACGAACGATATCAGGCAAGTGGTTAACTGTTATGATTCTTAAATTGGTGATAATCAATTCATATTTTTGTGATGTGTAAACCAAAATCCGTTTTGGGTATAAATGGGTATTCGAGTGAAAGCGGCATTTGAGAAATGGTATATCTTGATGAGATTTGAGATGATATTAGTAGGTTTCGTGATTCTATAGTTTAGGAATATGAACCATATGATGAAATCCATCATGAATGGACATTTAAATTCTGAATTTTGAGATGTAAAGTATTTGGGTGTTTGAAACTCAAGGTAAAATCTGAATCTGGAAAACGTTAAAATTCGTGGAAATTGGTTATTGAATTAAGGCTTCTAGGTTGAGTAGAACCTGTTTTCATATGTTAAAATGGTGGATTATGATCGAATATTTTTAGGGGATAAGGTAGAAGCTTGGTTGGGTTAATAATGGCTAAAAAAGAAAGCCGGAGAAGACGAATCCTTGTTCGATCGATCGATGGTCCCAGAATTTTGGAAGTTCAGCCAGTTTTATATATAAAGGAAAATTAATTTAGATTTTTCTCCCACTTCTTATTTAGTGATAAATTCACATGTGGTATATATATTCCTTATCAATTATAAGGGGATATAATTGGGTTTAGGAGGGTTATCATCGTACGCCATGAGATGAATGAATTTCGGGAAATAATTCGTAAGTATTGACTTTGGACCGAGGGAAAATAAACGGGTATTGTAGTTGAGTGTAACTACATTATTAAAGGAATTTAAGCATAATTGATTCGTTATGGGGCGAAATATAGATTTAGGAATTAACGATGGTGCGGGCCAAGTGAGTGAGTCCGAGTATAATGGTTGGGCGACACCAAGTGTTAAATTAATTAATGTGTAAATTAATTAAATTAGAGTCAGATCATAGACTTCAATTGGTTTTAATTAATTAATGTATAAATTAATTAAATTAGGGTCGGACCATAGACTCGGATTGGTATTAATTAATTAATGTGTAAATTAATTAAATTAGAGTCAGACCATAGATTCGGATGGGTAATAATTAATTGATGTGTTAATTAATTAAATTAGAGTCAGATCGTAGACTTGGGAAAGTGATAAATTTATTAATGAGAAATTAATTACTGTAGAGTCGGACCATAGACTTGGGAATATACAAGCTAGTGTTATGGGTTTTTAGTACACGGTAAAGCTGGAATATATATATATATATATATATATATATATATCTGTGTGTGTGTGTGTGTGTGTGTGTGTGTGTGTGTGTACTATATGGGTGTTATTAAATATCAGGGACTAGATATTTATTTAATTCATATATACACTAGTGCTATCAAGGGAGGTTCATGATGTGCGTAAATCCCCTAGCTTGAGGAGTAGGTTGAGTATATCCCCAGGTCATAGCATCCGATATATGGGTGAGGGGCCTATCTCACTATCAGGGAAGGAATATGATCGATTCCACTACGTTTATATTTTTGGGCCAAGTTGGTGAGTGATTCCAACTTTGGTAACTAGGTTATGTGAGTACACCTAGTGAGATAGCACTTTAGAGGAAATTCGGAGAGGGTATACTCGAAGGGATGGATGTACGTATGATATATGTGTGATGTTGTGGTAAAGGTACCTATATAATGGTAGTAAATATTATATGCGGGTAATAATACAGTGTGTGATGTAATTGTTTTATATAACTTGTGACACAGTTATATGATTATTATTTAAAGGAAATTAATTAAGTTCATCGGTGAGGTAAATTATTAACCCAGGAATTATTATACTTGGGTTAAAGTAGTATGGCAAGGGGAGATTATACCAGGACTATTTGGACGGGGTGGTACAACTATGTGGGGGTTAAGGTAACCGTTAGGTGTGCACAATAGTGGAGGGGTAATAATGTCCTCAAGAGAGTGCGACACTAACTTATATATGAAATGCATTCATGCATTTTAAATTACTGCAGTTAATTCACTTGCTAAATATTTTCAAAATGTTTTGGGTTCTAACCCTTGTTATAAAACTACTTTCAAAACCTTTTAGGTGTCCAGCCACAGGGACACCAGGATTGATATTCTATTCCATGTACATGGAGCTGTGACATATGTGGACGCTAGCAGGAGCTTGGACTAGACGCCTCACTCATTGTTTCCTAGAGTAGGAATCATCTATCCGTTTCAGTTTATTTAGGTCATGTCGCCCAGACTTTCAGTACAGTTTTCAGATTTATTCTATTCAGGTGTTGAATATTTGTATTGAACTATTTACTTGGGTGGCTGATGGTCTATTAGGCATGTCACTTTATTATTTGTTCAGTTGATTTAATTTAGTTGTGTGAATGGTTTATATTTATTTTCGCACGCACTATTCGGTTTAATTAATCAGATTAAATTTGGCACCAGCGTTTTGGAACACTAGGTGGTTAGTAAGTTTTAAAAAGGTTTTTGACAGTGATGCTAAGGATAAACCAACTGGGATTCCTATTTTAATTTTGTATAGGACTGATCACCAGGTATTTCATTAGGCGGGGTGTCACAGATGGTATCAGAGCATCAGGTTCTAGTGTCCTTAGGATCTGTGCCTCTTTTCACGTTTCAGCTTAGCATTCTTTGATGTAGAGCCTTATGATAGGATTGTTGTATTCCTCTACGTATGCGACTTATGTTCTCCTGCAATCAAGTTTAGTGATGTGATTCATACACGAGTTCGGTTGGTCTTTGTATACCGAACATTCTTTAGGGCGACGAACGAGGGTCAGAGGAGGATTGCAGGAGGAGAGGCTCAACATAAGACATGGGGTATTCTGGAAATGGTGATCAAGATAGGAATCACCTTAATTGTTCTTCAGGCCTGTGGAGATAGAATAATCACCCGGGGGCCATAGTCTCCTAAAGCACTATTATAGATAATGGTGGTACAATTTTAGTCTCACCCAGCGTAGTCATTAAAGGGTGGGGAGAGTTTGGAAGGACCCCTTTGGAAGGTCTATATATAAGGTATGAGTAGCAGAGTAGCGCGATAAGTCGATGGGAGGAAATAACCCAAAGACAATTGTGTAGGATAGTATGCGGTGGCACCCAGGACAAAATTTTGAATGAAATTTTTGGCCCAGTAGGGCGGTGTTGTAGTGGTAAGAGAGTCAGCACCATGTATGAAGGAGAAAATATGGAGTCTAACGAGAAATTTTGGGTATGGTGTGACCATAAGACTGTCCATCAGCAATTGAAATAAGGATGTAAGCGAAATTTCAGAGTTTATGAAATGGGTAAGATTGTAACTGATCATGAAAAGGATGATAATTTGTATAAGTGAACTTTGTAACCGACGAAGGGGATACGGAGAACGATAAAGGAACCCACAAATGGATAATGAACCTTGTGATAATAAACAATAATGCATAGGAAATACGACTAAGATGACTAGTGCTGAGGTCGTCAATATCTTTTGTTTACCATCTTACATTAACGCTTCTAAGATGCATGAGCCAATAAGGTAATAGAGTTTAACCTAAAAATTAAATGAGATTTAATGGTGCTAGTGAAGCATGACATAAGGGTATACCTAGTAAAGTAACCATCTTGACGTTTTAAATTAAATAAATTTCTACCCATTGACGGTGGATTTGATCCGGGTCATCGAGGCCAATAACGAGTCCCATAGGGCTAGGGAAGCCTAAGGAACAATGGGGGTAGCACTAAGGGTCAAGACTATCAAGTACGCGAGAAGGACAACCCTAACATGGCCATTTGGGCCAGAGGTAGAGGATTGACAGAGAGAGGTGTCTGATTTGTGGAAGTGGAACCACGACAATTGATTATGTCCACAGTGAGGTAGGGGATAGAAGTGCAATGCCCAGTAGGGACAACAATTATGAAATTTTGGTTCGGTCGGATGGGAATATTATGTCCAGGAACCATTTGGGTCAGCGGTGGATAGGCGAGTGGAAGTATGAGTTCTATCCTCGGATAGATGGGGTGAATTTCCTGACACGAGTGATCACAATATTCTTGTTAGCACTATATTTGCGGCGGGGACGAGTTTAGTGGGTGTATAGTAGTGTTACTATTAAGTATATGGTTACCATGGGGTAACGGGGCTCTCTTTGGTCTTATCTGCAGGGGAGCAGGTGTGAAAACTGAGAGGTTATATTTTATGAGATTTACTCATTTTGAGTGTTAAGGAAGCATGATTTTTCCAGGGTATGTATTGGTTAGCAATGGGTGAGTACTATTACGAATAGTGATAGTAAGTTTTGGTGTTCGTGACACCAGGTTATGAATGACTCCTGCTAGGTGTCACTTGTGAGGAAGACTAGCCTATATATATGTGTGTGTATATAGCCTGTATTGTGTGGTATGATAGACATATAAGAATTTCTTGTATTATTATACTTTTCCCGATAAGAAGGGATGTATACCGAAGTGATTCAGGGTGGTTAGAATATTTTTTGAGCGGGGAGAGATAGCTCGGGATTTATTTTGCGCAAGAACTACTGATAGTAAGGGCGCGGTATTTTATGTTGTCTTGTGTAGCATAATAGTATGCCTATATACTTTTGTGTTAAGAGACAAGTATTTGGGGGTACGCACTATGGACTAAGGGTCTAACAGATCTCTGCGATCGACAATGTTAGATAATAGTGTATTGGGGGGTTCCTTGTTTGGATTACGCTTTGCGAGACGTCCCACACATGAAACTTAGCACAATTTTGGAAGTGGGAAGATGTTTGGTCGTTAGTACATAGGTGGGGTACCGGTTATTATTCATGTACGTGATATGACTGTGGGTTGGAAGTTATAATACGGGTTACGGCTAGTATAGTCGGGTAACTTTCGTGTGGTTGAGCACGAGGACAGGGTGTATGGGAACCCTGGTTAATTAAGGTAAATTTTGTATGGTTAAGTACGGGACATAGGGTGTATGGGTGCCCTGGTTTGTGTGATTTCAGATTCGTCTTAAATAAAAGGGATGTGTAAATAAACATATTGAATATATTCCTACGGGGCAGTCAGAAAATAAGTGGAAAAGTGTGGCGAGCTGAAATCCGTTGGAGAAAGAAAATAGTCTGACTAGATGTTATCTGGGAGAACTACCACCACCGTAGGGAGTGGAAAGGCGAGGGAGGCCTATGAAATAAGATATTCATAGACAAGGAAGAAACGCACATTTTTGGGAAACTATAAAACATTATCACTTAGTTCTATGCCTAGAGTGGTTTTACGCATAGACAAGGTGTAGATGCCTACTTGACAAAAACTGCACAAGGAATGAAGTTCTTAAGCATGAGTATTGGTGTTCAATGAGACATAGCGTATTTGTCTCTAGGTTGACCATTCAAGAATGGAAAAGGGTTGATTTGAGGGTATCAACCAGGAAACCTTTGAAATTCTATGGTTCCAGTGAAGGGATTAACGCTCAGGTTGGTAAATTGTCACGAGGTGTTCGGGACAGAGTTACATATTGGGTTGAACGTGTCGCCCATAAGTCAATGGGTAAATGGGAAGTGAGGATTGTGCATTTTAGATTTTTGGGTAATTCGGGAGTAGTATTTACCACAGGTGGAGTTACGAGTGACGCCTCATAACGGTTTAGTCTGTGTTACACCTTAGGAGACTTTATGGGAAAAGTTTCATTATCCACCTTTGGTAGATAAGAGGTGGGGAAATACCAAGCTGCTAGGACCCGGAATGGGTTATGGTCCATCAGCGATAATTAAGTAAGTTGTATCCTTTGATATAGTTCAGGGACGTAAGGAGGGATACGTCACCGTGAATTAAAGTTTCAAGTATAACATGCTTAATCAGGGATAATGGGGTAATTAACTGGAAGATAGTCACATGTTTTTGAAACAAGGAAATTGACACCCATATAGGAGGGGAATTTCCTAACTGAGAGATAGTGGCGACGGCGGAGTATAGGCTCATCTTCTGGGGCACTGTGTTGTCAGGGTCCATCGAGTTAAAGATTTGTGACCAGGTATTGGTTCGTGTGTCTCCTATGAAAGGAGTGATGTTGTTCAGCAAGAAAGGGGAACTAGCATCGAGATATGTGGGTCCTCTCCCTACCTTTGAGAGGGTGGGACCGGTAGCTTATCAATTGGGTTTGCCATAACATCTTTAGCGGATACGGGATGTGTTCCATGTGGCATAGCTGGATGGATACAGGATGAACGATTGAGCTTTTGGGCACGTTCCATTCGAGGATAATGACTTGCAATAAGACACCTTATATGAGGGGAGATTGGTAGCTATGGGAGTGCAAGTTGCGGTCTGAGATAGTACCACCAGTTAGAATGCAGTGGAGTGGGTTCATCACAGTATTGATGAGTATACGTGGGACCGGGAGGAGAATATATGAGAGCAGTATCCTGATTTATTCACCGCAGTAATGACCAAATTTTGGGGACGAAATTCCTTTGTAAAGGGGGAGTATGTAACACCCCGTATTTATGTGCATGAAATATTTAATTAATTCAGGAAATTTTAAATTACTTGTGTGTCGTAATTTAATTGAATATATTTTGTTAATATTTATTTAAATATTAATCGGTGAGTAATGGTTAATATTTGGGGAAATTTAATTATGAAGTGAATAGTAATATTTTAATTACGTCATAACGTATATTAGTGATGTGGCATTCATTATCTCAGCCGGGAGTCAGTATAGACTAATTTGGGTGTGAGATAAGAATTTTTATAAATTAATTTGGATGTCAATTCTGAATGCACGGTTGAGTTCGGATGGATCGAGATAGTCGAAAAAGTGTACCCGGGGGTGGTAAATGGGTCACGGAGCATTTTTGGGCATAGTCGAGCCCACACGGGGTGATATAGGCCATTTTCATTAGGCCCATGTGGCCAAAAACGGGATTAAGGGTTTCTAACCTAATTGAGGGACTGATTGAACGGTAGTTAACAACTCTAAACCTATGGTTTGAGAGAGACAGTGAGAAAACAAATCTAGAAGCGAATTGGGGATCTTTTGGAGCCAAAAGTGAGGATTCGTCATCAAACCATTCCCTACAACGGATCAGACCCTACGAACGATATCAGGCAAGTGGTTAACTATTATGATTCTTAAATTGGTGGTAATCAATTCATATTTTTGTGATGAGTAGACAAAAATCCGTTTTGGGTATAAATGGGTATTCGAGTGAAATCGGCATTTGAGAAATGGTATATCTTGATGAGATTTGAGATGATATTAGTAGGTTTCGTGATTCTATAGTTTAGGAATATGAACCATATGATGAAATCCATCATGAATGGACATTTAAATTCTAAAACTTGAGATGAAAAGTATTTGGGTGTTTGGAACTCGGGTAAAATCCAAAACTGGAAAACATTAAAAATTCATGGAAACTGGTTATTGAATTAAGGCTTCTAGGTTGAGTAGAACCTGTTTTCATATGTTAAAATGGTGGATTATGATCGAAGATTTTTAGGGGATAAGGTAGTAGATTGGTTGGGTTAATAATGGCTGAAAAAGAAAGCCGAAGCAGACGAATCCTTGTTCGATCGATCGATCGACCCAGGGGATCGATCGATTGATGGTCCCAGAATTTTGGCGGTTCGGCCAGTTTTATATATAAAGGAAAATTAATTTAGATTTTTCTCCCACTTCTTATTTAGTGATAAATTCACATGTGGTATATATATTCCTTATCAATTATAAGGGGGTATAATTGGGTTTAGGAGGGTTATCATTGTACGCCATGAGATGAATGAATTTCGGGAAATAATTCGTAAGTATTGATTTTGGACCGAGGGAAAATATTTGGATATTGTAGTTGAGTGGAACTACATTATTAAAGGAATTTAAGTGTAATTGATTCGTTATGGGGCGAAATATAGATTTGGTCATTAACGATGGTACGGGCCAAGTGAGCGAGTCCGAGTATAATGGTTGGGCGACACCATGTGTTAAATTAATTAATGTGTAAATTAATTAAATTAGAGTGAGATCATAGACTTCAATTGGTTTTAATTAATTAATTAAATTAGGTTCAGACCATAGACTCGGATTGGTATTAATTAATTAATGTGTAAATTAATTAAATTAGAGTCGGACCATAGACTCGGATGGGTAATAATTAATTGATGTGTTAATTAATTAAATTAGAGTCGGGTCGTAGACTTGGGAAAGTGATAAATTTGTTAATAAGAAATTAATTACTGTAGAGTCGGACAATAGACTTGGGAATATACAAGCTAGTGTTATGGGTTTTTAGTACACGGTAAAGCCGAAATTTATATATATATATATATATAGATAGATATATATATATATTTGTGTGTGTGTGTGTGTGTACTTTATAAGTGTTATTAAATATCAGGGACTAGATATTTATTTAATTCATATATACTCTAGTGCTATCAAGGGAGGTTGCATGATGTGCGTAAATCGCCTAGCTTGAGGAGTAGGGTGAGTATACCCCCAGGCCATAGCATCCGATATATGGGTGAGGGGCCTATCTCACTATCATGGAAGGAATATGACCGCTTCCACTACGTTTATATTTTTGGGCCAAGTTGGTGAGCGATTCCAACTTTGGTAACTAGGTTATGTGGGCACACCTAGTGAGATAGCACTTTAGAGGAAATCCGGAGAGGGTATAATCGAAGGGATGGATGTACGTATGATATATGTGTGATGTTGTGGTAAAGGTACCTATATAATAGTAGTAAATATTATATGCGGGTAATAATACAGTGTGTGATGTAATTGTTTTATATAAGTTGTGACACAGTTATATGATTATTATTTAAAGGAAATTAATTAAGTTCATCAGTGAGGTAAATTATTAACCCAGGAATTATTATACTCGGGTTAAAGTAGTATGGCAAGGGGAGATTATACCAGGACTATTTGGACGGGGTGGTACAACTAGGTGGGGGTTAAGGTAACCGTTAGGTGTGCACAATAGTGGAGGGGTAAGAATGTCCTCAAGAGAGTGCGACACTAACTTATATATGAAGCGCATTCATGCATTTTAAATTACTTCAGTTAATTCACTTGCTAAATATTTTCAAAATGTTTTGGGTTCTAACCCTTGTTATAAAACTATTTTCAAAACCTTTTAGGTGTCCAGCCACAGGGATGCCAGGATTGATATTATATTCCAGGTACATGGAGATGCGACATATGTGGATGCTAGCAGGAGCTTGGACTAGACGCCTCACTCATTGTTTCCTAGAGTAGGAATCATCTATCCGTTTCAGTTTATTTAGGTCATGTTGCCCAGACTTTCAGTACAATTTTCAGATTTATTTTATTCAGGTGTTGAATATTTGTATTGAACAATTTACTTGGGTGGCCGATGGTTCATTAGGCATGTCAATTTATTATTTGTTCAGTTGATTTAATTTAGTTGTGTGAATGGTTTATATTTATTTCCGCACGCACTGTTCGGTTTAATTAATCAGATTAAATTTGGCACCAGATTTTTGGAACCCTAGGTGGTTAGAAAGTTTTAAAAAGGTTTTTGACAGTGATGCTAAGGATGAACCAACTCGGATTCCTATTTTAATTTTGTATAGGATTAATCACCTGGTATTTCATTAGGCGGGGTGTCACAGATGGTATCAGAGCATCAGGTTCTAGTTTCCTTAGGATCTGTTCATCTTTTTACTTTTCAGCTTAGCATTCTTTGATGTAGAGCCTTATGATAGGATTGTTTTATTCCTCTACGTATGCGACTTATGTTCTCCTACTATCAAGTTTAGTGATGTGATTCATACACGAGTTCGGTTGGTCTTTTTATACCGAACATTCTTTAGGGCGACGAACGAGGGTCAGAGGAGGATTGCAGGAGGAGAGGCTCAACAGAAGACATGGGGTATTCTGGAAATGGTGATCAAGATAGGAATCACCTTGATTGTTCTTCTGGCCAGTGGGGATAGAATAATCACCCGGGGGCCATAGTCTCCTAAAGCACTATTATAGATAATGGTGGTACAATTTGAATCTCACCCAGCGTAGTCATCAAAGGGTGGGAAGAGTTTGGAAGGACCCTTTTGGAAGGGCTATATATAAGGTATGAGTAGCAGAGTAGCGCGATAAGTCGATGGGAGGAAATAACCCAAAGACAATTGTGTAGGATAGTATGCGGTGGCACCCAGGACAAAATTTTGAATGAAATTTTTGGCCCAGTAGGGCGGTGTTGTAGTGGTAAGAGAGTCAGCACCATGTATGAAGGCAAAAATATGGTGTCGAACAAGAAATTTTGGGTATGGTGTGACCATAAGACTGTCCATCAGCTATTCAAATAAGGATGCAAGCGAAATTTCAGAGTTTATGAAATGGGTAAGATTGTAATTGATCATGAAAAAGATGATAATTTGTATAAGTGAACTTCGTAACCGACGAAGGGTATACGGAGAACGATAAAGGAACCCACAAATGGATAATGAACCTTATGAGAATACACAATAATGGATAGGAAATACAACTAAGATGACTAGTGTTGAGGTCGTCAATATCGTTTGTTTACCATCTTACATTAACGCTTCTAAGATGCATGAGCCAATAAGGTTATAGAGTTTAACCTAAAAATTAAATGAGATTTAATGGTTCTAGTGAAGCATGACATAAGGGTATACATAGTAAAGGAACCTTCTTGACGTTTTAAATTAAATAAATTTCTACCCATTGACGGTGGATTTGATCCGGGTCATCGAGGCCAATAACGAGTCCCATAGGGCTAGGGAAGCCTAAGGAACAATGGGGGTAGCACTTAGGGTCAAGACTACCAAGTACGCGAGAAGGACAACCCTAACATGTCCATTTGGTCCAGAAGTAGGGGATTGACAGAGAGAGGTGTCTGATGTGTGGAAGTGGAACTACAACAATTGATTACGTCCACAGTGAGGTAGGGGATAGAAGTGCAATGCCCAGTAGGGACAACAATTGTGAAATTTAGGTTCGGTCGGATGGGAATATTATGTCCAGGAACCATTTGGGTCACCGGTGGATAGGCGAGTGGAAGTATGAGTTCTATCCTCGGATAGATGGGGTGAATTTCCTTACACGAGTGATCACAATATTCTTGTTAGCACTATATTCGCGGGGGGGACGAGTTTAGTGGGTGTATAGTAGTGTTACTATTAAGTATATGGTTACCATGGGGCAACGGGGCACTCTTTGGTCTTATCTGCAGGGGAGCAGGTGTGAAAACTGAGAGGGTATATTTTATTAGATTTCCTCATTTTGTGTGTAAAGGAAGCATGATTTTTTCTGGGTATGTATTGGTTAGCAATGGGTGTGTACTATTATGAATTGGGATAGTAAGTTTTGGTGTTCGTGACACCAGGTTATGAATGACTCCTGCTAGGTGTCACTTGTGAGGAAGACTAGCCTATATATATGTGTGTGTATATATCCTGTATTGTGTGGTACGATAGACATATAAGAATTTCTTGTATTATTATACTTTTCCCGATAAGAAGGGATGTATACCGAAACGATTCAGGGTGGTTAGAATATATTTCGAGCGGGGAGAGATAGCTCGGGATTTATTTTGCTCAAGAACTAGTGATAGTAAGGGAGCGGTATTTTATGTTGTCTTTTGTAGCATAATAGTATGCTTATATGCTTTTGTGTTAAGAGACAAGTATTTGGGGGTTCGCACTATGGACTAAGGGTCTAAAAGATCTCTGCGATCGACAATGTTAGATAATAGTGTATCGGGGGGTTCCTTATTTGGATTTCTCTTTGCGAGACGTCCCACACATGAAACTTAGCACAATGTTGGAAGTGGGCAGATGTTTAGTCGTTAGTACATAGGTGGGGTACCGGTTATTATTCATGTACGTGATATGACTGTGGGTTGGAAGTTATAATACGGGTTACGGCTAGTATAGTCGGGTAACTTTCGTGTGGTTGAGCACGGGGACAGGGTGTATGGGAACCCTGGTTAATTAAGGTAAATTTTGTATGGTTATGTACGGGACATAGGATGTATGGGTGCCCTGGTTAGTGTGATTTTAGATTCGTCTTAAATAAAAGGGATGTGTAAATAAACATATTGAATATATTCCTACGGGGCAGTCAGAAAATAAGTGGAAAAGTGTTGCGAGCTGAAATCCGTTGGAGAAAGAAAACAGTCTGACTAGATGTTATCTGGGAGAACTACCAGCACCGTAGGGAGTGGAAAGGCGAGGGAGGCCTATGAAATAAGATATTCATAGGAAAGGAAGAAACGCACATTTTTGGGAAACTATAAAACATTATCACTTAGTTCTATGCCTAGAGTAGTTTTACGCATAGACGAGGTGTAGATGCCTACTTGACGAAAACTGCACATGGAAAGAAGTTCTTAAGCATGAGTATTGTTGTTCAATGAGACATAGCGAATTTGTCTCTGGGTAGACCATTCAAGGATGGAAAAGGGTTTATTTGAGGGTATCAACCAGGAAACCTTTGAAATTCTATGGTTCCAGTGAAGGGATTAACGCTCAGGTTGGTAAACTGTCAGGAGGTGTTCGGGACAGAGTTACATATTGGGTTGAACGTGTCGCCCATAATTCAATGGGTAAATGGGAAGTGAGGATTGTGCATTTTAGATTTTTGGGTAATTCGGGAGTAGTATTTACCCCAGGTAGAGTTACGTGTGATGCCTCATAACGGTTTGTTCTGCGTGACACCTTAGGAGACTTTATGGGAAAAGTTTCATTATACACCTTTGGTAGATAAGAGGTGGGGAAATAACAAGCTGCTAGGACCCGAAATGGGTTATGGTCCATCAGCGAGAATTAAGTAAGTTGTATCCTTTCATATAGTTTAGGGACGTAAGGAGGGATACGTCACCGTGAGTTAAAGGTTCAAGTCTAACATGCTTAATCAGGGATGATGGGGTAATTAACAGGAAGATAGTCACATGTTTTGGAAATAAGGAAATTGACACCCATATAGGAGGGGAATTTCCTAACAGAGAGATAGTGGAGACGGCGGAGTATAGGCTCATCTTCTGTGGCACTATGTTGTCAGGGGCCATCGAGTTAAAGATTCGTGACCAGGTATTGGTTCGTGTGTCTCCTATGAAAGGAGTGATGTTGTTCAGCAAGAAAGGGGAACTAGCATCGAGATATGTGGGTCCTCTCCCTACCTTTGAGATGGTGGGACCGGTAGCTTATCAATTGGGTTTGCCATAACATCTTTAGCGGATACGGGATGTGTTCCATGTGGCATAGCTGGATGGATACAGGATGAACGATTGAGCTTTTGGGCACGTTCCATTCGAGGATAATGACTTGCAATAAGGCACCTTATATGAGGGGAGATTGGTAGCTATGGGAGTGCAAGTTGCGGTCTAAGATAGTACCACCAGTTAGAATGCAGTGGAGTGGGTTCATCACAGTATTGATGAGTATACGTGGGACCGGGAGGAGAATATGTGAGAGCAGTATCCAGAGTTATTCACCGCAGTAATGACCAAATTTTGGGGACGAAATTCCTTTGTAAAGGGGGAGTATGTAACACCCCGTATTTATGTGCATGAAATATTTAACTAATTCAGGAAATTTTAAATTACTTGTGTGTCGTAATTTAATTGAATATATTTTGTTAATATTTATTTAAATATTAATCGGTGAGTAATGGTTACTATTTGGGGAAATTTAATTACCAAGTGAATAGAAATATTTTAATTACATCATAACGTATATTAGTGATGTGGCATTCATTATCTCTGCGGGGAGTCGGTATAGATTAATTTGGGTGTGAGATAAGAATTTTTATAAATTAATTTGGATGTCCATTCTGAGGGCACGGTTGAGTTCGGATGGATCGAGATAGTCTAAAAAGTGTACCCGGGGGTGGCAAATGGGTCACGGGCCATTTTTGGGCATAGTCGGGCCCACACGGGGTGATTCAGGCCATTTTAATTAGGCCCATGTGGCCAAAAACTGGATTAAGGGTTTCTAACCTAATTGAGGGACTGATTGAACGGTATTTAACAACTCTAAACCTATGGTTTGAGAGAGACACAGAGAAAACAAATCTAGAAGCGAATTGGGGATCTTTTGGAGCCAAAAGTGAGGATTCGTCATCAAACCATTCCCTACAACGGATCAGACCCTACGAACGATATCAGGCAAGTGGTTAATTGTTATGATTCTTAAATTGGTGGTAATCAATTCATATTTTTGTGATGTGTAGACCAAAATCCGTTTTGGGTATAAATGGGTATTCGAGTGAAATCGGCATTTGAGAAATGGTATATCTTGATGAGATTTGAGATGATATTAGTAGGTTTCGTGATTCTGTAGTTTAGGAATATGAACCATATGATGAAATCCATCATGAATGGACATTTAAATTCTAAAATTTAAGATGTAAAGTATTTGGGTGTTTGGAACTCAGGTAAAATCCGAATCTGGAAAACGTTAAAATTCGTGGAAATTGGTTATTGAATTAAGGCTTCTAGGTTGAGTAGAACCTGTTTTCATATGTTAAAATGGTGGATTACGATCGAATATTTTTAGGGGATAAGGTAGAAGCTTTGTTGGGTTAATAATGGCTGAAAAAGAAAGCCAAAGAAGATGAATCCTTGTTCGATCAATCGATCGACCCAGGGGATCGATCGATCGATGGTCCCAGAATTTTGGCAGTTCGGCCAGTTTTATATATAAAGGAAAATTAATTTAGATTTTCTCCCACTTCTTATTTAGTGATAAATTCACATGTGGTATATATATTCCTTATCAATTATAAGGGGATATAATTGGGTTTAGGAGGGTTATCATTGTACGCCATAAGATGAATGAATTTCGGGAAATAATTCGTAAGTATTGATTTTAGACCGAGGGAAAATATTCGGGTATTGTAGTTGAGTGGAACTACATTATTAAAGGAATTTAAGTGTAATTGATTCGTTATGGTGCGAAATATAGATTTGGGCATTAACGATGGTACGGGCCAAGTGAGCGAGTCCGAGTATAATGGTTGGGCGACACCAAGTGTTAAATTAATTAATGTGTAAATTAATTAAATTAGAGTCAGATCATAGACTCCAATTGGTTTTAATTAATTAATATGTAAATTAATTAAATTAGGGTCGGACCATAGACTCGGATTGGTATTTATTAATTAATGTGTAAATTAATTAAATTAGAGTCGGACCATAGACTCGGATGGGTAATAATTAATTGATGTGTTAATTAATTAAAATAGAGTCGGATCGTAGACTTGGGAAAGTGATAAATTTATTAATGAGAATTTAATTACTGTAGAGTCGGACCATAGACTTGGGAATATACAAGCTAGTGTTATGGGTTTTTAGTACACGGTAAAGCCGGAATTTAAATTATATATATATATATATATATATATATGTGTGTGTGTGTGTGTGTGTGTGTGTGTGTGTGTGTGTGTGTGTATGTGTGTGTGTGTACTTTATGGGTGCTATTAGATATCGGGGACTAGATATTTATTTAATTCATATATACTCTAGTGCTCTCAAGGGAGGTTGCGCGATGTGGATAAATCCCCTAGCTTGAGGAGTAGGGTGAGTATATCCCCAGGTCATAGCGTCCGGTATATGGGTGAGGGGTCTATCTCACTTTTAGGGAAGGAATATGACCGCCTCCACTACGTTTATATTTTTGGGCCAAGTTGGTTAGCAATTGCAACTTGGGTAACTAGGTTATTTGAGCACACCTAGTGAGATAGCACTTTAGAGGGAATCATCCGGAGAGGGTATGCTGGAAGGGATGGATGTACGTATGATATATGTGTGATGTTGTGGTAAAGGTAGGTATATAATGGTAGTAAATATTATATGCGGGTATTAATACAGTGTGTGATGTAATTGTTTTATATAACTTGTGACATAGTTGTGTGATTATTATTTAAAGAAAATTAATTAAGTTAATCTGTGAGGTAAATTATTAACCCATGAATTATTATACTCGAGTTAGAGTAGTATGGCAAGGGGAGATTATACCAGGACTAGTTGGATGGGTTAGTACAACTAGGTGGTGGTTAAGGTAACCGTTAGGTGTGCACAATAGTGGAGGGTTAAGAATGTCCTCAAGAGAGTGCGACACTAACTTATATTTGAAGCGCATTCATGCATTTTAAATTACTGCAGTTAATTCACATGCTAAATATTTTCTAAATGTTTTGGGTTCTAACCCTTGCTATAAAACTATTTTCAAAACCTTTTAGGTGTCCAGCCATAGGGATGCCGGGATTGATATTCTATTCCAGGGACACGGAGCTTCGGCCTATGTGTATGCTAGCAGGAGCTTGGTTTAGATGCCTCACTCATTATTTCCTAGATTAGGAATCATTTATCCATTTCAGTTTATTTAGGGCATGTCGTCGAGACTTTCAGTACAGCTTTCAGATTTATTTTATTCAGGTGTTGAATATTTGTATTGGACTATTTACTTGGGTGGCCGATGGTTTATTCGGCATGTCGCTTTATTATTTATTAAGTTGATTTAATTTTGTTGTGTGAATGGTTTATATTTATTTCCGCACGCACTGTTTGGTTTAATTAATAAGATGAAATTTTGCATTAGCGTTTTGGAATACTAGGTGGTTAGTAAGTTTTAAAATGTTTTTCGACAGTGATGCTAAGGATGAACCAACTGGGATTCCTATTTTAATTTGGTATAGGACTGATCACCCCGTATTTCATTAGGCGGGGTGTCACATCAATAGCTTAACGTCTTCCTTAACCTAGTTCAACTCTTATTCCTTTGGATTGACGGTCATTGGTATGTTTGCCCCTGACTGAGCAAGGTTTAGCATCGGAAGATGAGCTGGCGGTGGCCCATTGGCAGGAGGGACACGTGGAGCGTATTGATATTCTTGTGGGACCCAAATATGCTCAGGTGTGGGCGGACCCATAGCATGATGGAAAAGGGCCTCGGGATCTTTGGGAATAGGGACTCGATTTTGCTGCATCTCATGAAACTCGATTTGGATATTGTTAATCTTTGCAGTGAGTTGGGTTAGAACCGTCATCAAATCCGACTGCACATTTGGTACTGGGTCGGCGTTCTCCATGTAAAGCGGGTGAAGGAGAATTATGGACTCAAATGAAGTAGAGAGGGAATTAACACAGCCTCGGTTCACTTCGACAAAAGTTCGAAGCCAATAGGGAGCCAGTCCAGGGGTAAGCGATTGACCAGAGAAGGAAAATGATTCGAATTTATTTTTTAAAGAGAAAGGGGGAGCTTTTATTATTAAGAAAAGGAGGCAAATTTTTTTGAAAATTTTGGAAACGATGAGGGCAAAATCTTTTTTGGTATTTTGATAAAAGAAGGAAAAATGTTTTTGACACTTTTTGTATGGAAGAAGGAAAAATGAGAAAAGGGTCTCAACATGATTATTATTTAAGTTTATGTTTTCACTTGTAAAAGGTTTACCTAAATGAAAAAGAAATTTCGAATGGGACCCGATCCTGGAAAAATTGGATTTGAAAAATATGTAAAACATGGTTTGACTTTTTGCCAAGCTCATGGACAGGGTCCCATTTTTAGAAAATGAAATCGCGCAAAATTTTGGGCGACATGCCGACCCATCATTTCGACAGAGTTTCGTGTAGTAACTGACAAACTAAATATAAGTGTCCTAGGTTTGATACCTATATGAGGGTATGCAGATGTTGGGTAAATTGGAAAGGTTCCCCGCTTAGGCATGACTTCCACGATATACGTCTTGCTTTTGAGGGAAATCGGTATGTGTGGACAAGCCATTTGATATACCTGAGTGTGAGTGAATTATCTCACTATATACCTCGTGGGGATAGTATGTGGGAGAGTGAATTCTATATATGCAATGTACGTGAACGAGTTCACTATGATATACCTCCCGTTATGACTTCGATCAAGCGATACGGTGCGGGGGGGCCGTTCGATATACGTTGAAGGTACTTGGTCAATGGATGGTGAGAGTCATATCGCTTAGGCTAACTGCAACCTGTCGGACCAGCACCCATCACGAAGTGATCCCCCAATTACGGGACAAAATTTGGTCAATATCCATGCTCTTTAGGGATGTAGTCTGCAAAATGCATGATTCTTAATTAATATATTATGGAGAGAGTATTTTAGCCTGATGAGAACTATACTAATAAGGAAGAATGTACAAGGATCATAAAAAACAAATCTATCATGGAGCATGAAGATTATAATAAGCATGGATATGTGAGAGTGTGTGATGTGTGAATATCTATAAGTAAGTGTGTGGTAGTGAACCTAAGCATGGATCAACTACAAGTGATGTGTGACAAGTGTGAGTGAGCATGGATATATACAAGTGTGATAAGTGGAGGTGTGTGTTAGTGACGCCTAAGCATGGATATTTTAATTGGTGTGTGAAACATGTGAATATAAGTTATCCTAAGTGTAAGTAGTTTGAAGTGTACATGGAGAGTATCTACAAGTGTGTGAGTGATATAAGCATGAGGTAAATATATAAAAGAAATAATAGGGGAGAAAAAGGGAACATAATTATAGGAGCATACGCACACAAGAAGAAAATGATAACACCCATGCAAACAGAGTCCATCCCTCTTATGAAAAATGTCCCCAGTGGATTCACCACCATGGCCATCCCGATATCTCCCTCTCCCCAGTGGAGGGGGGAGAATGGGGGAGAGAAGGTCTCGTCCCCTCTTCCTCTGGGAGCACTTCGATCATCTTCGGTGTGGGGTGAATGTAAAGAGATGGAGTCGCCAATCTGTTTTGCACAAGACAGGCAAAAGAATATGTCATCGCCTTGAGATAATGGCATCAAAGACAAACTGATGCTTACTAAACCAATAGTTTGAAGGTCCAGGGGCTAACTTATGGAATGGGAAGGTGTTAGACACCCATCCCGCCCTTTAGGTCTCTCATGGGATTGTGTTACTATTTTCCTTAATTTCTCCGTGAAGTTTGTGTGCGTGTATATCTAGATGGAGGTCGGAATCTCCCGGCTCATATCATGGAAAAAATAAAGTGAGGTCATCCATAGGAATGTTCCCAAAATTGTATTTAGAAAATATGATGTATGCGTTTATCGAGATATTGATTGTTATGATGAAACGATAATATATGTTAGATAAAAAGCCAATATGGATCATAAATATAATACATATTAAAATAATATATAGATAAAAAGGATGTAAATGCGAAAGATGGAAAATTGAGAAATTGGAAAATTAGATAATTAGAAAATTATACACGAGTCTCGAGTTTTAGTCTGAAATGCCTACATAGCCTATAAAGGCATCAAAGTCCATGAAGTTTTCATACGGCATAGGGGTGGGATTTATCCCATAGATTTGAATGAGAATTTATTTTATATATATATATATATATATATATATATATGTATGTATGTATGTATGTGTGTGTGTGTGTGTGTGTAAAACTTGTTCTTTTTTAGTTTTGAGAAATTATGGTGGATAATCCCATTGAAATTTATAGATGTAACCCTCTTTTTCTTTGGTTTAGGTTTTTTTATAGAAAATAAAGTATGTGCAATATACTAACTAAGGATGAGGTATATTATATATGAGCTAAAGTAAAAGCTAGATTAAGAATTTATGAAACTAATACGAAAATAAAGAACTTTAAAGAAAGAGGAGAAGTATTTTGACCTTCTTTGGAGAATTGAGTCTTGATCTTGATCCTTGATGAGCTCCGTTGAATTTTGAGATGAATGTTGGATGAGAGAGAATGAGATTTTGCTAAATTGGGTACGAGAGTTGATTTGGGTCAATTGGGGCTCGAAAGCGTCGGTCCTTTGGATTGGAAAATGTCGGATGGTAATGGATCGTTCATCCAAACTTTAAGTCAGAATCCCTCACGGGGCAAACCGTTAGAAAAGTTATGCGAGGTATTTCGAAATTCTAAAGAGTTTCGCTCCGTTTGGAGAGCTGACTTTGGTCAACCAAGACCCAAAAAAGCCTGGTGAACTTTCAAAGTAAAACGGGTCGTTCATCCGTATCGTAAGGCTGATTCATTCACGGGGTGGACCCTTGGAAAGGGTATTCAGAGAAATTCTAAGATTCATTCAGTCTCGTTTGAGTTGTGAGTTGACATTGGTCAAACGAAGCCCGAGAGCGCCTGGTGGCTTTCGAATCAATTTTTGGGTGAAAACGGATCGTTCGTCTGAACAGTTATGCCTATTCATGCATGAGGTGGATCATTGGAAAAGGGTTTTAGTTCCCTTAGATGATCCAAAGAGCTTTCATTCTGATGATGAAGTTGAGTGGGGTCAAATCGGGGCCCGAGAGTGCCCAATAGCCTCCAAATTAATTTTCAATGGAAAAATGGTTTGTTCGTGTGAACTGTTATGCTGATTTGCACAGAGGATAAACCACTAGAAAAGGGATTCAAATCTCTTCAAAGATTTATTGAGCTTTCGCTCTCATGATAGAGTTTATCAAAGTCAACAGAACCCGAGAGCGCCCTATAGCCTCTAGATCGATACTCGAAGTATGACCTAGGGTTTGTAGTGAAATGGGGAGGTGTTGGTACCTAAGGAGAGACTTAGGGGGTCGAATAATTTGGTTTCTACAAATGTTATTTCATTTTTCACTTTAATACGGATGGTGAGAATTCCTAGGATCGAGAATGCTCGAGAAGACGTTCTTGCTCGACTTGCTTCAACAACTCAGACAAAACTTATTCTTGCCCATAGAAGCATTGATGGAATGAAAGCTAGACTCATGGATGGATCCCATTAGAGATAATATTAAAATAGGAACACTTCCATCCGGCCAAAAAGATTCTAGAAATATGAGGTACAAATATGCCCGTTATATGTTAATAAAAGGTGTCCTGTATATGCGAGGATACACTATTTCCCAACTTCGTTGTGTTCATCCAAACGAAGTAAATGATCTAATAAAAGAGGTTCATGAAGGCTCATGAATAGATCACATAGTTGGGAGGTCTCTAAGATAACGGATAGCAATGCAAGGTTACTATAGGCCAATGATGAAAGCAAGTTGTGTTTCTTTCACTAAGAAATGTGATAACTTTAACGCCTGTCACTTCTCCATGGGCTTTCGCTATTTGGGTAATTGACATGTTCGGACCACTATCAACCACCAAGATAAGGTTCAAATATCTGGTTATAGCAGTTAATTACTTCACCAAATGGGTGGAAGTAGAGCCTTTGATTGACATGCCATATCAGAGGGTTTTCCAGTTCATATGGAAGCTGATCATTTATAGGTATAGCATGACTTATGCCTTCATCATTGACCATGGCACTCAATTTGATAATGAATAATTTGAAGATTATTGTATTAGGTCTAGCATCCAGAAACTTCATTCAGCACCTAGGCACCCACAGTGCAATGGCCAGACAGAAATCACCAATAAAACCTTGCTAGATGAGTTGAATAAATGGTTAGATGAGGCTAAAGGCAACGGGATTAATGAAATCCATAGCGTCCTTTGGGCGTATAGGACTACTTCCAGAATAGCAACGGGGGAAACCCCATAAAATCTAGATTTTGGCACTGAGGTCGTCGTACTAGTGGAAATAGGTTTGCTGACTCACAGGGTGTTGAATTTTTATTCTCCCAAGTGTGATGTCATGAGGTGACTAGATATAGACATGATAGAAGAAGTCCAAAAAGATCTTTTTATTTGTATGGCTACCTACTAATAACGGACTACAAGGTTTTATAATTGAAGGGTCAAGCTGACCAACCTAAAGCATGGAGATATGGTACTCAATAAGATGATTCGAAAGAGAAACAAGCTAGAGCCTAATTGGCATGGTCCATACCGTATCTTGATGGTTATCCAACCAGGAACTTATCGCTTGGAAACTCTAGAAGTTGAAGAATTTAAGAATCCTTGGAATGCAGACCATCTGCGCAAGTATTATTAGTAATTCAGTTTTTAAAAATTCCATTTTTAATGTAATTTGTTATTCAAGTTAATGAAATTTCATGTTTTTCCCAGTTAACATCCTTTTTATGTTTTGTATTTTGGAGTATGGTGGCTACACACCTTAAACATAAGTTATGAGAAATTTTAATTCAAACTTTTCCAAATTCAGAAAAGTTCTTTACTTTTGTCAAACTAATCCAACTTTTGAAAAGTTCTTTATATTTGTCAAACTTTTCCAACTTCTGAAAGGTTCATCATTAAACTTTTCCAACTTCAGAAAAGTGCATGGTTCAAACTTTTCCAACTTCGAAAAAGTTAAACTTCATGTATGATTTGTCCTTGGCAAGTCACGAATAAGAACGAAGTAAAATTTCTTAATTATAAGTTTTACCCGAGCATGTTAAAACAATGGAATAATGATACATTCCTAGTACACTTGGTCGCCTCTGATAACTTGCTACAACTTAGTACAATAAAGCTATTTACAGTTTTATCTAAGTGAATTAGTCAAATCTAAGGTCGTACACATAATTCAAACAAGAATAAAATATTAAACATATGAACAGGTTATTTAGTCTATAAGTCGATTAACTAATCATTATACTGGTTACCTAGTCGGCAAAAAGATTAATATTAACCATAATCTTGAATAAAGAGAACTCAATCAAAAATAAATTCATTTCTTTGATGAAAATGCAGTAAAATAAGTATAAATTTATTCTAATGGACGCTTTCCATGTGCCTTGTCCATCCCGGAAGGAGGATCATTAAGGGTATAAGGAGAATTTATTATGTTGAAATGTCTTAGCATCTGCCTATTGTTACTGCTCGGCCTATCAAGCAAGTGAGGAGGATGAACCTTCTCACATTCATTATTGAGGCCATAATCACCCAAATACTTACGTATCATGCATTGAAAAATGGCATCAAGTGGAATCCGGATGGTGTCTAGTTTGAAGGGAGGCTTGGCACAATATAAGAATATTGGGTCATTCTAGTGCCATAAATTAATGTCTTGATCACACTTCAGCATGGTCGACAAGTTAGTCCACCCCCATTTATAGCCTTCACAATTTCTTTGGGAAAGATGGTCATCCATATGAATCAAGGCCTCATTATACCCATCCATATAAACTTACCTTGGCTACTTATGAAAATGGAATCTCATACTCATAGTAACTGTAGAGGGAGGTCCTGGCTTAAAGTTCATTAAAACAGTGCCAACACTTCACAAGAAAGATTAGGAATGGTTTCTCGTGCAAAGCTGAAGCTGCTCGAAGGATCTTTTGTGAAAATGGTTGCTCGAACAAAGATAAAGCTTCTCGAAGGACCTCGCATAAAGTTCAAGCCCAAGAGATAAACTTGGATAACACAAATTGTAATAGGAACATTTTTTATACTTATATTCAACTCTTTTTGTAAATAGAAAGTTCACTTTGTATAGTTGTGAGGTTGTTTGGTACCCTCGAGGGACCATGTCTGATAGGGCATGGGAAGATTAAATGCATTATCGAACAACATCATTCTGCGTTTCTCGTAGGGATTTAGTTTGGAGGATTGGGTGTAAGGCAATATTTGAAGAGACTAACCCATTTAGGGTACTTAGGCAAAACTATACATAACATGGCTCAGTGGTACCTTGAGATACCATCTATGGGAACCCACTCAAGGGTCCTCAGTCCTAAATAGTTATCAAAAGGTTAACCTCTAATGTTTACATACACCATAAGTTACTCAAACAATCATTAGTCAAGCAACCTTCAATTCGATGAACTACCTTTTTGAGTGATGTGATAGCACATCCTTCGCAGGTTACTGTTTACCAACTCTCTAACATCAGCATGTCTGTCATTCAGGAACTCGAAAAAATATCACTCAAGTGAAGATATTCCTAGGATGGTAGGTCCATAGTTGACACATCATGTCATATTTAATGCGTTCACAACTCTGAGAGCCTAAACAGTGTTCCCGCCAAAATATCATATCTGGCTCAATTAATGTAATATCTTTGGCATTAAATGCCGAAGATTATTGACATCAAGAGGGGTCAAATGATTTTATTACAGGAAGGTCCCTCGAATGATCTTGCTCTCCTAAAAATACCTCCAAAGTTATACTATTTAGGCATCGCACTTTTTCTAGCCTAAAACTACTGCCAAAATACTCCTAGACAAGAGATATTTTCATCAGAAAATTTATTATGTGACCAACCCTATTTACTCCATTTTGTGTTTTAAGGTTACTTCCTTGCCTTTATTTCACTAAAGGTGATTGCTCCTACTCCTTACAATCAAGTCAACTGTGGGATCTCCCTTTTATTGATTGTTTCGTTATAGCACTTATGTTATGAGAGTATATTTAATGCAGGAGTTTGAAACAGTGAATGTGTCAATTTGGAACTTGTATTTATTATCATTAATGTATATTCAGAGGCCCTATCACCATCTTGATATGGGTTTATGTATCCCTTGACATTATTATCATTTCAAGAACTCACCTCTTACATTTAGCGAATCTGTTGGGGAGGTATTATCTTTTGAGATATGACTAATGATATGCCAAGGAACATTGATTTCGATGCTATAGAGCGTGAGGAAAATGAGGGTCTCACCAACTTGCCGAATAGAGAACAAGTAGGTCAAAAAGAGACTGTCGCGCCCATTGTTAGTGGGACATCCGATGCATCTCTTGCGCAGATCGTAGGGCTAATGAGTTTGTTTGTTGAGTTCATCAAGACTCCGGAAGCTCAGGCAGTGTTAGGGGACGCGGCATGGCCTAGTTAATTCGTGACCCCACCAGCAGCTCTATAAGCTCCCTTTATCTCGGGGGAATAGCTCAAATAATTACCAACAGTGCTGCCTCGCCAATGCCACCATTGACCACTCCCTCCATTACAGGAGGAGGAATGCACAGCACCACCGTGTCAACTTTGCCCCAGCTGTGTGTCCAGGTAGTGGCACACCGATCGCACCACCAACAGCGAACCCAGTGGCAATGATCCCGATGCATCATAACTCAATTCCACCTACGATGGAGGAAATGAAAAAGGAGATTTTTAGAATGATGGTGGCTTTTAAGGTGGGAGGAGAAGCTTCTTCAGTATACGATGATTTTCGTACTCCGTACCCAAAGGAGTACAATAACCAACCCTACTCGCTGGGGTATATTCCTCATATCTTTAAAAAGTATATAGGGAAAGGGGGGAATCCCAATGAGCATATGAAATTTTTTGTGGAGAACCTTGGGGTCCACTGTAATAATAAGAAACTAAGGTTTAAAGAATTTTCTAAGTTTCATACTGAGAAGGCTTACATGTGGTACTCCCATCTGGATCTAGGCAGTGTGGCCTCATGGGAAGATCTTCATGTTCAGTTTGTACAAAAATTCTTCTTGGCTAAAAACAAGTTCACTCTCACGCAACTGGCTCGAGAGAAACAGAAGCCCGATGAGGATGTAGTGGTGTACATTATGAGATTTCGCTAGCTCTCTCTGGATGTGAGAGAGGAGACATGAGAAGCTAAGCTTTTTCAAGTTTGTGCAAAAGTCATCTTGCCCGAATATATATGCCATTTGATAAATGAAATGCGGGAGGGTACATTTTTTTCATTTCTTAAATATGTGAGGAACATTGCCTTAGTTGTGAAGCCACTGCCAACACCCTCGACAGCCTTGTTAATCTTGTTACTGAAGCCGTCAGGTAGCAAGGAGAAGGATACCTCCTCGTGTGAACAACGCCAATGATGAAAGTGGAAAGCACGAAGGAGGGAATCGTGGCCAAGGGGGAAGGGGAAGCAAGAGGAAATTTAATAAAGATGACCCCCCGGAGATGCCTTACTTTGTGGAGCAGGCTATCGAAACCTATAATCTCATGATTCGAGATAACATATGTTGATACAGTGCCCAAAACACGTGAAGAAAAAGAAGGCCCAAAGTATTGTGTGGTACACAACAGGGTGGGACACCCAACGATCAAGTGCTTTGCTTTCCGGAAAATAAAAGGCAGGCATGTCAAGAGAGGAGATATCCAGATGCCGCAAGGCAAGGTGAACAATAATCCTTTGCCAACACATGGAGAGAATAAGGCTAGTTCTTTTCATGAGGAGGAAAAATGGCTGATGATGGAGAATAGATTCCAGGAGGAAGATTTTGAAGATTCCCTAGAAGAGTGTTTATCTCAAATGTCTTGTTTGACGTTATAAGAGGAAATAAAAGATGAGTGGCGTGCAATTGATGATTTGAGCAGGCAACTAGAAGTTTGGTCCGTAGGGGGAGTAAATGTACTTTTAGCATACGACGAATTAGCTTACAGAGATTTGTAGGAGGTCTACGAGCTAAAAGATGAACAAGCGAACCTTTGGGTGGAATGCACTACACTAACAAGATTATAGAAGTTTAGTTAGTTCTTTGACCAAGTAGGACTACTGGAGTATTCTGGACTAGAGGTTACTCAATCAATCTTAGAAATTTCTAATAAGAACATGGCCCCAAACCTGCGATGGAAATGGCCAATGGCCAGATATTAAAAAATTCCTTTAGGAGGCAAATATATTGGTTAGATACCCCCATAACAAGCCACTTTATGTGACGACGAGCGTGAACGGGTGTAAATTTAATCGTGTCTTGATGGATGGGGTAGCCTCTATCAATATTATGCCTATGGGTTCATTTTATGCCCGCAAAATCTCTGAGACAAGGATTGTGCAAAGTCCATTGTCCATAGCAGGATATGATAACCAGTCGAGCAAGTCCATAGGCTATGTGAATGTGGGCATCACAATGGGGAACATCATTTCCCATATTAAATTCCACCTCATGGATTATGAGCCATCATACTAGTTGTATGTGAGGAGCTTATGGATGCATAATCATGGTTTGGTGCCTTCCACATATCACCAGTGTGCAAAGGCAAATGTCAAAGGGAGAGAGATAGTTATTCGAGCATCCAAGAAGGCTTTCGCGAGGGAGGAAGCTCACTTGGTAGATGCAGCCTTCTACATAGAGTTAGCTACAGAATCTATTGTGCTCACTCGATACATAGGGGGATTATTATCTCCAGTACTAGGGAAAGGGTACGTGCACCAGCTTGCCCGATAGTGGCTTACGAGGAGCAAGAAAGAGCGTGCAAGACAGTTTGGCCTCCTAGCCTTTCGAGACAGCTTCGTGACCGAATTATTCCATATATTGATCCAATCGAACACCAAGTCCAGTAGAAAAGTGTAATCATAAGATTTTTCAGTGATAGAGTTAGAAGAAAAGATGCACAAAATAGCTCGCTAGGAAGATAAACCATGCCAGTGAAAAAGAGTGGTTTTGTCCAGTGGCAAGATTATCTGTAAACTCTAAAGGTGTGATCGGGCAGTCGAAGGCCTAGTTGACCTGGTCTATGAATATTTTTTAGTGGAAAATATAGGTCAGTGCTTAGTGATTGAAAATTCTAACATCTAGGAATTTGTGGAGGAGGTTGAGGAGGAACCAGAATGCATGAGGGATAGGCCAAGTCCCAAGTTCAAAAGTTAGAGCAGATAGACTTAGTTGATAAAAGGGATTACCCCAGACCAATGTTTGTCTCGAAAGACCTTGATGCCACTACCAAAGGAACTCTAGTGGAGTTGGTGAGAGAATTCAAAGATATGTCCGCATGGAAATATACTGAAATGCCCGGGTAGACAAAAAGGTAAGCTGCCATAGGTTAAATCTTATACCATCAGTAATATCGGTGAAACAGGCCACTCGAACGTATAAATCGGAGCTAGATTTTAAGATAAAGGAAGAAGTCCAGAGGTTACTCGTTGTAGGTTTTATTACCCCCATCCAACACCCCATTTGGATGTCTAGTATTGTTCTTGTAGGGAAGAAAGACAAGAACCAAATTCCAATTTTTGTGGACTTTAGAGATTTGAATTGAGCATGTTCGAAAGATGAGTTCCCATTACCATCTATTGATAGCTTGATAGACGCAACAGCAGGGCACAAGATATATAGCTTTATGGATGGCTATGTGGGATACAACCAGATCAAAATTGACTCGAAAGATGATGAGAAGACAGCCTTTCGCACCCCATTAAGTAACTTTATGTATACTGTTATGCCTTTTGGTCTAAAGAATGCAGGGGCTACCTACCAAAGGACCATGAAGGCTATATTCCATGATCTCCTTCATGATATTATAGATATTTATGTGGATGATCTGGTGATAAAGTACAAAATAAATGCCACCCACTTGGCAAATTTGAGGAAAGTTTCCAGAGGTGCAGGACATAAAAATTAAATATGAATCCCTTGAAATGTGCGTTTGGAGTAACTAGTGGAAAATTCCTGGGATTTGTATTGAACAGGCAAGGGGTGCAGATGGATCTAAACAAGAAACAACATATACTCAACATGCCAAGACCAAAGATAGCAAAATAGTTGAAGAGTTTTCTGGGGAAAGTTTCTTACTTACGGAGGTTTGTGCCTGGGAGGGCTGAAGTCACTCACCCACTAATGGAGTTTCTGCGAGCAAAGGAAAAGTTCATATGGGAGTAACCAAATGATGCAGCTCTGAACCATTTGAAGAAGTTGTTGACATCTCCCAAAATGATGGTTCCCCCTTGAGCAGGTACTCCTTTATACCTCTACCTCACATCCACTAAAAGATCAATAGGGGAATTATTAGCTCAAGAAGTGGAGGGCATGGAAAAACCTGTGTATTATCTAAGCCAAATCATATATGGTCATGAGGCTAGATATACAAGAATTGAGAGACATTATTTAGCACTTGTATTGGTTGCTCAAAATCTTAGGCAATACATGTTATCTTTCACGGTTCACACCATTACTAAATGTGACCCCATGAAATTTTTTATGGCTAGAACAGTGTTAATAGGCAGGGTTCCTCGATGGTTCTTAATTATTTCGGATTATGATCTCAAGTGCGTGGTTCCTCGAGTGATCAAAATTCAAGCTTATAAATCGTGCACATATGATCAAAATTCAAGCTTATGAACCTGTGTATTATCTAAGCACATATGATTTTTACACCTAAGGATACTTTGATGGTCATTCGTTAGGAGTACACGTATGCATCGTGCACATATGATTGATTGAGTTTATTTTCCTATCGAATGTGTTCACACTCATTCATTCCATTTTCATGACTTGGTTGTTTAAGTTTAAATCCATGGTGTTATTTTTGGTATCTTATTTTTGTATGAAAATTTTGAAAAATCAAAAATAGTTTGTGGATGTATTTGGGACATACCTTTGCATGCGCGTAGTTTGATTAATGTTTGCTATGCATTTTGTCATGACACTCCATGTTTTGATTTTTTTCCTCCTTATTTGTCTATTTGGGGACATCATAAAAAGGGGGAGAAATAATTATCACATGTTATGGGGGAGTTTTTGCATTATGGGGGAGATTTGATTTATTAATGATTTATTCTTATATCATTTCAAACTCGATGCATCACAAAGGTTTTTACTTTATCTCATGTTTGTAGGTACAAATATTGAAGATCATTATATTTCACGCCCTGATGAGAAAAGCTTTGAGATTTGATGAAGACTTTTTGAAAAAAAGTTTGAGATCTTGCAAATTTATTCACGGGAGGGTAGATTTGAATATGCATTTTGGTATTTGATAATTCATATATTTTTATGTATGTATCGGCATAGACATAGGGGGAGATTTGTAAGGACATGTTTTTTATGAGTCCGTTAACAATTAATTATGTCGTATACCGTTACAACAGTCGAAGAATTTCAAGAGCAATCTACATCAAGACGGGTCTGAATATATCAAGGTTCTTCATCAAAAAGACTCCACAAAGTTTACTTTGGTAAGGTTATCTTTTAAATACCTTAACTTTTCACTTAGAGCTTTTGGGATATTTTTACAAAATATTTTCTAAGTGTTGGAGCGGACTTTTTCGTCAAAATTTGAGAATGAGTATTTTTTCTATGTCTTGAAGCGTACCTTGATTTTGTCTCCGAAGTCGTTCAAGTGAGATAGCTATCTCGTTCGAGAGACATGTGGATGTCGCGCGATGTTGTTTGAACGACATATGTACTTCTTTCACGCGAGATTACTATTTTGTTCGAACGAGCTCGAATACCGAGGCAGTGCATTTTTTTATAAATACTCATTAAATGGTTTCGTTTTCATTAAGAGTCACGGCGTTTTGAAAGACAAAAAACTGTGAAATTGCAGAAGCCTTTTGACTTCTTCTTTTAGGGTTTAATCCCTTTTTGTTTTCAATTCACAAAAATCCCATATGCTTTAGTGAATTGTTTTGGTGTTGAAGAACACACTTTGTTGTTGATCATTATTTTTGGAGATAAATCTATAACCGGAGAGTTGCGTGCTATTGTGAAGGGAGTCCTTGTGAAGACTTTAGACTGCGTGTCCTTGTCGTATAGCTGCGCATGAACCACTATTTATTTCTAGCCTTTACTTTGGAGGTTTGACAAAGACACCGTGCATTAAACTTGTGGACGATTATCAGGTTATATGTAAGTCAATGGTCTTGTGAATTCTTCAAAGTTCTAGAAATAAAAGGTTTTGCCCTGCGGGGATTTTTCCTTAAATTTGTGTCGCATTATTTATCTATTTATGGGTTGACACACGCACACACCTAGTTTCATGTTTAGGGACTGAAATAATAGACTCTAATTAAATAAGTGTGCCAAATTAGAAATTTGTGAATTTAATCAATCTCACACAGTCATAGTTTTTACAATAGCATTCGTATGGAATACAATTTTATGATTATGTTTTATCAAATCTAGGGGAGGAATTCATGTATTCGGGGAGAGACTATAATACCCTGTAGTTTTTAAACCTTGATTAATTAATTAAAATGATGTTTGGGGATGGATTTTTAATTATATATGAAATTGTTTAATTTAAATGAATTTGGTATGTTTTGGTTAAATAAGTGAAATAAATGAACTTTTGTTTAATTAATGGGTAATTTGGGTTTGGGTGGAAACCCAAGTGGCTTTTTAGTCTTTTAAGACTTGTTTGTACTCCAACCTAAGGCTTGCAGGAAGTGAATCACATCTAAATTTACTAGTTGATTTAGTCTTGTAATTTGGTTAGACTTTTGAAAACAAACATTTCAACTCTAAAATTAGAGACGAGAGAAAATTTGGTCTTTTTTACAACTTACAACCGTTATTGTTTCCTGCCTCATCCACGACCTTGGGACCTATGACCATGGTACTTTTTGCCTCGTTCTTTTCTTTTGTTCCGCACGGACATCTCATGGCTGAACTTCGAGGTCTATCGTTGATGGTTATTTAAACCAAGTCTTTATACAAAAATTCATTATTTCTCACGTATTTTCTCAAAATCGAAACCTACAGTAACCCATGTTCTTCACCCCAAACTCTATAAACCTCCCTTAAAACACATTTTATACTCAATTTGAGATATTTGCAATTAAAATTTTAAGAAGGACAAATAAGAACTTTTGAAGCTTTTTGAATGAATAACAAGTTTCTCAAATCAGATTTTCATAATACTTTTAAGAGGAAAGAATATCACTATTTTTCTCCTTAAGTCCTATTCGATTTAAATGTTGCCTAAATCCTAATTATATGCTTTTTGTAAATATGATTAGGAACATAAGTAAAGTACATTAAACCTAATTAAAAATATATGTTTACGAAGTTGTGGAACTTGACTCAATACTTGAAATCTTGCACATTTTTTATAATTAGGGTATGTTGATGTTCCAATGGGATGTAAATTTTGTATAAACCCAAAAATATACTAATTTTTGTGAAATAATATGTTGTTTAGAATTTTTAGCTTGCATGTTTAAATCATTGTATGTTTTAAATTATTTAAAACCTTCATGAATTAGAATAATGGTTTGACAACTTGTTAGGACATTATGTTGAACTTGCAAATAATATGACAAAATTGATATAATTCGCATGTATTTAAGATTCCATATCTTTACACCATATTCTTACCGGCCAGTAAAACACAGCCACATGGCTAGTAATTACAACTGAGAATGTCGTAAACCAATTTAAAGCAAATAGCTACATCGTTTGACACTTTTCAAGACCTTGAACGTGGGTTAATCATTTAAAAAAATGGTTATATGAACATAACTGCACCTAGGTGGGAGTATTAAACTGGGTAACCATCCACCAATTACAAATAGAGGTTGGATAGCAAAGAACTATATAAGTAAGTAGTTAAAGGGTGAAGGAAAATACGACTCCCTTAATAAAAAAAAACTATATTTAGTCATTTTATCTCTTTTTCCTTTTGTATCCTTTTTTCGTTTCACTGATTTAAGTTTTTCTTTTCTTCAAAGTAGTTTCTAAGGTAGATTTTCTAAAATTCCCTTTACAATTTGTGAAAAGTTCCTTCATCTTTACATTTAAAATGGCTTTACATTTAATAGTGTAAGTTTCTTGACATTCTTTATTGTAACTATTGTCTTTTACTTTGTTTATCTTACTTTACTATTTTATTTATTTCAAACTATCTTTTTATATTTATTTATGCACTTTAAACCCTTTTCTTTGTTTTCGAGTTAAGCAAACTTATTTTGCATTCACTGTGAAATCTTGCTAAATGGAAGCATAAGTCTTCTTAATTGAAGCTTCGAAAGGTATCGTCTAATTTTCATCAAGCTAAAATAGTCAATTTGTTGGAAGGACCATAATCTTGCTTGGTACACTCACACATAACCAAATACACAAACCAACCAAGCCAAGCTAAATATATTTTTGGCATGCCCAGTGCGAATCAAGTGATATATAATTGCTTGACATGGATATAGCGAGAAAGAGCAATAACAGTGATGAGAATGTTGGAACAATTTCTTCAACCATCCAACATATCACCATTACAGAGCAAGCAGTGGTTGAAACTACCCAAGATTTGAACCAAATTACTCAAAACCAAGAATTGAATATGACAACAACTCCAAGGGTTGGTGTGCCCTCAAACTCATAAAATCAACTAATACACCAGTTAAACCGGGTACTTGATCATATTCATAACATAATGAAAAATATTATCATAATAATCAGAAAAGTAACTAGTAGGCTGTCTCCTCCTACTTTTGAAGTGTCCAAAAGTCAAGGATATGCACCATAATTTGGTGAGAATATGACTAATCAACCCAATCCTTTTCACCCCATGTATTAAAGGCCTAACACTGGTGAAACCAATTTTGGGACAAACCTAAGGATGGAAATTACACGAATACTACTGGTTTAGGTGTGAACAACCCATTAGAGGGTTTAGGAATTTACCAATAAATATGTTATAATAACCCATTTGGAAGAATTCATGTTTGAGATGTAGGAAGGAAGAGACCATACTATAATAAAATCAATTTAGGTTTTTTAGGAAGTTCGAACTATGGGGTACTCAACGATCCTATGTTCGAATATGAACCTAAGGGTTGGGAACCAATTGGGATTTGGTAATGATCCCCTCTAAAGATAAGATAACCAAGATCCCCAGACATCTCAATATATGCCTTTTCAAACATAAAAAAATGTTTCTCCACAGATTCTACTTCCATTAGTACATCTAATAACTCTAATAAACTAATCAATTTCCCCACCAAATTGACAGTTACCTAGGGGAGTTGGAAGGAATGAAAATTTGGATCTCATACATGAAATTTTATGGACCAATGGCTTAGGGGTGAAGACTCTACTCTATATGAAGTCATACCTTGAATGGGTAGATAGGATTGAACTTCCAAAGGGTTTTATGTTCCTAATGTGGCCTTCTCTTGGTTCATAATCGTTCCACCTAACACTATTCATACTTGGCAGCAAATGAAATATATGTTTTATGCACAATTCTTCCAATCAAAACCAGAAGTATCCATGGCTAACTTGGATAGGCTAAGTCGATATCTATATGAAAAATAAAACAAAATTATAAACAGTTGTAGAACATCTAGTAACAATGGCAAGATAGTGTTGCCTGAGTTTGAGGTTGTTAAATTGGCCCAAAATGTGCTAGAATTTAGACTTCGAAAGAAGTTAAATGCTACTAAATCATATGAGGATCTTTGAAAGGAAGAGTGTGAGAAAGACAATTATTCCTTCAAAACATACTATAAGTCCCAAACATAGAGATAGATGTCGCTAAAATTATTGGAACTGAATCCATAATTTGTGATCCTTTAGTTCGAAAAGACGCAACAACGGATTCTTATGCCCAAAAATCAAAGGGTTTGATTAAAAGTATTCCTTTTACATCTACAAGAAGGATAAAATGTTTTTTTTCTCTAAAAGTTAAAAGGTTAAAACTGCCCGATGATGTGAAAATGCTAAATGAAATTAAAGGAAAATATTATTGCAAATGGCATGATGGTTTCTCTCGTTCAATGAATGTTTGCTCTATTTTTTACAATAGGATACAAGAGTTGATTAGTAAAGGAAAAATAAAATTTCCGATAAAAGAGGGAAACGCTAAGGGGATGATCAAGACTCAATCCCCAATGTGAAAAGAATGGGGAAAGACATGCAATCCATTCAACTGCCTCGAAATAAAGAGAATGTTAAGTTCAAAATAAAGACGAAGGTTGAGTCTAAGACTTCGAAACCTGAATCAGTTGTTGACCCATTTCAGAAAGTCATGAAACACCTGTGCATTTGGTGTGGATAACAATATGCTAATATGTGATAATTTTTTACCACAAGTGGGAAAAAAGAAAGAGTTCTAGAAGAAGAAAAATGGTGTATATACTTCTAAGACCCAATGATTCCAAGATTAAGAAGGTTTGCAAGAAAATATCTCAAGGAAAATTAGGTTATTAACAATATACTATCATACTCGAGGAAATATTAAGACATCAAAAAGTAATAATACATTAGGCCATGTTACTACAAAATAAAATCGTGTCAAAATTTAGGAATTTCAGGGAAAATGAAGATACCAAAATCAATCAATATGCTAAAAAGGGTACTTGATTGGTTCATTACTCAAGACACAAAGGTTTCCCAATAATTAAATAAGATGCCTAAGAGTCCAAAAAACTATGAAGCCTCAGTAGGTAGTTCCAGGGATATGTAATTTAGTGCACCCAATAAAATTGAATAAAAGAGAGCCAGATATTATGATCTCTCGCTGATATGCCCCAAGTGTCACCTCAGCCCAGAAACGAAAGCCTCGTCCAAGACATTGCCAAGGTGGGAAATGCTCTGGGACCGTGATAACAGCTCTCGGCCATAGAAGGGTCAGCCCAGGCCGACACTACCACCAAGCATGTCATGGGAGGCACTGCATGTATCATAAGGGTCAGCGACACTTCAATTCGCCTGGGGATGAAAACCTCGGCCTAGAGTTGGACGAGGTAGCAGGAAGCCATACTTCTACCAAGGTCAGCCTCATCAAGATATCAGTTGATGCTCTAGGCACATGCCAGCTCACCCTCGGCGCAGGCCTACCCCTATCCATTGTCTCGGCTTAAGTTAAGCCGAGACCTTCATGGTCAACCTCGGATAGAATGAGCAACTAGACTTTATCAACCTCGGCTTATCTCAGGCCGAGGTCATGACCAAGAACGATGGCCAAGCACTCATTGACATATGGATAAGGACACATGGACACAAATTAGCTATAACAAATATTCCCCACTTGTGGGGGGAATATTTTATCATCATTCTCTACATGTGACAGTGACAGATGTCTTCATTAGATTGGCTAGATCAACACACACGTGCTCATTGCATGCATGGGGGGTACATTACACCCCCCAGGTACTACATATAGAGGCCATCCTCTACCTTGCAAAGGATAAAAAAATTAGCAACCCTAGATGAAACTCTGTTCAAACACACAGTAGAGAGAGAAAGCTTGAGTGATTGTATCTATGGCCATTAGAGCCCTCATACAGTGATACACATCATACACTTGCATAGTGGACGTAGGCCAGATTGGCTGAACCACTTATATTCCGGTGTGAATCCCCTTCTCCTCACCTCCTTTTACTATGTGTGCATATACTCTTATGCTGCCATTATTAATGTTGAATTGAGCTTACAAACACCTTGAAGGGTGGTGCTATTTCCAGCATCATCATTTTGGCGCCGTCTGTGGGAAGAGAGAAATTGTCTCTTCCTCTTCTTCAACTTAACCTCACCGGAGACTCTGGTGGTGAACCAGGCACCACCCATTGCGTGGAGCTATTTCATAATTGAAAGAGTTCCTTTAAGGTATTAAGCTCACCTGATACTTAATCTCTTTATTAAGCAACACATGGCACCAGAATTACCTTCGCCTCTTCCGTCGCCTGGTGGGGGGCCTAGTTCCAGCTAGGCACTGGCTCAGTCCAAAATGGCGGAGGTAGATGCAGCCTTGAGGTCTTTGGCTACAACACAACAAGCTATGCAGGAACAATTTGCACAGCTCAACCAAACTATGATGAGGCCACCTGGAGTCTCGCCGGATATGATCTCTCCAACGGCTATCCAGCCTCATCCTGACGCCAAGGGACCACCCCAGGCACCAATGAAGGACCAGCCTACACCCCAGCGGAGGAGGGACGTTTCTGACCCTAGGCGCTTACGCCTGGGGAGGCTAGGAAACCCTTGCCCGGAGGACAGGTATGACGATTTGGAGGCGGAAAAGGCCCCGGAAGATTGTTGGGAGCCTTATGAGGTGTCGAATAACACGGTACGTCATCTTCAGCAGAGCCAAGGTTGTGTCAGTCGAAGAGGTGAAGAATCCCAACAAAGAGGGTCAATTTTTAATCAATTGAGCAGAGGGTTAGCCTTTGAGAGGTTGGGCCCAGTGAATAACCTAAGATAGAGGTTATCCAGGTCGAGAAGCGCAGCAGCCTCGCAAAGAGGAGACAAACAAGGTCGGCCTAACCAAGGCCGACCCCGTGAAAGAAGGGGGAGAGACTAGGAAGAGGTCAATAGCCGATGTTGTGCAGCGGCAGGGGAACCGTCAGTCCATCCCTTGGAGGTGGCTGGGGACAACCTCGGCCAGGACGATGGCAGGAGACCATGGAATGACTCTATACAACGTCTTGAGGAGAAGATAGGAGATCTCATCAAAAGTAGGGACCCCTTACAAATGGGTTACTCAGAAGGCTCTCCATTTGTGGCTAAGATAGTGAGCTTCCCGACCCCTGCAAAGTTCAAACCACCGGTGGTGTCTCCCAAGTATGACGGTAGCACAAACCCTGTACACCATATTGAAATGTATCAGTCAGCGGCGGACATCTACTCAATACCTGATGAGATGAAGTGTAGGGCCTTCTCTGGGACCTTGACAAGAGCCTCGGACAGCTGGTTTACTTCTCTTTCTAAGAACTCAATTGAGAACTTCAAGGGCTTAGCCGAATGATTCATTCATAACTTTTGCTTTGGGTTAAGACCTCAAAATAAGACCACTTACCTACTGTACATCAAGCAAGGCAAGGATGAGAGCCTAAGAGACTGCATCGCCAGGTTCAACAAAGAGAAACTTGAGGTTGAAGACTACGAAGAAAATATAGCCATGTCCGCCCTCATAGGAGGTCATTAGAAAGAAAAGTTGTTGTGGAAACTTGAGAAACACCCTACTAGGTCTATGGCAGAGCTACTGGCGACTGCGGGAAAAGTCATGAATGCAGAAGAGGCAATGGCCGCTAAGTATGAGGATGAGAATCGCGGTAGTAGTGGGAAGTCCCAAAGAAAGAAAGATAGAAAGAAGAGGTCGGGTGCTGATAAGTTCACTCACTATACTCCTCTAACTGTGAGTTGTGAGCACATCCTCAACGAGATCAAGAATTACAGGACTCTAAGATGGCCAGAGAAATTGAAGGCCCCACCACATAAGAGGAAGAAAAACTTGTGGTGTGAGTTCCACCAGGACCATGGCCACGTTACAGATAGATTCCTCGCCTTGAAGGATGAGATTGAAAAGATGTTAAAATCCAAAAAGTTGAGGAATTATGTGGACGGTAAGGCTCCTAAAGGGGGAAGAGATGACCCTAAGAAAAGGAGTAACGACAGATGTCGTGACAATTCCCCAGCCAGAAGAGACAATGATTCAAAAGGTGATGATGAAGACGATTCGGATCTTTCGCCGAAAGATGACAACACCCCGGTGAAGAAGGTTGGCCTGATCTCCTTTGGTGTTGACACCATATGCGGAGGACTCGCGAGGGGTGGATCTAAAGTGGCTGACAGGAAAGCTCACGTGGCAGAGGCCAAATCAGTGGCCATGCTTGAGGTTATAAATCTAACGTCTTCCGATATAGTGCAGAAGAGAAAGAAGGTGGACATGGACGCCCTTATAGTTGGTCTCTCCAGACTCGACTTCAAAGGTATCTTAGCCCCCCACGATGATCCTTTGGTAATAACAACAAGGGTGCATGGGTGTGAGGTGCAGAGGATCCTCGTAGATGGGGGGAGCTCAGCAGGCGTGATGTTTTGGCCTTGCTTCAAGAGCCTACATCTTTGTAGAGCAAGGTTGGTACCCTATCATCACCCCTTGATGGGCTTCAGTGGTGAAAAGGTCCACCCATTGGGCATGTATGAGATGGACGTACGGATGGGTGATGAGGGGCCTAAGAGGTTGACCAGGAAGATAATTTTTTTCGTAATGGACGAGAACATCTTCTCGGCCTATAACCTCATCATAGGAAGAGTGACCCTTAAAGAGTTTGAAGTTGTGCCATTGACGGTCCACCAGATGCTAAAATTCCCGACTCCCTATGGGGTAGGGGAAGTGCAAGGTGACCAGACCATAGCGCGAGAATGTTACTTCAACTCGATCGAAGAGGGAGAGGCCCATAAGAGGGCAACCACCACTTATAGCATTGATACACTTGACCCAAGAGATGAGACAAAGTTGAAGAAGGGAGAAGCTATGAAAGAGGTAGAATCCATCGTCCTCAATGAGGACGAGCTGGAAAAAAACATCCAGGTCGGTAAAGCCCTAAAGTCAGAAATCAAGGAAAAGCTGATAAACTTCCTCAGGAGGAGGCAGAATGTCTTCGCTTGGAGTCACGCAGACATGCCCGGCATTAACCCTGAGGTCATGAGTCATAAGCTCAACGTGATGAAAGATGTCAGGCCTATCAAGCAGAGACGAAGAGTCTACTCCAGGGAGAAGTACGACGTCATCCGGTAAGAGGTCAAAAAATTGGAAGAGGCTGAATTTATAAGAGAATTCATATATCCTGAGTGGCTATCGAATGAAGTCATATTACCCAAGACCAATGGGAAATGGAGAATGTGTGTTGATTTCACTAACCTGAACAAGTCTTATCCAAAGGACAGCTATCCCTTACTTCGAATAGATCAGATGGTGGATGCTATAGTGGGACATGAGCTCATGAGCTTCATGGACACGTATTCAGGCTATAACCAGATCTTCATGGATGCGGAAGACGCAGAGAAGACAGCCTTCATTACCAACAAAGGGACGTACTGTTACAAAGTGATGCCCTTTGGCCTGAAAAATGCAGGGGCAATATAACAACGTCTTATAAATAAGATGTTCGAAGAGAAAACAGGTAAGACTATGGAGGTATATGTAGACGATATGCTAACGAAGAGCTTGAAAGCTTGCACTCATGTGGCTGACCTCGAAAAGACTTTCGATATTATGGACTCATACAGGATGAAACTCAACCCGGCAAAGTGTGTCTTCGGGGTAGGAACTGGGAAGTTCCTGGGATTCATTGTCAATCAAAGAGGAATTAAAGCAAACCCTGAGAAAATCAAGGCTCTGCTTGATATGAAGACACCGAGGAGTATCAAAGACATCCAAAGACTCACGGGGAGAGTGGCTGCACTTAACAGATTTGTTTCCAGGGCAACGGACAAGTGTCTTTCGTTCTTTAAAGTGCTTAGAAAGGCCTTCCAGTGGGATGAAGAGTACGAGGAAGCATTCAACCAACGCAAGTCTTACCTTGGGTCTCCCTTGCTACTGTCTCGGCCCATAATAGGAGAGAAATTGTATGTGTATCTGGTAATCTCCGAATCGGCCATTAGCGCAGCTATAGTACAGGAGGACGTTGAGATCCAAAGGCCTGTGCATTTCAATAGTAAGGCCCTTCAAGGGTCTGAACAAAATTACCCCCGTATGGAAAAGTTAGCTTACGCCCCGATACATGCTTTAAGGAATATGAAGCCTTACTTCCAAGCCCACTCCACGGTTATCCTTATCGACTCAGCACTAAGACAGGTCCTGTATAAACCTGAGAAATATGGAAGGTTGATGACTTGGTCCATTGAGTTGGGGGAGTATAACCTTACCTACCTACCTAGGACAGCCATCAAAGGGAAGGCCCTCGTGGAATTTGTGGCTGAATTCAATTGGGAAGAGACCGAGGTTAAGAATGACCTAGAGGGCGCTGAAGGGTCAAATAGCAGTGTCTTCCTAGACTAGGAAAAGACGACACCTAACATCTCCCGAAATCAGGAGGAGGTGGCGTCCAAAAAGATCAGGAACAGAGTAGCGGAGAACAAAAAGGATCGATACCTCTTCAGGCGGGGAGTCATGACAGAGGGGGCTTTCTCATCGGATACAGATATTTGGAACCTCTTCGTTGATGGTTCCTCGTGCAACAGTGGAAGCGGTGCAGGGTTGATACTTTCAGCCCCAGATGGTGCTAACATCGAGTACGCTTTGAGATTTAACTTTAAGGTATCTAACAACGAGTAGGAATATGAAGCCATGATAGTCGGACTCTCATTGTCAAAGACTCTGGGTGTGAAGAGACTCCTACTCCACAGCGACTCAAGGTTAATTGCCAATCAAGTATTGGGAGTCTATGAGGCAAAAGATGAAAGAATGGCCAAATATCTGAAGAGGGTGAGAACGATGTTAGAATATTTCGAAGAGACAAAACTGAAAAGAGTACCTCGACAAAGTAACAGCCACACAGATGCATTGGCAAGGTTATCCTCAGCGACGAAGACAGACATCAAAAGAGCAGTTCTGGTCGAGGTCTTAGGGAAAGCGACCATCGAGGAAGAAGAGGTATGTAACCCTTATCACAATTTGAACCTAGGAGACTCGTGGATGGACCCCCTCGTCAGATATATCAGAGAGGGAGACCTACCTAAGTCCAAGATAAATAGGAGGAAATTGAGATATAGGGCTGCTAAGTTCTCGATGATAGGAGACGTCTTGTACAATAAGGGATTTCTGTTGCCTCTCCTCAGATGTGTGCATCCCACGGAAGTTCCCCGGGTCTTACAGGAAGTTCATGAGGGTTCTTTCTCTATCCACATAGGGGGGAGACCCTTGTCCAAGAGAATCATCACACAGGGGTACTGGTGGCCAACCTTGTCCAAAGACGCTACAGCCTGCGTGAAAAGGTGTGATAAATGTCAAAGATTCTCCACTATTCCTCATCAACCTCATCAACCTATGACATTAATCACCTCTCCATGGCCATTTACGGTGTGGGGGATTGACTTAGTGGGATCCTATCGAGAGTTGACAATAGTTATCAGTTCCTGATAGTTGCCATTGACTACCTCTCAAAGTGGGTGGAGGCAGAGCCGATGATAATGATTACAGAGAAGAAGACCTTCCAATTTATTTGGAGGAACATCATATGCAAATAAGGCCTCCCAAACACTCTTGTCTCAGACAATGGGACCCAGTTCAAGAACTCCTCTTTGGAGAAGTATTTTGTAAGAGTTGGGATAAGGCAGTTCTTCTCATCACCTAGACGACCTCAAGAAAACGGTCAGACCGAGGTCACGAACAGAACAATCCTCGATGGAATCAATAAAAGGTTAGAAGAATCAAAGGGAAGATGGACTGAAGAGGTTTATGCTGTGCTGTGGGCCTACAGAACCCCTACAAGGAAACCAATAGGATAAACCCCGTTCATGCTAGCACACAGCTCAGAGGCCGTCATACCAACAGAATTGGGACTCCCAACTCATAGGGTTCAGACCTATGACCCTGATAAAAATAGGGAAGAGAGGAGGCTGGACCTAGATCTAATTGAAGAAAGAAGAGAAGACGCAGAGATCAGACAAGCAGCTTACCAGCAGAGAGCAGCGAAATTCTATAACCAGAGGGTGAAGTCAAGACCCATCGCAGTGGGAGACTTAGTGCTGAAGAAGACCTTACTGAAAATAAACAAGCTCCACCCAAACTTGCACGGTCCCTACAAAGTGACGGAGGAGGTTGTGCCCGGCACCTACAGGCTAGAAAACCTAGAAGATGAACCTTTCGCTAACCCATAGAATGCTGGTCACCTAAAGCAGTATTACATATGATGTTGCAAAGAGTTTTTAAATGTTCCATCTTATTATGAAGAGGTTATTAATAAAAGATCAGTTCCCATGACTGTTTTTGCTTCATTGGGCACTTATGTCAGAAATTATGAGGATAACGTCTTAGGTGATGACCTCAAACCCTTATAACACAATTCAGTGGTGATGAGGTTTGAGCTCAGACACCATACTTGGATGACCTCAGACCCATAACCTCATTAATTTGGTGAGATTAATTATGAGGGTAACATCTTAGGTGATGACCTCAGACCCTTATAACACCATTCAGTGGTGACGAGTCTGAGGTTAGATACCATACTTGGATGACCTCAGACCCTTAATATAATTAATTGGGTGAGATTAATTATGAGTATAACATCTTAGGTGATGACCTCAGACCCTTATAACACCATTCAGTGGTGACGAGGTCTGAGCTCAGACACCATACTTGGATGACCTCAGACCCTTAACATCATTAATTTGGTGAGATTAATAATGAGGATAACATCTTAGGTGATGACCTAAGACCCTTATAACACCATTCAGGGATGATAAGGTCTGAGGTAAGGATACTAATTTAGTGTAAGCAGACACCATTACACAAGCTTCAGAGCTAAAACATCACATGACAAATATTCAATAAAATGAAGTAAATGATCCTCCTCAGAGATCGCCATACAGTCAAGATTCAAAAAATAAGAGCCAACCATGTTCATTCAGAGATTACAAAAATTCAGAGATTACATAAATTCAGAGATTACAAATATTCAGGGGTTATAAAGTAAAGATTCACAATTGAATTTAAGGGTTTGAGGGGGGATTGCTGGTGTCTTCGTCCTGGTCCTGCTGGATGATATTGTTCAACTCGATAATGTCTTCCCTGTGGTCAGCCCCTCCAACCTCGGTGCCGTCCAGTGTTGCAGTCTCTACAGGCATAGCAACCTCCTCCTCAACCTCCTGAAGGGCCTGGGCAAGCTGAGGATTAGCAAAGTCGAGGCCTATGAAATCAGAGGCTTTCAAACTACGAGCCTCCTTCTCCTTGACAGCTGCCCACTTGGTAGTAGCTTTGATACCTCTCTCAAGATACTCAAAACCAAAGCTCATAAATTCATCAGAGATTTTGTATTCAGCCAACATCCCCTCAGAGGCATCATCAAGGGCTGCCTTCACTACCGAGTTGACCTTCTGCTGCAAAACATCGTCCTTGGCCTTCAGAGCTGCAGCATGGTCCCTCTTAAGAGTAGAGATATCTTTCTCCAATCCCTTCACCTTCTTCTCAGACTCACCCAGCTCAGACTTCAGGCGACCAATCTCTCCATTCAGAGTGCTTTGCACCTTCTCGGCCTCTTGACCCTTCTGGATGAGGGACAACTTCCTTAGAGTCCAGTTGGAGAGGTAGTGCATAGCTGTCAAGCCCTGTAGATTATGTGATCATGTATAAGTTGGAGACCGGATCAGAGGTTACACTTGGAAATTATAAAGAAGTATGAGGTCATACCTGAATGGAGCTGTGGATGCCGAACTCAACCAGCAAGGGTGTATCCAGTGACCGAAAGAAATGCTTATCGACCTCGGTCATGGTAGAGCCGAAGGCATCCAGGGCCTGCATACTGTGGCCTATAATGTTGTCGATAATCTTCAATTGCTCTAAATGAGCCATCAACGCGTCTGCAGAAGAGATGGGGATGGCAGAATTTTCCCCCTTTTTCTTCTGCCTCTGATCCTCAAGGGTATGTTCTGTAGAAGCCCTCTTCTTGGTGGCTTAAGGCTTCGAGGTCGAGGGTGCTGGAGGAGGAGCATTAAGTCCTGCCTTCTTTTCGATCCTTGTTAAACTCAGGGCTTCCATTTCCCAAAGCTCGTCTGAGATATCCTTTGGACGCTCTGCAAAATTGAAAGGTCTGAGTTAAAAGATCAGACATGAATAAACTCAAAGGTTCAACTTGGAATAAAAAATGCTTACCAAGGTCGGCAAGGGGACTTCCACCTAGACCCGTCTCAGAGAGGTAGTGGGGGGGTCATCAAGTGTTCGAATTTAACAAGCAGACCATGCATCCCCTGATCTTTAAGGTCTTTCACCTTCTGAAGATTCTGCAGGTTCAGACCAGGGTCGGCCTTCGCAGATATTGTGACCTTACCCCATCTTAGGGGCATCCTCGGCTCTAGCAAGAACGGGGGAACACATGGACCAAATTCCCATGGCCCTGAAGCAAAAAAGTATCGAGGCTTCCGGTTGTGGTTGGAAGTCTGAATATCTGAAGCAACTTTTTTTCAAGCTTTTGAGCTATAAAATGATAGTAGCTCGGATGATTTTTGGTTGAGGAAGGAACATAGCAACCAACAAAGACCTAAATTGGAAGGTCTGAGTGGTGGACAGCCCTCCATAAGACTATGGCCCCTATTATGACCCTCCAAGAATTAGGGGACAATTGGGAAGGGGCCAAATTAATGAAGGAAAGGATGGACCTAGTAATGGGATAAAGGGGCAAACGAAACCCTAACTTGAACATCTGCTCATACAGGAAAATCTCACCATCTCAGCCATGATAAGTCGTCACTTCCCTCAGAGGTCTTCTAAACTTTATGGAGGGGTTGATGGAGTATAGATATCTGAAGTAAAGAAGGTCTACCTCAGTAGTGGTACTCTCGATCTCGGCCGCCTCAGAGACGTTGACATCACTTTCAGCGTCATCACCATTATTATTATCTTGCTCAACGTCGGTCGGAGCAGACATTGATGGATTACTCGGGAACCTCTGAGCAAACTCAGCCCCGGTGATGGCCGACAGAGGAATGGCGTCAAGAATGGGTGGAATAGCCACACTCGGCTCAAAAACCTCAACTTCTGAGGAAGAGGACTAGGTGCTTGAATTATTACGGGACGAGGCCCGACTAGAGACCTCGGCTTGATCAGGGGCCTGATCTTGCCGAGTTGTGAAGTCCATGGCCTCCTGGAAGGAATCCATAGACATAGGGTCTGAGGTGGATGACTCGGACTTAGACTCAGACATCGGTACTGGTTCAGCAGGGACCTCTGCTTGGTTAAATGGTTCCAATGGATCAGGGTACATCACCCTCAGGGGTGATGGAAATATGGGTCTAAGAGGGAATTCTTGTGACCTACGAGCCTCCTCATGTGCTCTCTCTATTTGCCTAATTTTTTCTAAAGTCTTCTCTCTGAGAGAAGGGAACTCCTCAAGAAATTGGTAGAGGGGTCTGAGCATCAGAGGCAAACACTACACTTAAGGAGCTTCTAAATGACAAACAAGATTGGCTAATGAAGTAAAGCAATTTAAGGATTAAACTATAAAACCTAAGGCAAATACAGTTCGCCTGAAAGTATGGAGTTCTCGCCGAAAAACTCCCAAACTCGCCTAAAAATGCAAAAGTATGAATGCTTGCAGGAAAAATGAAGGAAAAAGGATGGCAGAGGATACTTGAGGAAGAAGTAGGAGGAGGTAATGAAGAAACTGCAAGGAATCACCAACCAAAATGCCTCAAACCAAAGGTTTCAAGAGAGAGAGCTGCAGAAATGAATCGTTCCAAGAAATGAGAGAAGTGGAGAAGAAATAGAAAAGGAGGGGGTTTAAACCTTTAAATATGGGAGCACATCTCCCAAGGTCCATCATTGCCTTGGGAGCCCCAAAGGACGGCTAAGAACACGTGCTTGCCAGGCAAGCCACACTTCAGCAATGGACAAGTGTCAAATGAGCATTGGCACATGGGAGAAAGACCTCGGAGGTGTATAGATCCCCCAGTCATCTGCCCTCGCATGTAACTAAGGGCTGGGGGGTGATTGATATGCCCCAAGTGTCAACTCAGCCCAGAAACTAAATCCTCGACCAAGACATTGCCGAGGTGGGAAATGCTCTAGGACTGTGATAACAGCTCTTGGCCATATAAGGGTCGGCCCAGGCCGACACTATCACCAACCACGTCATGGGAGGCACTGCATGTATCATAAGGGTCAACGACACTTCAGTTCTCCTAGGGATGATAACCTCGGCCTAGAGTTGGCCGAGGTAGCAGGAAGCCATACTTCTACCAAGGTCAGCCTCATCAAGATATCAGTCGATGTTCTAGGCACATGCCAGCTCACCCTCGGCGCAGGCCTACCCCTATCCATTGTCTCGGCTTAAGTTAAGACGAGACCTTCATGGTCAACCTCGGATAGAATGATCAACTAGACTTTATCAACCTCGGCTTATCTTAGGCCGAGGTCATGACCAAGCACGATGGTCGAGCACTCATTGACATGTGGATAAGGACACGTGGACACAAATCAGTTATAACAAATATTCCCCACTCGTGGGAGGAATATTTCATCATCATTCTCTACATGTGGCAGTGGCAGATGTCTTCATCAGATTGGCTAGATCAACACACACATGCTCATTGCATGCATGGTTGTTACATTACACCCCCCAGGTACTATATATAGAGGTCATCCTCTAACTTGCAAAGGATAAAAAAATTAGCAACCCTAGCTGAAACTCTGTTCAAACACACAGTAGAGAGAGAAAGCTTGAGAGATTGTATCTATGGCCATTAGAGCCCTCATACAGTGATACACATCATACACTTGCATAATGAACGTAGGCCAGATTGGCTGAACCACTTATATTCCGGTGTGAATCCCCTTTTCCTCACCTTCTTCTACTATGTGTGCATATACTCTTATGATGCCATTGTTAACGTTGAATTGAGCTTACAAACACCTTGAAGGGTAGTGCTGTTTCCAGCATCATCACTCGCATTCAACAAAGGTGTATTAAAATAAAGTATAAGCCTAGTAAGAGGCCTAAGACATTATGCATCCAAGTGGATGAGAGGGAATTGCTTCTTCGTCCCCAAATCCAAATCCAGCGTAATATATTAATCAAGAATGGAGACAATCTTACTTTGACATTTTAGTCAAAAAAATTAAAGAATTGGATAAAGTTATAAGTGTGGATGGAGATATCACATCTGAAAATAGTTCTTCTTGTGAACAAGAAAAGGAATAAATGATTGTTATGGATTCAATAGATCCTGCTCAAGGCCTTTTCGGCAGCAATTCATCCAATTTGTATCCCCTACCATAGCAGCTTATTAAAATGGTTGTCATCCTCCTAAAGAGGTTTGAAAATGGATTTTGATGAAGTCAATAAATCAAAGGTATATAACCTTGACTTGTTTGACAATAAATCAGATATAGATAACCTTAACTTATTTATGTCTACTTTAGATTTAATATATGATTTTAAAGATCCTTTAAAGGATATGACCAATCACATTAAGCCTTCCTTTATAAATACTTGGGTGAATGGGGTATTAATAAATAGAACATTGGTAGATAACGGTGTTATCATCGCCATAATGTCACAGTCTATGCTTTAGAGAATAAGTCAATAAAATTCTAAATTGGTCCACACTCAAATTATATTTCTAGCTTCGGTGGAGATAAAAAAATTGACCAAAGGTGTACTACCAGTATATATTGAAGTAGGACCAAAAAAGTCGATATATCTTTCTTTATCATTGATGGTAAACCAAGTTTAAATACTTTATTTGGTAGAGATTTCATTCATTATAACAAGTGTCTCCCTTGCTCCATGCATTAGAATTTCTATTGATGAAATAGGATTAGAATGTGATGTAGGTGGAAGCATATCCCTTGACTTTCCACACTAACTCTAACTGTGTTTAGGATAAAGATCTACCAAGGAATATGGGACTTGTAAAGTTGGATTCATTGATACCATAGGCATAAGAAGGATAAGTCTCGGATGAGTCTTGGGAAGAATGAGATTTTGGTCTGATGAGACCGACTGAAAAAGATAAAATATTTAGTTAATGGATAGCACACCGATTGATGTTGAAAAGGCCAGCGAAACTTTGGCCATTGTGTTTAATAAATTCATGGATTTAAATATGTTATTTGTTTGAAGAAGATATAGAATATGGATCTTTGTATTTATTTATCAAGTTCGCTAATAGAATATAAAGAACTCATGGTAAACCAACCAGATCCTTTGTTGGTAGTGAATTTAGGAACTGAGCAAAACAAGAAGCTGACATATATTAGTGCAAACCTCAGCAAAGAAGCTCACCAATTGATTGTGGAACTTTTAAATTACTACAATAATTATTTTTCTTAGCAATGTGATGAGTTTCCTAGTTTCGATGGGAAATTGGTAGAACATAGACTGCGAGTCAAAGAAGAATACAAGCTTGTTAAATAACTTCCCTAACAAATGAAACCAAAGGTTACAGTAAATAAAATTAGAAATTGAAAGGTTGTTAAAAGTTAGATTCATTAGAATATCCAAGTATATTGAATGGCTCTCTAACAAAGTGCCAGTCATTGAGAAAAATGGCAAACTAAGAGTGTTCATTGACATTATAAACTTAAATGAAACCACGCTAAGTGGAGAATATGTGATGCCAGTATTAAACCTATTTGTTGATAGATATGTTAGTTATGATATTATATCTATGATGGACGGTCACTCAGGTTATAATCAAATATGCATAGCTGAAGAAGATGTGCATAAGACTGCTTTAAGGTGCCCTACCATTTGGATTAATATATGCAAGGGCTACCTACTAAAGGGGAGTGAATACAATTTACCATTTTATGGTTGGAACCTTTTTAGATGTTACATGGATAATATAATTTTCAAATCAAAAGAAAATACTAATCATATAACACACCTGAAAAAGTCCTTTGGAAGAATGAAACTTTATCAACTTATAATAAATCCTTTAAAATGTGACTTTGGATTTTCTGCAGGGAATTTCTAGGGTATTTAGTACACAAAGAGGTATTCAAGTTGATATAAAAAAGGCCACGACTAAGGCTAAAACTGAAATCATACCCCCCAAGAACAAAAAATAATTACAAAGGTTTTTTACATCAGTTTACTTCCATCATACATACATATCTAATGCACCGGGGAAAGTTAAAGAATTTTCTCCTTTCGTGAAGCTAAAAGATCAAGAAGAGTAGGATTGGAAGGAAGTGAATGAGCTAGCTTTCAATAATTTAATAGATACTTGGTTGAACCACCATTTTTAATACCTCCAAGGGAAGACAGGTCATTAAAATGGCACGTTTTTTCCTCAAATACCTCAATTGGAGTGACAGGGTGTGACAACCCACATAATTAACCCCGGGTGATTAGTCCTAAATTAAATTAGAACAGGTTTCTTAGTTGGTTCATTCTTAGCATCACTGTCGCCATTTTAATTACTAACCACCTACGTGAGAAAATTAGACTGGTGCCAAATTTTATCTTTCATTAATTTAATGAAATAGTCATGCGGAAATAAAATAATTTAAACCATCACAATTAACTGAAATCAACTATTCACAATTTAACTAAATTGGTCGAATAAACCATCGGTTCCAAACCAACAAAAGTAAAGACAAATAAAGATAAATCTCAACAAATCTGACATAAACTAAATAATATTGTGAGCGACATACTCGAGTAACTTATAGGAATTTCTACACTAGAAATGGAAAGAATGAGGTGCCTATCAAACTCCCGCAATATCCACATATACTGCAGCAACGAATCCCTGGAATGAATCAAGTCTGGTGTCCCTGTGGCTGGACACCTAAAAGGTTTTTAAAAATATTTATAACAAGGGTTAGAACCCAAAAAATTTGGAAAACATTTAGTAATTGATTAACTTGCAGTAATAAATATGTATGCATGCTCTTCATATTTTAGTTAGTGTCGCACTCCCTTGAGAATATCCTCACCCCTACTCTAATGTGCACTACTAACGCCTTAATTAATTTCCTTAGTTATTTATCCCATAACTAGATAATTGAAATAACCCCTTGCAATCACCCTACTCTAATCAAGTATGCCATAACTATGATTTCTAGGTTATCATCAACATTAACTTAATTAATCATTTTCCTTTCTAAATTCATATAACTTTCACACCCTTTATATATATAATACAAGCTACTCCAAGTATTAATTAACACCTATATAATTATTTATCTCATTATATATGTATAGTCATATTACAACATTCACACATATGCTGGAATAATAATTAATAATGAACATCTTCCCGATCAATAACTCACCGGATGTATATTCTCTAAAGTACTATCCCACTAGGTGTATTCACACAACATAGTTACCCCAAGTTAGAATCGCTCACTAACTTGGTAAATAACAGAAATATAGGAGGCGGTCATAGTCCTGCCCTAAAAGTGAGAAGCCCCTAACCCATATAATGGACGCTATGACCTGGGAATATACTTGCCCTACTCCTCGATCTAGGGGATTCACCCTCTACGTGCAACCTCCCCGATAACACTAGAGTATATATAATAATAATAATACCTAACCACTGATATTAATGCACACACCATATATATATATACTATCGCACACCGTATATATATAGAGAGAGAGGGAATTAAAATAACCCGGCTTTAACGTGTACTAAGCCTATGACACAAGCCTATACAATTTATCATGAGTTTATGGTCAACCCCTGATTATTAATTAATTTGCATTTTAATTGATTTAATTACTTTTGGTATCGCCTAACCAATATATCCGGACTCGCTCTCGTGGCCCGAAAATAAAATAATACCCGAGTCTACATCCCTGACTCTGAAATAATTGGCTTTCAATCTAAATTAATTTAACACCTTGGTTTCTCTCAACAAATATACCGAGACTCGCTCACTTGATCCGTATTTAATCATTTTGGAATATTTTTCCCCAAAATTTATTATAGAGTGTCACCCATAAATTCCCTCTAATTCCCAATTACTTTCCCTTATAATTGATTAGAATATATGTCCTATATTTATTTATCATTAAATAAGACGTGGGGGAGAAATTTTAATTAAATTCCCTTTATATACTAAAACTAGCCGAACTGTCAAAAATCCTCGACCATCGATCGATCGATCGAACAGGTCTTCGTCTTCTCCAAAGGCCTGTTTCAGCCATGAACAAAAACCTCAAATGTCCAACTCCTTCTACAGTCTAACCCAAGTCCTATCATCAATATAATACGTCAATAAAATCATAAGGAACACCCATAAAGTCCCCAAACCCCGTTTAATCTCCGTTCTCTACTATTTTTCTAAATTGGGGCAAAAACTCGAGTTATTCATAAATTAGCCACAACACCAGATTTCCAACTCAATTTCATTCATAATTTGTCTGGGTTTATCACCACTAAGGTTAATCTCTGTTCAGAATCACGTAACACCATAAATTCCTACACTAATTTCCATTTTATGTTCCAATTACAAAAAACTCATTTTTGTACCCGTTTATCCCCAAAATGAATTTTTAGGTATTCACATCACATAAATTTGAATTGAAAACACAAATAAATGCTACAGGAAGTTAACCACTTGCCTTATTGTTTCGTAGGGTCTGATCCGGAGTTGTAATTCTTAAGGTTGATGATGAAATCCTCCTTTTGGCTCTTTCCTTTGTCCCCCAAATTGGTTCTTAGTGCCTTTAACTGCTCCTTAGGTTTTTCTCTCCCACTATGTGTTTTCTAATCTCAAATTAGCCGTTCTCCTTTTTCTTTTAATTAATTAATTAGGCTTAATCTCATTTTTATCCTAATGGGTCAAGCCCAAGTGACCCAATTACCCCCGTATGGGCGCGGCTATGCCTAAAAACGTCCCGTGACCCATTAACTACCCCCGGGTACACTTTTCTGACTATCTCGACCCATCCGGACTCAACCTTACACTCAGAATTGGCATCCAAATTAATTTTCTAAAAATCCTTATCTCACACACCGACTCCCTGCTGAGATAAATAAATGCTCCGTCACTAATACTCGAAATGACGTAAATAAATTATTACTATTCACTTAGTAATTAAATTTCCCCTAAATTTTAACCATTCACTCTCCGATTAATATTTAAATAAATTTTACCATAATTAATTCAATTAAAATTACGACACACAAGTAATTTAAAAATTCCCAAATTAATTAAATATTAAATGCATAAAATTACGGGGTGTTACATACTCCCCCCCACCCCCACCCCCACCCCCCGTAAAGGAATTACGTCCCAAAAATTAGATCGTTCCTGTGGTGAATAACTCTGGATATTGTTCCCGCATATCCTCCTCCCTCTCCCAGGTAGACTCATCAACGTTGTGATGAACCCACTGTACTCTAAATAGTGAAACAACCTTGGATCGTAACTTGCGCTCTCTAAGGTCCAGAATAGCCACCGGATTCTCCTCATACGAGATGTCTGACTGTAAATCAATTTCCTCGAGTGGAATGTGCCAGAAGGCCCTCTCGCTCCTTCGATATTTCTTTAGCGATGCCACATGGAACACGTCGTGTATCCGCTGAAGGTGTTCTGGAAATCCCAATCTATATGCTATTGTCCCCACCCTATTAATAATAGGGAAGTCTCCCACGTACCTCGGTGCTAATAACTGATCCCCAGCCTCTAACTCCACATGCCTCCGTGAAGCATCGACATAACTCTTCTGCCTATTCTGAGCTATCGGAATTCGCCCTCGAATCAGCTCTATCTTGGCAGACGTCTCCTCGACAATCTTTGGCCCTAATAACTTGTTGTCCCCCACCTCTAATTATTAGGCGAGTGAACGATAAGGTCTCCCGTATAGTGCCTCGAACGGTGCCATGCCAATTGTGAATTGGTAAGAGTTGTTATACGTGAACTCTACCAAGGGAAGATATCTCTCCCATCCTCCCCCAAAGTCTAAAATGCGCATTCTGAGCATGTCTTCTAGCATCTGATTAACCCTCTCAGTCTTCCTGTCGGTCTATGGGTGATAAGTTTTACTAAAACGTAGCTCTGTGCCCATGGCCTCCTGAAAGTTCTGCCAAAAATGAGCCACAAAAATCTTGTCTCTATCAGACACAATATTTACAGGTACCCCATCCAGCTTAACAATATCGGCTATGAATAGCTACGTGTAGCGCATCGTCTCAAAGTCTGTGCAAACCGGCATGAAGTGGGCCACCTTGGTCAACTGATCCACAATGACCCATATGGAGTCGTGACCTCTCAGCAATGGAGGTAACCCTATAATGAATTCCTTGGATATTCTCTATCACTTCCACACGGGAATCTCTAGAGGCTGACGCATCCATGGAGGTCTCTGATGGTCAACTTTCACGAGCTGACACATGGTGCATTTTGAGACAAACTCTGTTATGTCCCATTTCATTCCTACCCACCAATATTGTCTCCTCATATCCTGGTACATTTTATCCCCTTCGGGATGTATCGTAAATCTCGAACCATGGGACTCTGTCATAATGACATGCCTCAACTCCTCATCCCCTGTCATAATTAACCTCCCATTTAGGCGTAGGCCTCCTTCTGAGCTGATAGAGTAACCCTCCGCTCCCTCAGCTAACAGCTGGCGTACCTTATCCTGGCAGATCTGGTCCTCCACCTGAGCCCTCACAATTTTCATAATGATATCCGGTGTGATGGATAAAGCTAACATGCAGTCCCTGGCTACATCATCCTCATATCGAAGCTCTCTCCACTTAGCTTTCCAGACTTCTGATATTTCCCCAGTCGGTCTCCGTCTCAATGCATCTGCCACCACATTATCCTTACTAGGATGATACTGAATATCAAACTGGCAGTCTTTCACGAATTCTAGCCATCGCCTCTGCCTCATATTTAGATCCTTTTGTGTGAAGAGGTACTGAAGTGACTTGTGATCTGTGAATAGGGTGAACTGCTCTCTCATCAGATAATGTTTTCATATACTCAGGGCAAAAATGACCGATGCTAGCTCTAGGTCGTGAGTGGGGTATTTCCTCTCGTGGGAATTTAGCTTTCTTGATGCATAAGCTATAGACATCTCCTCCTGCTGGAGCACACCCCCAAGTCCCTGTAAAGATGAGTCGGTGTAAACCCGATACTCTAGTCCTCCCCTTGGTAAAGTAAGTACTGGTGAAGATGTCAACTTATCCTTTAGCTCGTCGAAAGCTAATTGACAATGATCACTCCATATGAAAGGCACCCCTTTCCGAGTCAGCTTCATCAAAGGTCCCACAATCTTTGATAATCCCTTAATGAACAGCCTATAATAGCCTGCCATTCCCAGAAAGTTGCGCACCTCGGTCGGTGTCGTGGGCTGTCCCCACTCCCTCACTGCCGACACCTTACTCAGATCCACAGTAATACCCCGATCTGACACCACATGACTAAGAAACTGTACCTCCTGCAGTAAAAATCCACACTTCCTAAATTTGGCATAAAGTTGGTGATCCCGCAGCATCTGTAGGACCATACCCCTCAGTACGCGAGTAGATCAAGATGTCATCAATGAAGACGATAACAAACTGGTCGAGATGCTCTCTGAAAACCTTGTTCATGAAATCCATGAACACTGTTGGCGCATTGGTGAGACCGAATGGCATCACCCTGAACTCGTAAGATCCATACCGCGATAGGAAAGCGGTCTTAGGAACATCCTCCTCTCGAATACACAGCTAATGATACCTTAACCTCAAATCGATCTTGAAGTAGTAAGACGCCCCTCTCAATTGGTCAAATAAATCATCAATCCTAGGCAATGGATACTTATTCTGTATCGTCACCTTGTTCAACTCCCTATAGTCCACGCACAATCGAAGTGAACCATCCCGCTTCTTTACAAACAACATCGGTGCACCCTACGGTGAGGTACTCTACCTAATGAAACCCTGACCCAGGAGCTGCTGAATCTGCTCTCTCAACTAACGCATTTTTGAAGGGGCCATACGGTAGGGTGCTCGAGCTATCGGCCTCATCCCTGATGCTAAATAGATTACAAATTTGATTTCCCTATTGGATGGCAACCCTAGTATATCCTGGAACACATCCTCAAAGTCCCTCACTATCGAAATAAAATCCAACGAAACTACCACCTCCTATGAGGTCTCCTCCTCGATATAATACAAGTGTGTACGTGACCCTCCCTCAGGTAGAGGCATCGTTATTAGTAACATCTCCTGTCCCAAAATGGAGAACACGATTGTCCTCTCATAACAATCTACCATCGCTCGATAACCTACCAACCAATCCATACCTAGGATGACATCGTACCCCTCTATATCTAACACTAAGAGGTCCGCCACTAAGCTAAGCCTTCCAATTAAAATGTCTACCTCGCGATAAATCGAGTGAATCAATGCCCCGCTACCTACTAGCGATTCTACACACATACGGAGACTACCTACGGTCTATAGTATCCCAGCCCATTTAGCAAATTTTGATTTTATGAATGAACGAGATGCTCCTGTATCAAAAATTATCCTACCCTCATGACCATAGATGAGAAACATACCCTCAACTGCTGGTGACGCATGTTGTGCTGGAGGATTGGGAACATCCCGAACGTAATACACACACCCATAGTGCATTTGCTCCTGCTGTTGTGGGGCTGGTGGAGCCGATGCTGCTGGAGGCATATGTCCCTATTGTCCCTATTTGGCACCCGGTTATTTGCCTCTGCCCCTCTGTGGGCACTCCCTCTTGAAGTGTCCTGTCCGGCCGCAGATAAAATAGCTTTTATGATCGACCCCCTATCGTTGGCCCTGTTAGCCCTGATATGGTTGGCCCTTCTGGCCTCCCCCATTGTTCCCTTGGCCCTGAGGGCCCTTAGGAACATGTTGTTACTTATTTGGGCCCGGGTAACCCTGCTTAAACCCCTGTCCTCCCGGTCAAAAACCACCAGGCCTAAATTTCTTAGCCTGATTCCCTTGTTGACTGCTAGTCTGCTGCTGAGTACCACTTGTGTCACCACCAATAACTGCCTTGCCCTTCTTGCTCGGCTCTCCTACCCTCTTGTTCCCTTTCACATGGAATCTATGATCCTAGTAATGTACGAGAGCGGCATTAACGAAATCTATATACGCCACTAATGCCAGATTACTAATCAAGTGTTGCATGATCCTCCAGGCCAGGCCATCCATGAACCTTGACTTCTTTCGCTCCTCGTCGCTCACCTCATTTGGCACAAATTTTGCCAAACGGGTGAACTCCTCCTCATAATCCTCCACTGAACAATCACCCTAAACTAACTCACTAAACTACTTCCTCATCTCTAGCTCTACTGCTGGTGGGAAGTATTTGGGGTCAAACCGCACCCAGAACTCGAATATCGTCATAAAATCTCTCTCCTCAGCGATGGTAATTGACTCCCACCACTGTAAGGTTGCCCCCAACAGATGGAAGGTAGAAAGCATATGTTTCTGCACATCGGTACACTCTAGCATGCGCAAATGGCACTGAATATTCTTCTTCCAGTCACAAACCTCTACCACATCGGTACTACCCGAAACTCTGGTGGGTGACCCTTCTGAAAGGTATCCCTAACTCGCTGCCAAGACGGTGACGCCACTGGAGCTTAAACTGCTGGTGCCATTGGAGGTGGTGCCTGGGGCTGAGGAAAATGGGCTTCCATAGCCCTCATTGCTTTCTCAACTGCCTGGTCCTCTATCACGACCACCTGAGTAGTGGAGATCAACTCGGGTGGGGGTGGGGTTGGCGATACATGTGGCTACTGATGAGCCTCCTTAACTGATCCCTGGCCTCAGCCCTCTCCGCTCTCTATAACTTCGGTGGCATCTAAAAATAGATCGAATCGTATAAGTACATAATTTATACAAAAATCTAATAGCAAAAACACGATATCTCAAAAGCGGAAAATGAATCAACAGTCCTAATAACAGGGCTCTATAACAACCGAATGCTATGTTGAAATGTAGTAAGCTGCACAGATCCTAAGGACAATAGAACCTGATGCACTAATACGATCTGTGGCACCCCGCCTAATTAACCCCAGGTGATCAGTCCTAAATTAAATTAGAACAAGTTTCTCACTTGGTTCATTCTTAGCATCACTGTCGCCTTTTTAATTACTAACCACCTAACTGAGAAAATTAGACTAGTGCCAAATTTTATCTTTCATTAATTTAATAAAATACTCATACGAAAACAAAATAATTTAAACAATCACAATTAACTGAAATCAACCATTCAAAATTTAACTAAACTGACCGAATAAACCATCGGGTTAAAACCAACAAAAGTAAAAACAGATAAAGATAAATCTCAACAAGTCTGACATAAACTAAATAATGTTGTGAGCGACATGCTCGAGTAACTGATAGGAATTTCTACACTAGAAATGGAAATAATGAGGCGCCTATCAAACTCCCACAACATCCACATATGCTGCAGCAACGAATCCCTGGAATGAATCAAGTCTGGCGTCCCTGTGGCTGGACACCTAAAAGATTTTTAAAAATATTTATAGCAAGGGTTAGAACCCAAAAAATTTGGAAAACATTTAGTAATTGATTAACTTCCAGTAATAAATATGTATGCATGCTCTTCATATTTTAGTTAGTGTCACACTCCCTTGAGAATATCCTCACCCCTCCTCTAATGTGCACTACTAATGCCTTAATTAATTTCCTTAGTTATTTATCCCATAACTAGATAATTGAAATAACCCCTTGCAACCACCCTACACTAATCTAGTATGACATAACTGTGATTTCTAAGTTATCATCAACATTAACTTAATTAATTATTTTCCTTTTTAAATTCATATAACTTTCACACCCGTTATATATATAATACAAGTTACAGCCTGTATTAATTAACCTGTGTATAATTATTTATCTCATTATATACGTATAGTCATATTACAACATTCACACATATGCTGGAATAATAAGTAATAATGAACATCTTCCCGAGAAATAACTCACCGGATGTATATTCTCTAAAGTACTATCCCACTAGATGTATTCATACAACCTAGTTACCTCAAGTCAGAATCGCTCACTAACTTGGTAAATAACATAAATATTGGAGGCGGACATATTCCTTCCCTGAAAGTGAGATGCCCCTCACCCATATAATGGACGCTATGACCTGGGATATACTCGCCCTACTCCTCAAGCTAGGGGATTCACCCTCTATGCGCAACCTCCCCTGATAACACTAGAGTATATATAATAATAATAATATCTAACCACTGATATACTATCGCACACCATATATATATATATATATATATATATATATATATATATATATATATATAAATACCCTGGATTTACCGTGTACTAAGCCCGTGACACAAGCCTATACAATTTATGATGATTTTATGGTCCAACCCTGATTATTAATTAATTTTCACATTAATTAATTTAATTACTTTTGGTATCGCCTAACCAATATTTCCGGACTCGCTCTCGTGGCCCGAAAATAAAATAATACCCGAGTCTACATCCCCGACTCTGAATTAATTAGCTTTTAATATAAATTAATTTAACACCTTGGTATCGCTCAACAAATATACCCGGACTCGCCCACTCGATCCGTATTTAATTATTTTGGAATATTTTTCCCCAAAATTTATTATACAGTGTCACCCATAAATTTCCTCCAAATCCCAATTACTTTCCCTCGTAATTGATTAGAATATATGTCCTATCTTTATTTCTCATTAAATAAGACGTGGGGGAGAAATTTTAATTAAATTCCCTTTATGTACTAAAACTGGACGAACTATCAAAAATCCCCGACCATCGATCGATCGATCCCAGCCATCGATCGAACAGGTCTTCGCCTTCTCCGAAGTCCTGTTTTAGCCATGGACGAAAACCTCAAATGTTCAACTCCTTCTAAAGTCTAACCCAAGTCCTCTCATCAATATAATACATCAATAACATCATAAGGAACCCCCATAAAGTCCCCAAATCCCGTTTAATTTCCCTTCTCTACTGTTTTTCTAAATTTGGGAAAAAACCCGAGTTATTCGTAAATCAGCCACAACACCAGATTTCCAACTCAATTTGATTCATAATTCGTCTGGGTTTATCCCCACTAAGATTAATCTATGTTCAGAATAACATAACACCATAAATTCCTACACCGATTTCCATTTTATGTTCCAATTACAAAAAACCCATTTTTGTACCCCGTTTGTCCCCAAAACGATTTTTTAGGTATTCACATCACATAAATTTGAATTGAAAACACAAATAAATGCTACAGAAAGTTAACCACTTGCCTTATTGTTTCGTAGGGTCTGATCCGAAGTTGTAATTCTTAAGGTTGATGATGAAATCTCCCTTTTAGCTCTTTCTTTGTCCCCCAAATTGGTTTTTAGTGCCTTTAACTGCTCCTTAGGGTTTTCTCTCCCACTATGTGTTTTATAATCTCAAATTAGCCGTTCTCCTTTTCCTTTTAATTAAGTAATTAGGCTTAATCCCATTTTTAGCCAAATGGGCCATGCCGAAGTGACCCAATTACCCCCGTGTGGGCCCGGCTATGCCTAAAAACGTCCTGTGACCCGTTTACTACCTCCGAGTACACTTTTCCGACTATCTCGGCCCATCCCTACTCAATCATACACTCAGAATTGGCATCCGAATTAATATTATAAAAATCTTTATCTCAATTTAGTTTATACCGATTCCCAACTGAGATAAATAAATGCCCTGTCACCCGAAATGACGTAAATAAATTATTACTATTCACTTAGTAATTAAATTTCCCTTAAATATTAACCATTCACTCTCCGATTAATATTTAAATAAATTTTACCATAATTAATTCAATTAAAATTTTGACACACAAGTAATTTAAAATTTCCCGAATTAATTAAATATTAAATGCATAAAATTACGGGGTGTTACACACGGTACTATGAAAATCACAAGGACCGAGTTGTTTATTATCTGAGTATACTTTTGAATCACTATGAATATAGGTACTATATAATGTAAAAACTCTGTTTCACTTTGTATTTTGCAATAATGAAATTAAGGTTTTACTTATTGCGTAGAGATGTGTATGTAATTTTGAAGTTTGATTTAATCAAATATATGTTGAAAAGGCCTGTTTTGCGTAATAGGATTTGTTAATGGCTATTAGATATCTCTGAATTTCACTTATATTATGTACCTAAAAGAGATACAAGAGGTTAGGCATTGATTGACTTCTTAGAAGTTTATCCATGTGAAGATAAGCCAAAAAGTGAATATAAAATAGGACATATATCCTTAAACCTAAGGAAGCTATGGTTCAATGGTTTGAAGACAAAAATAATTTTAGGAATTGGGGTAATTATCTAGTCCCCTGAGCATTAAAACCCAAAACGAGTATAGATTGGAAGAAAACACATGTTCCAATAATCAAGTGGACTATGAAGTCGTCATAATGGCCATAGAGATACTTCGAAGTTGTAATGGTTTTATAATAGAATAATATGGGGATTCTCAGCCAGTTATAAGATAGTTAACTGGTGAATATATATGCGTCAATGATGGTTTGACTTTATATAACCAGTTGTGTTTGAATATATTATCTAAATTTTATACAATCATATTAAACTACGTTCCCAGGTTTTTAAATGAAGAGGCTAATAAAATTACTCAAAAGGATCGAGATTTTAATCATGATGATAGCATCAAATAAAAATTAAAATTGAGTTCCATCAATGGACTCTTACCACTACTACATTACATATGGCCTTTGGTTGAGATTGAAAATATATATGTTCATGAGGATTGGAGAAAAACATTGATTGAATATCTAACTGACCCAAATATTAAAGTTGATAAGATTATGAGGTTAAGAGAAACCAATTATGTTATATATGATGGAAAGCAATTCAAAATAGGTGTTAGTGGAAGGATCCTAGAGTGCCTAAGAAAGCTAAAGGTTTAACAATTATTACCCAAGTCTATGAAGGCATATGTGGAACCCATCAAGATAGTCCTAAGATGAGGTGGTTATTAATAATATATTATTTTTATAGGCCTTCCATTTTGAAAGATTGTATAGACGTTGTTAAAATATGCCCAAAAATCCAACAACATGGTCCTCTAAAACATATAAATTCTATTTATTTGCAATATGTAGTAACGACATGGCCATTTAGAGGATGGGCAATTGATGGCATTGGTATACTAGATCCTTCGTCTTCCAAGTTTCACAGTTTTGTAGTTGTGGCAATAGATTATTTTACTAAGTGGATAGAAGCCAATTCTTTAAAGTTAGTTACCTAAACTAAACTATTAGACTTCTTACAAGATATTATATATAGGTTTGGAATTCCAGAAACACTAACCTCAAACCATACAAGCATATTTGAGTCATAAACGGTGTTGGAATTTACTTCAATTTTAGGAATAACCTTGACTAAGGCAGTACCTTATTATACTCAATAAAATGGTCTTTCATAGTCTACAAACAAGGTATTTAAAAAACAACCTTAACAAAGTAATTAAGAAAAATCCAAGAGATTGGCACAATTTTCTACTGGAAGTATTATGGGCTTATAGGACTTCTAAAAGGTCAAGTACTACAGTAACTCCATATGCTTTTACTTATGAGCATGATGTTGTCTTACAATTCAAAATAACTTTAAATTCATTTAGAGTGATAGCCCAAAATGAACTGATTGTAGAAGACTATGATCAAGATATGCATGTGGAATTAAAAAACGTATATGAAAATAAAGTCAAAGATTTAGGCAACATATTGGTCTAAAAGATGGCTAACATCTATAACAAAAGAGTGAAAAATAGGACCTTAGCGAAGGAGATTTGGTTTGGAAACCCATTTTACATGTAGGATAAAAAAATCTATCCTATGGTAAGTGGTCTCAAAAATGGGAAGGACCTTTCCAAATATATCAAGCATTCAAAGGTGGAGCATACCATTTGAGGGGAATGAATGGTCATATACAAGAGGAAAATAAATGCTAGATTCTCAAAGACACATTATCCAACCATTTAGGAAGCAAGATAATAAAGGAACAAAATCATAATGAAATTTGCTAGTAGGAAAGAGTCAGTTGAGCCTGGAAAAGAAGTTGGTGTTCCACACTAGAAGAAGAGACATTTGATGTTCGAATAGAGTCTTGAGTCATCATTATTTGGAGTTCTTAGAAAGCATTAACTTCACTTGGTGACATTAACTCAGGAACATTTACAGTGGATAGGATAACCTCATTTGGTGGTGGAGTATCACTCAAAGGTGAAACCCTTAGCTCAAGAGAAGCCTCATGAGAATTAGTAATGAAAGGTGTATTGGGAGTACTCAGTAGGGTTATCTTTTTTTCCAGTCTCCTCTCCTACAAAACATGAATTACCAGCAACCTCATCTTTAGGTATGGGATTGTAATTAGGAGAATCAATACGTATATGAGTTGATTCCACTCCAGGAATTGGGTTCAAAGTTGGTGTAGATTAGGCCCAGAAAATGGGCGGTTCCGGGCGGATTTGGTCGGGTTGTATATGGGTGATGGTTGGATATGGGCGGATTAGAGCTGGGTTGCACTCGAGTTATCTTGGGTTTGGTTAAGGGTTAAACCGCTAACCCACCAGTAAGTGGTGTGAGCTACCAGTTGATCTCCAGCCTGCCAAAAACCAGCAGATGGAACCATTTTCAACCCATAAAAAATAAGAGTATATTTGCACCTAGGTTTTGGCTGCAAGCAAGAGAATAAAGAGAAAAACGTTACCTGTGTATATAGAGAGATATGAGGAGAGGAATGGGAGGGAAATTACCTGTGACTGTGTTTATGGCAAAAAACAAAACCTTAAACCTAAGTTGTTGTTTATATGGTCAAAACAGCGGGTCATTCTTCAAACCGCCTAAACTCGCAATGACTCGTGTGAAGCAAACTATGAGGACCCATTTGCAAATCATTACGGGTTTATATGGATCGACAATCCTATTCGGGTCAGTTTTGTCGGCCCTAGTGTAGATCTCTAAGCAAAAGCATCAATTGTCTCAATTGTTGGAGATGTAAGAGGAGATGTCTTAGGATCCTCTGCTCGTAAAGGTTCCCTCTTGACGTTCCAGCCGTATCTATGATAAGAGTAAAAATATTAAAAATTATTATTATTAGTTTGAAAATACCAAGATAAAAAAGACTTTCTTATGGGACAAGATATTGTCTACCTGCCAATCTGACCTTGTGATAGCTCTTCCTAGTTGTATACTTCATAATTTTCCTCCTATTGATATTCAAAATGACTAATATAGAAGGTTCGATAGGCTTGGGAGTACTTGATTAAGTACTAACTGAAACCTTAGAAGGAGGTTTCTCCTTTGATTGTCGAACAAGAGTAACAACATCTTGCTCTTCCTCTATTGGATCATCTTCTTCATCGAGGACTAGTTTCCTCTTTTGGCAAGAAACATAAGAAGTGGGAGGAAGATCATTTATAATATAATATGCCTGAGAAAATGAAAAAATCAAAGATTGTTTATGAAAATTGAAAGGTTCCTTACCAGAAGAAGAGGACATTGAGGGGTTTGTAAAGGAATGTTATGGATTTAAATGAAGACCAATATGACATGACCACCACTTTTCAAAGACCTCAGACACTCCAGCATCAAACTCAGCACCAACTATGCTAACTGTTCTTCAAACTTCAATACAGCTTGCAGTCCCTACTAAAATAGCTTTTTTAGAGATTTGAGAAGATTTAGCAAATAAAAAGGGGTTAGCAACACTACTCCCAGAAACTGAAATAGCTTGATATAAGACACACACTCCAAGAAAATAAGAGTTTCCCTAAGATTTTGAATAGGGTTCATTGGGGTGGAAGTACCACATAACATATCTCTAGAATCAAAAAACCTCACCATTAAATATCTATTTCCTCAATATAAGAGGATTTAATGAAAATTTAAACAAGACAATGAGGGGCTTGAGCAACTTTCAACAAGGGTTATAGAAGAAACCTAGGCCTATCAAACTTTATAGCTTTAAACATACAGATATCATATTTGAAGCTCTTGTTACGAGGCTTGGAATGATAAAAATCACTAATGTGGCTAAATCTAGTGTGGCCTTTAGGGTGTTGAATTTCAATGAAATAGGCATGCAATCATATTTCAAGGACCTGTAATGGTCCACCTTGACTGGCCTTAAAGGGTTCACTTTGAAGCTAAGAAAAACTTTTATAAAGAGATCGCAAAAGGTAAGAGGTCAATGATATCTCATTTCCCTCCATAAGGAAGGATTCCAAAAAGGAATAATCCAATATAACCCAATGATATTTGACACATAATAAATTCCTTAAGGGTGAAAGCATGAGAAGGCAATATCATTCATCATCATTCACAGCTACCCTGGTCTTCCTATCTTTTTCATAAATTTATAACAGGGTAGAAGTGAAATTTTTTTCTTTAGAGACACGTGTCACTTAGTGGATGACATTTGAGGATAAATATCCTCCCCATCATATTTAAACCTAGTTAATTGGCATATATGTAACATTGTGGAACCAAATTCCAGAGTTGAATAGAACGTGAAATAACAAATGGATCATACTTAATATCAGTCAAGCTATGTTTGATAGAGTTCTAGCCTTCTCCATCTCCCGTGTCTTCACTTAAAACATGCAGTTCACCCATTGGTGCCATTCATCAGTGTCTAAATTTTTGGGCAAAACCATAAATTTAAAGTCAGGGGGTGCTCTAAGGAATATGGAGTCTTTTATGAGAATATTTTAATCCCCAAACATGGGATAAAAGACAAAGACCTGCAAGGGGAGCTCATCTTGAAAAGTGAGCCAATAGTGAAATGGGTAGTCCCATATGGAAACTGAATGGGACAAACAATATCCCTAATGATAATATAGTTACTAGTCTAGAACTTGTTAATGGCCTCTTAAAATTAGGAGTAGGCATCAGGGTTTTTTGAGTTATATTCCATTGGTGATGAAAAATAGAGAAGAGAGAGAAAATAAACTAGGGAAATGAAAATGTGCTTGGAGAGAAAGTAAACAGTAAAAAATAGACTAAAAGACGAGATTAATTATGCTCAAATAGACCATTTGAAATGCAGAATAACACCAAGAAGAAATCAATTCGTGTCTCAAAAGGTTTCTCTCCAAAAAGCAAAAGTCATAGGGAAATGGAGACAAAAAAGCGTCTTTTGGGGCGCAATCAATCAAAACACTCACCTGATTATATTTACGACTTGTTATTGACCTAATAAATTAAAATCATGTGTTAGGAGTCCCAAGGCGTCCATATATATATGGGTTGAAGGGCATAGCGAAAAAATTCCATTTATGAGACTTATTTATTTTAGTAAAGAACAAAAAGTTATTATTTGGACACATCCATACATGCAATTGGATATGGTGGAACCACTACAATAATGAAAAATGCATACAAAATAGACCAAAATTATAATATTTTTGGGTATAAAAGTACAAAAATAGTTACAACTATATGCAAAATACCAAATTAGATTATAACATAAAATACCCATCAAATGGCTGAAATAAACACTATACAATAATGATAAAATTGGTTTAATCAAAATTAACCACCCAAATAAATGTAAAAATATATAATAAGAAATAAGAAAACTCAAAACACATTAGATAAGGATACAAGCATTATATATCACCTGTGTAATCTCTCGTACGATGATACAAGCATAATCTCTCGTACGATGATAAGTGAAAGTGGGATAGGTCACTTGTGTCTGATTCTCAAGTTGAAAAGGAGGAAGAGTGAGAGCACGATCATAATGAATGGTTATTGTATTATGGGCTCTATAAGCAGGTTCTTCCCACGCATGTTGTAAAGGATGAGTAGATAAGCGGTCACTATGGATCACGGTGGGATGTTGTCCATAGTCATTTTACTCAATATAAAGATTTTAGTTGGCTTTGTATTCATTAAATCTGCCTTATAGTCATCACAATCCCTAACATCCATGACATTGTCATGAGCTTCTTTGCAAGGTGTCAGGACAACAATTATTGGTTTACCAGTAGTGACATAGCATATTCCACCTAAAGAAGGTGGAGAAATGATGTCACTCTACATAATCGGATCACGATCATTATCGACTGCTTTCTCCCGGATGTACCAGGCACCAAATGGATAAAATTCATAATCGTAAAATTGATCTAAAGAGCAAACAAAAATATCTTAATGGTTTACATTATCTCGTGATGGGTTCGAGGTTGAACCGGGCTAAAAATGCTTTAGGCATTGGATTTGTTATTATTTTTGGAAACCATTGTTAGCATAGAGAATATGGAAGGAGAAGAGACAAGAAGAATAGTTGAAATACCAAAATATAGATGAGTTATGATAGAGATCTTTTCACCTCCAAAAGATATTTATTTATTTTTTATTTACCACGAAGTAATTGCGACCAAACATGGGAAGATGGCATGTGAAGCTCAACAGTCCAGTAATTAATTTTTCTCAAAAGATAAATTAGTGAGGGGGTATATTAATTTAGGTGGTAAAATCCTACTTAGGTTATTTCAAAGAAAATAAAGATCAACAAAATCAATGCAATCGCATAACATAAGATATACATGGTTCGGCTATGTTCCTACATCCACTGGGTGTTTCTTTATTTTCATTGATTAATTTGAAATAGCATGAATTACATGACCCTTTTCTCGAGGCTAAGGGTCACTTTTATATTGAATATAAAGAGTATGAGTCATGTAGGACTCCAAGAATCATTTATGTATTTGCAATATAATTGAATTGATCTAAGCTCGAGATCCTTTCTAATTGGGTTCTCTTTTGTTCTTATCCTCGAGTTGTGATCCTTTATTTGAGTTATTGAACAGGTGTCAGCTATTATGATATGGTCGGATAACTCCAGTAATTCCCTCACAATTTCCCCCAAATCTTTCCAACCTAGATGGGGTGGAGAATTTTATCACCAGTGAATTTTGATTATGATTAGAAGTGAAGCCTGATCACGAATTGAGAATAAGATTTAATCCGAACCAACACTTGTAATTCTTGAAGTAAAAATTTACCTTATTTTGCCCGTTAGGTCCTAAGGGTACACTTGTAATTTGCCCCATATTTTTAATGGTACACTGGTAATATGCATGTTAGGGAGGACAAAAAGTGAGTTTCATTTGTTATCCGTCACATAAGGATCCGTTCCAAATGATAAATTCCTTGGAAGTTGAACCAAACAGATCAAAAGACCTCTCTTGTGGCCATTTTGCACCTCCGTCCTCACTATTCAAGATGTCAGAACTCTCACCATTTTTCTTCACTTGTAAGTCTTCTTTTCATCTTGTTTTTAAATTTCTCTACGAATGATCATTGGTTCTTCTTAATTTTTTCATATTTTCCTTTTGTTTTCTTCCTTAGATTGAAAAAAGGAGTATGCACTGAATGATAAAACCATAGGAGAGTGTAAGAAGAGGTTTTCTATTCCCGATTAGGTTATAATTGCGTTGATGAACCTGATGTCTTTTATAATGTATAAGGGGGCATTGGTTTCATACTCGGTCTATTAATGAGGGCAGTATCATTTTCCCCCTAACCAACTCTTTCTAGAATTTTATAAGTATTTTAAAGTAGTGTATGCCCAATGCACTCCAAATACATAGAAGATTATAAATAGAATCTGTAGGATTGATGAGTTATAACAAACTGAAATAGGAATTCCTAAGATTGAATACTACTCAAAACGAACATCGACACCTTCTACTTGAAAGAAAGAAAGGTTGACAGGGTCCTTATTGTGAATCCTCCTCGCTCTAATAAATGTTATTAGCTTCATATCTTTGTTGTGAGGGAGTGGCAACATCCACTGAATATATAGGGTGGTGAGCCCTATATGGGATTTGTGTCCCCTAACGGAGGGCACATGATAGGTTGATTATTGATTTTTCATTGCATTTTGTTGGTGGTGACTATGTTTCACAAAAAATGTTTGCTACCATCCCCTTTTATTCATTTTGTGAAGAAGATTCTGAGAAAAAAGGAACTTGTTGCCTTTCAGATGAAGAGATTATAAAAAAATTTGGAGTTTTTAAAATTTAATAAAAGAAACGTGTTCCCACTAAGAAGGTGGATGTCCCTATTATATGAAGGGTCACCAAATAATGTCGGTGGACAAGAATCCTAACTTGGCCTCCGCACTACTGTGAGTGGTCGTTCAGGAGTTGGATAAGGAGAAGGTCGGTAAGCAGACTGTCGACCAACTAGTTTCTAATGCCACACATATGTTATCTCTGGTAAGTTACGAAACTTCTGGTCGTTTACTCTACTCATAGTTTTCTCATTTCATTAAATTGTGGTCTTAAAGTTTATGGATGACTTCATTGATATCATCGATAGAAGGGTCGACCAAAATAGGGCTAATGATTACCTATAGCATGCCTTAGGCAAGTCCAATAGGCTTGAAAGGATACCAAGAAGGCCTATTATACTAAGAAGAAGACCATTATATTATAAATGACCAATTTGAGGTCATAGAATAACCAACTAATGAAACCTATCGAGGAAAATGCTTGGATTATATCTGAGGTGATGACAACCAAAAGACAAGGCCCATGACCATGGGTTTGTGGATGCTTTTGTCCAAGCTAAAAATATTCGTCCTATATTCATAATTCTAAATTTAATAAGGGATGGGATTCGGCCTTGTCTAATAACTAAATTCCCCCTGAGTTTGAGCTTTATGGCGATCATAATCCAAATAGTGTCCAGTAAAGGGATGGGGGTGATAAGTAGAAAGGGGTTGTTGACCAAGATAAAGTTCCATCCAATCAAGAGTAGGTGAAGGAGAAGAAAGGCCGAGCTATATGGTTTATATTGTATTTATATGTTTTATCTATTCCCCTGTCCTTTTATAAATATGTTTTAAGGGCATTCCCTATTTCTTGTCTTTTTAATGGAAGATTCATTTTTTTCCTTGCCATTATTTGTCATGTGCTTGATTGCTTCCATTTTATGTATCTATGTTTTCCTTTTGGTATTTGTAGTCAAATAATAACTTATTTATTGTGCCAACACTTCAAAAGGGTGGAGATCTGGACTTGATACTTTTTGGGAGGATACCAGGCGAGCTCGTCAAGCATTCATTTTTATTTGGCAAGAACTTTAGAAAATGACAAGTGCTTATGGAGAGAAGTCCCGTTTGATGACCGGTCTTCAAAATTAGGTCAAGGAGGTCAACAATATTATCGAGTTACTACAAAATGATAACAACTCCCTAAGGGACAATCTCAATGAGGCTAGGAAGACTTCCAAAAGAATGAGATGGACAAGCAAGTCATGAACAGTCAAATAGTGAAGTTAAAGTACCATTTTAGAAATGTCCTCATGCAATTTGGTCTGCTGGTTATGATGAGGGTTGTATGGATGACCTTCTTCATCTGGATGAGGCTAAGCAGGTGGCCTATAAGCATGGTTTTTTTAACGCCCTAGTTTTCATGAAGATCCCTAAGGACTCCCAAATTTGGTATTGTGACCAAGTAGAGTACCCTACTTATAGATATCCTCCCTTTAAGAGGGGTGAATGTTGTATTCCTCTTGATGTTATTCCTCTCTAGTTACTAAAGAATTACTTGTTGTCTCATGATACTGACAATGAATTTCCTCCCAACCCTGATGACACACAATAAATTGAGGTCATCGAGTTGATAACTCACTAGAGATGATGACTATCTTTGCCATTATCACTTCGTAACTTTGCAAGTATGGGATTTTATAAAATGAATGTCACATGAATAGAATTATAAGTTAATTCCACGTTTTCACTATCCTATTTCTTATGCCAGGCATGAATTTATCATTTGCCTTACATTTTTTAAAGTGTTATTACACGATCTTAGACCTAGGACAAACTATGGTGAAAATGCCCCTGGTAGCAGAGATATCCACCCGTCCAGGATTTTAACCAACGTAACTTGGGACACTTAGTGGCTCAGGATCCCCCATAGGCCTTTTTCTTGTGTAGGAAATTTATGATATATTCATGTTTATTAGTGACAGAATCATATAACCTTGAGTTTTGATCAAGTGTAATCTTACTAAGGTATTCACGCTGATGAGAAGAGTTTGGTTGGGCATTCGAACTGGTGACCATAATTTTATCCGGTAAATTTGGACGAATCAATAGGCATTATCGATATAATAACTCTTAAATAAACAGAGTTGGTTTGCCAATTGGAACTATGGACATCCCCTTTCCGATCCTCGCGGTGGGAGAGGCGAAGAAGAGGGAGGGTGTCCCCCCTTTCGTCTCGGGAGGATCTTAGTCCTGCGCATCCCTCTCAGGAGATCTTCGGTCGGCGTTGGTGATGAGGTGAAAAATGTATAGAGATAGAGTCGCCAGTTTATTTTACTCAAAACAGACAAAATAAAAGGGAGACGTCTCGAAAGACAGCATCCAAAGACATATTGATACATACGAAACCAAAAATGATTCGAAAAGGGTTCGGAGGCAAAGTTACAAAATGGGAAGGTGTTAGGAACCCATTCCGCCCTTACGGTCTCTCATTGGTTATTGCTATTTTCCTTTATTTCCCAATGATATGTGTGCATGTGTACATGTAGTGGAGATAGGAATCATCAACTTGTATCATGGAAGAGATAAAGCGAGTCATCCGTAGGAATGTTCCTAAAAATAATATTAGAAAATAAGATTTATGCGATTATCCTTGCGTTGATCGTTATAATGGAATGATAACACATATAGAATAATACGCCACTAAGCACAAATATATGTATAAAAAGTCTAAGAGAGTTAAGTTTAAAGAATATAGGAAAAATATAAAAAAGTAGGAAAAGGACTCGAGTCTCTGGTTTTACCTCGAGATGCCTATGTGGCCTATAGAGGCATCAAAATCAATGTAGTTTGTATTCAAAATGAGGGGTGGAGTTTATCCCATAAGTACAATTGCGTACTTCTCTTGTATGTGTGTGTGTGTAAAAAAAAATTTAGTGGTGAGAAAAGTGTGATAATTCCCATTTGGAATTTATGAGAAAATCCTATTTTTCTTGTTTTCTTTGGGTTTTATTTATTTGAAAATAATAGATGTGCAATAATACTAAATAAAAAGTATATTAGGATATGTGAGATGAGAGAATAAAAGTACTAAGTAATAAAACAAATTAATGCGAATTTAGGAGAATTTAAGGGGAGAGTGGAGAAAGTTGGACCTTCTTGAAGATCTTGAGCTTGATCTTGGATGTTGGAGGGTAGCCCTTGGACTTGGATGATGATGGAGGGTACTAGATTCACCAAGTTTGATGAAAAAGGTGATGAAAGGTGAAGCTTGGAAAGGGATTTGGATGTGGAAATCACGCTGACTTTGAGAGGGGTTTTCTGCACTTGCTGAGAGTGATGGATCTCTGATTTTTCCCCTCCTTATAATGAGGTCAGGCCCTCCTTTTTATAGGCCCGGGGCATTGACGATCGACATAGCCCTGGTCCGGACAATCAGTAGGTGTGTTTGGGCACACTGCAATACAAAGGGTTTGGGACCTGCCATTTGACAGTCTCTTTTAGGTCCCTTCAGAAAATCGGTCGTACAGCTCAAACCATTGATTCGAATCGTGCATGGGGTGAACTATTGGAAAGGTAATTCAGAGAACTTTGAAATTCTTTGGACTGCTCCCAGGTTCAGGAGTTGACTTTGGGTTAAATGTGGCTCGAAAGCGTTCGTCGATCCTTTGGACGTGGAATTATCGGACGCAAACAGATCGTTCATCCGCATGGTAAGTCAGAATCACGCACGAGGTGGACCATTGGAAAGGGGAGGAGATGTACTTCGATATTCCAAAGATCTTGACTCAGTTTAGGGAGGTGACTTTGGTCAACAGGGGCCTGGAAGCACCCGGTGACCTTTCGGAGTAAAACGGATCGTTCGTCCGTACCGTGAGTCAGAATCGCGCATGGGGTGGACCATTGGAAAGGGGATTCAGTTCCCTTCGAATATTTCTTCAGTCTTGGTTGTTTTAAAGAGTTGAATTTGGTCAAATGGAGCCTGGGAGTGTCTGGTGACCTTCTGATCGACTTTTGGGGGAAAACGGGTCGTTCGTCAGCACCGTAAGTCAGAATTGCATATGGGATAGACCGTTGGAAAGGGGTTTCAGTGCCCTTTGAAGATTCATTCAGTCTCAATTGAGATGAAGAGTTTGAATTTTGGTCAAATGGAGCCTGGGAGTGCTCGATGGCCTCTAGGTCAGTACTCGGTGTATGACTTAGGTTTGTAGCGATGAGGGGAGGTGCTAGGGAACTAAGGACCGGTTAGGGGGTGCTAGAATGGGGTGTCTAAAGAGCCCCTCGATGGGTGAGTTTGGAACAAACTATAGCCGTCGAATAGTCACCACATGATGCTTTTAAAAGAGGATGACTAGAGGGTCGAGGTCGATTCTCAGGGCCTAAGGATGACGATGACCGATTATGTGGGTCGAAGCCAATTCTGAGGGCTTAGGGATGAGGGAGATCAATTTTGTGGGTCGAAGCCAATTCTGCGGGCTTAGGGATGAGGGTGACCGATTCTGTGGGTCGAAACTAATTCTGCGAGCTTAAGTTTGAAATTACCAATTCTGGGGGTCGAAGCCAATTCTGCAGGCTTAAGTTGGAATCATCGATTCTGCTGGTCGAAGCCAATTATGTGGGCTTAAGGATGAAATGACCAATTCTGCAGGTCGAATCAAATTCTGGGGGATTAAATTGAGATGACCAATTCTGCGGGCTTAAGTTGGAATGACCAATTCTGCCATTCGAAGCCAATTCTGTGGGCTTAAGGATGAAATGACCAATTCTGCAGGTCAAAGATAAGTATACGGGCTTAAGGATGAGAAGACCAATTATGTGGGTCGAAGCCAATTCTGAGGGCTTAAATTGAGATGTTCTCGGGTAACTCTGTCGGGGAAATTACCTCGTGATTTTTATTTGAGCTTGGGAGCTGATTGCTGGGGAAATCCTTGTGTCTTTTGGAGACTTTTTCGGGAGAACAACCAAGTTGATGTTGAGGAAGTGATTAGGTGGTCCAGGGTTTGGACGCATTTTTCGGGGAAATTTGGAGACCTTCGAGGAATTTTTGGATACCTTATAGGTCCTTCGGGGACGTTACCGGGAGGAGATTCACTTGGCTTTTGAGAGTTCCTCTGGGGAAATAGGGATTCCTCTTGGAGGAGTGCAAAACTTTCTTGGTGAAAATGTTCTAAATCCTTTTGGGGTTTTTTAGGAATTTTTTGACGATTTTTCAGTGTCTTCTGGTATTTTTGGGGAATTTTTGTATGAAAATTAAGGGGGTACCGGTCGCATGGTGTAGAGGGTGCCATTCGGCAGTTGAGGAGGTCTCTCTCTCTGGAGGTGGTGCGTCAGGTCTTGAATTGCCTGACCAGTGATAGGGTAAGGCTTTCCTTCTTCTTCACTCCAAGACCTTTGGGTGCTCTGATTCCATATTTCCTTATATTTTGTTGGGGATTTTTCAGGTGACTTTTTACCCTTGGGGAACGACCGTTCAAGACTCGGGGTTGACCGGAGTGAATGCGCATATGAGGCATTTACTGGCGCATGAGTTTGGCCACTTTTGGTATCTCGAGGAGAGGGTGGTTCGACAAATTGATGAGGAGGAGGTGGTGGTGCCACCTACGAGTCCCCCTATATCTATGAGGCAGGAGCGGTTGCTTCCAGAGAATGCAAGGATCACGGAGATGATTGGCGAGTCCTACCTGCTGTACACCGATACGGTTGTGTTGTATGATTATATGGACTTTGTGATGAGCTGGCTGATGGTTCCCTGCATATATTATGCACTTCCCTTCCCTCCTGTGGGTTCGAGTCGGCTATTAGGGTCCTCCCATAGCGGTGGCGATCCGTCGACATCTGCGGCGGTGGTGACTTCGGAGGTCCCCTTTGTACGGCTGCATACCCCTTTATATAATATTCGGTAGGCTGATGGAGGGATGGTGCCTATGCTGCATCGTCCTCATGCGATGGACCCAGAGAAGTTGGGCTTGACAGAGGAGGTTATTTGTCTTGAGGTATATCTTTATGTTCTTCTCCTTTGGTTTCTTTTGATCTTTTCTTCCTAATACTGATTTTACCTTTTCTTGCAGCACATCCGGGTGTCCACCACTTGGTTGAGGGACATTAGGGATTGGATATCTTCGACGACCACCCACATTCGGGACACGGTCCATGTTTCTTCTTGCTTGGTGTCGTCTGACTCATCCGGCGAGGAATCTGGTGGTACGTCATCTCGCCGTAGGGGAAATAGAGCGCGTCGTAGGGATGGAATCTCTTAGGAAAGAGAGGTAGAGATTAGGTGAGAGAGAGAGAGGGAGAACGGGCTGAGTCCCGTTGTTTTTTCTTTTCTTTATTTTCCTACAAAATTGATGTAACACGAAAAATATTTATGCAATGCCATGGAATTTTTTATTATCTTCTGTTTAATGATGAATGAATGCATGCACATGCGCTTTTTACTTTACTGCTGAGACCATAAAAAGAAATATTTTGGGGATTTGAAGGAAAGTTTTATTTAAAATAAGAATTTATATAAAGATGGAAAGGGGATTTTTGAAATTCTGTTTGAGAATATCAATTTATTTTGAGTTTTTTAAATTTTGACAAAAGAGGAAAAAGGAAAACTTCCAAAAGTAGGGAATTGTTGATCGGCAAGTACCTTGTCTTGCCTATCGGCAGGTCAGCCTAGTCATATCCATTTAAAGCTTTGATTGGTACCCTCTTCAGCCTTTGGTACCTTGTGGGGAAATATTTCCTCCGATTTCTGCAGGGGTTATGTCTTTTGTGGGGGTTTTCAAGTATAAAAGAGGGGTAAGGGTAGAGTGTTTTCCTCACACCTCCACATTCCTACTTTCTTATTCAGTGAGATGGCTCTCCCTGGTAGTGTTGAGTTTGCCAACTACCTCGAGACTTTGGAGGCGATGTGATCCTACAACGTTAACTACGATGCTTTCAACATGCATCGAGTCTCTTTATGGTGTAATCGGCTCATAGAATGGAACATGCTAATGGCGGCGGTACAATTTTGGTACCCCGAAGACCATGTATTCCACTTTAGCTTGGAAGAAGTTTGTCCAACTTATGAGGAATTTTTTTCCATGTTGGGGAGTTTGTCACATCCCTGGGGATTATATTAAATGGTTGTGGAGAAGAGTAGTTAGTAAGATGTTGGAAGTGGAGACTGGACAAAGGTGGATTATTTTATCTGATACCATAGAGGGAAGGGTAGTGGTGTTTTCGAGGCTGGTTCGAGCTTATTGGTCTATGGAGTGTCTGCGACACTCTTTTCAGGAAGGGGAAGCTTGGGGACCCCAGGATGTAGATGATGATGATGGAGAGGAATCCTCCGGTAGTTGTGGGTTGGACTCTTGGAGAGTTTATTTTGTACTAGGGAATAAGTTTGAGAATTTATTTGGTTTTTTAAGAAGGTAGGGGGGAAGGGATTCATCTGTTCCTTTTCTTATGTAATTGCACTGTAATCTTCCTATTAGTGAAATAAACAACTTTTTGATCATCTAGCTATGCCTTTTGCTGAATTTTATATTTTTGAATTATCTATACCGATAGCTAAGGCATGCATAATCCATTTGTTCAAGTATATGTTAGAATGAACTGTCATTCTCGGAGATAAAAAAACAATAGTTTTTTGTGAAAAAGAAAACGGCCATGCTCATGTAAGATATATGAGTTGCCTACGTACCTCTGGCGGTTTTTTTGAAAGGTTTTGATTTTTCTAAAGATGTTTCTTGCAGAGGATTAGGCCCACGTAGTTCTGGGTAGAGGGAAATGAAGGGGGGTTTTTAAAAATTGAAGGGAGATGGGAATAGTCGTAGCGGGCCGAGATTTTAGACTAGAGGTAAAATTTATTGATACGGTCCAGGTTGACTGGACGAGCCATCTCTTCTCTATCTAAATCAGTGAGCATGGCGGCACCGCCGGACAAGATCTTTTTGACGATGTATGGGCCGCTCCAATTGGGCTTGAACTTCCCTCTGAGGTCCCAAATGGGCTCTACTATTTCTTTGAGGGCTAAATCCCCCTCTCAGACACCGCAATCCCTGAATCTCTTATAAATTATCGTGTTATTTCGGTGATGGTACCCTTGTATGTGGTATAGATCTTTCAATCTCCTTTCATCTAGGAGGGTTAGCTCATCAAGACGAATTTGGTACCAGTCTTATTCACTGACCTTGCTTTCAAGCATGATGGGCAACGAGGGTATTTCCAACTCCACGGGTAGGACTGCTTCCATGCCATAGACTAGAGAGTAAGGGGTAGCCCCAATATAGGTTTGGTAGCCCCAGAGGGCGTATGGGATTTGGTGGGCCCAATCTCGACAGCCTTCGGTCATCTTGTTGATGATAGCTTTGAGGTTCTTATTGGCGACTTTGACTACACCATTAGTTTGAGGTCGGTAGGGAGAAGATTTGGGTCCCATACTCGTTGGCCACTTCTGTGACTTCTGCCTCGAAATGAAACCCATTATCTGACACTAGCTCGTACGGGACCCCATATCGGCAGATGATGTTTTTCTTGATGAAATTGGCCACTTTCTTGGGATTCAAAACTGCATATGACTCATCTTTGACCCAATTGGTGAAGTAATTAATGGAAACTAGGATGAACTCATGATCGTTGGAGGCCTTGGGGGTAACCTTCCCTATAATGTCGATGCCCCGGGTGGAGAACAGCCAGGGAAGTCATGTTGTATAAATCTCGTGCAGGCAAGTGTTGAAGGTTAGAGAACTGTTGGCATTTGAGGTATCTCCGAACATAGGAGGAAAAATCCTGGATCATGGTGGTCCAGTAATAGCGTTGTCGTATGATCTTATTGGAAAGCATGTGACCGTTCATGTGGGGTTCCACATTCCCCGCTGTGGATTTTCTGCATTACCTCTTTAATGTCATCGCCTGCGATGCAGTGTAGATGGGTTCCATCGAAGTTCCTTTTAAATAGTGCTTTGTGACAGATGATGTAATGGGCGGCCAATCTTCGGATGGTTAACCGGTCTTTCATGTTGGAACCCTCGGTATACTTACCATGCTTGAGGAGGTTCCAGATATCATAATACCAGCAATTGGCTAGGTCAGGATCTTCTTTATTGATGAGCTCAATGTAGTAGCAGTGGGTTGGTTTATCTTTCTTTTGAACTAGGAAGGGGGCTATTGTTATTCCTTCAGGCATATCGACCAAAGAGGCGAGGGTAGCAAGGCATCGACTAGGTTATTTTTTGCTCGAGGTAGGTAGTGGAAGGTGATGTCTTATAGTTGAGAGGCTAGTTCTTCTAAGTGGGCATGGAAGGGTTGAATTTTTTTGTCCTTGACTTTCCATTTTTTGAGCACTTGACCAATGATGAGGACAGAGTCCCTATAAACATCTAGGCATTGAATACCTTTCTTGAGGGCAACTCTGAGGCCTACCATACACGCCTTATATTCAGTCATGTTGTTGGTATAGGGTAAATCCAATTTGATGGCGATGGAAGTGTGGGAGTCATCTGGGGCCCAAATTCCATATCCCTTTTTTTGGCAGCATCGTCAAAGAACATTTGCCATCGAAGGTCATCTTGAGTAGCGCAGAGGATGTTTTCATCTGGAAATTCATATATCCAGTCATCAGCCTCTTACATGGGGTAGTCGACGAGGTAGTCAGAGATGGTTATTCCTTTCATAGCTTTCTGTGTGACGTACACGATATCAAAATCGGCTAAGAGCATCAACCATCGAGCCATTCGACTAGATAAGGCGGGTTTCTCAAGCAGGTACTTGATGGGGTCCATTCGGGATACAAGCTTAATGGGGAAGGCGAGCATGTAATGTCACAACTTTTGGGTGACCCAAACAAGCGTGACGCATGATTTTTCCAAAGAAGTGTAGTTGAATTCGTACTCAGCTAGTTTGCGACTGGCATAATAGATGGCTCTTTCTTTACAGGAATCTTTAAGGTATTGAGCTAGCAAAGCCCCAGCTACAGTGTCGGTTATGGTTAGGTATAGGAGTAATGGGAGACCAGGCTGTGGTGGCATGAGTACCATAGGTTGAGTAAAGTATCATTTAATTCGGTCAAAAGCTTCTTGGCAGGCCTCATTCCAAACCTTGGTTAAATTTTTTCGGAGTAGTTTGAAGATAGGTTCGAGATGGAGGTGAGTTGGCTGATGAATCGGCTGATGTACTGTAATTTCCCAAGGAAACCACAGAATTCTTTTTCCGTTTGGGGAGGTGGCATCTCAAGTATGGCTTTCAGTTTGGTAGGATCTGCCTCTTTCATTGACCATGAATCCCAAGAGTTTTTCCTTTGTAATGCCGAAGACACATTTCTGTGGATCGAGTCTCAGTTTCTCTAGTTTTGGATTTGATAATCATATCATCCACATCAACCTCGACTTCCTTGTAAATTAGATCGTATAGGATGCTTGTGGAAGCCTTCTAATAGGTAGCTCCAGCATTCTTGAGACCAAATGGCATAATAGTGTAGCAAAAGGTTCCCCACGGTGTGATGAACGCAGTTTTTCTTGATGATCTAGGTGCATTTTGATTTGGTTGTACCCGATAAACCCGTCGATGAACGACTTGAGAGCATGACTAGATGTGTTATACACGATCATGTCGATATTGGGTAATGGGTAATCATCCTTTGGAGAGGATTTGTTCAAGTCCTGGTAGTCTACACACATCCGAAATTTCCCTCTTGATTTCGGTACAGGCACTATGTTGAATAGCCATGTGGGATATTCGATCACACGAATGAAGCCCACATTCAACTGTTTGGCCACCTCTTCTTTGACTTTGAGCGACCATTCGGTGTGGAGCTTTCTCAACTTTTGTTTAATCGGCTTGCAATCTGGAAGAGTGGGGATCTCAGGTTGAGCTATTTTAGGATCAATGTCGATCATATCGTCATAGGACCATGTGAAGACATCTACGGATTCCTTCAGTAATTTTTCGAGTTACGCGCGCTCATGCTCGTCGAGGGTAGCCCCTATCCTAATCTTGAGCAGTTGGCTACTATAATTGAGGTTAACAATAACAGTCTCTTTTGTATTAACTTGAACGCGATTATGTTATTTGTTATTAACCTTATTTAGATCAGTTAAGAATTGTTCATTTGCAAAATCATCATCATCAAAAGTTTGATTAGAATCTAAACCATTAATGTAAGGCGCAGCAAGATAGTCAAAATCTTCGTTTATTTCATTGATAGGAAAAACAGCATTGAGAACCTCATCAAAGGAGGTCTCAATTACATTTGAGAAAGGATAGACAACAGAAGAAGAAATGGGGTGAACATTGGGGTTAGGTGGGATTTCAACAGGTAAAACGAGCGCAGTATGCCAGTTGAGCCGAGGTGTATCAGCAGCTTTAATCAAATGGGATGGATCCAATGATGTAGTGCTTGAATGAACCATGCAGAGTGTCGGTCCCAGTGTCTGCAAGTTGAAGGAATCTTTAGAGTCACTTTCCTATGTCTCTTTGGTATCTTTGATGAGTGGTTGTACATGGTGTTGGGAACTTTCGGCCCATGGGTAGCTGTCTTGGAAAAAGATTCCATTTCGGGTTTTATCTTCTTGTCTGTATGGTCATACCATGGTTCCGAAAAGCCACAAAAGGGGAAGTCCTCGCCCTCTTTGATGAATCGTCCATTCAAGGAGTCACATGGGATAGTCTGAATGCAGTCTAGTCTTCTCTTTGGTCGAGATTGCTAGATTATTTTGAGCTCTTATTTTGATGATTAATACCCGAAACCACAAGGAGGGAAAGCTTTCTTCAGTTAAATGGGCTCAAGTATCCCTTGATGTCTTTGTCCTAGCCCTAGTCCGGGCATAAAGTGCATGTTTCTGAACATCTGAATCACATTGGCATTGCCATGAGGGTCATGTTATGGACAAACCCTTTCTTTGAAATTGTCCCCTATCGGGAGTAAAAGTGGTTCAACTCGGAATACTGATCGGAGTATATCATTTGACCCGTGCTGTATCTCAAGGATCGGATTGCTGGTACTTGAACCTTAAGTATTAACATCATCGCCCAAAATGGCGATGACTCGTCCATTAACGAAGAATTTCAATTTCTGATGGAGTGAGGAAGACAGACCCTTAATACTATGGAGCTAAGGTCGTCCGAGTAAAAGGTTAAAACAAGTTGGTATGTCAATAACTTAGAATTCAACGATGGGGTTTATAGGGCCAGCCCCTATTACAAGCTTTATGAATCCCATCACCTCCTGACGGGAATTATCATAGGCACACACAGTAGCAAAAGTTGGAGCGAGGTCACTTTCCTTCAGTCCTAGGCATTTGAAGGTTTTTAATGGGCAAACATTCAAGGCAGATTTATTATCGACAAGAGAGAGTGGTACGATTTTCCCCATAACTTCAATGGAGATATTGAGTGCATGATTATGGTTTGTCCTAATTCTGGGGATTTCTTCTTCGAAAAAGGATAGCATTCGGGTAGAGGTCAGGGATCCGACTAAATTTATCATTTCTTCTGGTGTAGTAGAAGGAGGAATTGTGGGTCCAGTGAGCAACATGATCAAAGCATTTATGTGCAGCTGGGAAGACATGAAAAGTCCTTATAGAGTGATGTTAGCTTAAGTTTTCTTCACTTGATCGAGGATCTTGCTCTCCTCGATGGTCATTTCTGGCATAGGAAGGTTTCCAACGCCCTTCCCCTTGTCATTGGCTCGTAGTGAGCTCAGGATCTGGTAATGTCTCCCTGATCTGGTCATGTGATTTACTAAAGAAGGGAAAAACATGAACCCTATTTCTTTATCAATCTCGGGTTATTCTGCCACTTTATTTATTTCTCCGAGGAGATCCTCAAATGATATCATCCCACACATGTCGGCTATCGGTCCAGTCTTCTAAAAATCCTGTTCTTCATTTGAATCTTTGAATTCTTCCCCCCATCCGATGGCAACAACTCTTTCTTTCCATGTAAAGTCAACTCATTCCATAACTTTAATGGCTTCTTCACACAGGTCTTCCCATTCTGTGGGGATATGTAAGGGTGACGGGACCAGGCGCCCTTGTAATCTCAGAGTATCAAGTAACTCGTTCATATGGCAAATGTCATTGGTTTTCCTGAATAATTCTGGCATGATCTGGATGACGTCATCCAGGCTGACTTCATCGGTTGGTACCACTCAATTGCCTGACTCTCGATCCCATTTTCATGCTTCCAAGAATAGTGTACTGAACCTCTGGCAATCAATGATCATTTGTGAGGGCAATTTCAGCCCGAACTCAAGGAGTTGGTTTAACACTTCTGATAATTCCATACTTCCATCTTCAGAATGGGTATGGACAGCGATGCATGCTCTGGTAAGGAGGGACAGTGGTTGATCAGCGAGGCTAACAGGGTGTAAGAGGAAATGTGGGCAAGTTTGGAGAGGTTTGGGATAGTGTATGGGTGTGATTTGAGTTGAGGGATCAAATTTTGGGTTTTCTTCTAGGAAGATAGCATTGGTATGATTTGGGAGTGGGTTGTGAGTAGTGTTTGGCTTAGGATTGGCTAGTGGGGCAATGGTATACCGATCAATTAGACCTTGGATTATGTTTTGGAGGTGAAAGCATTGGTCGGTGGTATGGCCAGCAGTTTGGTGAAAGGCGCAATGGGCATCTGCCTTGAAGTTACTTGGAAGTGGATTGCGCAATGGACGGGGATCCAAGGGTTTGATAAGGTTTCAGCTTAGCAGGGCTTGATAAATTTTGGATAGGGGAGTATGGAGCTCGATGTATTCCTTTCGGACTCGGATAGGGCGGCTTTCTGGTGCCCACGAAGTTGTTGGTTGAGAAATGTTATTGATGGTTGAGACTGCAGCATTGGCAGGTTTGTCTTAGCAATACCTTCCTTGATTTTTACTTTTGCTTCTCTGAGATCTCGGAAGTGGGGATAGTATTGTCCTCCCATGGTTGCTCGGACATGGGGCAAGAAGTTCTTTTTCACTATGTTGACTTGTTCTTCCTTAGATGGTCGATAAGTCATAGTGTCTGACTTTTCCCTCCATCGGGATATGAAGTTACTGACTGATTCGCTAGAGTTTTATTTGAGAAGCTCTAAAGCACGACGGGTGACCTCAAGCTCTTCATTGTATTTGTACTGCGACATGAATTCATGAACTACATCTTCCCAGCTACGGATGCTGGACTCCTCGAGAGACAAAAACCATCAAGGAGAGATATCCTTCAAAGTTTGATGAAATAATTGGGCCATCACCTCTTTAGAAGCCCCTAGGAGAGTCATGGAACAGTGATAACTGTGAAGATAAACAACCGGTGGTCCACTTCCTCCGAATTTCTCAATATTCAGCATCTTTAACTTCTCGGGTAACCTCTCCTTTGGATATGGATACATGTGGGTGTAGTCCATGTAATTTCCGTTAGCAACTGACTTGGTCGAACTTCTTAGTTAGCATCTTGAGATCTTCTTTGACCTTGTTCAATTCTTCCTCTTTTGGATCAACGATCGCGGGCAAGTTAGCCCCGGGCAGGGCAAGATTTGGCATAGGAAGCTGGGCAGGCGGTGGCCCATTAACAGGAGGGGACATGGAGAGTGATGATACTCTTCAGGAACCCAGATAGGCTCAGGTGGACCCATAGCACGAGGGAATAGGGCCTCGGGCTCTTGAGGAATAGGAACTGTAATACCCCGTACTTTTGGCTATATTTATTTTTGGGATTAATTAATTAAATGCGTATTAATTGGAAATTAATCCGGGTTATAAATACTAACGAGATGCGAGTTGGTATTTGATTATGTGCATACATGTTTTGATATATGTATTTGGTATTATAAAAGTTGTCGTGAGATTTATATACGGCATTTTAGAAATTTTGTTGAGACGCGTGGGACCGCCGCGTCAAGGTGTAATATTTTGATTATAAAAAGTGAATTTAAAATCTATAAACCGTATGGTCGTTTTGAGTGCGCCAACGAGTCCGGAAGGGTCAAGATAGTCAGAAAACACTACCCGGGGGTGTAGTTTGGATTCCGGGGTATTTTTAGGCCATACCGGCAACTTAAAGGGTATTTTGGTAATTTTAAATTTTGAGGAATTAAAAGTGACGAAAATTAGGAGTCTTAATCTGATTGATTATTGACCCACTAAACCCACTATCCAACCCACTTTAACCCTTTAAGCTACGGAGGTTATCAATTAGGTTTCCAAGTTCCCCAAAACAAACCCTAGCCACCTTAAGCCACCATTGAAGAAGGAGCTTGGAAGAGAGGAAATTCTGCAGAAAAACTCCATCAAACCTACACCAAAATCAGAAATCGAACCAAGGCAAGTGACTTTATTCCATTTAATTTCAGAGATTGTCTTTTCCATGTTAGAAATTGAAGAATATCAATTGTTCTTGAAAGATAATGAAAACCCATGTTAATTGAACTTAGAACTTGAAATCTTGAGGAGGATTTGCATGTAGAATGATAGGTAGATGTTCCTACTAATGATATTTATGATTGGGTGAAATTTAAAACGGATTTTATTGGGTTAATTCATGATTCAAAAAGTTAGGGTTCATGTTCTTGAAATAATTGGGGGAAAAAGTGTAGAGATTTATATTTTGATTGATGTTAGAGAGATTTAATCCTTGAAAACATGTTAGGAGATGACTTGAATATGTTTAGGATGAATTAGAGACCCTAAAACGTTGTTGGGATGAACTTTGGAGGAGATTAGAAGTGATAAAAATGGATGAAAACGAATTGGGGAAAAATCTGGGCCGAAACTGGTCAGTCGTTAGAAGCAATCCCCAGGTCATTCGAACGAACTCGTTCGAACGAGCTTCTAACGAGTTGACTAGTCGCTGCTAACGAGAAGGGATTTAGTTCGATATCTCGTTCGAACGAGATATCGTTAGAAGGTACAGTTCGTTCGAACGAACTGGAATCTCGTTCGAACAGCCTCGTTCGAACGAGACTTCTAACGAGTTGACAGAGGAATCTCGTTCGAACAGTCTCGTTCGAACGAGACTTCTAACGAGTTGACAGTTTGGTCCTTTTTGGACTGTTTTGATTTTTGGAGTTCCGTAAACTTGTTCGAGGAGATAGATAACCTTCCTTTGATGATGTAAGGATAGATTTCTGACCTTTGGGTTATTACGAGGAGTAAATTTATATACGAGAGATTTAGTTCAATGAACCATTTGGGTTGTGACGTGAGTGTCTACTACGACGTGAGAATTAATTATGGCGAGTATGATTACAAACCGGAATAGTATAAATTGTGATAATTATAAGTTAGTACGAGAATGAGAATAGTACTACGATTAAACTACGGTATTACTAAGATGTGTGTTTACTTAGTATTGGTATATGAATTGTGTGTATGACATACCTACCATACTTGCTATCACGGGAGGTTTGCGTTCGCTTAGGGCCCTCTAATCCTTATGTTGCCCGGATTTAAACTGGTTACCTTGATGAACATAGGTCGTAGAAAGACTTATTGGGATATTAATAAGTCCGCTGATCGTAGGAGCGTAGGTATGTACGTGACCCATGTGATGTGACTGTGTTCGCCTCCACTATTTGTGATTTGTGTTATCGGAACTATTCCTGAGAGATTCGGAATATGTGATCCTTATGTACGTGATGTACCGGGATGGATAGCAGAGTATGTGTGCACCGCAGCTTAGTTCTCGGGGTGCTTATATTGTATATTTATGATGTGAATAATATACACTTAATTAATGGGAACCTTCATGTTAATGTTGTGAATATAATTATGGTATTGCTTCGAGAAATATAACGAGTTAACTGATAGTTATATATATTGCATATTGAACATCTGAGTTACGTTAAACCCCTACTTAATTACGAGCATTATTATGTTAATAGAACCGAGTAATAAGGGTAAGACCTATGATAGTCTAGCTAGATATGTTGTCACTTAGCTAGTAGTTTGTATCACTCTAGATGGGTACTTGCGTTAAGAGTGCACAGTTAGACGAGAGGTGAGAATATCATGTGAGTGCACGTCCTAACATGTACTTTGCATTTAATGTTTTAAATGTTTTTAAAGCACTTGCAGGTTTTTAAAATATAACTCCACATTCGGGCTCTGACCCGTTTGCTTTTCAAATCTCTTTTCTTGTTAAACCATTTTAGGTGCCCAGCCACAGGGACACCAAGCATAGGATTCTCATTCAGGTGACGAGCTGTAGCTGTTTGTGAAAGCTACAGGGATTTGCTTGTAGACGCTTCTATCTTTTGGATTCCAGAGTCACTATCTATCAGTTGTAGGGCATGTTGCCCATTTCCATTAGAGACATCTTTTACATTTCAGTTTTCATACTTTAGCATGTATTGTTTCAGTATTCGGTTTATTTATTTCAGTATGGGATTGTAGCGAAGAGTTTTCCTCCAGACTTCATTTACAATATGTGATGGTTATTTGTTTTACTTCAGTATGGTGAATGGTGTTATTTATTTCTTCACTACACTTGTTGCATGTTAATCAGACTTTAATTAAAATTTGGCAACTTACTTTTTAAATACTAGGTGGTTAGTAAAATTAAAATGTTTTCGACAGTGATGCTATTAACTGAGCCAACTTGGCATTTTGAATTAATTTAATAAAGGAGTAGCTACCCGGTATTTAATTAGTCGGGGTGTCACAGGTGTTATCAGAGCCAGGTTCTAGTGTCCTTTAGGATCTGACGGCTTATTATGTTTTCGCTAAGTTTCTTTGATATAGAGCCCTACATTTTAGGACTGTTGTACTCTTTTTGTGTATGCTTCGTTCTTCATCTATCTTAAGTTTATAAACAGCGAACTTATAAACTTTGTTCTTATTTCAGATGCCTCCACGACGTGCACGACGAGTTCCCAGGGATGCAACGCCCGAACCCCAGCCCGCTCCAGTTCAGGGTATGATGAACGCCGCTGAGGTTGCAGCTATAGTAGCTTAAGCGGTAAATGCCGCCATTGCCGTTGTTCAGCAGGCACCACCTCAGGCGCCGGTTGTCGTGCCAGTACAGGCTAATGCATTCCCGTCTGCTTGGGAACGTGTACGTGACGCTTTTCAGAAAGCGCATCCGCCAAAGTTTGCAGGTAGCTCAGATGTGGTAGTCTCGAGCCAATGGAGGAAAGATATACAGAGGCACTTAAGGATGTATGAGTGCACGGATGTTCAGAAGCAGGCGCTAGCTACTTTCAAGCTAGTTGGATCTGTGCTACAGTGGTGGGAGTCTATTACCACCATGGAGGAGAGGGATACTCTCACGATTCAGGAGTTCTGGCTGCGGTTCGACCGCAAGTACTTTCCATCAGCTGTTCATACGAAAATGAGGAGGATATTGATGAGTCTGAAGCAGGAGGGAAAGACTGTGGCCGAGTATGAGGCCGAGTTCACAAATCTGTTGAATATCGTTCCAGATGAGATACCAACAGAGAAGAAGAAGATTGAGAAGTTCATGAACGGGTTGACTTGGAGGATCCGTCAGCATCTTCTAGGGAACCTATCGTTGGCCACTTATTCTGATGTGGTTAACGCTGCATTGTTACACTGCCAGGACCACCGTTTTCATATGGCCGAGGGCAAGAGGTCGGGGGAGTCTAGCCATCAGGGCAGGACTGGAGGACATGGTGCCAGCGGGGCACAATCTGGTCAGGGGCAGAGACAGAATGAGCAGGGCTCCCAGCAGGGGGATAATAAGAGGTTCCAGTCAGGGAACTACAGACAGGGACAGGGAGGTTTCCGTCAGGGCCATCAGGGTCCAAACGGCCATCAGGGCCAACAGGGGCAAAATAGGCAGCAGTTTCACCAGGGCCAGCAGGGCCAAGGGAGGAATGGTAACGGCCACCAGGGCCGGGGACAGCAGGGGCAGAGAGGAGGGAACTTCCCAGGGAAGTGTTTCGTTTGTGGAAAGACTGGCCATAAGCGATAGGATTGTCCTGATAGGGGCAGGGCCCCACAGCAGCAGCAGCAGGGTGCTCGCCAGGAGCCACAGAGACCTATGTTTCCCGCCGCTCTTCCCGCACCGCCACAGATGGCAGCATTGCCACCCATTCCAGCAGTCCCAGCTCAGCAGGGGAAGCTACAGTATGGACGTGTCTACAACGACCACCAGGCTGCAGTTCCACAGGCACCGCCCACGATCGAGGGTACGTTTCCTATCCATGGCACTATGGGTCGGGTATTATTTGATACGGGTGCTACACACTGTTTTATAGCTACACACTTCGCGAAAGCTTTAGGATTGTTAGCTACGGCAGAGAGCACAGTGACGTGTGTCGACTCACCATTGGGGAGTGGGTCACTTATTTTCTTTATATGTCGGGGAGTGGGGGTAGAGATTGGTGGTTTGGTATTACCTGCAGACATGTTAGTGTTAGACATGCATGTTCACGATGTGATCATCGGTATGGATTGGCTCGTAGCTTATAGGGCCATGATTGATTGCTTCAACGGGAGCATTATTTTTGCCATTCCGAGGCAAGAGATGTTTGTAGTGGCGATGCCTCTCCCAGAGGGAGGATCGACCGCTCATCTGTATTACATCGAGGAGGATACCTCTAAGGAGGTAGTGATTCCTTTAGATTCTATCCCAGTAGTCAGGGAGTATTCGGATGTGTTTCAGGAGATACCAGGCTTACCACCCAGTCGAGAGATAGACTTTGTTATAGATTTGCTACCGGGTACGAGACCTATAGCACGCGCACCGTACCGTATGGCTCCAGCTGAGATGAGGGAGTTACGGGATCAGATAGAGCAGCTGTTAGGTCAGGGCTTTATTTGCACGAGTACCTCACCTTGGGGCGCTCCGTTTTTGTTTATGAAGAAGAGGGACGGTTCACTGAGATTATGTGTGGACTACCGAGAGTTGAATAAGGTCACGATACGGAATAAGTATCCGTTGCCTCGAATCGATGACTTATTCGACCAGTTGAGGGGAGCTTTTTTCTTCTCGAAGATTGATTTGAGATCGGGATACCATCAGTTGCGTATCAGGGAGGAGGATGTCTCGAAGACTGCGTTCTTGTCGAGATATGGTTCTTACGAGTTTCGGGTTATGCCTTTCGGTTTGACCAACGCTCCAGCTGTGTTTATGGACTTGATGAACAGAGTGTTCAGGGATTTCCTAGACCAGTTTGTCATTGTCTTCATTGATGATATTCTGGTTTACTCCCAGACAGAGGAGGAGCACGCCGAGCATTTGAGGCAGGTTTTGCAGACACTTCGTCAGAACGAGTTGTATGAAAAATATGAGAAGTGCGGGTTTTGGCTGAAGGAAGTCCAGTTTTTGGGGCATATCATTTTCGACCGGGGAATATCTGTTGATCCGGGGAAGGTGTCAGCGGTGAGGGAGTGGGGACAGCCCACGACACCAACTGAGATTCGTAGTTTCTTGGGTCTAGCAGGATACTACAGGAGGTTCATTCGGGGATTTTCGAAGATAGCAGGTCCTTTGACACATCTTACTCATAAAGGTGTGCCGTTCATTTGGAGTGATGCCTGTCAGTTGGCATTTGATGAAGTGAAGGACAAGTTAACCTCAGCACCTGTGTTAGCATTGCCGAGACCGGGAGTTGAGTATTTGGTTTACACCGATGCGTCTTTGCAAGGACTGGGAGGTGTCTTGCAGCAGGAGAGACAGGCCATAGCTTATGCTTCCCGTAAGCTTAAGCCTCATGAGAAGAATTACCCCACACATGATTTGGAGTTGGCAGCAGTGGTATTTGCCCTACGAATTTGGAGGCACTATCTTCTGGGGGAGAAGTTCCAACTGTTCACGGACCACAAGTCCCTATAGTACCTATTCACGCAGAAGGAGTTGAATATGCGACAGCGTAGGTGGCTTGAGTTTGTGAAAGACTACCAGTTCGACATCCAGTATCACCCGGGTAAGGCTAACGTGGTAGCAGACGCGTTTAGTCGTAGGCCAGCAGATGAGGTGGCAGAGGTGTGGAAGGCTAAGTGGAAGGAATTGGGACACCAGGATGCAGTGGCCCGATCTTTCATGTCTGTGATGACCATTACACCGCGGATTGTCATGATGGTAGTACGGGCACAGGCTAATGACTTGTTCTGTTAGGAGCAGATAGTTCGATTACTAGCAGAGGGAGCCGATTCCTATACCGTTAGCTCAGACGGGGGATTACGCTTCAATGGGAGATTGATAGTTCCGGAAGGAGAGGAATTGCGACACGAGGTGATGGCAGAGTTGCATGGCTCACGGTTCGCGGTACATCCCGGAGGGGACAAAATGTACCAAGACATGAGACGGCAGTATTGGTGGAGCGGTATGAAGAGAGATATCGCTGAGTTTGTTTCGAAATGCGCCACTTGTCAGCTTGTAAAAGTGGATCATCAGAGACCGGCAGGATTGCTACAGCCGTTGGAGGTCCCGGTGTGGATGTGGGAGAGAATATCCATGGACTTTATTACGGGGTTGCCTACGTCGCAGAGGGGTCACGACTCCGTTTGGGTAATTGTGGACAGATTGTCCAAGGTCGCTCACTTTTTACCCGTTAGGACTGATTACACTACGGGACAGTATGCCCAGCTCTTCATTTCAGAGATTGTGAGGCTTCACGGCGTGCCCCTAAATATCGTGTCTGACAGAGACAAGATATTTGTTTCGAGGTTTTGGGAAAGTTTCCAGGAGGCCATGGGCACGGAATTACGGTTGAGTATAGCGTATCATCCGCAGACCGATGGGCAGACTGAGCGCACAAATCAAATGTTGGAGGACATGCTACGCATGTGCATTATTGACTTCGGGGGTGGATGGGAGCAGTACCTTCCACTGGTGGAGTTTGCTTACAACAACTCCTATCAGTTCACGATTGGCATGGCTCCGTTTGAGGCGTTGTACGGTAGACCTTGTCATTCCCTAGCATGTTGGTTGGAGGTGGGGGACAACAAACTACTTGGGCCGGAAGTGATTCAGGACACTTCGGCAAGGATTGAGTTGATTCGGAGTCGCATTCGGGTAGCTCAAGACAGGCAGAAGAGTTATGCTGATGCGAAGAGATTTTTCAGGGAGTTCCAAGTAGGGGACCAGGTTTTGCTCAGGGTATCCCCTATGAAGGGGATTATGCGTTTCGGGAAGAAGGGGAAGTTGGCACCAAGGTATGTGGGGTCGTTTCCTATTATTGAGCGAATCGGACCGGTTGCGTATAGACTCGGGTTACCGGAACATTTGCATCGGATTCACGATGTGTTTCATATTTCCTCGCTAAGGAAATACCTTAGAGATAATTTGGCTCATTCTCACATTGCTGTGGAGGACATCGATCTCTAGCCTGATAGCTCCTACGAGGAGGGGCCGATTGCTATTTTGGACCGAAGCGAGAGGAAACTGCGGTCAAAGATAGTTCCGTTAGTGCGTGTTCAGTGGCGACATCACAATGTCGAGGAGTCTACATGGGAGCGCGAGGATGAGATGCGCGAACGTTATCCAGAGCTATTTTTAGCAGGTACTTTCTACTTTCGAATTTCGGGACGAAATTCAGTCATTAGGGGGGAAGTATGTAATACCCCGTACTTTTGGCTATATTTATTTTTGGGATTAAATAATTAAATGCGTATTAATTGGAAATTAATCCGGGTTATAAATACTAACGAGATGCGAGTTGGTATTTGATTATGTGCATACATGTTTTGATATATGTATTTGGTATTATAAAAGTTGTCGTGAGATTTATATACGGCATTTTAGAAATTTTGTTGAGACGTGTGGGACCGTCGCGTCACGGTGTAATATTTTGATTATAAAAAGTGAATTTAAAATCTATAAACCGTATGGTCGTTTTGAGTGCGCCAACGCGTCCGGAAGGGTTGAGATAGTCAGAAAACACTACCCGGGGGTGTAGTTTGGATTCCGGGGTATTTTTAGGCCATACCGGCAACTTAAAGGGTATTTTGGTAATTTTACATTTTGAGGAATTAAAAGTGACGAAAATTAGGAGTCTTAATCTGATTGATTATTGACCCACTAAACCCACTATCCAACCCACTTTAACCCTTTAAGCTACGGAGGTTATCAATTAGGTTTCCAAGTTCCCCAAAACAAACCCTAGCCACCTTAAGCCACCATTGAAGAAGGAGCTTGGAAGAGAGGAAATTCTGCAGAAAAACTCCATCAAACCTACACCAAAATCAGAAATCGAACCAAGGCAAGTGACTTTATTCCATTTAATTTCAGAGATTGTCTTTTCCATGTTAGAAATTGAAGAATATCAATTGTTCTTGAAAGATAATGAAAACCAATGTTAATTGAACTTAGAACTTGAAATCTTGAGGAGGATTTGCATGTAGAATGATAGGTAGATGTTCCTACTAATGATATTTATGATTGGGTGACATTTAAAACGGATTTTATTGGGTTAATTCATGATTCAAAAAGTTAGGGTTCATGTTCTTGAAATAATTGGGGGAAAAAGTGTAGAGATTTATATTTTGATTGATGTTAGAGAGATTTAATCCTTGAAAACATGTTAGGAGATGACTTGAATATGTTTAGGATGAATTAGAGACCCTAAAACGTTGTTGGGATGAACTTTGGAGGAGATTAGAAGTGATAAAAATGGATGAAAACGAATTGGGGAAAAATCTGGGCCGAAACTGGTCAGTCGTTAGAAGCAATCCCCAGGTCATTCGAACGAACTCGTTCGAACGAGCTTCTAACGAGTTGACTAGTCGCTGCTAACGAGAAGGGATTTAGTTCGATATCTCGTTCGAACGAGATATCGTTAGAAGGTACAGTTCGTTCGAACGAACTGGAATCTCGTTCGAACAGCCTCGTTCGAACGAGACTTCTAACGAGTTGACAGAGGAATCTCGTTCGAACAGTCTCGTTCGAACGAGACTTCTAACGAGTTGACAGTTTGGTCCTTTTTGGACTGTTTTGATTTTTGGAGTTCCGTAAACTTGTTCGAGGAGATAGATAACCTTCCTTTGATGATGTAAGGATAGATTTCTGACCTTTGGGTTATTACGAGGAGTAAATTTATATACGAGAGATTTAGTTCAATGAACCATTTGGGTTGTGACGTGAGTGTCTACTACGACGTGAGAATTAATTATGGCGAGTATGATTACAAACCGGAATAGTATAAATTGTGATAATTGTAAGTTAGTACGAGAATGAGAATAGTACTACGATTAAACTACGGTATTACTAAGATGTGTGTTTACTTAGTATTGGTATATGAATTGTGTGTATGACATACCTACCATACTTGCTATCACGGGAGGTTTGCGTTCGCTTAGGGCCCTCTAATCCTTGTGTTGCCCGGATTTAGACTGGTTACCTTGATGAACATAGGTCATAGAAAGACTTATTGGGATATTAATAAGTCCGCTGATCGTAGGAGCGTAGGTATGTACGTGACCCATGTGATGTGACTGTGTTCGCCTCCACTATTTGTGATTTGTGTTATCGGAACTATTCCTGAGAGATTCGGAATATGTGATCCTTATGTACGTGATGTACCGGGATGGATAGCAGAGTATGTGTGCACCGCAGCTTAGTTCTCGGGGTGCTTATATTGTATATTTATGATGTGAATAATATACACTTAATTAATGGGAACCTTCATGTTAATGTTGTGAATATAATTATGGTATTGCTTCGAGAAATATAACGAGTTAACTGATAGTTATATATATTGCATATTGAACATCTGAGTTACGTTAAACCCCTACTTAATTACGAGCGTTATTATGTTAATAGAACCGAGTAATAAGGGTAAGACCTATGATAGTCTAGCTAGATATGTTGTCACTTAGCTAGTAGTTTGTATCACTCTAGATGGGTACTTGCGTTAGGAGTGCACAGTTAGACGAGAGGTGAGAATATCATGTGAGTGCACGTCCTAACATGTACTTTGCATTTAATGTTTTAAATGTTTTTAAAGCACTTGCAGGTTTTTAAAATATAACTCCACATTCGGGCTCTGACCCGTTTTCTTTTCAAATCTCTTTTCTTGTTAAACCATTTTAGGTGCCCAGCCACAGGGATACCAAGCATAGGATTCTCATTCAGGTGACGAGCTGTAGCTGTTTGTGAAAGCTACAGGGATTTGCTTGTAGACGCTTCTATCTTTTGGATTCCTGAGTCACTATCTATCAGTTGTAGGGCATGTTGCCCATTTCCATTAGAGACATCTTTTACATTTCAGTTTTCATACTTTAGCATGTATTGTTTCAGTATTCGGTTTATTTATTTCAGTATGGGATTGTAGCGAGGAGTTTTCCTCCAGACTTTATTTACACTATGCGATGGTTATTCGTTTTACTTCAGTATGGTGAATGGTGTTATTTATTTCTTCACTACACTTGTTGCATGTTAATCAGACTTTAATTAAAATTTGGCAACTTACTTTTTAAATACTAGGTGGTTAGTAAAATTAAAATGTTTTCGACAGTGATGCTATTAACTGAGCCAACTTGGCATTTTGAATTAATTTAATAAAGGAGTAGCTACCCGGTATTTAATTAGTCGGGGTGTCACAGGAACCTGGTTTTGTTGCATTTCTCGGACCTCAATCTGGAGGTTGTCAATCTTGGACACGAGCCGAGCCAAGACTGCCGTCAGATCTGGCTGCACAACTGGTACTTGATATGTGTTCTCCATGGAAAGCGAATGGATATCGGACTCGAAAGAAGTAGTAGGGGAACAGATGGAACTCCGGGGTGATTTGATTGAAGAACAAAGCCAATAAGGAGCCAGGCCAAGGGCGTACGATCGACCTGAGAAGGCGTACAATAGAATTTTTTTTTTTTTTAAAGAAAGAAGGAAAATATTTTTAACACATTTTTTTTATAGATTGAAAGACAAATATTTTTTATAAGAAAAGGGAGATATTTTTAGATTTTTGATGAAGAAGGGAGAAATATTTTTTGGATTTTTAATAAAGAAGGGAGGAATGTTTTGGAGACGGGTCTCAGCATGATTATTATTATTATTATTATTATTATTATTATTATTATTATTATTATTATTATTATTATTATTATTATTATTATTATTATTATTGTTATTGTTATTGTTATTGTTATTATGTTTTCACTTGTATTAAATTCTCCTAAATGCAAAATGAAATGTCGAATGGGACCCGAACCTGGAAAAGTTGGGTTTGTAACATATGCAAAGTTGTGGTTGGACTTGTAACCAGGCTCACGGGCAGGGTCCTATTTTAAAAATGCGCAAAAATTTGGGTGACAGGCAGAGTTTGGAGTTGAAACCGACAATCTAACATGTGTGTCATAGTCTTGACACCTATATGCAGGTATGCAGCTTGGTTGGGTGAATCGAAAAGGTTTCCTCCCTTTGGCGTGGCTTTCACGATATACGTTTTACTTTTGAGGGCAATCGATAAGTGTGGACAAGCCATTTGATATACCTGAGTGTACGTGAATTGCCTCACTATATACCTCATAGGGACGGTATATGTGGGAGCAAATTCGATATACTCGGCATACGTGAACGAGTTCCCTGCGATATACCTCCCGTCATGACTTCGGTCAAGCGATACGATGCGGGGGAACCGTTCAATATAGGTCAAAGGTACTTGGCCAATGGAAGGTGAGAGTCATATTGTCACACCCTAACCCCATTAAGATATAATTAACTAAATAGTTCACAAACCACACTTATTATTTATTTATTTTATAATAATACACATTAAAACAAATTCAAGGATAAAATGCGGAATACTAAAAAACCAATCGTTTTAAGGAGACATAATTTATACAAAACTCTCATACCATTTAACTTAATTACAACTAGTACAATGTATAAAACAAAACTGAAGAGACCCTACTATTATTCACTCAACCTCCTGGACCTGGCAGTGGCAGCTTCAAAACTTGAAAATGTAAACATATAAAACCATGAGTTTAAAAACTTAGTGAATGTATTACATATCTATATAGTAAAAGTACTATAATAACATCTCAACATGTCAATATATATCCATCTTTGTTCCAAATTAGGCCATATACATATCCGGAGTTAATAAACCCTGCATCTCCTGCCCGTAGGCAATAATCATATCCATAGGTTTTAATAACCTAACATATCCTGAATTGCACAGCAACTCAACATATCTTGACTTTTATAAAGCCAAAATATCTCAACATCTCTTGACTTTTAATAAACCATAACATCTCAACATCTCATCACTTTTAATAAGCCATATCATCTCAACATATAATACATACACATCATATCCATAATCAACTTAGTAAGTACACTCACATTGGGTTGTCAACTAGCTATTCACGTTTCCCTCGGGTGGAGCTGAACTGGGTTGATTTGACCTTACACCTGTTAATCCAACTAAATCAGTAATGAATCCCAATCATAATTATTATCTTAATATATCTATGTAACTTTCAATGACTATACAATAACAATATAATTCTACTCAAGTCACATTCCATGAAACATGTGTAATGACAAAACCATGGTATACATGTTGATAAAGTTATGGACATTCAACAGTAGGAAATACCTCATAAGGAATTTATAACTAAACCCAAGTAAATATTAAAGCATACTTCTCAATTTATATACACATGAAACATGTACTCAAAATATTATTTGGAAAGAGGAGATAACATTATTCTTTTATGGGTTATCCGGTATTGCCTCAAATTATTGTCCTCTATACTCAACCATCCTATATTCCTAAATTTTATAAATACAGGTGTCCAACCTTATCAATATGAAAACATATATGAATATACTTTCCATTACAAGTGACGGTGTAATTTTTCAAGCTTCTTAGGGCAAGTTATGACCATTTCTTTATAACACAAGAAATCTTCCCTACAAGCTCCTCTATTGTTCCTTCAACTTCCAAGAATTTTCATAATTTTTCTCCAAAATAAATTTCCATGATTTTCAACCCATTTTAATTACACATACTTAATAGTACAGAATTAATTTTTCATATTTTTTTTACTTCATTTGCTATCTCAAAAGCTTGACCAAACTCAGGGCATACCGAAATGAAATATAAAAACAGCAACTATATACCCACTTCCAACCATCATTAATGCCTAACCATAAGGAGTTAAATTCTAATTCTCGGATATGATATGAATATATGAGTTTAATTTCATATCCAATTGGAATTTCTCAATTCTAGTAAGCACACAGAGATATGAAAGTTACAAGGGGTTTCAATACAAAGCAATATGACGTATAAACACAACTTATCTCACATGTGAACAAATACTTATTATCACAAAGGAGTATGGAATTTTAACCCGTAATTCATAATTTATATACTTTGAAATAATTATAGTACAAGATTAAAACAATATTAATCACATAATTATATCTTGGAAACACTTTAAGGATTTTCTTGGAATTTTCCTATCTTTTCTTGTAATCTTTTCTTCCTTAACTTATACTTTCTCTTTCCTCAAGCAAAAAATCTCCAAAATTGAACTTAGGGTTTTATTTGATGAAGAAATATGTTAGAAGAAGAGTTTTAGGTCGTCCAAGTCTGTCTCCCAATACATCCAATCAAATTAAAACATTTGGTTTACTAAAAGACAATTTACCACTTAAAGGGAATGGACAGATTTTCCCCTTGTTCGTAAATTCGGCCTAACTTCTTACTCGGATATCTGTTTGATGCATCGTTTATTGTATTATAACCCTAACTCACCTGTCTACAACTATCTAGTCTTTACCTCAAGTCAATTGTTATGTTATAAAGGTCAAAAGTAGTCTTAAACAGGGACATTTCTATCGAAAATAACAAAATTTTGTGTTCGTACATAACTCGACATTTCACGATTTATGAACATAGGATTAGACTAAACATAATCACTTAGAATTAGATATACTAATGACACATTATTTATATCACATAAGATAAGCATGATTTAAATATAATTTATCATAATTATATCCGGGTTGTCACAACCTCCCCCCTTAGAAAATTTCGTCCCCGAAATTTAATATAAAGGTCTCTTACCAAACAAATGGGGATACTGTTTCTTCATTCTATCCTCCATTTCACAAGTAGCTTCTTTAATTCCATGGCTCATCCACATAACTTTAACTAAGGGAATAACTTTATTTCTCAATTCTTTCTCCTTACGATCAATAATTTACATTGATTCCTCGATGTACGACAAGTCTTCCTTCAGTTCAATAGGTTGTGTTTTCAATTGATGATATGGATATGCCAAATACTTATAAAGCATCGATACGTGAAACACATCATGTAAACGGGATAAATCTGGAGGTAAAGATAATCTATATGCCAGGGTCCCAATTCTTTCTAGCACTTCATATGGTCCAATGTACTTTGGACTTAGTTTCCCCTTTTCCCAAATCTCATGACGCCTTTCCATGGTGAAATGCGTAGGAATACAAAATCTTCCTTCTGAAATTCCAATGGACACTTCCTTTTATCAGCATAAAATGTATGCCTGCCTTTCGCTATCTTTATCCGTTCCCGAATCATTTTAATCTTTTTTGTTGTCATATTTATCAATTCAGGACCCAAATGTTTCCTTTCACCTACTTCATCCCAACACAAAGGTGTTCTACATCTCCTCTCATATAAAGCTTCATACGGAGCCATACCAATGGTGGACTGATAACTATTATTATACGAGAATTCCATCAATGGCAAATGATCATCCCAACTACCCTTGAAGTTAAATACACAAGCTTGTAACATGTCTTCTAATATTTGAATCGTCCTTTCAGATTGCCCATCGGTTTGTGGATGAAATGCAGTGCTGAACTTCAAACTTGTGCCCATGGCATTCTATAAACGAGGCCAAAACTTAGAATTGAACGTTGGATCTCTATCAGATACAATTTACACTGGTGCCCCATGTAAACAGATAATCTCATCAACGTACATACGTGCATACTTGTCAATAGTGTAGGTGGTCTTAACTGGAAGAAAATGGGCCGACTTTGTCAATCGTTCTACAATCACCTAGATAGAATCATTCCCCTTTGGTGACCATGGTAATCCTATAACAAAATCCATCGTTATATGCTCCCACTTCCATTCCGAAATAGGCAATGACTGCAATAATCCTGCTGGCTTCTGATGCTCCGCTTTCACTTGCTGGCATACTAAACATTTAGCTACAAATTCTGCAATCTCACATTTCATATTGTTCCACCAGTAATACTCTTTCAAATCTCTGACCATTTTGGTACCTCCCGGATGCATAGAGTAAATAGAACTGTGTGCCTCTTCTAATATATCCTTCTTTAAGGGTGGATCATTCGGTACACAAACCCTATTTTTATAACACAATGATTCATCATTCTTGATCACAAAGTCACTCTCTTTACCATCCAAGACATCTTGTTTCTTCTTCTCAAGGATTGGATCATTGACCTGTAAATTTCTTATGCGTTTTGCCAGTAAAGGTCTCACTGTGACTTGTGCTAATTAGCCTCCCCTTTTTGAAAAACTTAATTCTATACCCATCGATGCCAAGTCAAGGATATTTCCCACACGTGCACACTGTATGCAACCTAGAATCCCCGATGATTTTCTACTCAAAGCATCTGCTACTACATTGGCCTTACCAGGATAATGATACATGGTACAGTCATGGTCTTTAATCAGCTCTATCCAATGCCTTTATCTCAAATTCAAGTTTCTCTGTGTAAATAAATTCTTCAAACTTTGATGGTCAGTGAAAATTTCCCACGTCTCTCCATATAAATGATGTCTCCATAATTTCAAGCCAAAAACAATAGCCACAAGTTTTAAATCATGTGTAGGATAATTAAGTTCATGCATCTTCAACTGTCTAGATGCATAAGAAATTACCTTTCCATGTTGCATGAAAACACAACCCAGACCCTGATGTGAAGCGTCAGTATAAATCACAAAACCTTATCCACTTGATGGAACAGTGAGAACTGGAGCTGATACTAGCCTATTTTTTAATTTTTCAAAGTTGTGCTGACATTCATCACTCCACATAAATTTCACTTCCTTTCGAGTTAATTTAGTCAACGGTAAGGCTATAGATGAAAACCCCTTTATGAATCTTCTATAATATCCAGCCAATCCTAGGAAACTCCTTATCTCCGTTACATTTCTTGGTCTTTCCCATTGCATAATTACCTCTACCTTCTTAGGGTCAACAAAAGCTCCTACCCTTCCATTTGATAATTAGGTTTTTGCGTGTGGTCATTGTCTTCAAAAGTCAAGTCTCAAAATCTCTGGAATACCTACAAAACTTGTTAAATAACTCGTATTGCAATAAGTACGGGTATCAATCCAACTTTCAAAGTGAAACAAATAGCGTGAATAATTGTAATTTCATTATTTTTTTTATTAAAATATTTTTTTATATTTTTTAAAAAATAATTTGAAGTGAGCATTAACTAATTAATGCTAATAATTTGAAGTGACTAAATAACTAAAAATGACATGTAACCGAGTGTAATAAATGTGAGAAGGTACAAGAGATGGGATTACATCGTATAATCAACTATTTTAATTTCTTAATTTATTGAATTGAAATATTTTGAGATAATATTAAATTCATAATCTAACTCTCGTTACAATTATAAATTCAATAATATCGTTTCAAAATTTTAATTTAAAAATGTCACACTTTAAAAGACTAAGATTTATACCCTTTTTAATAAATTACTCGCTAAGATTAATTTAAAAATTGTATGAATCCTCAAATTTTAACACCGAATTAATATTCAAAATTTAGGAAAAACATATCTCCAATTTAATTCCAAAATCAAATATTTAAACAAAATTAATTCACTATCTCTCGTTACGTAAATTAATGTGTGATGATTAAAAATTAATTTTCCTAGAAATGTGACAATCAATAAAATTAATTAATTAAATCAACATCCTACGCGATTTCATCTCATCCCTTGAACGGAGTGATTAGCCAAACATTCTCATACTAGCACACACAACATTCAAGAAAAATATGGACATAAATATAAGTACGGAGATAGAAACATAATACACAATATTTTCCTGTCGAATTGAAATGCGTCTCTTCAACAAATATCTGTTGATTACAGTAAAAAAAATTAAAACTAGTCCTAAAAAATATTCTAAATCTATTCTAATTTTTTTTGTATTTTTTTAAACCTAATTTTATTTTCTTCCGGGGAGCTTACGTGCACCTCGACTAATCCAATCGACTTCTATTTTCGCGGATTGTAGTTTTCGCTAATGAAATATTATTTTGACGATGATAGTGATACTTTCTTGAGAAGAGATTTTAGTGGGATACAATTTTGGCCAAGTCAAAAGTTTTATTGGATATGCACGTGGGTATTTTGGTTTAACGCTCGGGATTCGCTCCGATTTTTGGGGACAGATAAGGCTAATGGACTTTGGTACATGGAGATGGGTTTAGAATCGATTTTATGGGTTTTGGATATGGGTTCAGGTCCAGGTTGTGCAGCTGGTTCGAAGTTGGCTTGGGCCGGAAAGGCTAGCCGGGTATGGGTCTCGGGTGCAGGTGTTGGGTTATGAGATATGGGTTTGGAGGTCGAAATGGGTTCCGGGTTGCTGCTGATTGATCAATCCGGGTTTTGGAACTGGGTTGTAGTGAGAGATAAGGGTTATAGGGTTCTGTACCGGCGATGGGTTAAGGCCGATGGGTTTAAGCTCAGGTGGGTAGTAGATGGTTTCCGGGCGGGTTTTGAGTTTGTTGGCAAGTGAATAGGGAGGTATAAGGATGTGTGCGGCGGTTTGACCTGAGGTTGGAGTGGGGTTTTTGTTGTTTGGCCGGACAGGAGGGAGGTTGAGGCGGGTCGCGACCCGGTAAATGAAAGATGGGTTGGCAGATCCGTAAGTCCGGGGTGGATTAGGTGGTTGTAGGTTGTGTGGGAAGAGAGAGAATGTGGGTGAGAGGTTGGAGATAATGAAGAGGTGTTTGGGTGTGTGGTGGTGTAGTGTAACAGGGTGCAAGTGATTTTTTGTTTAAGTGTATTAGTTAGGGATGTTTGCGGTCCGATCCAGTTTGGTTTTGAGTTTTTTTTTTTATCGGACCGACTTAGTCGGTCGTCTAAAAAAATGAACCGAGATCGGATCGATAATGTCGGTTAATCGATCCTAGTCGGTTCGATTTTTTATTAAGTCGGTCCAATCTAACCCATCGGTTCTCACATGAATGATTTACATCATTTATAATAATAAAAATATACCTGACTCTATTTTTTTCCAAACATTAAACCCTAAAAACTACCAAAATTTGCAATTAAAACAAACATAATATTGGATTAAACTATAATTTAAACTAATCAAATATTAAAATATATATTCTCACTATTTATTTATCTTATATATATACATATATATGTAAAAAATATTATTTTATATAAAGTCGGTCCGGATCGGTCCTAACAGGGTTTTTGAAACTGTAAACCGTGGACCGGATCGATTAAGAAAAAGATCGAAAAAAAAGAGTCGGTTCGGTTCGGTCCAGTCGATTTTTTGAACACCCCTAGTATTAGTGTGTAGGGGTTTTGTGTGTGTGTGTGTGTGTGTGTCTAATGTATACCAAAAAGATAAAATAAAATTCATTCTAAGATTCAATTACAAAATATAAAAATTAATGAAACTAAACTAGCAAAAAAAATTAAAATCTATTAAAATTAAAAACATAAAAAATAAAATTCTAACCTAAAAATAAATATTTACAAGTCTATAAAAAAATTAAATTTAAAATAAAACTAAAAAAATATAATATCTATTAAAACTAAATAAATTAAATTCCTAACCTAAAAATAAAAGACTCAGATAATAATAATAATAATAATAATAATAATAATAATAATAATAATAATAATAATAATAATAATAATAATAATAATAATAATAATAATAATAATAACAACAAATAATATATATATGCTTATTATTTTTACATAAATAATATAAAAATATACAATGCATGATAACAAATCTTAATATACACAACTGTACGCACGTAAATCCTAAAAATTGTATACGACTCAAATAAAAGTCTAAAAAATAATAAAATTATAAATTAAACACACGAGATTCCGGTAATGGATTGGGTTCGGTTTAGGCAAGGTTTGGTTCGAGAATGGGCTCGGGGCATCGAAACTTATCTGGGCAAACTCAACGGGACTTTAGACTTCACGGCCTCTTTGATTTTCTTCATTGAACTCTTTTGATCGCTACTTTGTCGCAATTCTATTTAGCACAATTTGATGCTACGACTTCCTATTGACTTGCGAAATAATAAAATACGAACATAAGGCCAATTTTATTAAGATCGCGCGACTAAAATACACATATTTATGGTATAAAATAGAAACTTTTAGGTGCTTATCACCCACCTAGAAGTGCTTTCCTCCCGGTTCAAAGATGTCACCTTCCATTACCTTCCCAATGAAAAGAATAGTCTAGTTAATGCCCGTGCAACCCTGGCCTCCATAGTCAACATGCCCGAAGGAATAACAATTGCCCCATCCTGGTTCAGAAATAAGTTATGTCCACCCACTGCTACCACATTGAGCTCGTTCCCAAAGAAGACCCTGAAATGGTCGGGTTATGGTACAATGAAATTTGGCACACCCTTAAACATAGTATGTATTCCCAAGATGCGAATACGAAAAATCGCGCGACCCTTCGCAAACTGGCTTCCCAGTACATCATTTACAATAAAGTGATATTCAAGAGAAACATCGATGGAACCCATCTGCACTGCATAGTAGGGGCTGATATTGAAGAAATGATGCAAAAGATCCACAGTGGGTAATGCGAGCCCCATATGAAGAGTCGTATGCTTGCCAAGAAGATCATTCGTCAAGGGTATAGTTAAAGATTGCATTGCATATGTTTGAAGATGCCTCAAATGCTAGCAGTTTGCTAATCTCCAATGCTTACCTCCCCGAGAATTATATAACATGACCTCTCTCTTGCCCTTCTCCACCTGGGGCATTGACGTCAAAGGGAAGGTCACTCCAAAAGTTGTTCACGGTCACGAGTTTATCCTGGTCTCCATTGACTACTTCACTAAATTTGTCGAATCCGAGTTATACGCAGTGATGAATGCCAAGAAAGTGGCTAAGTTCATCAGAAAGAACATCATTTGTCGATACGGGGTTCCCTGTGAATTAATGTCAGATAATGGGCTCCACTTCAAGGTCGGGGTTATAGAAGTGGTCGACGAGTATGAATTTCAGAGACACAAATCTTCTCCCTACCGACCCAAAACTAATGGTGTTGTCAAAGCCGCCAACAAAATCCTCAAAACCAACATTAGCAAGTTGATCGATGAGTTGTAGAGATTAGGCTGACCAGATCCTATACGCCCTCTGGGGCTACCACACTTAAATCAGAACACCTATTGGGGATACCCATTATTCTCTGGTATACGGCATGGAAGTAGTCCTACCCGTTGAGCTAGAAATACATTCCCTACGCCTCATGCTCGAAAGCAGAGTTAGCGAAGAAAATTGGTATCGAAGCCACTATGACAAACTCTCACTCTTTAATGAAAAGAGACTTAAGGCTCTATACCCTATATAGGGGTATCATCGTCGGGTAGTGAGATCATTAAATCAAAAAGCCAAGGATCGCGGTATCCAGGAAAGAGACCTGGCCCTCAAGGAGATCATAGAACATGTCAAGGACCCAGGGGGAAATTCAAACCGAATTAGAGAAGCCCATACATCTTGAAAAAAATTCTATCAGGCGGCGTCGTTGTTCTCACAAACTTCGGCAGAGAAGAGAAGACACGTCCAGTCAATCTGGACCATCTCAAGAAATTCTACCCTTAGTCTGAAATCTTAATGTGCTACGACTCTTCTCATCCCTTTTCTAATCTAAAAAAAATCTCTTCATTTCCCCTACCCAGAACTACGTGGGACCTACTCCTCTTAAAAACATTTCTTTTTAATGAAACTCGTGAAAATTTTTAAAATCCCCAGTGGTACGTAGGCAGTGCATACGCCATACGTGGGTATGGTTACCTTATTTTTCATGAAATGCTATTCTTTTATAACCCCTGAGAATAACAGTCCATCTTATCATTTACATGAACAAGTGGATTTTGTATGCCTTAGCAATTGGTATAAAATTTAAATGCAAAACTCATCAAGAGGCACAACAAAGTATGATCAAAATTATTTTTATTTCTAATGAAGGAATACAACCATTATATGAAGTGTCAGTGAAGGGATCTAAGTAGACCACCCCTTTTTACTGACAAAACCATCTTAAACAAGCTTATTTAATCCATACCAACTTCAAATTATCCCTAAAAATCCCAAAATCACCTCAAATACATATAATCCTAGCTTCATAGATGTTACCCCAGCTTCATAGAAATTGTCCTCAACTATCTGATGGCCCCACTTCGTCATCATTCCTTTCCCATGGAGGTCTCCAAGTCTCGCATTCCTGGTTAACACTCTGTATGCGCTCCATGAAGTGATACGCCCTGACAAGTTTGGACAAAACCACAACACCTTCCTCCATGGTGTCAAAGGCAACAAGACACCTTTGCCCAGTCTCTTCCTCCTAAATCTTTTGCACTACCCGCTTCCATAACCACTTCAGGCAGTCCCCAGACACATGCCACGCCCTTCCTATAGATTGTGACGAATAGGTAGACGACCGATGGCACTTCCATAAGGAAACAAGCATCATCCGCAATGATTCAGTCATGTCCCCCATCGGGAAGAAGTTCGTTATGCGAGGAGGAACTATTTGTTACCACCCATCTTGGAACAGAAGTCTCCAGGAGAAATAAAAGGAAGTCTGGTGGAGGACAACCAGTCACACATACCGGTACTCTCCTAGCTACAAAACAGGTTGCAAGTCTCCCCATAATGGCACCGACCAACGAAGACACTGGGATCCATACTTCATAAACCAGTTGACTCAGTTCTCTGTCGATGGGCTAAAACTGAAGAAAGGTAGGACAAAGAAATTAGTCACACCCTTTAAGGGATACTCAGGAGGGGACACCAAATGAAACCTCTTTACAATCCACATAAATAACATCAGTGGGATCCCCATTAAAAAATTAGAATGGCCCTCTTTCCAAGCATAGAGACCATTTAGGGTCTCCGCCAGCTCCACCGTCGCAGGACTATGACAGTAAAACATCTATATCACTATCGTAGTCACTTGGGGATCAGTCATCAAGCCCCCTATCACTAGTAACGGCCTCACAGACAAGCCTAAAGCAACATCTTTGGCAAAGCCATCATCTTCAAAGCCCCTCTAACGCACTGAATACATAACCACAAGAAGAGAAATAATCCCTCCACTAACCAAAGACCGAGACGATGAAGGGGAAATATAGAGAAACTCAGCCAAAAATGCTCAGAGAGAATGAGAAAAATTAGGCATAGCCATCGTAGTACTGGGGCTAACCCCTAACATTGCCTAGAATTACTCATAGGTAGGAAAGGCCTCGTTCAGGCCAAACCGGAAGACATGGTCCTCAGGATGCCGCTGCCAGCAAGTTATAGTATATGGCCCGAGTGAGCCACAGAGAAATCTGACGCAATCTTAAAGTATCATTGCCAACATTGTAGAGGCGTAGGGCCTCAAAGCCTTTAAGATAAGAAGAGAATTCTTAGTACATTAGAAGAGCTATTTGGAGAATAGAGAAAGAAGAAGCAAGCGAAGGAATATGGATGTTGGTGAGGAAGACCGCCCCACACACTCCTTTTATACCCAAAAATCCATGTGAAACACAAATTTTTTGGAATCACGTTAACCCCTAGCCGTACAGAACTACACAAGTATGCAGGAAAGTGCAATCAAATCTTGAGAGTGATTTGACTTGACCCCCCCCTGTCGAGAGGCATGTCAAGGGGTATGTCGATCAATAACCCCCCTATTTTAGAAAATTACATTATTCCTCTTTTGCCCAAAATCAATTTCTAAAAGAAATCCTTAATTTGAAAAGCTACTCCCAAGTTATTCCTCTTTATTACTCCTCTTTTTAATAAAAAAAAACAATTATTTTCATTCTCTTCTCATCGCAAAATAAAAAATCTTAGCAGAAAATTGAAAGTGTATATAGGATAAGTCACTAAATCAATAGAAAAATACTAAAAGAACAAAATTCATTCCTTCCATACATATTGCAGCATGATTACATTTTTGTAGGGAAAAAAAGAAAAAATGTAAATGAGACTTTGCCCAACCTTCCCCTCAACCTCCGTGGTGCACTTGTTTTCCTCGATGATGAGCGGCAGACCCTCCACTCCCAAAGCTGAAACCCTTATTTGTGGTGGAAGATGGCACCAAGAAAGAAGGGGAAGATTTTTTCATATAATCAGACAATGAGGACATCTAGTCCTTGATGTCTCGCAGCCAGTTAGTCGGCATCCGTACAAACTGCAAGCAAAGATCAATAAAAAATACGATCCAATTAGTAAAAAATAAGGAAAGAATGAATGAAAAGAGAAAGATAAAGATATACAGTATACCTTAGGCCAGAGGGCCTCATCAGTAAGCCCCCCCCCCCCCCCCCCCAACCCATCCACCGATGCATGAGGATAATGTGGCATGCTTAACGACTCCCCGCTACTCAACCGAAGTTTTATAAGAAGGGGGAGTGACCTGAATATGTCGAACCTCTTCTGTTGATGCTGCCAATGTACCACCACCCGTGTTGTGGGCCGATCCCACCGATACACTGGTAACCCTACCTGAAGCCATGACAGGGGGAGGCATGTTCTCCATATCACATATACAAGAGGTCATCAACCATCTCACCATGAAGTACAGATAATCGTAACTTCCCACTGTATCCATATAATGCGTATATGGCTTGCCTATCATCGTTGTCGCCCTATCATAATCATACATCTCCCTCACCTGCCTAATATAAATAGGGGGAACGGACGGTGGTACCGGTACCTCTTCCTCCACTATCTGCGCGTACCCAGTCAAATGCCGCAGCTGTGCGTGCAAGCCAGTAACCCTCGTGTCCCACGAAGACACCCCCAAGGGGAGAAGGTCACCTACAATCCCTAATAAAGAGTCAGTATCTACTCAAGAAATAAAGATGCCAAGATATTTCTAATTTTCTAATATTCATTTTCCATAGGAAATTTTAGTAAACTAGAAAATGCGTTCATTTGGTAGAAATAAATTATTATATTCAAAATGTAATTTATAGAAAATTTGGGTGTGAAATGTAATTTATACAAAGTTTAGGGTCATAATGTAATCACATAAAGTTCGTGGTCCAGATCTAATTCACAGAAAGTCAAGGGGCCAAAATATAATCTATAAAATTTCAGGGGCCAAAATATAATATATAAAATTTCAAGTTCAAAATGTAATTTATAGAAATTAAGAGATTAAAATGTAATTTATGTAAAGGTTAAGGGTCTAGACTTTTGAAAATTGTGGCAAACATGATAAAGTGATTTTTCAATTTCTGAAAAATTGGAAAAACTGAAAAACTCTTTTTCAATTTTCTATTTTGAAAAATATCAAACTTGAAGATATTTTCTAATTTTCTATTTTCATGAAAAAAAATTTGAAGATTTTTTTTTTTAATAAACAAGCTTGTTTTCTATAACTAAACAGCAGACCTAACTTTTTCGTTTATCAAGGAGATGAAATGGCTGAACTAATTTTAATGCAAAATACCAGTTTTCCACGGTTTGCAACCAAATAGATGTTTCAGCGAAGTTTTAGCATTGAAAAGGGTTCATATAGTATTTTTTACAAAAGCTTACAAAAATCATGGAGTTGAAGTTTACCCATAAATAACTACGGATGTGAGAGTGAATCCCCACTATTGTAAACAGTAGTAGATCCAAAAATGGTAGTGAGGGGCAAAAAATATTAATCTATTTTTCAGGGGGGAAAATTAAGAAATATATTTTTTACAAAATTTATAAATCTTCGAGTAAAACTTTTAATTTGCAATATTTTAAAGAGGGCCTTTGGGGGAGGTGCTACTAAAGACATAATGACCAGCCCACATTCATAAATTCTCATTCATAGCTATGCAGCTCCACAGTAGAATGGTGCCATTTACAGCACAATTAAAGCATAATAAAGATACTTGGCCCAATTTTAATTTACACTGAATACTGTAGCAGGATATGTACGAGTGTATGATCAATATGTACGTGTGTATGATTTGAAAGCATCTCATTCGTATCCACTTTGCATACCATCTAAGCTGATTAATAGTAAAAAAAATATTTTTGAACTAATTTTTTTTATGATTTTCAGACATTTCACTAGGTTAAAAAAAATGGACATATATCAAATAGTCCCTCGAACATTTTTTAATACATGTTTAGTCCAAGCCTCTAAAAAGTCCTTTATTATGCCGCTGGCGCGGAACTTTACAAATAAGAGAATAAGGAACTTTTTGATACAAAATAAAAGCCTTTGACTAAATGTGTATTAAAAAAATGTTTGAGGGACTTTATAGTATTTGATCCTAAAAAAAATCAAGTCAAATGAATTGTTTTACTATTTTAAAAAAATCAATCAAACTTTATCAATTTTTAAATTATTTTTAAGTTGTTAAAAATTGATAAAGTTTGAATGATATTTTAAAAATAGCAAAAAAAATCATTTTAAACTGTTTTTCATAATAGTCCTACTGAAATGTTTAAAAACTATGAAAAAAAGGTTCAAAAAAAATTTTCTACTATTTTATCAAAAATAGCTCGCATCAGTAGTATGCAAATTGAGTTATGCATGCGAACTGTTGTCTATGTATATATAAACACGAATAACCATTACCATATAAAAGGTGAGATGCAAATGATAAATGTTAAATGAAAAAATATGGTAATTAGTCCCTTGAGGTCAGATGGACGTTATTACGAGCTGTAGAGTTGGAAAAACTATTACAATTCTTACCAACTATATAGGGTACCTTTTTTCATATATTGATGGTTAAATGCGCTTAAAAACGTATACAAGTCAATAATTAAGTATTAGAAAATGATAGCAAAGTGTTTTTTAGCGTCAAAATAATAAGTATAAAAGCTATCGCGATTTTTTTACGTCAAAATCTCGCTCTAAAGCACATGTGATCAGGACCTTTAAATGTATTACAAAATAATATATTAATATAATCATAAATATTAGTTAGGGCCTTCTATTATATATATATATATATATATATATATATATATATATATATATATGACGTGATCGAAGCGTAGAGGTCAAACCTCAAGCATTAGGAGCATAGGCGACCCTTAAACGTAAAAAGGCATTTTTTCTTTTTTTTATTATTTTAATTATTCCAACGCTAGTAATATAATAAAATAGTATATACCTTGAATTTTGAAAATATATCCATATGTTTAGTAGCGAACTTTTTTATATTCATGCTCCATAACCAATATTTGTCAACTACTTTGTTTTTTTTTAAAAAAGTGTGCCTTAAGCCTTTTACTAAGAATAAGCCATAATAAGACGTATGCGATTTGTTTCTTTCAAGTCTCAAGTCTATACGAACCCTAAACATGCCTTTTAGAACAGAGATATATATTATATATATAAAGGAAAGGAAACAAGCTATTCCAGTCAACTCGTGCTTATATATCAAAAAAGTAAAGGAAAAAAGTTATTCCAGTCAACTCATGTTTTTTCAGATGAAAACTTGTTTAAAAGCAGCTGGTAAAATTAGTAAGCTAAAGATGACCATATTTTTAAAGTCGGTGAAGTCTTTAAATACAACTCAGTTTTTGAGTTACGAATATTACATCAGTCCAAAATGAAGAGTTAGTAAGTTAGTATTTTTTTCCGTATAGATTAAGGATATATTCGATCCATGGCCAATATCAACTCAAGCTCACTATAAGAGCATCTGTAATGGGAATACAAAATGCTAACAAAATTTGTAAAGATACAAATTGAGCAGTGATTCTCCAAATATACAAAACGTCAACAGAATTTGCAAAGGATTCCTACGAACTTCATTTGTTCGTAGGAATTCCTATGAAGAAATAAAGTTAGTAGGAATTCCTACGAACAAATATTGTTAGTAAGATATATGGTTTATACATAGGAATTCCTACGAACAAATATTGTTAGTAAGATATATGGTTTATAGTTCCTACGAACATTAGTTCGTAGGAAATGGTTTTACATATTCATGTTCTCCACCGGTGTAAAGAGAAGTGCAAATGAATGGTATCTGTAAACTACCTTTCATGAGCATCCACCAATGTGGATGCTCTAAGGAATTTTGGATCGTTAATTATGTCCAAAAACAGAAAAGTGGACACTTAATTTGTAATGGTCCAAAAAGAAATAATGAACTCTTAATTTGGAACAAGTGGAGTATCATTCATAATAGCAATAAAAAAACAAATTAACTGAACTTCAAATTTCACTTTAACAGCTCGTTCAAACTCAAATCGTGAATAAATGAGTAGTTTGAAGTTGTGAATGCACATGCGGGTGTGGGTGGGTGGGTGTGTGGGAGAGAGAGAGAGAGAGAGAGAAAAAAGTTGCCAGAATGTTTATAAATTACAAGAATATAGACCCAATTTTGTTATGCCTATAATGTCCAAGAAACAATCAATATAACATGCAAAAAGAAACTATGAAAAAATTAAAATTAAAATTAAAAGTGAAAGAGAGAGAGAAAATGAAAAACACACAAACAAACAAGGCCTATGCTCATTGAAACCCCTCTAGCACATCTTGCCCCAATCAAAATACAAGGATCAGTGAAAGCAAATTGCCTAAAAAGTTGGCTGTCTTCAATGCAAACCAAATCCATGCACAGAATCACAAGTAGACAGAAGACCAACCATCCACATCACAACTATACAACCCAATAAGCTCTCAAGTCAACAACATCTAAGCTCCCCTCTTCTCCACTTGATTTGTTTATATTTCAGATAAAAACTATATATACTCATATTATTTTTGCTTTTCTCCACAAACCTGCAAAATTTTGGCTCAGTCGAGGACAGAATCTGAAAAGATATTCTTCCACCTCCGCAGCAGCCCTCCTTTTTTAGCGGAATACAAAAACTTTTTTGAGATGAGTGGTGGGTCACATGTGGTTTGAACCACAGGCTTCTTCAGTAGTACCTTCCACCCCATTAGCAAGTATGGGCTCACCAGTCTTTAGATTAGTAGCAGTTGGCTCTACATCCAACGTGACCTTCTGAAGGGAATTTGCCAGCATATTTTCAGTTGACTCATCGGTAGATTGTGGGCTCGAGTTGGTGGATATATGGATCGAAGAGGGTATCCACCTCTGCCACGCGTTACGCCTCCTCAGCTTGCCGCCCTGCAAAACAGACAAAAATGGACAGTTTCGTTCGGGACTTTAAATTGCAAAAATTCAGAAAATACAAACATGTCGTGTTCTTTAGAATGATAATGAGTATTTTTTTTTCATTTTCTATATTTTTATAGATATGCACTTGTAAAGTACCAGTTATGTTACAAACATATACTCTGATGTGCGGGAGATGCGTGGAAGTTGCAAGCGGCAAGACATCTAAATCGAGCAAAGGGTAATCCTTTTAATTCTTTTCTTTGATCCAGATTTAGGAGATGTTCTTTTTTTATATTTATCTTTTGATTTATTTGCTTTTTGGTTAGGATATCAATCAAGATAATTGATTTGACTATTCATTCCTTAATTGAGATGTTACCTTAGTAGGAGTCCAATAGTATGGGTCCCCCTTCGTAAGAATATTTGATTATTGATTTGATGAATGAGATGAGAATAGATTATGGAGAGAGAGAGAGAGAGAACCTAATGTCTTTTTGTGCAAGTGTTTTAATTCTTCCCGTGTTTACGTCAAAAGTAGGGCCAATGCCTAGTGACTCTAGGTGTAGATATTATGAATTTTTCGTCGAGGAGGAGATCCGGGTGGTGTGTAACAACCAAGCAAAGCAAAGGGGAATTCTCGCGTGAATTTTCAATAGCTTAGATTTAGGAGATAATGTTAAACCTTTGATTTTCATCTTTATAATTTGATTTCATTTTAGTTGGGATATTAATCAAGATAATGGAGTTAAATCTCTTTGTTAATAAGGGTTATTACCTTAGGACTCTAGTATTGCCTATAAAAAAAGACGATGGGCCTCCCTTTGTACTTCAATTATTAATTTGATGAATAAAATTTGAATAGATCTAGAAAACCTATTTTCTTGTTGTGTGAATTAGAGTATTGCGCCGTGTTGACATCATACGCTCTATGTCCCAAATTAAGAGTCGTGTCGGAAAGTAAAAGTTAAGAAAGTTGACTTTTAATATAATCAATGGTCAAAACTAAAACTTTATCGAATACGAGTACATGGATTTTGGTTTATTTATTTCCCAAATGGACTCTTAATTTGGGACGAACGGTAAAGGAAACTATGACTCCTAGTCTAGGAAGCACGGACACTTCTCAGAAGGAAACGTGTTGTGTCGGACACTACGAAACACAAACACTCTCCCAGAAGCCACGAGTCAACTTTGACTCAAGTCGAACACGCGACACGCTCCGACATGTGATGGTGATTCAGCTTTATTTATGATTCTTAATTTCAAAGTGTGTTTAAATTTTGTTTTGTATGGTCCATTTTCTTAATTTCATGTTAAGAATGCTCTAATAATGTATTTTATGGAAAAAATCTGTTTTATTTCATTAATATATATATTTAAATATATATTATATATTACGTATCATAGCGTGTCGTATCCTAGTTTTTGGACCAATCACGTGTCGCGTATCGCGTGTCGAAACACGTATTACGTGTCCGTGCTTCATAGCTCCTAGTTCAGGACATACAGAAAAGGGAAGGACTCTTAATTGAATGGAGAGATTATTACACCTCATAGACGAACACGTCACAAATGATGCAAAGGATAATAAAGCAATAACCCATTTTTCTCAATATGATGAGAGTACTTCACTTGTAGTCTATCTCACACAAATTTTACCTGCACTTCCACAACTATTGAAGCTCTCAACGAATCTAAAATCAACTGAGGGTTGTTTGTTAACTGCTGAACCTGCAAAACCACAACATATAGGAAACTTGATCATGAATAGAAGAACATCATTAATTCCAGGATCTAATCATGATATGCCAAACACATGCCAAAATATTATCAGTGCCAAACTAAGACATCACCAATATAAATACCCTTAAAAGTGGCTAGTGATGATATCTCCAATTTCTATTATATGAACAATAACAATTTAAATTCGGTCATACCAGGAAAATAGTTGTAATTCAATGTCATGGTATGGACAAGGTAAGGATTTATCAAATAAAACCACCAGGAAAGAAAAAGTAAAATAAAAGGCCATCCAGCGCCACTGAGAATGGTCCACATGATACCCACCTAAACTCTGTTGTATGTATTTGTTGGAATAATTACAGATGGAAAATGACATCTCTATCAACGGCGTCAAAACTGGCCGAACATTTCTGTAACCCAATAATCTAGTAAAGGTTGATAATAATGCCCCAACAAATTATGTAGCTTGTTACTTATTGTTATTTTATTATTTATTCGGAGGATAAATTTAGAACGATTCACAGTAAATTCTTGCCCTAATGACCTTTAAACGGTACATGACATATAGATAAACTTGGGAATAATTTGGACAGTGGAAATGGAAAAGAACTTTGTTCTGTGCACAGAAATCAAGGGGAAACATGCTTGTTCTTTTTTTTTCATTTCCCCGTTGTATATAGAGATCACGCTTAGGGCTTCTTTCAACACTTCAATCAGATCTTGATGAAGTAAAAAGAAATGTTATTAGAGGCGCTTCGGCAAAGACATACAAAGAATACGAGGGATAATTTTAAGTGTAAACAATCTGCACATCAAAATAAAGAGTAGAGGATTTCAGACAAGTAAAGCACCTAGAATATGATTGAAGCATTTAAATCTTCACACAAGATATAATAACATATAGTTATTGGAGAACCAAGTTTTGTAATTGCGGTTGGGGTTCTGTTGCGGTTGCGGTACACTTAAGAGATCTTTGCTGACTCCGTGCACTTTCAATTCAAGGAAATTGTAATGAACAATGTATTGACATTGTACTGTAAATTAGTTCCCTACATGTTATGAGTTGAAAAGTCACCAAACAGTTTCTAAAAATCTCATAAATCAGCTTCAGAAAGTAAACCGAGTAACCAGCATACCAACCAACACATGGTCATGGGCATAATAAAATCTAGCCTCTTGCATGGACTCCATACTATAACCGAGAGATTGAACAAATTTATTTCATGCTAAGATGAATCCAGTCCAGTTTTTTACATGCTCACTTGGGGAGAACCAAATAGAATTCCATCAAAGCTTGTAACCAAAATTAAACACACTCAGCTAACCAATTTTTAGGTCAGTTGTTAAGGCAGACAAAAAGCCAACGAAAGGTTTGTGCATTGGTTGTATTGTAGTTTGTGTCCTCGCTTTCTCCTTTGACAAATAAACTTAATAATCTTGGAATTATGAAGAATGCCAATAAACCATAAAACACGAGAGTAGAGTAAGTATTGAATCTGGATAATCAAAATGGCCCATGGTCAGCCTAATAAAAATACAAAAAGAAAAGAAGGGGGGCGGGGGAGGATATACCGAGAGGAAGGCTTAACTTTAGAACTGGGAAAACCTAAACATTATATTCTTTTGCGTCATTCTTCCCCTATGTATCAATGAAGACAATAAGGTAAATTCAGCAAGCAGGGGAGAGATACCGAGAGGAAGGCTTAACTTTAAAACTGGGAATACCTCAAACATTAGATTCTTTTACGTCATTCTCTCCCTATGTATTGAGGAAGACAATAAGATGAAATTAGCAAGCACAGGTTTTAAGCATCACAAAACCACTTACCATTTTCTAAACACAACACCCAATCATTATTAAATTTCCCGAAATTTATTAGAACAGAATTCATAGTTAGATGCAACAGGTCATAAAATATATCCCCCGACACATGGAATACTAGAGAACACAGAAAACAAGTCAAAAGTATAAACTGAATTGCCAAGAACACCGGTGAATACTGATATATAAATTGCATATTACTTACTCGAGGAAAGCTAGCTATTAAAGTGATTGGTACCCAGCCTTGATCATCCATATTTGACCTTAAATAATCGTCCTTAACCAAATTAGAATCACTGCAATCGACAAGCAATTGAATGAGAAATTTATCAAATTTCCAAGAGGCAAAGAAACAGCAAAAAAATGTCGTAAGACATAAGACTAAGAAGTGAGACCATAACATTTTGTCTAAACAAAGCAAGCCAGCAATGTCAAAATACCTGAAATAATAGTCAATTTGTTTGACTATCAAAGCAGGCAAAGGTGGGTCTGTAACAGGGAAAAACATAGGCGGCGGCGGCGGTCCTTGAGCTACAAATGGCCCACCTCTGAAGGGTTCTGGAGCCATTGGCGGCACATAAAAGAATGGAGATGCCATATCTGAAGGCAGAAGCCAGAGATATTAGTTCTGATTCCTCCACATTACAAAGACACAAATATATTGCATAATCCTTATCACACAACTTACCAAAACCCATAGGGTTTCCAAAAGGTCTCGCATTAATGAAGGGGGTAGAACCTGGTGGCGGCGGTGGTGGTGGCGGGCCCCTAATAAATCCCCTCGGAGGAGGATGCACCATCTGATGCGGTACATGAACATCTCTCCCATTAGAATTCCGAGGACCATTCCAGTCCCGATCTTGTTCACGCCTTCCCCCATAACCATTATGATATATCCCATTCCCACGGGGACGAGGCCCAAAGTTACCCCTCCGAGACGAATTCCGTTGCGAAGGGTGGTCATTCACTCCATGCGACTGAGCCCCAACACCTCCCCCCATTGGTCTACTCTCCCAATTATTACCCTTATACAAAGGTTCTGGTACCAGATTCCCATATGGTATTTCAAACACGGGAAAAGGCGGCGGCAATGGCGGGGGTGGTGGCGGCGGCACCAACGGACGGTTGAACCCACTCTGCCCAGATCCACCGCCTCGCTTAAATGACCTTTGACGAACAGGTTGAGTATGGTTCGGGGTCAATTTAGGGTTTTGATTAGTATTGGCATTAGAATTAGAATTAGCTTGTTTCTGCTGTGGATGTGAAATCACAGGATCCTATAGAAAACAGATATCAATTAGAATCAGACAAATCAACCCACATACACATATATATCAAGTTTTCGTTGCACCCATAATCATATGACCAGCAAAATGGCATTTTTTCACAAATACATAAAAATAAACAAACCTGTGAAGAAACAGAAACTGATCCATCACTAGCTTTACCCAAATCAGCTGATGATTTAGAAGAAGGCTTAGTACACTCCGACAAAGCCGGCCAAGAAACAGCCCCCATCACCGGCCCCATCTCAACGACGCCGTTTATAGGCTTATTCCAAGCAGCCTTCTTTACCCCACCACCCGCATTGTCGTTTTCGCTAATATTATCTTGCTCCGGCGACGACGTCGTTTCCGGTTCGCCACGAACAACTTTAGCCCACGGTATATTATTAGTAGTAGTATTAGTATTAGTAGTTAGTGAAGAATCAGCCGCCATAGCCATTGAAAGAAAGAAAATTTGATCGTTAAAACATTTGAGGAAAAATATTTAACTAGGGTTCAACAGATCAACAAAATTAATCTCTCTCCCTCTCTCTCTCTCTTGTGTTTTGTTTCTGGTGTTACAGGCGTTGTAGCTGTGACCTAAAATTTACCATAGGGCTTTTGTTTCTCTGTCTGCGTGACAGTTTCTGTTCTTGTTGTTGTAATAATGACGGTTTTGCCCTTGGTTCGTTTCGAAACCCTACTTGCGTTGAAAAGTGTAACACCTCCAAAAATTTTCATTAATACACCATTAAAATCAATTATACATATCACTGACTCCAAAAAAACTCAACACCACAATTTAATAACTCCATTATATAAACCCAAATTAAAAAATACTTCATTTTTTCATCGCTCTCTCTCTCTATTATTTTCTTTCTACTAAGCACATCCTCTATAACCCTAACTCCATAACTTTTTTTTACTAATTCTTCAAAATCAAACCCTAACTCCATAACTTCACAACCAAACACATCCTCACTTTATAACCCACAATATGCAGGTATGCATTTCAAATCTATATACTTGTATTTTTCTACATGATTAATTTATATACTTGTATTTATAGATGTCTAAATTATAAACTTGGTATTTATACATGTCTAGTCCATAATCAAACCCTAGTTTTCATCGAAAATGAACCCTAAATTACTTACCAAAACCAAACCCTAGTTTTTATATATGCCTGTTGAAACTGGATCCTCACGGTCTCCCGTAATCGTATGATATTGATTTCCACGGCCACTTTCAGCCGTTACCATAAAATTCACAACTAAAAAACAACAACAAAATTTCCCTAACTACGATCTAAGTTAGCCGTAATTAGGGGTGTGCAAAAAAATCGACAACTCGAAGAACCGAACCAAACCGACCTTCGTGGGTTGGGTTGGCTCGATTATTTTTCTCCATGGGTTGGTTCTGGTTCCAAAAAATTGAGAACCGAAGTGGGTTTGGTTCTCGATTTTATACCTAAACCAAACTGAATCGAACCAAAAACCGAACCCATGAAACTGAACCAAAAAAACAAACCGAAGAATCGAACAAAAGAACTGACCCTAAGAACCAATCCGAGAACCGACCCATGAACCTGAACCATTAACTAGAACCATTAACCAGAACCATTAACCAACCCGAGAACCAACCCGCGAACCAGAACCATTAACGAAAACCGCAAACCAGAACCACGACCCAAACCGTGAACCAGAACCATGAACCGACCCGAACCAAACCGGAAATCGATGGTTCGGTTCCAAACCGAACCGACCAATTTTGGTTCTAGTTCTGGTTCTAAAACCACGGAACCGAACAATTTCGGTTCTGGTTCTGATTCCGTAGTGGAACCGAACCGAACCGAACCAAACCATGTGCACCCCTAGCCGTAATTATTTAATAACTAACGGTTTGGATTGGCCGTAATTTTCAACAATTCATAGCCTAACTAGGCCGTGTGATCGTTCCCAGTTTAATTTGTTAACTCACTAAACCAAAATGTCACCTTTCAGCCGGCCACCCTTGTCACGGTCATTGATCTTGACAAGAAACACGCGTTTTGTGTCACGGTCATTGACCGTGACAAGACCGTGACAAAGTATTGTCACGGTCATTGACTGTGACAAGTCCGTGACAAATATTATTGTTACGGACTTGTCATGGTCAATGACCGTAACAATACTTAAAATAATTATCACGGTCAAGGACCTTGACACGACCGTGACAATCTCTTCAGTAAAAAAGCCCTAGGCTCTTTTTTTTCCCACCATTTTTTTGATTCCCTCTTTCTCTCTCTCTATAAGCGATTTCAGCGCTCTCTCTCTCTCTCTAAGGTGTATTTTTTTCCTCTCTTTCTCTTTCATTTCTATATCTGTGTGTATGTATGTATATATATGTGTGTATATGTATGTGTGTATATATATGTGCGTATATGTATGTGTATATGTGTGTGTATATATGTGTGTAGTGGTGTGTGGCGGGGGAGGGAGCAGGGGTGGGTGGTGGTGTGTGTGTGTGTGCAGTTGTGGTGGGGGGGGGAGAGGGCGGCAGGGGGTGGGGGGGGGAGGGGGTGGGGTGGGGGGGTGTACGTGTGCGTGTGGGGGGGGGGGGGGGAGGGGGGCTGCGTGTGTGTCTATGTGTGTGTGCGCATAGTGTCCCTTGTAAAGAATTGATTGATTATTAATTTTTTTAGTAAATTAATATATGATTGCCCCTTATTGTAAATTAGTAAATTAATATATGATTAATTATGAAAGTAGGATTGCCCCTCATTGTAAATTAGTAAATTAATAATTGAGTAGATGAATTAATTGAGTAGATGAATTAGAAGGAGTACGGGATACACATTTGTTGTAGACATTGCTGTTGGATTATTTTGTTTAGTAAATGTTAGGTTGGTTAGTTTTAAAAGTGGCATGACCACTGGATTATTGTCCATATGGGGGTGGGATTTTTCAACTTTTGAATAATTGAATTTAAATATAAATAAGAGATAATTAAATGAAGGGACATATATCAAATAGTCCCTCGGACATTTTTTAATACTCATTTAGTCCAAATTTTTTTATTTTGCCTCAAAAAGTCATTTGCCACATATTTTGGAGAGGGAGTGCCGCTGGCGCGGACCTCTAAAAATAAGAGGATATTGAGTGCTTAAGGGACTATATGGGTTAAACTAAAAATATGTGTCCTTTTTAAAAAATATATATTTATAGTAGGGACTATTTAATAATTGACCCTTAAATGAAACATACTATATATAATTATTAATAATTGAATTTGAATATAAATAAGATATAATTAAATGAAACATAGTATATATAATTATTAATCATTATTGGATTATTGTGTGTGTGGTGGGGGGCAGGGGGTGGTGTGTGTACGTGTACGTGTGCGTGTGTGTGGTGGGGGAGGGGTGGGGGTGGGGGGAGGGGGCAGGGAGGGGGGAAGGGGGTGGGGCAAGGTAGTTTAATTGAGTGGATGAATTAAATGAGTAGATGAATTAGGAGTGCGGGATACACATTTGTTGTAGACATTGTTGTTGGATTATTTTGTTTAGTAAATGTTGGGTTGGTTAGTTTTAAAAGTGGCATGACCACTGGATTATTGTCCATATGGGGGTGGGATTTTTCAACTTTTGAATAATTGAATTTGAATATAAATAAGACATAATTAAATGAAACATACTATATATAATTATTAATAATTGAATTTGAATATAAATAAGACATAATTAAATGAAACATAGTATATATAATTATTAATCATTATTGGATTATTGCGCGTGTGTTGGGGGGCAGGGGGTGGTGTGTGTACGTGTACGTGTGCGTGTGTGTGGTGGGAGACATTGCTGTTGGATTATTTTGTTTAGTAAATATTGGGTTGGTTAGTTTTAAAAGTGGCATGACCACTGGATTATTGTCCATATGAGGGTGGGATTTTTCAACTTTTGAATAATTGAATTTGAATATCAATAAGAGATAATTAAATGAAACATACTATATATAATTATTAATAATTGAATTTGAATATAAGTAAGACATAATTAAATGAAACATAGTATATATAATTATTAATCATTATTGGATTATTGTGCGTGTGTTGGGGGGTAGGGGTGGTGTGTGTACGTGTACGTGTGGGTGGGTGTGGTGGGGGGGTGGGGGTGGGGGAGGGTGGGGGAGGGGAGGGGGCAGGGGGTGGGGCAATGTAGTTTAATTGAGTAGATGAATTAATTGAGTAGATGAATTAAAAGGAGTACGGGATACACATTTGTTGTTGACATTGCTGTTGGATTATTTTGTTTAGTAAATGTTGGGTTGGTTAGTTTTAAAAGTGGCATGACCAATGGATTATTGTCCATATGGGGGTGAGATTTTTCAACTTTTGAATAATTGAATTTGAATATAAATAAGACATAATTAAATGAAACATACTATATATAATTATTAATAATTGAATTTGAATATAAATAAAACATAATTAAATGAAACATAGTATATATAATTATTAATCGTTATTGAATTATTGCGTGTGTGGTGGGGGGCAGGGGGTGGTGTGTGTACGTGTACGTGTGCGTGTGTTGTGGTGGGGGAGGAGTGGGGGTGGGGGGAGGGTGGGGGAGGGGGCAGGGAGGTGGGAAGGGAGTGGGGCAAGGTAGTTTAATTGAGTAGATGAATTAATTGAGTAGATAAATTAGAAGGAGCACGGAATACACATTTGTTGTAGACATTGCTGTTGGATAATTTTGTTTAGTAAATGTTGGGTTGGTTAGTTTTAAAAGTGGCATGACCACTGGATTATTGTCCATATCGGGGTGGGATTTTTCAACTTTTGGATAATTGAATTTGAATATAAATAAGACCTAATTAAATGAAACATACTATATATAATTATTAATAATTGAATTTGAATATAAATAAGACATAATTAAATGAAACATAGTATATATAATTATTAATCGTTATTGGATTATTGCGTGTGTGGTGGGGGGCAGGGGGTGGTGTGTGTACGTGTACGTGTGCGTGAGTGTGGTGTGGGAGGGGTGGGGGTGGGGGAGGGTGGGGTGAGGGGGCATGGATGGAGCAAGGGGTGGGGCAAGGTAGTTTAATTGAGTAGATAAATTAGAAGGAGCACGGGATACACATTTGTTGAAGACATTGTTGTTGAATTATTTTGTTTAGTAAATGTTGGGTTGGTTAGTTTTAAAAGTGGCATGACCACTGGATTATTGTCCATATGGGGGTGGGATTTTTCAACTTTTGAATAATTGAATTTGAATATAAATAAAACATAATTAAATGAAACATACTATATATAATTATTAATAATTGAATTTGAATATAAATAAGACATAATTAAATGAAACATAGTATATATAATTATTAATCATTATTGGATTATTGCGTGTGTGGTGGGGGCAGGGGGGTGGTGTCTGTACGTGTATGTGTGCGTGTGTGTGGTGGGGGAGGGGGTGGGGGTGGGGGGGAGGGGGCAGGGATGGGGGAAGGGGGTGGGGCAAGGTAGTTTAATTGAGTAAATGAATTAATTGAGTAGATGATTTAGAAGGAGTACGGGATACACATTTGTTGTTGACATTGCTGTTGGATTATTTTGTTTAGTAAATGTTGGGTTGGTTAGTTTTAAAGGTGGCATGAGCACTGGATTATTGTCCATATGGGGGTGAGATTTTTCAACTTTTGAATAATTAAATTTGAATATAAATAAGACATAATTAAATGAAACATACTATATATAATTATTTGCACGTGTATGTGTGCGTGTACGTGTACATGTACGTGTGCGTGTGTGTGGTGGGGGAGGGGGGTGGGGGCAGGGGGTGGTTTGTAGTAATTGTACATATTTACATGTCTTCTTCTAATTTTTTTTATCTATACTAATAACATTTTTTTACAGCAGGTATTAAGGCGAGGATGATGATGCTGGTTATGATGATGTCGTCTGGGCTCGGTTGTAGCGGAGGCGACGAGGGCTCCTAGGCCCCTAGGCTCCCCAAATATGGCAAATTTGGGATTACCATCGAGAACAAGTCGGAGCTATTAGCGAGATCCCTCGAGCTGCTAAAGACGGTCATCGGTCCGGGGTTTATGAGTTGGAAGGAGGTGCCATATGAGCTCAAGTTAGCTGTTTGGGCGACACTACAGGTAATATATTTATATTTACATGAATATTTTAATTTCAATTTCAATTTCAATTTCATTTTATATTTATATTTATTCGCAACTAACATTGTATTTGTTGGACAGGAACAATTCAACTTGGATCCAAAGCTACGCGATTCCGTCTTGGAGCAGTTGAGGGAGAAACACAAGACGTGGAAGAAAAATATGTGGACACGGTACTTTGGTAAAACACGAGAGTCAATTATCCAATGGGCATGAATCCGTCCCGCCCAAGGAGCCGATCTCATTGGCACAATGGCAAAAGTTCATTGACAATGAGATCGAGGAGCGACAATTGACATCTCGCCAATCGGGGAGGGAAAATTGGGCAAAAAAGACGGACGTGCACTAATCCGGCCGGACGTCTTACGCCGAGGTGGAGCATAGGATGAAGGTAAGATTTAATTTTTCTATAACTACAGAAAATATATTATTCTTTATTATTTTACTTTGCGGGGCCGATACTAATTTTACTTTATTTTATTTCATGGGGTAGGGAGTGGCCCTGGGGGTAAGCCACATAGGCTCGATACTTATGTGGCTCTTCAGATGAAGAAGGGGAAGGACAAGGAGGTGTCCCCGAGCATCGCGGCCACGATTGTAAGTAATCCGACAGTTTAATTTTTTTTAATTACGTTATAATTTTTTAGTTTACTTATTTTACTAATTATGTGCTTTTTGTCGTTTCAAGCAAAGGTTAAGGAAGTGCATGAGTCGCGGTCTGATGCCGACAAGGCGTCTTTATCCACAGACGCACTCAGCCAAGTTCTTGGCTCTGATCGCAAGGGGAGGACAAGGGGGTGAGCTCGCGGGTGGCCAAATCTAGGATCATCGAATTGGAAACGAGCGACACCGGGTTGGCTCGAACAGTGGATTCACATGACGCGAAGCTGTCCCTTTTGGAGGTGACGGTCCAAGATATGTACTCATTCATGAAGCGTACATTGGGCGGAGACCGTAAGGGAAAAGGGAAGGAGAAGGCGGTGGAGGAGGAGGAGGTGCGGGAGAACGAGACGCAGGATAACGAGGATGTGGACCTCGCTGCTTCATCACCGACACGTGCGTACTTCGATGATCCACGACAATTGGTTGGCCGAGTGTGTTCATATTGGACGTATTTGATGGCCAGCATATAGGGCGGGGGTTGAGGGACCCGAATATCGTCCAGGGTGGAATAGTTCATGGACGTGCTCTTTAAGAGATCGAGTTCAAAGTGCTTGTCACGCATGTCATACCCGGGAAGGAGAACTCCCTATTGTGGTTGCGCGAACAATGCGGCATGATGTATATTAGTGGGTGTGTCAATTCGTATATCGTGTGGCCTACTCACCTCCTCACATTTACCCCAGACATGTAGTAACATTATTTTTAAGTTGGTACATTTGAATTATATTTGGATTATATCGTCATGTATATTGTTTCTATTTTGAATATATATTTGCATTATCTTTAGTTTGTTTGGATATATGATGTTTGAACAGGTACAATGTTGCTATAACAGGTACAAATATACTTCTGGGCAGTGGCAGTGGTCATACTGCCCAACATATTTTTTTTAAATTCTGCCCAGAATTGTCACCGTCATTGACCGTGACAATTTTTTTAAAAAAGAGCCAAGGCTTTGTCACGGTTATTAATCGTGACTAAACTTGTCACGGTCATGGCAAGTGACACGACCGTGACAAAAAAAGTTATCACGTTCCGAATTTTCACGGTCATTGACCCTGACAAGTTGAACTTGTCAAGGTCAATGACCGTGACAATTAGGCAGATATGGTGTAGTGACTTTAGACTATTATTCTCATTTTAAATTCTTATTCCCATATTTGATTACAGATCCATTAAACCTGGAGAGCTGGTAGACCACATTCTGAAAATAGAATCATTTTCAGAAGCATCTCACTTTACATAATATCGGGTCCGAAATGTTGTTAAGTGAGCAAGATCATCCAGAGGAAAAGTAAAATTAATAATAAATTTATTAATATTTGACAGAATAGTATTATCAAGAGAATGGTATGTAACTATTAATTGACAGAGTAGTGTTTAAAAAATTAAATTTAAACAAATGGGATCACAGACGTAACTATAGATATGAACGAGTACACCTAGTAAACCAAGTCACCTACCATAGAAGGAGAACGACGAAGCAAACCAAGTCACTAGACCCTAACACAAGGAGGAGGAGGAGGAGGAGGAGAAGGACGAACCAAACCCCAACTTTATTACTTTGTTAAAAAATGTGATTTTTTTTATTATATAACAGTGTGGTAAATGTTGTGGTTGTTAATAAATGTGATTGTTGCTACATTGTGGTAAATAATATGTTTGTTATTTATCAAATCAAATTGTATACAAGCGTATTATTTTATGCAAAGGTATATGCATTTGGGTGTGACTTTTTATTTGGAAGTGACTTTTTATTGTTGGAAACAAAATAAACATGCACAACACTATAAATGTCATGGAAACCAAATAAACATCTCATGGATTATCGGATGTCATGAAAACAAAATATACACTTACCATCTTCCATCGGAAAATAAAATAAACATGAACAACACTATAAATGTCATCGAAACCAAATAAACATCTCATGGATTATCGAATGTCATGAAAACAAAATAAACACTTACCATCTTCCATCGGGAAACAAAATAAACATGCACAACACTATAAATTTCATGGAAACCAAATAAACATCGAATGAAAACCACGATTAGGTTAAGCCGTGAAGTGCCTTTTCACGGCCAGGTTAAGTTGTGGTTTCCCAAATCATAAAACACAATAAAAGATAATATCACGACCAACCCAAATCGTGAAATGCGTGTTCACGTCCGGGTTAAGACGTTACATACCATATTTCACGGCCAGGTTAAGACGTGATATAACTTATTTAACGGCCAGATTAAGCCGTTATATTGTGTTACTCCAAAACACCACAAAATTAAAATTTATTTCTCATTAACACCACAACCCCCAACACCAAAATTTGAACGTTCATACTCATTTCCCTCCTTCTTTTCTCTCTACTACCTTTTGCAACTCTACTCGAACTAAATCTGTATTTCATCACTCCAACATAGGCTGATATGTAATCCAAAACTATCTCGTTGTGCATTTATATCCAATACATGCTTTCATTATAAGAACCCCCATAAAACCCTAATTTCTAAATGTTAAAAAATTTAATATTAACTTAAACCTGCCTAAAACCCTAATTTCTTGAAAAATAAACTTAATATTAACTTAAACATGCTTAAAACCTTAATTTCTTAATATTAACTTTCATAATTGTTCGATCACCCGTCACCATAAATGATGATCTATTGCGGTCTACTTAGGCCATGTATAGTAATTTGACGACTAGAGTACACCGTTAACTTTGAAGAACACATGGCATAAGTAGATCGTGCAATGCACTATTCCGCGGTGATGGAGGGTCGTGGGTATGTTTTTTCAAATATATTCATTTCTGTATTGCATATCATAAATGGGGAGAGAGGGTAGACAACCCATGACTGCGTCGGAAAGGAAAAGAAAATAAGATAGAATTTTAAGTAAAGATGTGATTGGTGACGAGGTGGTTGGTGAGGATGTGGGTGAGGGGGTTGTTATTGAGGGGGTTGTTGGTGAGGGGAATGTTAGTGAAGAGTGCGCGTTTGTTCAAATAAAAAAATTATTTAATTAAACTCAATTTTTTAATTAAATCCTAAACATGCATCTAGTTTTGATTGAAGATGATGAAATCATGCAAGAACATTCAAACACACACAAGTGAGGAAAAATCCCCCAAAGGGGCAAAACCTTTTTATTTTCACTATAATTTATAATATACGGTTACACGGATTACAATGAAAATAAGTGTGACACAGAAATATCCGCAAGTGTCGGTTCTGATGTCGTCGGCTGGAATCTCCCACAGAAACTCCAAATGGGCAGAAGAAGAGAACGACTTCTCCACAAATATGAACAAAAGCAAAGTAGTGTTCTTGGGTTTCAAAAGGATTCAAAAAAATATGGGAATGATCTGTGAATCAAAACATGAGTTTTGGGGCTAAAAAATCTGAAGACTTGAGCTATTAGGACTCTCAAAAACGTCTCTCTAAGTCTTGAAAAATAACTCCCCCGAAGTTGGCTTTTATAGGAAAACCAAAAGAGTTTTGAGTCGGTGGGACTTTTGTTGTGCGTGTACCCCGAATTAGTTCTCCATGTACCCCGAACCGATTCCCCCCCCCCCCCGAACCGGTTCACTATGTGGTTCGTGGTACCTTGCTGGTTTGGGGTTAAAAAATCAGCATTCTTCTATGGACTTTTATCCATCTTCAAAAGGTCATAACTCCTTCACCGTAGCTCGAATTGAGGAGTCGTTTCTTCTAGTATCTTCGTGATGTCGAGCTCTTCAACTTTCCAGCTGAACAGACCTCTGGACAATGATTGTAAAATTACCTTAATACCCTTGAACTTTCCTATCTTACCTTTCTTTCATTATTTTGACTTCTCTTGCGTACCACTTGCATAAAATCCCTAAAATCATGGAACATGAGGTCGTTGAGGCAGATGTGGGACACTTGATGGATATGTTTAATGCTTGATTCTTAGAATTCAGATAGAGGTCGTCATGTGAGGACTTGAAGTGGCGTGCCAAATGTAGCGGCATACAACATAGACAAATGTAACATATCGGACTTGAGAAAAATGTCCTTATAAATCTCCCCCTATGTCTATGCCGGTACAAAATAAAAAATCCGAATTATTATCATTCAATCGACCTATACAAATCTACCCTCCCATGAACTCAAAACTGAAAAGATACAAATGAGTAAGTCTTCATCGTTTGTTCTGCAAAATTTCAAAATCTCAAATCTTTTCTCATCAGGGTATGCAATCCAATGATCATCAATGTAGTACCTACACACATGAGATAAAGAAAAATACCAAGTGATGTATCGAGTTTGAAATGAGATTTAAACTCCCCCATAATATGATAATTCTTTCTCCCCCTTTTTATTGTGTCCCCAAATAGACAAATATGAGAAGCATAAAAAAAATGCAAATGGAGAATATCACAGGGTAAGAAACTTCTATTTTTGAATTTTTCAAAAATTTTCACACAAAATATACAACAAAGAATCGCACCTTGAAAGAACGCAAAAACAGCCAAGACGATGATAGCGTAAATGTAGGGGTGTGATCAAATTCGATAGGAAAATCAATGCATACAAACATGATATATGTGCACGATGAATATCGGATACTCCTAACGAATGAACTCAAAATCTTCCTTAGGTGTAAAAATGTGGTAATATGAGACATTGACTCAATCAAATCAACAAATCAAAGCTCAAAGTGATTTCCACGCCAATAACGTCCAAAATGGTTTAATGCTTTTTCAGGACTTTTAAGGAAGTGCAAACCCGTTTAAATTCTCCAGCCAAACTCCCTCAGATTTATATTTTGAATAGAGGTGATCTAAATTCTCAAACTTTGGAGAATGGATGGTGAAACCTAATGGACCATATTTGGCATATATTGCTTTTTATTGCCTTAAAAAAATTAGGGGCTCTTTTAACCTCTTTGGACCTCGGATAATAAAATTCCTCAATTTTTTAGGTCCGATTTAACGGTGGTTTAGTATTCGCAAAGGAAAAATGAACCTTTCGCAGCCCTTCCCCGTTTTAAAAAACACACAATCTCACCAAACGATTTTTACATGCATTCCAATCGTGTCAAGTTTTATCGCATATGGTAAGTTGTATAGACAGAATTGAGATAGAAACACTCAAGACAATATGTTATAAACAAGTACAATAATCAAATAAAGTCGTGCATGTGTGCTGTGAAGGAGATAGGACTCAAACATGTAGAAAGATATCACTAATTACATCTCAAAGACTCTAAACAATGTAAAGTACAAGGATGAAATGATGTAGCATCTCAAATCTCTATCAAACAGTCACGTGGAATAAATGGAATGAAATTTGTGACTCGGATATCTTAAATGCTCATCCATAAAAGGTGCAAATAAAATACAAAAATATTTTTGTGCTTTTCTGAATTTTTTATAAAAAGAAAATCCTTTTGGATTTAAAAAAAAAAAAGCAAAAATAATAATACACATGATGCAAACTAGCAATAGGAAGCATATGATATGAACAAGATAAGGCATCCTATCCTATACACGAACCAAACCCTCAGTCAACTGCGCAAATACCTAAAAACTTCCCAAGACTCTCAAATCTAAGGGCATCTAAAAGTTTTGTGAAAATATCGGCTAACTCATGGTCGGTGGGAACGAAACTCAGGTATACGACTTTCTCCTCAACTAACTGACGTATAAAGTGTTCACGTATCCTGATGTGCTTTGTGCACGAATGTTGGACTGGATTGCGGGATATGTGTATCGCGCTCGTATTATCACAGGAAATGGTCATGGTGTCCTGTGAAATCCCATAATCCTCCAACATTTGCTTCATCTACGAGAGTTGCGTGCAATAACTCCCGGCGACGATGTACTCAGCCTCTGTAGTGGACAAAAAAATGGAGTTTTGCTTCTTGCTCAGCAAGGAGACAAGAGCAGAACCGAATAGAAACACCCACCAGAAGTGCTCCTACAACCATCTACATCCCCCGCCCAATCGACATCCGAATAGGCGGACAAACAGTCATCGGTATCAAAGGAATACCAAATACCATATGAGAGAGTACCACTCACGTATTTGATAATACGTTTTAGAGAGAGTAAGTGTGACTCTTTCGGGGATGCCTGATATCGCACATCGACTCCAACACTTAAGGCTATGCCGGGACGACTGGTAGTCAAGTAGAGAAGACCACCTATCATACTCTGATATAAGATTTGCTCTACGTCCTTACCTGAAGTATCCTTATTAAGCTTGATAGAAGTACTCATAGGTGTATGTGCATGCTTAGCGGAGTCTAAACCAAATTTCTTCACTAAGTCTCTAGCATACTTGGATTGGGAGATGAACATCCCATCCTCTAGCTGATGAACCTGGAAACCAAGGAAGAAAGTAAGATCACCTACCAAGCTCATCTCAATCTCACTTTTCATCTCCGCCTCAAAGTGGTGAGCATGCTGGGAGCACATGGATCCAAAGACTATGTCGTCCACATAGACCTGGGTAACCAAAATAGCACCATCATCTCTCCTGATAAACAACGTTATATCAACTCCCCCTCTCTTAAAGCCACGGGCTAAGAGATAGGAAGTAAGCCTCTCGTACCAAGCACGGGGTACTTGCTTCAAACCATACAAGGCTTTCCTTAGATAGTAGACGTGCTCCGGGTGCTTAGGGTCTTCAAACCCTTTTGGTTGTTCCACATAAACCTCCTCTTGTAGAATTCCATTTAGAAAGGCACTCTTAACATCCATCTGATATAATTTGAAATGCAGATGACATGCGATGGCGAGCAGTAAGCGGACGGACTCAAGCCTTGTAACAAGAGCAAATGTCTCCCCAAAGTCTACACCCTCTATCTGTGTATAGCCTTGAGCGACCAACCTAGCCTTGTTTCTGATTATGGTGCCATTTTCATCCATTTTATTCTTGAAAATCCACCTGGTACCTATCACATTGGTCTCACTAGGTCGGAGGACAAGTTCCCAGACATTGTTATTTTTAAACTGAAGTAACTCATCCTATATGACAGATATCCAATGTTCATCCTTGAGTGATTCTTTGTGATTATTAGGCTCGACTGTGGACGTGTAGCAAAGATGACTAATAATGTTCTCTAGCTGAGCACGAGTCTTAACCCCTAAAGTGGCATTGCCAATAATGGCAGAAAGATCATGAATCTTGCGAACCCAAGAAGGTGTGTCCCCTAACACAGGAGTAGGGTCCACAGGGTGTGGGTGAGGGACAAGTAAATCGATGCCAGAAAAGTCCTCATCCTCACACTGAAGGCTAGGATCAATAAATGCCAGAGGTTCGTCATCTTGCACGGTGACATTTATTGACTCCATAACCTTATAGATCTTCAGGTTAAAAACCCGGTAGGCTCTACTATTTGATGAATATCCTAGCAATATTCCCTCATCGCCCTGGGAGTCAAACTTTCCTAATTGCTCTATATCCCGTAGGATGTAGCATTTACTCCCAAAGACACGAAAATATGCAAGGTTAGGTTTCTTGCCAGTCCATAATTCATAAGGCGTCTTAAATGTGTGTGGAAACAGGTAAACTCTATTCACTGTATGGCATGCAGTAGACACTGCTTCTGCCTAAAATCTCCTAGTAACTTTACGACCTAGAAGCATAGATCTAGCCATTTCCTGAATCGTCCTGTTCTTTCTCTCAACAATCCAATTTTGGTGAGGAGTCTTCACAGCAAAAAACTCATATTTGATCCCAAGACTATCACAATAAAGATCTACCTTTATTTCTTTAAATTCCGTGTCATTGTCACTACGTATCCTGTTAATAGTGACTCCGTTTTGATTTTACAGGACACGACACTTGGTCTTTAAAAGCTCTATAGCATCGCATTTCTCTCTCAGAAAACCTATAATCGAATATCTGGGGAAATCATCCACCATCACGAGGATATACCTCTTACCACCCAGACTCTCAGTACGAGTAGGACCCATAATATCCATGTGAATCAGCTCAAGAACATGGGAGGTGTTAATGGAATACAACTTCCTCTGGGGGACTACGGATTTGCTTTACCAACTGACAGGGTTCACAAACCTTGGAAGTTGGCTTTCCAAGTGATGGTAATCCACGTACTAGGTCCTTTTTAGATAAACGAGTCAAATCTCTAATGTTCACATGACCTAGATGTTGGTGCCACAGATCCATAGGAGTGATCATAGCGTTGTTGTAGACAAGTGAGTATGTGGGCATAGTCCCATAACAATTATCCTCTGTCCTCACCCCTCGCACTGAAAGTTTACTGGCTTGATTATAGACATTACACGCATCCCGGTCAAACTTTATGGCGAAGTCAGCGTCGCACAAATAGCTAATGCTGAAAAGGTTTACTTTCAAATTCTAGCTTAGGAAATCCTGGTAACTCTACTATACCTCTTCCTACAATGCTAGACTTGCTCCCGTCTCCAAAGGTGACTCTACCTTCCTTGTAATCCTCAAGGTAAGTAAAAAATGAGACATCACATGTCATATGTCTGGAGCACCCACTATCAAAATACCACTGTGAGGTATTATGAGCTTTCAGAGCGACATGAATAACAAGGGCCTTTTTATCTTTCTTAGGTACCCAAGAAGTGGTAACCTTTTGTTTACCCTTGTTGTTGTTGGTTTTAGCCGGGATGCGGGAAGGATTCACTAATGGTAAAGACATCCGTCAAAATTCCTCCATCAAACTCTGTGAAGTGGCGGATAAAAACTCAATACGCTCTCTCAGACTGGAAAAATCATCAGTATGATGTAGTGGAGCAGTAGTACATCATGTCCAACCCAAACTATAACAAAACTCCCTGAGGTGGCCTTTTCTTTTGCAATACGTACAAAAGAACAAAGTCTTAGGTGAACCTTGGTTTGTTTTTCTTGGTCGAACTCTTCTTCGTGGTTTTTGACGATGTCCATATGGAGTTATAGTAAACTCAGGAACTGGTCCAGGTGAGATTTGGGACGTGGAGGCACCATGAAAACCTATTCCCTGCCTATCACCAAAACCTAAAACGGGGCCGAGGAGCATCTTTCCCATATTTCCATATCTGTCCTCGATTTGAACCTTGAATTCTCGAGCTCTCTCAAGATCACAAGTAAGCTGAGCTACCAGGGCTTCAAGTTCCTTCCGAGTCTCCAGGGAGGAATGGAGCTCACTCGCAAGACTAGACACTTGTTTATTCAAGTCCCCTTTTACTTTCTCAAAACAACTCTCTCTCTCTCTATACAAATTTTCTTTCTCAACACAGGCAGACTCTCTCTCTCTCTCTCTCTCTCTCTCAAGGTAGTGCAGATGGAGGACTCTTTCTTTCTTATTTTTCTTAAATCTTCCTCTAAAGCAGTGATCCTAAGAACTAATGCTTTGTTACGCTTTTTGGTTTTAAATGACTCAGAATATAACTCAGCGTAGGCACGTTAAAGATCATTCTCGCTCTCACTTGCATCATCACCCCCTCACTCACATCGTTCTCACTGTCGAGGTGTCCCTGTGAAGTGGAATCCTCATCGTCGTGAGGAGTACTAGAAGTGCTCACATGACTAGTCATGAATGCGGTGAAGTTACACTCATGCGGTGACTCTTATCCAGAGTCCACCGCCTCGACCTCACTGTCGTCACTAAGGGTAGCATTAAGGACAACTTTGCCCTTTTCTCTGTTCAACCTAATAGCACACTCAAACGCTCTATGACCCTTACCGTCGCACTCATAACATCTCTCACTATCTTTCTTAGGAGGATCTTTAAAACCTTTTTCATTTTTTTTCAAATTTATTTTTCTCAAAATTCTTTTTATCTTTGAAATTTCCATTTTTCTTGAATTTGAGAATTCATTTAAAATTTTTAGCAAACAGGGCCAAATCATCTAAATCAAAGTCACACTCAGAATCTGACGTATGCTTTTTTTATTGCAATGACTTTTCGAACTCCAATCTAATTTGAGTCTCTTGAAATTCAAGTAGTGCATTCATCCCTTTCCACACCGTGGAAAATGTCCCCTTAGAGCTAAGCAAATACTTTTTCAACTGTGCATGGGTGTCCTCGGACCTATTTTTGGTTCGATTCCCCTGACGTTGAATCTTATTCGTCCATGGATGCGCATAAATGAAAGGGTATGGAAACCACATATTTTCGAGGTACGCAATCATACGAGGACATTGATGCTTCCAATTTGATTAAAAACATGACCATGCTCTATCATATTTGGCATGCGTGTCTAACTTAACCACCCCAATTCATCCGGACATAAAGGACTTTTTATCTAGGTCTTTTAATCCAGCTTTCAAACAAGCCGCTTCAATATTCATCTGCACATGGAATAAACATAACATAATTTTCGCGCTCGAAAAGACTTGTCTCATGGATTTCATGCATGACAATTGTATATCATACACTATGACCTCGGGCAATGATTTTGGCTCATAGAGAGATCTCAAGTGTTTCGACACCTATTTATAATTTTTCTCCTTCTCACTCCTAAAAAATACAAAATGATTGCCCTGTAGAGGTGACCTCAATCATCTCGAACAAATTCATGTTGTATCTATTTGTTTTGTAAGTGCAATCAATCACCACAACAGAAGGGAAGCACTTGGAAAGTAACACGGAGGTCGAGTGTGCAAAAAATATGTCCTCGACGGTGTCATTCTTCTCATGACGCCGATGCCAATGCACATAATGGTTATCGGAAAGCAAATGCATGAGTTATTGCATTGCGTTCCTCCCGACATGCTCCCCTACTTTCATCTTGTGTTTCGCGTTGTACACGGTTCTCATCGAGGAGCAATTGTAAGGATTCAATTATTTCAATGTGTGTAGGACCTCCTTCAGATCAATATTATTAGAAACTAACTCCCTTGTAACATTCCATTCCTCCTCATTTAAGCGTCCGACATATGGGTGTCCAACTAATGAATCGGAGACCTGGTAATTATGTAGACCGCACAAAACTTTTACACCCCACTTACCATCTTCCATCGGGACACCCTTAAGTCTAAATGAACAATCACACTTGTGGGTGCCAAAATTACGCTTTCTCTTCTTTTCTGTTTCTTCCTCCTTTTCCCGTTTGTGTAATGAGCTTCTTTCACATCCAAAAATTATACGTGGCTTTCGTCCCGATTTCTCCTTCTCGAATTTTAGTATAATCACGATAGCCTTCATTTTTAAACCAATCATCTACCACCATTCTACCATTTTACTTATAATATGGAATACCTGTGTGAAGTTTGAAAATAAATAATTAGCCATTGTGTGTATATGACTAAACACTACAACTTAAAATTGAGTAAGAAAAAAGCCAACTTCTTCGGCAGAAAATTCGAAGGTATGATCCTGAGAAATGGCACTGTGAGAAGATCCCGTATCATACTAAATTAAAGAAAATTGAAGAAAATATTTAAACTTAATAACACATTATGAAATATTCAACGGATATCTTAGGACTGTCGGGGAAAATTACCATGAGTATAGTCAAGTCAGGAAATTCATCCAGCAGGTAATGACAAGTTGTGTTATGCACTTTTAAAAAAGATTGTTCAATAGTAGATTGCTCACACGCACCACTTGGAACCTCACCCTACCATGGTGTACCCGATGATGATTCGTGATTACAAGTCGCACTAGCACTTGGTACGACAAGGCCATCAATCTCCCTCAATTAATTGAGTTTATTATTGACTCATCTAGATGCAATTTTAGATAATAATAAATTGAGTTTAATATTAAGTAAACCCAAAGGTAAACCGTGAATAAGGTTATCCCGACCACAATTAGCGATGAAATGCTTGTATCCACGACTACAAGTAACCGTAAAATCAAAGAATTAATGGTTATGATAAATCGTAAAAGTGATCTTAACGGCCCATTAAGACCGTGAAATTCCGTCTTCTTCGGTTACGGGAAACCGTGTAAAGGTATATCAGCTTTTTTCCAAAGTTATTTTAGTATTTCTTATGCATGATATTTTAGTTTGTAATGATTAAATGCATTGTATGTAAGTATTTAGTACCTCAAATGAGTCCAATGTAGGAGTGAAATCTACACTTTTAACATCTTTTGCATCTTGGGTGTTTGGATCATCTATGGTCATTCTTATTAGTGTAAACTTGTAAAAAATGCAGCCCACAACCACACAACCTATCCCAAATAAAATGCAGATGATAGAAACAAGTTTGGATTGAGAACAACAAGGTTGAGTTTTTAAGGGTTTTGGCTGTGATATAGGGTTTCACGGTTTTGATTTTGAATGTAATGGGTGTTTGAAAAGTTAGAGATTAAAATTAGTGTCATTATGTGTGAGGGCATTTTAGACTTTTTAGTAATTTTTTAAGTGTTAAATTTGTGGTGTTTGATAGTAGAAAAAGTGATTTTTTGTTTTGTGGTGTTATGGAGATTATTTTGGGGTGGGAACATCACCACCCCTATTGGAATGGAGAGTTTAAGAAAAAGAAAAAAAATTAGAAATCCGTATTCTCACTCACTCCATATAAATTATCCTTCATACACCTTTTAGAGGTTTGTACCCGTTGTAATCTATATATCTAATAACATAATATAATTTTGGTGTCTCCTCTCAGAGAATTGACACGTGGCAACACTAATAAATGTATTAAGTACTCCTCTCTTAATTTCTTTTGATCGTCATTTTGAGGCATTCAAAGCCACCTATTGGGAAGGCAAATAGTTTTCTCCTCTTACTCTTCGTCTAAACTTCCCAAGACTCTTCCAATTCTCAACACATATATATCATCTCTCTTGACAATAAAGAAGGAATGGCCATTTTATCTTCCTTTGCAGTTGCTCTACACTTCATTATACATCTTTTTATCATGTGGGGCCATCCATTCACCTAGAATCTATATTCAACATTATTGGGAAGAGGTGAGATTAAAGGAGAAAAAGCCTCCTTCTCATGCGTGTACCCATGAACATGGACGACCTTATCATTTTCTCAATTTTCATATGTACCTCTAAATTTTTCAGATTGAAAAGTATTTGTTTCATATATTTTCCTGAATTTTCCCTCCCTTTTTTATATTTACATTTTATTGTCTATATTGGATTCCTTTTTTTAATACATATATCATCCCTTTCCATTTTTTTGTAAGTATAACTCACTATTTATATCTCTATCCTTTACACAATTATATGTACCCATTTTTTGATGAAATGCTTCATCTAAATCTACTTCATTTATTAATTTTACTCATCGGTTGTGTAGGTGGCTACACGGGTTTATCCCTCACGGCATCTAGACATTCTTCATCCCTGATTTCACAAAAAATCATATGTGTACTCTCTATTTCCTAAAAGTGTGACACCCTGCCCAATTAAATATAGGGTGATCAGTCCTTTACCAAGTTAAAACAGGATATTCAGTTGTTTCATTCTTAGCATCACTATCTAAAACAATTTAACCATATTAATCACCTAATATAAAATTTAGATAGGTGTCAAAACATTTCATTCAGTCTTAAAATATCAACCATTCACCATGCATAGGAATATAATAAATATTGAACATGGATCACGTACTGAAATAAATAAGACTGGGTAAAACCTCCCAGTTCAAAACTCCAAACCATAACATAAATTGAATACAATATCTCTGATGAAGGACTAGAAGTGGGCGACACATGCCCTAAATAAGAAGTCTATATGAAACTGAATGAAAAAGATAGATGCATCTAATACAAGGACCTACAACTTCCACAACAACTGTAGCACGTCTGACACTCCAATCTCTAGTTCTGGTACTCCTGTGACTGAGCACCTGATATAATATATATATATATATATATATATATATATATATATATATATATATATATCAAGAGACAGGTCAGAGCCCGATGTTTTAAAAATATTTAGTAAGTATTTAAAACTGCAATTAAGCAAGTATTATGTGCATGTTAGATATCGCACTCTCACATGAGATTCTCACCTCTCATCTATTGTGCACTCTTAACGTATATCTAATTTCCCCTAGTTATGCTACCCAGCCTAACTAGTCTGAAACCATACTAATACTAATTATGCTCACTAGTAGTATTTTCGTATCGCCCATACAATATGCTATTCAAATAGTTTATCTCACATAACTAAGTTTCATTTTTTTCACCGTTCGAATGGTTAATCTTTTATCTATTAAGATTATTTTATTTCTCATCTTCACTTTATCTACTAGTTTCATAAAGTAGAAGAAGGTTTCCCCAAGTACACACACACACACACACACACACACACATATATATATATATAGTCTCATCATCCCTATGCATATATACACTAATTCTTCACCCCCCTTGGGTTAAGCCCACTTGGCGTAATGTAATGATTATTATTACCAAATATACTAATTTCACACAGTAGGAATACTCACAAGTTCATATATATATATATATATATAGGGAAGTTTTTGAATTATGTACACATTTTAACGGTGCCGATGAGTACCACCTCCTTACATATTTTTACACATTTTAATGGTTTAGATGACATCCCATTCCTTTTTACAAATCTACCCCTCACTATTTTGATTTCCCCCCTTTTTTACTCACAAAGACTACACTTTAATTCAAAAATGAGGGCATTTGCGACTTTCTTTATTTCTCTCACTCAAACACACGAACGCGCATCTATCTGGCTATCTCCCTCATTCTCTCTCTAAACCCCAAACCCACCCCCGTCTACCTAATTCTCTCCCTCTCACTCCAAACCCACAAACCCTACACGCACCTCCCTTCTCTGTTGCCCGCCCTCCGCCGTTTCCCTCCCTCCTCCGCTGCCCGCCCTACGCCACTGTAGTCAGGTACTCTATCTCTCCCTCTTAAACACGCACACACACACGCACGCGCACACACATAAACACACATACTTGATTTTGTTTACATATTTTGTTCCTTTTGTTTTAGATTAGATTATGTGTATGTCTTTGTTGTTTGTTTTGACTTTTACAGGTGACCTGATTGTAATATGGATCTTCTATTTAGGTTGATGATTTTTATCTTATTTTTTGGCCAGGAATGTTCACAATCATCTATGTTGGGGATTATTTAACTAATTAGATCTTTTTCTGTCATCCATGAACTTTTAATTTATTTTTGTTGATTTTGAGTTACAGGTAATGTATACACATCAATCCATTTCAATGTTCAATGTTCAATGTTCAGTTCAATAATGCCCTAATCTCAAAAGAGGTACTTTTTCATTTCCCCACTAATTTCTCTTTCATCCTTTCATTTTTGAAACATGTGAACAATTATTTTGGGATTTGTAATTTCTTTGCTGATAATCCCTAATACATTAGGGTGATTAACCCTAATTTAAAATATACTTGGGGTTCTTAATCTTCTAAGTAATGTAATTGACAAGTAACCATTGGTAATTTTGATATTGTAATCAAATTATGTTATCATTTCAACGAATTTGACTTGTACAAGTAATAACTGAGTTCAATTTTTAATTTAGAATGTAAACAGGTGCGTGTATCGGGGAAGGATTTCGTGTAAACAGATACGTGTATCATCAAGGATTAAGTATCTCTCTCTTTTTTTTCCTTACACAGGGTTCTTTTGTTGAGTAACTTGAGTATGTATAATAATCTTTTGTTTATTTTCCTTTATGATGTGATTTTATTTGTAATTTACAACTGAATTATTATTATTATTATTATTATTATTATTATTATTATTATTATTATTATTATTATTATTATTATTGTTATTATTGTTATTATTATTATTATTATTTCGTTGGAATCATGTTCGCTCTAATTTATTTTGGTCGTATAACTAAATCAATTATGACTTGGCATCAATAATGTATTGTATATAATCAACTTAAATCAGGGGGTGCATCAAATTCCCTCTGAGTAGAACACTCAAAATTTTGTGCCTTGAAGAATTTTGATGTCCTATCCCTCTTGGTAAAGTACAGTGTTGAGATTGTTTTTTTTTAATTTTAGTATGAAGATATTTATCCATGTATTGTGTTCTAATTTATTCTTTTTTTTTCTTTTATTTTGCATATCTAATTAATTTTAGGTAACACTATCGAGGTATATGATCTTTCCCTGTTCCTCTACTCGAGTTTTATTTATTTTTCATTTGATTTTGTATGTTTGTTTGGCATTTCAATTATATGTTCTTTAAGTTGACAATAAAGATTTTAAATTAGGTATTTGTGGTTTGATTTGGTTTTTTTTTTTTAATTTTAACCTTTTACAAATTATTGTATTTCTCTTAAACTTTACATTTGGTGTAGTATCTATGCCTCTCAAATCATCCGTTGTGCCAATCTTATTATATTAACATTCTATTCCCACTTTGTCATATAAAATTGGGGAATGCTTGAACGATTAGTTTTAACTGAAATTACTCCTCAAGTTTGTTATTCATGTATAGAATTTTACTTTTTCTAGACATGATCATTTACTTTCAATATCATGTTTTGGGTTGTATCAATTTTATTACTCATTTTATATGTGAGGATTTATTTAATAATGGTATTGTCAATTGTAAATGAAACAGGGAAAGAGACCGTGTATTCGTGGGGAGGAGGAAGGATGGGGACATGTTCGGAGGGTGATGCGACTGGAACAAGTTATAAGGATTTTCAGGGTTCTTCTTTGAAGATCTAAGGAGTTCTAATCATAATTTTATCATCAGTGTTATCTTTTTACTAATTTTTGCATTTTTTTTCCAGATTTAAATAGATATTTTCATGACTATATATCCATTTGTCAATCAAAGGTATTCTTCCCCCCTCTACTCCCTTTATCCGTAACTCATACTGGTGTTGGGAATGGTATTTGGTACATCACATGTTTTCATTATTTTTTTACTTCTATGCATATTTATTTATTTATTTAATTGGTTCTCACAAGGAGTATTTTACTTTGTGCTTTTATAGGGTTTGAAGAATTCATCGAATACGCCATGCAATACCTAGAGAAGTGATATACCCGTATATACCCTCGGCCATGCCGAGGGCGCCCTGCACCTTATCAGGCTCCGGACGACCCCTCAGGAGGCCGACCCTTCATCAGGCTCTGGACGACCCCTTAGGGGGCCGACCCTTCATCAGGCTCCGGACGACCCTCCGAGGGTACGACAGTACGAGGCCCAAATTAGGCCAGACTCATTACCGAAAGGAACTTTTCCCTCGGCCTCATATCAAAGGCCGAGGGTGACATCATCACAGCGCGTGGTTTGGGAGACGCGTGGAACAGTGCGCGTGAGGCTCACATGGCACATGGGAGACCGTTATAACAAAATCACACCCTCACGTGAGGGAATATTATGTCATCATTTGGCATCTACAGGTGTCAACAGGGGATTTGCTAGATCATCATTCACATGCACCATGCATACTTGGGGGGTACACTACACCCCCCAAGACCTATATATACTTGTCACTTATAACCCTACAGGGGGGATCGATTTGATAATTGGAACCCTAGCTAAAATTCTATTTGTACACACAGTAGAGAGAGAAAGTGAGCTTATGTGCATTGTATCCAAGGCCATTAGTGCCCATACTTAGTGGATCACACACTCATAGTGGATGTAGGCCAAATTGGTTGAACCACTATACATCATTGTCTTATTCCTCTTATACTCACCTACTTCTACACACTTATACACTTACATCTCTATGGCTACCATGGTTGCCATTGTTTGAGCTCATCATCACTTATCCAGTGGTGCTAGATTTCTGCATCATCAGTTTTCCACCACCACCACTTCCCCCGCCGGATGATGAGGGAGGACCCAGTTCCAGTCAGCCACCACCTCAGCTTGAGATGGCTGATGTGGCGGCAACCTTAAAGTCTCTGGCAGCATGCCAGCGGATGATGCAGGAGCAGTTCACAGCTCTAAGCCAGAACATACTAAGACCACCAGGGGTTTCACCTGAGATGATTACTCCGGCAGCAGCTCCAGGACAGCATGAAGCCAGGGGACCACCCCAGGCACCACGCAAAGACCTGCCACCCCCTCAGCGGCGTAGGGATGTTGCTGACCCCCGACGTCTATGTCTGGGGAGGCAAGGAAACCCTTGTCCTGAGGATATGTATGATGACCTGGAGGGAGAGGAGGCCCCTATAGAATGCTGGGAACCATATGAGGTCTCCAACAATACTGTACGACCTCTCCAGGAAAGTAGAGGAAAGTGCAAAAGACCAAATCCTGATGATCGCCCGAGAGGCTCTGCTTTTGATCGCTTGAGCAGGGGGTCAGCCTTTGAGAGGCTGGGCCCAGTAAATGACCTGCGGGAAAAATTGTCCAGGTCAAGGAGTGCTGCGAGGTCCAGAAGGGAGGCAAAAGATGGCCGACCCTAAGGACGGGATGACGGTCAAAGGGAAGTAAATAACCGACATAGGTCTGCCGCAGCAGAACCCTCCGTTCACCTTAAAGAGGCGACAGGGGATAACATCGGCCAAGCCGGCCCTGCGAGGCCCTTGAATGACTCGATCCAGCGACTAGAGGATAAGATCGGTGATATACTGAAGAGCCGGGACCCTCTTCAGAAGGGATACACCATAGGCTCACCCTTTGTGGCGAAGATAGTCAACTTCCCTACGCCATCAAGGTTCAAGCCACCTGTGGTCATCCCAAGATACGACGGGAGCACCAACCCTGTCCACCATGTTGAGATGTATCAATCAGCAGCAGACATATACTCTATCTCAGATGAGATGAGGTGTCGTGCCTTTTCTGGTACCCAGACGGGGGCTGCACATATCTGGTACACGTCTCTTCCAACAAATTCCATTGAAAACTTTAAGCAGTTGGCAGACCGGTTCATCCACAACTTTTGCTTTGGGGTGAGGCCACAGAAGAAGACCACCCACCTGCTCTATGTTAAGCAGGGGAAGAATGAGAGTCTGAGGGACTACATAGCCAGATTCAATAAAGAGAAGCTGGAGGTGGAAGACTATGAGGAGAGCATAGCTATGACAGCCCTGATTGCAGGACTCCAAAAGGGGAAACTGTTATGGAAGCTTGCTGAAGACCCTCCGAGGACGATGGCTGAATTGCTGTCAATAGCAGGAAAGGTGATGAACGCCGAAGAGGCGATGGCAGCAAAATACGAAGACGAAAAAGGAGGCGCTAGTGGGGGTAAATACCCTAAGAAGAATAAATAGGGGAAGAAGAGGTCTACGGATGACAAGTTCGCTGGTTACACCCCTCTAACGGTCCGCTGTGAATAAATTCTCAATGAGATAAAGAGTGACCAATCTCTGAAGTGGCCTGAGAAGTTGAGGGCAGCCCCCAACAAGAGGAACAAGAACCTGTGGTGCGAATTTCACCAAGACCACGGCCACATAACAGACAAATGCTTTGCTCTGAAAGATGAGATTGAGAAGATGCTGAAAGAAGGGAAGCTCAGAAAGTACGTCGACAAAGGTGCCTTCAAGAGGGGCCGAGGGGACGACCCCAGAAAGAAGCGAGGCGATACATGTAGAGAAGGTCCTCAAAAAAGAGGGGACGACCCTTCTGATGATGAGGACGACCCTGAACTCCCGCCGAGAGACGACCAAGGTCCTGTCAAGAGGCTTAATATGATCTCACTCGGAGTGGGAATGATCTCCGGGGGTCTAGCAGGAGGAGGATCTGAGGTCGCTAACAGGAAGGCCCATGTGGCTGAGGCCAAGGCAGTGACGAAGACGGTACACTCAACCTCTCTGGAGGTCAAGTCCGAAAAGATGAAGAAGTTTGATATGGAAATTATGATAGTGGGGTTATCGAGAATGGACTTTAAAGGCCTCCTAGCCCCACACGACGACCCACTCGTCATCACAACTAGGGTGCACGGGTGTGAGGTGCCGAGGATATTGGTCGATGGGGGCAGTTCTGCAGATGCAATATTTTGGCCGTGCTTCAAAGCCTTAGGTCTCAGCCGTGCTAGACTCTTCCCATATCATCATCCATTGATTGGGTTCAGTGGGGAAAAGGTTCATCCCCTTGGAGTGTATGAGGCCGATGTCAGGATGGGGGACGAGTGGCCGAGATGGCTTACCAAGAAGGTCAGTTTCTTTGTGATGGATGAGCATGTGTTTTCGGCCTACAACATCATACTGGGGCGTGTGACCCTCAAGGGGTTTGAAGCTGTGCCGTCTACGGTCCATCAGATGATTAAATTTCCTACACCTTACGGGGTGGGGGAAGTTCAGGGAGACCAGATAACAGCGCGAGAATGTTACTACAACTCCGCTGAAGAAAGGGAGGCGCACAAGAAGGCTACAACCACTTGTAATATTGATACCCTATACCCCAGGGATGAGATGAAGCTAAAGAAAGGAGAGGCCACAGAAGAGGTAGAATCCATCATCCTCGATGAGGATGACCCGGAAAAAATCATCCAAGTCGGCAAGTCTCTGAAGCCCAATATCAAGGAAGTCCTCATTAAACTGTTGAGGAGAAGACGAAGCGTCTTCACGTGGAGTCATGTAGATATGCCGGGGATTGACCCTGAAATCATGTGCCACAAGATCAATGTGGTAGAAGGAGTGAAGTCGGTAAAGCAGAAGAGGAGTATTTACTCTAGAGAAAAGTATGAGGTCATTAGGGACGAGGTTAAGAAATTAGAAGACGCTGAGTTTATCAAAGAGGTCATCTACCCTGAATGGTTGTCCAATGCAGTCATTGTCCCAAAGGCCAACGGGAAGTGGAGAATGTGTGTGGACTTCACCGACCTCAACAAGCACTATCCCAAAGACAGCTTCCCTCTCCCCCGCATTGACCAGATGGTAGACGCTATCGCAGACCATGAGCTCATGAGCTTTATGGATGCCTATTCAGGGTACAACCAGATCTTCATGAATCCTGAAGACTCAGAGAAGACAACCTTCATTACTGACAAGGGGACATACTGTTATAGGGTCATGCCCTTTGGCCTAAAAAATGCGGGGGCAGCGTACCAACGCCTCGTAAATAAAATGTTCGAAGACCAAATTGGGAAGTCTATGGAGGTCTATATAGATGACATGCTGACTAAGAGTTTGATGGCAGAGGATCATGTGGCAGATCTGGAGAGTACCTTTAATACGATGGACAAATACCAGATGAAGCTTAATCCGACCAAGTGTGTCTTCGGGGTCGGAGCAGGGAAGTTCTTGGGGTTCATTGTCAACCAAAGAGGCATCGAGGCCAATCCTGAAAAGATAAAGGTCCTTGTTGAGATGAAGACCCCCAAGTCCATTAAAGACGTTCAGAGGCTCACAGGGAGAGTTGCTGCCTTGAACAGGTTCGTATCTAGGGCCACAGACAGGTGTCTACCATTCTTCAAAATTCTTAGAAAATCCTTCGAATGGAGTGAAGAGTGTGATGAGGCCTTCAAGGAATTAAAATCATACCTGGGGTCTCCCTTGCTGTTGTCACGACCCGTTCAGGGTGAACGACTTTATGTATACCTCGTCGTCTCAGAGTCAGCCATCAGTGCAACCATTGTGAGAGACAAAGATGGGGTACAGAAGCCTGTGTACTTTAACAGTAAGGCACTCCAGGGGGAGGAGCAAAGATATCCAAGGATGGAAAAGTTGGCCTACGCCTTGATCCATGCATCGAGAAAGATGAATCCATACTTCCAGTCCCATACAATGGTCATCCTCACTGACTCTCCCCTTAGGCAGGTTTTGCACAAGCCTGAAAAATCAGGGAGGTTAATGGGCTGGGCTATAGAGCTGGGGGAGTTTGACATAGTGTATCAGCCTAGGACGGCCATTAAAGGGCAAGCATTGGCAGACTTCGTGGTCGAGTTTACTTGGGAAGATGATGAAGCGGAGGGTGAGAGCCTCGGGAAGATAGATACCTGACGGGGTGAGCTCACCGACACACCTGCAGATAAGGCTGGAACGAGCACGGCTAGAAGGAAAGTGGTTGAAAATGAAGAGGGAAGATTTCTCTTTAGACAGGGGTCACTCACCGAGGGAGGTTTCTCAGAAGAACACACCGCGTGGAGTCTCTTCGTCGATGGGTCCTCTTGCGAAAGCGGGAGCGGAGCTGGATTAATAGTATCAGCACCCGACGACACAGACATTGAGTATGCCCTGAGGTTCAACTTCAAGGCCTCCAACAACGAGGCCGAATATGAGGCCTTGATAGCAGGCTTATCCTTGGCCAAGTCTCTTAGTGTCGACCAGATTTTGGTTCATAGTGATTCGAGGCTAGTAGTGAATCATATACTAGGAGCCTACGAGGCCAAGGACGAGAGGATGGCTAGGTACCTTGAGAAGGTGAGGTCGTTACTGAAGGGCTTCAGAGAGGTGAAATTAAAGAGGATACCTAGGCTCGACAATGGCCGTGCTGATGCCCTTGCGAGGTTGGCCTCGGCAACTAGGACAGACATCAGGAGGACGGTCCCAGTAGAAATTATGCTTCGGCCAACTATTGAAGACGCTGAGGGAACACTTAGCAATTGCCTAAATGTTTCTCAGGAAGCTTCGTGGATGGACCCTATGATCAGGTACATTAAAGTGGGGGAGATGTCAGAAGCAAGGCAAGAAAGGAAGAAGTTGAGATACAGGGCTGCAAAGTTCACTGTCATTAGGGACACCTTGTACAAAAAGGGCTTTTACTCCCCTTACTTAGGTGTGTGCACCCATATGAGGTCCCATCCCTTTTGCAAAATGTGCACGAAGGATCGTGCTCAAGCCACATTGGGGGCAGATCCTTAGCGAAGAGGGTGATCACCCAAGGGTACTGGTGGCCGACCTTGGGAAAAGACTTTGCGGCATATGTAAAAAAGTGCGATAGATGCTAGAGATTTGCCACCATCCCTCACCAACCCCATCAGCCTCTTACCTCCATTACATCCCCATGGCCATTTGCAGTGTGGGGGATCGACCTCGTAGGACCCTTACCAAGAGCAGTCAATAACTATCGGTTCCTTATCGTAGCTATTGACTATTTCTCAAAATGGGTGGAGGCCGAACCGATGGTCACAATTACAGAGCAGAAGACCTTCCAGTTCATCTGGAAAAATGTTATATGCAGATATGGTCTCCCCAACACCCTCATCTCGGATAACGGGACTCAGTTCAAGAATACCTCTCTACAGAAGTACTGTGAAAGGGTGAGTATCAAATAATTTTTCTCCACCCCAGGCCGACCTTAGGCCAATGGGCAAACAGAAGTTACAAATAGGACAATCCTAGATGGAATCAAGATGAGGCTTGAGGAGGCAAAAGGAAGATGGGTCGAGGAGTTATATGCCGTGCTGTGGGCATACAGGACGACAGTGAGGACATCTACCGGAGAGACCCCATTCATGCTAGCTTATGGCTCAGAAGCCGTCATCCCTACTGAGATTGGGTTTCCTACTCATAGGGTCCAAATGTATGACCCCCAGAGAAATATAGAAGAGAGGAGACTCGACTTAGACCTGATTGAGGAAAAGGAGAGAAGATGCCGAAATAAGGCAGTCCGCCTACCAGCAGAGGACCGCAAGGTTTTACAATCAGAGGGTGAAGCAGAGGCCAATTGCAGTGGGGGACTTGGTCCTCAAATAGACTTGGCAAAAGCCCAACAAGCTCCATCCTAAATGGCATGGCCCATATAGGGTCATCGATGAAGTCATCCCTGGGACCTATAGACTAGAAAACCTAGAAGGGGAACGCTTTTCTAACCTCTGGAAGGCAGATCATTTGAAAAATACTATCAATAGTGTTGTAAGGTCTTGATAGACCATAATTGTAAAAGGAGTTGCTCCAACATAACACTTGGAAAATTAATGAGAAATATCCGTGTTTCCCCCTCATCTTGTGTTTATCAGTTCTAGTACGCATGAAAACATTTTCAGAGAACGGCCCTCGGCTATAATGAGGGTCAATGGAGGGGACGACCCCACCATTGCCCTCAAGAAGGATGAGGGAATACTTAATTAAAAACCATTAGTTCGGTTATTGGAACCCTCGGCTATAATGAGGGTCAATGGAGGGGACGACCCCACCATTTCCCTCAAGAAGGACGAGGGAATACTTGATTAAAAACCATTAGTTTGGTTATTGGGACCCTCGGCTATAATGAGGGTCAATGGGGGGGACGACCCCACCATTGCCCTCAAGAAGGAAGAGGGAAGACTTGATTAAAAACCATTAGTTTGGTTATTGGAACCCTCGGCTATAATGAGGGTCAATGGAGGGGACGACCCCACCATTGCCCTCAAGAAAGACGAGGGAATACTTAATTAAAAACCATTAGTTCGGTTATTGGAGCCCTCGGCTATAATGAGGGTCAATGGAGGGGAGGACCCCACCATTGCCCTCAAGAAGGACAAGGGAATACTTGATTAAAAACCATCAGTTTGGTTATTGGGACCCTCGGCTATAATGAGGGTCAATAGAGGGGACGACCCCACCATTGCCCTCAAGAAGGACAAGGGAAGACTTGATTAAAACCATTAGTTTGGTTATTGGAACCCTCGGCTATAATGAGGGTCAATGGAGGGGATGACCCCACCATTGCCCTCAAGAAAGACGAGGGAATACTTTATTAAAAACCATTAGTTTGGTTATTGGAACCCTCGGCTATAATGTCGGTCAACGGATGGGACGACCCCACCATTGCCCTCAAGAAAAGACGAGGGAACACTTGATTAAAAACCATTAGTTTGGTTATTGGAACCCTTGGCTATAATGAGGATCAATGGAGGGGACGACCCCACCATTGCCCTCAAGAAAGACAAGGGAATACTTTATTAAAAACCATTAGTATGGTTATTGGAACCCTCGGCTATAATGACGGTCAACGGAGGGGACGACCCCACCATTGCCCTCAAGAAAAGACGAGGGAACACTTGATTAAAAAACCATTAATTTGGTTATTATAACCCTCGGCCTATAATGAGGGTCAGGGGAGGGGACGACCCCACCATGGACATCAAGAAAGGCGAGGGAGGGGTTAGTGATAATATAAAAAATTCACAATGCAAATCACATAAGAGACGAGTATGGAAGACAACAAGAGGCATTATATTACAAAATGATGTTCGTTTTACAAAAATAGAGTACAAAAATATTGATTACACTAAGAGGGTATAGGCTACAGACAACCACCCTATTGAGCAATATTAGAGGGCAAGGCCTTAACATCAATGGGAGATTCTTCTATGACCGTGACAAGCTGAGTCTCAGACGTGCCCACGCCTTCAACGTGCTGAGATTCCACTTAGGCTAGGGCTTCAACAATCAATGGATCGTCCAGTTGAACTGCCTCCAGAGCGGGGCGGACGGACGACACTGCATCAGCGAACTTTAAGACGACCCATCGACAGGCCGTCCTAATTCCCCTCTCCAAGTATTCAAGGCCGAATCCTTGAAACTCGTCCGAGAGTTTGTAGGCCTCCACAGCATCGGCCTCAGCTTTCTTGACAGCTGCCTCTAGATCGGCCTTGTGATGAACCTCCAAGTTGAGCAAAGCTTCATCCTTCTCCTTTATAAGCAGGTCCTTGGCCTGCTGGTCGGCATCGTGCTGTCTCGTCAGCTCATCTAAGACCCTGGCATGCTCAGTCCTGACACTCTCCAGTTCATCCCTTGCAGTCTCGAGCTCTGTCTGCAGGTCGGCCTCATGCTGAATGGACCTCTCAGCTTCATGAAACTTCTGTTGATTCTCAGCCATCCACTTAGTGGCCGAGGTAAAGGCACAGACAGACTGCACAGAAAAAGACACTTGTTAAGAGGCTGAGGAAAGAGTTAGTGAAAAATTCAACTAGATGAAGTAAAAATAAGTACCTGAGCCAGTGCGTGCAGACCGTAGTCATACACCTTGGTCGGGGGCATCTTTGACAGAAATTCATAATCAGCAGCCGAGGGGGCAGAAAACATGGACGCCTTGGTTGCCCTTAGGTTCGTGATCAGGGAAGATGGCTCGACCTTCAGTGATGTCAAGTTTTGGGACTAGAAGGCCCCCCATGATAGAAGAGGAGCCAGTCCCCTCAGATGACTCCACTCTCGCCCTCGTCCTAGAATCCGACCGAGGGTTAGCAGGGACTTCAGGCTCTTTTCTTTTGTGACCGTCGACTGTCAGTTCAACAAGTGTCGGCCCCACGGCCTTTGTCTTCCTTGGAGCCTGCTGAGGCTCCTTGCCCTTCTTCTTGCCTAAGCCAGATAGCAAACTTGGGGAAGTCATTTTCCAGAGTTGATCAGATATACCAGAGGGACGACCTGAAAGGAGGACGATACGTTAGAAAAATGCAGAGGCAAAGATGAAACACTTGAAAAAAAGTAAAGAATGAGCAAAAAATAATATAACTCACATAGCTCTGTCAGGGGGCCGACCCTCAGACCAGCTTCTTTGAGGAACTTGGGGGTCATCAGATCTTCAAATTTTGCAATTTCACCCCCTCTCCCTCGTTCCCTCAGGTACTCAACTATGTCTTTCTCATCCAGACTAAGTCCGGGATCAGACCTGGCCTTCATCGAGGGGTTTGACCATCTTCTGGGAACCCTCGGACTATCGTCCAAATATTGAGACTCGGCGGAAAATTCCCACTCCCCAGAAATGAAGAAAAATCTCTTCTTCCAATCGTGGTTGGAGGTCTGTGCCACATGGAGAATTTTTTTGTCAGACCTCCTCGCCCCCAATTGTTGTACCCAGACTGTTTGGACGAGGAGGTGATATTGTAACAGGCCAAAAATACGTCGACCAATGGCTCATCAGTGAAAGCATTCTTCCACAAGGAGATGTAGCCAAGAATCGTCCTCCAAGAGTTAGGAGGAAGCTGAGAGGGGGCAACGTCGAGGGCTGACAGGATATTTACGACAGCAGGATGCAGAGGGAATCTAACACCAACCTTGAACGTTTGTTCGTATACTGCAACCTCTCCCTCTTCACCCTTGAAGACCCTCTTAGACTCAGAGGGAACCCTCATAGTTATATTTGGGGACACTCCATAGGCATGCCTCCACAGCAAGAGGTCACGATCCCTAACTGAGGAGATATAGGATGAGTCATGGGAGGTGTCAACCTGGTCATCATCTGAGTCCTCACCCTCGTCCTCTGTCCCCTCTCCCTCGGCCTCATCACCTGCCAGAGACCTCTAGGGAAAGGCCATCTGGAAGGCATATGGAGATAGAGTAGTCACAGGGACGGCCTCGGAGGCAACCATACCCTCGGCTTGTCGGCCTGGGCTCAGATCAGTCGTCTCTCTTCTCCCAGAAGGTCCAACGCCAGTGGGCGACGACGCTCTCTCATCCATCTCTCCTGAACAACTCTCGGCAGGACGATGGGACGACCCACAAGACTCAGACGGCTCAAATGGTTTTATGGTGGCTAGAGGAATGGGAAAGATGGGTCGTACCCAATTAGGGTCGGCCCCTCGTCTCCTCCCCTCCTCTTCCTCTATTCGCCTGATCTCTATGAAAAGCTTCTCTCGCAAGGATGGGAACTCCTCGGCTAAATTATAAAGCCTCCTGAATTAAGGGGGAGACCCTACACTTAGAAGAATTTGGGTAACCTAACCTTACTACAAACAAATCTCAAAATTGACCAGGGTGGACTTTTCGATCAAAACCTAAGAATTGAAGGGTTTTCTATCAAGAACAATTCAAGAACAACTTACCGGAGGTTACACCGGGAAAGCTATGGAACAGCCTAAGAAAATCTAACCCTATGAGCTTAAAACAGGAAAGCAAACAGAAATGAAGATAAGTAGGGCGCTAGGGTCGAGGTGTTACCTGAGGAGGAATGGTGAAGCTGCTCTGCTTGAAGGTTTAAAAACTGCAAAAATGGCAAAAAGGCTGGAAGCGAGAGAGAGAGAGAGAGCTTGGGCGTGAAAGAAGAAGAAGAGAATGAATGGTTTCAAAAAACTGCTTATATACCTTAGTAATGAGTGGGCCCATTACCCAAGACAAAGCACAACCCACGAGGAGGACATAATTAGGGCACAAAGCCCCAAGCAGCATGCAATCGCCATGCCTTGAAAACTGGAACGACATTGGATAAAAATTCGACAACTGTCACATCAGTTTGACAGGTGTCACTCATCAAACAGACCATACACTTAGTCTCAAAAGCAACATTATCCCTCAGCCATCTCAGCATCATCTATAGCAAAGGGCTGGGGGTGATTGATATACCCGTATATACCCTCGGCCATGCCGAGGGCGCCCTGCACCTCATCAAGCTCCGGACGACCCCTCAGGGGGCCGACCCTTCATCAGGCTCCGGACGACCCCTCAGGAGGGCGACCCTTCATCAGGCTCCGGACGACCCCTCAGGGGGCCGACCCTTCATCAGGCTCCGGATGACCCCTCAGGGGGCCGACCCTTCATCAGGCTCCGGATGACCCCTCAGGAGGCCGACCCTTCATCAGGCTCCGGACGACCCCTCAGGGGGACGACCCTTCATCAGGCTCTGGACGACCCTCCGAGGGTACGACAGTACGAGGTCCAAATTAGGCCAGACTCATTACCGTAAGGAACTTTGCCCTCGGCCTCATATCAAAGGCCGAGGGTGACATCATCACATCGCGTGGTTTGGGAGACGCGTGGAACAGTGCGCGCGAGGCTCACATGGCACATGGGAGACCGTTATAACAAAATCACACCCTCATGTGAGGGAATATTATGTCATCATTTGGCATCTACAGGTGTCAACAGGGGATTGGTTAGATCATCATTCACATGCACCATGCATACTTGGGGGGTACACTACACCCCCCAAGACCTATATATACTTGTCACTTATAACCCTACAGGGGGGGGGATCGATTTGATAATTGGAACCCTAGCTAAAATTCTATTTGTACACACAGTAGAGAGAGAAAGTGAGCTTATGTGCATTGTATCCAAGGCCATTAGTGTCCATACTTAGTGGATCACACACTCATAGTGGATGTATGCCAAATTGGCTGAACCACTATACATCATTGTCTTATTCCTCTTATACTCACCTCCTTCTACACACTTATACACTTACATCTCTATGGCTGCCATGGTTGCCATTGTTTGATCTCATCATCACTTATCCGGTGGTGCTAGATTTATGCATCATCAAGAAGTGCGCTAAATTCTCCTTCCGTCGGGTGCTCAATATGTGCCCCGACTTGGCATCGGCCGACCCACAGCTTGGTCATGTTTTGAATTCGTTCGACTTAGGAGACCCTAAGTGCATAGCTGCATCAAACCAACTTCATGCTGAGGTAGAGGCTCAGACTACTGCTACCAAGTCTATGGTAACAGCCCAGGAGGTGGGCGAGTTATCTGAGGCTGAGGGCGAGAATGAAAATGATCAGGAGAGGGATACTGCCAACCCACCTGTTCCTTCTAATGTGTTAAATGAGGCTGAGAATGTGATTGTTGAGAAGTCCACGAATGATGGACCAAGTAACTCGATATCAAAAGAAAAGAGGACCAACTTCAAAGGATCAATCAATAAAGGCCCATTCAAGTTTAGTACCTTAGATCACTTCAATTGAAGCGGATCATAGAGACCACTGCAAACTGTGTTGTTTGATTTTGAAACCTAAGGAGCAGTTCATTGCAAATGAGCTCATATCTAATGACTACCAATAAGCAAAAGTAAATATTTACAAATGATCATATGTGATATGAAGCACGGTTGTAAGTGGATCAGATCCTGCGGCAAAACGGGTCCGCAATAATTCGAGAATTGAGCTACATTGTGGACGCAGTTGTGATTATTGCCAATGGGATGAGATGGGGATGGACATGTATATATAACTCTTTTATTTCTTTTTAATGTTGATTATCAAAACTAATAGTCTTTTTTTCAATGGTGTTATTTGTTGATGCTGCATAAGTAATGATTGGTATTAGGCGATGTTCAATGGTATTAGCCGATGTTTAAATCGTGCGAGTTGAGACATCTGTTCAATTTTTACTGTTTTTGATGGAGAACTAGAAATCCTAATCGATGTATGCTAGATTTAAGAGGAGATATTTTTCAATATACTTTTGGTTGTCTGACATTTTCAATATCCTTTTGATATGTAGTAAAAATTTGAAATTGAGGAGCTTTGATGATGCGTACCAAGAAACATTGTACTCACAAGTCTCCATTTGAAGCCCTGCCTCAGGACATTCTGGTTAGTAGTATCAGATATTAAATCTATATATTTTTAAAGTTATTATTATTTCTATTCAGCTTTATTGTATTTCTTTTTTTCCACAGATTAGGATATTATGCGGTGTGGATCATGACGATCTTAAGGGACTGGTAGCAGCATGCATATTAGGATATTATGCAGATTACGATATTATTCAGATTACGATATTATGCAGATTATGCAGATTAGGATATTACACAATCACGTACTAGCAGCAGCAGTAGGTAGCTGCAGCAGCATTAGGTAGAAGGTAGCAGTACGTAGCAACGCTATACAGTGCTATATTACCTGCTATAGCTGCTACTAGAACTACTATAACTGCTTATATGGCAAGTTTGAAATGTTTTTTATAGTGTGTTTAACTTTATGTTTTATACATTGTCAATGAATTTTCGGCTTAGGTTTTCTTTGTGTGCCCAAAAGTTATTAAAGGTGGATAGAGATATTACTTATGTTCAATTGATGTTGGGCTAACACATAGGTATGAATTTTTCGTTTATTGATGAGGTATTACCTGACTACAATTTCTTGGCCTATTTTTCCCATTTATTTCCCATTTGAACATATCATTTGACCACTAGAATGGCAGTGTATTGATTTAATTTTACTTCTGTTGGGTATCATTTTATTTTTGATAAAATTTAGCAGCAACTGAAATGGTAAAAATACTCGCACTCACTAAGTACTAAAAAGTAAGCAACTGTTGTCCAAAATTCAAATTGTGAAATCCCACCCGATTACTTGAGAAACAATATTTCAATATTTGGTCTTCATATACATATTTGTTGTAGTGTGCAGATTCTACCTCGCTTTAATTCATTTTTATATGTTTATTTTACAGGTTTAATACATAAAACATGTCCCTCTCTCACACGTGGGTTTTGGATCTCATCATATATTTTTTTGAACACGTCCCGAAGCAAAGGGATCTAATCTTCTGAGCACCTATTCATTTCCCTTAGCCAAACAAACCACCTGACCCTAATTCGCCTTCCGTCGTTACTCTTTTAATGGATTTGGACTCTTCATTCTTCTTCTCATATGTGTGTCTTGAGCATGCTGGGCAGGAAATATATGCATGAAGTCTCTGACTTTTGGAAGAGGAACTTTGTGGAACCACTCATGTCTAAGAGTAACTTCAGTTGTTATCCGCTTTCCAGGTTCATAAGTACGAAGTTATGGGTATGAAGTTGTGATTATATGAAGATATGGGTATGATGTTGACACAACCAACAATGAGTACGGGAGTAAAGTCGTGGAAATGCGATGTTGCGGATAATGGTGCTAAAATGACGAAAGTTTTCTGAATTTCAAGAGGTCAGTTAATCTCTATATAAACACATATTGCTCAACATTTCTTTGCATATTCTATCAACATTTCTTTGCATATTTCAGTAAACATGGTATGCTCATTGTCCATTCATACCTCACTTTCACTGATCATTTGATTGACTTCTATCGACATCGATATGGAGGATTGATATAGGTTTGAAGTTTGTATTTTTGTATTTATGTTTTCAAGTTTTATATGTCTTGATGGTTGAGTAGGATCACTATCTCTCCCTTCGTATCATGGTTTTGGTTTATTCGTATATGCTTCAAACCGAGCCCAATCAAGCCCAAACAGAGGAGGATCACTGCTGGAAGAGGGGAAGGTTTTGGTTTATTCGTGTTTTCAAATTTAGTTTCAAGTTACATTTGGCAGGCAGGCAGGCTCGACAAGTGAGTGCTGGACAGGTCCCAAAACCGAGTGTTGAAATCAAATTATGCCTTAGTTTCAAGTGTTGGACATGTCCCAAAACCTAGTGTTGAATTCAATACAATATATTGAAATTAAATTATGCCTTAGTTTCAAATACCTTCTCTCTATTTGCTCTCTATTAGTCCCCGCGTCTATTTGCGTATGAGTTTTTGGTACCTGTTCTTTATTTTCTTTCTTTTGGTACCTATATTAAGAAACATCAAGTTTTTGGTACCTGCTCTCTATTGGTACCTGTCTCTATTTGCCTATGAGTTTTTGGTACCTGTTCTTTATTCGTGTTTTCAGATTTGGTTTCAAGTTACATTTGGCAGGCAGCCAGCCTCGGCAAGTGAGGGCTGGACAGGTCCCAAAACCGAGTGTTGAATTCAATACAAAATATTGAAATTAAATTATGCCTTAGTTTCAAATACCTTCTCTCTATTTGCTCTCTATTGTTCCCTGCCTCTATTTGCCTATGAGTTTTTGGTACCTGTTCTTTATTTTCTTTCTTTTGGTACCTATTTTAAGAAACATCAAGTTTTTGGTACCTGCTCTCTATTGGTACTAGTCTCTATTTGTAAATATGATGTCAAGTTTCAATTTGTCTCTACCTCGATAGTTTTTGAGTGCTTTGATTCTTCTTAATATAAGTCTTATTTTGCAATGAATTTTGGGTATTCACAGTTCCGTTTACTTTTTGGATTGTGCAAATTTATCTTAAGTGATGTTTAATAAGAATAATGAAAATTATCAAGTAGTTTGCTCATTCATATAGTTCACTAATTACAATATTCATGATATTTGTAGGTGATCTTCAATTATACATGCACGAGGGATATGTAACTAAACTTTCTTCGGTAGATCAAGCTATTTTACCATTGAAGAAACGAGCATTATTTTTAATACTTTTGAGATTCTTTTACCAAACGTGGTTTGTTGCGTACTAATATTTCGATCGCCAACGCCTCATCAGAAAATTCCGACCATATCAAGACACACATATGAGTTCTCCTACCAATTAGGCATCAGCCATATACGATATGGGGTTCTTGCGCACAGTTTTGTACATCGCAAGTTGTTATTTTAGTTTTGTTTGATGATTTCAACCACGGTGGGTAGTCCAATAAACACAGGAGATTATGTCCATTTTTTTAAATTGATACTTTGTTTATTTGAGGCACAATGTGAATTATGTTTATGAATATTATATATTTCATGTTATATGTGAATTTGTTCGACGAATTTAAACTATTTGAAGGTGGTTGTATTATTTGTTATTTGTTAAGCAAGGTCGATAGTCCTATTTGAAGTTGATACTTTGCCTTGATTCTATGTAATTGAGTATATTTGGATTATGTTGCTTATACGAGGTCTGAAATCGACTATTTTTTTTCTTGGATTAATTTTTTTATTTCTTAAACAGGGTGGATAGTCCTATAAACAAAGGGAACTTTGCCCAATTTTTTAAATTTTTTTTACACATTTGTATTGTAAAAGAAATTTATAACTTCAATTTAGACGATTCAATCCTTTGAAAATCTACACTTATAATATATCGGACATTTATTAGTTATATTATACACAACTTTATACTTTTAAAATTATACGCTTGCCTTTATTCGAAATTTTCACCTGATCGCAATTACGTACTTTCGAAAAAAAATTCGTTTTCCGATTAAGTACTTTCAAAAATTTTGCCGCTTCATGATTATATACTTTGGAAATTCTCAGCGTGCCTTCAGGCACGACCATTGAAATTTTTTTCCATTTTACGGTTAAGTACTTTAGATAACTAAAATTATATACGACTTAAAACTTTTTTCGTTGGGGAACGAAATTGTTTCTTTTTCGCAATTACGTACTTTGGAAATTTTTACCGTTTTGCGATTACGTACTTTTTTGAAATTTTCAACATGCCTTCAGGCACGGGGTTCACAATTGTTAGTGAAGACAAAGTCTGAATATAGTAATATGTACCGTGAGTTACTTGAGCAAAGTTGTATTATATGCTTTAGAAAATTTTTAATAACATTTTTTTTATTTCACTTTGTTGTCGGGTAACAATTTTTTTTCTTCAATTACGTACTTTTTGTTTTGTAATTACGCACAAAATAAACACGACACGACATGAAATATTATTGTTTACCTATCTCAAACACGACCCAATATTTTTTTAACCAAAAACGAACTTTACCAAAATAAACACGACATGAGATTTTATTACCAATTGTGAACACTAACGTTTTGCAGGATAGTCCTATAATCAAAGGATATTAGATCCAATTTTTTTAAAATTACACTTTGTTTTATCGAGGAACGAAATTTTTGTGGTTTTGTAATTACGCACTTCGAAATTTTTTGCGTTTCACTATTACGTACTTTGAAAAATTGTCGTCGTTTCGCGATTACGTACTTTGAAAAATTTTCATCGTGCCTTCAATCACGGGTATACGCTAGTATATATATATATATATATATATATATATATATATATAGTCATATCATCCCTATACATATATATATACTAATCCTGCACCCCCGAGTTAAAACCCATTAGTGCACCTATCAAAAATCCTGCATTCCCGAGTTAGCACCCATTAATGCACCTATTAATAGAATCCTGCATCCTCGTGTTAACACTCATTAATGAACCTAGCAATAAAATCCTGCATCCCCGGGTTAACACCCATTAATGCACTTAACAATAAAATCATGCATCCCCGGGTTAACACCCATTAATGCACTTAACAATAGAATCCTGCATCCCCGGGTTAACACCCATTAATGAACCTATCCGTAATAGTACAGCACCCCCGGGTTATCACCCATTAGTGCGCCTAAAATAATCGCCCTTGTACACCCGAGTTATCACCCATTACTATTCTTAGCAATAATATCACATAATAGGCCACATCCTATTAAAGTTTATCGGTATTTCTCCAACCTACATATATACACCATATACATATTTTAATCTCAACACTACGTATAGTATAAATATTTAGATTACTATCTCTCTCGTAATCTCCAAGGTACATTCTCTCTATACCGAAATAATTAAAGTATTAATTCCCAGATACTTTTCCCAAAATTCTGTTTTGTTTAAGTTTACCATCGGGTAGTTTCTCTCACTCCAATAAACCGGTAACCTCAAGATTGAACTCTAAAGAAATTCCCAAAAATTCACTACGTCGTTCGAACCAGAAGGATTGTCGCTCGAATGATTCACGTGTCGTTCGAGCGACTTCGCGCGAGATACAGTTCTCGCTCGAACGAGACTTCGCACGACGCGCACCGGTTCGTCCCCTTTGCCCAGAATTTAGCATTTTTCACCATTAAACACCTCAAAAACCTCCACTATGAAATCCCAAACACCCAAACAACAATTCTAAGTGATGCCTTAACATATGTAGATGATTTCTAACAACCTAGAATCATTAAATCTTCAACATACATCAATTAAATACGAAATCCCCAAATTTATTTAACAAGAACCCTAGTTCTTAAATTAAGAGCATAACTCCAACTTAAAGCCATATTTGTTCATGGAAAATTATCATCAATTCTTGAATGTAATCCTATTTACATGGAGGGATTTAAATCTCTTGGAATCTCAGTCCCAATATACGAATCATAACATCATTTTTCATCAAAATTAACTTTCATAATTAATGGGTTATCACCTACTCTAACATGAACAAAATTATTACTAAATCACGAAAGTATAAATATTAACCACTGAAGAAATTGGTATTCAAGATTTCATAATGTTTCATATGGGTTTTCTTTAAATCCCCAAAAGTGTTAAGTTATTAATTACAGAAGAAATGGGTTAGTGAGGTAAGGGGTTTTAGTAGTGAATCTGGACATGGGCATGCTTTGTTATTAGTTGCAATAAAGTTGAAATAATTGTTCAATAAAAATATATTAGAAGACATAATAAAGATAAGAAATAGCTATAAACCACTCAAATAAAGGCCATTTCATTTCTTTGAACTTTATCTTTATAAAGTAAGTTCCGTTCCTTTTTTTTTACTTTTATTATTTTCTTTTCATTTGGCATATCCCTAATGGCTCTCTTCATTGATTTGAATGTTGTGTAATTTTTATAAAATTTTTAAATCATAGTTTTTGTTTATTATTTTGAGTTGTGGCCTTTTATTTATTTATTTTCATCACTGGAAATTTAGTTGCATATTATATTTCAAGATATATATGTTCTCCTCTGAGAGGTGTATACCACATAAAAGTCAATTTTTTTAGGTAATAATTTTTTTAAAATCAGTTTTATGTATTCTTTATATAGTATTTTTTTTGTTAAAATCAACAAATATCTATTATGGAGAAGTAAGGCCAAATGTTTGAGTGATTAGAATATAAGAAATGAGAAGAGGAATTGTATATTGACAAGAGGAGTTCTATATTGAATTTGGAAAAGGATGCGGTGACATGATTTTGGGTTGATAATTTTTTTAATTGTAATTATATAATTATATTTTAACACGCCCGCGTATCGCGCGGGGTTTAAACCTAGTACTACTATAAAATGCTATACAAGCATTTAATTTTGCTTTGCACCTAGCATGTCCACGTGGATTGAAAGGAATTATTATACATTTCTCAACTTGAACGAAAGATGGTTCCTTAACTTAAAAACTGTTTAGCTTCCTCTTCTTCATTCATTTCTTATCAATCTCCTCAGTTTCCATCTCTTTATATCCCAACATTCCTCATTTCATACATCTCCTTTATTCACCAGCCACAGATTTATCTTTATCACCTATACCTCTCGAGCTCGAAATCCTTTACGCCTTAAAATCCTTTTTCATCCCCATCACATCTCCCCGAACCACCACCTGAAAAACTGTTACTAAGGCCATTTAATACACGATTAAACTATTTAAGTAACTCCGAACTATTTTTTGAAGAAACTCTTTTATAGAAATCAAATCAGTTTTTAATTACAAGATGTGTTTAAACTTTGCACGAGATCAGTTCAAGATTTGCTAACTAGTTTTGAAAAACAAAACTAAAACAGTTTTAAATCAGCACGCTAATCAGAATGAGATGAGGAGTTGTAGAAAGATTAATGACAATATATTTTTAACGTGGTAAAACCTCACCCAACTGAGGAAACATCCACGACTCCCTCTACGGAGTAAAAAGAAAAGATCCACTAAAACAAAATATAACAGTTACAAACTATATAACACATATTCACACAAATCAAACCTATACAAGTTTAGGAATGTACCCACTGGTGTCCTTATATCTTTTCCGCAGTTCTGATTATTGATGTTGTTCTCCCAGTTTGCTAACTTCACTTTGTTCCAGTCCTTACGTCGACTCTTATTTTCAAGATCTTATTACCAACACTTTTAGTGTTGTAGTGTGTGAGTGTTTCTGATGGTGATCTGTAAGGACATTTTTCTCATGTCCAACATGTTACAATTGTGTATGTCGTAAGCCGCTACATTTGGCACGTCACCTCAAGATCTCACTCAACGGACTCAATCCGACTTTCCGGAATCAAGCATTTATTATCTCCATCACGTGTCCCTTATCTGCCTCAACGACTTCATGTTCCATGATTTTTGGCTCATAATGCAAGTGGTACGCAAGAGAAGTCAAAACAGTGCAACAAGGCTTGATAGGAAAGTTCGAGGGCAATTTGGTAATTTTACAGCCACCGTCTGGAGGACCGATCAATTGGAAAGTTTAAGAGTTTGCCTCAACAAAGATACTGCAAGAAACGACACCTCAATCCGAGTTACAGTGAACAAGTTATGGCCCGTTGAAAATGGAGATAATTCCAAGAAAAACCTTGGAAATTTTGCTAAGTGTTTATCCCCCTTCCAACGAGTTTCCCCGAACCCAGACCGAACCAGTTCGGGGGGGGGGGGGGGGGGGAACTGGTTCTCCCTGTACGCTGGATAGAATTTTAGAATTTTTATTTTGTGAAACTCTTCATGTGTTTCCCTATAAATACTAACTTCGGGGGAGCAGTTTTGCAAGACTTTGGAAGACGTTTTTTAGAGTCCCAATTTCTCTAGTCTTCATATTTTTTGAGTCCCAAGACTCATGTTTTGATTCACACCATTGCCAAACCCTTGTGAATCTTTTGGTAACCCAAGAACACAACCGTGTGTTTGTTCAAACCTTTGTGCGGAGATCTTTGCAACCGAGGGTTGCGTGTCATTGCTGAGGGAGTCTCTACAAAGTGTTATGACCGCGTGTCATTGAGGAGTGCTACGGTTCTTCCTTTGTTGTTTGGGTTGCGAGTCCTTGGAGGGTGCTGCGTGTATTCTCTTGCTGAGTTCAAGACTGCGTGTCTTTATGGGTTGGCTGCGCGTTGATCCATTGCAGATTTCTCTATGTAATTATAAGTTGCGACTTGTATATTCATAGTGAAATAAAGGTTTTACCCGAAAGGTTTTTTTTCTTGAAATCTGTGTCTCAGCATATTTACTGTGTTCCATGCTTTATATTTGATGGGATGATTTAGATGCATGTCTAGGGGCTGAATTTATTTGATTTAAAAGTAGACTCTGATTAAATAAGGGTTACTTGGAAACTTGCGAATTAATTTAAATCATTATCACACAGTCATATACGACGCATTTTTTTCAAATTGGTATCAGAACAGGTTGCGCTAATTTATTGTGTATTCCTATTTTTTGCAAAATTGTGTGATATTGATTTTTTTTTTAAAATCGGTTTTGTGAAAAATCATAATTTTTCAATGGAACATTCATTTAATGAGGAGCCTATTGTTGAAAAAGTTCACGACCATGCTAAAAATTTAAAAAGTGTGAATTTGAAACTTTGCAAAAGAATTAAAGTTTTGGAAAAAGAAAATTCTCGTTTTAAATCCTCGATGGATATTTTGTAAACGGTTCAAAATCAACTAGATTTTTATCGTGAAATTTTTTTTTCCTTGGACCATGACTTTGTTTCTTTAAAATTGTCCAAGAAGGAGAGTGATGATAAGGTCCTATTTTTAGAAAAAGAATTGGAGGACCTTAGAAATTCGATGGTTTGTGTTTGTGCCAAAGATGATAAAAATATTTTAGTCAATAAGTTTATGGCACGTGAAGAGACTCTTAGGAAACAGTTTGCTTTAATTGAGGGAGAGCTTGATAAACCGTTAAGTTTAATTGAAAATTTGAAAAAGAAGTCCCTTAAATTGGAGGAGTCTAATTCTTTACTTGAGTCAAAAATTTTGAAGTTAAAGAATGATTTGACGGATTCAAGTAGGTTTGATAGTGATGGTAATGGATCATCGTGTTCTCATGCTTCTAATGCTAAAGCCAAAACCATGATTTCTTTTAGAGGGTCAACTAATTCCAAGGATGTTAGAAAAGATCACACTTTAGGTGTCGTTCCACCCGTTTACACATGTTCATATTGTGGTTGGAAAGGTCACCTTAGGAGATTTTGTTTTGATCTTGGAAGAGGTCCTAGGAATTCGAAGTCTAGTGTTTTGTTGGTTCCCAAAACCCCGTGTCGACGTTTCACATCTATTTGGGTTAGGAAATCACTTTTGGATACGCTAGATTTTAGACAAATTGATTCTCGTTTGCTTGCACATGATTCTTCTCTTGTCATATCATATAGATGATTGTGTTTGCATGTTTGTCATACACTAGTTGAGGTTTCATGTTATATATTTGCTAGTGTGTTGACATGTACTTTTTATATGTTTTATTTTTTTGGAAATATTTTGAAAAATACAAAAAGATTTTATTTTGATAAATTTTTTGAAAAATTCAAAAAGATTTTTGTTTTGTTTTGTTTGCACCGTTTATGGATGGACACTTAGGATGACCAAGTCACAACATCATTCCATTTTTTTTCATGTGACTTTGATAGTGTTTTGAGACAATAGGTCAATTCATCCTTGTGCTTTATAATGTTTGGAGTCATTAAGATGTAATTAAGTGTTACTTCCTACATGTTTGACTCACTTTATCCTTTATTGCACACATGCACGGATTTGTTTGATTATTGTGCTTGTCTTATCACATGTTGGTTGGGTGTTTTTACTTCAATCCTATCCTTTAAAACGATCCAAGCGCGATGAAATTTTGGTAAGGAAATTGTGCATTTAAGAACCGCTTTGTGAGTTTGTGTGCTTTATTTTAAAACGGGGAAGGGCTGCGAAAGGTTCATTTTGCCTTTGCGAACACTAAGCCACCATTAAATTGGACCTAAAAAATGGAGGAATTTTATTATCGGGGGTCCAAAGAGGTTTAAAAGAGCCCTGAAAAAAATTAAAGGCAATAAAAAGAAATTCATGCCAAATTATGGGCCATTTAGGTTTTTGCACCAATTCTCCAAAGTTTGAGAATTTAGTTTAACACCTCTAAAATAAAATATATTTGAGGGAGTTTGGTTGGAGAATTAAAACGGGTTTGAACGTCCTTGAAATGCCTGAAAATGCGCTACATAGTTTTGGACGTTATTGGTGTGGAAATCACTTTGAGTTTGATTTGTTGATTTGCATAAGACAATGTCATCTAAATTCAACAAATTTTTACACCTAAGGATACGTTTGATGCTCATTCGTTAGGGGTACACCTATGCATCGTGCGCATATGATTGATTGAGTTGATTTACCTATCGAATATGTTCACACCCATTCATTCCATATCCATGACTTGATTATTTGAGTTTAAATCCATGGTGTGATTTTTGTATCATATTTTTTATTCCAGATGGTGTCTATTTTTTTTGTGCGAAAAATTGAAAAATTAAAAATAGTTTGTGAAGATATTTTGAGCATCTCCTTGCAAGAGCGTGTTTGCCATTTTGATTGATGCCTTGATTTGTATACCGTGACACCTCGATTTTTCTTATTTGATTCATTCTTCTCATTTGTCTATTTGGGGACATCATAAAAAGGGGGAGAAAGAATTATCTTATTTTGGGGGAGTTTAAATTTTGGGGGAGTTTTGAGATTTGACTTATTCTTATCATTTATTGGTATCTGTATTTATCTCATTTCAAACTCGATACGTCACTTGGTATTTTTTTTCCATGTGTGTAGGTACTACATTGATGATCTCTGAATTGTACACCCCGTTGACAAAAGATTTGAGATTCCTGAAGATTTGAAGAACAAACGATGGAGACTATTGATTTGTACTTTTTCCAGTTTTGGGTTCATGTGAGGGTATATTTGTATAGGCAATTTCATATTTTATAATTCGGATTTTTTATTTATGTACCGCCATAGACATAGGGGGAGATTTGTAAGGACATTTTTCTCATGTCCAACATGTTACATTTGTGTATGTCGTACAATGCTACATTTGGCACGTCACCTCAAGATCTCACTCCATGGCCTCAATCCAAATTTCGGGAATTAAGAATTTATTATCTCCATTATATGTCCCTCATCTGCCTCAATGACTTCACGTTCCATGATTTTTGGCTCATAATTAAAGTGGTATGCAAGAGAAGTCAAAATAGTGCAACAAGTCTTGATAGGGAAGTTCAAGGGAAATTTGGTAATTTTACAGCCACCGTCTGGAGGATCGATCAGTTGGAAATTGAAGAGCTTGCCGCAACAAAGATACTGGAAAAAACAACACCTCAATCCAAGCTACGATGAATAAGTTATGGCCCGTTGAAAATGGAGATAATTCCAAGAAAAAACTTGGAAATTTTGCCAAGTGTTTATCCCCCTTCCAGCGAGTTTCCCCGAACCCAGACCAAACCGGTCGCGGGGGGGGGGGGGGGGGGGGGGGGGGGAACCGGTTCGAGGTCCCTGTACGTTGGATAGAATTTTAGAGTTTTTATTTTGTGAAGCTCTTCATGTGTTTCCCTATAAATACTAACTTCAGGGGAGCAGTTTTGCAAGACTTTGGAAGACGTTTTTTAGAGTCATAATTTCTCTAGTCTTCATATTTTTTGGTCCCAAGACTCATGTTTTGATTCACACCATTGCCAAACCCTTGTGAATCTTTTGGTAACCCAAGAACACAACCGTGTGTTTGTTCAAACCTTTGTGGGGAGATCTTTGCAACCGAGGACTGCGTGTCATTGTTGAGGGAGTCTCTACAAAGTGTTATGACTGCGTGTCATTGAGGAGTGCTGCGGTTCTTCCTTTGTTGTTTGGGCTGCGAGTCCTTGGAGGGTGCTGCGTGTATTCTCTGCGTGTCTTTATGGGTTGGCTGCGCGTTGATCCATTGCATATTTCTCTATGTAATTATAAGTTGCGACTTGTATATTCATAGTGAAATAAAGGTTTTACCCGAAAGGTTTTTTTTCCTAAAATCTGTCTCTCAGCATATTTACTGTGTTTCATGCTTTATATTTGATAGGTTGATTTAGATGCATGTCTAGGGGCTGGATTTATTTGATTTAAAAGTAAACTCTGATTAAATAAGGGTTACTTGAAAACTTGCGAATTAATTTAAATCATTATCTCACAGTCATATACGACGCGTTTTTTTCATGATCTAACACATGCATGTACACACTCATGCTTATTTTTACAAACAGTCCTAGCAAATTATAAATCAGATCTATATGCTGTGATTTTCAGTTTCTCTCTTCTTAGGAAACTTGAACCTTGTTTGACCTTTAAAATAAACCCAGAATCCACGGCTATCTTGCTCAGAAGACGTATCAATATCTTAATCAATTTCAGAGTTTTAAAATTGAAAACCGCCAAGTGTGATTCCAACTAGGTCAAAGGTTTTGTTTCAAAAGAACTAGAAACAGAAAAAGTTATTGTTGATTTTGAGTATGAAAACATTTATAGAAAACAATCAACAAAAAATTTCTCAAGACGAGAAACAATGAATGCAGATATAGGTGTAATGTAACATAAAATGCTCAGATCTAAAATTTATATGAAATAGAAACGCAGATCTAGCTTAATGCTTAAGTTGGACACAAGATCTTAAAACGAAGAGGTTATAGCACGAAATCACTAACAAACCACTCTCAAAACTCTCAAACACTTAAGGTTGTGTTTGGTATATATATATATGGTTTTGATAAACGATTTAGGGTTTGAAAAGGGTTTGGACGAATTTAGGGCTAGGGTTTCTAACTCTGGTTTCTCTCTCTCTTCTCTTCTCTATCTAAAATGATGAAGTGGAAAAATTCTTCTAATGGCTGAGGGTGACCCTCCTTATATAGGGAGCCGAGAAGGATCGAGAAGGTAGAGGCAAATCGAGGACTAAGATTAAGTCAAGCAACCTTGACTTCCATCCAACGGTTAAAGGTAAGCGGCTGGTTATAAGTCTTGTAATTGGATGATGAGAGTTTGCGAGTGTTGATACCAAATTTAGTCTGCTGACATGGATCAATAAAGTGAAGACATGTGGTAGTCTACGTGGCAACAACAAACACTTTCGAGGAACTCACACGCTCCGAGGAACCATACTACAACGAGGAACACTGTTTCCCCGAGGAACTCATACGCTCCGAGGAACAAGAACTCTCCGAGGAACTCTTGAGCACCGAGAAGCTTAGGCGGTCCGAGCAACTTAGGCGATCCGAGCTGCACCTCGAACAAAGCATTAATAGCGGGATAACCAACAGTTTGACTATTCATTGAATGCTTATCATTCAGACGCACACGCTTAAGGAGCATTGAATGTATCACCCTTTCATATGTACATCATTTAATGTATTACCCTTTCACATTACAGCCTCAGGGCTATAAATACATTGTACAATCCTCATTGAGGCGGATCCAGATCGGAATTTCTTGAGATAATTTGTAATCGAGAATTCCCATACAAACAACAATACCAAAACAGTGGATGTAGGCCATTCTTATAAGGCTGAATCACTTTAAAAGTTCTTTGTCTCATTTATTTATCTATGATTGAATAATTAGAGTAATCTAATTTTTACATCAACAGATTGGCGCCGTCTGTGGGAAACGACTGGTAATATCGTTTTCCATAAAAAAAACAATCCATTACGAATGGCTGACATTCCGGAATCCAGCAATCGAAACGCTGGAACCCCTCCAAATCCATCTGCTCCGCCAAATATTCCAGATCTGGCCGGAATAATGACAAATCTGGCTCAGGGTCAGACCGTCATGAAAGAAACCATGCGACAACTCATCCAAACCCTTCATGGCGGTCCACCAACCTATTCAGGACTACGGAGTATTAAAAAAAACACCCGTGCACCATCCTCACGTACTAGGAGTACCAATTCATATCGCGATGAGGAATCTGAAGATTTTTCTTATCAACCTGGACGAACTTTGTCAGTGCGAGCCATAGATACAGAACAACGTATCACTCTTTCTCCAGAAAGGGTTAGTGCGTTAGAGAGGTTAAGCAGGGTATCACCTTTTGATCGATTAGGACTTAGAAGGAGTAGAAGTCCTCCTAAAGTTGTATCGAGGAGTTTTCAACGACCATCAGATTTAAGGAAAGGGTCTGCCCAGTCGCGACCAGCTGCTCGTCAAGATAGATCTCATGAGCGACTAGCTGCTCGTCAAGATAGATCTCAGGAAGCCACATCCACGCGATCAGTTGCTCGAACCAACAGGACCGAGGAAGGAAATGATGCATGGAAATGCTCTATTCAAAGGCTGGAGGATAGATTAGGGGAAATGGCTAAAGCTAAGAACCGCCTACAACGAACCTTTGTTCGAGGAACACCTTTTGTCCAGTTCATTGTAGATTTTCCAACACCATCAAAGTTCAAAGCACCTGTTGTGACCCCCAAGTATGATGGAAAGACTGACCCTGTCCTTCATATAGAACAATACCAGGCTGCAGCCAACATCTATGCTGTTCCAGATGAGATGAGATGCATGGCATTCTCGGGAACTCTTACCGGATCTGCTCAAATATGGTATAATAATCTTCCTCGGGGTAAGATTTTAACTTTTCTTCAACTGGCCGAGTTATTTATTGAGAATTTTTGTTTTGGGGCAAAGCCAGTTAAACGAGTAGCACATTTGTTAAGTGTTAGACAAAAAGCTGGTGAGAGTACCAGAGATTATATAACTCGTTTTAATAACGAGAAACTTGAAGTCATTGATTATGGGGAGAAGACAACTATTACTACCTTAATGAGTGGACTACTGTCGAACAAGTTGTACTACACTTTGGCCAAAGATCCACCTCGAACCATGTCAAACCTGATGGGAAAAGCGTCCAAAATTATGAACGCCGAGGAGGCTATGGTTGCGAAGAAGAATATGGATGCTAAAGAAACCAAGGTGGAAGGTGATAAAACTAAGAAGAAAGAGCATAAGAACAATGGTAATGACAAGCATTCAAAAAACAGGTCGGTATGGGACGTGATGAAGAAATATGATAATTACACTCCTTTGAAGAAGGATATCAACCATGTTCTAGAGGAAATCAAGAACAACGAGGAACTAAACTGGCCAGAGAAAATGAAGGCAGACCCTGACAAGATAAATAAGGCGAAGTATTGCGAGTTCCATAAAGATCATGGCCATATGACCAAGAATTGCATAGCTCTTCAAAATGAAATTGAAACACTCATCCGACGAGGAAAGCTGTCAAAGTATGTTGATCGGGGAAACGAAAGAAGAAACAACGACCGAGCAAGAGAGAGGTATAGATCTCCTCGTCTAGGAGAGGAGAACAAGAAAAGAAACCATGAAGTTGATCCAGAAGATGACCCCGATCTTCCCAAGAGACCAAGGCAGCCAGAACGAGAGGTATTTTCAATACGCTTTGGGTCATTTGACTGTAATGTTATAACAGGTGGAGATGAAGGAGGAGGAGATCTTACTGCAGAGAGAAAAGCTTACCTCGGTGAGGCTCAAGCTTGCTCGTACATTCAGCGAATAAATCTAGCTGAAGAGGATCGCCCGAGAAAGGTGAATAAAGAGAAATTGGTCATTGGTTTCTCAAAGAATGACCTTGCAGGTGTTCTATATCCTCATGATGACCCACTGGTGATCAAGATGAGAATGAAAGAGGTTATAATTTCAAGAGTATTGGTAGACAATAGTAGCTCGACAGACATCATGTTCTACTCGTGTTTCGATAGTTTAAATCTAAAGCTATCTCAACTGGAGCCTTATCACAGACCCCTCATCGGTTTTGCTGTCGAGAAAGTATTTCCACTTGGGATGATCAAGTTGGATATATTAATTGGTACGTGGCCTGCTTGTCGAACAAAAAGAATACGTTTCTTCGTGATGGATAATAATGTTCAATCATCATACAATATCATCATGGGAAGAGTAGGATTGAAGAAGTTCGAGGCTGTACCATCTACAGTACATCAGTGCCTAAAATTTCCACCAAATTTTGGAGTAGGAGTTGTGAAAGGCGAGAAGAAAGTAGCTCGGGAATGTTATAATTCATCCACCGAGCAAGAAGAACTGGAAGAATCAAGGAAAAAGACTACTACCTATCAAGTGGATAAAGGTGCAGAAATTGAAACATTGGATCTTAGAGATGAGTCACAACTCGTGAAGGGCCAAGTGGTGGAAGCTACTGAAAACATCATTCTAGACGACGAGCACCCTGAACGTACTACTCAAGTAGGTTCGTCGTTGGAAGCCTCATTGAAACAAGAATTGATAACTTTCCTTAGAAGTAGAAAACAAACTTTTGCGTGGAGTCATGAAGATATGCCGGGGATAGACCCAAATTTCTTATGTCACGAGCTCAATGTGAATAAGGAGATCAAGCCTGTGAAGCAGAGAAAAAGAGTATTCAGTCTTGAGAAGAATCAAGCTATACAGGAGGAAGTCGGGAAGCTCCAGAAAGCTTGCTTCATTGAAGATGTTAAATATCCAGACTGGTTAGCCAATGTGGTGATGGTAAAGAAGAAGAACAACAAATGGAGGATGTGTGTAGACTTCACCGAACTCAACAAAGCATGCCCAAAGGATCACTTTCCATTGCCCCGAATTGATCAACTGGTAGATGCTACCTCGGGACATGAGTTGCTGAGTTTCATGGATGCTTATTCTGGCTACAATTAGATTAAAATGAAACCTGAAGACAGGGAGAGTACTTCTTTCATTACCCCTAAGGGAACTTATTGTTATAATGTTATGCCTTTTGGTTTGAAAAATACAGGTGCGACAGATCAGCGGCTGATGAACAAGGTTTTTGCTGAACAAATCAGTTGCAATATGGAAGTCTATGTTGACGATATGCTGACAAAAAGCAAGAACGCTGCCGATCATCTAGTTTACTTAAGTCAGACTTTTGATCAACTGGATAAATATCAAATGAAGCTGAACCCGACGAAGTGCATATTTGGAGTACGAGAAGGCATGTTTCTCAGGTACATTGTCAATCAACAAGGCATTGAGGCAAATCCTAAAAAGATCAAAGATCTATTAGGGCTGCGATCTCCAATGACGAAGAAGGAAGTACAGAGTCTCACAGGATGAGTAGCAGCACTCAACAGATTTGTGTCACGAGCAACTGATAGATGTCTCCCATTCTTCAAGACACTCCGAAAGACTTTTGAGTGGAATGATGAATGTGAGAAGGCTTTTCAAGACTTGAAGAAATACTTGGGAGCACCTCCACTGTTGTCCAGGCCAGTGATGGGAGAAAAATTGTACCTGTATCTAGCAGTGTCGGAGAATGCAATTAGCTCGGCGTTGATCAGAGTGGAGAATGGAGTGCAGAAGCCAATTTATTATACGAGTAAGGCCTTCCGAGGAGCAGAGATCACATATCCAAAGCTGGAAAAGTTAGCACTGGCGTTGATTGAAGCGAGTAGAAGAATGAGGCCATACTTCCAGGCTCATACCATAGTCGTATATACTGATATGCCATTGAGGCAAGCCGTTCATAAACCAGAAAAATCAGGGAGATTGATGTACTGGGCAATAGAGCTCGGTGAATATGATATAGTCTATGAACCCAGATCATCACTAAAAGGGCAGGCTGTAGCAGATTTTATAGCAGAATTCACCTATCCTGATACCCCCGAGGAGCAAAAGTTGCTCGCCGATCAACCTGTGAATGTTACAGGATCAACAAACATAAGCTCAGACCAACTCCGGTTGGTAAAAGGGCAAGTGGATGTTACAAGATCATCAAATTCGAGCTCAGACCAATTCTGATTGGTAAAAGAGAAAGGAGAGATGATCGACGAAGAGCAAGAAATATCCGAGGAGGATAAAAGGAAGCAACAAATATTTCACCGAGGAACTCTGACTGATCAGAAATTTGAAGACGAGTTACTTATATGGAGGCTATATGTAGATGGCTCATCTTGCACTGCAGGATATGGCACGGGAATAGTTTTGAGCACTCCGGATGAGGTCGATATGGAATACGCCCTGCGTTTCCAATTCAAAGCTTTCAACAATGAGGCTGAGTATGAAGCCATGATTGCAGGACTTAGTTTGGTAAAAATTATGGAGGCGCAACAAATTATTGTCTTTAGTGATTCTCAATTGATCGTAAATCAAATGTTGGGAGTATATGCAGTTAGAGGAGAATTAATGATCAGATATCATGCAAAGGCAAAGGAGCTGGTGTCAGAATTTATCGCTGTTCAGCTGGTCATAATACCAAGAATGGAGAATGCGAGAGCAGACGCCCTAACTCGACTAGCATCAGCTACTTGCACCGAGCTACGACGAACAATCCCAATTGAAGTGTTGGCTGGTCGTAGTATAGATGAAGATCTGATGATGAACTTTATTACCCTTGATTTAGGACCATCTTGGATGGATCCCATCAGGGCATATATTGAAGAGGGAGAATTGCCAATTGACAAGATCGCAGCCAAGAAATTGAAGTTTAAAGCTTCTCGGTATGTATTAACTAACGGTATTCCGTATAGACGAGGAATTATGGCAGGTTTGCAGAGATGTGTACATCCCTCCGAGGTGAAAGATTTGATTGAAGAGATCCATGAAGGGTCCTGTGGAGCACATGTAGCAGGTCGAACGCTTTTATAAAGGGTGATGACGCAGGGATACTACTGGACGATGATGAGGGCTGATTGTATAGCCTATGCAAAGAAGTGTGACAAGTGCCAACGTTTTTCCTCCATCTGAAGAGCTCCACAAGCATTGTTGACACCCATAACTTCCCCTTGGCCATTTTCCATGCGGGGAATTGATTTGGTTGGGCCACTGCCAACGACCCGAGGAAGGTTCAAATACCTCGTCGTCGCAGTTGATTATTTTACTAAGTGGGTAGAAGCTGAGCCACTCATTGATATGACGTACGAGAAGGTGTACCAATTTGTTTGGAAGAACATCATTTGTCGATATGGTTTTCCTCATGCTTTCATCACAGACCATGGAACACAATTTGATAACGAGGAGTTCGATGCCTATTGTCGTCAATCAAATATTTTGAAGATCCACTCAGTACCAGGCCATCCTCAAAGCAATGGACAAACTGAAGTGACAAACAGAACGCTGCTGAATGGTTTGAAAAAAAGATTGGATGATGCGAAAGCAAACTAGATCAATGAGCTACAATCAGTACTTTGGGCTTACCGAACTACTCCCCGAGTAGCAACATGAGAATCACCATATATGCTGGCGTTTGGAAGTGAAGCTGTAATACCTGCCGAGTTGGGCCTCCCAACAGACAGGGTTCTGAATTTTAATTCCTCTGTCAGCGACTTAATGAGAAGACTGGATTTAGACATGCTCGAGGAAGTTAGAGAAGAAGCAGCCATTAGAAACGCTGCTTACCAGCAACGAACAGCTTTGTTCTACAACAAAAGGGTGAAGAAGTGCGACCTGAAAGAAGGAGATTATGTGCTGAAGAAAGTCATTCAAAAGCACAATAAGCTGGAGGCAAACTGGCATGGACCATACCGAGTTACATAAGTTGTTCGACCAGGAACTTACCGAATAGCAACTCTAGAAGGGGAGGAGTTTAAAAATGCATGGAACGCAGAGCACCTGCGTAAATATTATCAGTGATGAATAAAATGAAGATATTCTGCCGAATTCTTTCTTTTTATTGAAAGTTTTTTGGGGAATACTAGTGTTACACACTACTCGACAAAGCTCAAGCTCAAGCTCAGGCTACTCAAATTTTTTCTTGAAAATGCCAACTAAGGTTGGTCGAGAAACCAATATTCCTCTGGGAAGTAAAGCTACAAATATTCCTCCGGGAAGTAAATCTACCTATATTCCTCCGGGAAGTAAAGCTACCAATATTCCTCCAGGAAGTAAAGCTACCAATATTCCTCCGGGAAGTAAAGCTACCAATATTCCTCCGGGAAGTAAAGCTACCTGTATTCCTCCGGGAAGTAAAGCTACTTGTATTCCTCCGGGAAGAAAAAAATTTGTATTCCTCCGGGAAGAAAAACTTATATTCCTACTAGAAATAAAATTGTGTTTCTCGGGAAGTAAATATATTCTCGAAAATGCCAACTTGAGTTGGTCGGGAAGTAAAATTATTTCAAAAAGACTAACTATGGCTGGTCGGGGATAAAAACCAACCAATTGTAGTTGGTCGACAAGGAAAATTTATCGACCTTGGTTGGTTGGAAACATTTAAGAGAAAAATCTACTAACTATGGCTGGTCGGGATAAAAACCCACTAACTGTAGTTGGTCGACATGGATAATTTAACGACCTTGGTTGGTTGGAAGCATTTTAAACATTTCTTGATACTCGTTAATTTATTGCTAAGTTGGTCGAGAAACAAAACTTTATTATTAAATGATCGAGCAACATTTTTGATACTCGTAATTATTACTAAGTTGGTCGAGAAACAAAATGTTGTTTTTGCCAAATGACTATCACAAGTTCAAACTACACAATATTGTTATCTTTTTATCAGATATGCATGCACAAATATAAAGTGTTATAAGAAAACAACGAATAGAAATGAAAGTCTTTCATTAAATCCAAAACAGATTACATTGATAACAAAATGAAAGTTACATTGATATGTATACTAAAAATTACATCAAAATTCCTACTCTACTGGTTTTTCCCCCTCTGCTTTTGACACAGGTTCCTCGCCAGCAGGCGGATCATTTAAAGCCAGAGGAGAATTTATGAAGTTGAGATCCTTTAACATCCTAACATTCATCACGGATGGTCGATCTAGAAGGTGCTCGAGACGAGATACTTTAACAATTGAATATAGATTGTAATCGCCGAGATACTTGGAAATCAAGCTCTGAGGAATGGCCCGAGCAGGGATCCAACTCATGTCCAGTTTGTATGGTGGCACAGGTAAGTCGAGCAGCCCGGGATCATGGTAGTCCCACAGGTAATGACCCTGTTCGAGCTGCAGCACACCTAAGGCATTCAACCAGCCTTGCTTGTATCCCTCATTATTGGCATTCTGGATACGATCGTCCAAGTGAAAGAGAGATTCGTTGTATCCAGCCATCCAGAACTCCCTGGGCTCTTTGTGGAACTGATATGTTAATCTGTCCAGCTGCTCGTGGAGATTTTTAATGAAGAGATCTTTGTTCTCCAAGGTAGATCCAAGTCCCTGATCTTCTTTGACATTTCAGCCATCGCCTGGTTCTTCGCCATTAACTGGAAGGCCTGGTTCTCTATGGCAGACTGAGTCCTTTATTCCTCGACAGGAATCCGAGCTGCTCTTTCTCGTCCCCGAGAAGATGTGGAAGGAACAGACCTCTTCAAGGTTTCCAACTCATCCCTCAAGTTGGCGTTCTCGACCTCTAAGAACGAGAATCCCTCATCGGTCACTGGGATTAAGGCTTTTGAAGAAGAGGCTGCAGACTTCAACTGTGATAGCTCTTTCTGCAAGTTATTGTTCTCTTGCTCTAGCAACTCGACAATTTGTCTGCATTCCTCCACCTCTCCCCTCAGAGTTCTCTCCCTCACCTCGTAGCCAGCAAAATGCTTCTCGTACCCCTTGTCAGCATTGAGTTGCTGGTACTTCTTCTCGTACCCCTCATGCAACAGGGCAGTGGATTCTTTGTATTGTAGCTGAAGGTCTTCAAGGGTGCCTTGGAGATCCTCGATCGTATCATAATAAGCCACATTATTGGACACTGCTCGATCAAGTAGACACTTCAGATATTGATATGCTTCAACTGCCTGTTCTGAAGCATCTTGGACGAGGATGTCGACAACTTGTGCTGCACTCAATTCTATGTGACCAACCTTAAAGTATTCATTACATTGTCGCAGCAGCTTTGTATCATGGGCAGATAACAATTCTATCCCGGCCAGAAACTAGCAGAGAAAGAAAAAGCAGTAATCAATAAGAATCAAGACAAAGTATGAAGATAGACAACAGTATGCAAAAAAGTCCAAGTTTTATTAGATCATAAAGTTCAGAGTTACATATGCTGGGTTACAATTTACAAAAGAAAAATGTAAAGATAAACCCGAACAACTCTACACCTTTTCCTTGTCTCCCAAAACCTTCTCAGGAGGCTGGGATGAGGAAGTAGGTTACTCGGAGGGAATGGATAGTTGCTCGGGGAGCAATGGCAGTTGTTCGGAGGAAGTAACAATCTGCTAAAGTTCCTCGGCAGTAGGCTGAATGGCAGGGGGATGATCTCCCATCACCATAGAAGACTCTTCTGAGGCAGCTTCGTCCTCTTCAAGATCTTCTGGGGTTGGAGGGGGACCAGGAATGTGTTGCTAGAAAAGCTAAGAAGATTCATCAACTTTAAATTTCTTGGAGAGCAGCAACCTATCCATCCCCAAAGTATTTGAGACTGCCATAGTCCACTTGCGACACCATGGCAGCCAACCCCTTGTTCCAACCCTTGTCCCAGCCAGCGCTGAAGGACTTCTTCACAGCCATCTTCCTCTTCAACTTCTCCGAGGAAAGCTTCTAGGACAACAGGTTATCAGCAGCTTTCAATTTATTTTCAACCTCCTCCTTCTGCCGACTTACTTCCCGAAGTTGAGCCAACTCCTCCTCGGCAGCCTTGAGTTTATTTTCAAACTCTCCAGCAGTCTTGAGCTTCTCTTTGAGCTCCTTATTTGCCTTCTCCAGGGCATTTATTCTCTTCTCTAACTCCTTGTAGGCATCAACAGCTCGAGCTTTTTCCTGCTCGGTGGAGGCAAGCTTCTTCTGCCAGACAGCCTTGTCAGTAGCATATGTCTGGCGAGAATCATCCAAAGACTTGATAGCTTCTTCCAAAGCTCCCCCATGATGGACGAGGAGCATGAAGCTGTAATTGCTTCATCCTTATTCAGAATTATATTAAAGCAGCTCGTCAACTGTGAAAGGAAAAAGAAAACAAGTCAAAAACAGAAATGACAAAGGAAATATGAAAAGTTCAAAGTAAGAAGACTTACAGAAGCAAGGTGACGAGCAGCTAACGAGGTGACCATGTCCAGGGTAAAGTTTTCTTCAGTACCTTGGACCTCGGGAATGATCCAGGACTTTACCGAGCTCATGGCAGAGCTCGGGGGAACAAAAGTTGGAACCCCAGTTCCAGTAGCTGGGGGCTGAGTAATGGTGTCAGCCAAATTGACCGAGGAGCTTTTCTTCAGCCTCCTCGGGGGAACAGGAACAGATTCAACCAAGGAAGAACCCTTTGTCGGTGATATTATAATCACCTCTCCAGGAGCAACAGACCTGCTCGGAGCCACTGCGGGCTTCTCGGCAACCTTCACGATAGCAGCCGAGGAAGGTGCATCATTCTTCTTTGTCCCCTCCCCTGGGACATCAACCTTACTTCTTTTTGCCTCACCAGAGCCGGAGGCAGGTTTCTCGAAGAGAGTGGGAGGTCTTCTTCTCTTAATCCTTTCGCTTAAAGGGACGTGAGATTTAGGTGAGGAGCTGGTGGAAGCTGGTACTGGCTCCGATTCACTTATTACTGGACGAGCAGTAAAAGAGGTGGTATAGCTCTTGTATTGCAGCAGATATGATGCCAACCTAATATGCTCGTCAGCAACAGATTGATGCAGGCTCCAGATAAGTTTCAAATGCCTTATATTGACATCTGCTTCTTTTGGGCACTTTCTTTTACTGTCAACTGTAAATAAATAAATAAACATTGAAATATCAGTGGCACATTTTATCAAACACAAAAGAAGCATGGTTTTAAAATAAGTAAAACGAAATAAAAATAACCTATCCCATTGCCATAAGGAGGTCATCTGGGACCCTGGTAAACCTCATCTCTAGTTAATGGAGGGTGTTGCTAATTTTTCATGACAACCCTATGCTCAAAATAATCCCTATTGGCATCAGGGAGATTGACTACTAAGGCTCTATTTAAAAATCTAGTTTTTAAATAAAAAATGTTATCATTAACTGCCCATCTATAGCAAAACATAATCTCAGGAATTCCTATGCGAGTTCCATGGATTTGATTTAATCTATGCACCCCATTAACTATTCTCCATGTATTGGGGGCTATTCTTGCAGGAACAACGTCAAAGTACTGACAGAATTCCAAACACAAGGGATTTGGTGAAAAAGAAAATCCACACTCAGCAATAAAAAGACTGGGGAACCAATGTCCCTCAGCCAAGCGGAAATAATCAGAAGGCTCAGAAAGCTCTTCCAGAACAACCCAGGAGGGAATAGAAAAATCAGAACGAAACTTATCAAGAGATTCAACAGGGTAAACCATGATGAATTAAAGAAATGAAGAAGAAGGAAGAAAATCTTACAGAAAAAGAGTGGATCTGATGACAACGGACGATGGAAAAGATGAATACACAAGAGAGAAAGAGACGACAGAAAACTCGAAAATATAAATTTGAAAAGGTAGAAGACGATGGGAGCGTCTGTGAAGTTTAAATACCTTGCCTTGGGAAATGGTGAAGTAATGATTACAAAAGAAATAATTACGCTACCGACGGCTAGAGGAACAAAAAGGGCGCGACAATCGAAGCGAGAAGAAACGATTACGCCACCGGCGGCTAAAAAGATAAAAAGTACGCAGAGATCGAGGCGGTTGTGAAAATTTAAAAAGCCTGATTCTACGAATTTTTAAAGAGAAATAAATACAAGGGAAACATTCCTAAAAATCAGGAGGACTATTTAAAGCTATCATATTCCGAGAAAGAATGTTCCATACTCCTCAAAATTCGAACTATGAAACATTGGGGGCTTCGGTTGATACCAAATTTAGTCTGCTGACATGTATCAATAAAGTGAAGACACGTGGCAGTCTAAGTGGCAACAACAAACACTTTTGAGGAACTCACACGCTCCGAGGAACCATACTACAACGAGGAACACTGTTTCCCCGAGGAACTCATACGCTCCGAGGAACGAGAACTCTCCGAGGAACTCTTGAGCACCGAGAAGCTTAGGCGGTCCGAGCAACTCAGGCGGTCCGAGCTGCACCTCGAACAAAGCATTAATAGCGGGATAACCAATAGTTTGACTATTCATTGAATGCTTATCATTCAGACGCACACGCTTAAGGAGCATTGAATGTATCACCCTTTCATATGTACATCATTTAATGTATTACCCTTTCACATTACAGCCTCAGGGCTATAAATACATTGTACAATCCTCATTGAGGCGGATCCAGACCGGAATTTCTTGAGATAATTTGTAATCGAGAATTCCCATACAAACAACAATACCAAAACAGTGGATGTAGGCCATTCTTATAAGGCTGAACCACTTTAAAAGTTCTTTGTCTCATTTATTTATCTGTGATTGAATAATTAGAGTAATCTAATTTTTTACATCAACAGCGAGGATTGGGATAGGAACGCATGCAGATCGTCGATTAACTCAATCCAAGGGCTGATAAAACTCACTGGTTTACTCTCTAAGAAGAAACACACATACAACAAATAAGAATGCAACATGTGTAAGGAAAACATAGGTTATCAAACGCGCGTCCAAAATAATTAAATAAGCACCCTGATGTCTCTAGCGCTTTCGGCTTCTACCCAAGTGAACTTTTCAGGGATAAAAAATAATTATCAGTATATATATAAAGACCCCAAAACTTTTTAATTCTATTTTTAATTAAGAAAGAAATTGTTTTAAAATCCTTATAAATTCCCAAAAAAATATAAAAAGTTATTTGAAGGGAAATTAACACACACAACACACATACAAATAATTTAAACAATATGTGAACAATGTATGTTGTTTTAAAGTGTGTGAGTGACAATGATTTATACCTTGATCTATCAAACAAGAGGAATGAATTTTATTGAAGAGTCTGAGGCTCTTTGGTATCTAGGATGGGGACTCAATTTTGTCTCTATTTCCAAAATAGATGAGCACTTATACAATATAGACTCAAGTGAGTCAAGAGTATATGGTGCTTCAATCTCCCCCTTTGGAAATATGAGTCAAAATATCCTTTGAGTCATCTTGGACTCGTAGGGAAACAAAAAGAAAAGGAAAAACCTATTCCTATAAAAAAATTATATCTACCCATGTCCTAGAAAAGAAAATTACATAACTCAAGTAATTAAAATTTAATACCCTATTACAACTGTTGAATATAACAGAGAATAAATGTACAGAATCCTGCAAATAATCACTAAGATCAAGTTCTTTAGAATATGTACAAAATAAATGACGTCATTGGACTCAAATTTCTCCCCCATTTTGTCTCAAATGGACAAAGGGAAAAACTATGTAAATCCAAAAGTTTATTCAGCACAAACCATTCCAATTGATTTACGCAAAGAAATGAATCCATTGTAATCCAAAGGTTTGGTAAACATATCTATGAGTTGAAAATCAGTAGGAAGATAATTGATTTATAATTCGTTAGTCTCAACAAATTCGCATATAAAGTGGTCTTATTTTTATGTGTTTTGTTCGCGAGTGTTGAAGATGATTTTTAGATATATTGATTGCGCTTTGATTACCATAGTAGAGATGTAATTGTTCCTCTTTAATACCATAATCACTTAGAATTTGCTTAAGCCAGAGTAATTGAGTTTAGCAACTGCCAGCGGCTATGTATTCAGATTCAGCAGTGGATAAAGAAGTGCAGTTTTGCTTCTTACTTCTCCAACCTACCAAGTTATTACCAATATAGTAACATGCGCCTCATGTGCTCTTGCTATCGTCAGTACACCTTGCCAATCAGCATCAGTGTATCCTATTATAGTGCTGCGAGTATCATTGGTGTACCATAGTCTCAAGTTTAGAGTGCCTTTAATGTATTTTATAATTCTTTTAACACACGTTAAATGGATCTGTTTAGGATTTTTTGGTAACGAGCACACATGCAAACAACATACATAATGTCAGGACGCGAGGCAGTAAGATATAATAAGGTTCCAATCATACTACGATAAAGGGTTGAATCTACGGATTTCTCAGTTTCATCTTTAGACAGTTTGACCGTAGTACTCATGGGTGTTTTAGCATCTTTTGCACTCTCAAGGATGAATTTTTTAATAATCTCTAATGCGTATTTGGATTGCGAAACGAATAATCCTTATGAATTTTGTTTGACTTGAAGTCCTAAGAAAAATTGCAACTCCCCCATGAGAGACATTTGAAATTCTTTATGCATAATTTCAGAAAAAGATTTAACTTCATTTTGGGAGGTTGATCCAAAGATGATATCGTCAACATATAGTTGAGCTATAATGATATGATTGTCAAAATGTTTGACAAAAAGGGTTTGACCATTTCCACCTCTCTTAAAACCTTTGTCTAAGAGAAAGTTGGAAAGGCGCTCATACCAGGCTCTTGGGGTTTGTTTTAGGCCATACAAAGCCTTTTTAAGACGAAAGAAATGATTTGGATATTTAGGGTCAATAAACCCTTTTGGCTGTTCTACATAGGTCTCCTCAGTTAAGATTCCATTAAGGAAGGTAGATTTGACATCCATTTGGTAAAGCGTAAAATGTAAGTAGCAGGCTATGGCAAAGAGAAGACGAACAGATTCTAATCGAGTAACAGGAGCAAAAGTCTCATTAAAATATATTCCCTCTATTTGAGAGTATCCTTGAGCAACGAATCTGGCTTTGTTTCTAATGACTATTCCACTTTCATCAGATTTATTTTTAAATATCCAACGTGTGCCAATAACCTTTTTGTGATCTGGCCTAGGTACAAGATACCAAACATCATGAATGACGAATTGAGGAAGTTCTTCTTGCATTGCAGAAATCCAATGAGGATCATTCAATGCATCATTAACATTCTTTGGTTCCACAAGGGAAATAAAACATGAATAATGAGCAAAGTTTCTTAATTGAGATCTTGTACGCACAAGTTCACTAGGGTTACTAACAACGTTATCTATGGGATGGTCTTTAGCAACCTAATTAGGTACTTTCGGTGTCTCAATTAGTAAAGAATCATCTATTTCTGAAGAGTCATTTTCTAAAATATTTTCAGACTCTACCACAATAGTTGGTTCTCCAGTATTACTCTCTACAGTAGTATCACTTACAATAACATTTATGGATTCCATTAAGGTCTTAGTGTGAAGATTATAGACACGATATGCTCTACTGTTAGGAGAGTATCCTAGAAAAATGGCTTTATCTCCACGAGTCTCAAATTTAGACAAGTGTTCTCTGTCTTTGCAGACATAACACGTACTACCAAAGGTTCTAAGGTACTTAAGATTGGGATTTTTCCCATACCAAATTTCGTAAGGAGTTTATTTAGAGTTCTTTCTAATATAGACCCTATTTATAATGTGACAAGCAGTACGAATGGCTTCTACCCAAAAATACTTAGGTAAAGTCTTTGTATGAATCATAACACGTGCCATCTCTTGAAGGGTGCGATTCTTTCTCTCAGCTATACCGTTCTGTTGAGGAGTCTTAGGAGCACTAAATTTATGTTTGTAACCATTATAGTCACAATACTCTATAACACGAGTATCAATGAATTCTCCACCTCTATCACTACGAATTCTATTTACTTGAGTATTTTTCTCACTTTCAATGCGAAGTAAGATTTTCAAAATTTTTTGGAAAGTGTCAGATTTCTGTTTTAAGAAAGCTACCGAAGTAAATCTGGTGAAGTCATCAACCATAACTAGAATGTAACTGTGTCCAAAACGACTAACAGTTTGAGAAGGACCCGTTAGGTCCATATGGATGAGCTCCAAAGGTTTAGAGGTTAGGATATCTTTGACTTTCTTATAAGGGGCTTTAACAATTTTACCTTCCTGACATGAACCACAGACAATATTAGAAATAGGTTTGATCTTAGGAATACCTCTAACTATTTCTTGAGAAGTCAGTCTACTAAGGTTTTCGTAATTTATGTGACCCATATGATTATGCTATATCTCATTGTCATCCATTTTGGCAATGCTACAGATCTCAGCACTATTTTGAACAGTATAACAATTATCCGGAGTCCTGAGTCCTATAATAATGCACTCACCTTTTTCATTTAAAATTTTGCAATTATTCTTTGAAAAGGTGACAGTATGATTTGAGTCACAAAATTGTGAGATACTGAGTAGGTTTGCCTTAATACCTTTTACTAGAAGAAAATTTTCAAGTAAAGGTAATCCTTCTTCTCGGAGTGTTCCTTTACTAATTATTTGAGATGATACACCATCAACAAAAATAACTTTTCCTCCAGCAAAGATGGTTTTGTTTAAGAGTTTGGTATCATCCCCAGTCATGTGCTTTGAACATCCAGAGTCTAAATACCAACTAAAAGGAGTGTGTTCGGCTTTTAAAGCAGTAATAATAATATTACACTTCATCTGGGATAATAGCTCATCTTTTCTAACCCAAACAGCTCTTGTTTTCATTTTGCGCTTGTTTGCCCTTAATTGATAAAATTTGTGAGCATTAGATTTTTTTTAAAAAATGTTTTGCGCGTGAGGCTGAATTTTATGGAAAGTGAGAGCATTTGGTTTAGAAAAGTGTTTAGGAATCCTTCTTGGAAATGATATTTTAGGTTTGGTCTTTCTCCTTTTATAGTTAGAGTTTTTGTCTGGTTGTCTAGGAAGAACATAATTGTTATGGCTTCTCCTAGAATAGTTAAAGTTTTAGTACACAGGAGTAATAGAGACAGGTTTAGCTATACGTCTAGAGTAGCATCCTTCAAAGGAATGACCATATAAGTCACAGTACGAGCAGTATAGATTGCTCGAAGATGGTATCTCCTTAGGAAAGTCTCTAAATATAGGCTTGATGAAATTTTAAGGTTGAACCTTAATCCTAGGGAGTAGAGTTTGAAAGACCGAATCACTCTTCCTAATAGGGGGCAGACATATTTAGTCTTAAGTGGACTTTCACACTTAGAGCAACTTGATTCCCCATATCAAACTTAGATTGGTTTTTGTCAAACTCATTTTTCAGAACATTAAAATCTGGACAAGTATCCATAGGTCTTTTACCTCCTGACACAAACTTAATTGGTTCAAAGATTTTAGTTTGAGTCTTCAAATTGGGGAAAAATCCTATTCCAGTTCGATCATCAGAATTGGTTTTGGAATCAGCAGCAAATCCATCAAAACAGTTTGAATTATTTTCAAATTTAGCAAATTTTTTTAAGACTGTTGCTGTCTTTTCTTTGGATTGTTGCAATTCTAATAATGTCCCTTTATATTTTTTTCTCCAGACTTTCATTTTCTTCAATCAAATTCTTCAATTTTTGATCAAAAGTTTTAACTTCATTTTCATGAGTTAGACATTGGGTAGTATACTCTTCAGCATTAAGTTTAACCATCAGACTTAGGTCTTCTAATTTCTTAGTGAGATCTTTTACTATCTTTTGTAGTATAGTCCTTTTCTTGAGAGTTTTTGCATAAAGTGTGTGAATGTCAGGGAGGTCTTCATTGCCTGAGTCACTAAGTGAAGTGTGTGAAGTTACCCCTAAGGATTCATTTCTTAAACTCGTGCACCCATGGACATCGTCATTATCGCATTCCCTTTGACTCTCACACCCCGTGGTAGAAGTAGCAATATTCTCAGAAATTAAAGCATCTAAACCAGTAGCAGCATGATTCATAACAAAAGAAGTAGAGTTACTAGCATCATTGTCATACATAGGCATATCATCATTGTATATAATCTTAGCAAATAAAGACATGCAAGGATAAAAAAATTAGAAGATTTAGGTTCCTCATTCTCAGAGTCACTTGAATCATCCATGTTTTGCAAATGTTAGCCCTAGTATGTTTATCTGCAGTGTTCAGTTTCACTCTACTATCTTGTGCTATGTGTCCTAGTTTTCCACATCTAAAACACTCAATGTTCTTTAAGTCTTTGTTAGGTCTCATGTCCTTGTGATGTTTGTCTTGACCTTCCTTATGAGGTTTGTAGTTAGACTGACTTGGATAATTTGGCTTGTCTTGTCTGTTTGCCAATTTATTTCTAAATTTGACAATTTTCTTAAATTGTTTTGACATTAAAGAAATTTGATTATCCAAACTATCTATATCACATTCTTCATCAGAATCATCAATGGGAATAGTAAACTTAGGTTTCATCAACTTAGAGGAAAAACTCAGGATGGAACTAGTCTGTTTCCTATGGGACTGGGTCATTTGTTTCTTAAATTCTAATTCTATTTCCACACTTCGTAGTTTACTACTGAGTAATTCAGGAGTGATATTTTGATCACACATTTCCTCAATAGCATATCTTTTGTTGTCAAATTTCTGTGGCAATGATCTCAGAATTTTAGATATAATTTCATGTTTGTCATATGTTATCCCATTAACATGCAGTTTGGTCACAATGTCAGTCAATTTCATGTAGAAGTCATCAAAGGTTTTAGATTCTGACATAATTAGGGAGTTATACTGCTGAACAAGCATTTTAGTTTTAACAGCCTTAACTCTAGTGCCACCTTCATGTGCAGTGATCAGTGTATCCCAAGCTTCCTTAGAAGTGGCACAAGATGAGATCCTTTTGAACTCATGTTCATTTATGGACATACAGATGGAATTCTTTCCTTTGTTATTGTTTCGAGAAGTTTGCTTCTCTTTTTGGGTGAATTCACTTAATGCTTTCTTAATCCTCTCATTACTTCCTTCAGTGGCTGGTTTAGTAGGATAAATGTAACCATTTTCAACAATATCCCAGACATCATCTCCCAAGGTTTCTTGTATGAAAGCAACCATTCTTACCTTCCAGTAAGCAAAGTTGTTTCCATCAAAGAGTGAGGGTCTGGTCAAGTTACCAAATCTTTTACTTTTCTCGTTTATCGTTTTGATTTTAAGAAAATAATTTTAGAAACACAAGATCTTTTAAAAAGATTTCCAAAGCTCTGATACCAATTGAAAAACTGTTACTAAAGCCGTTTAATACAAGATTAAACTATTTAAGTAACTCCGAACTGTTTTTTGAAGAAACTCTTTTCTAGAAATCAAATCAGTTGTTAATCACAAGATGTGTTTAAACTTTTCACGAGATCAGTTCAAGATTTGCTAACTAGTTTTGAAAAACAAAACTAAAACAGTTTTAAATCAGCACAATAATAAGAATGAGATGAGGAGGTGTAGAAAGATTAATGACAAGATATTTTTAACATGGTAAAACCTCACCCAACTGAGGAAACATCCACGACTCCCTCTACGGAGTAAAAAGAAAAAAATCCACTAAAGCAAAATATAATAGTTACAAACTATATAACACACATGCACATAAATCAGACCTATACAAGTTTAGGAATGTACCCACTAGTGTCCTTATAACTTTTCTGCAGTTCTGATTGTTGATGTTTTTCTCCCAGTTTGCTAACTTCACTTTGTTCCAGTCTTTACGTCAACTCTTGTTTTCAAGATCTTATTACCAACACTTTTAGTGTTGTAGTGTGTAAGTGTTTTTGATGGTGATCTAACACATGCATGCGCCCACTCACGCTTATTTTTACAAACAGTCCTAGCAAATTACAAATCAGATCTATATGCTGTGATTTTCAGTTTGTCTCTTCTTAGGAAACTTGAACCTTGTTTGACCTTTAAAATAAACCCAGAATCCACGGCTATCTTGCTCAGAAGACGTATCAAGATCTTAATCAATTTCAGAGTTTTGAAAAGATTTTTGAAATTAAAAACCGCCAAGTGTGATTCGAACTAGGTCAAAGGTTTTGTTTCAAAAGAACTAGAAACAGAAAATATTATTGTTGATTTTGAGTATGAAAACATTTATAGAAAACAATGAACAACAAATTTCTCAAGACGAGAAACAATAAATGTAGATCTAGGTGTAATGTAACATAAAATGCTCAGATCTAAAATTTTTATGAAACAGAAACGCAGATCTAGCTTAATGCTTAAGTGGGACACAAGATCTTAAAACGAAGAGGTTATAGCACGAAATCACTAACAAACCACTCTCAAAACTCTCAAACACTCAAGGTTGTGTTTGGTATATATATGGTTTTGATAAACGATTTAAGGTTTGAAAAGGGTTTGGACGAATTTAGGGTTAGGGTTTCTAACTCTGGTTTCTCTCTATCTTCTCTCTTTTCTCTTCTCTCTCTAAAATGACGAAGTGGCAAAAGTCTTCTAATGGTTGAGGGCGACCCTCCTTATATAGGGGCTGAGAAGGATCGAGAAGGTAGAGTCAAATCGAGGGCTGAGATTAAGTCAAGCAACCTTGACTTCCATCCAACGGTTAAAGGTAAGCGGCTGGTTATAAGGCTTGTGATTGGATGATGAGAGTTCACGAGGATTGGGATAGGAACGCATGCAGATCATCGATTAACTCAATCCAAGGGCTAATAAAACACGTTGGTTTACTCTCTAAGAAGAAACACACATACAACAAATAAGAATGCAACAGGTGTAAGGCAAACATAGGTTATCAAACACGCGCCCAAAATAATTACATAAGCACCCTAATGTCTCTAGCGCTTTAGGTTTCTACCCAAGTGAACTTTTCAAGGATAAAAACCAATTACCAGTATTTATATAAAGATCCCAAAACTTTTTAATTCCATTTTTAATTAAGAAATAAATTATTTTAAAATCTTTATAAATTCCTAAAAAATTATAAAAAATTGTTTCAAGGGAAATTAACACACACAACACACATACAAATAATTTAAACAATATGTGAACAATGTATGTTATTTTAAAGTGTGTGAGTGACAGTGATTTATACCTTGATCTATCAAATAAGAGGAATGAATTGTATTGAAGAGTCTGAGGCTCTTTGGTATCTGCGATGGGGACTTAATTTTGTCTCTATTTCCAAACTAGGTGAGCACTTATACAATATAGACTCAAATGAGTCAAGAGTATAAGGTGCTTCACCACCTATTACACAGGGAAGTATGAAGCATCGCCAGTTCTATAATCGAGATTCTATGGGGCCTTTAGAAAGGAAATTTCATGGATTTGAGTCCTATCATGGGAAGATTTCAAAATCTATCAAGAATAGACTCATGGGTTGGGTTTGACTCAGGTAAGGTTTAATTCGTATAATAGTTGAAAGCCCACTGAAGTTATGAGAAACATCTTGATGAGTCAAATTAATAGGCGAAGATGAATATAAAATCCATGCCCGATTGTTGTTTAGATTAATAATGTATTTATGGAGGGAATCATGGGTAGATATTTGAAGAATAGGGTGCATAGTTGATAAAAAAGTGAAACGCCACCATTTATAGAACATTTTAAAAATGGGCTTCCCTTAACACCACCAGACGAACCACCAAATAATATCTCTGTTTTTCTCGGAAACTTTTAAGTAAAAAGACTTTGATTTTAGTCGCCCATTAGACCATGTATCTGACAGAAACAATGGTGGACTTTAAATAAAGCCATAGTATGGTGAGAAGACAAAAAATTCAAATACATCCTTAGTGTTGAGACCTAATATGGGTATGTGAGAAGACCAAAAATTCACCCCTGTTCTCTAAACTTTAGTTTCAAGTTTCCCTCCATGCCTCTCTCAAGTCCCTCTTTTGTGAGTGAGTTCTGTACATGTGAATATTGAGACCTAGCTTGGTTTGTGAGGAAAATAATTATTTCTTGGGCATGAGTTTTTTTAGTATTTCTGTGCATATATGCATATATACATATATTTTGTGGGTTTTAGGTGTGTACTATATATTTACAGTGTGTGAGTGTTTTTTTTAGATTGGGTTTCGAAGATACGTCAGTGACAAAAAAAAAGGAATCTCATTTTATCTATCTCATTATCCTTTTAGGCTAAAACTAAATAAACAATAAAACATCTATCTCCATCCCATTGTGATGTGGTTGGTTTGTATGTTAATGTGCATATATTATGTGGGATGGTAGTTTATATATCTGTTTTTAGTATTTTTATATGTGAGCCAATACTGATCATGTGATTTCAGAAGAAAGATGAAAATTTTAAAACCAAACCACTATTTTCACAATAATATTTTATGCATTACATTTTACCAAATAATATATAAAATTGATGTTTTGATGCATGCAACCGACTTATCTAATACAGTGCAATTTCCATTCAATCATGTCTATGTTTATTGCTCCAAGAGTTTTTTCTAATATAAAAGAGTTAAAATATCTCAAATTACCTCCTATACTAATATTCCAAAGTAATCTAATAGTGTTTTTTATGAGAATATTTTATGTTTTTCAACTTGAATATCATGGAAATCATAAAGTCCCCCCCATGTTGTTGATTTTCGATATGATTACAAAAATACTAATTATATATATAAACATATTTGATACTGAATTGATGCTTTCATGTACAGTTGAAGTTGAGAAAGGGGAAAAATTAAATAGAAAGTAAGTGCAATTAAAAATCAAGGGACAACATAATTGGGAAAATTGGGATCACGTAGAGAATACAAGTTCAAAACATATAATATTATTCGTTATTGATTTATGACACTTTTATTTTTGTTAAAGTAATTTCCTTTTATTTTTAAGGCTTATTTTGTTCACATAAAAAGCCAATAATACCTACATTAAAAGTTCTTCCCTATATTCATATAGAGAATACATGTTTAGAAATTGTAACATTATGCCTTCAATCTCCTTCAACTATGTTTCATAGTACTTTTTCTATGTATGCTTCATATAGTACATGTTAAAAATGTAGCTAATGTTCACAGGGTTGTATGTGTTCATTCCATTTGATTGAATCCATAGCTATGGTTTAGACTTCATATAGCAAAGCATATGTCAGTATATTCAATTCAGTGCATATGGTTTAGACTTCTTTTAGTTATAAATAGAATGGTGTATGTTTCTAACTATCTCATGCACAGCTATATGCTGGGATGGTGTATATTCATCTAAGCTGGTGTATGTTTTTAATTATCTTAAATGGGACTTTGATTATGAGTTTTGATATTGATCTTACGAATTTTTAAACATAAAGTTACTTTTTTTACATATTAGGTTTTAAGAGTTCCCTTTTAGTACTTGATTCAAAAACTTGATTCCTCTATGATTATAAATTTGGTTTTAGTACGACCTGCTGAGCTTGGATTATAAATGGTTATTTACTGTGTGTAGCAACCCGTCCTTTTGGAGACACTTAAATCCCACATTTGGGTATAAATTAGGAATTTGGACAATTTCTCAAAATAGTGACTTTTGGGATTTTCGAGGATTTAATGATTTTCGATGGGCGTTGTAATTATTTTTGGGACTAAATATGTCGAAGTATTTTAATTATATGTCGCCGTGGAGAAAAGCGACAAAAGAGGTAAGATTTTAATTGGAAATCTCGCATTAAAGTTTATGGGATAGAATAGTGATTTGCGGTCAAGTACCTCGGATGGAAATTTCGACTGCACTGTGAGTCTCGGAATGTCCGAGATAGTCGAAAAAGAGTGTTCGATTGTCGAAATTGAGTTTTGAAGAATTTTAGAGTAAAAAGGGCTCGTAATTGAGTAAACGAGTCGTTTTTGGGTTTTAAGGGGTACAACCTGTTTGCAGAACACTTTTTGAATCGATTCGGATTGGGGGCCGAATCTATTCGCCCACCCGAATCGATTCACAAATGGGGCGAATCGATTCGATTTGGTCAGAATTGCTAGTTTTCTTCCCTCAAGAGTATGGGGAGTTAAAATGTAATTTGGGATTTTTATGGGAAAATCCTAGGAGGTGATTAGGATAATTTGGGAATATAGACATATACATTCGCTTAGTGTGGTGTGTTATAATTGGAGATATCCAATACGTCCTTAGATGGGATTTAGGTATTTAGTATTTATCAAAGTAAAGAAATACTTTGGGTTTAGTATCACGCGAATATGAATGCATGATCATGATTCTTTGAGAGAATCTTTGGAATTATTGGTCATCGTTAGATGGTTTGGCAAATATGGCCATTTATATATATTCGAGGAGGAATATATGGTATATATATACTATGTGATTAAAGTATATATATGATATGATGTTAATGATTTTGAAAATAAAATATGAATGCTTTCAAAATGGAAAAAAGAAATAATTTTCATAACTACTGATTTATATTCAACACCCTCTCTAAATGACATCATAAGGGAAGTTCGCGAATGAGGTGAAGCCCCCTGGCTAGGGAATGCAGGGTGGATATAGTCCTAGGCCATATCAGCGTTTATGTTATGTTTTCTGCGATGGTTAGGTAACTTGGGGTGTGGTTATGACTAGCGCGCAGGCATATGGCCGCTTCCCGACGTATTCCGTATAGGTGCCCAGGTGTCGTAATTGATAGGAACTGGAAGATGATGGTCATTTAGGGGCGCACCGTACGGGCGGTCTTAGAACGCGTTATTTATTAAAGCAATTTATGATAATAAATTGGCTTTAATTACATTTCCTGGATGGAAGAAGGGAAATGGGATAAATTTTTTGGCTTCCGTAACACTTCCCGGATGGAAGAAGGGAAATGGAAGCATATGATATGATCAAAGCATTTTTATGATAATGAAAATGGCTTTGAATACATTTCCTGGATATGAGAAGGTAAATGGGATGTTATAAAACGGAAAAGTATTTTTATGATAATAAAATTGGCTTTTAAAAAGTTATATGACGTGTTAAAGCAATTCATGATAATGAATTGGCTCTTATATATATTTCCTGGATATAAGAAAGGAAATGGAAAGTTTTGAGAAAAATGAAAAGTATTGATAAATACTTGGTATATGAATCCTCAGTCTGGGAGATAGATCTGGATGTATATGGTGATATGTATATATATATGGATAAATTGAGTACCGAGGGTCTAATGGATCCCGACGATCGACCTTGCCACGTAGTAGTGTATCGGGGGGGGGGGGGTTCCTTGTTTGGATTTCGCTTTGCGAGACACCCCACGCACGAACATGGCTTAGTGTTGAGACTGGGGGAGAAGTTTAGCCCTTAGTACATTACTTGGACTATCTAGGGTTGATAGTGGTTGGGTGATAGACTAGTTTGGCAGGGTAGCTTGACTAGGATGTTTAGAGGGATGCGCTAGGAGTGCACTGATAGTAGAGAGGTGAGGTGTATCTCATGGGAGTGCGATACCAAACTTAAATATGAGATAAAACCTTTTTCAAAAAATAAGGCATTTATGCACTTGCTAAATATTTTCAAAACTTGGGCTCTGACTTGTTTATCTACTTTTCCTTTCTTGCTATATTATATATATATATAGGTGTCCAGACAGAGGGACACCTGGATGACACTTCCTTCGAGTCAAACGTCGGCTGCAGCAGCTGTGGATGCATACAGGATTCTCGGTAGACGCTTCCATTCTTGTAATCTAGATAGGAGGTACTGTATAAACATTCGGAACAATGGCCCAATTGCATTTATTTATTCTTTGAGCACAACATTCGATATGGTTACATATTTTTGACCGAGTGTTCGGTTATTTTATTTAATTTCAGTTTCACATCCGCAAAATTTGTGTGAATGTTTTAATTGTTGTTGTTAAAAAGAGTAGTTAAATGGATTTTCGACAGTGATGCTAAGAATGATCCATATGAGACTCCTGTTTTAATTTGATATAGGAGTGTTCTCCCGGTATTTTATTAGGCGGGGTGTCACAGATGGTATCAGAGCATCAGGTTCTAGTGTCCTTAGAAATCTGTGCGGACATACTACGCTTTCAGCGTTGCTCTCGATTTTTTTATAGAGCCTCTGGATTAGTATTGTTGATTTCCCTTTTGAGATTTCGTTCTCCTACCATGTTATAAGATTATAGTAATCTTTTGCGCGCTCGTTTGAGAATCGTATGCGGGGCTTGGATGGAAGCATGAGGTGGGGCTTAGCTGGAGCAGCTGGTAGGATTTGGGGACGAGGACCTTAGTAGAGGTCACTCTCCCTGTAGTAATTGCTAAGGATTTTAGTGACGAGTACTAAAGTATAGTAGTCATGAGTATTGCAGTACCGCTATAGTAGAGAGTGGTACTAAGGTTGAATTTTCAGTGAAGTTAAGGGCTTGAAAGGGATCTTACGGATAGTTTTAATCGTGAGTCCCCATGATTCAGCATGGATGAGAAGAATGCAGTTCTGAATTATTCACATAAGGATCGGTCAGAGGCCGACAGTGGATAAAGAGTGATATGGAGAAGGGGTATGTTCGAGGACCCTATTGGTGGACATCCACCCGGGGAATTAGTGAAACGAAGTTGTTGTTATGAGTTCCACCTCAATGAAGGAAGAGGTATATTGGGTATGACTAGATAAAGTCACGGTATTAGTTAGCCCTAGACTCGTGTGTGTAATTTGAGTTTCATGGCGGTCTCGATAACATAATATCATGTGTGTCTATGTGTTGTCCGCAGTAGCGGAGTTTTATTTTCCTTCATTCACCATAGAGGCGGGTGTTGATATATTGAATATATATATATATATATATTTGGGTTGTGATGCTCATTTTATATGTCTATACGAGTATGGTGATATGGTGAGCATATTATGTTATTGGTATTTTCGGAGCGATAGCAGGCTAATGATGGCAAGACTATCGTGTCTGCAGTTCCAGGGTGGAACGGGTTGTTGTTACAATATCTCACCTGGATACAGGTTGAGCTCACCTTTATTATTGTGTGCATAGATGGGACTTCAATGAGAAGAGGTTTCATTATCGTGAATTGAGTATGTGGCAACCTTATAGATATGATTTGAGGTGCGCCGGGTTATTGTTGAGCTGTCAGATTAAGCTCATTATTGTTTGCTCAAGGACTTAAAATTAATGCGAGCGCTGGGTGGTGTGACTCTTAGTTAGAGATAGGAGTTTTGACCCCCTTTTTGTTGGAATAGGGGATAGGGTTATCCCGGTTGCATGTTCGAAATAACGGACCTCCATGACCGAGAAAGTTAAGTAGGAGTGTGTGGAGGGGTTTCTTGTTTGGATTTCGCTTTGCGAGACGCTCCACACATGAATCTTAACGGCGTCGGGAGTGGAGAGATGTTATAGGATGCAAGGATGTTGGTTTTGTGGAAAAGTCTTATAGTGTGGATGAACCACTATAGACTATGAGCCATCTGATGATGGTATGCTTATGGAAATATTGTGCTATGGAAAAGCACTAAAGTAGTCCTTTCACCACAAGTGGGTGGGTGGAGTAGGACTTAGATCAATTAATTTGAGGATAATAGCCAGCCTTAATGAAAAGGCAAATTTTGAGGAAATATGTTTTGGGTAGGATGTTTGTGACACTTTTACAGAAAGTGGGCACTTTGATTAGTTAGGCTTCCTTTCGTATGGGCGGAAGGATAGAGTAGTAGGAATGCGTTAGTAGGTTAGCATGGTAGGATTTAGGACGTCCCGCTATTGTGCCTTAGGTCGATATATCTCGATGAACGACAACGCGAGGGAGTAGTGTAACGGGAGGGTTCCTTATTTGGATTTTGCTTTGGCGAGACGTCCCACGCATGAAACCAAGCAAATGTCGGGAGTTGAGGGAGGCCTTGGGCACTAGGGACATACTTATGATTACACTCGTTTTGCGTAGGTAGGATAATGCTTAGGCCGTAGCATTATTAGGATGTAAGTTTAGTATAGTTAGTGGTGCCGAGGTTAGGAAAATGAATTTCACTGGTTGGGAGGACCCATAGGTGAGTATTACACCGATGAAAGGAGACCCTTATTGGGAGAGAGTGTTACGTGTCAGACGTTCATAAGAGTTGTGCAGATATGCACGGGTTAAGGTGTATGGGCACCTTAGTGAGTTGTTTTATATACCGCCTGAAATAGAAGGGGCGTAGTATATAAATTTGAAGTTTATACCGTGAGGCACTAGAAATGATGAGTGCTATTTGACGCTATTGGAGTCACTTTACGACCGTGGCAGTCGTATGGTATATGGTTGGGAACCATTGGGATAATATCATTCCCCTTGAGATATTAGGATTTGAGAGATTCTAGGATTTGCTGTATAGATTGCATCTGAATTTTGAGGGCAAAATTCCGTTGTAGGGGGGGGGGGGGAGTATGTAACAACCCGTCCTTTTGGAGACACTTAAATCCCACATTCGGGTATAAATTGGGAATTTGGAGAATTTCTCGAAATAGTGATTTTTGGGATTTTCGAGGATTTAATGATTTTCGATGGGCGTTGTAATTATTTTTGGGACTAAATATGTCGAAGTATTTTAATTATATGTCGCCGTGGAGAAAAGCGACAAAAGATGTAAGATTTTAATTGGAAATACCGCATTAAAGTTTATGGGATAGAATAGTGATTTGTGGTCAAGTACCTCGGATGGAAATTCTGACTGCGCCGTGAGTCTCGGAATGTCCGAGATAGTCGGATAAGAGTGTGCGATTGTCGAAATTGAGTTTCGAAGAATTTTAGAGTAAAAAGGGCTCGTAATTGAGTAAACGAGTCGTTTTGGGGTATTAAGGGGTATAACCCTTTTTCTTCTTATATAAAGAGGGGGATAGGGAGAAAAGAAGAAAGAAAGAAAGAGAAGAGAGAGAAGAGAGAGAGGAGGAGAGAAAAGAGCAAAAAAGGGGAGGTTCCAGCCAAACTCCGCGGGATTCGGCTCGAGGTCATAGGATTATATCCACGAGGCAAGTGTTTACTTGCTTTATTTAATTTTGAGTATAAATCTCATATAGTAGTTTGGTATAAACAAACCTAAAGATTTTGGGCTGGGTTTTCGTGGGTTAAACAGGTTTTTCTTGGAAGTTTAACGGTTGAAAATCGAAAAATGTCAAATTGGAGTAACTTAGAATTTAATCGAAATTAATGGTTGATTCTTGGTTCTAGGATGATTAGAACCTATTTCCTTTGTGTATTTATAGTTAGGTGTAGTTCTATGTTGATGGGAGTAGCGATAAAAAGCTTGGAGGTGTATTAATGGAGGTTTGGAATTTTCGGAGATGACGATGAATAGTGAGGTAGCGGACTTCTGAATTGATTCGGCCCTGATCCAAATCGATTCGGCTCTTGGTAAAAAAATAAAAATTGTAGATCTTTTTGATACGGTCGCGTGAGCACTGAACGCGTATTTTTCTAATTTTTTTTGGATTTATGGTGATTTTTCAATGAAAAGCTGTCCGATATCGAAATCGTTAGTTAGAACTTATTGGAGATAAATATTAGGGGTTCTCAAATGGAGTGTTAGGACCTCTAAATAATTTGAGGAGATATTATAATCTTGGGTTTGTAGGAATAGATTCTAGTTATGATTTAAATGGAGATTGGATTGAGTTTTGGGTATTTTGGAGATTGAAAAAACTTTGCCCAAACAGTGCCCCTCGAAAAGGCCGAATCGATTCGTGTCCAGGCCGAATCGATTCGCCTAAGGGAATCTGTACTTCTATAGTGGGACGAATCGATTCGGATTTAGACCGAATCGATTTGCCTTTAAGGACCTTTTTGCAGAACACTTTCCGAATCGATTCGGATTGGGGGCTGAATCGATTCGCCTACCCGAATCGATTCACAAATGGGGCGAATCGATTCGCTTTGGTTATAATTGCTAGTTTACCTCCCTTAAGAGTATGGGGAGTTAAAATACAATTTTGGATTTTTATGGGAAAATCCTAGGAGGTGATTAGGATAATTTGGGAATATAGACATATATATTCGCTTAGTGTGGTGTGTTATAATTGGAGAATATCCAATAAGTCCTTAGATGTGACTTAGGTATTTAGTATTTATCAAAGTAAGGAAATACTTTGGGTTTATTATCATGTGAATATGAATGCATGATCATGATTCTTTGAGAGAATCTTTGGGATTATTGGTCATCGTTAGATGGTTTGGCAAATATGGCCATTTATATATATTCGAGGAGGAATATATGGTATATATATACTATGTGATTAAACTATATATATGATATGATGTTAATGATTTTGAAAATAAAATATGAATGTTTTCAAAATGGAAAAAGAAATGATTTTCATAATTACTGATTTATAGTCAACACCCTCTCTAAATGACATCATAAGGGAAGTTCGCGCGTGAGGTGAATCCCCCTGGCTAGCGAATGCAGGGTGGATATAGTCCGAGGCCATATGAGCATTTATATTATATTTTCTGCGATGGTTAGGTAACTTGGGGTGTGGTTATGACTAGCCCGCAGGCATATGGTCGCTTCCCGACGTATTGTGTATAGGTGCCCAGGTGTCGTAATTGATAGGCACTGGAAGATGATGGTCATTTAGGAGCGCGCCGTACGGGCGGTCTTAGAACGCGTTATTTGTTAAAGCAATTTATGATAATAAATTATCTTTAATTACATTTCCTGGATGGAAGAAGGGAAATGGGATAAATTTTTTGGCTTCGGTAACACTTCCCGGATGGAAGAAGGGAAGTGGAAGCATATGATATGATCAAAGCATTTTTATGATAATGAAAATGGCTTTGAATACATTTCCTGGATATGAGAAGGGAAATGGGATGTTATAAAACGGAAAAGCATTTTTATGATAATAAAATTGGCTTTTAAAAAGTTATATGACGTGTTAAAGCAATTCATGATAATGAATTGGCTGTTATATATATTTCCTGGATATAAGAAAGGAAATGGAAAGTTTTGAGAAAAATGAAAAGTATTGATAAATACTTGGTATATGAATCCTCAGTCTGGGAGATAGATCTGGATGTATATGGTGATATGTATATATATATGGATAAATTGAGTACCGAGGGTCTAATGGATCCCGACGATCGACCTTGCCACGTAGTAGTGTATCGGGGGGGGTTCCTTGTTTGGATTTCGCTTTGCGAGACACCCCACGCACGAACATGGCTTAGTGTTGAGACTGGGGGAGAAGTTTAGCCCTTAGTACATTACTTGGACTATCTAGGGTTGATAGTGGTTGGGTGATAGACTAGTTTGGCAGGGTAGCTTGACTAGGATGTTTAGAGGGATGCGCTAGGAGTGCACTGATAGTAGAGAGGTGAGGAGTATCTCATGGGAGTGCGATACCAAACTTAAATATGAGATAAAACCTTTTTCTAAAAATAAGGCATTTATGCACTTGCTAAATATTTCCAAAAGTCGGGCTCTGACCTGTTTATCTACTTTTCCTTTCTTGCTATATTATATATATATATATATAGGTGTCCAGACAGAGGGACACTTGGATGACACTTCCTTCGAGTCAAACATCGGCTGCAGCAGCTGTGGATGCATGCAGGATTCTCGGTAGACGCTTCCATTCTTGTAATCTAGATAGGAGGTACCGTATAAACATTCGGGCCAATGGCCCAATTGCATTTATTTATTCTTTGATATGGTTATATATTTTTGACCGAGTGTTCGGTTATTTTATTTAATTTTAGTTTCACATCCACAAAATTTGTGTGGATGTTTTAATTGTAGTTGTTAAAAAGAGTAGTTAAATAAAATTTTGACACCGGCCTAATAAGTTATTAGTAATTAAATGGATTTTCCACAGTGATGCTAAGAATGATCCATATGAGACTCCTGTTTTAATTTGATATAGGAGTGATCGCCCGGTATTTTATTAGGCGGGGTGTCACACTGTGTTCAAGTCTATTTTGTGTTTTCTGCTGAGCTCATTTTTAATATCACATTTTACTTTTTTTTATCACAATTGGTGTATATTTTTTCTTAACTTATTGATATCAGTTTGGGATGGGAAAACATGTCTGGTGATGGTATTTTGGCGAACCAAGATTGCAATATTGGCAGATTACCTGACAATCTTATTCAATGTCGATGGGGAGTGGCATCTCAATTAATTATGTGCTTATTTTCCTTCAGAGAAGAAAGTGAAGTAGGTAAGAATCCAAAAATTGAGTAATTACGTTCCCGATCAAATAATTTGGAAAGGAAATGAGAAATCGTGAGTCGACAAACCAATTTGTGAAACGCGAGTGGCCCGATATGTGTGTTTTCAAAGCAAAACCAATTTTTCTTTAAAAAAAATCCAATTTTTAATTATATACCAAACCAAGTTGTGAAATATAGATTCTCACTTTAAACTAATTTTATCTTGATTAATCCTAAACATGTATCTAGTGATTAAAGCAAGTAAAGCAAAATAAAGAATACTCAAAACGCCGGATGTACGAGGAAAAAACCCAAAACGGGAAAACAACCTCGGACGACCCAAGCCAGACAATCACTATGAACAATGGTTTTACAAAGACAGATTAGCCTTACACTAAGACTCGATCCCCACGGGTCTTGACGCTCCTTCTGATCTTCAACCGTTCTTCAATAGTTCCCACACAAAAATTCCGTCTTCTACGATCTCTGTCCACAATACACGCGTCCACATATGTCTCGGTGTCCTCCGATATGGCTTTGATAAGTCTACGATGTCGAACACGATGTCCGTCGCTTCTTCACCACAAAACCCTTTGTGTTCAATATGTAGAACAAACAACTTTGGTGCAACAAGATCAATTAAACATATAAGAATGATAACTCGGATCTTTGCAAACTCTAAGGATGTGTTTAAGACTTTTAAACCTTAGAACATGTGCAAGCAAGGTTCTGGTTTGTAAAACTATTTTCCAGAAAGCACCCTTACGAAATTATGATGCAAACACTGTTTAAATAGGATTTAAACGCTGCCTCAAAAAATGTGTCGTTCGAACGACTTAAGCATGTCGTTCGCGCGACATTGTATCTCGTTCGAACGAGATCCAATGCCGTTCGAGCGACCTCGCGAAAGTTTGACTTTCTTTGACTTTTTGATAAAAACGTTTCTTAACAAAGAGATACAAATTAGTCAAACTCTATTTCGAGCTTATCATCATAAAACGAAGTTTAAACCATTAAAACACTTTTAAAACATTTAAAAACATTTTTTTTATAAAAATTACATCCTTATCTTTTATAAAATAATTCCGAGCACCATTAATTATACGCATTCATACCTGAGTGATCTCGGAATGAAATTAGCTTTGAAGACGAGTAAAATTGCACCAAATAAACATCGACATGATTATTTCTTTGAAGCATTGCCGTAACGTCTTCAATTTCTTCAATACGTCATAGACCAAGTGGGATCGTAACAAAAATGAACATCTCCTTATGACATATTACAAACACAGTTTTGTTCACGAAATTAAGCCAAAACAATACAGGGACTCAATTGGAAATTTATGTCCTTACAAATCTCCCCCTTTGACTATTCCGGGACAAAATTAAACTAGTGAAATGACTAACCGGGCCGTCAAGCCGTATGATGCCTAAATCCCATCCCATAAACCCAAAATCAAAAGTAGAGGACATGGACTCGTATATGAATCACCGACAAGCATGAACTGTCTGAATGTGATGTAGACTTGAAATCTCAAATCGCTGAAGCATACCTACACACATGAAACAGACAAATAAATACCAAGTGAAGTATGGAGGAACAAATGAAACCAATTTATATATTCAATAAGAACATATCATTTAAAACACGTGAGCAATTATTTGATACCAATTTGTTACCAATTTGAAACAAATATTATAAAGAAGTGCTCAACAAATCTCCCCCTACATCACATACCAAATCTCTCCCCCTTTTTGTCTCGAATAGACAATCCGGTGAAACGATAAACCAATATGAAATATCTAGCATGAGAATATGATACCAAATAGAATCAAGTTGATACCAATTTTGAAAAATAAAAACCTCTAGATAAACATGAATTAACTAGCTAAAAAAGATCAAAAGATGACTAAATAGTAGCTAGTAGACCAAGGAATCACACAAAGAGTATACCGATCAAATCAAGTGTGATAAACGGTCTTATATGCAAAATACTAATTTGGAACATAAAAGAACCTGCATATAAACCAAATAATCCAAAAAAATGCTTCCTGCAGTACCAAAAATATAGCAAATAACCAGAGGACTGCAAACCAATCAGAAGCCATTTTTCACCTTGTCGTTCGAATGAGCCAGGGACTTCGCTCAAATGAGATGAGGAAGTTGATCGAACGAAGTACATAAGTCATTCGCGCGAGATGAGATGTCGTTTGAACGACTTCACGCGACCTGCCAAATTTCCCAGTTTCCCAGAAATATTATAAAGTATTGCCCAGTTAAAAAAATTTCCACAAAAAAATTTCAGGAAGGGACTGACAAATGCAAAACAGTGCTAAAGCAGTAAGCTTTTCGTACAAAACGCAAAAAATCATAAAAACTAAAAATGCGAGTTACATGCAAACGTAGTACCGATGTGCTCAATCATGGACAATGGAATGAATGGGCGTGAAACTACAACAAAAGAGTCACAATTCCAACACATCGAAACGATCATGAAGCTCTAATTGATAGCGATAAATCATCAAACTTTATCATAGCCAAATGACAATTAAAGTGTGAGCTTAATGAACTAAACATACTACATGCACACAAATTCAGAATTTTGACGATTCTACAAACAATAGCGTCAAGTTGCAATGTTTCAACATTAGGATTAGTTGAGCAAACCCGTTTAAATTTTCTCCAACCAAACACCCTCATATAAACATAATTTTTCAAGTTCTTTTGAGGTTTCTAGCCTTCTCAACTTAGAGAAGATCTTATTGGCCCTTTTCTTAGCATTTTGCCTTTTCTTTTGGGCTCTTTTAAACGGTGGCTTTCACGAAGAGTTATTTTTGAACTCTTGCAGCCCTTTCCCGTGAATCACTCATCATTTTTTAATATAAAATCCTCACGGTAAACGGTTATTACATGCGCACTTCTCCTTAAGTTTACTTATGCATAGATGACAAGATTGAGATAAGAACACCTCACCAAATTCAAATATGCAAGAGAAGTCAAACATCCATATAAACTCGTGCATGTGTACGATGTTGGCATATATACAAAGTCGAATCAAGATGCATATCAACTCCGAAACAACCCCATATAAACAATATTTAAGATCATTCTAAGCATCGATAATAATGACCAAATGTCCTAGCCACATGGATAATAAAACGATGGGGGGGGGGGGGAGGGGTCCAAGCACACCAATATGCCACATCAAATATGTAAACTAAAAAACAAAAAAAACTGAAAATCTTTTTGTCTTTTCAAACATATTTTGACTCAAAGAAAAGCAAAATCTTTTCGGATTTTCAAAAGTTTTCTCAAAAATAAAATCTTTTTGTATTTTTCAAAAAGGACTCAAACTATAATACAAAATGATACACATGTCATAATACTAGCAATGAATATATCATGAAGCAACCTAGCATATGACAAACATGGCAACACTATCATCCTTTAGATTTAGCATGGAAAGAATCAAGTGCACCCAAATGAGAATCATGATGTTTAATTCCTAAAACCACTAAATCCGATTTCCTAACCCAAGTAGGTGTAAAACGACGCATGGGGTTTTTGGGAACTGGGGTACTTTATTACTAAACTTCCTAGGAGCTTGTCTAAGGTCGTAACAATAACGCCTAAGGTGACCTTTCCTACCACAAAATGTGCAAGTGAAGCGGTGGTGGGAATGATTACCTTTATGTGGACCTATTCTAACCATCCTAGTGTTTCTCACACGAGCGGGGGGAATGGGAACAACTCTCTCATCAAAACCTGTACCTCCCCTATCTCCCTTAATTTGGACGGTGCCTAAGATATTATCTCACTTCTTCGACCTAGTCTCCAAATTGTAACAACCGTCACGTTTGATAGCATATTTTATATTTATTTACTAGGTGTAGTAATTAATTATAAAATGATGGATGTTGAGTAAATATTAATTTAATATGAAAAGGTTAATATTTACTGAAATGTTGTGGGATTTCCTGATGAGTAGGTAAAAATATCCATGTGGTGATTTATGGTGTCATAAGATATAAAATGACATTTTGGTTTAATGAGAAACCGGAACTAAAAATGAGTTATAAAATTTCTAAATGATAATTTAGAGGGTGTAGTTAGTCCCGGTAGGTACGAGACAGTCAAAATAAGTGCCATATTGCATTTTGGTATTTCGGGCACTTTTGACTGGTTACAGCTTAAATGTGTAGTGGAAATTTATTATATCGCGTATTAGTCATTAAAGTTGAGCTTTTTAGACTTAAGCCACGTTTAAGTCCCCTATCATATTTCTATTCTTCCATTTCACACAATTGAGCCTGAGAGAGAAAGAGAGAGGAAGAGAACTTTGGGAGAAATTGAGAGATTTGGAGATTTGAGCTTGGATCATTGCCTCCACCAAATCAAATCTGCATTTGCAAGATCAAGGCAAGTTATCTACTTAATATTATATGATTTAAGGAGAATAATTAGTTGTGATAGTTATGAATTTGTTGCGTTTAATCATTTTAGGGTTTTGTTAGATTAATTGGGTATTAAGCCTTGGAAATGGATTTGGATGATAATTATTGTAAATAATGGTAGTTGGGTGGATTTATGGAGTTTTAGTTCCATTAAATGATTTTGGTTTGGTTGATTTTGGGTTTAGGAAGAAATTTGGAGTTTAAAACTCCATAGCCAAAACTAGGAATTTCTGCAGAACCGAATCGATTCGGCCTGGCCGAATCGATTCGCTAAGAGACAGTTTGCAAGCCTGGGTCGTCCGAATTGATTCGGTAATTATGCAGAAAATCATTTTTCCTGACCGAATCGATTCGGCTAGTCCGAATCGATTCGCTTCTCTTAACCCAAATCGATTCGGCTAGGCCGAATCGATTCGGAAACCCTGTATTTTTCCTATTTGTTTTCCTTTTCAAATTTTAACCAAAATTTGTAGGATTAGGACCTAAGAACCTTCTTGAAAAAAGTAAACTTAGAGTCCTAGAGTAGTGGTTGAGTTTGGTCGCCACCCTAGATTAGAATGGGTTCATCCGGGGTTTATTCCGGGGAGGTTTAAAGTAATGTTAAGGCATTATTTTTTATTGAGTTTTTAGAAGTTAGGAGTTTGTATGCCCAAGCTTGGAGACATTAGGGGCTTATCGAAGTTATGTAAACTTTGGGGACTTGTAGAATCATAATGATCCTTTGGAGATTTAGTCGGGACTTGTAATTTGAGGAATATTAATGATGATATTCGATGATGATAGGTTCGCATAAACTGAACTAAATTATGTCAAAGCTATTAGGTTCAAATGAAATGAACCAAATTATCTAATGGTAGTAGGTTCGAATGAAAATGAACCCAATTCATGGATATTGAAAAATAGAAATGAAATTTGGAAAATGGAACAAAGTAAATGATAATTTACTAAATCATGATATGGTAAATGATTTTTTTATGAAACACACCTCTCTAAATACCATCATAAGGGAAGTTCGCGCGCACAGGTGAAGCCCCCTGGCTAATGAATGCAGGGCGGATATAGTCCTAGGCCATGTGAGCGTTTATTGTTGTATATTTTTCTGCGATGGGTAGGAGATTCCGAGTGTGGTCTTGACTATCCCGCAGGCACATGTCCGCTTCCCGACGTATTGCGATAGGTGCCCAGGTGGTCTTATGTTAGGCCCTGGAAGATGATGGTCATTTTGGGGCGCGCACAGTGGGGAAACCCGGACGGGCGGTCTTAGAATCGTTATATGTATATGAATATAACTATTTTTCATCAAGTGGGACTTGATGGTTGATAAACGCCACAAAGAGCGTATGATAAATGCCATAAAGAGCATGGATACGTGCCATAAAGAGCACGGGAATGATATATGTGCCATAAAGAGCAATTGATGTAAATGATATTCCTATTAAGGAATGGAAAGATAAAAATGGGGAGTTTTAATTAATGAAAGGAAATTATAACTTCTTGATTAAACCGAATAAATGGTTTTATTCCTAATAAGGAATGTCAGAAGGAAATGGACATTATATTAATGAGTAAAGGTTTTAAATTAAAGTGCTTTACTTTTAATTCTTGTTTGTAATGGTAGATAGCATGCCATATTATCATCCTTGTCATTCATGCATAAATGTTCATACCTATCATGATTTTTATTTCTTCTGGTGATCATATAGAACTCGACCCTGACCATTTCATTTTCCTTGTTGTGTATATGATTGTATCCGCTCAGGTGCTCCCCCGCAAGGACGCTCGTTTTGATGTTCCCATTCTTTTGGTTTCGACGAGCTGTAAGATTTTGCGGGTTATTACAGGATATTGTATTAGACTCTTTCATCTTTGTGGTCTAGATATGATCGGGTCTTATACTCAGGCGTGTGGCCTAAACTTTTGTATTTGATTAATGAATGTATTATGTAAAATATTTAAATTGTTGTACTTCGTTGTATGTTGCTGTGGATCGACAGTTTATTCGGTCCTTTTGTATAAATTCGTCTTAGTTGTATTATATATACTCTTGTGGAATGCCACTTGCTTATCAGATTTGGGTTGTTTAAATTAAATTTTCGTAACTGCAGTTTTAAAATTTTACACTTTTGGCAACCCGTTTTCTGATTTATTGGGTGGTTTTCCCGTATACTCAGTTTATTTTTGCGATGCTGAGAATGATATCCATCCATGATTCCTGTTACGTTTGAGTATCGGGCTGGCCACCCCTTATCTCGGATCGCGGGTTGTCACATAAATCAAACTTGACTCTAGATGAGTCTTTCAATCTCTCCTCCAACTCGTGAATCTTAGACTCGAGCAAACGCCTAGACTCCTCAAACTCTAAAATATCCTTTTTCAAGGACTCCATCAAACCACATAGATTATCTCTCTCTTTCTCCACAAACTCTAATTTCTCCCTAAACTTCTTCTCTCGTGCCCTAAGATCCTCAATCAAACTATCATTATTTTCTACGGCACGCTCATTCAACTTAGATTGCAATTTTGAGTTAGCCTTTTTAACCTTCACGGTTTTGGCATACAACTCATTAAACACATTTTGCAATTCTTTCACATCTATCTCCTTGTCAATCTCTTCACCCTCACTAACATGGGATTCACTCAAAACCTCCTCGGAAGTGTCATTCACATGAGTTGTATCGTCGTCACTCATATGACATGCCATAAACGCAACAAAGTTATGCTCAATGGGGGAACTCTTTGCCTCTTTCGGTTCACTATCACTTAAGGTGGCACTATAGACAATGGGTTGCTTGCCCTCTTTCTTAAGTCTAGTGGGACACTCCTTAACCTTGTGATCGTACCCCTCACACCCAAAACACTTCTCCGACTCATCTCTCTTAGGCTTTTCAAACTTATCCTTAGAGGTGGGATCTACTTTGTTGTTCTTGAATTTTTCAAATTTCTTGGCATCTTTCGATTGCTTTTGAAACTTAATAAATTTTTTAAATTTCTTTTCCAACAAAGCAACATCCTCAAAATCGGAATCGGAATCGGAATCCGAAACTTTAATTTTCTCCTTCTGGGTTTTCAAAGCAATACCCTTTTCTTTCTTAGGCACTTGCTTGGAGGTAATCATGTCGATTTCATAGGTTTGTAAGTCACCTACAATCTCTTCTAGTTTCGTTGACTCTAACCTACCCAAGGAGTTTAAAATGATCACTTTCGCATCAAACCCTACTAGGGCAACGACCTAAGGATTTTCTTAATGACACGGTTGTCGGGAATTTTCTCACCTAGGTTAAACGACGAGTTGACAATATTGGACAACCTAGTATAAAACTCATCAAAGGTCTCACTCTTTAACATCCTAATGGTCTCAAACTGTGTAGTGAGATTTTGAAGTTTTGACTCCCTAACCGTGCTAGTGCCCTCGTGAGTGAGTGCCAAAATATCCCAAGCATGTTTTGATGTTTCACAAGTCATAATTCTGTTATATTCTTCCTGTGTGACATGTGAAGCAGTAACGTGCAGACCCTTAGAATTATATTGTGCAAGTCTTTGTTCAGTTTCGGTCCAAGACTCAACAGGCTTTAAACTAGTGACTTCACATACAATAGTGACAGGGGATGTCCAAACCTTTTCAACTGCAAGCCAAACTCGCTCATCAATAGATTTTAAAGCACATCTCATTCTCATCTTCCAATAAGTGTAATTAGTGCCATAAAAAACAGGAGTTCGATAAAATTCATTATATCCAGAATTCATCTTTGAAAACACACGGGATCACAAAACAAATAAAAATGTTTTCTAGCTTTGATACCAATTTGTGAAACGTGAGTCGACAAATTGTATCAGAAGGTAAGTCCTAGAAAAATCAGGATCACGTGATAAATTAGCATAACCCGCTCTGATACCAATTTGTGAAATCGTGAGTCGACAAACCAATTTGTGAAACGCGAGTGGCCCGATATGTGTGTTTTCAAAGCAAAACCAATTTTTCTTTAAAAAAAAAATCCAATTTTTAATTATGCACCAAACCAAGTTCTGAAATATAAATTCTCACTTTAAACCAATTTTATCTTGATTAATCCTAAACATGTATCTAGTGATTAAAGCAAGTAAAGCAAAGTAAAGAATACTCACAACACCGGATGTACGAGGAAAAAACCCAAAACTAGAAAACAACCTCGGACGGCCCAAGCCAGACATTCACTATGAACAATGGTTTTATAAAGACAGATTAGTCTTACACTAAGACTCGATCCCCACGGGTCTTGACGCTCCTTCTGATATTCAATCGTTCTTCATTAGTGCCCACGCAGAAATTCTATCTTCTACAATCTCTGTCCACAACACACGCATACGTATGTCTCGGTGTCCTCCGATATGGCTTTGATACGTCTACGATGTCGAACACAATGTCCGTCGCTTCTTCACCGCAAAACCCTTTGTGTTCAATATGTAGAACAAACAACTTTGGTGCAGCAAGATCACTTAAACATATAAGAATGATAACTCGGATCTTTGCAAACTCTAAGGATGTGTTTAAGACTTTTAAACCTTAGAAAACATGTGCAAGCAAGGTTCTGGTTTGTAAAACTGTTTTCCAGAAAGCACCCTTACGAAATTATGATGCAAACACTGTTTAAATAGGATTTAAACGCTGCCTTGAAAAATGTGTCGTTTGAATGACTTAAGCATGTCGTTAGCGCGACATTGTATCTCATTCGAATGAGATCCAATGCTGTTCGAGTGACCTAGCGAAAGTTTGACTTTATTTGACTTTCTGATAAAAACGTTTCTTAACAAAGAGATATAAATTAGTCAAACTCTATTTCGAGCTTATCATCATAAAATGAAGTTTAAACCATTAAAACACTTTTAAAACATTTAAAAACATTTTTCTTTATAAAAATTACATCCTTATCTTTTATAAAATAATTCCGAGCACCATTAATTATACGCATTCATACCTGAGTGATCTCGGAATGAAATTAACTTTGAAGACGAGTAAACTTGCACCAAATAAACATCGGCATGATTATTTCTTTGAAGCTTTGTCGCAACGTCTTCAATTTCTTCAATACGTCATAGACCAAGTGGGATCGTGACAAAAATTAACATCTCCTTATGACATATTACAAACAGAGTTTTGTTCACGGAATTAAGTCAAAACAATACAGGGACTCAATTGGAAATTTATGTCCTTACAGGAAATCACTTTGGTATTTTCTCTCTATTCTCAACTTTAACTATATTAGACAAATCAAAATTTCATCCTAGTCTTCAAAGTTTATATGACATATGAAAATTCCTCTTAAAATTTACTTTCTACTTTATAGAGTTATGAAAAACACTTATCTCTTACGGTTTATTGTTTATATGAAACTTATCTGTTATGGTTGATTGTTTATCCTCCGTTTCTATATATATATTTGTTCGGATTTGATTTCAAATTTAATTGGGATCAAAATCATGGATTAAGTTTTTAGGAATTTGATCTATGGCTTAGGGTTGAAAGGATGTTTAAATTATTTTTTCCTTTTTTACCTCATAGTCTTATACCTCCATCTCTTCATATTTTTTCATATATTTAGGTTCTTATATGTGCTGTACAAAAGGCGTATCGCACTGTGCTATAACTTGGGATGAAGTGAGCCTTGAAGAACACAACATGAGTGATCATAGTACTCTTAATTAGGGACGAAATAAGTATTTTGATAATTTCTTATTAGGCACAATGCTAATATATTACACTGTGCTATAATTGAAGGCATTTGGTTTATTTTGTACTCTTATTAGGCACAAAATAACCTCAATTTTTTATATTAGCATCCTGCCTTCCGTCAAATATACCTGACAAATGTATTACACTGTGCTATACCTGTGTTATACACTGTGTGCTATACTTGTGCTACACTATACTATACCTGTGCTTTACCTCTGTAATACACTGTGCTATACATGTGTATCGTGCCTTCAGTTAGATATACCTGACAAATATTTCTTTAGTTATAACACATGTAATACATTAGCATCGCGCCTTCAGTCAAATAAACACAAAAGACGTACTCTTATTAGGCACCGATGTATGACAGTGTTATAACTTGGAAAATGAATTAGCGGTCCCTTCTTCATAACAATTATGCACCGATGTACACTGTGTTATTTGTAACAACACTGATGTACTACTCTATTACGCACTGATGTATTACACATAAAAAATGAGTATAAACACGAAAGTTTTACTTGATTGCTGCTATGATGATAAACAATTTGTAAATGCTATAATAGGTTCAATGCCGATCTGTCTCTGAGGTAGTAGCTACATTGGAACCATAGGATTTCAAGATATCATATGACAATTTAGTTATAGCAGCTGGAGCAGAAGCTACTACTTTCGAAATTAATGGTGTGAAAGAGCATGCATTTTTTCTTCGTGAAGTTCATCACGCTCATGAGATCTGCAAAAAACTACTCCTAAACTTGATGTTGTCTGATGTCCCAGGTATGAAACTAAGCCAATAATTATTATGACAATTGAGAAATATAACTTGAAATCTTCTTGATCTAATTCTCTGTTTATGGTGTCAACAACTTTATTTATATATAAGGTCTTATTATCCCTTCACACCAGCCATAGATCATGAGTGTTGAGACTTTTTTTGTGATAAGTGAGTTTGAGTAGTGCAAAAGAGGTGCCAACGAAGCAAAAGAGTATCACAAAAGAGGATTGCAGCCACTACTGTAGGTACACATGACATGGAAACAAATGACTCCACTATAGTTAAAGTTATGGCTGCCACTACACACCAAAATAATAAGTGCCAACAATTAACCTTACATTGGAGTTCAATATATCTACCCATCAATGGTTGAATCGAAATATCATTTCCTCACCGCACACACAAGACATGTGTCACTTCTCTCCATCCATTCAAGTATGAGTAAAAAAGTGGATATATTTAAAGTCTTGAAAAATTATACATCAAGAAAATGCACACAAAGTCTGAGTAAAAAAGTAGCCTTACTTGAGCTACTAGGGGAAAAATAGATGAATCACGCTAATTTTGAACCTTTTCTTTAAAGTCCTTATTTTGAACTCTCATATCTATTTTTTATAATTAACTAGATGAATCGGGCAAACATTTACTGTTATTTTTCTATTTCTGCACGCCTTCGAAACAAATAGAACCCCCATCCACATTGATCTATACTTTTCTTTTAGGAAATGCCTTTGTCGAATTAATTTGAAGGAGTTATCCAAAGAAACCCCACCACCCATGGACATAGTGATTGATTTTATGGAGCAGGGTCTGCCCACGTGGATGGCTATTTTCTCTGTCAATTCAAAAGTCCACATGGTTGGAGGAGAGAACAATCGAAAGGATGAAAAAATTTGTTATTTCGTTGATCATCCTCATAAATTAGACACTAGCGATGGTGGTAATGGCCTAAACTCTACGGTTTTTGTGTTTGATCCTTCTGGTTCCAACTCTCCCTGCAAGCCTACCCATGATGTCGTTCCAAAACACGGTGGAATGGCCAACCTAAAGTAGAAAATATTGGTCAAAAGGTGTACATCTTGAGTGGGCCCCAATATTGCTTTCGGGTTCCATCTCCAACCCTTCATTTGAGTGTTATGATCCTAATCAATTAAAGCCCCCCAACCTTTAATCATGTTTGGCTACCCCATAGCACACGTCGAGAACTTAGCTATTACCTTTACTAGTGAAGGCCTACTGGCTTACCGCAGGGACATTCAGATTTGCCAGTTATTGAACGACTTGAACTCTAGCTTTCCACCCCCGGATCCTTACAAGCCGACTGGATTCATTTGCAATTTAGGTGATTTCAGATTCTTCTCTGCTTTGTCAATTTCTGGTACGATGAAACGGGAGATCTATGTATCTATTTTTCAAGTGTATATGAATTGCGGAGAGGTGAAAATTCTGGACGTTGTTCAACAACATACCCATTCATACTGTGGTGCCTCTATAACTGCTCCGATGGTTGCTAGCATTAATTATATTTTCACTACATTCTAAGTTACGAATTGAACAACACTATTGGTTTAAACAATTATATCGCAAAGGCGGCATCTCATCTCAACTCTTATTATGTGAAGCAAATTTTTGCCTAGAATATAGACATCTATATTTGGAAAACCACATTTATTCTGTAACTTGGATTGGGTATCATTATCTGTCTAAAAAGTTTTTTATCATCTATATCTTTTGTGTGAGTTTTGAGTTGTGTGTTTCAACTTATATTCTTTGTTTTTAGTTTAAAACCAGTGTTGTTGAATTTTATTCATTTTAGTTGATAAAGTTAGGATGATATCCAAAATATCTGAATGATAAATGAGAGATATTTACAGTCTATAACAATTTTCCTCAACTTTAGTCGCCGTTTTTTATAATTTACTGTCTTAACTTTCATATTGCTTATGCATCCATTTATCTATATGAATAACTCATGATGATCCCATGCATCTCGCGGGTTTTCACCTAGTTTGAAATGATAATGCTACCTGAACCAATGACACTAAGACATATGTCATACTGTTTAGTGGGCGTAATCCCTTAATATTGAGTCTTTATTATCCCCTCAAGTCGGCAGACTGGCCGACCACCTTAAGGAATGCGAATCATCAGCAAGGTGAACAAGCATATGTGAGAATTTTTACAGTCACCCAGACACATGCATGTAAAGATACGCTGAGTTGTTATCTATAATCCAAAAAGGTGTAAATACCTGATGTATAAAGGTATTTTGCATCTTCTCCTTCCCACTATTATAAATAGATTACTACGCCCCTCATCTAAGGAATAACTGAAAAACGATACACACTTAACCCTAGAGAGTTCTTGAGAGCTTGTACTAAAATCATAATACTTAGTGGCTTCACATCCACGGATGTAGGCACCATATCAAGGTGAACCACATAAAAAGCCTTTATCTCTTTCTTTTTCTCTTATCTCTCTCTAATCCATATCATCTCATACTTTATCAGTGGTATATAATTATGGGTATAATTAAGCTAAGACATAATATAACCATTGTACCAATTTTAAACACCAACAGATTGGCGCCGTTTATGAGAAATCTACAAGCCATTGTTGTTTCCTACCTATCTTCAATCCAAAAGTAATTTTCCAATCACTTTTCTTGCACTGGAAAATATAAGACTATCCAGAAGGCGACTATGCAGTTAACACCTTCATCCCCTTTGCCCCTCCTGGCATAGAGGATCTCCAAGGAATTTTTATGAGCATTGTCAAAGGTCAAGAAGCTACGCAAGAGACTGTCAAATAATTAACTCAGACGCTCCAAACTAGGCCTGTGGCAGGCCCTGTCCCAAGAGGAGAAATGTTACCTCTTAACCCTTGTGGGGACAAGCAGCTCGCAAACCCAAGAGGGATGTGTAATAGAAGCAGAGTTAGATTAGATCAACTAATGATCGAACCTATAATCTCGATGCAACATTGTCTCTAAGGTCCACTAATTATTACGATGGGCATTCATTCTCTTAGAAAAGGCCGAGCAAGCCAAAAAGGTTGAGCAGGGGCTCGACATTTGATCACCTAGGCCCTCGAACTGTAAGGGCTCATATTTATTGTTGATGCAAAAAACTAGATTAGGCCTAATTGATTAATCACATATAAATAATTAAAAACAAATATGACAAAGACGTTTTTAAAGTGGTTCGGCTCAATGGAAAAGCCTACATCCACTGTTATATACTGATTTCCTTAATTTGTTTTTTGATCCCTTGCAATGAGGGTGATACAATGTATTTATAGCCCAAGAGGGGTACTGATAGTTATCGTGTGAAAGGATGGAATGAATTTATTTATTAGACATTTATATCAATATATAATGAGAATTAAATGCACTATTGCTGTTGTAGAGGGGTCTCGAAGGTAATCCAGAGATTAGGGATAATTCCCTAATTGGGAATATTGTTTGAAATTAAGAAACCGAGGTAGCTCAAGCGTGGCAACTCTGCGGGGTAGCTTGGCATGGCAAATAATACTTTCGCTTGTTGTGTTAGTCATATTGTATCTTTGTTTATATTGACTATAAGCTATAGCGGTTGTAATGTTGAAACGAGAATGATAATAAGTTTGTGTGAGGTCAAACGGTACTCGCGAGAGACCAGGCTTGGCAGGGCCTGGGAGAGTTTTCATGATCTATCAAATGACCTTGTCGTGGGAACTTTAGAGGGACTTGGTTTGGAGGATTGAGAAGTGAGGCACCGTTGGGGCTTGTCTTGACCGTCTTAGATACACCTGGTAAAACACCGAAGGACCTTGACCGTGGAACCTCAGGCGGAGCAGCTTGGAGTTCCATCCGACGTTGATTTATGAACCAAACAACCCTCTACTTAATGTCACATCTATTGTAGGTGACGTCACTATCTAGCTTAACAATATTAGACTCGCACTTGAGTAAACCACCATGGTATTTGGGGCTGTCAGGCAGTTGGTGAGCCACCTCTGCAACAACAACCCCCTAACACACAGTGGTTAGGCAAAAGGCATGTCTTGGCATTTAACGTTTATGCCGTAGAGGCAACTAGTGCATCAGGCATTTAATGTTGTGACACAAAGTATGAGGGATGTTTTTCATAGTCTTTAATGACTGAGTTGCCTCGGAGGTGGTGTGTGTGTGTGGGGGGGGGGGGGGGGGGGGGGGGCTATTTAAGGACCCTAACCACCTTTGAGGAAGGAATGATCTTTTGAGAGTTTAAGGAGTTATTGCTAAAGAGAATACAAAAAAGAGGGAGTTATTGCAAACCAGAGGGTTTACCCACTCACCATTGTTACTTATTACGAAGCTTTTAATACTTGACAGAGATTCTTGAGGGTGTTAGGTGTGTTTCTACCTGCCTACCAAGGTGTGTTTCTACCTGCCTACCAAGGTGTATCTAGTGTGCTTACTTCTCTCTCCCTCTAGCTAAGTTAATTCTAAAGTCCATTACTATTTCCTGAGTTATACACGAGATATTTTTTAGTTTAAACTGAGTTTATCTTCATTGGGTTTGTATTTGTGTGTCCTATCAGTAATCCTAGGGGTCTTGGGCTAATTAACTTATTATTATCATACTCAAATAGGGGTTACGCCTCCATCTAATCTAAACTACCCTCTTACATTTGGCGACTCTGCTGGGGAGGCATTCTTCTAAGTAAGGAGTATGGTGCAGGATAATGCTAATCGAAGGCTCAACTTTGATGACATCCAGCATAATGAAGAACAAGATGCGAAAGAACTGGAGGCCCTAAAGGATTGGGCTCCTCGAGTGGAGGTACCTTCGGTTCCAGCGACGTCAGGCGTTCCGGGGGTGACACAAGCTTCCACGAGTGTGGGGTTAGGACCCACTCAGGTCGCACTCCTCATGAGCAAGTTTTATGAGTTTTTGCAAACTCTAGTAGCTTCAAATATGCTGGGAGGATTGGAGGCTAATGCCTTCGTAACACCAGGGGTATCTCCAACGGCCCCACCAGGTGCAGGGGTAGCGGGAACGGTCCTGACAAGCATACCCTCTGTTATGAATCCAGCACTGGGAACCTCAGGAGTTTCAACGGCCCCCGCTGTGACGTTGGTGCTAGCTGCAATGGGCACCCAGCCCATGGTGCCATTGGTTGTTGCCCCAGTGGTATCACCCATGGTAGAAATGAGAAAGGAGATGCAAAAGGAGATGCTGGAGTTCATGCAGGCTTCCTCGCAATCTGCTGGCGAGGTGGCTTCGGTTTATGATAACTTTCGAACATCGCATCCTGAGGAGTACAACGACGAGCCCTATTCGAAGGATTATATTCCTCCTATTTTTGAAAAATACACGGGAAAATGTGGGAATCCGAAGGATCACATCAAGCGCTTCATCGAACACTTGGGGGTACATTGCAATAATAAGAAACTTCATTTGAGGGAGTTTTCCAAATCCTTAACCGATAAAGCATATACCTGGTATTCCCATTTGGATCCTAGGAGTGTTTCTACGTGGGAGGAGATGCATTTTTATTTGTCCAGAAGTTATTTCTGGCAGAAGAGGAGTTTACTTTGACCCAACTGGGTAGGAAGAAGCAACGACCTGGGGAAGAAGTGGTGGCCTATGTTCGAAGGTTCAGGAAAAGACCCCTTGACGTGAGAGAGGAAGCCAAAGAGTCTAAGTTATTACAGATTTGCGCTGAGAGGTTGCTTCCTGAGTACATCTGCCATCTCATCAATGAGATGCGCGAGGGGACTTTTTTGGCATTCTTAAAAGCAGCGAGGAATATTTCATTGATGGTGCGGCCCAATCCGGTGGTGGTTCCCATGATGTTTAGGCAGTCGATGCAACCCACAGGGGGGAGGTCTCAGCCCCCACGGGTAGGGTACACTGAAGGAGGAGATGGGGGCAAGGCACCAAAGAAGGATAGTAAGAGGAAGTTCAGAAGAAACAGAGAGGACTAACCACCATTTCCTTGTACAGTAGAGGAGGCTGTCAGCTGTTACAACGCAATGGTCCAAGGCGGAACGGTCTACGAACTAAAAGACATTCCCATTGGGGAACCTGATGCGGTAACGAAGGCGGATCCTGGGTATTACCAGGTTCATCGGAGGATCCAACACCCAATAGAAAGTTGTTTCACACTAAGAAGAATTATTGAAAAGTACGTGAAGGCAGGGACGTTGCAAATCCCTCCACAGAATGCAATAACAACCCACTACCAGCACATGGGGCCAATCTAGTGGTGGCCTATGATGAAGAGGCAGAGAGAGGAGAAATAGAAGAGTATGAAGCAACTTTGGAGACCTGTACTAAGGGAATGGCCAACGTAGTTTTGGCCTATGATGAAGTAAGTGCCAAAGACGTGGACGACGTGTATAGCCTTGAAGGTGAGGAAGTAGATCCGGGTCTAGAGTGTTGTGTAGTCTCAAAATCCCCAAAGTTCACCTGGTTCTTCGAACATGTAGGGATACCAAAAGAGAGAAGACTTGAAATAACCCAGGCGATAATAAATATTGCAAGGAAAGACGCAGTCCCTTCGCTGAAATGGAAGGGACCCATGGCCATGTTGGTGAGGAGGTTTCTGTCAGAAGTGACCTTCAGCGATGCCGATAGGGCTGTGAGATTCCCTCACAACAGGCCATTGTATGTGACTACCAGTGTTAACGGAGTTAGTTTTGCAAGGACTCTTATGGATGGGGGAGCTTCTATCAATATCATGCCAATTAACTCCTTTCATGTAGCCAATATTTCAGAAGAAAGGTTGATCCTCATGCCTTTGGTAATTTTGGGGTATGATAACCAATCTTCCAAATCCATTGGGTATGTTAATGTGGGGATTGTGATGGGAAATTTGAGTTCCCATATAAAGTTCCACTTGATAGAGAGTGAAACTTCCTATCATCAGCTAATAGGAAGAGTGTGGATGCACAATCAAGGGCTAGTTCCTTCTACGTACCACCAATACGCTAAGGCAAATATCAAGGGGATGGAGGTGACCATCAGGCCTACAAAGAGGCCCTTCGCTATCGAGGAGGCTCACTTGGTGGATACGAAATTTTATAATGAGTTGGAAGAAGATGTCCGGGTCCTAACGAGGAGGATGGAGGGAGCATGGGTTCCCTCGATTCGAGAACAGATGGGTCCCTTGAATGATCAGAGTAAAGAGGTTACGAACAACGAAAGAGTAATGACCGAAGAAGCTCACCAGGCAGTCCCTCGGCTCTAAGGCATCTCAAAGCAGCTTAAAGACAGGATGAGGCCCAGAGTGGATCCCATGGAGCATGAGGTTCAATGACAAAGCGTGCTGAGTCGGTTCTCAGGGAAAAGAGTGGCCGAGGCATCTAGGGAGAAGAATAGGAAAGCAGTCATCGCTACCAGAAGATAATGCAAGAAAGTCATTACTGAAGAAGGAAAGGTGGTGTATCGATTATAACTGTGTGAGCGGGCGGCCGAGGAACTGATGATGAGGTTGACCCGATATACGAATGCTTTATGGTGGATTAACGGGACAATGTATGGTGATAGATAATTCCAGCATACAGGAATTTGTAGAGGAAGTCACCGAGGAACCAGATTACCTGGCGATCGATCGAAGCCACAGGCACAAGATCTAGCATAGTTGAACCTGGCAAAAGAAAGGGAGGACCCAAGGCCCATCTTCATCTCGAAGGATCTCAGTAAGGAGAAATGAGGGGACTTGGTTGAATTGATTAAGGAGTTTATAGACGTCTTCGCGTGGAAGTACACAGAAATGGAAGGGTTGGACGAGGAAGTGAGCTATCATAAGTTGAACGTGATGCCTTTAGCCATTCCAGTAAAACAAGCAACGAGAACGTACAAGCCTGAGCTGGATTTGAAGATCAAGGAAGAGGTTCAACGCTTACTAACAGCAGGGTTTATCAAGCTGATACAACACCCGATCTGGCTGTCCATCATTATCCCAGTAGGAAAGAAAGATAAAAATCAAATAAGAATCTGTGTGGACTTTAGATATTTAAATAGAGCTTGCCTTAAATATGAGTTCCTTCTACCCTCCATTGATATCTTGATAGATGCAACGGGGGGTCATGAGATGTATAGATTCATGGATGGGTACGTACAACCAGATCAAGATGGACCCCTCCGATGCAGTTTAGACAACATTCAGAACCCCGTTGGGTAACTTCATGTACATGGTGATGCCGTTTGGACTCAAGAATGCTGGGGAGACTTACCAGAGAACAATGATGGCCATTTTTCATGAATTCTTTCACAAGTTTGTGGAATTCTATGTGGATGATTTGGTCATCAAGTCGAGGAAGGAGGAGTCCCATCTGATTAATTTGAGGAAGGTGTTTTCCCGTTGCAAGAAGTTTAAATTAAAAATAAATCTACTGAAGTGCATTTTTGGGGTGACAAGTGGGAAATTCCTAGGCTTTGTGGTTGATCGACAAGGGGTGCAGATGGACCAGGGCAAACAGCAGGTGATCTTGGAAATGCTATGCCCGAGAATGGTGAAAGAGCTGAAGAGTTTCCTCGGTAAAGTCTCCTACCTTAGGAGATTTGTGTCTGGATTAGCCGAAATAACACATCCGTTGATGTAGTTGTTGCGAAAGAACACAAAGTTCAAATGGGAGGTGATTCACCAGGAGTCTCTTGATGGACTGAAGAAGTTGCTCGTGTCACCAAAGACCATGGTTCCCCCAAGGGCAGGAATACCATTGCAGCTGTACCTAACATCCACCACGAGGTCCGTGGGAGCTTTACTGGCACAAGAGATTGACGGGCAAGAACGACCAGTCTACTACCTCAGCAGGATCATCCATGGGCCAGAAGTCAGATATAGTAGCTAAGAAAGGCATTGTTTAGCCTTAGTATTTATAGCACAAAAACATAGATATTATATGTTGTCTTTTATAATTCATATTATAACTGGATGTGATCCCATTAAGTATTTGCTAGCAAGAACGATTTTGATTGGTAGGGTATCTAGGTGGTTCCTCATCCCATCAGAATATGACTTGAAGTGCGTAGTGCCTCGCTCAATCAAGAGCCAGGCATATGATTTATTGGCTATCTTCCCCCTCAGGAACCTTCGAGCCACCGAAAGAAGATATTCTAGGAGACGATTTGCAGGCCAACCATATAGACGCAACAGATAAGGAATGGATAATGCAGTTCGATGGGTCATCGACATAAAATAAAGGAGGAGCCGGGGTTATTCTTTCAAAAAGAATGGAGGAGATTTGCCTTTCTTACAAGTTAGATTTCCCTTGCTCTAATAACGAGGCAGAGTATGAAGCATTGGTGTTGAGATTGCTAGAGGCTATTCGAAGAGGGATCCGTTCACTTTGCATCAAGGGGGATTCAAACTTGGTGGTTCAGCAAGTGAATGGAGAATATTTATTGAAACACATGAGCCTGGCACCATACATAATGATCATTCAGAGGCTCCTTGGCCAGTTCCATCGGACCAAGATCAAGAGGCAGCCCAGAATGATGAACCACCACCCAGACGCCTATGCCACCATTGCCCAGAAGATGATCAAGAGGAGCGATACAACTACTGTCATGATTCAATAAAGAATAGCTCCTTCGATGGTACAGTCAATTTTATCGATGAAAGAGGACACACACTAGAGGGGAGAGATTAAGGGGCAACTGGAGTCTAGTGAAGGAACGATGGGGCTTAGAGAATTGGCCCAGTACTTTACAAACCAGGGAAACCTTGACTTTAGAAATGTAGGAAGATGGCTGTCGAGATGCATCGATCCCGAAAAAGCAGGGCAGAGGTTGAAGAAAATGCACAAAGAGCACTGCGAAATGACTAAGATTCCTCTTTATAGAAGAGTTCAAAGGGAGGGATATTTCTGGCCTAGTATGAAGCAGGATACAACCGAGTTATAATGAAAGTGTGACAAATGCCAATTATTCTTCGAGGTAGCTGAATGTCATTTCGTGGAAGCTCAGGCTGATTGGAGACGACCCTATATTGACTTCATTAAGGATGGAGTTATCCCAATGGAGAAAATTGATGCGATGGGACTCCAGTGAAGGGCCCCGAGATTCCACGTTAAGAGGGGTAACTTTATCGAAGGGGATACTTCAACAGGCCTTTGCATTGTATCACAAAGAAAGAGGCAGCCGAGGTTATCAAACAGGCGCACAATCCAGCTCATATAGGAGGGGCCAAGTTATATGACCAGTTGATGACTCTGGGATACTATTGGTCAATGATGGAGAAAGACTCCACCGAGTTCATTAAAAAATATAAGGCTTGCCAGCTTCATGGGAATATAATCCATGCCCCATCGATGGACCTACACTCCCTGGCAATGCCCTATTCATTTCACACCCGAGTGTTCGACCTGATAGGGGCAATACACCCTTCTTCGAGGGGGAAGTTATGATTACTAGTGGCAACGGACTGTTTCACAAAGTGGGCTGAGGCGATACCCCTGAGAAGAGCAACAACGGGAGTAGTGAGCAACTTCATCAAAGATTACATCATTTGTCATTTCGGGATCCCAAAGGTTACCCTTTCAGACAATGGAACCCCTTTCATCAATTTGGAATTAACGATGCTCACAAATAAATACTCCATTGTCCATCACACTTCGACGGTGGTATACCCAAAGGGGAACGGTCAAGACGAACCGACTAACAAGACTTTGGTCAATATCTTGGATAAAATGATGGAAGATTTCTCAGGATCGTGGGATGATAAGATACCAATCGTTTTATGGGCCTATCGGAAGACTAAGAGGAAGCCCACTAGATATACACCGTTCTCTCTTATTTACAGAGCCAAGGAAATTCTCCCAGTAGAGTTGGAAGTTCCCCTGGCTCGATATGCTTTGCGAAGCAGCATGCTCCCTCAAAATAGACACGTGCAGTTGGAAGCGTTGGACGAACACACGGATAATACGATGCAACACTTTCAAATGTATACGAGGTAGCTCTCCAAGGCATATGACAACTTGGTGAGACCAAGGAAGTTCGTGGAGGGAGATCTTGTATTGAAGGCAGCGGTTAAACATATTAGGGGGCTTTATCTACCTAAGTTTGCAGCAAATTGGGAGGGACCTTTCATCGTAAAGGAGGCTCATGACTCAGGTTATTACTTAATTTAAAAAATGGAAGAAGATAAACCATTCAATATTAACAATAAGAGGTTAAAAGTTTATCATGTGTAGGCAGTTATGTTTGAACACTAATGTAGTTGGCTGTTGTTATAAATACAAGTTCTTTGTTATAATGAGTATGCAAGTTCTTTTATTATAACAAGTAGAGATGAAAGGATTACAAAATTTCATATTTCACAATCTATATAAACAGTTGTAAAACAAAGAAATGGCATGGGAATAAGTATCTTTTTCCATTTATGGACTTTGGGGCGTTACAAATTGGGAGCTATTGCCCAAGAATTACATGAGAAGAAAAGAAAAATATATACACAAATTCATTCACCAAAAAGGAACCACATATCAGGAGAAGAGAAAAAATCTCTAGAGAGACCCGAAGGAGCAGCTTGGCAAGATCGTTGAGCGTTGATGGAGACCTCCAACCTTATCTGCGCCTGTGTGCGCTCAATCCAGAGTTTATCTCATTTCGACTTCGCCGCGCGCAAAGCTTCTTCGAGGTCCTCCACCCCCTTGCCAATGGTTTCAAGAAGAGGTGTTAGCGCGACCAACTTGGCTTCCTCGGCCCTCTGATCCTCCTGATGTTTTCGTAAGAGATCCCTCTGGTTATCCAACCGCTGGCTCTTCAAAGTCTTCAAATGCGCGATGAGCTAGTAAAAGCGGAACTCGTCACAACCTAACGCCCTTAGATAACCTAGGAATTAGTTGAGGAGGGGTCTGGTAATATTGGCAGTTGGAGTGTTGGCAATTTCAGCAACGACGGTGGCCATGCCTTGAAGCCTATAGCTCATAATTGAGATGTTTGAACGAAGGCGGTCCACCGTGAAGGTTTCAGAATGATAGCTTATAAGTTGCTTAATTTCCAAACGGTGATTGGCATGTAACTGGGGAGAATGTTGGAGTACCATCAGGCAAAAAGCGTGAGGAGTCGAGTCGGGTAGAGGAAGCTCGCACCCAGATTCGCTCTCCACAACCGCACCTGTTGTGGAACCTTGATCATCATGGCTAGTTTCTTCGGAAGCGATAGGATCACAACGGGGCGAGGCAATACGCGAGAACTGGTGGAGAATCCTCCTGATCAACCTGAAAATAGTTAGAGGAAACAAGGAGTTTATGAATAAATCTTAACAAAGTGTTTTCATTGTTAAGTCATCGTTACAGGTGGAGTTTATGAGAAAAATCATAACAAGTGTTTTCATTGTTAAGTCACCGTTATAGGTGGAGTTTATGGAAAAAATCTTAACAAATGTTTTCATTGTTAAGTCACCGTTATAGGTGGAGTTTATGGAAAAATCTTAACAAAGTGTTTTCATTGCTAAGTCACCATTACAGGTGGAGTTTATGATAAAAATTTTAACAAGTGTTTTCATTGTTAAGTCACCGTTATAGGTGGAGTTTATGAGAAAAATCTTAACAACTGTTTTTATTGTTAAGTAACCGTTATAGGTGAAGTTTATAGGAAAAATCTTAACAAGTGTTTTCATTGTTAAGTCACTGTTATAGGTGGAGTTTACGGAAAAATCTTAACAAGTGTTTTCATTGTTAAGTCACCGTTACAGGTGGAGTTTATGAAAAAATCTTAACAAGTGTTTTCGTTGTTAAGTCACCGTTATAGGTGGAGTTTATGAAAAACCTTAACAAGTGTTTTCATTGTTAAGTCACCGTTATAGGTGGGAGTTTATGAAAAAATCTTAAACAAATGTTTTCATTGATTAAGTTACCTATATAGGTGGATTTTGAGAAGTTGAGAAATACAGAGAAATTAGAGAAGTACCTCAGCAGCTGCAGGAGCGAAATGGGTAGTTACCACGGGATCCATAACGGTAGAAACCATGGTAGGCGGGTTCATTACCTCAGCAGCCTCGACAGAGCCCTTGGATGCAGAAGCCTCATGGGTAGGCACCCTCGCCGACATAGGGTACTATGTCCAACACGGGTACATCATTAGAAGGAGATGTTGGACCTTCGAGAGATGCCCTAATGAGAGCAGCCACACCAACCTGGGCCCGGGAAGGGATAAGGCCACTCAACACAAAGGGCGGAGAAAGACTTGGAGAAAGATGCAAATGTAAAGACAAGTGTTAGACAAAAGGAGTGATCGCAAAAGGATAAGAGACACAAATGCACCTAGCTTACCCCTATTATGGCACTGAAGAGAGGAATTACAGTAATGGGTCTTGACAATGCAGAAGGAAGGAGAATGTTGGCTATCAGCGACGCCACTTCCACCTAAAATAGCCCAATATGTTAGAATTGATAAATAAACCAATGGGACAAATAAAAGATGCAAGGCTTGGAAAGAAATTTACCCGCGGGGCACTCTCTTCGACCACATCCAGGGCAAAGAGACATCCCGCTCCGAGGGCAACTCAGAGGAAGTTGGAACAGTTGCCTCGGGCTGGCCAGACATCTCAGCAGCACCTGTGGCGGTATCTCTGGCCTGATGGGAGGAGGAATGACGCGAATAGGTAAGACTTATTAAAGGATAACGTGGAAGGGCAGCAGTGGCTAGAGGAGTACTGCAACGTCCCCCCATAAAATGACTCACTAGGGGACTGGGGGGGCTAGGAGGACTGACCCTCGCTTCTTCAACTCCCTGCACCAAAGTTATCATGTAATAATTAAAGGCTCTATGTTAAGAGAAGGATAATGAGAAATAAAGAATGCACACATACCTCAGATCCAGAGGGAGAACGAGAAGGTATAACCATGGGCGAAGGTGGCGAGGAGGTAGCAGCGGAAGGAGCTGGTGACGAAGGTCTCTCAAGTGTCTGCTTCTTCTAAGACTTAGTACCCAGTGTTTTCCTCCTTGATCCCATTGCACCACCACTTTCGGGCACCTTCGACCTTTTTCTCCTTTTTGCCGGTGGATCACTAGGATCAACCACGATTATGGGGAACTTACCCAGAGGAGGAACATGGACTGTGGACCATTGGAATTCAGTATTTATTCGAGCAACTTCGGCCTTCACCCGCCTCCTATGCTCTTCAACCATTTTCAGAGACATGGGAGGGGTAACAGAGGCAATTGGGAATGCCTCCAATGGAGTTTGTGTTTGAACTTAGGCCTTAGACTTCTTAGACTTGAATTTTTTAGCCTTCTTAGTAGGTGGCTGAGAAGGCCCTTCTCCCGTGGAAGCTTTGACCATGAGGGCAAATGGTTTGGGGGTCGCAGTCGCCTTTGGTTTGGGCGTGGCAACAAGGATCATGGGGCAGTATGGAGGAAGTTCCGTGGGAGGTTCTTTGGGGGTCTGCCTTAGAGGGAACTCAACCTCGAGAATGAAATTGCCCTTCAACCCCAGTTCCAGGGCAGAAAATGAAAGAATTGGAGGATACACGGGATCACCCTCGATGAATTCAACAATTTGGGCCAGTTTCCTCGGCCAATACTTTATCACAAACAGAGGGGTCACGTCCCCTTGCCTAGTAATGCTGGGAATGATGACTCGCTCAGCCAATGTGGAACTCACTCCCCATGCGGTAGTTGAGGAGAATAGAGAACATGCCTCGCCAAAAGACACCTTGGGGTTAGATAACTGAAACACCGGGCGAGGAGCCCCTTGATCAAAGCCAAACTGATGGCTGCATCAGTTGGGATTGTAATGTTCGTTGGTGTATCCCCACTTGGTGTATGAGGGTAGGTATCCTGGAAAAAACAGAAGCACAACGGCTAATGAGGGGTCTTCAGTAATGAGGTCTACGGTGGTTGGCTGGACCACTCTTGCCCCATCTTTGAAAAAATCACAAGTATAGAGAAAAATATCCTCTTCATATGGCCTCATTACAAATCTTAAAAAGTCATCAATAAAAGAGGTCAGCTCCTTTCGGCTTCGCCTCTTGTGGTAAATAAATGAGTAAGGGGGCAGGATTGTTTCCCCCAAGGGAGGATGGTTAGTCTTGGCTGCTACGGCCGGGAATTGCACATAAAGGAAACCCGTCAGGAGAACGCAGTTGGCAAAATTAGCTAGGTTGTAACGACCTAGAGATCGCTCCATGTCAAAAAGGACCCTATCAAGCCATGTGTAGAGGGACCCCAAGGCGATTACAGCCAGAGGGAGCTTGATACCCCGGGCCAAACGAAGGGATATGTTGATGAGATCCCTTAGAGGCTGGTCGTTGGGTTTTCCCGTTAAAAAGAAGCGAGAAAAAATGATAAGGATATATGCAGGAAGCTCTAGCAATGTACCTTATCCAGGGGCAGCCTCAGAGGAACTTCCTATGGAAGGGTCCTTGAAGAAGTAGTTAATATAAAGAGTGAACGTGGCTTTGTTTGAAGCATTAATGCACCTTCGGCATATACGGTCCAACTCTAAACGGTCAGCAGCCTCTTGCGCATCCAGGGCTTTATCAAAATAGGGCTCTTGACCTGTTGCCTCAATGCCTAAGAGCTCGCACACGTCCTCCAACGTTATTATAAATTCTTCCCACACAGCGATGAACATCCGAGTGGTAACATTTTAGCGAGACACCAGAACGGGAAGGGCAGTATTATTTTTGGAGAGGGTGAACTCACCAAACCACTTGGCTCGATGTAGCCCAATCTTAGAGAGGGTATCAACGTGGGAACTCTGCATATGGGAGTTCCAAGAAGCAAAGTGAGCAGGAGATCCCCCAGGACTTTCAAAATCGATGTAGGACCATGGTAAGTCCCCTCACTCAAGACAAAATCTGAGAGTCCCCTTGGGAGGTAGAAAGCCCCAGTCATCAGAATTCTTATCTTCATCACCAAGCGTCATGGCATCATACTTGGCGTTAAAAATGCAACTCTTGCAAAACCAAGCAAAGTCATTACCTTCGCCAAAAATAGGGGACCGACGGTAGAAACGCAACTGTTCTTGATGAGCAGCACTCAATGAGGCGGCAGAAGGGGTGGTGATAATGGGGGCGACGGACGGAGCACTGGTGCCAAGAGTGACAGGGTTGCTTGAAGAGGCCATTCAAAACAACAAAAGTATGAAAATGTTTGGTCAAAGAAGAGTTGGAAATGAATAGGGAGGTGCACAACCGCAGGTGGTGGTGCAAAGGATGAGCGGATGAGGAGACTGAGTAAAGAGGAGGGCAACAATGGAGATCGCACAGAGTTCACACAAAGTTTCTCTCTCTAAAGAAAGCAGGGAGCTTGAAGAAGATGAAGAAAAAAAAGAAGAGTTTTGAAAATAAAAGGGACGTTTGAAGGATTGTAAACCTGTCGTTTAAGTTTCCCACCCTTGCACGTGCAAGGCCGCTAATAATCATTTCAAAAGCACACGTGACACTTCGATAAGTGTTCTGACAGTGGAAAAGACAGCGTTACATCGAATACGAAGTGACGTATGGGGAATAGAAAGGGTTGCCTTCCTAAGCAAGTTTAAGTTTTGGCGCCAAACTTGTGTCAGACTTATCCAATTCTCCTAACAAAAAAGATGTCCCAACGGTTCAAAAAAGCTACGATGTCCCCTCGCCACATATCCAAACGGTTGAATTGTGACTCAGTTACATCGGGGAGAATTTCTGCTTTTTCGAACATAGCGAAGTATCACAGGGGAGAATTTCACTTACCAGGAGTCCAATCGAGTATTTGAGAAGGTTAGTACGCCTTTCCGGGAGAATTTTACTTTTTCCAGGAGATTATATCGCTGCGGTTCTAACGAGGGAAATAAGGCCAGATTTTTTTTTCACGCAGAGAAGGTTCATCGGATTGAGAAGTTTCGTGCAAACATTTATTGTTCTAACAAATCTCACCACGAAGGGGCAAATGTAGAGGGGGCTTGAAGGTAATACTGAGATTAGGGATAATTCCCTAATTGGAAATATTGTTTGAAATTAAGCAATCGAGGTAGCTCAAGCGTGGCAACTCAGCGGGCAACTTGGAATGGCAACTCATTCTTTAGCTTGTTGTGTTAGTCATATTGTATCTTTGTTTACATTGACTGTAAGCTATAGCGGTTGTAATGTTGTAACGAGAATAATAATGAGTTCGTGTGAGGTCAAACAGTACTCACGAGAGACCAGGCTTGGCAGGGGTTGGGAGAGCTTTCATGCTTTATCGAATGACCTTGCCGTGAGAACTTTAGAGGGAATTGGTTTGGAGGATTAAGAAGTGAGGCACCGTTGGGGCTTGTCCTGACCATCTTAGATACACCTGATAAAACATCGAAGGACCCTGACCATGGAACCTCAGGCGGAGAAGCTTGGAGTTCCATCGGGCGTTGAGTTATGAACCAAATAGCCCTCTACTTAATGTCACATCTACTATAGGTGATGTCACTAGCCAGCTAAACAATGTCAGAACTGCACTTGAGTAAACCACCGTGGTATTTGTGGTTGTCAGGCAGTACGTGAGCTACCTCTGCAACAACAGCCCCCTGACACACAGTGGTTAGGCAAAAGGCATGTCTTGGCATTTAATGTTTATGCCGTGGAGGCAACTAGTGCATCAAGCATTTAATGTTATGACACAAAGTATGAGGGATGTCTTTCATAGTCTTTAATAACTGAGTTGCCTCGGGGGGTGGTGTGGGGGGCTATTTAAGGACCTCAACCACCTTTGAGGAAGGGATGATCTTTGGAGAGTTTAAGGAGTTATTTCTAGAGAGAATACAGAAAAGAGGGAGTTATTGCAAACCAGAGGGTTTACCCACTCACCATTGTTACATATTACGAAGCTCTTAATACTTGACAAAGATTCTTGAGGGTATTAGGTGTGTTTTTACCTGCCTACCAAGGTGTATCTAGGGTGCTTACTTCTCTCTCCCTCTAGCTAATATACTTCTAAAGTTCATTACTATTTCCTGAGTTATACACGAGAGATTTGCGAGTTTAAACTGAGTTTATCTTCATTGGGTTTGTATTTGTATATCCTATCAGTAATCCTGGGGGTCTTGGGCTAATTAACGTATCATTACCATACTCAAATAGGGGTTACGCCTCCATCTAATCTAAACTACCCTCTTACAGCTGTCACTTCACTGTTTACACAGGTTGTATGATTGTTGTCGCTTCGTTCGCTATACAGGCTGGATTTCTGACAATTGGTCGATCTTCCCAGTTGCTCGGGTTTCATTGTTGGTCAGGATTTTGTATCATGCTGACTTGGACTTGTGCCACATTGGATGACACGTGTTGGCTTGTAATTGGCCAACTTAGGGCGGTAAATTTTGGTATCAACAAAAGCCCCCAATGTTTCATACTTGGAGTTGATGCGAAAGTGTGAAGTATTATGATTTAATAGTAGTTCGGGTTGTTTGGTCGTCTGCAGACCTTCCAGACTTGTGAAATTTATCCACTTAATTGATTATTTCTGGGCGCAAATGGTAATTTTGTAAATATTTCAAAGTTTAACGAACTTTTATGGGATATCTTCGTCTTTTCCTTTGTTAGCCGTCGTAAACCCTACCGTCGTTCGCTTTAATCATTACTTTTTCCAGTTTTCGAGGTGACTTATAAAAAGGGTAGTAAAACTTCGATCATGTTTTACCTCTCACTTTTGATTCTGCTGTTGTGTTCTTTGAACTTTAGTGTGATCGTTTTCTTTTCTGTCTTCAGTTCTTGCTGAATCCTTATACTTTTGTAAGAATTTTTCTTCTATTCTTCATTGTTTTCTTCATCATGGTTTATTCTATCGAGTCGCTTGATAAATTCATAATTGACTTTAACATTCCATCTTGTGTTGTACTGGAACACCCTACCTTTCCTTCTATTTTTTTCTATCTTGCTGAAGGCCATTGGTTCCCTTCCATATTTATTGCTGAATGTGGGTTCACATTTCCTCCCAATCCCATGTGTCTGGAGATTTGTCAATATTTTGACATTGTTCCTACAAGAGTGGCTCCTAACACATGGAGAGTAGTGAACGACGTATATAGGTTAAATCAAATTTATAGAACCCATCTAGGGATTCCAGAAATAATATTTTGTTATAAATGGGTAACTAGTGATACTACTTATTATTTGAAAACTAGGGCAGTTAGTATAGCTTTAGTAGTTAATCTCCCCAATTCTAATAGGGATTATTTTGATCATGGGGTAGTTGTAAAACATTGGCAACATGCCCCTTTAGTTGGAGGTGCTAAATATCAAGGACCTAGATGTCCTCTCTTTGGCTATGGAATAGGTTGTTTTATGCTTTAGTAGTTTTGCCCTGTTTATATTTGATAAAATGTCATACTGACTATTGCTTTGTAAATTAAATTGCAGTTGACCAGAAAATAAAGTCCCCCAAAGAGAGTGAAGTACATTTGAAAGAGTTGAAGTTTATCTGGGGACTTCACAAAGTAGTTGCTGAGGAGCACATTAGGTCTGACATCTATTTGATTCAATATAGAAACACTGTTTTTTCCCAACCCCTAAATACCCAACCCCTAAAGTCCCAACCCCCAAAGATGCGGCTCCCAAAGATGGTGAAGTTCCTTTGAGGAGACTTAAGATAGGGCTTGTAGAGAAGTAGGTCGACCAGGTGACTGATCAATTGTCCTTGGTTGAATTACCCTCTTCTGATGCTGTTCCTTCGGCAACTATTACTCCCGGTTTGGCCAGGAAGTTGATCAAATATGCTAATCTTCCAAACCACAGGGGGTGAACGCCATGCTCCCTCGGGCGAGGGTTTCTGAATTAGCTTCTCAGAGCCTTGTATCAGTAAGTAGTTTTTATTTTCTTAGTTTGGTTATCTTTTATATTTACGATATACTCATCTTGATCTTCATCTCTTGTAGTTTTTAGTACACTTCAATAATATACTGGAGAAGGATAATGCAATTAGGGCTTCTTCTTCAAACGATGTGGAGGAAGCCTTAGCTAGTTTTAATAAGTCTCTGCTCAAATCTCAGTAAGCCTTAGAGACAAAGAAGAGTACTTGGGCAGATAAACTGAAGACAACTGAAACTGATCGGCAGACGTCTGATAAGAATGCTCTTGAAGCTGATCACAGGGCCAAGGAAGTTGAGCGCAAGGGAAAGGAGGCTGAGCGTCAGACAGGAAACTGAGTGCAGAGTAAAGGCTGTCGAAGAGCTTGTATCCTCTTCTAAATTTAAGAGAAAGTCTGTTGTGAAGGCCTCCTTCATTGCTGGTTGGGATAAAGGTTGGAACAAAGCCATTTATGCCGCCTCTGCTCAGATTGAGCATGAAAAACAAAAATTCTTCAGAGATGGTCGGGTTGTTTCCTTTCAGGAGATGAATACAACTGAAGGCTCTGAACTTTTTCAGAGATATATTCATGGTCCTTCTCCAGTTATTGAGGATGAGGTTAAAGATGAAGCCGATTCTAAAGAGTCCTCTAGTGGTTGAATCTACTGCCGATTAACCTAAAATCACTGAATCTTCTCTTCCCCCAATCGAGCAAACTCAGCAACTTCATCTTGTAATTCTTTCTTCTCAACAGGATAAGAAGGTTGAGAATGATAGGGAGAAGGTGTAAAGTTATTCGACATTTGCCCTTTTTGATTTTTTATTTCTTTTTATTTCTTTTTATTGTACTTGAACTCTTTGTTATCAATAAAAGAACATTTTGTTCCTTTTTATCTCTTGTTGATTACACCCGTTCTCCATTCTTGTTGTTTATTGGTGGTCATTTCTTTTGGCTAGTTTATAGCGAAGATGGAAACTCCGTCTTCCAATGATAGGGAGCTACTGAGTAAGTGCAATGCTTTTTTCAAAGCAGGTTAAACAAACTTGTCCGAAGAAGAAATTGTCTAGTTGCTCGGTGATGATGTATCAAAGCAGGCTAAAGAAGCCTACAAGTATTTGAAGTACTTACTTGATCGAGCAATAGAAAACAATGTTGCCTACTATGAGATGATAGAAGAGCTTCAAAAATAATATAAAGAATCCATTGCGCTATCGCACCAGAGCTACGAGCAGAAATATCAAAGCTTAAGAGTAGGTCGTGGTTTTGATAATTTTTATTTCTGCTTACAATAAAAAAAAAGGATGCTTTGCTTAAGCTTGAAGTTGAAGAAACCAAAATTGTTGCTAAACTTCTAGAAGTGGAGAATAATAATTTGAGAAATGAAGTGAATCTTTTAAAGTCTGCCTCTCGAGCTGTTGTTTACACTACTGTTGAAGGTTATGCCTTTTTAGAAGCTGAAAATACAACATTAAGAGATGAATTGGAAGCTTTAAAAAAGATTAAGCCTGCTTCTTCCTCCTCAGTAAGAAGTAAACCTGGCCAAGGAACCATCGAAGAAATTAGAACCCAACAGGGCCTTGCCCATCAAGCTGCACAGTTAAAAGTAAAAGACCGAGCTATTGCTGAGATGTCCCAGAAGTTGTAGACCTTGTCTGAAAAATTATCCACTCAATCTTCCCAATTAGAGGTTAAGTGTGGAGTATTGAAGAAACTACAGTCTCAAGTTGATAAATTAACCTTTCAATTCCATAAACAGCCAAGAGAAGTTTGGATGGATGGCTATAATGAAGCTTTGGGACATTTTGATAATAGACTTCAATAGGATAAGAATGAGTCCTATAAATGGGGTTAGATGAATGGTTTAACTGTGATGAAAGTGGATTGGAACAACTCTTTGTGGGATTGGTATAATCTGGTCTTATTGCAGCTTGACAATCCTCCATTCAAGTTAGATGTTAACTGGATTCATGTTGATCATATTCCTCAATGTTTGATTTCGAAATACTTAGGAGATTACGAGCTACATGAAGAACTAGAGATCGTCTTACCTCATCATCTGCTTGATCTTCCTAATAGAAGCAACACCAGGATGCTTCAGAATTTTAACTTCATTAACTCTCCTTATACTTTGGATGATCCTCCATCTGGCATGGATCCTGTTTCTAAGGATGAAGGAAAATGTCATGTAGAATAAGGCTTTGTATTTTGTTTTTGCATGTTTAAGCAACAATATTGATATGCCCAAAGTGCACCCTCTTACTCAGAGCCATTAACCTCGACCAATCTCGCAACCGAGGTGACCAGAATCCTATGATAACCATCAGTAACATCATCTCTCATAAGGTCGGCCAGAACTGACATTGATTTTACCTCATACATCAACCTCGATTGGGCATCGACCGAGGTCAGCAAGGACTCATGGGTTCAACCACCCTTCAACACCATCATTGGCCCTAGCCAAAATTACAATCATCAATCGAGATCAGTAATATTACATGGTATCAATCATTTGGCAACGTCATCATCGGCCCAAGCCGATGTTACAACTACTCATACCTAACCTCGGCTAGCCTACCTGGCCGAGATCATCATGAATAACCTCGGACAAAGCAACAGTTAGACTTCACCAACCTTGTACTCTTCCAGGATGAGGTTGCACCAATAAAAGAGGGCCGAGCATTTACAATAACATGTATGGTTTGGAATACGTGGACAAATCTGTTATAACTGAATCATTCCCTCCACGTGAGGGAATATTTAGGTCATCATTAATTACTTAAGTTTAGCCAGGTGTCATCCTTATACTGGCTTGATCCTCATGCACATGTTCATTGCATGCCTAAGGGGTACATTACACCCCCCAAGCACTATATATAGAGGTCATCCTCTACCTTGTAAAGGGATCCATAATTGTAACCCTAACTGAAACTCTGTCTTTTTACACAGTAGAGAGAGAAAGCTTGAGAGATTGTATCCATGGCCATTATTGCCTTCATTCAGTGATATTACTCACACACTCACAGCGAACCCAGATTGGCTTAACGACTTACATTCAAGTGTTCATCCTCTTCTCATCACCTCCTTCTACTATATATATATATATATATATATATATATATATATATATATATATACACACACTCTTGTGCTGCCATTATTATCACTTGCTTGAGCTTGCAATAACTTATCTAGTGGTGTTGTTTTCAGCATCATCATTTTGGCACCGTTTATGGGAATGAGAAGATATATCTCTTCCTTTTTGCAGCTTAACCTCACCGGAGACTTTGGTGGTGAACCAAGCCTTACCCCTTGTGTGAAGTTGTGTCACCATTGAAAGAGGTCCTTTAAGGTATCAAGCTATTTAACACTCTTATTAAAAGCTCTCTAGTCTCATCATATGGCACCGGAGTTACCACCACCTCCTCCACCATTTGGTGTTGGAGAACCAAGTTCCATCCAGGCACCACCCCAGTTCGAAATGGCTAAGGTGGCAACAGCCTTGAGGTCCTTGGATGCAACGCAACAAGTGATGAAGGAGCAATTTGCCCAGCTCATCTAGAATATGATAATACCACCTGGGGTCTCCCCGGAGATGATTACTCCAGTAGCTGTTCAACCCCATCCTTAAGCCAGGGGACCACCCCAGGCACCACAAAAAGACCAACCCTCTCCTCAGCGGAGGAGGGATGTTGCTAAACCTAGGCGTTTACATCTTGGGAGGCAAGGAACCCCTTGCCCTAAGGATAAGTATGACGATATTGAGGTAGAGGATGATCCAGAGGACTGCTGGGATCCATATGAGGTTTCAAACAACATTGTACGTCCTATACAATAGAGCCGAGGTTGTGGAGTAAGACGAGCCGAGGTTGGTGATGCCCAGCAAAGAGGATCAACTTTTGATCGCTTGAGTAGAGGGTCGGCCTTTGAAAGGTTCGACCCGATTAATGATCCGAGGCAGAGGTTATCCAGTTCAAGAAGCGTAGCTGGCTCACAAAGGGAAGGGAGTGAACGTCGGCCTCATCATGGATGACCCTAACATGGCCGAGACTGTGGCCAGGAGGCTAACAACTGATGTTTATACTATAGCCGGGAACCCTCAGTCCACCCCTTAGAGGTGGCTGGGGATAACCTCGGCCAGTTCGATGTTGCTAAACCATGGAATGACTTAATTTAACGGCTGGAAGAGAAGATAGGGAACCTCATAAAAAGTCGAGACCCACTTCAAAGGGGATTCTTAGAGGGTTCCCCATTTATGGCAAGGATTATCAACTTCCCTACTCCTGCCAAATTTAAACCACCAATGGTGTCTCCCAAGTATGATGGAAGTACTGACCCTGTACATCATATTGAGATGTACCAGCCTGCAACAGACATTTATTCAATTCCTGATGGTATGAGGTGAAAATCTTTCTCAAGCACTTTGACGGGAGTTGCACGTATTTGGTTTACTTCTCTTTCGAAGAATTCTATTGAGAACTTTAAGGGTCTGACCGAGCGGTTTATACACAACTTTTATTTTGGGGTAAGACATCAGAAGAAGATAAGCCATCTTCTTTATGTAAAGTAGCGAAAGAATTAAATCCCCAGAGAATATATCGCAAGGTTCAATAAGGAAAAGTTGGAAGTTAAAGATTACGAAGAGAATATAGCTATGGCAACCCTCATTGGAGGACTCCAAAAGGGAAAGATACTTGGGAATCTTGCTGAAGACTCTCCCAAGTCAATGGCCGAACTATTAGCGACAACCGGTAGGGTCATGAACGTTGAAGAAGCAATGTCTGTAAATTATGAAGATGAGAATAGAAGTAGCAGTTCGAAATTTTAAAGGAAGAAGGATGGAAAGAAGAGGGCTCAGATGACAAGTTTGCACACTACACTCCTCTAACTGTAAGCTGTGAAAATATCCTCAATGAGATAAAGAATGACAGGTCCCTGAGATGGCTAGAGAAGCTAAAGGCCCCTCTACATAAGAGGAACAAGAACCTATGGTGTGAGTTCCACTAAGATCATGGCCATCTGACCGACAAGTGCTTAGAAAGGCCTTTGAATGGGATGAGGAATATGATAAGGCTTTTAAGGATCTGAAGTCCTACCTCAAATCCGCTCTACTTCTTTCTCGACCCATTATGGGGGAGAAATTATATGTATATCTAGTTGTTTCAGAATAAGCCATTAGTGCATCCATAGTAAGAGAATATGATGGAGTGCAAAGGCTAGTATACTTCAATAGTAAGGCCCTTCAAGGGTCTGAACAGAAGTACCCTCAGATGGAAAAGTTATTTTATGCCCTGATACATGCCTATAGGAAGATGAAGCCATACTTCCAATCCCATTATATGGTCATCCTCATTGATTGCACACTCAAATAAGTCCTACATAAGCATGAGAAGTCAGGCATGCTGATGATCTGGGATATCGAATTGGGGGAATATGACATTGTTTATCAACCCAGGGTTACCATCAAAGGTAAGTCACTTGCAGACTTTATTTTTGAGTTTACCTAGAGGAGGATAAGATTAAGAATAATTAAGAGGTTACAGATGAACCAGACAATAATGTCTTCCAAGTCCTGAACGAGGCCGGGTCAAGCAAAGATAGAAAAACGTATAGTGGAAAATGAGGAAGACATATACCTCTTCAGGAAAGGGACCCTGTCAGAGGGGAAATTCTCTTCAAATGAAGATATTTGGAACCTCTTCGTTGATGGGTCCTCATGTGAAAGTGGAAGTGGAGCAGGACTGATAGTGTTAGCACCGGACGACACTGATATTGAATATGCACTGAGGTTCAACTTTAAGGCTTCGAACAATGAGTTAGAGTATGAGGCATTGATAGCAGGTATCTCTTTGGAAAAAGCCCTTAGTGTTTGCCAACTCCTAGTCCATAGTGACTCAAGGTTGGTTGTCAACCAAATCCTGGGAGTGTATGAGGCCAAAGATGAAAGGATGGCCAAATACCTAAAGAGAGTGAGAATGATTCTAGAAAGATTCAAGGAAGTGAAGATGAAGAGGATACCTCGGCAAGATATCAGTCGAGCTGATGCACTCACAAGGTTGGCCTCGGTAACAAGAACAAACATAATAAGAACTGTACCATTTGAAATTCTACTCAATCCAACCATTGAAGAGGAATATGTTTCTAGAACTTGCCTCAATTTGAATATGGGAGCCTTATGGATGGACCCTTTTATCAGATACATCAAACAGGAAGAGCTTCCATAAATAAAGTTGGAAAGGAGAAAACTGAGGTTCAGGGCTGCCAAATTCTCAATTGTAGGAGATGTTTTGTATAAGAAGGGGTTCCTTATCCCCCTCCTTAAATGTGTCCACCCTTCAGAAGTTCCACACATCTTGAAAGATGTGCATGAGGGCTCTTGTTCCATTCATATAGGGGTAAGACCCTTAGCTAAGAGGATAATCACTCAGGGGTATTGGTGGCCGACCTTGGCCAAAGATGCTGCTGCGTATGTGAAGAAGTGTGATAAGTGCCAGAGATTCTCCACCATCCCTCATTAACCTCATAACCTATGATGTCAATCAGCTCACCTCTTCTATTTATAGTATGGGGGATCGACTTGGTAGGACCCCTGCCAAGAGCTGTGAATAATTATCGGTTCTTGATCGTGGCAATTGATTATTTCTCCAAATAGGTAGATGCTGAACCAAATGATCATAATTACAGAACATAAGACCTTCCAGTTCATCTGGAAAAACATCATATGCAGGTATGGTCTTCCAAATACCCTCATCTCAGACAATGGAATGCAGTTCAAGAATGCTTCCTCAAAGAAATACTATGAAAGAGTAAGGATCAAGCAGTTCTTCTCTTTTCCTGGTTGACCCCAAGCAAACGATCAGATTGAGGTCACAAATCGAACAATCCTTGACGAGATAAAGAAGAGGTTGGAAGAGGCCAAAGGGAGATAGACAGAGGAGGTATATGTTGTGTTATGGGCATACAGGACGATAGCAAGGACACCAACTAGAGAGACTCCATTTATGTTAGCCCATGGCTCAAAAGATGTCATCCTTACAGAGTTAGGACTCCCCACTCATAGAGTTCATACCTATGACCCTCAGAGGAATGGGGAAGAAAGAATACTTGATCTGAATTTGATCTAAGAGATAAGGGGAGATGCAAAGATAAGACAAGCAACATACCAGTAGAGAACAACGAAATTCTACAATCAGAGGGTGAAATCAAGGCCTATAGCTGTGGGAGACCTAGTCCTAAAGAAGACCTTACAAAAGGAAAATAAGATCCACCCAAACTAACATGGTCTTTACAAAATAGTTGATGAGGTTGTGCCTGGTACCTACCTGGAATGCGGATCATTTGAAGAAATTTTATATATGATGTTGTAGTTTTTTCTTTGTAATACATGTATCATCTCATGAAGAGGATTTTTAATGAGAAGAGAAATGTTATGATGATACTTATGCTTTAAACATCATTACTTTGGTGGTAATTTATAAGGTGAAACATCATTATATGGTGACCACAAACCTTAAACATCATTAGTTTGGTGGTAATTTATGAGGTGAAACATCATAATTTGATGACTTTAGACCTTAAACATCATTAATTTGGTAAAAATTATGAGGTAAACATCATAATTTGATGACCTCAGACCTTAAACATCATTAGTTTCGTGGTAATTTATAAGGCAAAACATCATTATATGGTGACCTCAGACCTTAAACATCATTAATTTAGTGAAAATTATGAGGTAAACATCATAATTTGATGACCTCAGACCTTAAACATCATTAGTTTGGTGGTAATTTATGAGGCGAAATATCATTATATGGTGACCTCAGACCTTAAACATCATTAATTTGGTGAAAATTATGAGGTAAACATGGTGACCTCAGACCTTAAACATCATTATTTTAGTGAAAATTATGAGGTAAACATCATAATTCGATGACCTTAGACCTTAAACATCATTAGTTTGGTGGTAAATTATGAGGTAAACATCATAATTTGATGACCTCAGACTAGGCCTGTCAATGGGTCGGGTCTGGAACCGGACCCGATCCGTATAATAGGGTCTGAGCATTTTTTTTGAACTCGAGACCTGAAGACCTGAATACCCGAAGACCCGTTTATTAAATGGGTAGGGTATGGATTTTATACAAGACCCGACCCGAAGACCCGACCCGAATTGTACATTATTATTTTGTATATATATACATATACACTATAAATTTATATATATTTATAAATATATCTTATTAATATAACATGTAAGTATTATATATAAAAATATATATTTATTTATATAATAAATATAAGTAATATATGTTTTATTTATACTAATAATATTCTACAATACATTACAAAATATTTTAATTTAAGATTAAATAATAAAGAAGAGGGATAAAATAAAATAAATATAAAATAAATGTACATATTTGACCAGACCCGGGCCCGAGCTCGAGACCCGAAGACCCGAATGGATCTGGGTCTGGATCCAATATTGTAGACCCGATGAAGACCCGGACTCGAACCCGAACTCGAACCCGATGAAAACTCGATTACATGGATCTGGATCTCCATAAACCCGACCCGTCTTCGACCCGTTGACAGGCCTACCTCAAACCTTCAACATCATTAGTTTGGTGGTAATTTATGAGGTGAAACATCATTATATGGTGACCTCGGACCTTAAACATCATTAATTTGGTGAAAATTATGAGGTAAACATCATAATTTGATGACCTTAAACATCATTTGTTTGTTGGTAATTTATGAGGTGAAACATCATATTATGATGACCTCAGACCTTAAGCACCATTAATTGGGTGAAGTATGAGGTGAAACATCATATTATGATGACCTCAGACCTTAAACATCATAAGGGTAAACATCATTATATGGTATCCTCAGACTTTAAAACAACATGCAAGAGAAGACATTCATTGAAAGAAGCAATATAATTTGAAGAAGATGGTATTAATGATTACCATTGAACATTCAAGAGAGTTACAAATCAAATGTACCAAGATGCCATAAGAGTTCACAAATGTTAAGAGGTACAGATAAGAAAGGAAATAAATATTACAACTTAAAAGCTTCACAAGGCAAGGCCTAAGTATCTGCAGCTGCAGGCGTGTCTTCTTGGTCGACGTTGGTCACCTCGGCCATATCATCCTGACGATTGGCCACTTTCGTTTCAGTGACTTCCAAGGGAGCAGTCTCAGAAGGAGTAGCATCGGCCTCCTCAACCTCTTGCAAGGTCTGAGCAAATCGGGGGTCACCAAAGCCTAGACCCTAAAAGTCTGAGGCAGTCAGACTCCCTGAATCTTTCTCCTTAGAGGCCGCCCACTTACTAGTTGATTTGATACCTCTTTCGAGATATTCAAAGCCAAAACTAATGAACTCACCAGAGACCTTATAATCCTCAATAATCTTCTTTGCAACGTCCTCTAATGAAGCCTTGACTACAACATCCACCTTGGTCTGAAGGGCATCATCTTTAGCCTTTAGGGCTACATCGTGGTTCATCCTGAGCTTGGCCATGTCACTGTCTCTCTGCTGGACGACTTCCTTCAACTTGTCAACCTCTTCCAGCTCCTCCTTCAGACGTTCAACCTCTACCTTCAAAGAGTCTTGGACCTTCAGAGCTTCTCGACCCTTCTCTATCAGGGTCATCTTCTTCAAGGTCTAGTCAATAAAATGATGTATGGATAAGATACCCTGCAGTGGAAAGGTCAGGCCTATAAGCATGAATTATAACTTACAAAACATCCAAGGTTACACTTGTAAATGAGCAAAAACTAGTACCTGAAAAGATCTATGGAGCGTAAACTCGGCCAGCAATGGGATGTCCAGAGAGCGTAAGAAACACTTATCTTCTTCAGTCATCACTGCCCCGATGGCATCAACAGCCTTTAAATTATAACTAATGAGACTATCACTGGTCTTTAAGTGATCAAGGCGAGTAGCTAAGGCATTGTATATGGAGATGGGAATAGTAGGGTCCACTATCTGATTATTACTCTGCCTCAGAGGTTCTGCGTCAGCTGTGGTCTTCCTCTTCTTTGTGACGTCGGCTTTTGATGTGCCGACATTATTTTGGGTGGTAGGAAGGGGTACATTTTTGCTAGCCTTCTTACTCATCAACTTCACAAGACTGGGATCATACATTTCCTAAAGGTCGTCAGATATACCTTCAGGGCACTCTACAAAAGACATATCTGAGTTAGTAAATCAGAAGCATGAAAAGCAAGAGGTAGAACTTGTGAAAAATGAGACTTACGAAGCTATGTCAAAGAACCACCCCTAGGCCTGTCTGAGAGAGGTAATAGGGGGTCATCATATGTTCATATTCTACTAGATGACCCTACTCCCCTTGATCTTGAAGATCCTTAACTTTTTGAAGATTATCCTAGCTAAGTCCATGGTCGACTTCAGCAGTAAGTGAGAACTCACCCATCTCAGAGGGGTCCTTGGAACCGATATTCTAGAAGCCTTGTAGGGACAAAATTCCCATGCCTTGGATGAAAAGAAATACCGAGATTTCCAGTCATGGTTCGAAGTCTGGGTAACCAATAATATTTTTTTCTCTAATTTTATAGCTAAGAAGTGTTAATATCTAAGGTAGTTTTTGGCAGAGGAAGGGACTTAGCAACATGTGAAGACCCTAATTGGAAGGTCTGAGTGGTGTACAACCCTTCAAAGGATGATGAACCCAATCATGACCCTCCAGGAATTAGGGGATAATTATGAAGGGTTTAGGTTTATATGGGATAATATGGCTCTAATGGAAGGGTGGATAGGAAGATGAAGGCCTAACTTGAACATCGGCTCATAGATGGAGATCTTCCCATCTCGGCCATCAAAGGACCAATCACCCCTCAAAGGTCTCCTAAGGGTAATGGAAGAGTTTATCGAATAGAGGAGCCTAAAATCTAGAAGGTCGTACTCACTGACGGAGCTCTCAATCTCGGCTGCCTCAGATGTATTAATATCACTCTCCTACCCATTATCTTCATCCCTAACAACATCGGCCTGGGTAGGTGCAGGGACACCATTAGGAAACCTCTGAGCAAATTCAGCCCCGCTGGGGCCGACAGAGGAATGGCATCAATGGTAAGGGGAATGACCACACTTAGCACTATAATTTCAATATCAGAAGAAGGTTGTGAGGTTCTAGCACCCTGGTGAGATAAGGCACGACTCAAAACCTCAGCCTACTTAGGGACCTCATCTTTCCTGATAGAGTAATCCATAGCCTCTTGGAAATAGTTTACAGACATGGGGTCTGAGAAAGATGACTCAGACTTAGACATTGGTGTTGGGTCCACTGGAACCTCTGTTGGCTCAACAGGTTCAGCTGGCTCAGGGTAGATAACCTTCAGAGGTAGAGGAAATATAGGTCTGTGAGGGAAGGCCTCAGCCCTATGAGCTTCCTCTTGGGCTATCTCTATCTTCCTAATTTTTTTAAAAGTCTTTTCACGAAGGGAAGGGAACTCTTCTATGAGTTGGTACAAGGGTCTGAGCATAAGGCATACGACACAACACTTGGACTCAAAACCACTAATAGGAAAACTCAACCTAAACTAAGGATCAAATTAGGAAGGTGAAAGGTTTTCAAACCCAGACACCAAGAACGCTCAAGAACAATGTCACCGGAAAATGTAAAAACCCTTGCTGAAAAACACAAGACCTCGTCGAAAAATACAGAAATGAGAAACAAAACCCAAAAATAAAAAATAGGTTGGAAATGATACCTGATTGGTTGAAAATGAGGGATGATGATGACATAAATCGAAGGAAACCAGAGCAGTCAACAATGGATACTTGAGAGAAGTTGCGGAGGAAAAGGAAGCTAAGGCGGGAAGAAATGAAGAAAGATAAGAAGGAAAGATAAAAAGGGTTCTTAAACCTTCTAAAATGGGGGCCCACATCCCAACACTCATCATTTCCCTAAGGAAACCCAAGGGGCAAATCAGAATCTTCATGCTTTGATAAGCACGCTCCTTACTTCAGTAAGTGTATGTGTCAAGAAAGTATTGGTGCACAGAGAAATCTGACCTCGGCCTAAACTACATACCCCTCAATCATCTAATCACATATAAGACTAAGGTCTGAGGGTGATCGATATGCCCAAAGTGCACCCTCTTACTTAGAGCCATTAACCTCGACCAATCTCATAGTCGAGGTGACCAGAATCCTATGACAACCATCAGTAACATCGTCTCTCATAAGGTCGGCCACAACTGACATTGCTTATACCTCATACATCAACCTCTACTGGGCATTAACCGAGGTCAGTAAGGACTCATGGGTTCAACCACCCTTTAATACCATCATCGGCCCCAGCCGACGTTGTAGTCATCAGCCGAGATCAGTAATGTTACATAGGATCAATCATCTGGAAATGTCATTATTAGCCCAAGCCGACATTATAACTACTCATACCTAACCTCGACTAGCCTACCTAGCCGAGATCATCGTGAATAACCTCAGATAGAGCAACAGTCAGACTTCACCAACCTCATATTCTTCCAGGCCGAGGTTTTACCAATCAAAGAGGGCCGAGCATTTATAAGCACATGTATGGTTTGGAACACGTGGACAGATTTTTTATAACTGAATCATTCCCTCCACGTGAGGGAATATTGAGGTCATTATTACTTACTTAAGATCAACAAGGTGTCATCCATATACTGGGTCGATCCTCATTGCATGCCTGGGGGGTACATTACACCCCCAAGCACTATATATAGAGGTCATCCTCTACCTTGTAAAGGGATCCATAATTGTAAACCTAGCTGAAACGATGTCTTTTTACACGGTAGAGAGAGAAATCTTGAGAGATTGTATCCATGGACATTAATGCCTTCATTCAGTGATATTACTCACACACTCACAGTGTTTATCCTCTTCTCCTCACCTCCTTCTACTATATATATACACTCTTGTGCTGCCATTGTGATCACTTGCTTGAGCTTGTCAATAACTTATCTGGTGGTGCTGTTTCCAGCATATTCAAATATGTAATCATTTGATTTAGTGAAAAGCTTAGTTTATGAATGGATCAACTTTGAGTTAATATCTGCTTGTATGAATGTCTTCTTAGTCTTTGACTATGAATGGATCAACTTTTAGTTAATCTTTAGTTTTTCAACGGCCCTATTGATAACCTTAGGATTATCCTATATATCATATCAATTACCAATGCTTCACCATGGTTCTATTAATGTATATAAATTTTTTAGGTAATTGCATTAGTTACCTCGGTTCCTAGGCGTGAGTGGAACATTTTTTCATCTTTTAGCCCAGTTTAGACGAAAATTATTCATCCGATCTTCGTTAACCAAGCATTTGGGACTTATAATTTTTCCTTGCGTGGTATTTTATATGTTTGACAAACAACTTTATTGGTGCCTTTATTGATACCGACCAACATTTCGCTGGTGGTTTATGTTAACGACCAACATTGTTGGTATTTTTGTGTTGACTGCCAACTTTGTTGGTGCCTTTGTTGCTGCCGACCAATGTTGTTGGTATTTTTGGGTTGACGACCAACTTTGCTAGTGCCTTTTTATTGCCGACCAATATTTTTGGTATTTATATGTTGACGACCAACTTTGTTGGTGCCTTTATAGATGCATAGCACTAGTACTAAAAAAAAATATATAATAATTTTGGGGAAATCGCATTCTCATTAATCTTGAAATGAACTTAATGCAGCATGATTACATCACTGATAGTATTTCCTCAATGTTCTTCATTTCATGGGTTCTTGAATTTTTCCCCTTCCAAAGTCTGAATTCGATATGTGCCTAGTCAGATGACTGCAGTAATATGATAAGGCCCATGCCAATTTGCTTTCAGCTTATTGCTCTTCTGAATCACTTTATTCAAAATATAATCACCCTCTTTTAAGTTGCTCGATTTCACCCTCTTATTGTAAAAAAGTGCAATCCACTGTTGATAGACTGCATTCCTTAAAGTCGCATTTTTACGTACCTCTTCCAGCATGTCTAAGTCTAGCCTTCTCATCAAATCACTGACTGGGGTATTGAAGTTAAGAACTCTGTGCGTAGGTAAACCTCGCTCTATAGGAATTACTGCTTCAGTACCAAAGGATAACATGTAGGGAGTTTCTCTAGTAGCTATTATAGGATTTGTTCGATAATCCCATAAGATAGAATACAGTTCATTGATCCAATTCCCTGTGGCATTTTCCAACCTTTTCTTTAACCCATTCAACAAAGTTCTATTAGTTACCTCTGTTTGGACGTTTCTTTGAGGATGGCCAGGAGCAGAGTTGATTTTTTGGACGTTAGACTGGGCACAATAAGAAGCAAACTCATCATTGTCAAACTGTGTGCCATGATCAGTGATAAAGGTCTAGGGTAAGATATACCTGCATATGATATTCTTCCAAATAAATTGATAAACCTTTTCAAATAACATATCGATAAACTATTTAACTTCCACCCATTTAGTAAAGTAATCAACATCTACAACTCGGTACTTAAACCTTGCTCAGGTGGTCGGTAGGGGCCCAAACAAGTCAATTCCCCACATAGCAAAGGGCCAAGGTGAAGTGATTGGTGTTAGTAGAGCTTGTGGTACCTTGCGTATGCTGGAAAACCTCTGGCACTTATCACACTTTTTGGTAAAATCTGCACAATCTTCTTGCATAGTTAGCTAGTAGTATCCCTGTGTGTGGATTCTCTGCAACAATATTCATCCTGCTTCATGGGTTCCACAGGACCCTTCATGGACTTCTTCAGTCAAATCCTTCACTTTAGTTAGACGCACACACCATTATCTAGCACATATCTTGCGACTTTGTATTTTAACTTTTTCGCTTTAAGCAGGTCAGCTAGAAGAATCCATTCTTCAATATATGCTCTTATGGGATCCATACAATATTGCCCCATATCAACTGTAATTAAATTGACTATCAAATCTTCATCTATGCTCCTACTAGCAAGTAAATCAATAGGAATAGTTCTTCGCAGCTCAATTCTAGTTGCTGAAGCTAATCGAGCAAGTGCGTCTGCTCGAGAATTTTCTAATCTTAAAATTCTGATCATTTGGACAGCTAGCAAAGGGGAAATTATCTCCAACGCTTTGGCTAAGTATCTATCATCAGTTCTCCTTTAGCTGCATATAAGTTCAACACCTGATTTACCACTAATTGTGAGTCACTGTATACCACAACTTGCTCGACATTTAGTGATTTAGCTAGATGTAACCCAACAATCACAGCTTCATACTCTGCCTCATTATTGGAGGCTTGAAATTGGAATCGTAGAGCATACTCTATATCTAGTTCGTCTAGAGTATTGAGAATAATTCCAGCTCCACATCCAGTTGTGCAGGATGACCCATCAACATATGAGCTCTATATGGGAATATTGTTGTCAAACGCTTGATTTGTGAGAATTCCGTGATGGAAAATTTTATTCTTTACCTCCTCATATTTTTTTTTCATCTCTTGTACTCCACTGGAGGGTTCTGGTTGGTCGGTGGTAACTTTTTCTTCAGTTTCCCTTGCTTGGAGTTGGTCGGGCATATTTTTAGAAGGTCTGTTGACTCTTGCATGTTGCTCGACAAGAATCCCTTGTTACTCGAGGACATCTAGGTAAGTGAATTCTGCAATAAAATCTGCCATAATTTTGTCCTTTTAAAGCAGTCCTTGATTCGTATACAAGGTCATATTCCCCCAACTCTATAGCCCAATACATAAATATCTCGAATTTTTCTTATTTATGCAAAGATTGCCTCAGTGGCATGTCAATGTATACCACTATGGTGTGAGCTTGAAAATATGGCTTCATTTTTTCTACTAGCCTAAATTAAGTCCAACACTAATTTCTCCAGTCTGGGATATCTAACTTATGCTCCTCGAAAAGCTTTGCTAGTGTAATAAACTAACTTTTAGACTCCATTCTCCTCCCTGATCAAGGCAGAGCTAACAACTAACTCAAAAACTGCCAAATATAGATACAACTTTTCTCCAAACACTAGTCAGGAGAGTAGTGGTGGTGTTCCCAGGTATTTCTTCAATTCCAGGAAGGCTTTTTCACATTCATCGTTCCATTTAAAGATTTTTCCGAGTACCTTAAAGAATGGCAAACACCTTTCTGTTTCTCGGGACACAAATATATTGAGTGTTGCTACACGCTCTGTTAGTCTTTGAACATCCTTTTTACAGGTCAAAGATTGCATTTCGATCAAATATTTAATCTTATCTGGATTAACTTCAATGCCCCTTTGATTTACTATATATCCGAGGAACATTCCCTCTTGATCTTTGAAGACGCTTTTTGTGGGGTTTAACTCCATCTGGTGCTTTTCCAATTGATCAAACGTCTGGCTGAGGTTGGCAATATGATCAGTAGCTTTTTTTTCTCTTAGTGAGCATATCATCAACATACACCTCTATGTTCTTGCCTATCTGCTCCTCAAATACTTTGTTCACCAGTCTCTGATAAGTAGCACCTGCATTTTTATACCAAATGGCATAACATTATAACAATAAGTTCCTCGGGGAGTAATAAATGAAGTACTTTGTCTATCTTCTGGCTTCATTTTGATCTGGTTATAACCATAATATGCATCCATAAAACTTAGTAGTTTATGCCCAAATGGCAAGTTTCCCATGTTACCTGTAGTTGGGTATTGGTTATTTTGAGGTGTCATCATGCTTAAACTTTGTTAGTGTAACCAACTTTGATCATCTTGTGGATAAGATGGAATGTTTCCATAGTATCTATCATTTAGGTTTGCATTACTAGAACCACTGCCCAAACTTTGGCCTGATTGTTCCTTTAGAGGAAATAGTTGTGCTTGTAGATTAATAACCTGCAGAATTAAAGCAGCTTAAGATATTAGTGAAGATGAGAAGATATAGAAATGATGGTCATTGCTAATTTTTACAACTGCATTTAAGGTTATAAGTAATTTTTATACAAACATTTCTTAGATTTGAAATGTTGTGATGTAACACTTCTTTGGCACATAATAGCCACAATTATAGCTCATCTTCAAGCTTTTGTATAACCAGTAACACAATTGACAAATAAGGGGTTGTTCAAAACACAATTGATGGTGTCTCCTTTTAAATAACTGAACAACCCTTTATTTGCCAATTACCACAATGTAGAATAATTTAATTTATGTATAAACTGTATATTCTTATAGACGTGTATACTTGATATGTTTCACTTAATTTCTTACAACGCTGGGTTTTCGTTGAAACCATTGTTCTTCCGTTGCGCATAAGGTTAATGAGCCATTTAACATAAGTAACTTCATGTTATATTTTTATAGGCCCTTGTGGATTCTCCTGATATGGTTAGATGCCAAATGAATTTTAAGAGGATTACACTCACAGTTTTCACCATTGACATCAAAAGGTTCCTAAAGAAGAAGACACTGATTGAAGTGATGGAGGCTGCAGGTAGGAATAGTTGTGAAATATATTTTTTTAGGGATTTTTTAATTATAGAATGAATTGCAAAGCTATGTTTACTTCAAATATTTTTATTATTTAATCTATGATCCATAAATAATATATCCCAAACGGGCTAATATGTTGGATACGATTTTTCTCTCATGACAGATGTTAAGAACAAGTGGGATAATAGCTCTTAGGGCAGAAAATTGATTGTTCAGAAAAGAAGGGCATCTCTTACTGCTTTTGATAGGTTTAAGATCATGGTGGCAAAGATTAAGGTAAGTTTGTGTGGATACGAAGTTATGTACAAAGAATCGCCTTGTAAACATTCATGTGTGTTTCAAACATTAAAACTAATAGTCAATTTGCAGAGGGCTGGTTTGGTCAGAGAGGAGCTTGCAAAGCTGAAAAAGCAGAGCACACCTAAAACATTATCTTGTTGTGACTTGAAATTTTATTATGTTTTTTTCTTCTCAACGTGTACTCAAACTTTATTTAATTCGTAGAAAGTGCAGCTCAAAATCAGTTACCAGGAAGATTGAATTATCGATAAGTGTTCCCTCTTATCCAGAAGCTTCCACTTAACCCCCTATGACCACGCCTTAGCCGCTGACCACATGTATGCAATATATGGAGATTTTGATGAAGATTTATCTATCTAAATATTACAGAATTGTAATTATTTTCTCAGGAAATTGGAAGAAAGTTATACAGAAATCATGAGAAAATAGTGAACTCTAAGAAATCAGAAGAGTCAAGAGACAATACAAGGGTCAAATCCATCAACCAATCCATGTTAGACTATAAGAGAAAGAGCAACTGACCATAAATGAATTGCAAAAGTAGTTCTGGAATCATATCCATAAGTGGTTTAAGAACATGTTATTTTCAACAGTTAGTAAAATAAGAAAAAACATTGATTGAAATACTCGTGCTTACCTCACACCTTGTTCTAAAGATATGAACCAATGGTCATTGTCCAACAACTCCAAGCGTAATTCAAATCTACATATACGGAAAAAACCTTAAGGTTAGTAACTCCGTTTATTAGTTTCTTTAATTACTCAAATTTTGTAACGTGTTAGACATAAAAATGTAATTTAAATCTAGACAACCTTTTTTAGTCTATATGCATATGTAACATAAAAATTGATATTATAACATAAGAATTTATAGTAATAATGAGGGCATACACTCATGAAACTAGAGCATAAGTGCTACTGGTCTACAATAGAATCAGGAAACTTAACATCATTCTAGCTTGCAAATCTAACCTGGGGTGTGAAAACCCCGACATATTAATACAAAAATTACTAAAAATGGAAGATCTTGAACACAAGGAACAAGTCCAAACATAAGAAACTAAGAACTATGAGTGAAGCTAAACATCATCTAGTTGGGATAGAAAACAAGCACCAATAAGTGCATCCAACAACAAAAGGTACCAATCAAGACACCGAAAAATAAGAAATCACCTATGCAAGCTATAGTATTGACTCGCCAATATCACTACCCATGTCTGTTCTCGCCTCTCGCTCTCTTGCCCACTCTGAGATCTCGTACTTCTAATTTTTTTTTGTAGGAATTTGTTATATTTGTCATATGTTAGTAATTTTATATGGTAGTATGAATTTTTTTTATGTTGGCCACTAGACTAGTAGACTAGTTCACGTGTGAACTACTAAAATAATTCAAACAGCAACATCGTTTGACACACACATTATATCCAGAGTTCAGACACAAACACACACTTTCATATACTCAGATTGCGCATATAGTTCCGCACACATATATTGTATAAATAATTTCATAACAAATACTGCATAAAACACAGTTTCAAACATTGCTCACGCGCAATTTTACACACACTGAACACTATACAATACCCACATGTTAAGAGTTCTAATAAAATTTTACCTAAATTCGATAGCAAAACAAAAAAAAAATTATAACATCACGAATTTTAAATTAATTTAATTCTATCTCCATAAAATTAGAATTGAATCCAAACATAACCTGAGAGTTAAAGACAGTTTATAATCTATATTTGGGGGGTTTCAAATGTCCTTTCCTTTAATAGAGAAAGTGTTGCAGTATAAAAATGAATATTTACCGAGGTGCTTCCTCCACTATAATTTCTTTGACCTAAATAATAGTGGTCCAAATAAAGGTCCTAATGGAAAATGAACTTTTGGTCCATCACTAAAATATCTCAGGGACCAGAGTTCTTTGGATTCGCCTGAATGAATGGATATAACTGTATAGAAAAGGCTAAAATCACCAATGACCAACAACATAAAATTTTAAATTGACCAGACAAGCTAATTTATAGATTCTCAAATTTTATGAGATAAATTTTCCACACAAGCAATAAGGGTTATCTTAAAAGTGACCACAATACCTTCCGAAACTTTATCATTCCATATGAATATTAGTTAGAAGAAAAAAAGAAGCAAACAAATAGGTAAACTAAGAAGGAATAACTAGCTGCAAGACAATATGGGAAGAGAAAAAAAATTATAAATTCGACAAAGAAACACAAAATCAAAGTCAAAACAAAATAGAACATACTTGAGAATTTTGTCAAACAGAAAAGAAATAAATTTCATACGTTCTTATAGTGACTTAGGTGAATACAGAATACACACAAAAAATGTAAAATCATTATCCAGACAAATAAATTAACAAATCAATTCATAGTTGCATCTTATAAAAACTTTATAAACACACACGCACAAAGAGAGAAATCGATCAAACCTTCGCGACATGAATTGGTCAGGGGGCCTTTTCCTAACCTTTGATTTCTAATAAAATCTTCTCATTTCTCTTATAAAAAAAGAATCAGTCAGGGGGCATATGCTTAAACCTCTACACTGCAAATTGGTCTCCAACACGATGGGTTTCAATGATGCAGAAGTCAGCAGGAAGCAAAGTCCGGGGGAGAGGCATTGGTTGTTGGAGGGGCAGAGATAGGAAGAAAGGTTAACGACTTTTGCAACATGAATGAGGAAGTGGGGTAATAATATGCCCCGACTTGAGGTATTTCTTTATATATTTTTTAATTTTTTTCTTTTAATGACTTTTGGAACGATTACGGATGTATTGTAACCGTTATATTTTATTTGTAACGGTTTTTAACTATTATAAATTTCTAACTCACAAAATCCGTTATAAATAAAAAAAATAAATCCGTTACAAAATAATCCCTTTGTTGTAGTGAAACCTTTCCAAGCATCACAGCCCGCACCAGATCAATGGGTGGAGGCTTTTTTATGCTTACCAACTGATCGTGCTGAGCTTTCCTCTTACGAGCCTTCTCTTTGGCTGGACCGACCAGTTCGTCGAGTGTTCAATCTGGATTGGGCTAAGCCTTCCCTTAGATCGCTTGGTCGTCGAGTATTCCTCGACGTAACCTGTAAGGCATTTCCATGGGGTACCAAACGATCAAAAGGTAAGGCCCTACTTAGCCTTTCTAAGGCACTCAATCTTTCTGGGATGAGGGACTGTCCATTAGAGGAATTGGTAATCCTGATAGAAGATGTGGCTCCAGGAAGATACGAAGGATACCTTGAAGTTCGAGAATGGCTATGCCCAATATTCCTTATTGGTGGTGGTGGCATATTCCTTTGATGGAATTGTGAAGGAACTCCAGCTTGCAAAGTTTAATCCAATTGTTGTATCGTATCTTGCATAGCCTCTTGACCCTTATCCAAGCTAGCCAAAATCGCAGTTAAATCATTATTGTTTGGATGGGAAGAGGGATTAGGTAGAATTCCCTTAGTTCTGGTGCTTGATTTAGGAATTTCAGCCATTGATGGTGAATTAGTGAAAATGTTTAGCAATACATTCCCACAGACGACGCCAATCTGTTGATGCAAAAAACTAGACAAAGCCTAATTGATTGATCATAGATAAATAATTAAAAACAAATAAGACAAAGAGGTTTTTAAAGTTGTTTGGCTCAGTGGAAAAGCCTACGTCCACTGTTAAGTATTGACTGCCTTGATTTGTTTTTCGATCCCTTGCAATGAGGGTGATACAATGTATTTATAGCCCAAGAGGGGTACTGATAGTTGTCGTGTGAAAGGATGTAATGCCTTTATTTATTAGGCATTTACATCAATACATAATGAGAGTTAAATACACTATTGCAATCACTTCACTGTTTACATAGGTTGTATTATTGTTGTCGCTTCGTTGGTGTGGTGATAATTATATTCAACACTAATAAATAAGAAAAGCGCAATCACCAAAGGAAATAAAGAACATAAAATGCCAATCACACAACACAGTATGTACGTGGTTTAACAAGAATGCCTACGTCCACGGTGGTACAGTCAGTATTATTTCTATATACTCCGAGGAGTGTTTACAGAGAATACAAATTGTGCCCATTTGCCCCGAGCTTAGGTTTTGTTATATACATATTTGTTCTCGGGGAGTGGGGGTGTTGGACTCACCCACGTCTATCTTCTACTCTTAGAATATCTCCTTATAAGATTTTAGGAGTGGACTAAGTCCCACCTGAATTCAGCTGGGATACGAGGGTCCCAGACTTTGGGCCATTCCCATTGGGCTACTCGTCTGGGCCTATGATGGAAAATTCGGGTACCCACAATTGCCCCTAAAGTTGTTGGGCCACAATTTGGGCTCAATAAATTTAAATGATTTGTCATAATGGCTCTCTTGTGAATTGTGTAACTCTTCCCAAAGTTGAAAACTGATTTAGGCGGTAGCTTGCTTCGTGCCCTGTGCACGATGATTGGAACCATTTAAAAGTCATTTAGAGCAGCAGTCTGTAGTTGTCGTTTCAAAGTTCTTCAAGTTTTCTCATCTTTCTCAAGCTTTTGCTGTTGCTCACTCCTCCTTAGGTCCTTGTTTACCTTGCCTTCAATCTTCTTCTTCGTCTGGGCCTATGATCTTACGTCGTTCTAGCCAAACCCTCATCCTGTAAGTTCCCTTTGCTCTCTCTCTGTGTTATCTCTTCTGTTAAGATTTCTTCAAATTCGAAATTAGGGTTTACAAATGGCAAAGATAGGCAATAGGACTGTGTCCGAGTTTAGAGAGCTCTATAATATCCCAAACTGGATAGATATTGAGTGTGACCCTCTGCCTAAAAATGTAAGAGAGATAGAGGGCACTAATTGGATTCATGTTCTCTTATTGTCCAGGAGGCCTTACTTTCCCTCGGAGCAATTTATTCTTACATTTCTTCAGCTATTTCAATATCATCCCTGTTCAGTGCTCTCCAAACGCTTGGAAGACAGGTACTGGTGTCCATAGGATAAACTAACTTTATGTCACCAATCTAGGGTTTGCTGAAATATGCTTCTGCTATTCTTTGTCACGAATGAGCTCTGGTCTTCTCTACCTTAAGGCCAGGAATCCTGACAGGGTATTGGTAGTAAATCTACCTGATTCCCACAAGGACTATTGGCAAGAGGGTTTTCTTGCTAAAAATTGGCAATTCCTTCCCCATACTGAGGGGTCAAGGTATGATAGGTTCGTGGTCCCCTTTATTAGGAGGAGTTCATAAGTAGGGTTAATTTTTATTTTGCTCTTTAGATCTTCTTGTTAATGTATGATTTCTCTAATATTCTTCTCTCTTATTTTCAGCAGGGTTAAAGAATTTTGAACCTGCTCTTAATGAGGTTCGAGCTGCTGAGCTGATCAAGGCTTGGAACATCAGAGAGCCTTTGGCTGAAGGTGAATTTCCCCGATCGACCGCTTTTCTCATGGAGTACAAGAATATAGAGTCTAGTATCATTGCGTAGCCTGTAGACATCATTCTTATCCTAGATATTACTGAAGAAGTTGCTGTTGACCCCATTTAGTTGGACGGGGAAGAGAGTAGTTCTGAAAGTGATATTAAAGGAGGTGCTGAAGGTGGTTTTGGTGAGGCGAGCCCTAGTAATGAAAGTTCTTCTAACTCAAAAGAGGTTTTTGAGGCTCAAGAGTCTTCAAGTACATCCAGTAATTCCTGCGAGGAATAGCTCCCCCGAGAAGGAACCTGATCCGTGATGATGATGATGTGCTTCTCGTTCAGCGATCGAAGAAGTAAAAGTCCATTGGTGGGGATGTCACCACCGGTTCTCAGTCTGCTGCACATGAGCAGGGGAAAAGAGAAAAGAGGAAGAGAAGTTGAGAGAGAGAGAGAGATAAAGAAAGAAGAAGAGAGGAAGAAGGTGGAGGAGAGGGGGAAAGCTGATGACAAGAAGAGAGTCAAGAAGTAGAAGAAGGATAGGGAAGAGGAGAGAAGGAAAGAGGAGGCGAGGACGAAGGCTGGACATGCTTTGGTTCCCGTGTCCACCCTACCAGACGGAGCATCTGTTGCCCTTTCTCCCCAATTGGCTCCTGCATTTCTCAAGAGAGCAATTTTACCTGCTGATCGTCAGAAGGCAATGAGGGCTGATTAGCTAGCTCTGGAGGTGAGCCAGAGGATAGATTTAGTAAGTCCTATTCTTTCCTTTATGCTCATAATTTAATGTTTTTCCGTTATTACAACCTCCTGCTCAATGTTCCTTTTCTTTGTAGTTTGTGACTGACTTCGCCGTCCTGTACCGTACTCACGATGAGCTGGTAAGGACAAAGGCTGATTTAGAAAGACATAATGCCAAGGTGCGCATAAGGAATACCGAGCTGGAGGCCAGATTGAAGGCTGCTAATGAGGCCAAAAAGTCCTCCGATCTTGCTCTTGTTGAAGCCAATAGAGCGAAAGAGGCGGCGATGAAGGAGCTGAGCGAGTTGAGGCAGTCCTATTACCTCGTCTGTACGAGTAAGCTGGCAGTGGTTGAGTAAAATAAAGTGCTGGCAGATAAAGTGCATAAGGCGGAGTTTGAGGCGGTTGTCCTGAAAGAGAGCTCCTACAATGATGGTTGGGTCACAGTGTATGTGGATGCTGAGGTTTAGATAGGCTACATCATCCGTCTGAACTTTAAGAAGGGATGGAACAAGGCTCTCTTGGCCGCTGGGGTGGATATTGACTCTGCCTTGTTCGATGATCACGATCCAGGACCAAAGCCTATTGTAGAGGAAGCCCTTGCCCCAGTCATTAAAGGTGTTGCCCCTGCCTTATAGACTGTTCCTGTTGGTGCTCCTCCTGCTCAAGGGATAGTAGTTGTTCCTTTTGAGGGACATGATCCTAGTACTGCTGATAAGGGAAAGCAACCGACTTCCTTCGAACAAGCTGAGGTTGCTAGCTAGACTACTCCTAGGACTTTTTTGTACTTTTTCTTTACTTGTACTTCTTTTTGAACAAACCGATGTAATTGTACTCTTGTATTTTAATGAAATGAAAGTTCCTTATTTTTTGGTTATTGATTCTTCTGCTTTTTACTGCTTGTATGGCTTGTATTTGATTGATGTAGATGAGTATATACCTTCCATTTCTCAACTGGGAAGAATTCTTGGTCCTAATGAAAGCACTAAAATTCGTCGTACCTTCGTACAAATTTGTAAATTACTGCGATTGAGGAATAGGGGCTTCATGGATCAGTTTGAGCTCGTCGCTAAACTGAAAAATAAGCTTCATGAGATAGAAGAAGTTGGTGCCTTTGTTCAAGAGGAAGTGAACACTTTGAGAGCTAGACTTCTCGATGCCACTGAGATTAACCAAGTCGAAAAAGTTCTGCAGCAGGAGAATGAGTTTCTGAGGAGGGAGGTGTCGCGACTCAAGAAGCACACGTCGAGTATCTCCCCTCGTGTACTGTGAGGTTCCACTTCATCGACTGTTTTGCGAGCTGGCATGAGTCGAGCGGTGCTCCTCCAACCTTGTGAGGCTCTACCTTATCGTCTACTCCGCGAACTGGTCCAAACATAGGTGGTCCATCTAGGGAAATGGACGAGCTTTGACAAGATGTCCGTCTAGCATACGTGATTATTTATGGGCTTAAAAGGGATGTCACGCGGTGAGACATCTGTTCAAGAAAGGACCCGGGCGAGTGTGGGCTGATGGTTATGACCAAGGTTAGGAAGATGCTCCGATGAGGCTGACAGAGTTTGAAAAGCTTCCCTTTATTAGGGGATGGTTGAGTGACCTCAGGGAGATGCAAGTTTCGAGGAATTCAGTACTCTGGTACCATCATGAGATTTTCCTTTCAACTTTAAGGCGTAACACTTTCAGGAGGGACAATCAATGGATCCCTATAGATGCTATCCCCAGGTAACTATTATAGACAAACACGAATGAGGTCGAGGAGGAATTGGCTCCTCATCCGGATGACGATTGAAGAGCACAAGTGGCTGATTACCTTGTTCAGAGGCCTCAGCCTCATTAAGATTTTACCAGATGTACCTCTTTATATATGTTTAATGAAGTAGTGTAATATTGATGCTTTGGGGGATCTTTCCGACTAAACACGTGTTGTACATTCTCATTGTAACTGTGATGAAGTAATATAATATCTATATTTTGGGCGATCTCGCTGACTAAACATATATTTTATATCTTTTGCATTAATTATCTTGGCCCCTTGCGTCTGACTAGATTAGCAGGGTTGCATTGTTGAGTAAGTGTCCTCCCAGTCCAGTATGCTTATAAGATACCATTTTGCCTCATTTTACCTTTTAGGTCATGTCGTCACACTCCCTTAGGTCTAAATGTGGCAATGGCGAGGACACACCTGGCGTTGGATATTCTATCCGAGTAGGTTTTTTTAATCCAAACATAGTTTGATGACCAATTCATTTTTGGTCTAATTGCCTAAGGATCCCATGTAGGGCTTCATATATTGCCGGGGCAATGCTAGGAGGTTATTCGTGTTTCATAACGAATACCTGAGGAGGGTGACACCCTGCTTTTATGCTTTGAGTAAGGTGTCTGTTACTTGGAAAGGGTGTGCAAGTTATAAAGTTCTCCATACAGAATTAACACTTCATAGAATGCCACTGCCAAACATCTTTTATTAATTCATAAGTAAATAAAAATGAGTTTCCAATTCCAAAAATTTGATATGAGAGCCAAGAAAAAAGAAAAACTAGAAATATAATTTCTTTAGGTTGGCCGTGTTCCATACTCGAGGTATATCTCTTCCCTCCAGCGTTTCTAAGTGATAGGCTCCTTGTAGATCATCTCTTGTTATCTTGAATGGACCCTCCCAATTTGGACCCAACTTGACATATGATGGTTTTATCGCACCTCCAAGGACTTTCCTTAGGACTTAGTCTCCAACCTGGAATGCCCTCGGATTGGCCTTCTTGTTACATTATTTCGTGAGCTGTTGCTGATATCTCGCCAACGTTATTAGGGCTAGCTCTCTGCGTTCGTCAACTAGGTCAAGTTCAGCGAGTAATGCTGCATCGTTCTGGCATTGGTCGACAAAGGTGGTTCTCATTATTAGTAGACCAACTTCCAAGGGGATGATTGTTTCCATTCCATACGTTAGTGAGAACGGGGTTTCCCCAGTTGCTCGTCGTGGGGTAGTGCGCTAAGCCCATAAAATATGTGGCAGCTCGTTCACCCATGCTCCCTGAGCTCTCTCTAGTCGTTTCTTCAGCCCATCGATCACTGTTTTGTTGGAAGCCTCGACTTGACCGTTGCTCTGGGGGTAAGCCATCGAGCTGAAATAGTGCCTGATCCCATGTTCTTTGCAGAAGTTCTGGAAAGGGCCGCTCTCGAATTGTGTTTCGTTGTCGGTGATGATGGTTCTGGGGATTTCGAAATGGGTGATTATATTCTTCCATATGAACCTCATCATATCTGCATCTCAGATGTTTGCCAGTGGTTTCGCCTTAATCCATTGCGTGAAGTAATCTATTGCGACTAACAGATACTTACGATTGCCAATGGCGGTAGGGAGAGGGCCTACGATGTCCATTCCCCACTGAGCAAAGGGCCATGGGATGGTTAGGTATCTTAGGTCGCTAGCAGGTTGGTGGACCATAGGAGCATGTAGTTGACATTTCTCGCATTTGCGGGCATACACTGCCGAATCTCTTTGCATATATGGCCACCAGTATCCTTCCTTCATTGCTCAGAAAGCCAGTGTCCTCCCTCTAATATGGCTTCCATAGATTCCTTCGTGAAGCTCGTGTAGGACTTGCTCGACGTCCTTCGAGTGGACACATTGAAGGTAAGGGCCGATGAATGATCTTTTGTATAGTTTTCCCTCAAGATATAAGTGAAAGTGAGCAGCTTTGACTCTTATCTGATGAGCGGACTTTTTGTCATTTAAAAGTGCACCATCTTTCAAGTAGTCTCTCAAAGGGTCCATCCAACTTGGTGCTGACTCGATCTGGAGCATATATTCTATAATGGGTTGCTCGTCACTTTGGTTGATGCTTAGACCGATGAGGAAGTCAATGGGGATCGTCCACTTTAATTTGGAATCGATTGCAGAACTTAGGGCTGCCAGGGCATCGGTGTGGCTGTTCTGTCCTCGGAGAAACTGTTGGACGCTGACTTCCTCGAAGTTGGTCATTAACTTCTTTCCTAAGGTGAGGTAGGCTTCCATCCTTTCGTCCCTTGGGTTAAAGTCCCCAATTATCTGATTCGAGACCAATTATGAGTCACCGAACACCAACAACTATTTTGCCCCCAGTGCCCGTGCCTTTTGCTGGCCGGCTATCAAAGCTTCGTATTCTACCTTGTTATTGGAGGCTTAAAATCCAAGCCTGATTCATTGCTTGAGGATTGTATTTTCTGGAGTACCAAGCACAATACCTACTCCTGGCCCCTTTGAGTTAGAGGCTCCATCGATAAACAGTTGCCAGACTCTTACTGGTGGGTGATCCTCCATTTGCTTTGTGGGTTGAGGCTGGTCGCAAGGCTGGTCGCCTGTGAATTCTGTGATGAAATCGGTGAGGACCTGTCCTTTGATTGCATTCCTGGGCTGAAATTGGATATCAAATCGTCCGAGTTCGACTGACCACTTGGACAGTCTGCCAGACAGATCCGCTTTCCACAGGACCGCTTTAAGGGGGTGTGATGTAAGGACGACGATAGTGTGGGCTTTAAAGTAATGCTTTAACTTCCTTGTAGCTATTACTAGTGTAAAGGCGAGATTTTCTAGAGGTAGGTACCACTGCTCGGCGTCCAATAATGTTTTGCTCGCGTAGTATACTGGATGCTGAATTCCTGCTTTCTCGCTCACCAGTGCATAACTGACGGGGTGACTGGAGACGGCGAGGCATAAGTAGAGGGAATCATCTTCTTGAGGTATAACGAGCAAAGGTGTCTTGCTAAGATAGGTCTTGAGTTCCTCCAATGCTTTCGAGCAATCTGGATTCCACTCTACTGTTTTATTTCCTTTCAAGAGGTGGAAGAATGGCTTGCACTTTTTAGAGGACTTTGAAATGAAATGGTTCAAGGCGGTGAGCATTCCTGTGAGATTCTGCACGTCTCGTATCATGCGAGGTGGTTGTACCCTATTGATCGCATCGATCTGGTCCAGGTTGGCCTCCATTCCCCTCTTGCTAACCAAATATTGTAGGAATTTTCCTGACTGGACACCGAAAGAACATTTGCTTCATTCGGTATTTCCTGAGGATTTCGAAGGTATTGGATAGGTCTGAGAGATGGTTCTCTTTTCTCTTGCTTTTGACGAGCATATCGTCAATATAGACTTCCATGATATCTCCCATTTGGTCTTTGAACATCTTGGTGACTAGCCTCTGGTAACTTGATCCTGCGTTCTTGAGCCCAAAGAGCATAACTGTGTAGTAGTACAATCCGACAGTAGTGATGAACGCTGTCTTGTCTTAATCTGGTGCGTACAAATGGATCTGATGATACCCCAAATATGCATCTAGGAAACTCATTCTCTCGTGAGCTGCTATGGCGTCCACCAACTAGTCAATTTTTGGGAGAGGGAAACTGTCCTTCGGGCACGCCCTCTTAAGGTCAGTGAAGTCAATGCAGACTCTCCATTTCCCATTGTTCTTTGGAACTACTACTGGGTTGGATAGACATTTAGGGAATTGAACTTCCCGTATGGATCCTGCATCCAGCAGCTTCTAAACTTCATTCTCCACGACTTTAGCCTTCTCGAGCGCGGTTCACTGTGATTTCTGCATGATAGGCTTGAAAGTGGGGTCGACGTGTAATCTATGGCAAACCACAATGGGATCAATTCCAGGCAGCTCGTAAGGTTCCCACGTGAAAACGTCTAGGTTTATCCTCTGTAACACCGTTAATTCTTTCTTTTCTTATTCTGTAAGAGAAGTTTCGATCAAGAAACTCCTTCCTTCCTTGCTTCCACCGGTCGTTATTTCTTCTAGGCTCTTGACGACCCGCTCAGAGGGGAGGAGCCTGGTCTCCTCCACTCCGGGCCTTCTATATCTTAGTTTCTATTTTGAAGGTATCAGACCTTCTTGTTCCTCGACTTTCTCTTTGGACTTCTCGACCTTCTTCTTTAGTTTCGGGCGGATGGCTGCTATGAAGCACCTTCTTCCCATCGCCTGATCTCCATGAATCTCCATCACTCCTCGCTCGGTTACGTACTTGAGTTTCTGATGGTAGGTCGAAGGGATTGCCTTCATTGCATGTAGCCACTTTCTATAAAGGATAGCTTGGTATGGCGAGTCGATGTCGACCACCAAAAACTCGATCATCTTAGGGACATTTCCTGCCGTTACCGGCATCACGATCTTTCCCAATGGAATAGTCACTTTTTCAGCAAAGCCAACTAGAGGGAGAGTGGCTTCCTTCAAGTCAGCAACACTTAACTTAAATTTCCTGAATAGGTCGAGATACATTACCTCAGATGAGCTTCCCTGGTCGACGAGTAGCTTATCGACGTCGTAGTTGGCTATCGTGGGTATAATGATTAAAGCGTCATGATGTGGGGTTCTTACTCCCACCAGATCTTCATTCGTGAACACGATATGTTTTCTATAGTCGATGTTATCTGTTCACCGATGCTTCCCTGATTGTGTCTTTGCTGGATCGATCTGAAAAGCTTGTATTACTGCTGTAAGCTTTTTTACCTCCATCCGAGCTAAATTCCCTTGAATCTACTTCATATCAGATGCCCCATGAATTATTGCGAATTTATGGCCAGCATCATCCTCGAGTACGTTGCCAGGTCTTGTTTCTCCATTGGCAGTAACTTTCTTTGCCTTCTTCTCCACAAACTCGTTCAGTTGACCGAACTGGGCTAGTTCTTCGAGGTGAGACTTAAGAGCTTTGCAGTACTCAGTCTTATGTCATCCCTCTTTATAAAAAGCGCATCTCAACGCGTTGTTTCTCTTTGATGGATCTCCTCCCATCTTTATGGGCCATTTAACAAATGGCTCGTCTTTGATCTTCGCTAGGATCTCGTAGATTGGTTCTTTGAAGACAATGTTCACTGCCTGAAATGCTTTTGAAACATCATTCTTGCCTCCGGTCTTGGATCCATTCTTGCCCCTATTCTTGCTTCCTTTATTCTGATTCTCAGGTTTATCATTTCCCTTGGCAGCGAGCTTAGTCCGATCGTTCTCCCCTATATTGAGGCGTGTCACATCCTCGACCTTGGCGTACTTCTTGATGCGGGCCTTCAGGACATCAATGGTTGTGGACTCCTTCTTTGTTAGGGATTAGTACAGAAGGCAAGAGTTTGGTTGGTCGATGTTGAAAGAGGCCACTACCACTTGCTCCGAGCAGTCCTCGACCTCATTGAATAATTCCCAGTACTGCTTTGCATAGTCCCAGAGGCTCTCCTGTGATGTTTTCTTCATTGTTAGCAAAGCATCCATCCTCTTAGGATAGGAGCTGCTGGTGATGAAGCGAGTCGTGAAGAGCTTGCCAAGGGACTCAAAGCTCCTGATTGACCTATGAGGGAGCCTCTCGAACCACTTCTAGGCCACGTCGTGCAGGCTCGAAGGGAAAATCCGGCACATTAGTGAATCCCGGTGGTTCCATAGAGTCATGGCTTACCGGTACTACCTAACATGATCGATAGGGTCAGTCTTTCCGTCATAGATCTTAAATCTCAGAATTGTAAACTTCTTGGGGTCTTCTTCTTCTTATATCTCCCTTGAGAAAGGGGATTTCATATTGGTCCTGAGAGTTCAATGAGCAAGCTCTCTGGTTGATCTGGCATCCCGATGTGCTGGGTGCTGGTCCATCTCGATTTAGACTAAATTTCGTATGTCCTCATCACCTTGAGCTGGGCTTCTATAACGGCGAGCCGATCACTGGTGCTCAAGCGAGTCGTCGCATGGTTCGTGCTTCTCACATTTCTAGGATCCATGTCTAGGGCTCCTTCCTCGACTGTGAGACTTGCTCGCTTGAGGGCTAGGAGTGCGGTATGGACATCGCCTAGTGCTGCGATGGAGCTCTTTCTCCATCCTTTTTAATTTCCTTTTGAGGCGAGAATTCTCAGCCTCTTGCTTGTGAGCGGACTCCCTCTGCTCTTGGAACCCTGCCTCATAGACATCAATCAATCTGGAGATTTGTGTGGACCTCGCTGGTCCTTGGCTCTCCTTTGAGACTGGCCTCTCTGGGAGATCCCTCTGATCTGAACGCTGAACTTCAGATCTAATCCTGCGAGGGACAGACTATTTTTGAATATCTCCTACCTGAGGGGCATTACTACTGTGACCAGACATTCTATCTTCTTTGTTGGTGAGGGCTTTCTCAAGGAAGACAAACGTTTCCCACAGACGACGCCAATTGTCGTGATAATTATATTCAACACAAATAAATAAGAAAAGCGCAATCACCAAAGGAAATAAAGAACAAAAAATGCCAATCACACAACACAGTATGTACGTGGTTCAGCAAGAATGCCTACGTCCACGATGGTGCAGTCAGTATTATTTCTATATACTCCGGGGAGTGTTTACAGAGAATACAAATCGTGCCCATTTACCCCGGGCTTAGGGTTTGTTATATACATATTTGTTCTCGGGGAGTGGGGGTGTTGGACTCCCCCACATCCATCTTCTACTCCTAGAATATCTCCTTACGAGATTTTTGGAGTGGACTAAGTCCCAACTGAATTCAGTTGGGATACGAGGGACCCAGACTTTGGGCCATTCCTATTGGGCTACTCATCTAGGCCTATGATGGCAAATCCGGGTACCCACAGTTGGTAGTACATGATGGATTTCCTGTAGTTGGTCGGGCTTCATTATTAGTTGGGCTTCCCTATTGGTCGAGATTTTATATCATACTGACTTGGACTTGTGCCAAATTAGATGACACGTGCTGGCTTATAATTGGTCCATGTAGGGTGGTAAATTTTGGTATCAACATTCATAAAGAGCTCGCAGAATTAAGATATCATCGAGAGGGATATGTCAGGTCAAGTACTAGCATACGAGGAACGGTTCACGTTGATCAAACTTTTTAGGAAGAAAGCTCAGCACAAACCCATTGCTGAGCAGCTGAAACTATCTTAGTCAAAGTTGACCCTAACGAACGTCCCTAAAAACGATTGGAAGATCATTTGGGGGAAATAGCTAAATTAATCAATCCCTTGGAAAGGAGTTTCATAAAGGGATCATCCTTCATTCCTGCAATTGTGAACTACCATACGGCTACCAAGTTCAAACCGCCCGTAGTAACCCCAAAGTATGATGGAAAAATAAACTATATACTTCACGTGGGACAATATCAGGCCGTTGTTGACAATTATGCAGTCCATGACAAGATGCATTATAGGCTATTCTCTAGCACTATTACCAAGTCAGGCCAGATCTGGTACAACAACTTACCACGAGGGCATATTACCAACTTTAAGTAGTTGGCTAATTTGTTCATTAATAACTTTTGCTTTGGAGCTAAACTAGTCAAAAGGGTAGCTCATTAGTTGCGTTCTCCAGCGAGTCGGAGAAACCACACGTGAGTATATTACTCAATTTAATAGTGAAAAAATGGAGGCTATGATTACAAAGAAAAGATGGCAATCACTATTCTGATGAGTGGCTTGCTTCTCGATAAGTTGTACTATGCTATAGCTAAAGGTCCTTTAAAGACTGTGACCGAATTACTAGCTAAAGTAGGAAAGATTATAAATGATAATGAGGCCAAAGTTGCCAAACAGTCTTACAACCCCGAGGCCCATAACAACAAGGGCTCCGAGAAGAAAGAGCAGAAAGAGAAGAACGTAGAGAAACCCAAAAGCTATGATGAATACACCCATCGCACTATTAGTGTACATCACATTCTAGTGGAAAATTGAGGGAGGCATGGATCTGAAATGGCCCAGGAAACTGAAATATCCCCCAAACTAGGGGGATAAATCCAAGTATTACGAATTACAGAAAGATCACTGGCACAATACTGTGACACCCCGAATATTTAAATACCGGGTAGCTACTCCTTTATTAAATCAATACAAAATGCCAAGTTGGTTCAGTTAATAGCATCACTGTCGAAAATATTCTAAAGATTACTAACCACCTAGTATTTAAAAAAGTGGGTTGCCAAATTTTAAGTTAACTCTGATTAACATGCAAAGAGGATAATGAAAGAATGACAACCATTCACCATAACGAAACAATAGAAATAACCAACAACATAATAAGTCCGGAGGAAAAACTCCTCACAACAATCCCACAACTGAACTAAATAAAACAAAGTAACCTGAATTAATTACATGCCAAAAGTCTGAAAATCTGAAATAGGAAATGATTCTAATAGAAATGGGCGACATGCCCGACAACTGATGAAAGCTGAATATAGAGTCAAGATAGATGAAGCGTCTACTAGAAAAGTCCTGTAACTTCCACAAATTGCTACAGCTCGTCACCTGAATGAGAATCCTAAGCATGGTGTCCTTGTGGCTGGGCACTTAAAATGGTTTTTACAAAAAAATAGATTTGAAAGAAAATGGGTCAGAGCCCGAAAGTGGGGATTATTTTAAAAAAATAGCAAGTGTTTTAATAACATTAAAACAATGAATGCAAAATACATGTTAGGACGTGCACTCACATGAAATACTCACCTCTCGTCTAATTGTGCACCCCTAACGTATAGCACCCATCTAAGTGATAATTACCTCTTACTAAACTGACATGAGTTCTAACCTTTCTACTCGGTTCCCATTATACATTCTAATTTTATCAATGAAGTAGAAGCATTACCTACACTCGGATTCTCAATTAAGCAATACAATTCATTTCAGGTTATCCCTTTATATTTTCTCAAAGCGTTTCCATATTTATACACACAATACCACATGAAAGTTCTCATTAATTAAGTGTATATTATTCCCATCATAAATATACAATACAAGCACCCGAGACTAAGCTGCGGTGCACACATACTCTGCTATCCATCCCGGTACATCACATACATAAGGATCATGCATTCCGAATCTCTCAGGAATCGTTCTCAGATAATAGCAAATCACAAACAATGGAGGCGAACACAGTCACATCACATGGGTCACGCACATACCTACGCTCCTACGATCAGCAGACTTATTAACATCCCTATAAGTCCTTCTCTGACCTATGTTCTCGAGGTACCAATCTAAATCCGGGCAACGCAAGGATTAGAGGGCCCTAAGCGAACGTAAACCTCCCGTGATAGCAAGTATGGTAGGTATGTCATACACATAAAATCATATACATATACTAAGTATACACACACCTTAGTAATCACCGTAATTTATTTGTGGTACACTTCTCATTCTCGTACCGACTTATAATGTTGCACAATTCATAAGTTCCCGATTAATTCAATTATTTAAGCCGTTAATAAGTCTCACATCGTAATAGTCACTCACGTCATATTCCACAATTTCCATTCAATTCGAATTGCACTTCTAGGTTTTACTCCCCAAAATATCCCAAATGTCCCAACTATATAAATCAATCATCAAGGGAATCTTATCTCTACAATTAAACAAGGTTACGGGACACGCGAAATCAAAACAGGCCAAAAAGCCTAAACTGTCAGCTCGTTAGAAGTCTCGTTCGAACGAGGCTGTTCGAACGAGAGTTCGTTCGAACGAACTAGGCATCTAATGAGATTTCGTTCGAACGAAAGACATCGAATGAACATCCCTCTCGTTAGAAGGAAAACTGTCAACTCGTTAGAAGCTCGTTCGAATGACCTGGGTAGGTCTTCTAACGAGAGGCCAGTTTCGAGCCCATAATTTCCTTTTTTCGTTTTTCCAACTTTCTTCATCTCTAATCTCATATACAATTCACACTAACAACATTTTAAGGTTTCTAATACACACTAAACATTCGTAGGTCATAATTAAACATTTATATAGGGCCAAATCTTCCTAAACATCATCAAATCATCAAATCCCCTCAGTTTTCCCCAAATCCCATGAACATGAACCCTAGAAAAATTAATTCATCCATAGACATAGCTAAATCCGTTTTTATGATATAAAGATGTATTTTCATTTGAATAATCAACCTAACATTGTTCTACATGCAATATCCTCATAAAATTTTAAATCTCTAAATCCAATTCAATGGGTTTTTATCATTCTCCAAGAACAAAACAATTTCATAAATTTCCTACGCATGGAAGAAGCATTCTTTGCAAAAAACGAAATTAAACCACTTGCCTCTAATCTTTCTCTAAATTTGGTGTTGGATTGATGAAGGTTGATTTGTTCTCCTTCTCTCTCTGCAGAAGTTTTCCTTTCTTTCTCTCTCTACCAGCTTTTCTCTAAGGATGACAATGGAGGTGGAGGTTGGTTTGGCAAGTTTAAGGTTCCTAACTTCTCCCGTAGCCCACTACCTAGATTGGGGTTGGAAATGTCTTAGTGGGCTAAGACTAAGTCAGATTTTTAACTCTAATTTTCGTGGGTTTTAATTCCCCAAATTCTAAAATTACCAAACTACCCTTTTACGTTGCCGGTATGGCCTAAAAATGCCCCGGGACCCAAACTAAACCCCCGGCTAGTGTTTTCTGACTATTTCGACCTTTCCGGATGCGTTGGCGCACTCAAAACGACCATATGGTTAATAGAATTAAAATTCACTTTTTAATCAAATAATAATATTCCTGACGCGACTGTCACACGCGTCTCAACAAAATTTCCAAATTGCCGTATTTCAATCTCACGACAAGTTTCATAGTTCAATATTCATATATAGTCATATATACACATTATAATCAAATACCAACTCACATCTCGTTAGTATTTTATCCGGATTAATTCCCAAATTAATTCACATTTAATTTAATTAATCCCAAAAATATATATCACGAAAATACGGGGTATTACATACTTCCCCCCCTAATAATTGAATTTCGTCCCGAAATTCGGAACTAGAAAGTACCTGGTAAGAATAACTCTGGATAATGTTCGTGCATCTCATCCTCGCGTTCCCATGTGGACTCCTCGACATTGTGATGTCGCCACTGAACACGCACTAACGGAACTATCTTTGACCGTAATTTCCTCTCACCTCGGTCCAAAATAACAATCGGCCCCTCCTCGTAGGAGCTATCAGGCTGGAGGTCGATGTCCTCCAAAGCAATATGAGAATGAGCCAAATCGTCTCTAAGATATTTCCTTAGCGAGGAAATATGAAATACATCGTGAATCGGATGCAAATGCTTCGGTAACCCAAGTCTATACGCAACCGGTCCAATCCGCTCGATGATAGGGAATGGCCCCACGTATCTCGGTGCCAACTTCCCATTCTTCCCGAATCGCATAATCCCCTTCATAGGAGATACTCTGAGTAAAACCTGGTCCCCCACTTCAAATTCCCTGAAGGACCTCTTCGCATCAGCATAACTCTTCAGCCTGTCTTGAGCTACCCGAATGCGACTCCGTATCAATTCAATCCTCGCCGAAGTATCCTGAATTACTTCCGGCCCAAGTAGTTTGTTTTCCCCCACCTCCAACCAACATACTGGGGAACGACAAGGTCTACCGTACAACGCCTCAAATGGAGCCATGCCAATGGTGAACTGGTAGGAGTTGTTGTAAGCAAACTCCACCAATGGAAGATACTGCTCCCATCCACCCCCAAAATCAATGATGCACATACGCAACATGTCCTCCAACATCTGGTTTGTACGCTCGGTTTGCCCATCGGTCTGAGGGTGATACGCCGTACTCAATCGCAATTCCGTGCCCATGGCCTCCTGAAAACTTTCCCAAAACCGTGAAACAAATATCTTGTCTCTGTCAGACACGATATTTAGGGGCACACCGTGAAGTCTCACTATCTCTGTAATAAATAGCTGGGCATACTGTCCCGAAGTGTAGTCTGTCCTTACGGGTAGAAAATGAGCGACTTTGGTCAACCATTCCACAATTACCCAAATGGAGTCGTGACCTCTCTATGACGTAGGCAACCCCGTGATAAAGTCCATGGAGATGCTCTCCCACATCCACATCGGGACCTCCAATGGCTGTAGAAGTCCTGTCGGTCTGTGATGATCCACTTTTACTAGCTGACAAGTGGAGCATTTAGAAACAAACACAGCAATATCTCTCTTCATCCCGCTCCACCAATACTGTCGTCTCATGTCTTGGTACATTTTGTCCCCGCCGAGATGTACCGCGAACCGTGAGCTGTGCGACTCTGCCATCACCTCGTGTCGCAATTCCTCCCCTTCTGGAACTACCAATCTCCCATTGAAGTGTAATCCCCCGTCTGAGCTAACGGTATAGGACTCGGCTCCCTCTGATAATAATCTAACTATCTGCTCCTGATAGAACGAGTCATCTGCTTGTGCCTTTACCACTCTCGTGACAATCTGTGGTGTAACAGTCATCAAAGACATGAATGATCGGGCCACTGCATCCTGGTGTCCCAACTCCTTCCACTTGGACTTCCACACCCCTGCCACCTCATCTACTGGCCTACGGCTCAACGCGTCTGCTACCACGTTAGCCTTCCCCGGGTGATATTGGATATCAAACTGATAATCCTTCACGAACTCAAGCCACCTCCATTGCCGCATATTCAACTCCTTCTGCATGAATAGGTATTGTAGGGACTTGTGGTCCATGAACAATCGAAACTTCTCCCCCAAAAGGTAATGTCTCCAAATCCGAAGGGAAAATACAAATGCCGCCAACTCCAAGTCATGAGTGGGGTAATTTTTCTCGTGAGGCTTAAGCTTACGGGAAGCATAAGCTATGGCCTGACTCTCCTGCTGCAATACACCTCCAAGTCCTTGCAAGGACGCATCGGTGTAGACTAGATACTCAACTCACGGTCTCGGCAATGCTAACACAGGTGCTGAGGTCAACTTATCCTTCAACTCATCAAATGCCAACTGATAGACATCACTCCAGATGAATGGTACACCCTTACGAGTCAGATGTGTTAAAGGACCCGCTATCTTCGAAAATCCCCGAATGAACCTCCTGTAGTATCCTGCTAGGCCCAAGAAATTACGGATCTCAGTCGGTGTCGTGGGCTGTCCCCACTCCCTCACCGCGGATACCTTCCCCGGATCAACAGATATCCCCCGGTCAGAAATAATATGCCCCAAAAACTGAACCTCCTTCAGCCAAAACCCGCACTTCTCATATTTTGCATACAACTCGTTTTGACGTAGCGTCTGAAAAACCTGCCTCAAATGCTCTGCGTGCTCCTCCTCTGTCTGGGAGTAAACTAGAGTATCATCAATGAAGACAATGACGAACTGATCAAGGAACTCTCTGAACACCCTATTCATCAAGTCCATAAACACGGCTGGAGCATTTGTCAAGCCAAAAGGCATAACTCGAAACTCGTAGGAACCATATCTCGTTAAGAACGCAGTCTTCGAGACGTCCTCCTCCCTGATACGCAACTGTTGGTATCCCGATCGCAAATCAATCTTTGAGAAGAAAGAAGCTCCCCTCAACTGGTCGAATAAGTCATCGATTCTGGGCAACGGATATTTATCCGTATCGTGACCTTATTCAACTCTCGGTAATCCACACACAACCTCAACGATCCATCCCTCTTCTTTACGAATAGCACAGGGGTACCCCACGGCGAAGTACTCTTCCGGATAAACCCCTGTCCCAACAACTGCTCAATTTGATCCCGTAACTCTCTCATTTCAGCTGGAGCCATACGGTAAGGTGCGCGGGCAATAGGCCGAGTGCCCGGTGTTAAGTCAATCACAAAGTCTATCTCTCTACTCGGAGGTAATCCAGGTATATCCTGAAATACGTCGGTAAACTCTCGAACAACCGGAATCGAATCAAGTGGTATCACCACTTCCTTAGAGGTCTCCTCCTCTATATAGTACAAATGAGTGGACGATCCTCCCTCAGGACGAGGCATTGCCACTAAAAACATCTCCTGCCAGGGAATGGCAAAGATAATACATCTACTAAAACAATCAATCATGGCTCGGTACGCAACTAGCCAATCCATGCCAATAATGGCATCATACTCGGTCATATCTAATACTAGCATATCCGCGGGTAAAGTAAACCTCCCGATCACTATACCCATGCCTCTACATACAAGTGAAATCACAGAACCCTTACTCAACGGCGAATCTACACATGTAACCGTGCTCTCGGCGGTGTCTAACAACCCAATGGTGCGTGCAAATCTCATAGAAATAAAACAGTGTGTAGCCCCCGTGTCAAACAAAATACGCCCCATAGTCCCCTGAATAGAGAACATACCCTCAATAGCTGGCGGATTCTGTGGTGCTGCGTCCTGTTGAAGTTGATATACTCTCCCATACTGCAGCTGCCCCTGCTGAACTGGGACCGCTGGAATGGGTGGTAATGCAGCCATCTGTGGTGGCGCCGGGAGGGCGGCGGGAAACACGGGTCTCTGCTGCTCCTATCGGGCACCCTGCTGCTGCTGCGGGGCCCTGCCCCTATCCGGACAGTCCTGGAGTTTATGGCCAGTCTTTCCACAAAAGTAACACTTCCCTGGGAAGTTCCCCCCTCTCTGTCCCTGCTGCCCCCGGCCCTGGTGGTCGTTACCGCTCCTCCCCTGGCCCTGCTGAAACTGCTGTTGACCATTCTGACCCTGCTGGTTCTGATGGCCGTTCGGACCCTGATGGCCCTGCCGAAAACCTCCTTGTCCGTACCTGAAATTTCCCGATCTGAACCTTTTGTGATCCCCCTGCTGGGAACCCTGATCACCCTACCTCTTCCCCTGAACAGAATGTGCCCCACTGGCACCATTTCCCCCAGTCCTGCCCTGATGGCTGGACTCTCCTGACCTCTTGCCTTCAGTCATGTGAAAGCGATGATCCTGGCAGTGTAACAGTGCAGCGTTAACCACATCAGAGTAAGTGGCCAACGATAGATTCCCCAACAAATGTTGACGGATCCTCCAAGTCAACCCGTTTGTAAATTTCTGTATCTTCTTCTCTTCTGTTGGTATTTCATCTGGAACAATATTCAACAGATTGGTGAATTCGGCCTCATACTCGACCACAGTCTTACCTTCCTGTCTGAGATTCATCAACTTCCTCCTAATTTCCGTGTGAACAGCTGACGAAAAATACTTGCGGTCGAACCGCACCCAAAACTCCTGAAACTTGAGAGTATCTCTCTCCTCCACGGTGGTAATAGACTCCCACCACTGTAGTGCAGACCCCACTAGCTTAAAGGTAGCTAGTATCTGCTTCTGGACATCGGTGCACTCATACATCCTCAGGTGCCGCTGAATGTCCTTCCTCCACTGACTCGAAATCACAACATCGGAGCTACCTGAAAACTCCAATGGGTGTGCTTTCTGAAAAGAATCACGTACACATTCCCAAGCAGAAGGGAATGCATGTGCCTGAACTGGTGCAGATACTGGCGCCTGAGGTGGTGCCTGCTGAACTACGGCTAGTGCGGCATTTACCGCCTGGGCCACAATGGCTGCAACCTCGGCGACATGCATCGTGCCCTGAACTGGTGCGGGCTGTGGTTCTGGCGTTGCATCCCTGGGAAACCGTTGTGCACGTCGTGGAGGCATCTGAAATAAGAGTAAAGTTTATAAGTTCGCAGTTATAAACTTGAAATAGCTGAAGAACGTAGTATATACAAAAGAATGCAATAGTCCTAAAATATAGGGCTCTACATCAAAGAAAGCTCAGCGGAAACATAATATGCCGTACAGATCCTAAAGGACACTAGAACCTGATGCTCTGATACCACCTGTGACACCCCGACTAATTAAATACCGGGTAGCTACTCCTTTATTAAATCAATACAAAATGCCAAGTTGGTTCAGTTAATAGCATCACTGTCGAAAACATTTTAAAGATTACTAACCACCTAGTATTAAAAAAGTGAGTTGCCAAATTTTAAGTTAACTCTGATTAACATGAAAAGAGGATAATGAAAGAATGACAACCATTCAATATAACGAAACAATAGAAATAACCAACAACATAATAAGTCCATAGGAAAAACTCCTCACAACAATCCCACAACTGAACTAAATAAAATAAAGTAACCTGAATTAATTACATGCCAAAAGTCTGAAAATCTGAAATAGGAAATGATTCTAATAGAAATGGGCGACATGCCCTACAACTGATGAAAGCTGAATATAGAGTCAAGATAGATGAAGCGTCTACTAGAAAAGTCCTATAACTTCCACAAACATCTACAGCTCGTCACCTGAATGAGAATCCTAAGCATGGTGTCCTTGTGGCTGGGCACCTAAAATGGTTTTTACAAAAAAATAGATTTGAAAGCAAAAGGGTCAGAGCCCGAAAGTGGGGATTATTTTAAAAAAACAGCAAGTGTTTTAATAACATTAAAACAATGAATGCAAAATACATGTTAGGACGTGCACTCACATGAAATACTCACCTCTCATCTAATTGTGCACCCCTAACGTATAACACCCATCTAAGTGATAATTACCTCTTACTAAACTGACATGAGTTCTAACCTTTTTACTCGGTTCCCATTATACATTCTAATTTTATCAATGAAATAGAAGCATTACCTACACTTGGATTCTCAATTAAGCAATACAATTCATTTCAAGTTATCCCTTTATATTTTCTCAAAGCGTTTCCATATTTATACACACAATACCACATGAAAGTTCTCATTAATTAAGTGTATATTATTCCCATCATAAATATACAATACAAGCACCCGAGACTAAGCTGCGGTGCACACATACTCTGCTATCCATCCCAGTACATCACGTACATAAGGATCACGCATTCCGAATCTCTCAGGAATCGTTCTCAGATACTAGCAAATCACAAACAATGGAGGCGAACACAGTCACATCACATGGGTCACGCACATACCTACGCTCCCACGAGCAGCAGACTTATTAACATCCCAATAAGTCCTTCTCTGACCTATGTTCTCGAGGTACCAATCTAAATCCTGGCAACACAAGGATTAGAGGGCCCTAAGCGAACGTAAACCTCCCGTGATAACAAGTATGGTAGGTATGTCATACACATAAAATCATATACATATACTAAGTATACACACATCTTAGTAATCACCATAATTTATTTGTGGTACACTTCTCATTCTCGTACCGACTTATAATGTTGCACAATTCATAAGTTCCTGATTAATTCAATTATTTAAGCCGTTAATAAGTCTCACATCGTAATAGTCACTCACGTCCTATTCCACAATTTCCATTCAATTCGAATTGCACTTCTTGGTTTTACTCCCCAAAATATCCCAAATGTCCCAACTATATAAATCTATCATCAAGGGAATGTTATCTCTACAATTAAATAAGGTTACGGGACACGCGAAATCAAAATAGGCCAAAAAGCCTAAACTGTCAGCTCGTTAGAAGTCTCGTTCGAACGAATTGGGCATCTAACGAGATCTCGTTTGAACGAAAGACATCAAACGAACATCCCTCTCGTTAGAAGGCAAACTGTCAACTCGTTAGAAGCTCGTTCGAACGAGCTCGTTCGAACGACCTGGGTAGGTCTTCTAACGAGAGGCCAGTTTCGAGCCCATAATTTCCTTTTTTCGTTTTTCCAACTTTCTTCATCTCTAATCTCATATACAATTCGTACTAACAGCATTTTAAGGTTTCTAATACACACTAAACATTCGTAGGTCATAATTAAACATTTATATAGGGCCAAATCTTCCTAAACATCATCAAATCATCAAATCCCCTCAGTTTTCCCCAAATCCCATGAACATGAACCCTAGAAAAATTAATTCATCCATAGACATAGCTAAATCCGTTTTTATGATATAAAGATGTATTTTCATTTGAATAATCAACCTAACATTGTTCTATATGCAATATCCTCATAAAATTTTAAATCTCTAAATCCAATTCAATGGGTTTTTATCATTCTCCAAGAACAAAACAATTTCATAAATTTCCTACGCATGGAAGAAGCATTCTTTACAAAAAAAGAAATTAAACCACTTGCCTCTAATCTTTCTCTAAATTTGGTGTTGGATTGATGAAGGGTGATTTGTTCTCCTTCTCTCTCTGCGGAATTTTTCCTTTCTTTCTCTCTCTACCAGCTTTTCTCTAAGGATGACAATGGAGGTGGAGGTTGGTTTGGCAAGTTTAAGGTTCCTAACTTCTCCCGTAGCCAACTACCTAGATTGGGGTTGGAAATGGCTTAGTGGGTTAAGAATAAGTCAGATTTTTAACTCTAATTTTCGTGGGTTTTAATTCCCCAAATTCTAAAATTACCAAACTACCCTTTTACGTTGCCGGTATGGCCTAAAAATGCCCCGGGACCCAAACTAAAACCCCGACTAGTGTTTTCTGACTATTTAGACCTTTCCGGACGCGTTGGCGCACTCAAAACGACCATACGGTTAATAGAATTAAAATTCACTTTTTAATCAAATAATAATATTCCTGACGCGACTGTCACACGCGTCTCAACAAAATTTTCAAATTGCCGTATTTCAATCTCACGAAAAGTTTCATAGTTCAATATTCATATATAGTCATATATACACATTATAATCAAATTCCAACTCACATCTCGTTAGTATTTTATCCGGATTAATTCCCAAATTAATTCACATTTAATTTAATTAATCCCAAAAATATATATCACGAAAATACGGGGTATTACAAATACGGACAATTATATAACCTTAAAAAATGAAATAGAAAGGATAATTTGAAAAGGAAAGTTGTCCAAGTTCGTTGATAGAGAAATTAGAGCAGACCTTTAAGAAGAATGAGAATCCCGAAGATGATCGAAATCCCTTTGCAAAAGAGGAGACGATAAGAATAAATGTAGAGACGATGATGCCAAAGACGACCCAGATCTATCAACGAGACCCAAAGAGCCTGTACATGAGGTGAAAATGGCCTCTTTTAGCTGTCATTTTATTATAGATGGTAACACTAGTGATGGTGATGAAATAGTTGAGAGGAAAGCCTATCTTAATGAAGCCAAATCTTGCTCCTACATTCGATAGATTAATTTGTCCGAATGTTGATAATCTTTCGAGGAAAGTAAACAAGGACAGATTAGTGATAGGGTTTTCTAAGGAATACTTATTAGGAGTACTCTATCCCCAATAGGACCCCTTGGTCACCATAATTTTGGTATACAAAGGAAGAATAATATATGTGTTGGCCGATAATTACATCTCAATCGACATCCTCTTTTATGCCTACTTCAAGGGATTAGGGCTGCGAGAGAATAAACTTATGCCCTATTGTAGACCCCCTATCGATTTGTGAGGAGAGAAAGTGTATCCCATAGGAACTGTTAATTTGGAAGTTATAATCGGTAACTAGTCGACCTGTTGAACTGAGAAGATCTATTTCTTCATCCTTGATAAGAACGTTAGTTCATCATATAACATTATCCCCGATAAGGTTGGCCTAAAAAGGTCTGATGTTGTGCCTTCCACTGTGCACTAGTTCTTGAAGTTCCCTACACATTATGGGTTCGTCGTTATTAAATGAAACCAAATTGAAGCTCAAGAATGCTATTATTCATCAGTCGACCAAGAGGAATTGAAGAATATTACCACTAGCTATCATATAGAGACCATAGAACCTGGTGAGGAAGTTGAATTGGTTAAGAAAAAAGTTGTGGAAGTAATAGAGTCCAATGTCCTGGCCCAAAAAAGACAACACATATTGCCTTATCCTTAGACCCAATCATCGGAAAGGAATTAGTGGATTTCCTCAAACAGCGAAAGAACATATTTATTTAGAGTCACGAGGATATGTCAGGGATTGACCCAGAGTTTACGTGTCACGAACTTAGCATCATCGAGGATGTGAAGTCGATTAAATAGAAGTAGCGTATCTTCAGTTTCGAAAAGAACATGGCCATACATGAAGAATGGAAAAAGTTGTAGAAGGCAAGTTTCATTGAAGACACTAAATACCTCGAGTGGCTGACCAATGTAGTTATGGCTAAAAAAATAAGAATAAATATCGTATGTGTGTTGATTTCACAGACTTGAATAAGTCCTGCCCAAAGGACCATTATCCCTTGCTAAGGATTGATTAATTAGTCGATGCTACTGCAGGGTACAAATTACTCAGCTTCATGGATGCATATTCGGGGTATAACTAAATTAAAATGAAGCTAGGAGACAAGGATAAAACCTCATTCATCACCAGCCATGGTACTTACTGCTACAACGTTATGCCTTTGGGGCTAAAAAATGCTGTAGTAACATACCAAAGGTTAGTGAAGAAGGTATTTAAAGAATATATTGGAAAAAAATATGGAAGTATATGTAGATGACATGCTCACTAAGATCAATAAAGCTGGTGATCACATTAAAGATCTAGGGTAGACGTTCGACTAATTGGAGAAACATAAGATGGAGCTCAACCCTACCAATGCATATTCGATTTACATGAAGAAATATTCCCCGGCTTCATAGTAAACCAAAGAGCTATTGAAACCATCCCAAATAAAATTCAAGCACTAATCAATATGGAATCTCCCACAAACAAGAAGTAAATACAAAAGCTAAGTGGCAATGTAGCAGCTCTCAATAGATTTGTCTCGCGAGATACTGACAGGTGCCTTCCTTTCTTCAAGATTCTTAGGAAGACTTTCGAATGGAAAGATGAAAAGGCCCTTTAGTGTGTACTTTAGGTAAAACCAAATTTCTTCCAATTTTAGTTAAACCCAATTTTAACTTCTTAAACCCTAAACATGCATATAAGCTATTAAATCCATTCGAAGAATAAAGCATGCGGTAAAAGAAACAATTTCAAGAAAAAATCCCCGAAGGGAAAAACCTTTTTATTTCATTATAATTTGTAAGGTACAACTTAGACGGATTACAATGAAATAAGTTGACATACGAAATACCCGCAGGTTTCGATTCCGATGTAGTCGGCTGGAATCTCCTGTAGGAACTCCAGATGTTCAGAAATGAAGAAGAAACGGCTTCTCCACAAGTTACTTCGTAAGGTCTCCTTCTACAATAGCATGAAGATCTTCGGTTGTAGAGTTCTCCCCATAAAGTTCAACACGATGTAGTCAATGAACGAATAGTCCAAGAAAACACCGAAAGATCACTAACTTTGAAATTGTGTAATACGATCTTGAATAAACACCGAAAGATGAAAAACTGTATGGGAATGAGTTTTTGAAAACTATTCTGCCTACTAAAACATTTGCAGATACGTTTTTATTTATAACTGAGCTACACAGAGTCCAAGAAAATAAAAACACCAAAATCGAGGCGGCAGGTCGTTCGAGCGAGAAATGATCTCGTTCGCGCGACACATGAATGTCATTTGAACGATTCACTATCGTGTTCGAGCGAGCTACAGTAATTTTAAATAATATTTTTCTTTTAATTAATCCTCGAATTTTCTTTGAACTATTTGCAACTCAGAAATATTTTTAAAACATAAAAAGATTTAATTCCCAAACATTTGAATCACCCAACATTTAATCAATATACAAAATTACCCAACTACTCAATTGTATTCATACATGAGTGATCTTAAACATATGCAACACGTTTTGACTTGTAATCTTATTAAAAGATTTGATTGCACATTCTTGAACTTGAACTTTGTCATAGGCTTCAATTAAACTCCATAATAAAACTAGCCTAGACTTAATTTATTTTGTCCAGAATTAAGCCAATTAAAACAAATGGATATGATAAGAATTATGTTCTTACAATAGAAGAATGTAAAAATGATTTCTTTGAATTAAAGAAATACCTAGAATATCCATCCTTATTCTTAAGACTGATCATGGGGGAGAATCTCTACTTATACCTAGCCATATTTAAGTGGACAGTTAGCTCGACGTTGATCCAACTAGAAAATGGGGTGCTGAAACCAGTTTACTAGACAAGAAAAGTTTACTGAGGCGCCAAAATTCTTTACCCATAACTAGAAAAGTTAGCTCTCTTCCCCTCATTCAGGCCTCCTGAAGAATGAATCCATACTTCCAAGAACACACCATTAACTAGTAGAGTATGATATGCAGTATGAACCCAATGTATTGATGAAGGGCGAAGCATTAGCTGATTTCATAACATAATTAACTTATGAAGAAAAACCTATCGAGCAGACTTCCACGGATAAAGTTTAGCAATAAAGCTGTGACACCCCGTATAATTAAATACCGAGTAGCTGCTCCTTTATTAAATTAACACATAATATCAAGTTGGTTCAGTCTTAGCATCACTGTCGAAAATATTTAATTAATTTCTAGCCACCTAATATTTAAAAAGAGAGATGTCAAATTTTATTAATTAAGTTATCAAATAACCAAGAATTAAATCATTAACCATCAATCGCATAAACAATCTCATATGAATGACCAACGAAATAAAATCAACTGAGTCTGGATTAAACACTCCAATAATAATAATGCCACAGTAAATAAAGTTTCAATACAAGAGTCTGAATAAATAAACCAATAATCAAAATAATGATAGTCTGTAACTACAACCTCTAAATAAGAGTGGGAGACATGCCCTAACTAGTACAAAAGACTCTGAAGGAACCAAGGATAAATATGAAGGCGTATAATACCAAGAGCCTGTAGCTTCCACAGCAGCTACATCACGTCATCAGAATGGAACTCCTATGCTTAGCGTCCCTGTGGCTGGGCACCTAAATTTTTTTACAAAACAAAATAGATTTGGAGGAAAACGGGTCAGAGCCCGACGTGAAAATAGTTTAAAAGTTTAGCAAGTGTTTAAATTACAATTAAACAACACATTTTATAAACACGTTAGTTACGTACTCTCACGTGAGTTTCTCACCTCTCCACTAATGTGCACGCCTAACGTATGCCCTTAACCCATCCTAGTTATGTCTCTAACTAACTAGTCTGTACCACTTCCTCTTTCGCATTCTACCAGTATGTCTACTCTTAATATCCAAATAAGTTATATTCATAACCCTTGTTCGCATTCATTAAATTACTTATCTCAAGTGTTAATGAAATTATCATTCTTAACCCTTTCAAATATCTTAGTTATTCACATTTACTAAGAAACAATGAACCAACCACAAGTACATAACACTCTCAGTACATAAACACATATATGGCACCCCTAGGCTAATCTGCGGTGCTCGCATACTTTACTATCGAATCCCGGTACATCACGTACATAAGGACTACGAGTTTCGAATCTCTCAAGAACCGTTTCAATAAGCAAAATCACACATATTAGAGGCGAACATAGTTCACACACCCATGGGTCACGCACATACCTACGCTCCCATGGTCAGCTGACATATTAACTCACAAATAAGTCATTCACAATCCTATGTCCTTAAGGTACCAGTCTAAATCCCCCCGAAGTCACACAACGCTAAGAGGGTCCTTTACAAAAAAAAACTAACCTCCCGTGATAGCAAATTTGGTAGGTATGTCATACACATAAGAAATCCATTCATTAGGCATTCACACAACCTTAGTAATCATATTTCAATATAGATATTCACATTTTATCTAATAAGTCTCGTACGTAGTAAGATTATCCCGAAAATCATACGTAATTATATATTAAACTTGATAAATTTCTCGTCGTATCAATTTGAGTACTTAAACCTATATCAAAAGGTTACTAGGTCTCCTATTAGTTTCTAATGTTATCTAAGTAACTTAAAGTCCCTCTGTACTGTTATTATCCTTACATCATCATTAATTTTCCATTATAGTTTCAATTTGAACGATTTCTAATCGTACCTCACTCGGTAGACTCTCGTAAGCAATAACATTGAATTCCATAGGTTAACCATCTTTTTCGGCATCGACTAAGACCCTACTAACCTTAATTAAGTCCCACAATATCAATTTAAACATCCTAAGAATCATCATCGACCTTGGAATTTATATTAAGCTTTAAGGGTAAAACAATTGCCAAAAATCAGGAGGGGTTGATCGATCGAAGAAAAGCGGTCGATTGATCGACATTCATGAGCCGATCGATCGACCAAGCAGGTATCAACCCAGATTTCTCTTAAACAGTTACGGGTTTAATCCTTTTTTCACTTCTAATTCTTCATTAAATGTCCCAAACTCCCACGAAAGTTTACTAAACATCCTATTAACATATTAGTATCATCTTTAACATACTAGAATCATTCAATCATAATGAATCATCAGTTTCTTAAATCAAAACACCCATTTCTCTATAAAAATCCTATTTCTCCTATTTCTTTCAAGATCTTCATAACTCAATATAAATTCCCATTTTTCTACGCATGGATCATGGTTTCATAACTATTTTATGCCCACAAGTTTCATCTACATGAATCCTACCCATGTTCAATATTTAAATTCTCCAATTTCACAATTAATGCACTTATTTACGATAAATAATCAAATATAAATTATCATGTAAACTATATGCTTTGAATCTTTGCAAGATATATCACATTCCTGGAAATTACAGATTCTGATCCGTTGATGATGGTAGTGGTTGTTCCCCCCTCTCTTTCCGGTCACAAATTCGGCGATGGTGGTGGTGTGTGGTTATGGCCATGAAAACCTTAGAACTTCTCCTCTCTTTCCTTCTAACTGCCATGATGCTTTTTGGTTGTGAAAACCCTAAGGGACTCAAGGGTTGACGGATAAATATTACCTAATTTTCTTGGGTTAATATTCACCAAAAATAGGAATGACTAAAATACCCTCCTGGGTTGCCAGTTAGGCCTAAAAATGCCTCGAGACCCAAACTAAACCCCCGGCTAGTATTTTTTGACTATCTCAATCCTTATGGACATGTTGGCACACTCAAAATGCTCATATGGATAACATAAAAATAAAGTACTTTTAAATCCATTAAATTGGGTCTTGACACGACTAACACGCGCGTCCTAACTTAATTATCGAAACTACCGTATTTTTAACTCTCGATAATTTTAATAAATTCAATAATCACATATTACTACAAGCACTCAGTAATATTCAACATTATAATCATATTTAAATACTAACTCTCGTCTCGCTAGTTATTTAAATTCGAATTAATTTCCAATTAATTATCCCAAATTAAATTAATTAATCCACAATTAATTTAATTAATATACAATTAAAAGCTATTACTTATAATGAATCTCATAATTAAAAGCCATAAAAATACGGGGTATTACAAAGGACATCCGAGTAGACTTCTTTAGAAGAAATCTTAAGAGTTAAACCTACTAAGTAGATCTTTTTGGATGAAAGCTAAAGAGTTCAACCTACTAAGATCAATGACTAGTATAACCGACCAGAGGGAAGATAACTTAATAACTGGTATAACCGACCAGAGGGAAAACATGACAAAAACATCGACTGAAAAGGAAATAATTTCTCTCTACCTAGAACAAAGTCAAAAGGTGTTCAATTATGGTATTTTGACTGAAGTAGATTTCAAAAAAGAACCTCTAATTTGGAAGATGTATGTAGATGGATCGTCATGCACTTCTATAAATACCCCGGACAACATAGATGTTGAATATTCCCCTAGGTTCCAATTTAAGGCCTCCAACAATGAGATAGAGTATGAAACACTAATATCAGGGTTTAACTTATCACTCTCTCTAGGTTCCAAGCAAATACAAGTGTATAACGACTCCGAGTTGATTCTGAACTAAGTGTTGGGTGTCTATGGAGTCAAAAGAGAGTTTATTATAAAATACTTGGCCAAAGCACAAGATATAATATTTAAATTTTTGGTAGTTAAAGTAATCAGGATCCCTAGGATTGATAAAGCCCGAACAGATGCAGTTGCTGGGCTCGCTTCTATGACTAGAATTGAGTTGAAGAGAACCATTCTAATAAATTTCCTCATGTACCGGAGTATTGACGATGAAAACCTCAAAATGATTGAATTAGATTTAGGCCCATCATAAATGGATCCAATAAAGGAATACATTGAGAAGGACATCTTGATGACTCATCTAAAAGGGTCCAGAAGACTAAGGTACAATGTTTCTAGGTATGTTATGGAAGGAGGGATCCTATACAAAAGAGGATTCATTTTTTCGTTACTTAGATGTGTCCATCCAGTTGAGGTACCAAACCTGATAAAGGAGATACATTTGAAGCACACTATATATATGAATCACTTGAGTCTAAAATATAGGAGTTTGTCTAGTTTGGAAATAGAGACAAAATTGTGTCATTCTTCTAGAACCCTAAGCCTCATGCATCTTCATGATCCACATCAATAATTTTCAAGGACTAGAAAAGGTAATAGCCAACACAACTCATAACACCTAGGACTGCATTTATTTAATATTTGGTGTGTATGAGGGGTGTGTGTGTGTTCACATTAGCTTAAAATCATTTTTTATTTTTTAAAGAATTTTTAGGATTTTTAAACCTTTAAAATCTATTTTTTAAACATTTAAAATTAGGTTTTAAAATTATTTGGGCCTTTTTATAATATCCTAATGTTCCTGAATTTATGACTTGGATAGAATTTGAAAGCGGCAGAAACATTGGGGTGGAAAATGATATTGTATAAAACTCAAAAACACGTATTTTTAACTTAAGCTTCACCATACACGTGTTGCACACAGGACGATCTAGATTATTTTTCTTCCCACTCACATACCTGAGAGTTAAATTGGAATGTTATTTTTATTTAATCAATGGCCTGCATGTCGTCCTTGGCAATCCTTGTCTAACCTATTTGAGTCAATAAGAAAGCGTTTAAAAGCGGTGCATTATCAACCGTAAGATTTACAACCGTTTGCTCGAAGCAATCCTGGCCCTTGATTTTAAGCCCCATTCCAGATCCTTCCATCGTCCATTATAAATAGGGCCTTAGGGTCAATTTTTTCTAACTTTTGGAGAGTTTGAGAGTTGGGACAAATAAAAGAGAGAAAGAGAAGAGAGAGAAAAAATTAGAGAGAAAGAGAAAAACCTAAACCAAACTCTCTCAAATTTTTTCCAGAAATGTTCTTGAGAGTTTGAGAGTTTTTACTTGTTCGTGATCAAATTATCTCTAGTTTACATCTATTTTCCAACATCTTCACTAAGTCTGATATCGTCTCAAGTCAGTTGAGATTTATAGGTTTGATTAAAGTGATATAGTCACATTTAGTTGATTAGCTCTGATTTCTTCATTAAAAATCATCTATCTGTTGTTTTTTTGTTCTCAAACTCTTTTATCAATTTTATCCCCAATGAATCTCCTTTTCTATTTTCAAGATTTTTAAAAAAATAGACTTCAAGTTTTTCCATATCTAAATATGTTTATGTCTCCCAGTTCATATTTCACATTTTGTGAAATAAATTGTGTAAATAAATAAGATTGAGACATATAGGATCTTGGCTCTTTTTAATAGCAAGATTGTTTCCCGATCTGACCTTAAGCATAAGTTTATTTTTAAAAAAAAAATTGATTCAGAATTCTTGCATGTCATTTTAGATCAATTTGTAAATTGTAGGATATTGTCTGTATAACTGTGAGTGAGTTTTATGCATGTGTTAGGCACATCACTTCACTACACTTTCACACAACATCACTAAAGTTGTGTTGGAAAGAGATTTTTATCATCATGATCGATGTAAAGATGCAGCAAAGGAGTAAAGCTTGGAGGACGTTAAAGACAACTGTCAGAACCAGAATAGTCAGAGAAAAACTAGGAGTGTTGGTATAATTTATTGACTTAGTTTTAGGTCTGATTTGTGTGGATAATACATTGCTTGCTTGTACTTTAAAACTCATTCTAGTAGATTTTTTGTTTTACTTAGTAGAGGGAGTCGTGGATGTTTCCCCTGTTTGATAGGGGTTTTACCATGTTAAAATCTTTATCTTATGCGAATTTTTTTATACTTTTTTTACTCTTGCTATCACTTCTATGAGTGTTTAAACTTCTTTTAAACCTTTAAGATTCCAAGTAACTGAAATTTCTTGTTCAAAAACATTTTCTTATACATATTGTGTTTTATTGGTGTTATTAAAAAAGTTTCCTCAAGAAAACAATTCGAACGCTTCTTAACTGTTTTAACTTTTTAGTTAAATGGCTTAGTAAGGGATTTTGAATTGGTATCAGAGCAGGTTCCTGTTTTTCTAAAATAACTTTTCAGAATCCTGTGTTTTTTGAAACTGTTTTAAAAACACCTCATGGACAAGAAATCTGAGAGATCGAGAAACTTATCCTGACCTCCCCTCTTCGGTGGAAACAATTTTCCTTATCGAAAAGTAAGAATGATTGCCTTCATCTAAGGAATGTTGGGATATGAAGTCTGGGATGGCATGGAAAATGGCTACTTTCATCCTGCTAAACCTTTAGCAGAAGGAAGTGAAATAAGAATCAGAAAAATTCTCACTGAATTTACTAAAGAGGAGAAACAGGCCTCCCTCTACAATAATAAAGGAAAGAATGCAACATTCATGTCTGTAAATGAGCACGAGTTCAAAATAATCTCTATATGTACCACTTCCAAGGAAGCCTGGGACACGTTGGTCATATCCCATGAAGGTGATACACATGTTAAGACTGCCAAGACTCAAATGCTCATTCAAGAATATAATACCCTATTTATGACTGAGACTGAGACTGAGACCTTTGATGATTTTTACATCAAACTAACTCATGTCATAACAAAATTACATGTGTTTTTTTTTTTTTTTTTTTTTTTTTAAATCAGGATATTTATTGAGACTATAGAGAGAAAAGCCCTCTCACATGGCTTACAATCAAATCAAATAAAGCATTTGTTAGAAACTACTAAAATAGATGCTCTAATCACTCTAGGAAGATCACTATAATTTTGAGAACTAAAAGAGCTTTGGTGATAGGATCCATGAATGGCAAGCAACTCTGCAGATTTATTGGCTTCTGATGAACATAACTTGATGAGGCAATGATTAGTTTGGAGAAATTCATTGATTTCAGAAATTTCAGTCCTTATACGCCACTGAACTGTAGAAGAAGATATAAAACATTGAAGAATTTTTTCTGATTCTACTTCTATGTCTATGTTAGAAATACCCTTCTCCTTGCAAAATTTGATTCCAACCAAAATAGCTTGAACTTGAGCTTCAATCGATGAATTTGTTGATAAAGCATTTGAGTTAGCCCAAATGAATTGACCCGTATCATTTCGAATAATAGAGCCAATACCCATATGGTTCCCTGTCTTGGCCGCACAGTTGAGTTTAAATCTACCCTTTGGAGGACATTTCCAAGGCATAACTATAGAAGAAGAATTAGAAATCTTGAAATTAAGAGAAAAGACATTGATAACCTCCTTGCATATATCATTTCTCCCATCTTTGATCTTGGAATTTTGGAATATCTCTGCAATTCTATTTATTACTCTAGATGAAATCATGTTAGCTCTCATAGTTATACCTTCAAAAAGAGCTTTGTTTCTAGCAAGCCAAATTTCCCAGATAATAGTGACTGGAATGATCTTATGGAGCCACTGAGATATATAAGAATTTCCTGAATATAACCACCATTGAATTATCGAGTTATGAATAGTAGATGGTCTTTGAGTCATTCCCAGTAAGCAACAAAAATGATTCCAAACTTCAGCAGCTATAGGACCTGATATAAAGAGATGATTCAGAGATTCCCCATTCTTATGGCAGCATTGACATCTTGATGCTAATTTCACTCCCACCTTTTGAATAAGATCTTCAACAGGAACACATTTAGATAATGTTTTCCACACAAAAATAGATATGTTAGGAGGAATATTAGGATCCCATATATAGTTAAATGCTAAAGATGACAATTTATGCTTTCTAATAATCTCATAGGCTGATGAAAATGAGAACTTTCCACTAGAAGAAGGCTACCAAATCAGATCATTATCTAACCATAAAGAATTAGCCTCCATTATATTCCAAGCAGACCTGATTCTTCTAAAAGTCATGGATCCACTTCCAATAGGAGCATTAGAGTATTTAGCATTCATAAACTTAGCCCATAAGCTAGTATTCTTCTTCATATTCCAGGCCAATTTGATGTTAGAAGCTTCTTTGATATACTCCAAATTTTTTACTCCTAATCCACCTTCTTTTATAGGAAAACAGATAGCATCCCATTTGATCCAATGAAATTTTTTCCCATAATCTTTATTTATTCCCCAAAAGAATGAACTAATCAATTGAATAATTGATTTAATCACCAATTTAGGAGGCTGTAAAGCAAATAAAGTAAAGATAGGGATAGAATTTAGAACAGATTGGATCAGAATGACTCTACCAGCTAATGAAAGAAATTTGGACTTCCAACTCTGAATTTTGGAAGCAATAGAATGAATAAGCGACTCAAAGTACATAGCTTTCATTCTTCCTTTGAAGAGAGGGCAACCAAGATAGCTCATATTGCCATTAGAAAGTTTGAAACCTGTGCAGGCTGCAATACTGGATCTGATATTCACAGAAGCTTTAGAGCTTAAAGAGAAGCAACATTTCTCTTTATTAAAAAGTTGACCTGATTCCTTCTCATAACATTCAATAAATTTCATCAGGTTCTTAAGACTGTGCTTTGTACCTCTTGAGAAAATAATTAAATCATCAGCATAACCAAGATGGCTAATTAAAGGACATCCTCTAGGGTGAGAGAAAGGAGCAATAGAACCTGCCAACATCTGCTTATTCAATCCTCTGCTAAAAGCTTCAGCCATGATAATGAAAAGGCTTGGGGAAATAGGATCCCCTTGCCTAATTACATGTTAATCGCATTATCTATGACATAAGAGAAATTGTCTCCAAAATCCTATGATCACTTCCACAGAAATTTGAGAATAAAAGATATGCAATTGAGGAAATGGAAGAACAAAATCTTACCTCTGAACTCCTCAGTAGAAAATTAAGAACTGTGTAAATGGAATTTGATTATAAGAAACAAATTCTTGGAAGTCATAAGAAAAACAGTAGTCCCAATGTGATGTATCAATCTAAATTTACGCCTAATCTTGAAATCCAATCTGATGATGACTGTGACTTGGATGATTTGGATAACCAAAAGTCTTCATGTATAAACACTTTAAAAAAATACTGAAGTTTGGAAATAATGTTTCTGCCAAACAAGGAAAGGTTCCTTATTCAAATCAATCCAATAACAGACCTCATGAGAGGAGACTAGAGAAACACCAAAACAACACAAGACTTGACAAAGACCATAGAAAGTTTGAATGCTTTAGATACGATAAAATAGGTCAGATTTCCATTAATTGTAGGGTCAACCTGAAAAAATAATAATAAGGCCAATTTTCACAAAACATGGTATGATTCAACCGATTCAGATGATGATGAGCCTGAATCATCTAACATATTTGACCCTTGTACGTCATGTTTTGCAAAGATAGTATATTATGATAATTGTAGGTCCCCAAAATTTAAAAATAAACTTTTTCTTGAGCATATTTAAGTTAAGGATGAATGGAAACCAACTATCTCTTTTTGAAAAATTCTTTTTCAATTTTATCGAACCAAGTTGTGACACAAATTAACTTAACCAAATTTTATCTTGTTTAACCCTAAGCATGAAATTAATGATTAAAGCAAGTAAAATAAAGTAAAGAAATACTCACAATGCCGATGTACGAGGAAAAACCTATTTGGGAAAAAAATCTCGGACGGCTCAGGCTAGACAATCACTATGATAATGGTTTTACAAAGTCAGACGGTAGTCTTATACAACGACTCGATTTGTCCACGAGACTTGACACTCCTTTGATCTTCTACCAATATTTAAAGTGCCCACACAAAAAGTAACCTTCTTCCACGATGCTCGTCCACAGCAGTCGCCTCTAAGAATTCCTCGATATCCACCGACACAGCCTTGTTTCATCTACGGTGTTGAACACGAAAGTAACCTTCTTTGCTTCTCCACCACAAAACCAACAATGTTCAAGTGATGAACAAACCCAACTTGGTGCAACAAAGATCACATAACATATGGTAATGATAACTCAGATTTTTGCAAACTCTAAGGATGTATTTAAGCTTTGAAACCTTAGAAAACAATTGCAGAATCACGTACTATTTGAACACTATTTACGTTCTTCACACTTTGAGAAAAACTGGAACACACCTCTATTTATAACAATTTTGAGGCGGTGGCTGATCTCGTTTGAGCGAGACACTGTGTCGTTTAAATGACATCAGGTCTTATTCGAAGGACATCATATGTCGTTTCAACGACGTCGCCCAAATTATAGTTTTAATGAATCCCACTTTGAAAACAATGTTTCACGTAAAACCAACTCTTACCCAACTCTAATCCGTCCACATCTGATTAAAAACGAAGTGTAAATAAACACAACATTTTAAAATATTTTCTTAAAAATAACATCCTTATTTTTGTAAAATAAAACTACGAGTTTCATTAACATTATGCATTCATACATGTGTGATCTCAGAATGCAATTAAATCTTGAAGACGAGAAGTTGAACCAATTAAACTTCGACATGATTAGTTCCTTGTAAATTTGCCATCACGTCTTTAATTAATCTTCGACATGTCATAGTCTCGTAGTGATCGGACATTAAACATCTACCTATAACTCAAACGTGTTTTGTTAAGAGAATAAGTCAAAACTACATTAGGACTCAATTGGAAATTTGGTCCTTAAAAATCTCCCCCTTTGACTATTCTGGGAGAAAACCAACAGTAAAATTCCTAAGTTGGGTCGTCAAGACGTATGACACCTAAATCCCATCCCATAAACCCAAAAATAAAGTTACATCACCAGTACATGATAAGACTCATAAACAATGGACCAACAAGCATGAAACTGTCTCTGAATGTTTGAATGTGATGTAGACTTGAAATCTCGAATCTCTTTAAGCATACCTACACACATGAAACAAATATATACCCAGTGAAGTATGGAGGAACAAATGATATAAATCAATATGAAAACTCAAATTCGAATAATGTATTACGTGAGTAAACTTGATACCAATATGTGTAACAAAAATATATAAACCAGGATACCACTAACAAAAACTCACAAAACTCCCCCTACATCACAAACATCTCTCCCCCTTTTGTCTTGAATAGACAATACGGTGAAAAGATAAACAAATCTAGCATAATATGATACCAATATGATTAATTCATCATGAAGAATAGCTAGATAAACATGAAATAACTAGCTAAAAAAGATCAATCAATGTCAAATCAGTAGCCAAAAAACAGTAAATCACACAAATAATATATCAATCCCAACAAGTGTGATAACATGTATAATGCACTAAAAGATCAAATCTCTAAAAGAAGACTTCATAAACAAAAACCCAGTACCAAAAGATGAACAATATGTAGAAGGGTACTGAAATAAAGTAATTTAATAAGAAAAGTCAAACTGGTCAACACAGGCTGTCTTTCGAACATGCCAGGGATGTCGCTTAAATGAGATGAGAAATCCCTCGAACAAAACATCATGTCGTTTGAATGACATAAATAAACAAATCACAGTTTCCCTAAAAAATTAGACAGTGTTGCCTAGTAAAAAAATTTCATGAAAATTCTAACTGGAAAGGGCTCAAAATTGCAAAATAGTGTTAAAACAATAGCTAAACTAAGAAAACTCAAGACAAACAAATATGAGTAACATGCTAACATAGTATCGATGTGCCTAAACATGATCACGGAATGTATGTGCATGAACTAAAACAAATGAATCATAATTCGAACACATCAAAACGATCAAGAAGCTCTAATAAATAGCAATATATCATTAAACTTTATTATAGCCATATGTGACAACTAAAGTATGAGCTTAATGAACTAAACAAACATCTTGCACGTGAATCCAAAATTTTGACGATTCTACAAACAATAGCGTCATGGCACAATTTTTCAACATTAGGATTCTTTGTGCAGACCCGTTAAATTTTTTTTAATCCATCCAAACTCCCTTAAATATATATCATATTTTCCTTTGAATAAACTAAACTATTTTGGTCCATTTTTGGCATATGATTATTTTTATTGACTTATGATTTTGTTTGGGGATATCTTAAACAGTGTCTTTCACGACGAGTCAATTTTACACTCTCGCAGCCCTTTCCCATGAACACTCATTATTTCTTCAATTTAATCCTCACGGTAAATGGTTATTATATGGACAATCCCTCCTTAAGTCTATTTATGCATAGATGAAAAGATTGAGATAAGAACGTCTCACCAAACTCAAATATGAAAGAGTAGTTAAACATCTATACAAACTCGTGTATGTGTGCAATGATGGCATATACAAAAAGTCAAATCAAAATGCATATCAACTTTGAAGCAACTTCATAAAAACAATGGTTAAGATCATTCTAAGCATCGATAATAATGACCAAATGTCCCAGCCACATGGATAATGGAAGGAAGGGGGTCCAAGCACACCAATATGCCACATCAAACATGTTATCTCAAGACACAAAAAAATCAAAATTTTTTTGACTCATATAATAGAAAAATCTTTTTGTGTTTTTCTCAATATTTTTCAAAACAAAAAATCTTTTTGTATTTTTCAAAATTTTTATCAAAAACAAAATGTTTTCGTATATTTCAAATCAGATGCAATAAATGAAAAAATATAATACAAAGTGATAAACTTGGTAATGCACTTAACCTTTATATTCAGCATGGGAAGAATAAAGTGCATCTAAATGAGAACCATCAAGTTTTATCCCTAAAGCCACTAAGTTCGATTTCCTAACCCAAGTAGGTGTAACATAACGCATGGGGTTTTTGGGAATTGACACGACTTTATTTCTAAACTTCCTAGGAGTATTCCTAAGGTCATAGCAAAAACGTCTAAGGCGACCTTTCCTACCACAATGGGAACACGTGTAAACATAGTGGTAATGATTACCAAAATATCAACCTCTCCTCATTTTCCTACTGGGAACTCTCTCATTGTAGCCTATACCAAACCTATCTTTCTTGACTTGGACAGTGCCTAACATCCTATCCAATTTATCTGACCTAGAACCCAAGTCAAACTTAACTCTAGACGAGTCTCTCAAACTCTCCTTCAACTCCTTAATCCTAGACTCAAGTATACACCTAGATTCTTCAAACTCTACCAAATCCTTTTTCAAGTCCTACATCAAACCTTTAAGAGTGTCTCTTTCTTTCTCGACGTACTCTAGCTTCTCCCTAAGCTTCTTCTCTCATGCCCTAATATCCTCAATTAACACATCATTATTTTCCACGACATGCTCTTTTAACTTAGCTTGTAAGTTTGAGTTTGACCTTTCCACCTTCATCGTCTCCTCAAACAACTCTTGAAATACAACTTGTAACTCTCCTACGCCGATCTCATCACCCTCGCTTTCATCACCCTCACCCTCTCAAGAAGAACTCTCAATAGCCTCAGAAGTGTCATGCACATGAGTATCCTCGTGCGAAGATATATCATTGTAGCTCACATGACATGCCATAGACATAACAAAGTTATGTTAAATGGTGGAATCCTCTCCCTCTTTCAGTTCACTATCACTTAAGGTGGCGTTGTATGCTATTTGTTTCTTGCCATCTTTCTTAAGTCTAATCGGACACTTAGATACTTTGTGACCATAATCCTCACACCCAAAACACCTATCAGACTAATCTTTCTTAGGTTTCTCACTCTTATCCTTAGGAATGGAGTATCCCTTGTTCTTAAATTTATCAAAATTTTTGGCATCTTTCGATTGCTTATAAATTTCAAGAAACTTCTTGAACTTTCTTTCCAACAAGATGACATCCTCGAAGTCAGAATCAGAATCGTAATTCAAAACTTTAGTTTCCTCCTTCAGGGCTTTAAAAGCAATGCCCTTTTCTTTCTTTGGCACTTTCTTGGAGGTAAACATGTCAAGTTCCTAGTTTTGAAGGCCTACAATCTTTTCTAGTTTCAACGAGTTAATCATATAAAGAGAATTCATAACAGTCACTTTTGCACCAAACCTACTCGACAAAGATCTCAAAGTTTTGTTAATCACTTGGTTATCGGGAATCTTCTCACCTAGGCTAAACGCCGCATTAACAATCGTGGACAACCTAGTTTAAAACTCATCAAACGTCTCACTCTCTAACATATTATTCGCCTCAAACTGTGTAGTGAGATTTTACAACTTAGACGCCCTAACTGTGCTCGTGCCCTCGTGAGTGAGTGCTAGTGTATCCCAAGATTCTTTCTAAGTTTCACAAGTCATGATACGATTATACTATTCAGGTGTGACATGTGAGGAAATAACGTGTAGAACTTTAGAGTTATACAGTGCAAGACAATGTTCAGTCTCAGTCCATTACTCAACGGGTTTCAAACTAGTGACCTCACCCACTCGTGTGACATGTGGTGTCAAACCTTTTTCAACCGATAACCAAATATTCTCATCAATATATTTTAAAGCACTTCTCATTCACATTTTCCATTAAGCATAATTAGTTCCATAAAAAATAGGAATGGAAAAACTATCACAACCACCAAAATTCATCTTTACAAGCAAAAAGGGATCAAACACAATAAAAATGTATTTCTAGCCCCGATACCAATTCGCAGGGCCCTAAAATTTGAAAACAAATTTTTTGCTTGAGCGGAATTAAGTTAAGTATGAGTGCAAACCAACTATCTCTTTTTGAAAAACTATTTTTTAATTTTATCAAACCAAGTTGTGACACAAATTAACTTAACAAGATTTTATCTTGTTTAACCCTAAACCTCCAATTAGTGATTAAATGGAGTAAAATAAAGTAAACCAATACTCAAAAAGCTGATGTACGAGGAAAAACCCAATCGGGAAAAAAACCTCAGACGACCCATGCTAGACAATCACTATGACAATGGTTTTACAAAGTCAGACACTAGTCTTATACAATGACTCGATCCAACCATGAGACTTAATGCTCCTCCGATATTCTACCAATATTTACAGTGCCCATGCGAAAAGTAACCTTCTTCCATGATGCTCATCCACATCAGTCACCTCCACGAATGCCTTGGAATCCACAGATACGGCCTTGTGTCGTCTACGATGTTGAACACGAAAGTAACCTTCTTCACTTCTCCACTACAAAACCAGTAATGTTCAAGTGATTAAAAAACCCAACTTGGTGCAACAAAGATCACATAACATATGATAATGATAACTCAGATCTTTGTAAACTCTAAGGATGTGTTTAATCTTTGAAATCTTAGAAAACAATTGCAGAATCACATACTGTTCAAACACTATTTACGTTCTTCACACACTTCGAGAAAAATTAGAACACACCTCTATTTATAACAATTTTGAGGCGGTGGAAGATCTCATTTGAGCGGGACACTGTGTCATTAAAACAACATTAGGTCTCGTTCGAAGGACGTCTCCCAGATTAGAGTTTAATGAATCCAACTTTGAAAACAGAGTTTCACTTAAAACCAACTCTTATCCAACTCTAATCCACCCATATCTGATTAAAAACAAAGTGTAAACAAATACAACATTTTAAAAACATTTTCTTAAAAATAAAATCCTTATTTTTGTAAAATAAAATTATGAGTTTCATTAACATTATGCATTCATAACTGTGTGATTTCGAAATGAAATTATATCTTAAAGACGAGAAGTTGCACCAATTAAACTTCGGCATGATTAAATCCTTGTAGCTTTGCCATCATGTCTTAAATTAATCTTCGACATGTCATAGTCTCCTAGTGATCGGATAATATACATCTACCTATGACTCAAATGTGTTTTGTTCCGAGAATAAGTCAAAGCTACATTAGGACTCAATTGGAAATTTGGTCCTAACAAAAATAATATTGATGAGAGTTTGCCTAATAATGCTTTGATTGTGCTTGTTAATGGTTTATCTGCTTTGTGCCAAGAGAATGCTAATAATGGTTATGCTGATAATAGTAGCTCTACTCTCGTGTGTGTGAGTCAAAGGGATCGTATGAATGATGAAATGAATGTGTGTGTGAGTTCAAAAAATGAATCGATAGGGGACAAACCACCCACCACACTTAGTGAGTCCAATAATGATGACCTTCCAAACAACCACACATTATAAACAAAGACGCTCAGGAAGAGCACTAGATTAGAAAGAACTATTAAAGGCTTGACTGAAAAGATAGAATGTCTTAGTCTTGTAGTTAAACAAAATTTTGAAGACTACACTAATCAATGTCTAGACCATGAAACATAAACTAAGACTTTTTCTAAAAAAGTCAAGGATCTTTCTGACTCCAATGAAATTCTAGAAAAGAAATACAAGGCCATGTGGTTAGAATTGGAACAATCAAAAGAAAAAGCTTCAACAGTCGTCCAAACGTTTTGCCAAATTTGAAAATAATTCTAATTATTTTGAAGACTTTGTCGCATCCAGTAAAACCAATTCTGGGGACAGAACTTGAATAGGACTTAACACTGACACGCAGACTAAAAATTTACAAACTTAAAGTTTGTGTTAGGAGGAAAAAGGCCTATGAAAACTTGTCCAAATTTTCAGCCTGTAAAAGTTGATTTGGATAAAAAAAATATAAAGGGAAAGACATTTTGATAAGTAGTGAGTCTAAAGCTTTTGTTGAATCTAAGACTAAATACGTCTACCCCCCATATGGCAATGAGAGTCATCGTTCCAACCTGTCGATATGAGACATATGACTAAAACCCCACACTTAGACAAACCCGACTTTAATGGTCTTAGAGATAATAAGAAACTGTCGAGCCACCTTTACTGCTCCTATTGTGATGTTTATGGACATTCACTTAAAACCTGTTTTCAAAGAAATCTATACCAATCCTTTTCTTACACACCTATGTATAGAAACTTTAACTATCCTAGAGAGAGTAGGAATAACTACATCCTTCCTAGACAGCTTGATAAGAGCTCTAACTATCGAAATAGGAACAAACAATCTAACACTAAAAGAAAGTCCAAGAGAAAGTAACTTAGACTCATGACTAAACCAAATGCTCCACAATCTTCCAAAAATCAGTTTAGAGCGCAAAAATATTTTAAAGAAAAATCTGGTGCTCGTAAATTTTATTATGCTCGAGCTAATAAGCACAAACTTTTATAAACTTGAGCAATTTGGGTTAGGAAAGATGAGATAATACCCCGAATGAAGTGTAAAATTGTCATTAGTGATTTAAAAGCTAAACACACTTCATCCGGATGGTATTTGAACTCATGTTATTCTAAACATATGACTGGGGATGAAACTAAGCTGACCAATAAAACCAACTTCTTAGGAGGAAAAGTTTTGTTTGGGGATGGAGTCTCTGCCCAAATCATAGGTAAAGGGACATTCCTGGAAAAAGGTTTACCTACTCTTGAGGATGTCTTTTTAGTAAAGAGTCTTAAAATAAATTTACTGAGTATATCACCATTTTGTGACTCAAACCATACTATCACATTCTCAAAAACTAGTTGTAAAATTCGAAATAATAATGGAGACTGTATTATTACAGGCCTGAGAACACCTGATAACTGTTATACAGTAAATATAGAAATTAAGATCTATAATATAGCCAGGATGGAAGATAATGAAATCTGACACAATAGGTTAGGTCAAATAAATTATGATAGTCTTGGTAAGTTAAGCTCACACGAAATTTTTAGAGGTTCTTCCCAAGATCAAACCTACTTCCAATATAGTATGTGGACCCTGTCAAGAAGGAAAAATAGTTAAAGATCCTTATAAGAAAGTAAAAAAGGTTCTGTCCACCAAACCTCTAGAACTCATCCATATGGACCTAATGGTTCCTTCTCGCAGTGTTAGTCTTTATGGCAACATTTACATCTTGGTTTTGGTTGACGATTTTACTCGGTTTACACGGGTTTCCTTTTTAAAACAAAAATTAGAAACTTTTCGTAAGTTTTTGAAATTTTTATTACGAATTGAAAATAAAAAGGACTCCCAAGTAAATAGAATTCGTATTGATAAAAGAGGTGAGTTTACAGATTTAGGAGTTATCAAATATTATGACTACAATGGTTACAAACATGTATTTAGTGCACCTAAGACGCCCCAACAAAACGGGATAGCTGAGCGTAAAAATTGTACTCTTTAGGAGATGGCTTGTGTTATGATCCACGCAAAGGATTTATCTAAATATTTTTGGGTTGAAGTTTTTTGCACAACTTGCCATATAATCATTAGAGTATATCTTAGGAAGAATACCAAGCAGACACCTTATGAACTTTAGTACGGGAAAAAACCTAACCTAAAATATTTAAAAACCTCTGGTAGTATATGTTACGCATGCAATGACATAGAACATTTGTCTAAATTTGAAACTAAAGGTGATAAAGAAATTTTCTAAGGTTATTCTCCAAATAGCAGAGCCTACTGTGTCTATAATCTTCGTACCAAAACCTCAATGAAATCCATCAATATAGTAGCAAATGACACCAATGTAGAGAATAAAACCATTCTAACCATGACTCTTCAGACATAGTCGAGTCCCTACCTAATGAGACCCTTGAAGTGACAAATTGGGTTTCTAAGGATCATCCCTTAGATAATGTGGTCGGTAACACAGAAGAGCCTGTTCGAATAAGATCTTAGTTACATAATACTGCACATTTTGCATGCTTTGTATCTTTAATAGAACTAAAGAATGTGAATGAAGCATTAAATGATTTCTATTGGATAGGTGCTATCAAATAGGAACTTATTCAATTTAAAACTCATAACGTATGGTATCTTGTTCGCATACCAGAAAATAAACGATTTATTGGCACTAAATGGGTTTTTAAAGATAAAACCGATGAAAGAGGGATGGTAATTAGAAAAAAAAGACTTGTGGCCCAAGGTTATTCTCAAATTAAAGGAATAGACAGCGAAGAAACTTTTGTCCCCGTAACATGTCTCGAATCTATTCATCTTCTTCTCGATATTGCATGTCTTTTATAATTCACTTTATATCAAATGGATCTAAAGTCTGCATTCCTTAATGGTATTTTAATTGAGTAGACCAATGTACAATATCCTAAAGGGTTCATTGACCCTCACCATCCAAATCACATCTATCGTCTAAAAAAGGCGTTATATGGGTTAAAATAAGCCCATCGTGCTTGGTATGAAAGATTGTCTACTTTTCTCTTAAATAAAGGTTTTAGGAGAGGTGGGAATGACCAAACTCTTTTTGTCAAAGATTTTGACAAAAATGTTATAATAGCCCAAATGTATGTAGACGAAATTACTTTTGGATCTACCTCCACGCTTGAGGTTAAAATGTTTTCTAGAGATATGCACGGGGAATTTCAAAAGTCTCTTATGGGGGAGTTATAATTCTTTTTAGGACTTTAGGTAAAAAAAATTCAGAAGGTTTATTTATATCACAATCTAAATATGCTCTAGAGATAGTAAAGAAGTTTGGCTTAGAAAATGAAAAAGATGCTAGGAAACCCATGAGTACTTTGGTAAAATTATCTAAAGAAGAACATGGGAAATCCATTGATCTTACATTGTATCGTAGCATAATAGGAAGTCTACTATACCTAAGTGCCTCATGCCCTGACATTACGTATGCTGTTTGTGTGTGTTATCGATATCAAAATGCCCCCAAAGAGGACCACTTACTGTGCGTCAAGAGAATTATAAAATATATAAAAGGAACTCTCAACTTAGGACTTTGGTACACAAATGACACATCCAATATAACAATAGGATACACAAACGTTGATTGGGATGGGTGTTTCGATGATAGTAAAAGGACGTTAAGAACGTGTTATTACATTGGTAATAACTTGGTATGGCGGAATAGTGAAAAACAAAATTGTACTTCCTTATCCACAACTGAATCTGAATATATAGCTGCAGGAAGCAGCCGTGCTCAACTATTGGTGATAAAATAGATGTTAAGCGATTATGGCATTAATGAAGAGAAATTACATCTCTATTGCGACAATCAGAGTGCGATTAACATCTTCGAAAATCCTGTCCAACACTCACGTACCAAACATATTATAATCAGACATCATTTTATACACGAGTTAGTTGAATCCAAGGAATTGGAAATTAATTATCTACCTATTAACCTTCAATTAGCAGACATATTCACAAAACCTTTTGATCACACTCATTTTGAATCCTTAAGGCAATCCATAGGTATGGATATGGAAAATTATAATATCATCACATGATTTTATTTCTTCCGATTATCTACATGCTTATAATGACTCTTTGAAGATATACGGAATGGTTGTTAGATAAATGGCAAAGAACACCTCTTATATTTATTTAACGTAGGAGGTTCATGTATTTTCCTGTTGTATAAATTTAAAATGCTATGCTTATTTCAGATATACTTTTGTGATTTTTCCATTTGTCCATTTAAGACAAAATGGGGAAAAAACATTTGAGTCCATCTTGGACATTTATTATACATTTCATCTAAAAAGCTTGATCTTAGCTGTTTTATTTTAAGGAATCAATACCATAATATACATACGAATATTTGTAGGGTATTGGTTTGTAATTAGTTGAGTTATGAATTTTTCATTTTTAGGAAATGGGGTAGATAGAAGTTTTGTATAGGATTAAAGCTTTTTATTTTTCACCCCTACGAGTTGTACATGACTCAAAGGAGATTTTGTCTCATATTTTCAAAGGGGGATATTCAATTATACTATATATATGACTCACTCAAATCTGAAATATAGGCGCTTGTCTAGTTTGGAAATAGAGGCAAAATTGTGTCATTCTTTTCTATAACCCTAAGCCTCGTGCCTCTTCATGATCTACATCAAAAAATTTCAAGGACTGGAAAAGGTTGTAACAACCACAATTCACAACACCTAGGACTTCATTTATTTAACATTTGGTGTGTATGAGGCGCGTGTGTGTTAAAATTGGCTTAAAATCATTTTCTATATTTTAAAGAATTTTTAGGAACTTTTTAAACATTTAAAATTGGGTTTTAAAATTCTTTGGGGCTTTTTATCCTATAGTTCCTAAATTTTTGCCTTGGGTAGAATTCGAAAGCAGCAGAAACATTTGGGGTGCATGTCATCCTTGGCAATCATTGTCTAACCCATTTGATCTAATTAGAAAGCGTTTAGAAGCAGTGCATTATCAACTGTAAAATTTACAACCATTTGCTCGAAGCAATCATGGCCCTTGATTTTAAGCCCCATCCAGATCCTTCCATCATCCATTATAAATAGAGCCTTAGGGTCAATCATTTTTTAACTCTTAGAGAGTCTGAGAGTTGGGAGAAATAAAAGAGAGAGAAAAAAATAAGAGAGGAAAAGAATAACCTAAACCAAATTCTGACCAAATGTTTCCAAAATTTTCTTGACAGTTTGAGAGTTTTTACTTATTCGTGATCAAATCCTCTCTGGTTTACATCTCTTATCCAACAACTTCACTAAGTTTGATCTCGTCTCACTTCAGTTGAGATTTGTAGGTTTGATGAAAGTGATAGAGTCAAGTTTAGTTGATTAGAACTCATTTCTTCATTAGAAATCACCTCTCTGTTGTTTTTTTGTTGTTAAACGTTTTTCTGAAGTTTATCCCCAACGAAACTGCTTTTCTATTTTCAAGATTTAAAAAAAATAGACTTCAAGTTTTTCCAGATCTAAAGACGTTTATGTCTCCCAGTTCATATTCACTTTTTGTGAAATAAATTGTGTAAATAAATAAGAGTGAGACATATAGGATCTTGTCTCTTTTTAATAGCAAGATTATTTTCTGATATGACCTTAAAAAGAAGTCTATTTTTTAAGAAAAATTGATTCAGAACTCTTGCATGTCCTTTTAGATCAATTTGTAATTTGTAGGATATTATCTGTATAAGTGTGAGTGAGTTTCATGCATGTGTTAGGCACATCACTTTACTACACTTTCACATAACATCACTAAAGTTGTGTTGGTAAAGATATTTTTACCATGAGAGTCGACGTCAAGAAGGAGAAAAGGAGTAAAGCTTGGAGAATGTTAAAGGCAACTTTCAGAACCAGAATGGTTAGAGAAAATCTAGGAGTGATGGTATAATTTCTTGACTTAGTTTTAGGTATGATTTGTGTGGATAGTTCGTTGCTTGCTTGTACTCTAAAACTCATTCTAGTGGATTTTTTGTGTTATTCTATAGAGGGAGTTGTGGATGTTTCTCTTGTTTGATAGGGGTTTTACCACGTTAAAATCTTTGACCTGTGTGAATTTTTTTATACTTGTTTTACTCTTTCTATCACTACTTTAAGTGTTTAAACTTCTTTTAAACCTTTAAGACTCCAAGTAACTGAAATTTCTTGTTCGAAAACATTTTCTTATACATATTTTGTTTTATTGGTGTTATTAAAAGAGTTTCCTCAAGAAAACAATTCGGACCCTTCTTAACTGTTTTAACTTTTTAGTTAAACGACTTAGTAAGGGATTTTCAACATGAAGGTTCCTGTGGGGATCATTAAGTAGGAAGATTGCAGGTCAGGCGAGTAGCCATGCAAAGTTATTACTCACCCACTATGAAAGTAGACTGTGCCAAATATACAAGATGTTGTGATAAATGAAAAAAATATGCGACAATCCGTAGGATACCGGGGGCTGCGCTAATGTTGATCACATATACTTCTCATTTTACCATATGGGGGATTGACCTAAATGGCCCTCTATCGAAGACAAGAGGAAGGTATAAGTACTTGGTCAACGCGATAGATTACTTCACCAAATGGGTGAAAGTAGAACCTCTGGTGGATATGCCTCATGAGAAGTCTTCCAGTTCATATAAAATAATGTCATTTGCCTCCATTGAATACCATTGACTTAATAACTGATCATGGAACATAATTTGACAACTAAGAGTATTAAGATTGTTGTGTTAAGTCCAAAATCCTAAAGTTACATACCGCCCTTGGACATTCGCAATGCAACGGGCAGATAAAGATGACGAATAAAACTCTACTAAATAGAATGAAAAAGCGGGGAGATGATGCCAAGGGAAACTAAATCGATGAATTGTAAAGTGTACATTGGGCTTATAGGACCACACTATGAATCTGTGTTCTAAACGGCGTGCCTAGGCTTGAGGGTTGAGTGAAACACATGGCTTACTCCTTATTATGCCTTATTCTTGGTAAAAGGCTTAAGACGCACTTGTTTTTAAAACAAAGATGCCTTAGTGAAATGATATCGCCATTTAAAGACTTTTTTTTACAAATCGGACCAATATCTCATCCAAAACATTCAAAATACATTTTATATATTGATTATGGAGCATGAATATGAGAAAGATGGCTACCAAATATACGGATATATTTTCAAAATTCAAGGTATGTATTATTTTATTATATTATTAGCCTTAGAATAATTAAAATAATAAAAAGTAGAAATGCCTTTTTATGCCTAGGCTTCGCTTAGGTGCGCCTAGGCTCCAAAGGCTTAAGTCTTGAGATCTACGCCTCAACCATGCCTCACGCCTTTTAGAACCTTGATAAGAATAGCCACCGATGAAACCCCATGCATGTTAGCATTCGGGACAGAAGTTGTGGTCCCCATTGAAATTGGTTTATCGATTCACAGAGTGCTAAATTTTGATTCCCCAAAGAGTGATCTCAGGAAAAGGTTAGATTTTGACTTAGTTGAGGAAGTTAGAGAATATGGTGCACTTTTCATGGTCGCATATCAACAAATAACTACTCGATTCTATAATAGGAGGGTCAAACCGAGCAATCTCAAGAAAGGAGATTATGTATTGAAGAAAGTTCTCCAGAAAGGGTCCAAATTAGAGCCAAATTAACACGGTACTTACCATATTTCTACAGTTATTCGACCAAGCACTTATCTAATTGAAACCTAAAAGGGGAGCCATTAAAAGACCCTTGGAATAATGAGCATCTGAGGAAATATTATCAGTAATCCGAAAATGTAATCTCCTCTTTATTTTCTATAACTCAGTTTAAATAATTATCACCAACTTTTAAAAGGATTATTGCACTTTTTATGTTTTTTCAAAGTGGGAGGTGTGCTAAAATCTAAAACAATATAAAAAACTTATAATAAAATAGAAAACTAAAAAACTTCACGTACAACTTCATCTTCAAACAAGATACAAACGATAATTATGACTTCATTTATGTACTCACAAGGCCAAGAACAAGAAGTCTTAATTAGGAAATTCATATATGATTCCATAAAGTCAAGAATAAGAAATTTTGCCAAACCAAATTAGGAATACCCCTACAAAATTTGGTTACCATCGGTAACTAATGCTAAAAATGATAAAATCTACTTAAGCGACTACAAATAAATATATATTAGTGTAACCTAAGGCAAGATAATATGAGTTCGTTCAAATCGATAACCAATAAGGCAGATTAGATGGCTTAGTTTTGACTATACAATCATAAGACTAAACTACTGGTATGCCATAATCACTCTGTAAAATAGTTAATGCATTAATCTAAATACTCAAAATAGCAAAGTTTTATTACATAGAGTAGCCAACAATAGAAATTGTCAATTAAATATGAACTGTCTACGCCCTATCAGATGGAAGTTTTCCCAAGGCCTTTTCCATTCCAACGGGAGGAATATCCAAAGCATAAGGAGTGACAGTTGTGCTTAGATCCCTAAGCCTTAATTGACCACTAGAGCCTACTTTGTTCACCAGATGTATGGGTTGACTCAGTACATCATCCCCATGCAAACCATAATCTATAAGGTACTTCTTGATCAAGCTAACCGGGATCACATCAGGGGGAATACAAGAGGCATCCAACTTAAAAGGATGGCTAGGATGGTCCTGGTGATCGGCATCATGAAAATAGTAGAGCTTGTCATCCTACGGTAACTTCATCACAGCAAGAGCATTTATCCACCCCCCTTTATAATCCTCTCTACGAGCCTGCTTAAGTTATTCACTCATATGTGCCAGTACTTTGTCATAACCATCCATACATATTGTACGAGGCTATTTATGAAAGTGATAAACAAGTTGATTAACCTTCTCACTTAACCTCTTGATGGTATCCGACTGATTCTTTATGAGATCTGCTTGGCCAGTTAGAGTTTTCTTAGTTCTTTACTCTTCCACTGATGGGTTACCATAACCACCTACCGAGAAGACTCACCTCCTCCCTTTGTTTTCCTTGATTAATCCAACTCTTCCATCAGACGAGCATTCTCCGGCTCTAGGAATGAAACCCCTTTCACGTTGATTAGCTATGGTCACTTTCTTAAGGCCTAACAATTCATCCCTCAACAAATTGTTCTCTTGCTTAAGAAGATTGTCCACCTCCTGAGCACTCTTAAAATCTAATTGTAGCACAAACTCCTTTTTAGAGTATGTTGAAGCCAAATCTTGCAGTTTATTATCAAACCCACTATCTCTCCGAAGAATAGCAAACTTCTTCTCATAATCGACAGACAAACTAGAAACATCATACTTATGGTCCTGTTGAAGTTTGAGAATTATCTCATAGTAAGAAGCATTGGTCGCGCACGTCTTGGTGAAATGACCTGTGCATTTAAGGCAAGCCTCTTTTGATTGGCTAGATACATCCAAGTGGATCAATTCCTTCACCTCTTCCTCATTCTATTCTTCATGAAAAGTTCATTTTTAATGACAACCACACTAGCCAATTCTAGAGACAAACTAATATACATAAAATAGTGCATAAGTAATGACAAAATTATAGAAGGATTGATCCAAACTATTCAAGATTATGGCAGAAAATTGATTTTTTTTATTAAAGATGTGAAGGTGTTACTACTGAAGAATTAGGGAAATTACATCAGAAGTACATATAATAAAAATACAAAAAGTCCTATCACTACACTTTCTCTTTGTCCTGGGTCAATTCTTCCTCTGGTCTGACAGCCACCACCATATGGGCCTAGGGCACTGAGGACTCAATTATCTCCTCTTTATAATCAACTTCCTCCTCAATTTGTGAAGGAGTACCTAGATTATGCTAAAGGAATAAGTTTAAATTAAAAGCCGTACCGACCTAGGTTAAAGTAACATCCTAACTTTCCTTGTAGGAGGATTTATTTAGCTATTCAATCTGGATGGCACTAGTGGAGAATGACATATCCCATCCTAGGGTATAAGCATCCTAATTTTCCTTATTAGCCTTGGTTTTAACCTCTGCAACCTAGTCATTGGCCTTCTCTATAACCATTTCAGCCCTTTTCGTAACCTTCTCAACTTACTCGACCTTCTTTATAACACATTGATCATCTTACTCAGCATGGGTCTTCCCATCCTTAAACTCCTTGATAGTTCATACATATTCTTTTTATCATCCTCATGAGCAAGTCTGATAGCCTCCAAGTAGTCGCACATGCCTTTTAAAGATGCTTGCATATCAATAGACGATTCTTTCAACTTATCATTCCTCCTTAGTAACTTATCGTATTCAACCAAGAAATATGAAAATTAATATTTAAAAGCATTACTAAAAAGTCATGATGAAATATGACAAGAAGAAAATATCAAGTGATAGCACGACCAAACGTGCCTGAGGAAGGGAGGATGTTATAGCCACATTTGTCTTTAAGTAAACCGCGAGCAAGCCTAGGGTTCACAACAACGAAGTGGGCACTATCTTGTCTTTTATCAGCCAGACCTATTTTAGTCAACTCCAAGGTGGAGTCTGGACCCCTCTTCAATCTCTTGAACTGGGGCACCTGATTTTTACTCAGAGAAATTTTTACCACAATGGGTTATTTTAATCCCCCAATATTAGATTTCCTTTCAATAGGAGGGCGGATTTGTATCCATCCAAGAGGTTTGGGATCTTCCTCTTCACCATTTATACTAGAGTGACATCGGTCAACATAACAATTTATAGACATGAACTGTATTTAATAAATATATGTTGAATTTGAGTTATCCTTATGGCCTTTGTGTAATTTGATTTGGGATTTAAATGATTAAAGTTATTATAAGGAATTTCGGCTATCGTTCGATCAAATGGCCATATTGTTTGCATTCGTTCAAATAAGAAAGATCTTATCGTTCGAACGAGGTTCTAATAGCCGTATAACGACTACGACCTGAATGATTTCTATCACTCTTTGGAATCTTGTTCGAATGCCCTCATTTGAACGAGGTGCGTTATCGTTCGAATGAGGGGTAGTTTATTATTTGAATGAGCTGGTGTATTTTTCCCTTTAAAGCCATATTTTACCCTTATTAGATCCCACATTGAAACTCTCATTCGAGTTAGTGGAATCTCGCTCGAACGACCGAATGAAAATTTAGATTTTTTGCACATTTAATGTGTTGTCACGACGTGGATCTTTGGATTTGATGAGCTGTTGAGCTCCCAATATCTCAGATTAAAACGTGGATTTAACCCTTGGTTAACAATGTGACACCTCGCCTATTCTAATCTCATGTGATTAGTCCTTCACCATGAGAAACATGAATCCCATTTGGTTCATTTTTAGCATCATTGTCAAAAACCTTTTTAAATTACTAACGACCTATGTTAAATTAAGCCGGTGCCCAATTTTATCTTTCATTAATGCAATAACATGCGGGAATAAATAATATAACTCAACCATACATACAAATGTAAGAGTCTGAATCATCACATGATAAATTGATAAATATTAAGTATCGAATAAACCATCGGTTCAAAAATTGAATCCAAACCATAAGTCTAAATAAATTAAACTGGATCCAAATACATCATTTAAGAAATAAAATTGAATGACTGTATCAAGTGAAGGGGAAACAAGCTTAAATGAAATGTTAAATCATAGATCCTAATCTTGGAATTAATGGTTGAGGCGTCTACATAAATACTACAAGCCTCCACAAGTTCTAGAGCTACGTATCCCTAGAATGAGTCATTAATCTTGGCATCCTTATGGCTAGACACTTAAAATATTTTGGAAGATTTGATACGAGTCAGAGCCCAAAACCTTTGAAAACATTTTGCAATTATTTAAATTGCAGTTATAAAAGCAGTTATTAGATACACACAATAGTCCAACGTACACTCCCTTGCGTTCCTCACCTCTAATTTATTATGCACACCTAACGTCTGTATTAAACACATCCCATCTAGCTATGCTATCTAGCCTAACTAGCCATAAGTATCTAACTAACCACAACAGGTTGAGCTCCCTCGTACCACCCATACGTATCTAATTAACCGAATATTATTATTAAACCATTAATTAACTTTCTCATGCTTAAATTACTTTTAGATATACACTATCTATCTTTTCTACCATCACACACAAGTAGAATAATCACATATCTATATATTTATCACACTATACTATATACAACTACAACATCCCTCGAAATGTCCACCGCAATGCATGCATACTCTCCTATCAACTTCATGTATCTCTTGTACCAAATTGGGGACTACGGTTCAGAATGTCTCCTCAAACCATAAATCAAACAACACACATTGGAGGTGAACATAGTTCAACACCTTTGAGATACGCACATACCTAACGTTCCTAAATAACACGTGGGCTCCACTAATACATAACACATAGTGAACTACCCTAAGTTCTATGTTCTGGGGCACACATCCAGACCTCGCTAGAATCGCTATAGTGGGATTGCCCTCGGTGCGAAACCTCCCGTGATAGCAGGAATCGTAGGTATACATGCAACCTATAATATATCTCGTACTTAGTATTTATCTCTCTCGAATACTTAACATACTAATGATTCTCACATATTGTTTCATTCGTATTTTTCGAGTAACACTCATTATCCGAAGGGTCCTAACTATCTTATAAGTTATTTTAGTAGTTAAAAAATCAGTATACTACTGATATTAGCCTTAGATTATCGTTTACTCTTCCCGTAGTCCAATTCGTAAATTCTCGTTACACATCTCAATTGGTTAATTATCGTCAGTCCTAATCCCAATTTTTCACTCATTAAGATTAATCGAGCCCTAACTAAATGTTTAATCAGCTTCTCTATGTCTTTACATAATTACTAAACTATCCCCAAAGTTTCCCTTAATTAATTTCATGCGGAAGTATAATCTAAATAATAACACTCAATAGAAACTGGGGAGCCGAGCCGGTTGGGTATAGTAGGCGAACCGATTCGCTCCACTAGACAACCCCCCTTTGTTAGTGTTACGAGTTTCCCACATTTAAACCTCATCAAAACTCCATTAAACTTTATCAAACTTCCACCTAACTGAAAATTCTCTTACTAAATCATTTAATAAAAGTTAAATTAGTTGAGTAAGATCCGAATTGTTTTCTTAAGGAAACTCTTTCCTAAAACAGTTATAAGAACACAAGATGTGTTTGATTATTGTGAATGTGGAATTTCAGTTACTTGAAATCATGTTTTAAAATCCTAACAATTAAGTCTAGCAGTGCAGTAGTATGATTAAAGATATTAAAAAGCACACAATGAAAGAGAGACTTTGACATGGTAAAACCCCACCCAACTAAGAAAATATCCACAGAGGTCTCTACACCTCAAAATAAAAAATCTACTAAAATAAAGTTTTAGGTTATAAGCATTTAACATATTATACACACAAAGCATACCTATTCTAAATTAAGAAGATATACCAGCTCCGTTAGGTAAATTCGACTTCTTTAAGGCTTTGATTGAGGTCTTAAACGTTCTTTATCGTCCCACCTTAGCTCCTTCTTTACGTCAACTCAAACTCGTCAAAATCTCTCTACCAACACACTGTTTAAATGATGTTGTGTGAAAGTGTTGTGAGTGAAGTGCCTAACACATCCATGTACTCACACACACTTATAGAAGCACGTTCCTACAAATTACAAGATTTTTCTAAGTATGAAATGCGAAACTTCACACTACTAAAATTATTATATTTTCTCGAAACCCTAATATTTCGGATCTGTTTTCTCAATAATCTTTTAAAAAGAAAGATTCCTAGAATCTTATTTATAAACAAGTTTTTCAAATTGAAAAACTCAGATTTGAACATACAAACACTTATTTCAGTTTTGTAAAAGAAAACAGAGAATTGTTGGATATTACTTTGATAAAAACATTAATAAAAATAAATCCAACAAGAGAGTATGATTTCTAAACTAAACAAATCAAATCTAACAAATCTAAGTGATTGTAGCACTTTTAGAATTAGATATACAAGTTTTAGTAATTTGAAATGAGTTCTAACTCTTAGTGATGGTGTTATATGAGAGATTAAAGCCAGAGAGTTTTTTGAATAGTAAACCAGAAACCCAGGAAAGCCTAACTCATAAATTTTTGAAATAATTTTAACAGGGTTTTGTTTGGGTTTGGTAATTTTCTCTAGATTTATCTCTCTCTCCTTGTATATCAAACCCTTGATCTCCCAAAGATTGTAAATGAGGGAACAATGGCTCGTATTCATAGGGATGATAAAGGGATCTGGAATTATAAATGAAATCAATGGTTAAGATTAGATAGATTGTACGAATGATCAATCCAATGGTTCACAATGCAGGGGATCTCTTAAGAACACATATAGTCCATTGATACAACTGATCTAACGTCTCGAAATGAAAGTAGCTAATATGAGTGATAAAAAACACAAATCCCACCATTAACTGTGCAACACATGTATGGCTCAGATAAGATAAGAAACGCGTGTTTTTGAACATTTGAAAATCTTATTTTTATCCACAACATTATCTAGCACTTTCGATTTTTATCCAAGGAAATTTTATGAAGGTTTAATATTTCAAATTTAACCCCAAGCATTTAAAAAACCCTAAAATTAATTTTAAAAAATGGATTTTAAATGTTTAAAAAATTCCTAAAAAAATAAAAAAATCCTTTTAGCTTATATCAACACACACACACACACACACACACACACCTCATATACGTCCTAGAATATGATAAATGCAATCCTAAAGTATGCATTATTGTTAATTTTCAACCTATAAGACCATATTCCTTGTTGATGTAGATATCTTCGAGATCATGAAGAGGCAATGAGTCACAGGGGATGACATAAATTTTATCTATATTTCCAAACTAGATAAGCTCCTATATATTAGACTCAAGTAAGTCACATATATAGTGTGCTTTAATCTCCCCCTTTGGAAATATGAGACAAAAATCTCCTTTGAGTCATCTGGGCCTCGTAGGGATACCAAAAAATAAGAAAACCTTATTCCTATATAAAATTATATCTACCCTAAATCCTATAAATGAAAAATAACATAACTCAACTATTTACAAACCAATACCCTAAATATATTCGATAAAAGTAGAGGTACTGAATTCCTGAAAATATAAATAATCTCAAGGCAAAGATCAAGGATTTTAGTTGAATTATACACAAAATTTCCAAGATGTTTTTTCTCAAATGGACAAAGGGTGTGTAAGGACACAATTCTCCAATTGAGTCTCATTGTAGTTTTGGCTCAATTCTGGGCAAAAACGTTTATGTCATAGGATAGTGTTCATTGTACCTATTCAAGCCTATGATATGTTTAGGTGAAGACATAGCGGCCAAGAGTATAAATCTTCATCATATGTGGCGTTCCAATGCCTAGTTTTATGTCATCAACATGAGGATTATATAGTCTCCAAAAGGTATGAATGCACACACACACACACACACACACACACACACACACACACACACACATATATATATATATATATATATATATATATATATATATATATTTATATATATATAGGACCTTAGAAATTTGTTTGAGTGTTAGTATTTTTTTGTTATTTTTTATGGATTCATAGTTCTAAAGATTTTGTTCTCGGACACCTTTCCATAAAAAAATCATATCAAATCCAAAAAAATTAAAAAAAATACGAAACTGGCGGCCATGCGTTCGTATCGAAATTATCTAGAATTAATGTCTGAAATCTCGTAGAAAAGTCGTTCGAACGACCTCATTCGAATGAGATTTCAAACGAAATTTTAGAATTTATTTCTGTCTTTTTGTTATAAGTTTCGTTCGAACATACTCGTTCGAACGACATTTCTAATGAAAATACAGCGGAAACAGTTTTAAGCCACTTTTTTCCACTTTCCCACTACTTTGCCCCACTTCCTTTTTGACATACTTCTTAAGTGCGGGAACTAACTTTTTGAAGATAACTTTTTCACATTTTCAAGAGTCATTAGAGCAAAATACTTTGAAGAAAAAGTTCCTTTTTATGTGTTAAGTGTTATGGAGTAAATTCCTTTCAAAACACATATACATCCATATGTTTATCCAAGTTTCTTTATATATATATATATATATATATATATATACTTTGCTTAGAGTTTTGGCATCCATTTATCTCTACCATTGGAAGAGTTCGTTTGGATTTTCACCTAAATCCCTCAAAGAAGAAGAAGTTATTTGTTTGGCTGCGGCATTCTCACATGGTGAAAGGCACTATCTGTGGTTGATAATTACTTCCTAGTTCCTTATTGGTGGATTCCAAGGTTTCGGTGGAGTCCGGGATTGTCGATTAAGGAGAGGTATTTGTAAGAAGATGCGTCGGGGCTTGAAGGAGTCGAGTCGAGTGTTGTAAGTCATCTTTCTTGTAATTGTAATTCCGAACTTAGTGGACTTAAGGCTAGGTCCGTTCGAGGTTGTTTCTCGTTGTGTGTTTTTTCTCATACATCGTGGCGTAGTGATTTATTATTTATTTTAACTTTCACATAATTTACCAAGAATGCATGCTTAGGTAAAAAGATAAAATTTTGTTTTCATTACTACTTATTTAATTCGGTGCTAACTTAAATTATTTTGGGTAATGTGTATTTAATTCAAGTCATTAAGTTAATTGGTTAAAATTGGTTTGGCTTAACGTAATAATATTGCAAATATGACTTAGGCAGATTTCTAGGACTTGAGTTGAATTAATTGTGTTTAAGTGAAAATAAAATTGTGTGTGTGTGTTTCTTCATATTTCACTTGGTTTAATTTTAATTTGAAAAGAAATTAAAATTTATTTAAGTTGAGCCATCTCTCGCTTCCGCATCTATCTTTAAAAGGAAATTGGTTTTCAAATTGGTATCAGAGTTAAAACGATAAATTATTTCATTAAAGATCCTTTAAATATTTTTGGCTAAAATAGAATTTTCCCCATTTTCTAAATTTCCTATTTTCGATGGTTCTAACTACGCGTATTGGAAAGTGCGAATGAAATTGGCAATAAAATCTATCGACGAGAGAGTTTGGTTGTCTGTTGTTAACGGGTGGTCCCCACCTACTCATTTAGTAAATAATGAGCGTGTTCCCACCTACTCATTATGACATGTGAAACCGCTAAAAAGGCTTGGGATATTTTACAACTCACTCATGAAGGTACTAGTGTCGTTAAATCTTTAAAACTCCAAAAACTCACCACTCAATTCGAAACCATCAAAATGAATAAAAAAGAAACTTTTGATGAATTTTATGCTAGACTTTTCGATATTGTTAATTCATCTTTTAATTTGGGAGAGAAAATACTCGACAACCGAGTAGTAAAGAAAATTTTAAGGTCCCTACCCGATAGATTATTCCAAAAGTGACCGTTTTAAATTCTTTACCAACTTTAGCCTCTACGAAATTAGAAGAGCTCATAGGTGGTTTACAAACCTATGAACTAGACATGTTTCCCTCTAAAACTGAAAAGAAAATAGATAAGGGCGTTGCTTTGAAAGCCCAAAAAGAGGAAAAACAAGTAGTAGAGAGTGAAAGTGATAGTGACTCTGAAAAAAAGTACTAGAAAGTTTAGAAAATTTCTTAAATTTAACAAAGATAAATTTAAAAATGATTTTAAGAAATTTGAAAAATCTACGCATGACAAAGCCGAGAAGATCCCTAAAACTAGTAATGAAAATTTAAATAGGGACAAGTCAAATAGGTGTTTTAGTTGTGAGGGTTATGTCCGTAGGGCTTTTTAGTGCCCTACTAAGCTAAGGAGAGAGGGTAAGCAATCAATTTCTTATAATGCGACCCTTAGTGATAGTGATAAGGAAGAAGGACCCGATTCCTCCATTAAGCCCAATTTTGTGGCTTTTATGGCTAGTCACGTGAGCACCGATAATGAATCTTTTCATGAAGATATTCAAACACATGACACTTTCGAGGTCAAAGTTTATGATTCCCTCGTTTTTTATGGTAGTGAGAGTGAAAAAGAGAGAGAGGGTGAAAATGAAAATGAGGTTGATGTGAGTGAACTTCAAAATGCTTTTCAAGAATTATATGAGGAATATATTAAATTAAAAAGAGCAAATTTGAAGTTAGAAGCTTGTTTAAGAGAGCGTGTCAAGGTCGTTGATGAGAGTGCGTTAGTGGAAGACCTTAGGACATGAGAGAGAACTCTTCGAGAAAAGCTTGAATATATAGAGGGCGAGAGAGATAGCCTTATAGGTTTAATGGAGTCAACGAAAAAGGATATTCTCGAGTTTGAAGTGAAAATGTTTTATTAGAGTGTAACATTTTAAAGTTAGAAAATAAATTAAAAGACTCTAAAAAAGTCAAATTTGATTTAGACTGTCGTTCAGAGAAATTAGATAAAATATTAGGAACGGTCCAAATTAAAAATGGCACATGTGGTTAAGGCTTCGGTACTTGTAATGAATCAACTCATAAAGCCAAAACCAATATTTTCGGAGAATCGCCTAGGAAAGCCTTTAATGATCAATCCTTAGGTACCAAACTTCGTCGTGTTTTTACTTGTGCTCATTGTGGTCGAAAAGGTCATCTTAGAAAATTTTGTTTTGATCTTAAACGAGGTCCTAGAATATCCCATAGTAAGGCAACCGAGGTAACCAAGATTCCTACACCCTGAGATCGTCATTCGTCATTAGTATGGGTTAGGAGATCCGACTTGGTTGCTTTACAAGATAGGGTTTTTGATTCTCATTTGCTTTCACATGCTTCCTCCCTTGCAAAATCTAAAGGTTGAATGAGTTAGTTTTGTTTGCATACTTTAGATTTTGTACTTCATGCTATATTATCATGCTAAATGTATGCTTGTTTTATCATTTTCTAGTCTATGCTCCATTCTTAATCACATTCTAGAATCATGATTTTTATGTATCTTTTGTATTATACTTCTTTCATTCTTGTTTGCATTAAATGAAAAATAAAAATAGATTTTTGTTTATCATTTGTGCTTTATAGTTTTAGTAATTTAAGATTAATGAAAAATACAAATCATTTTTGTTTGTCTTTTGAGTACATATTTTTATTTTTGGTTAAAATTGTCAAAAACTCAAAAAAATAAAAATAAAATTGTGTTTATTTTAGTTTGACACACTCTATGTGACATATACTTGTGTTTGAATCCCATCTTTTACGCTCCCATGGGACTAGAACTTTTAGTTTAGATTATCAATCCTTAAAATGTTCTTTACCATTACATGGAGTAGTTGGATTTTATGTTGATTTAAATGGATTCTAATTTTATATGCCTGTATTCACACATGCACGAGCTCTTTTGAAACTTAACTTCATATGTATATTTGAGCTTTGTGAGGTGTTCTCTTACCAATCTTGTCATCTACATATTTGTGACCTAGGAGGACTAGTGCATGTCAAAATCCGTTGCACGTGTGATTTGTGAGGAATAAAAATAATATATATATAATGTGCACGGGGAAGGGCTCCGAAAGGATTTATTATCCTTTGATAATAGTAAGCGACCGTTTGAAATTGACCTAAAAGAAATATGTGGTCCAAAGTCCTAAAAAGAAAAATATGGCATCAAAAAGAAAAATTGCCAAGGCCTATGTTTAATTGATATATTCATTCAAAAATATAGATGCTTATCGAGGGAGATTGGATGGTATATCAACGGTTTGCACAATGTCCGTTTATCCTAGTTGGGCTTTCAATGTCATGACTCTATTGGTTTGTAGAATCATCAAAATGCTAGGCTTGTATGCATTGTGTATGTTTGTTCATTGAGTTCAATCTATATTGTCACATGAGGTCGTATTCATATCTGATTTGGTTTGCAATCAAGTGAGAACTCCGTGAACATGTTTTAAGTGATTGGGTCTAAATTTAGTTGTTACTAGTTCACACCCCAACACTTCCATTTCCATACGACACATTTATGTTATAAGAGTGTGGAAGACTCATATTATAGTGTGTGTGTGTCATTTTGGTGTTTATATCTATATATGTGTACTCGTGTCTATTTGGTATCTATTATGTATACAGATATTTGATATTTTTTTGGTCTTTGCCTTGCTTTATAGTCCATCTATCCTTCAATTCAAAATTGGTATCTATCTTGTTGTATTCCTTGTTGATATCACATGCATAATACTTCATGTATCATATTGGTATCATTTTCTTGCAGCTTAAATTGTATTGGTTCTTATTTGTTGAATTAGTTATGCTTTTGTTGCCTATATGATTTCATGTTCTTTTCACCTTATGCAGCATATTTAAATAAGTTTATCCTTCGTCTATTCCTGAACAAAAAGGGGGAGAATGATAGGGAGAGAAATATTATCTAATCCTATTGTAATCGTATCTTAGTTTGGGAGATTCAACTTAGGGGTAGTCGCGACCTTCTTAGGTTATAGTTGATAAAGGGGAGAATTAATTTAGGGGGAGAAATTATTTTAATTTCTTTTAATCTTTTTATATTCCCTATGCATTTGATAGTTTGCTTAAGTGTGCTAGAATTATTCTAAGCGGCAACTTTCACCGGTAAAGATTTTGATCCTTGGGTCTTGAGTCAAGTTTGGGTGGGATGTTTAATGTCTAGTAGAGCTTGATGGCCCTTTAGGATTTTATTTGGTTTTTTTCCCGGAATAGCCAAAGGGGGAGATCTGTAAGGACACAATTCTCCAATTGAGTCTCATTGTATTTTTGGCTCAATTTTGGGAAAAAACGTTTATGTCATAGGATAATGTTCAATGCACCTATTCAAGCTTATGATGTGTTTAGTTGAAGACGTAGAGGACAAGAGTATAAAGCTTCATCATATGTCGCGTTCCAGTGCCTCATTTTACATCATCAACATGAGGATTTCCTAGTCTCCAAAAAGTATGAATGCATTAATATATATATAGGAGCTTGGAAATTTATTTTGGGTGTTAGTATTTTGTTGTTAATTTTTTTAAATTCATAGTTCTAAAGATTTTGTTCTAGAACATCTTTTCGTAGAAAAATCATATCAAATCCAAAAAAAATCAGAAAAATCAGAAACTGTGGCCACACGTTCAACGTCTGAAATTTCGTTAGAAAAGTCGTTCAAACGACCTCGTTCGAATGAGATTTCATACAAAATTTCATAATTTGTTTCTCTCTTTTCGTTAGAAGTTTCGTTTGAACATACTTGTTCGAACATACTCGTTGGAACAATATTTCTAACGAAAATACAACGGGAACAGTTTAAAGCCAGTTTTTTCCACTTTCCCACTACTTTGCCCCACTTCCTTTTTGACATACTTCTTAAGTGCAGGAACTAACTTTTTGAAGATAACTTTTTCATATTTCCAAGAGTTATTAGAGCTAAATACTTTGAAGAAAAAGTTCCTTTTTATGTGTTAAGTTTTATGGAGTAAATTCCTTTCAAAACACATATACACCCATATGTTTATCCAAGTTACTTTTTTTATATATATACTTTGCTTGGAGTTTTGGCACCGGTTTATCTCTACCATTGGAAGAGTTCGCTTGGGTTTTCTTCTAAATCCCTCAAACAAGAAGAATTTCATTTTTGGCTGCGGCATTCTCACATGGTGAAAGGCACTATGTGTGGTTGACGGTTGCTTCCTAGTTCCTCATTGGTGGATTCCACGGTTTCGGTGTAGTCCGGGATTGTGGACTAAGCAGAGGTATTTGCAAGAAGATGCGTCGGGGCTTAAAGGAGTTGAGTCGAGTGTTTTAAGTCATCTTGCTTGTAATTGTAATTTCGTACTTAGTGGACTTAAGGCTAGGGCCGTCCGAGGTTATTTCCCGTTGTGGGTTTTTCCTCGTACATCGCGGCGTAGTGATTTATTTTTTATTTTATCTTTCTCATAATTCACCTAGAACACATGCTTAGGTAAAAAGATAAAATATCGTTTTTATCACTACTTATTTAATTTGGTGCTAACTTAAATTATTTTGGGTAATGTGTATTTAACTCAAGTCATTAAGTTAATTGGTTGAAATTGGTTTGGCCTAACGTAATAATATTGGAAATATGACTTAGGCAAATTTCTAGGACTTGAGTTTAATTAATTGTGTTTAAGTGGAAATAAAATTTTGTGTGTGTGTTTCATCATATTTCACTTTGTTTAATTTTAATTTGAAAAGTAATTAAAATTTGTTTAAATTGAACCATCTCTCGCTTCTGCATCTATCTTTAAAAGGAAATTTCTTTTCAAATTGGTATCAGAGCCAAAACAATAAATTATTTCGTTAAAGATCCTATAAATATTTTTGGCTAAAATAGAATTTTCCCCATTTTCTAAATTTCCTATTTTCGATGGTTCTAACTATGTGTATTGGAAAGCGCGAATGAAATCGGCACTAAAATCTATCGACGAGAGAGTTTGGTTATCTGTTGTTAACGGGTGGCACCACCTACTCATTTAGTAAATAATGAGCGTGTTCCCAAACCCGCCGATAGATGGAGTGAGAATGAATTTTAACTTTCAAACTTTAATTCCCATGGTTTAAATGCCTTGTTTAGCGCAATCACACCGGATGAATTCCGATGCATTATGGCGTGTGAAACTGGTAAAGAAGCTTGCGATATTTTACAACTCACTCATGAAGGTACTAGTGTCGTTAAAGCATCAAAACTCCAAATCCTCACCACTCAATTTGAAACCATCAAAATGAATGAAAAAGAAACTTTTGATTAATTTTATGCTAGACTTTTTGATATTGTTAATTCATCTTTTAATTTGGGAGAGAAAATACTCGACAACTGAGTAGTAAAGAAAATTTTAAGGTCCCTACACGATACATTTATTCCAAAAGTGACCGTTTTAAATTCTTTACTAACTTTAGCCTCTACGAAATTAGAAGAGCTCGTAGGTGATTTACAAACCTATGAACTAGACATGTTTCCCTCTAAAACTGAAAAGAAAATAGATAAGGGCGTTTCTTTGAAACCCCGAAAAGAGGAAAAACAAGTAGTAGAGAGTGAAAGTGATAGTGACTCGGAAAATATGGCTATGTTTTCTAGAAAGTTTAGAAAATTTCTTAAATTTAACAAAGATAAATTTAAAAATGATTTTAAGAAATTTGAAAAATCTACGCATGACAAAGCCGAGAAGATCCTTAAAAATATTAACGAAAATTTAAATAGGGACCAGTAAAATTGGTGTTTTGGTTGTGAGGGTTATGGCCATAGGGCTTTTGAGTGCCTCACTAAGCTAAGGAGAGATGGTAAGCAACAAATTTCTTGTAATGCGACCCTTAGTGATAGTGATAAGTAAGTAGGATCCGATTCCCCCACTAAGCCCAACTTTGTGTCTTTTATGGCTAGTCATGTGAGCACCGATAATGAATCTTTTCATGAAGTTATTCAAACACATGACACTTCTGAGGTCAAAGTTTATGATTCCCTTGTTTTTGATGGTAGTGAGAGTGAAAAAGAGAGATAGGGTGAAAATGAAGATGGTGTTGATGTGAGTGAACTTCAAAATGCTTTTCAAGAATTATATGAAAAATTTATTAAATTAAAAAGAGAAAATTTGAAGGTAGAAGCTTGTTTAAGAGAGCGTGTAAAGGTCGTTGATGAGAGTGCGTTAGTGGAAGACCTTAGGACACGAGTGATAATTCTTCGAGAGAAGCTTGAATATATAGAGGGCGAGAGAGATATCCTGAGAGGTTTAATGGAGTCAATGAAAAAGGAGCTTCTCGAGTTTGAAGCGAGAAATATTTTATTAGAGTCTAACATTTTAAAGTTAGAAAATAAATTAAAAGACTCTAGAAAAGTCAATTTTGATTTGGAGTGTTGTTCAGAGAAATTAGATAAAATATTAGGAACGGTCCAAATTAAAAATGACACTTGTGGTTTAGGCTTCGATACTTGTAACGAATAAACTCATAAAGCCAAAACCAATGTTTTCGGAGAATCGGCTCGGAAAGCCTTTAATGATGAATCCTTAGGTACCAAACTTCGATGTGTTTTTACTTGTGCTCATTGTGGTCGAAAAGGCCATCTTAGGAAATTTTTTTTGATCTTAAACGAGGTCCTATAATATCCCATAGTAAGGCAACCAAGGTAGCGAAGATTCCTACACCCCAAGATCGTCATTCGTCATTAGTTTGGGTTAGGAGATTCGACTAGGTATCTTTACAAGATAGGGTTTTTGATTCTCATTTGCTTTCACATGCTTCCTCCCTTGCAAAATGTAAAGGTTGAATGTGTTAGTTTTGTGTCCATACTTTAGCTTTTGTACTTCATGATATATTATCATGCTAAATGTATGCTTGTTTTGTCATTTTCAAGTCCATGCTCCAGGCTTAATCACGTGCTAGAATAATGATTTTTGTGTATCTTTTGTATTATACTTTGATTTTTGTTTGTCTTTTGAGTACATATTTTTATTTTTGGTTAAAATTTTCAAAAATCCCAAAAAATAAAATAATTAAATATATTGTGTGTATTTTAGTTTGACACACTCTATGTGGAATATACTTGTGTTTGAATCCCATATTTTATGCTCCCACGTGACTAGAACTTTTGGTTTAGATTGTCAATTCTTAAAATGTTCTTTACCATGCTTACATGGAGTAGTTGAATTTTGTGTTGATTTAAATGGATTCTAATTTTATATGCCTCTATTCACACATGCACGAGCTCTTTTGAAACTTAACTTCATATGTATATTGGAGCTTTGTGAGGTGTTTTCCTACCAATCTAGTCACCTACATATTTGTGACCTAGGAGGACTAGTTCAAGTCAAAATCCGTTGCACGTGAGATTTGGGAGAAATAAAAATAATATATATATAATGTGCACGGGGAAGGACTCCGAAAGGATTTATTATCCTTTGAGAATAGTAAGCGACCGTTTGAAATGGACCTAAAAGAAATATGTGGTCCAAAGTCCTAAAAAGAAAAATATGGCATCAAAAAGAAAAATTGCCAAGGCCTATGTTTAATTGATATATTCATTCAAAAATATATATGCTTATCGAGGGAGATTGGATGGTATATCAACGGTTTGCACAATGTCCGTTTATCCTAGTTGGTCTTTCAATGTCATGACTCTATTGGTTTGTAGAATCATCAAAATGCTAGGCTTGTATGCATTGTGTATGTTTGTTCATTTAGTTCAATCTATATTGTCACATAAGGTTATATTCAAATCTGATTAGGTTTGCAATCAAGTGAGAACTCCGTGAACATGTTTTAAGTAATTGGGTCTAAATTTAGTTGTTACTAGTTCACATACGCACACTTCCATTTCCACATGACACATTTATGTTATAAGAGTGTGGAATACTCATATTATATTTTTGTGTGTCATTTTGGTGTTTATATCTATATATGTGTACTCGTGTCTATTTGTTATCTATTATATATACATATATTTGATATTTTTTTTGTCTTTGCCTTGCTTTTTAGTCCATCTATGCTTAAATTCAAAATTGGTATCTATCTTGTTGCATTCCTTGTTGATATCACATGCTTAATACTTCATGTATCTTATTGGTATCATTTTCTTGAATCTTAGTTGGTATTGGTTCTTATTTGTTGAATTAGTTATGCTTTTGTTGCCTATATGCTTTCATATTCTTATCACCTTATGCATCATGTTTAAATTAGTTTATCCTTTGTCTATACCTGAACAAAAAGGGGGAGGATGATAGGGGGAGAAATAGTATCTAATCCTATTATAATCGTATCTTAGTTTGGGAGATTTAACTTAGGGAGAGTCGCGACCTTCTTAGGTCATAGTTTTGATAAAGGGGAGAATTAATTTAGGGAGAGAAATTATTTTAATTGCATTTAATCTTTTTATATTTCCTATGCGTTTAATAGTTTGGTTAAGTGTGCAAGAATTATTCTAATCGGCAACTTTCACCGGCAAAGATTTTGATCCTTGGGTCTTGAGTCAAGTTTGGGTGGGATGTTTTATGTCTAGTAGAGCTTGACGGCCCTTTAGGATTTTTGTTTGGTTTTTGTCCCGGAACAGCCATAGGGGGAGATTTGTAAGGACACAATTCTCCAATTGTGTCTCATTGTAGTTTTGGCTCAATTCCAGGAAAAAAACGTTTATGTCATTGGATAGTGTTCAATGTACCTATTCAAGCCTATGATGTGTTTAGTTGAAGACGTAGCGGCCAAGAGTATAAAGCTTCATCATATGACGTGTTACATTGCCTCGTTTTGCATCTTCAACATGAGGATTTCATAGTCTCCAAAATGTATGAATGCATTAATATATATATATTGGAACTTGGAAATTTATTTTGAGTGTTAGTATTTTTTTGTTATTTTTTTTGAATTCATAGTTCTAAATATTATGTTACCGGACATCTTTTCGTAGAAAAATCATATCCAATCCAAAAAAAATCAGAAAAATACGAAACTGGCAGCCACGCGTTCGTATCGAAATCATTTAGAATCAAGGTCTAAATCTTATTAGAAAACTAGTTCGAACAACCTATTTCGGACGAGATTTCAAAAGAAATTTTAGAATTTATTTCTGTCTTTTCATTAGAAGTTTCGTTCGAACATACTTGTTCGAACTTACTCGTTCAAACGATATTTCTAACGAAAATACAGCGGAAACAATTTTAAGCCATTTTTTTTTCACTTTCCCACTACTTTGCCCCACTTCCTTTTTGACATACTTCTTAAGTGAGGGAACTAACTTTTTGAAGATAAATTTTTCACATTTCCAAGAGTCATTATAGCAAAATACTTTGAAGAAAAAGTTCCTTTTTATGTGTTAAGTGTTATTGAGTAAATTCCTTTCAAAACACATATACACCCATATGTTTATCCAAGTTTCTTTATATATATATATATATATACTTTGCTTGGAGTTTTGGCATTGGTTTATCTCTACCATTAGAAGAGTTCGTTTGGGTTTTCTTCTAAATCCCTCAAAGAAGAAGAAGTTCGTTTTTGGCTGCGGCATTCTCACATGGTGAAAGGAACTATGTGTGGTTGGCGGTTGCTTCCTAGTTCCTCATTGGTGGATTCCAAGGTTCCGGTGTACTCCGGGATTGTCGTATAAGCAGATGTATTTGCAAGAAGATGCGCCGGGGGTCGAGTCGAGTGTTGTAAGTCATCTTGCTTGTAATTGTAATTCCGTACTTAGTGGACTTAAGGGCCGTTCGAGGTTGTTTCCCGTTGTGGGTTTTTCCTCGTATATCGCGGCGTAGTGATTTATTGTTTATTTTATCTTTTGCATAATTCACCTAGAACGCATGCTTAAGTAAAAAGATAAAATATCGTTTTTATCACTACTTATTTAATTTGGTGATTACTTAAATTATTTTGGGTAATGTGTATTTAATTCAAGTCATTAAGTTAATTGGTTAAAATTGGTTTGGCCTAACGTAATAATATTGTAAATATGACTTTGGCAAATTTTTAGGACTTGAGTTGAATTAATTATGTTTAAGTGAAAACAAAATTGTATGTGTGTTTCATCATATTTTACTTGGTTTAATTTTAATTTGAAAAGAAATTAAATTTTTTTTAAGTTGAACCATCTCTCGCTTTCGCATCTATCTTTAAAAGGAAATTGTTTTTCAAATTTTTATGAGAGTTAAAACGATAAATTATTTCGTTAAAGATCCTTTAAATATTTTTGGCTAAAATAGAATTTTCCCCATTTTCTAAATTTCCTATTTTCGATGGTTCTAACTACGCGTATTGGAAAGCGCAAATGAAATCAGCACTAAAATCTATCGACGGGAGAGTTTGGTTGTCTGTTGTTAACGGGTGGTCGCCACCTACTCATTTAGTAAATAATGAGCGTGTTCCCAAACCTGCCGATAGATGGAGTGAGAATGAATTTAAACTTTCGAACTTTAATTCCCGTGGCTTGAATGCCTCGTTTAGCGCGGTTACACTGGATGAATTTCGACGCATTATGACGTGTAAAATCGCTAAAGAAGCTTGGGATATTTTACAACTCACTCATGAAGGTACTAGTGTCGTTAAAGCATCAAAACTCCAAAACCTCAGCACTCAATTTGAAACCATCAAAATGAATGAAAAAGAAACTTTTGATGAATTTTATGCTAGACTTTTCGATATTGTTAATTCATCTTTTAATTTGGGAGAGAAAATACTCGACGACCGAGTAGTAAAGAAAATTTTAAGGTCCCTACATGATACATTTATTCCAAAAGTGACCGTTTTAAATTCTTTACTAACTTTAGCCTCTACGAAATTAGAAGAGCTCGTAGGTGATTTACAAACCTATGAACTAGACATGTTTCCCTCTAAAACTGAAAAGAAAATAGATAAGGGCGTGGCTTTGAAAAGCCTGAAAAGAGGAAAAACAAGTAGTAGAGAGTGAAAGTGATAGTGACTGTGAAAATATGGCTATGTTTGCTAGAAAGTTTAGAAAATTTCTTAAATTTAACAAAGATAAATTTAAAAATGATTTTAAGAAATTTGAAAAATCTACGCATGACAAAGCCGAGAAGATCCCTAAAATTATTAAAGAAAATTTAAATAGGGACTAGTCAAATTGGTGTTTTGGTTATGAGGGTTATGGCCATAGGGCTTTTGAGCGCCTCACTAAGCTAAGGAGAGATGGTAAGCAACCAATTTCTTGTAATGCGACCGTTAGTGATAGTGATAAGTAGGAGGGACCCGATTCCTCCACTAAGCCCAACTTTGTGGCTTTTATGGCTAGTCATTTGAGCACCGATAATGAATCTTTTCACGAAGAGAATCAAACACATGACACTTCCAAGGTCAAAGTTTATGATTCCCTTATTTTTTATGGTAGTGAGAGTGAAAGAGAGAGAGAGAGAGAGAGAGAGAGAGAGAGAGTGAAAATGAAGATGAGGTTGATGTGAGTGAACTTCAAAATGCTTTTCAAGAATTATATGAAGAATCTATTAAATTAAAAAAAGCAAATTTGAAGTTAGAAGCTTGTTTAAGAGAGCGTGTCAAGGTCGTTGATGAGAGTGCGTTAGTGGAAGACCTTAGGACACGAGAGAGAACTCTTCGAGAGAAGCTTGAATATATAGAAGGTTAGAGAGATAGCCTTAGAGGTTTAATGGAGTCAATGAAAAAGGAGCTTCTCGAATTTGAAGAGAGAAATGTTTTATTAGAGTCTAAAACTTTAAAGTTGAAAATAAATTGAAAGACTCTAGAAAAGTCAAATTTGATTTGGAGTGTCGTTCAGAGAAATTAGATAAATTATTAGGAACAGTTCAAATTGAAAATGACACTTGTGGTTTAGGCTTCGATACTTGTAATGAATCAACTCATAAAGCCAAAACCAATGTTTTAGTAAAATCGCCTAGGAAAGCCTTTAATGATCAATCCTTAGGTACCAAACTTCGAATTGTTTTTACTTTTGCTCTTTTTGGTCGAAAAGGTCATCTTAGAAAATTTTGTTTTGATCTTAAATGAGGTCCTAAAATATCCCATAGTAAGGCAACCGAAGTAGCCAAGATTCCTACACCCCGAGATCGTCATTAGTTTGGGTTTGGAGATCCGACTTGGTTGCTTTAAAAGATAGGGTTTTTGATTCTCATTTCATTTCACATGCTTCCTCGCTTGCAAAATCTAAATTTCGAATGTGTTAGTTTTGTTTGCATACTTTAGCTTTTGTACTTCATGCTATATTATCATGCTAAATGTATGCTTGTTTTGTCATTTTCTAGTTTGTGCTCCATGCTTAATCACATGCTAGAATAATGATTTCTGTGTATCTTTTGTATTATACTTCTTTCATTCTTGTTTGCATTAAATTAAAAATACAAAAAGATTTTTGTTTATCATTTTTGTTTTATCTTTTTAGTTTTTTAAGATTAATGAAAAATACAAATGATTTTTGTTTGTCTTTTGAGTACATATTTTTATTTTTGGTTAAAATTTTCAAAAACTCAAAAAAATAAAAATAAATTTGTGTGTATTTTAGTTTGACACACTCTATGTGGCATATACTTGTGTTTGAATCCCATATTTTACGCTCCCATGTGACTAGAACTTTTGGTTTAGATTGTCAATCCATAAAATGTTCTTTACCATACTTACATGGAGTAGTTGGATTTTGTGTTGATTTAAATGGATTCTTATTTTACATGCCTCTATTCAGACATGCACGAGCTCTTTTTAAACTTAACTTCATATGTATATTTGAGCTTTGGGAGGTGTTCTCCTACCAATCTTGTCATCTACATATTTGTGACCTAGGAGGACTAGTGCATGTAAAAATTCGTTGCACGTGAGATTTGTGAGGAAGAAAAATAATATATTTATAATGTACACGAGGAAGGGCTCCGAAAGGATTTATTATTCTTTGTGAATAGTAAGCCATCGTTTGAAATGGACCTAAAAGAAATACGTGGTCCAAAGACCTAAAAAGAAAAAGATGGCATAAAAAAAAATAAATTGCCAAGGCCTATGTTTAATTGATATATTCATTCAAAAATATATATGCTTACCGAGGGAGATTGGATGGTATATCAACGGTTTGCACAATGTCCGTTTATCCTAGTTGGGCTTTCAATGTCATGACTCTATTGGTTTGTAGAATCATCAACATGCTAGGCTTGTATGCATTGTGCATGTTTGTTCATTGAGTTCAATCTATATTGTCACATGAGGTTATATTCAAATGTGATGAAGTTTACAATCAAATGAGAACTCCGTGAACATGTTTTAAGTGATTGGGTCCAAATTTAGTTGTTACTAGTTCACACCCCAACACTTCCGTTTCCATATGACACATTTATAGTTATAAGAGTGTCAAAGACTCATATTATATTTTGTGTGTGTCATTTTGGTGTTTATATCTATATATGTGTACCCGTGTCTATTTGTTATCTATTATGTACACATATATTTGATATTTTTTTTGTCTTTGCCTTGCTTTCTAGTCTATCTATGCTTCAATTCAAAATTGGTATCTACCTTGTTGCATTCCTTCTTGATATCACATTTTTAATACTTCATTTATCTTATTGGTATCATTTTCTTGCATCTTAGTTGGTATCAATTCTTATTTGTTGAATTAGTTATGCTTTTGTTACCTATATGCTTTCATGTTCTTATCACCTTATGCATCATGTTTAAATTAGTTTATCCTTTGTCTATTCGTGAACAAAAAGGGGGAGAATGATAGGGAGAGAAATAGTATTTAATCCTATTGTAATCCTATCTTAGTTTGGGAGATTTAACTTAGGGGGAGTCACGACCTTCTTAGGTCATAGTTGATAAAGGGGAAAGTTAATTTAGGGGGAACAATTATTTTAATTGCATTTAATCTTTTTATATTCGCTATGCGTTTGATAGTTTGCTTAAGTGTTCAGTAATTATTCTAAGCGGCAACTTTCACCGGCAAAGATTTTGATCCTTGGGTCGTGAGTCAAGTTTGGGTGGGATGTTTTATGTCTAGTTGAGCTTGACCGCCCTTTAGCATTTTTGTTTGGTTTTTGTCCTGGAATAGCCAAAGGGGGAGATTTGTAAGGACACAATTATCCAATTGAGTCTCATTGTAGTTTTGGCTCAATTTTAGGCAAAAATGTTTATATCATAGGATAGTGTTGAATGTACCTATTCAAGCCTATGATGTGTTTAGTTGAAGACGTAGCGGCCAAGAGTATAGAACTTCATCATATGCGGCGTTCCAGTGCCCCGTTTTACGTCATCAACATGAGGATTTCATAGTCTCCAAATGGTATTAATGCATTAATATATATAGGATCTTGGAAATTTATTTTGGGTGTTAGTATTTTTTTGTTAATTTTTTTGAATTCATAATTCTAAAGATTTTGTTCTCGGACACCTTTTCATAGAAAAGTCATATCAAATAAAAAAAAAATCACAAAAATATGAAACTGGTGGCCACACGTTCGTATAGAAATTATCTAGAATTAAGGTCTAAAATATCGTTAGAAAAGTCGTTTGAACGAGATTTCAAACGAAATTTCATAATTTGTTTCTGTCTTTTCGTTAGAAGTTTTGTTCGAACATACTCGTTCGAACGATATTTCTAACGAAAATACAGTGGGAACAGTTTTAAGCCAGTTTTTTCCACTTTCCCACTGCTTTGCCCCACTTCCTTTTTGACATACTTCTTAAGTGTGGGAACGAACTTTTTGAAGATAACTTTTTCATATTTCCAAGAGTCATTAGAGAAAAATACTTTGAAGAAAAATTTCCTTTTTATGTGTTATGTTTTATGGAGTAAATTCCTTTTAAAACACATATACACCCATATGTTTATCGAAGTTACTTTTTTATATATACTTTGCTTGGAGTTTTGGCACCGGTTTATCTCTACCATTGGAAGAGTTCATTTGGGTTTTCTTCTAAATCCCTCAAAGAAGAAGTAGTTCGTGTTTGGCCGCGGCATTCTCACATGGTGAAAGGCACTATGTGTGGTTGACGGTTGCTTCCTAGTTACTCATTGGTGAATTCCAAGGTTCCGGTGGAGCCAAGGATTGTCGACTAAGCAGAGGTATTTGCAAGAAGGCGCATCGAGGCTTGAAGGAGTTGAGTCGAGTGTTTTAAGTCATCTTGCTTGTAATGGTAATTTCGTACTTAGTGGACTTAAGGATAGGGCCGTTCGAGGTTATTTCCCGTTGTGGGTTTTTCCTCGTATATCGCGGCGTAGTGATTTATTGTTTATTTTATCTTTCGCATAATTCACCTAGAACACATGCTTAGATAAAAAGATAAAATATCGTTTTATCACTACTTATTTAATTTGGTGCTAACTTAAATTATTTTAGGTAATGTGTATTTAATTCAAGTCATTAAGTAATTGGTTAAAATTCGTTTGGTCTAACGTAATAATATTGCAAATATGACTTAGGCAAATTTCTAGGACTTGAGTTAAATTAATTGTGTTTAAGTGAAAATAAAATTGTGTGTGCGTGTTTCATCATATTTCACTTGGTTTTATTTTTATTTGAAAAGAAATTAAAATTTGTTTAAGTTGAACCATCTCTCGCTTCCGCATCTATTTTTTAAAGGAAATTACTTTTCAGGGTGAAAACCACAAACAAGCATATTTGAAAAATAAAATGGAGTAGATATCTATCAAGTTATGATAAACAACCTATCATATCATGGATCTCTTACATAAAATAGATATAGGAGCCGTCTTTTGTGATTTTTTAAGCAACCTTGCCCTATACCCTCAAAGATCTATTATAAGCATGAAAATGATAGGAGGATATATTAATAAAAGATAAATACTATTCAGGGTGTATCTGTAACACCCCTCATAATAAAATACCAGATGATCATTCCTATATCAAATTAAAACAGAAATCTAATTTGGTTCATTCTTAGCATCACTGTCGAAAAACTTTTTTAAAACTTACTAACCACCTAGTATTCCAAAAACTACTTCCAGATTTTAACTTTTTATCAAACAACAACATGCAAGTAAATATAATTTAAACCATTCGCACAATCACTGAGTCAATCAATACTGAAAATGAATAAATAAAATCCATGTCTAATAAACCATCGGCTACAAATACCAAGTCTGAAACAATAAACCAACCGAATAATAAACTGAGTACATTATCTAACTGAAATAAATTAAATTACTAGGGTGACATGCCCAAATGAAATACTGATTGCATCCTACTCTTGGAATGAAATAACTTAAACGGCTAAGTCTAAGTCCTGCAAGAATCCACACCTACTGCAGCTACGCATACCTAGAACATAAAATCAAGCTTGACATCCCTATAGCTGGACACCTAAAAGGTTTTGAAAATATTTTGCAAGTACGGGTCATAGCCCAAAGTTCTTTTGAAAATATTTTGCAAGTGAATTAAAATGCAATAATTAAAATGCATGAATGCTCTCCACATTTAAGCTAGTACTACACTCACTTGAGATACTAATCACCCCTCAACTAGAGTGCACACCTAACGCTTCCTATCTAACCTTCCTAGTTACACTACTCCGTCTAACTAGCCTTGATATGAAATTCTCGACATCCTGCTCTAGACCGAGTGAGTTGTAACATTACTTCCTAAGTTAATGATCTCCTTAAATTAATTAACCATTTTTAAATTCACCTATATAACAACCTCACTAGTTATATATAAATAATACCATGTTTCTCTATGTAATTCGCCCATATATAAATATCTACATCCTTATATACATATATACTCAACACAATTGAACTTTATGTATTTTGCCTGTATATAAATATCTACGCCAGATATATGTAAAAATATTAAAAATTCGCACGCATGCCGTAAATAAATCCATCCTCCTGAGTAGACACTCACCGGATGCTCTCTACAATGCTATAACCCTAGGTATACTCATCCACCCAGACACCCCGACTTGGTTAGCTCCCCGAATCAATGAAACACAAATAAACATAGCGGAGCCGACCATAGTTCCTTCACCGACAGTGAAACCAAATCATATCGAAAGCGGTTCACCTATGATGCGGGCGACTATGACCTGGGGACTATACTCACCCTGCATTCACTAGCTAGGGGATTCACCCACATCGCGCAACCTCGTATGATAGCACTAGAGGGGTATATATTACTATAAGTATTATTGACACCAATATTTATAAAGAACACACACACACACACACACACACACACACACACACACACACACACACACACACATATATATATATATACACACACGCACACATATTGACCCTGCTAATCCGTGCACAAAACCTGTAGCACTAGCCAAAAATATCCGAGTCCATTTCCCGACTCTAACTTAATTAATTTGCACTTTAATTAATTTAATAACATGGTGACACTCTCCCAAAATATCCAGACTCATTCCATTGGTCCTTGAATTATTCCTTAAAATTTTGCTCCAAATTCTATAATGAAATTTTCGTCCCTCTTTCCTTTACGTAATAATTATGCTAAAATCTACCTTTTAAACCCATTATTATAATTAACTAAGAATTCCCTACTAGATGACCAACCACCCAAAACCCTATTACCTTTGGCCCAGACAGTAACCCGAACTGGTCCTGGATCACCTACATCATTCGAACCACCAATCATGTTGTTCAAATGACAGGTCGCGTCGCTCGAATGGAGGTACAAGTCGCTCGAGCGACCTCTAGACATTTGTCTCTCCTCCATCCCACTCCAGCTCGTCCGCCATGGGCATTTCTGCAACTTCTCAACCCAGAAAAGTTTCTTACTATTTTTCTTAGAACCCAATTCGAATTCCACAAATTTTAAATTCCAATATCATGTTTAACTTAACAATCAAACTTTTAAACCTTTTGATAACTTTTTCATCTCATAGTATATAAATTTTCTTCTGAAAATTCATCACTCAAGATTACACGAGATATATTAAAAACTCTTCCTCAATTGATTTCACACAACATCAAATTAATAGTCTAATATTCGGGTCTTATACTCACAAAACTAAACCTCCAACAGTAGACTTTTATCACAATCTTCCTTAACACAAAACTCATACGAGGTATCTCATAAATAAAAACCTAATTTATGTATTAACCCAACCCAAAAATAACGAATTTTCTCACACTCACTATGATATGAATTATTTGTCACAAATTTACATTGAAGCAATTTAACCACTTGCGTGGTGAATTTCATAGATTCTGAATCCTTTGTTGTAGATGGTGATTTGATGAAGAAAACACACACTTGTTCTTGATTTTGTCTCCCAAGGGTTCTCCAATTTCTCCCTATTTTCTCATCTACATACTTAGGTTTTCTTAAATGAGTTAATGGCTGCCACGCCCTTTCACTTTTAGGTTTTATTATGTCAATCCCATTTTTAGGCTTGTGGACAATATAAAAATGGCCAAAACACTCCTGTGTGGGCATGGTTATGCCTAAAATTGCCCCGAGACCCATTTACACCCCGTGGGTACTCTTTTTCGACTATTTTGATCTATCCAAAGGCAACCGTACTCGCAGAATTATCATCTGAATTACTTTACTAAAAGTCCTTATCTCGACCCCAATATAGACTATACCCGACTCTCAGTTGAGATAAATTAATGCCACGTCACTATTACTCATTATGACATAAATAAATTATTAATATTCACTTAGTAATATAAATTCCATAAATATTAACCATTCACTCTCCAGATTAATATTTAAATAAATATTAATAATAATTAATGTAATTAAATTACGTCACACAAGTAATTTAAAATTAGCCGAAGTAATTAAATGTCAAATGCACAAAAATACGAGGTGTTACAGTATCATGACAATAGACTTCCTTAAAGATTCAAATCTTGAATAATCTTGAGGCTTAATGAAAAGATCTATTAATTAAAGTGCCGTGGGTAAATAATTTATTTCCAAATTCTTATATTCTACTAATTCACTTATAAAGTGATGTCGAATATTTATATGTTTTGTGCGCAAATGTTGAACCGGATTTTTGGAAATATTAATTTCACTTTGATTATCACAATAGGTATAGTTTATCTTCAATGATGACATAGTCTCTTAACATGTGTTTAATCCACATCAATTGAGCACAATAGCTACCGATGACTATATATTCAGATTCGTCCGTGGAAAGCGAAGTGTGTTTTTGTTTCTTACTATTACATCCCACTAAGTTCTTACCTATGTAATAACATGCACCTGATGTGCTTTTGCTATCATCGGAACAACCAACCCAATCAACGTCGGTGTATCCTATGATTGTGCTAGATGTGTCATTTGTGTACCAAATTCCTAAATTGATAGTCTCCTTGACATATTTTAATATCCTTTTGACACATAGTAAGTGACTTTATTTATGAGTGCTTTGATAGCGGGAACACACACATACATCATACATTATATCCAAACACGAAGCAGTGAGGTATAATAGGTTACCTACATACTTCTACACAAGGTAGGATCAATAGGTTTCCCATGTTCATCTTTTGATAGATTGACAGAGGTACTCATGGGTGTCCTAGCGTCTTTGTCATTTTCTAGTCCAATCTTCGTTACTAATTCTATTGCGTATTTGGGTTGAGAGATAAATAACCCATTAGACATTTGTTTAACTTGGAGACTTAAGAAATATTGTATCTCCCCCATTAATGACATTTGGAATTCCTCATACATAATATTTGAAAAGTTTTTAGCTTCAGGAGGGGATGTTGATCCAAAGATAAAGCCATCTACATAAACCTGAACGATCAAGACATGTTTTTTAATTTTTTTAACAAATAATGTCTAGTGATTGCCACCTCGTCAAAAACCTTTATCGATAAGAAATGTAGGCATGCATTCATATCAGGCCCTGGGAGCTTGCTTTAAACCATATAAAGCCTTTTTCAATCGGTAGACATGGTTTGGGTAATGTGGATCAATGAATCCTTTTGTTTTCTCAACATAGGTTTCCTCTTTTAAAATTCCATTCCGAAATGTGGACTTAACATCCATTTGATAAAGCGTGAATCGTAAATGACAAGCTATAGCTAAGAGTAATAGAAAAGATTCGAGGCGAGTAATGGGGTAAAATGTTTCCACAAAATTTGTTCCCTCAATCTGATAATGGATTTGTTTAAAAATCCATCTAGTTCCGATACCTTTTTATTTTTTGTCCGGGGTACTAGATACCATATGTCACGACTCTTAAATTAATCGAGATCCTCTTGCATAGTGTCAATCCAAAAAGGGTCATTAAGTGCTTCATTCATATTTTTTTGGTTCAATTAAGGACACAAAGCATGTGAAATGAGTAACGTTACGTAATTGGGATCTTTTACACACCGTCTCTTCAGGGTTACTGACTATTTTATCTAAGAGATGATCTTTAGAAACCAAGTTAGTAACTTCAAGGTTCTTAATTGGTAAATGATGAATTATCTCTAGAGACTCATAATTAAAAACATTTTTAGAGTCATCCACTATAATTGGCCTTGATTACTACTCTCAACGCTAGTGTCACTCACTATCAGATTTATAGATTCCATCACGGCTTTGGTATGCAAGTTATAAACACTATAGGGTCAACTATTAGGGGAGTATCCCAAAAATATGGATTTGTCAACATGGGTTTCAAATTTGGACATGTATTCCATGTCTTTGCAAATATAGCACATACTCCCTCAAGTTCAAAAATATTTTAAGTTGGGATTCTTGCCATACTAAAGTTCATATGAAGTCTTCTTGGAATTTTTCCTAAGGTAAACTCTATTGATAATATGACATGCAGTCTGAACTGCCTCAACCCAAAACTATTTTGGCAGGTTCTTAGAATGTATCATTACCTTATCCATCTCTTGGATTGTGTGATTTTTATGCTCGTCTATACCATTTTGCTGTGGTGTTTTAGGAGCACTGAATTCATGTTTATAACCATTATAGTCATAATATTCTGTTTTGCCGAAGTCTTTAGCTACGAATTCGATTTACTTGGGTATCTTTTCCATTTTTAATACGCAAAAGGATTTTTAAAATTCAGTAAATGTGCCAGATTTTTATTTCAAAAATGCTACCCAAGTGAATCGAGTAAAACCACCACTATTACCAAAATATAATTGTCACCACAAAGGCTTACAGTTCGTGATGGACCCATTAGGTCCATGTGGATTAGGTCTAGAGGTTTTGTTGTTAAGGTGTCTTTAACTTTCTTGTGAGCAGTTTTAACTAACTTTCCTTGTTAGCCGAGTCCATAAACAACGTTTGAAATAGATTTTATTTTGCACAGACCTCTAACTATTTCTTGGGAGCTTAATTTGCAAAGGTTATCATAATTTGTGTGCCCCAATATATTGTGCCAGATTTCGATATCATCCATCCTGGAAATATTACAGATCTCCTTCCCAAGATTTATTGTGTAACAGTTATCTGGATTGTGAAGGCCTATAAGAATGAGTCTCCATTCTCATTAAAGATTTTGTAGTTCATTTGTGAGAATGTAATTGTATGACCGGAGTCGCAAAACTATAGTATACTTAACAAATTAACCTTTAGAATTTTTACTAAAAGAACGTCTTTGAGAATATGTAGTCCCTTTTCTTGGAGTGTCCCCTTACCTACGATCTGAGGTGATACTCCATCTCCAAACAAAACTTTTCCTCCTAAGAAGTCAGTTCTGTTGGTGAGTTTAGTATCATCTCCAGTCATATATTTGGAACTACCAGAGTCTAAATATCATCCAGAAGTAGTGTGTTCAACTTTTAAATCGTTAATCATAATGTTACAGTTCATTTGGGATATTAGATCATCTTTTCTAACCCAAATTGCTCTTATTTTAAAATATTTGTGCACATTTTCTCGAGTTTTAAAATATTTGTGAGCATTAACTTGTTTTTCAAAAGATTTACGTGCATTTTCATGAGTGTTGAAGGATTTGTGAGCATTTGGTTTAGTCATGAATCTTGGACTCTTTCTCTTGGACTTATTTTTAGTATTAGATCGTTTCTTCCTATTTCTGTAGTTAGCGTTCTTATCGGGATGCCTAGGAAGGACATAGTTATTTCTATTATGTCTTGAATAGTTAATATTTATATAAACTAGTGAATTAAAGATAGGCTTATTTAGATATTTTTGAAAACATTCTTCAAAGCAATGTCCATAAACATCGCAGTAAGAACAATATAGAAGACTAGATAGTTTCTTAACATTTTGAAAATCTTTGAAGATCGGATTGTCCATTTGTTCGATTTTGCCTTATGTCTAACTCCAACAGGTTGAAATAAAGGGTCTGCTTGCCTTATAGATGGAAGACATACTTAGACTTAGGCTCAACTTTTGACTTAGAAACTATTTCCCATAACAATATCCGATCTTTTCTACTTTTTTTATCAAAGTCATTTTTCAACACTTGAAAATATGGACATAGGTCATTAGGTCTTTTTCCTCCAAGCACAAATTTCACATTTCGAAAAGGTTTGTTTGGTGCCTTAGTTTTTTTTTGAAATCCTATGCTAGTTTTATCATCAAAATTGGTTTTACTTGACGCTACACAATCTTCAAAACAGTAGCATTATTTTCAAATTTAGATTTTTTTTGAAGAATATTGAAACGTCCTCTTTAGATTGTTTTAATTCCCGTAAAGTAGCTTGCATTTATTTTCCAAAATCTCATTTGACTCTGGAAGTTCTTTGATTTTTTTAAGAAAAAGGCTTAGTTTTATTTTCATGATCCAGTCATTGAGTGGTGTAGCCCTGAACAATCTGTTTTACCATAAGACTTAGGGCTTTTATTTTCTCAGTAAGGTTCTTGACTGTTTTTTCAAGTTTAGTGCTCTTCCTAAGAGTTTTGGTACAGAGTGTGTGAATGTCTGGGAGGTCGTCATTATCGGAGTCACTAAGTGTATTGTGTGGATTGTTCCCTAATGCTTCATTTTTAGTACTCACGCACACATTCAATTTGTCATTCAAATATTCCCTTTGACTCACACACCCTGTAGATGAACTACTAACAATATCAATAGTATTAGTAGTATCACGGGATAGAGTAGATAAACCAAGAATAGGCAAGACATCACAGGACATAACAATATTAGGAATACTAACATCAAGTTCATTATGATTGGTATGCATATCATCAGTATACACAATCTTTGCGAAAAAGGAAATGTAGGGGTAAAAGACATTAGATGATTCAGGATCATCTTCATCAGAGTCGCTTGAATCATCCCAAGTCTTACACAAGATGGCTTTATTATTGTTGTGTCTCAACTTAACACTAAAGTTACTAGCAATGTGACCTAATTTCCCATATATAAAGCATTCAACCTTCCCAGGGTCTTTATCAGGGCTACTATTGTTCTCAGTGTGGTTTCTATGTTGTCTTTCTCATGATGTTTATTGTTAGAGAAATGTGGATAATCAACCTTTGCTTGTTTAGAAGAAATTTTGTTTCTAAACTTAAGAATCTTTTTAAACTGTTTAGACATGAGGCAAGATGATTATTCAAATCATCTAAGTCACAATCCTCATCATAATCCAAGTTAGTATTAGGAACATCAAGGTGTGGTGAAGTCACCTTAGGATGAAAGACAAGGTTTGGACTTGTATGTTTCTTTTCACCATTGGAGAGTTGTTTCTTAAACTCTAATTCCATTTCCACTATTTTGAGTTTGCTATTGAGGAGTTCTGGAGTGAGATTTGAATCAGTCATAACCTCAATTGCATATATTTTATTATCAAATTTTGGTTTAAGTGATCTCAGAATTTTAGAAACTATCTCTTTCCTTTCATACATAATGCATTAGCACGTAGTTTGGTAATCACATCAGTTAACTTAATGTAAAACTCGTCAAATGTTTCAGTCTCATCCATCAAAAGTGTGTTATATTATTGTATAAGCATTTGGATCTTGGAAACCTTAACACGTGTGTCACCTTCATGGGCAGTGACCAGCGTGTCCCAGGCTTCCTTAGAGTTTGAACAAATAGATATCGTCTTAAATTCATGTTCATTGACAGACATAAAATAACATTATTTCCTTTATTGTTATTATGGGGGGCCAATTTTTCTTCCTTAGTGAACTCGCTTATGAGGTTTTTAACTCTTATAATACTCCCATATGTAGCAGGCTTAGTTGGGTGTACATATTAGTTTTCTATTTCATCCTAGGCATAATATCCCAAGTTCCTTTGGATAAAGGCTATCATACTTACTTTCCAGTAAGGGAAGTTAGCCCCATCAAAGAGGGGGTTTCCCATTCACTCAAATTTCTCATCCATAGTTGGTTGTTTTTTAAAACAGTTTAAAAAAAATAGGATCTTAGAATTTTTTGAAAACAAAGTACATTGCTCTGATACAAATTAAAAATGCTCTTACTAAATCATTTAACAAAAGTTAAATCAGTTGAGTAAGATCTAAATTATTTTCTTGAGGAAACTCTTTTCTAAAACAGTTATAATTACACAAGACGTGTTTGATTATTGTGAAATTTCAGTTGCTTGAAATCTGGTTTTAAAATCCCAATAACAAAGTCCAGCAGTGAAATAGTATGATTAAAGATATTAAAAAGCACACAATGAAAAAGAGATTCTAACGTGGTAAAACCCACCAAACTGGGGAAACATCCACAGAGGTCTCTACACCTCAAAATAAAAAAAATCCAACCAAACAAAGTTTCAGGTTACAAGCATTTAACGTATTATACACACAAAACCGACCTATTCTAAGTTCAGAAGATATACCAGCTGATAGGACAAGTGTATCCTCATCTATAATCATGCAGCCTCAGCCATAGTCAACCTTCACCTGCCATCCCGAAATGGGACGTTGTAACTCGTCCTGATGAGGCTCGGCCAATACTAACTGGACTAATGGAGCATATTGGGATGCTTCAGCCTCGGTCTTCAGTAGCTGTCCAAGATGAGTTACCTGCATTATTCTCAGAGATTGGGCACCCTCATCCTCGGCCTCACCCAGGCTGACGATAAAGGTCGTGACTAATCAACATCACAGGAGTCAACTCTTTAGTGGTTCACGGATCTATAAGTCTAACCTTATCCATTGTGGTCGGTCGGGGTCATAATGCTGACAAAGCGCGTGCATTGGGAGACACGTGGAGATGCATGTGGATGTATGACACACGTGAACTAAAACCGTTATACCCAGATCATTCTCTCATGTGAGGAAATATTTGATCATCATGATATATATGTGACAAAGACAACTGGCTCCTTCTTATTGGCTACAGACATATGTCATATGTTTATTGCATGCTTGGGGATGCAATACACCCCCAATGCTCTATATATACTCTTCATCTTCTTTATTAGAAGGGATAGATTATTCACAACCCTAGCAGAACTCTGTCAAAATACACAAGAGAGAGGGAAAATATTGAGTGTTATTTTCATAGGCCATTAATTCCCTTCTATTAGTGAAAACCACCATTCACCCTACACAGTGGATGTAGGCTCCATCCGAACCACTTATATTTTGATCTTCTTCCTCTTATCCTCACCTCCATGTCTTATTTACATATTTGTTATATTCCATATCTCTATTGTTGCGCTTTGATTGAGCCTGATTTGTTCATACTTTCACAAGTTCATTTACTAGTTCCATCCATGGTATCATCACTTGATCCGTTAGGTAACTCCTAATTCCTTAAGACTCTGATTGAGGGCTTTAACGTTATTTATCTTCCCACCTTAGCTCTTTCTTTACGTCGACTCAAATTGGTCAAAATCTCTCTACCAACACACTATTTAAGTGATGTTGTGTGAAAGTGTTGTGAGTGAAATGCCTAACACATGCATGTACTACACACACTTATACAAGCAAGTTCCTACAAATTACAAGATTTTTCTAAGTGTCAGATGCGAAACTTCACCTTACTGAAATTATTGTTTGTTCTTGAAACCCTAATATTTCAGATCTATTTTCTCAAGAATCTTTTAAAAAGAAAGATCCATAGAATCTTATTTATAAACAAGTTTTTCAAACTGAAAAACTCATATCTGAACATACAAACACTTATTTTAGTTTTGTAAAAGAAAACAGAGATTTGTTTGTATAAAACTTTGATAAAAACGTTTCTAAAAATAAATCCAACAAGGGAGTATGATTTCTAAACTAAAGAAATCAAATCTAAAAAATCTTAGTGACCGTATCACTTTTATAATTAGATCTACAAGTTTCACTAATCTGAAACGAATTTTGACTCTTAGTGATGGTGTTAGAAGAGAGATTAAAACTAGAGAGCTTTTTGAACAGAAAACCAGAAACCCAAAAAATGCTAACTCACAAATTTCTGAATAATTTTGAAAGAGTTTTGTTTGGGTTTGGTAATTTTCTCTCAATTTATTTTTCTTTCCATTTTCTCTCTCTTTTTTTATCTTAATCCCTTGATATCCCAAAGATTGTAAATGAGGGGAAGATGGATCTTATTTATAGAGAGGATGGAAGAATCTGGAACTACGAATGAAACCAACAGTTAAGATTAGATAAAATGTTCGAATGATCAATCCAACGGTTCACAATGCACCGCTTTTAAAAGCAGTCTGATTGGTTCAAATTGTTTACATGGGGATAGCTTAAGAATACATCCAGTTCATTGATAAAACTGATCTAATGTCCCAAAATGAAAGTAGCTAATGTGAGTGATAGAAAACACAAACCCCACCATTAACTATGCAACACGTGTATGGTTCAGATGAGATAAGAAATGTGTATTTTTGAACATTTTAAAATCTCATTTTTACCCACAAAATTATATCGCTCTTTCGGTTTCTACCCAAAGCGATTTTTAGGAAGGTTTCATATTTCAAATTTAACCCCAAGCATTTTAAAAACCCTAAAATTAAATATAGAAAATGGCTTTTAAATGTTTAAAAAATCCTTAAAAAATGTAGAGAATTCCTTTTAGCTTATATCAACACACACACACCCCTAATATATGTCATAGAAGATGATAAATGCAATCATAGAATGTGTAGCGTTGTTGGTTTTCTACCCGTAAGACCACATTCCTTGTTGATGTAGGTATCTTTGAGATCATGAAGAGGCCATGAGGCATATGGGGATGACACAAATTTTGTCTATATTTTTCAAATAAGATAAGCTCCTATATATTAGACTCAAGTAAGTCACATATATAGTGTCCTTCACCAACATACCAAACTATCAACCAAGTGTCTAGGGGAAATTTCCAACATAAATAACGAATCAAATAAAAAAAATCCATTCAAAAACAAATAAAAATCTCAAAATTCATAAAATCTTAGTGTATGTTTTTCATGCATATTCATCATTATACCTATATTTATTTCAAGTTATTCATCACTGTAGAGGAAGCTTAAAGGTAATCTTGAGATTAGGGATAATTCCCCAATTAGCAACAGTGTTTGGGATTAAGAAATCGAGGCAGCTCAAGCGTGGCAACCCACCGAGGCGGTTCAAGCGTGGTAACTCAGTGAGGCAGCTTAGCGTGACAACTCATACTTTATCTTATTGTGTTAGTCATATTGTATCTTTATTTATATTGACTGTAAGCTATAACAGTTGTAATGATGTAACGAGAATAATAATGAGTTTTAGTATGAGGTCAAACGGTACTCGCGAGAGACCAGGCTTGGCAAGGCCTGAAAGAGATTTCATGATCTATCGAATGACCTCGCCGTGGGAACTTTATAGGTACTTGGTTTGGAGGATTGAGAAGTGAGGCACCGTTGGGGCTTGTCTTGACCATCTTAGACACACCTAGTAAAAACACCGAAAGACTCTGACCGTGGAACCTCGGGCGTTGAGTTGAGAACCAAACAACCCTCTACTTAACGTCACATCTACTATAGGTGATGTCACTAGCCATCTTAATAATTTTAGACCTACACTTGAGTAAACCACCATGGTATTTGGGACTGTCAGGCAGTTGGTGAGCCACCTCTGCGACAACAGCCCCTTGACACACAGTGGTTAGGGAAAATTCATGTATTGGAATTTAATGTTTATGACATGGAGAAACTAGTGCATCAGGCATTTAATGTTGTGCATAAATTATGAGGGATGTCTTTCATATTATTTAATGACTGAGTTGCCTCGGGGATGGTGTGGGGGGCTATTTAAGGACCCCAACCACCTTTGAGGAGAGGATGATCTTTTTGAGAGCTCATAAGTTATTGCTAGAGAGGATACACATCAGAGAGAGTTATTGCCAACCAGAGGGTTTACAAGGGTTTACAAGGTTCTTTATTACGGATCTTCAAACAGTACTCACCATTGTTATTTATTACGGAGCTTTTAATACTTAACAAAGATTTTTTAGGGTGTTTTGGTGTGTTTTTACCGGCCTACCAAGGTGCATCTAGGGTGCTTACTTCTCTATCCCTCTAGCTAAATCACTTCTAAGTTCACTATTATCTCCTAAGTTATACACAAGAGTTGTGAGTTTAAACTGAGTTTATCTTCATTGGGTTTATGCTTGTGTGTCCTATCATTAATCCAAGGTCTTGGGCTAATTAACTTATCATTACCATACTCAAAAGGGGTTTCTATCTTTAGGGAGTACGAGAGCTTGAAGAAGAAGAAAAGAGAAGGGTTTGAATAAAAGAGACGTTTGAAGCTTTTAAACCTTTTGAAACCTGTCGCTATTGCACGTGCAAGGTCGCCTATAAATCATTTCAAATCAACACGTGACATATTGGGAAGGGTCTTGACAGTTTAAAAGACAACGCCACGTCATTAATGAAGTGATGCTTTGGAAAAAGTAGGGAGTTTCCTTCTCCAGCAAGTTTGAGTTTTGGTGCCAGAATTTTTGTTAGACATATCCAATGACTCCCAACGAAGGCAATCCCCTAACGATTCAAAAAAGCTACAAGATCCCCTCCCCACGAGTCCAAACGTTGTTTATTTTATGACTCAGTTACATCGGGGAGAATTTATACTTTTTCGAACATAGCGAAGCATTACAAGGGAGAATTTCACCTACCAAGAGTCCAAACGTGTATTTGAGAAGTTTAGTAGGCTTTTGGGAGAATTTTAAATAGTAAAGTTAGAACGATTGAGGATCATCATAAGGAAAAAGTGGCGATGTCCCTTCGCCCAAGCCCCAATAATTTATGGCACTTCGGCTCAGGTACATCGAGGAGAATTTTACTTTTTTCAGGATATTACAACGCTGAGGTTCTAACGAAGAGAGACGACCAAAATTTTTTCACGCAAAGAAGGTTCATCGGATTGACAAGTTTCGTGCAGATATTTTTTGTTCCAACAAATCTCTCCATGAAGATGAAAATGTAGAGGGGGATTAAAGGTAATCCTGAGATTAGGGATAATTCCCCAATTAGAAACAGTGTTTGGGATTAAGAAATCGAGGTAGCTCAAGCGTGGCAACTCACCGAGGTGACTCAAGCGTGGAAATTCAGCGAGGCAGCTTAGCGTGGCAACTCATACTTTAGCTTGTTGTGTTAGTCATATTGTATCTTTGTTTGTATTGACTGTAAGCTATAACAGTTGTAATGATGTAACGAGAATAATAATGAGTTTTAGTGTGAGGTTAAAAAGTACTCGTGAGAGACCAGTCTTGACAGGGCCTGGGAGAGCTTTCATGCTCTATCGAATGACCTCGCCGTGGGAACTTTAAAGGGACTTGGTTTGGAAGATTGAGAAGTGAGGCACCGTTGGGTCTTGTCCTGACCATCTTAGATACGCTTGGTAAAAACACCGAAGGATCCTGACCGTGGAACCTCGGGCGGAGTAGCTTAGAGTTCTATCGGGCGTTGAGTTGAGAACCAAACAACCCTCTACTTAATGTCATATCTACTGTAGGTGATGTCACTAGCCAGCTAAATAATGTCAGACCTACACTTGAGTAAACCACCGTGGTATTTTGGTCTGTCAGGCAGTTCGTGAGCCACCTCTACAACAACAGCCCCCTGACTCACAATGGTTAGGCAAAAGGCATGTCTTGGCATTTAATGTTTATGATGTGGAGACAACTAGTGCATCAGGCATTTAATGTTATGACATAAAGTATGAGGGATGTATTTCATAGTCTTTAATGACTGATTTGCCTCGGGGGTGGTGTGGGGGGCTATTTAAGGACCCCAACCACCTTTGAGGAGAGGATGATCTTTTTGAGAGCTCAGAAGTTATTGTTAGAGAGGCTACACATCAGAGAGAGTTATTTCAAACTAGAGGGTTTATTCACTCACCATTGTTCTTTATTACAGAGCTTTTAATACTTGACAGAGATTTCTGAGGGTGTTTTGGTGTGGTTTTACCTGCCTACCAAGATGTATCTAGGGTTCTTACTTCTCTCTCCCTCTAGCTAAATCACTTCTAAGTTCACTATTATTCCCTGAGTTATACACGAGAGTTGTGAGTTTAAACTCAGTTTATCTTCATTGGGTTTTTGCTTATGTGTCCTATCATTAATCCAAGGTCTTGGGCTAATTAACTTATCATTAATATATTCAAAAGGGGTTTCTCTCTCTAGGGAGTACGGGCGCTTGAAGAAGAAGAAAAGAGAAGGGTTTAAATAAAAGAGATGTTTGAAGATTTTAAACCTTTTGAAACCCGTCGCTTGAGTTCCCACCATTGCACGTGCAAGGTCGTCTATATATCATTTCAAATGAACACGTGGAACATTGGGAAGGGTCTTGACAGTTGAAAAGACAGCGCCACGTCATTAGTTAAGTGATGCTTAGGGAAAAGAAGGGAGTTGCCTTCTCCAGCAAGTTTGAGTTTTGGCGCTAGAATTTTTGTGAGACATATCCAATGACTCCCAACGAAGGAAGTCCCCCAAAGATTAAAAAAAGCTACGATGTCCCCTCCCCACGAGTCCAAACGTTGTTTATTTTGTGACTCAGTTACATCGGGGAGAATTTCTGCCTTTTCGAACATAGCGAAGCATTACAAGGGAGAATTTCACCTACCACGAGTCCAAACGTGTATTTGAGAAGTTTAGTAGGCTTTTCGGGAGAATTTCAAATAGTAAAGTTAGAACGATTGAGGATCAGCATGAGGAAAAAACGGTGATGTCCCTTCGCCCAAAGCCCCAATAAGTTATGGTGCTTCGGCTCACGTACATCGGGGAGAATTTTTCTTTTTTCAGGAGATTACAACGCTGAGGTTCTAACGAAGAGAGACAACCAGAATTTTTTCACGCATAGAAGGTTCATCGGATTGAGAAGTTTCGTGCAGACATTTTTTTTCCAACAAATCACTCCATGAAGGGGAAAATGTAGAGGGGGCTTAAAGGTAATCTTGAGATTAGGGATAATTCCCAAATTAGAAACAGTGTTTGGGATTAAGAAATCTAGGCAGCTCAAGCATGGCAACTCACCGAGGCGGCTCAAGCGTGGCAACTCAGCGAGGAAGCTTAGCGTGGCAACTCTTACTTTAGCTTGTTGTGTTAGTCATATTGTATCTTTGTTTATATTGACTGTAAGCTATAATAGTTGTAAAGATGTAACGAGAATAATAATGAGTTTTAGTGTGAGGTCAAACTGTACTCGCGAGAGACCAGGCTTGGCAGGGCCTGAGAGAGCTTTCATGCTCTATCGAATGACCTCGCCGTGGAAACTTTAGAGGGACTTAGTTGGAGGATTGATAAGTGAGGCACCGTTGGGTCTTGTCCTGACCATCTTAGATACACTTAGTAAAAGCATCGAAGGACCCTGATCGTGGAACCTCGGGTGGAGTAGCTTGGAGTTCTATCGGGCGTTGAGTTAAAAACTAAACAACCCTCAACTTAATGTCACATCTACTGTAGGTGATGTCACTAGCCACCTAACTAATGTCAGACCTGCACTTGAGTAAACCACCATCGTATTTTGGGTTGTCAGGCAGTTGGTGAGCCACCTCTGCGACAACAGCCCATGACACACAGTGGTTAGGCAAAAGGCATGTCTTGGCATTTAATGTTTATGATGTGGAGACAACTAGTGCATCAGGCATTTAATTTTTTGACATAAAGTATGAGGGATGTATTTCATAGTCTTTAATGACTGAGTTTCCTGGGGGTGGTGTGGGGGGCTATTTAAGGACCCCAACCACCTTTGAGGAGAGGATGATCTTTTTAGGAGCTGAGAAGTTATTGCTAGAGAAGATACACATCAAAGAGAGTTATTGCAAACTAGAGGGTTTACTCAATCACCATTGTTCTTTATTACAAAGCTTTTAATACTTGGCAGAGATTCGTGAGGGTGTTTTGGTGTGTTTTTGCCTGCCTACCAAGGTGTATCTAGGGTGATTAATTCTCTCCCCTCTAGCTAAATCACTTCTAAGTTCACTATTATCTCATGAGTTAGACACGAGAGTTGTGAGTTTAGACTGAGTTTATCTTCATTGGGTTTGTGCTTGTGTGTCCTATCATTAATCCAAGGTCTTGGGCTAATTAACTTATCATTACCATACTCAAAAGGGGTTACGCCTCCATCTTGTCTAAACTACCCTCTTACAATCACATATTCACTAATTTCATGTCATACACATGGGGATTTATTCTACATGGATTCTTACCCCAAATCATGAATTTCACCCATCCAAATCCCAAGACAACCATTTAAATCTTGAATTGAAAACCCTACACTTGATGAGTATTATAACATGCTTAAAATAATGCAAGATAAACACCGGCCTTGGTAAAGTAGGTCTAATTTTCATTATGTGATGATGAGGTTGATCTTTCCTTGCTCCGATCAAAAACCCGACAACGTTGGTAATGCAAAAAGATATGAAATGGCCTAGGTTTCTTCTCCCCTTCCTCCCTGATGTCCTCCTCTTTATTCCAAGTGTTGTAACCCTAGTCCACAACTCAAAGGGGCTGATATATCACTCATATTTTTGGAGTTCCTTCTACCCTAAACTCTTAAATGATCGAAATGCCTTTTCATGGTTCCAGTCTGGTTTAAAATCGCCCCTGGACCCATATAGTACACCTAGCTACACTATTTCGACCCATTCAGAATCAACCATGACCTCGAAATCAACATCCGAGCGACTCTACATAAATTTTTTATCTCGACCTCAATATAATCTACACATGACTCCCGATTGAGATATAATGTAGTCATGTTGATATCATTCTCTATGATGTATAATAATTATCATCATTTATCTACTACTCACTTAGTAAATTTATTCTATAAATATTAATAATTATCCCTCCCGATTAATATTTTAATAAACACGTAATATTTAATTCAATTAAATTACGACACACGTGTAATTTAAAATAACTAAATTAATTAAATTCTAAATACTCAAAAATACTGGGTGTTACCTACTTCCCCCCTAATAAAGGAATTTCGTCCTCGAAATTCAGAAATGCATGGTATTGACAACTTTGGATCCTTGCTCTCAATGCATCCAAACGTATTCAAAGTTAACTCGCAAAAATATTTTGGTGTTTACACTATATACTCGCCAGTAGTACCATTGACTAAAAGTCCACTCCATCCTAAGTCTAGCGACAAGTCCATTCAAACTCTTTCATACCGACATACGGTGATACGTAAAACTATCTTGAATCCTTTAATAATTCCTCAAAAGACAAGCCTATACTCTACTGGCTCTATTATCTCTAAGTTTGAAAAGGCCCCACTTATATAGGTGCCAATATCCCTTTTTTCCAAATCACGTAACTCCCTTTAGGAGAGACACCCGTAGTAACCCCCGACCGCTCATGTCAGACATCAAACTTCAGTTCACAATACAAACTCTAACTACATTCTTGAACTATACAAAAGTGGCGTAAACTAACTCAATCCCTACCGATGGACCATGAATCACTTTGGGTACGAGAAGTTTGTTATTCCCCACCTCTAACCAACCAAAGGGTGGATGAAAAGATCTCCGTATGAAGCCTCAAAAGGCGTCACACAAATAATAAACTACTTAAAGGTATCACATGTAACTTTACCAGTGGTAATTATTACTCCCAATTACCCAAAAGTCATGAATACACATTTTTCAAATTCTCCAAAATCCGAGTCACCTCTCGTCTACCCATAGGCCTATAGGTGATACGTCTAGCTCAAAGCATAACTTCGTACCCATCGCCTCCTAAAACTTCCTATCAGAGGTGGAACCCAAAGGTCTCATCATGACCCATAACAATATTGGGCCTATTCATTTCTTCTTTCTAATGAAATGTTGGGAATACTACCCGATAGTACAAATCACCCCAAATGAATAATAATTATTCTGTTTCTGTCAACTCATTCCACAAATTCGAAGGAAATTCTGACCTCTCAATGATTTTAATAACCCTAAAATATTCATTTTGTCATTAAAAGCATCAATCTATTATGAAATTCTGTTTGGTAATCTCGAACCAACCCTTTCCATCTATGAGTGGTGCACCTGGAGACAATTTCCTTATGTGTCACTCAAAAATGATCCACATGCTCGACACTTCATCACGTGGCATGTCTTACTCCCCTTTCCTGGGATATAAAAAAATCATGGCCCGTATGCTTGCTCCAAAACTGTGCACTTCCTGGACACTTTTTCATCTGGTAGAAATCAATATATTGTCTATGTGCAAGTTACAAAGTCATTTAACTAAGTGAGACTCTTCTCCACTTATTAGGGGTTATATTTTTACACGTTCCTCCACCATCTTTCAATTCACCCCGATTGTGATTATTCTCCTTGATATACGCATTGTTGGACTATCTCCTTTTCTCAAACGAAGTTCAGTCCATTATACCATTACTCTTATGTTTCTAACTTCCCCACATGCATACATTCAACACATTCATAAACACATCCCCTCATCTCAAACGATATTGAAATTCAAATTTAATAGGGCACCCATACACCCTATAACCCGTGCACCTCTGCACAATCATCATTAACATCACATACGTAACATACTTATCTCAAGCATGACCCCATATTCTCGGCGTGGCTATACAGTAACGTTATACTCAGTTACCCTGCTAAAAAGGATCTAGTTCTCCTCGAGACTTCCCCACCCATTAACTAGTAGTGTAAAATGTTTCCCCAATATCCATTGGACTTATATTGTATAAGATCTCTCCCCTCAAAGTGTTACCCACACACATGTGAAACAACTAAAGTGATATACCCATGCCCTAGATCCCAACTCATCTATCCACTCTCTACATTATTTAGGGTTCATACGTGGGATGTCTCGCAAGAGAAATCCAAATAAGGAACCCCTCGATACACTACTATCTGACCTAATCGATCATCAAGATTCGTAGGCTCAAAGAATATAACTGAGACACTCAAAATCATATCCCCCATCGTATGAGTCTAATAATAAACTCCCACATCTCCAAATGAGTCACATACACTGAGCTTGAATTATCGCTAAGTCCCCAACGTTAAATAACCAACAGGCTAAATCTCTCCACTTGATAGAAAACCCGATATTACCTGAATCACATCAGTAAAAGTCCATACAAACTAGGATAAAATGTAATGATACAACTATACTTTTTAAGTCTCATCCAAAATATCATATAGACGCGAGCTCATCCCTATTTCAGGTGAGACATTGCAAAATAACACATCCAGCCCTAGAACAACGGACACGATAACCTTGTTGTAACTGCCCACTATCGCTAACCAGTCCATACCCAAGTTAACATCATACTCGAATATCATCTCTCAAAAGTATCTAACCCATTAAAGCATATCCTCCCAGTGTCCACACCCGCTTCCCTGCAGATGGAACCAAAGAGAGCCCCACTACTTAAAGGTAACTATACACACATTATAGTAACACTAACGATACACCCACTAAACTCATATCATGCGAAAATATATTGCTAAAAAAATACTGTGACTCACTCGTGTCACACAAAACATACCCCATTCATTTGTCTATGTTGGCCCTCTAAAACACACTACTAGCCCTGACTGACCTGTCTGAATACACCATAACTTGGCTGGGATTTTTGTGATTTGAATCATTTAAGTGGGCACCTTATTAGGTATCCCCTCAGTGGTGCCTCAGTGTCACCAATTCTTGTTCTGCTGACTAGACTCTCCAATCTCTTAGCTCCCTTCACATGGAAGCATTTATATTATCCTTGTAAAAGTACGACATTGACGATATCACCATCATTCATCCCAACTAAAATTTCCCCTAAATGCTGGCGTATTCAACCCATGAGTCCATTATCCAACTTAAAGACTCCTTTTTCCTTCATAACCACCTTATCGGGTACGAAGTTCACTATACAAGAAAATTCTCCCTCATGTTAGGCAACTATCCGACCCTCCCATAATGAGTACTGAAATTTCCTTCGCCTTTCTATTAAAATAGTTAATGAAAGGATTTGCGATTAAACTGCATTCTAAAATCCTCGATATATTTGATATCTCTCCTCAGATGTGATGATTAACTTCCATCACTATAATACTGCTCTTATGAGCTAAACATTTTGTCTAAAATTTTAATCATAAGTTTCACTGCACTCCACCATACATAATTTTCTTTAAATGACCTACTTCCATTGACAAATCACACTTTCGCATTTTTCTCGAACTCCTACGAATAGCATTTTACAAAAACCTCTTTGACATTCTCCCTTACCGATTGTACTGGGGGAGTCTAAATTTTTGCTAGTGTTAGATGTTATGGTACTTGGGAAACCGACTACGCCCTAGAGGTTATCACGATGTCCATTGCCTGAATAATAATAGTGGTGACTTCAATTGCGGTCACCGTCCCCATAATATTCCATGGATCCGACTGAGCCTTTCCTCCTACAATCCTCCAACATCCCTCGCTAGTCATGATATATGAAGCCCAACTGAACTCGTATACGATTTCATAAATTTTACTCAATAGTGGGAGAACGTAAGACGCATTATGAATCGACAGTCCTAAGCATAGGGCTCTATATTAAATAAAAGAAACGCTGAAAACATAGTAAGCAACACATATCCTATGGACTCCAAAACCTGAAGCTCCGGTACCATCCGTGACACCCTGCCTATTCTAATCACGAGTGATCATTCCTTTAACAAAATACACATGAATCTCATTTGGTTCATTCTTAGCATCACTGTTGAGAAATTTTTTAAATTACTAACCATCTATGTTAAATTAAACTGGTGCCAAATTTTATATTTCATAAATGGAACAACATGTGGGAATAAATAATATAACTCAACCATCCATATAAATATAAGAATATGAATCATCACATGATAAATTGATAAATAATAAGTATCGAATAAACCACCGATTCAAAAACTGAATCCAAACCATAAGTCTAAAGAAATAAAACTGAATCTAAATTCATCGTCTAATAAATAAAATGGAATGAATGTATCAACTGAAGGGGCAACATGCCCAAATGAAATACTGAATCATAGATCGTAATCAAAGAATGAATGATTGAAGCATCTACATAAAACTTGCAAGCTTCCATAAGCACTGCAGCTACGCATCCCTAGAATGAGTCATTAAGCTTGGCATCCCTGTGGCTGGACACCTAAATGTTTTGAAAAATAGATTAGACACGGGTCAGAGCCCAAAAGCTTTGAAAAACATATAACAATTATTTAAATTGAAGTTATAAAACAAGTTATTAAATACACACGTTAGTCCAGTGTACACTCCCTTGAGTTCCTCACCTTTAATCTATTGTTCACACCTAAAGTCTCCTATTAAACACATCCAGCTATGCTACCCAGCCTAACTAGCCATAAGCATCTAACTAACCACAATAGGTTGAGCTCCCCCTTATCACCTATACGTTAAGCTACTGCAAAATCAATAATTCATCTTAACCAAATATTATTATTACACCATTAATTAAGTTTCTCATACTTAAATTGCTTTTAGATATACATTATCTATTTTCTACCATCACACACAAGTAGAACAATCACATCTGTATATATTTATCACAATACAATATATACAAGTATAGCATCCCCCATAATTGCCACCGCGATGCATGCATACTCTGCTATCAAGTCCATGTACCTCTCGTACTAAATCAAGGAATATCGATTCGTAATGTCTCCTCTAACTATAAATCAAAAGAACACCCAATGGAGACGAACTTAGTTCTAACCCTTTGAGTTACGCACATATCTAATGTACCCAAATGACACGCTAGTCCCACTAATACACAACACATAGTGAGCCAGTCTAAGTTCTATGTTCTAGGTCACACATCCAAACCTCGCAAGAATCGCCAAGGTGGGATCGCCCTTTGCGAAAAACCTCCTGTGATAGCAGGCACCATAGGTATGTGCACACACATAAAAAAAATCACATATTAGGTATTCACACAACCTATATATATATATATACGTACAACCTATAATATATACCGTACATAGTATTTATCTCTCTCGAATACTCAACGTACTAATGATTCTCACATAATGTTTTATTCGTATTTTCTGAGTATCACTCACTACTCGAAGGGTCCCAACTATCCCATAAGTTATTTGAGTAGTTAACACATCACTATCCTACTGGTATTTCCTTTAGATTATCATTTACTCTTCTCGCAACCCAAATCATAAATTCTCGATACGCATCTCAATCGGTTAATTATTGTCGATCCTAATCCTAATTTTTCCCTCACTAAGATTAATCGAGCCATGACTAAATGTTTATTGTCCTTATGTAAGTCTTTACATAATTAATAAACTATCACCAAAGTTTCTCGTAATTAATTTTGTACGGAAGTATAACCTAAATAATCAAACTTAACAAAAACTAGGGAGCCGAATTGGTTCGGTATAACAGGCAAACTGGTTAGCCCCACCTGACAGCCCCCTCTTCGTTGCTATTATGACTTTAACACATTTAAACCTCATCCAAACTCCATGAAACTTTCTCAAACTTCTACCCAATATACACAAATATCAACCAAATGTCTAGGGACAATTTGCAACATAAGTAACAAATCAAATCTAAAATAAAGCCATTCAAGAACCGATATAATCTCAAAATTTATAAAACCCTAGTTTATTTGTTCTTCATGCATATTTATCATTATACCCAAATTTATTTCAAGTTATTCATCACATATTCACTAATTTCATGCCATCTACACATGGGGATTTATTCTACATGGATTCCTGCTCCCAATCATGAATTTCACCGATCCAAATCTCAAGAAAACCATTTAAATCATGGATTTAAAACCCTACCCTACATGGGTATGATCACATGATTAAAATAATGCAAAATAAACACTTGTATGGATAAATTAGGTCTGATTTTTGTTCTGAGATGATGAGGCTGATATTTCCTTGCTTCGATCACAAATTCGGCAACATTAGTGGTGTGAAAAGCTATAGAATGGCCTAAGTTTCTTCTCCCCTTTCTCTCCTATAGCCTCCTCTTTATCGTAAGTATTGTAAACCTAGCCCAAAACTCAAAGGGGTTGATATAACACTCATTTTTTCGGAGTTCCTTCTACCCTAGACTCCTAAATGGCCCAAACTTCCTTTCATGGTGTTGGTTTGGTCTAAAATCACCCTGGGACCTAAATAGTACACCCGGGTACACTATTTTGACCATACTAATCCATTCGGAATCAACCATGACCTCAAAATCGCCATACGAGTCACTATACATAAATTTCCTATCTCAACCACAATATAGTCTACACATGACTCCCAATAGAGATATAATACAGTCACGTCGATATCACTTGGTACGATGTATAATAATTATAATGAGTTATTTACTACTAACATAGTAATTTTATTCTACAAATATTAATCATTATCGCACCCGATTAACATTTTAAGAAACACATGTTATTTAATTCAATTAAATTTTGGAACACGCGTAATTTAAAATAAATGAATTAATTAAATTCTAAATACTTAGAAATACGAGGTGTTACAAACAGATTAAGTATTTGTGCATCTAAATAGAGGTTAGGGGGGTGGAGAGGACATTTTCTCACCATATTTTTGGAGTTCTCTCTCTCTCTCTCTCTAATCCCCCACTATTGCATTCCTAACCCATTTCCACCATTTTCCAATGTTTACCCTTCCACCTCAAGCTTTTTCAAGGCTAAAACACCCTATTCAAGTTTAGTTGATGAAGAAATTGGGTAGAAGAAGTCATTGTTGGAGCTCTTTTGAAGAAGTTGGAGCTTTGGAGCTTTCAAGTGGTTCCCTTTAGTTTCTCCTCTTCAAATCCAAGGTAGAGTTTTTCTCCAACTGTTTTTAAGATTAAAAAACTATTGGGATGTATGCTAGAAGGGTTTATTTTTTAAATAATATTTTCTATTATGTTTATTTAAAGTTTTCTTGCAAAAAATGGAATTTTTGAGAGACTAAGTATACATGGATTTTTAAAGAACAAATGGTATTTTTAATCTTAAAATGTGATGAAATAAGCACAAAAATATATTTCCATGCTAAAATCAAATTTGGTTGCATATTTAAGATTTCAAGGCTTGAAATCATCTAAAAAATGTGTAAAATGTTATGATATGTTGAAAAGGGACATATAAACATGATATATGGAATACAAAATGGATTTCATGATGAAAGAAAGAAGTTGAAAATATTAGCCTTAAATATGTTGTAAAATCATGGTGAAATGAAGAAGAAATGATATTTAATACAACATATGTGTATGAGGGTAAAGTATACATTTTAGAAAAAAAATGGTATTTATGACATTAAATATATTTCTTGAAAGGAGATGTAAAGAAATGTGATTTTCTTAGACAAAAAGGATAAAGTGTGGTTTTTGCGCATAAATTGATGATTTGTGACGCCATAATGGGAAAATGCCTTTTTCATAAGGTTCCGGTAAATGAAGGGTTAAAATATAATGTTGGTAAAATAAGAGGGTCCTAGTGGTTAGACTCCCTCATTTGACCTTGAAGATTTTTTATTGTTGTGAAAAAGTGGATAAATGAACGAAATAGCATGAAAATGATGAATGTAAAGGAATAGTGTGGAGATTGTTAAAAATGTTAAAATACATTAATATGTACTCAGATGAGATCGAGAAATAATTAAGAAGGGTCCGGAGCCCTAGGGTGAAAGACCCAAAATCACTGGCTAGCGTATATAGCAGCATAGCTGGGGATGTAGAGCCCGTTAAAGTATGCGGTTGTTGGATGATTCCGAGAAAAGATAATGGAAATGAGAAGGAATTTGGTTGTGCTTAAGGAATGTAAGATTAAATAAGATTAAATAGTCTCTAAACCTGAAAAAGGAATAAAATGGAGACTAAGGAATAAAATAAGATTAAATAGTCTCTAGACTCGGAAAAAGGTGGCATAAAATGGTTAAGTGTGAGTGTGATCACATCACTTAGATGCATTACATAATAGTTTCATTAATACTTGCCAAGTTGATAAATATTTTAAGAATTGTTTAAAACACATGTTATATATATATATATATATAGGGAGAGGTTCACAAGTGAACCTAAAAGATGAACTTTTTAATGAACCTTAACAAAAATACTTAACAATTAATTAATTTTAATTCCTATGCTGTAATTGGTCTGCGCCAGCGACAACGGACACGTGTGTCGATTGATCCCCAACACCCCCACCCCAGCCCACCCACCCAGGCGCCCCCCTCCCTCACCCCACCCCACCCCCATGGAAGCCCTGCTGCCATAAGGGCTGCCATGGTGATGGTGGGGGTTGGGGTTGGGTTGGGTGGGGTGGGGTGGGGTGCCGGGGAGGGGGGTGAGGGAGTTGGGGATGGATCGACACGCGTGTTTGTTGCCGCTGGTGCGGACCAATTACAACATAGAAATTAAAAGTATTGAGTTGTTAGGTGTTATTTTGTTAAGGTTCATTAAAAAGTTCATCTTTTAGGTTCACTTGTGAACCGCTCCCTATATATATATATATATATAATATTTTCATAGAAGACATATATCTTAGTATTTCCCACCCTTTGAGCGTTCGCTCACCCTTAATTTTATTGTTAAAACCCTCACCGCTAGGTACATCGAGTAGGGATGTTGGCAAGGATGCCGATAAGGCTTGTGAGGGTATTAATCATCGTTAGAAGCTCTGTCATTATATTTAAAACCTATCTTTGAAAAATTGGACTCATAATATTTTTAAATCATTTTATTCAGGCCTGTGGCCAAATGATTTAATAATAAAGGATAATCACGATTTATTTCTTATTCACTAATCATTGTTGGATTCAACGAGTTTTTATAAATAAATCTTGTTAACAAACCTGACTACATAAAGTGGTCACTATTTCTCAAATTAAAATCGGTAATTTAATCCTTATAAAATGGTGTAATTAAAGGGTTTTTCTGAAATAATAGAATTGGAGTTTCCTACTCCCCTTCAACTCCTTAAATCAGTGCGGGTTGACTCGACGGTTACCCAAACTCGAATCTAGGCGTTACAAATGGTATCAGAGCAATAGGATCTTCGGTTATGACAAAATTTTTACATTTTCTTAGTACGCTTCCTTCATACATTTTCATTATAGTTACCGTTTTAGTTACTATTTTGAGTTAATCGCTTTTACTATCACTTTCATTTCGTATCCTTGTGTATTGAGATTTCCTTTTTTATGTAGATGACTACATGTCGTGATGGGGCTAGAAGATCAGGGAACAATGAGCTTAGATGCATGGAAGAGGCCGTGCGTCAACTTGCAGTCTCCCTCTTGTAGCAAGAAATGGCTAATTATAGTGGAACTGTTCAGAGAACTACTCTGACCTCCACTTTGAAGGAGTTCAAGAGGATGCACCAATCCACCTTTAATGGGGCAGCTAGGCTCGATGCTGCAGAGGAGTGGTTAGATAAGGTCACTCGGGTTATGGAAAATCTTGATGAGCCAGCTGCACATAAAGTCAAGATAACAATGTTTCAGATCATAGAGAAGGCACAACATTGGTGGAGCGGCTACTACACTAGTGTGGCATAGACTATAGTCCGTGACAACTTGAGGGTCATAATCCTAAATCAGTACTTTCCTTGGGCATTTAAAGATGCCAAGAAGGTCGATTTCCTCCATATAATTCAGGGGAAGGCATCAGTGAATGAGTACCAGGTCAGGTTTGAGAGTTTGTACAAGTATGTGGATTAAGTTCAAAATAATGCGGCTAAAAAAGACAAGGTTTTTTGTCAAGGGATTTAACCTTGATATTTGGTGGATCATAGTTGGTTTGGATCTGCCAAACTTTAGAATTGAAGTGAATAAGGCCATCAGGAAAGAACTATAGGCAAAGGATGTCAAGGCCATCAGGTAGAAAAAGAGGGAGCCAAGTAGGTGCCAAGGATGTAGTCACAAGAAGTTCAAGAGCAGGGCTTGACACTTCTTTGTAAAGATGAAGGCCACTATAAGGGTTAGGTCATCATTCGACTAGTGTATCAGTGATTAGAGTTCTAAGGCTCCTACCGAGAGGACTTATTTTGAGTATGGGTCCCCCAGTCACTTCAAGAGGGATTGCCCGTAAAGATCTTTATATAATCAACAAGGAAGTCAGTAAAGTGTCAATTATGTACTAGGCATAAGTTTTAACTGCATGAACCCCACCTAGAAACAACATTTTTCCTCCAGGTATCATCAACTAGTGAGGCATAACATGGACGGTTCACATCTTATTCAGGGGCAGATCAACTGCGAGAAAGCTCAGTTGATCGGAGGCCAGAGTAGAAGGTTTAATGTTAGATGCACCTATGCTATGACATATTTTGTAGATCTTTTCAGTGATCCATCCGTGATGGAAGGTATGATTATCCTTTTTAGCACATATGTAAAGGCAATTTTCCATTTAGGCACATCACATTTATCTCGACCTCTTTAGTATTCAGCTTGGGGTTAGAGGTAGATCAATTTTACCCTCATATCTTCACAGAACTTCCAATCGATGGCGGTATAGCTCTTGATCGGGTTTGTCATAGTTTCGTAATTATGGCTAGAGATTATGTTTTAGAGTATGACTTGAATTTCATGGATATGGATGGTTTGAAGTGATCCTAGGTATAGATTGGTTATCGTGTTTTGATGCTACCATCAAATGCCATCAGCATAGTGTCTCAGTATATCTTCTGGATGGGTCTCACCATTATCTCAGTAGCGAGCATGATGTTGGTTATCCTTACAACTTTTCCATCCTGCGTAAGAAGAAGAGACACTCTAGTTGGTTGAGTAGTATGGTGGCTTCAGATGAGTCGTATGGTATGTTGTTAGATTACTTGATAGTGGAGAAGTTTCTCGATGTGTTCCTAGGATATCTTCCTGGTTTTGCCCCACGTCGAGAGGTGGACTTTACTATAGAGGTGCATTATGGCATCTCGCCTACCTCTATAACACTACACATAATGGCTCTAGAGTAATTATATGAGCTAAGGGTTCAGTTAGAGGAGTTTACCAATAAGGGTTTCATTTTCCCTAGTGTGTCCCCTTGGGGAGATCTAGTCCTCTTTGCCATGAAGAAGGAAAACTCATTATGGATTTGCATCGATTATAAGAAGTTGAACAAGGTAACAGTGAAGAATAAATACCATATGCCCCATATAAATGATTAGTTCAACTAGTTTGTTGGGGTGGGAAGATTTTTAAAGATTGACCTTAGGTTTCCGTACCACTAGTTGCATGTCAGAGAGGAGGACATTCCTAAGACAACATTTCAGACCCGGTATGGGAACTATGAGTTTCTAATGATGCCCTTTGGTTTAACTAACACCCTGATGACATTCATAGATTTAATGAAAGGCATCTATAGTCCATACCTAGATCGTTTGTAGCGGTTTTTATGGATGATATATAAGTCTACTTGGCATCGGATGTGGACCCCAAGGAGTACCTTCTCACGGCGTAGTAAGTGCTCAGGTAGGACAAGCTGTATTCAAAATTTAATAAGTGTGAATATTAGATGGATGAAGTCAAATTCCTTGGTGACGTGGTTTCTAGGGAGGGAATTTTCGTAGACCCTTCCAAGGTTGAGGTTATTCAGAGTTAGGATAGGCCAAAGATAGTCACAGAGGTTCACAATTTTCTAGGTTTGGTTGGTTAATACCGTAGGTTTGTGCAAGGCTTCTTGAGGGTTACGTTGCCCCTCACCATATTGACTTAGAAAGATGTGAACTTTGAGTGGTTCGACAATTTTGAGTCATCCTTTCAAGAGTTGTAGGTTAGGTTGACTTCAACACCCGTTCCAATTATTTTAGAGCGCAAATGGTTACATCGTGTATTGTGATGCTTTTTGGTTAGGACTCGGCACGATATTGATACAAAATGGTCAGGTAATCATTTATGAATCCCATCAACTAAATGTGATTGAGAGGAACTACCCCACCAATTACTTGGAGTTAGCCGATGTGGTGTTCACACTTGAGAACTGAAGGTACTACCTATAGGAGGAATAATTTGAGGTGTTTTCTGATCATAAGATCCTCTAGTATATTTTCACACAGAATGACCTCAATATTCGTCAGAGGAGATGGATGGAATTGGTGGTTGACTATGACTTTTCCCTAGAGTAATATCTAGTGAAGGCCAATGTGGTGGTCGATGTTCTTAATTGAAAGTCTGGGCTTACTCTAGCATTATGAAATGTCATTGAGCAAATATGTTCGACGAGGTTCATAAGTTCAACCTGCCTGTCCAGTGGGGTTATGATAGGGGGTACCTTTTGGGTGTTATAAATAGACAACTTATTAAATAGAAAATCCTAGACACCTAGTCATTTGATAAGGTCGGTGGCGTGCGATATAAGGGTAGGTTGATTGTCCTGATGATGGATGAGCTTCAGGACGAGGTGATGGCGGAGTCCTATCACTCGCACTTCAACATACATACCAATGCTATGAATATGTATTAGGCCCCGTGCAGAGACTTCTGGTGATCCGGTATGAAGTGGGATATGGCAATGTATGTAGCCAAGTCCTTCACCTACTAGCAGGTAAAGTCAGAACATAGGATGCCGACAGGGCTGTTACAACCACTACTCATAGATAAGTGGAAGTGGAAGAATATCATGATGGACTTTCTCACAGCCTTACTATGTTCTGGGCATGGTCACGATGCAGTATGGGTTATAGTGGATCGACTCACGAAATTCGTAAATTTCCAACCAATTAATGTCGCGAATAGCGTGGCTAAGTTGGTGAGGTTATATGTCAGGGAGATCGTCCGACTTCATGGTGTCCCGCTCTCGATTGTCTTGAATAGGGATCCCCGTCCCAATTATGGAAGAAGTTCGAGTAGGATTTGAACACCAAATTGAGCATGACTACAATGTATTACCTTTAGATTGATGGGAAATCATAAAGAACTATTCAGATCTTAGAAGACATGCTGAGAGCTTGCACGCTCGATTTTCAGGGTAGTTGGGCAGAGAATCTACATCTAACAGAGTTTTCCTACAAAAAAATTATTAGGAAAGAATTAAAATGGCTCCTTATAAAGATTTTTATGGGAGGACTTATCGCTCTCTAGTTTGCAAGGCAGAGGTGGGTGAGAAGAATCTCACCAATTTGGAATTGATCAGAGAAATGATCGATAAAGCTCGGGTAATTTGGCAGAGCCTCATGGCAGCTCAGAACCGACAAAAAAATTATGCTAATACTCAGTGTATACCAATGAAGTTTGAAGTGGGTGACCATATGCTACTGGAGGTTAGATTAGGCTGAAAGTCAACGATTCGGCCCAAAAGGGAATTTTTACCCTCACTATATCGACCCTTTTGAGATCCTGGGAAGGATTGGAGATGTATCGTATCACTTGGAATTACATCCACAGTTGTCCCAAGTTCATAATGTATTCCAAATTTCTATGTTGAAAAAGTATGTTCATGATCCCCGACACATCATCAACTAGAACCACATGGAGTTGGAGGAAGACGTCATGCTTTTTATGCAACCTGTGTCAATCTTGGACCGCGAGTACATAGTCTTGTGTAACAAGGTCATTCCATTGGTGAAGGTTCTTTAGGAATTTGTATCAACAACCATTTTTCACGTAAAGGTTGAACAGACATAATATGCCAAAGATGGGGCTTGTATAACAATATATATCATTCTCTGCATAAAATTGTACCATGACATTTATGATTTTAATTCAAATATACAATTTAAGTCACAATTGGAAAAGAAATAAGTCCAAGCTCCTAACTAATATAAACATCCACCCAAATATAAAAAATATCCCAGAAGATTAAATGATAAACTCAAGCTTATGCACATACAATATCTGAAATAATAAACTGACTAAAATGGAAATAGCAACCTATGTTATAGTCAAATGAGCTGAAGTAATGGATGTGGAAATACGACCACAAGTCTGATATCATGTCATTCCTACTGTCCCTATTTATATAAACCTAGGAAAAAATATTTTATAATTTGGGTCATTGACCTAGCGTTGCAAGAATTAACTCACTAAAATAATGTACAATAATGCAGTTAATTCACATTATTTACTACTCATTGGCACTCGCACGCAGTGAGTATCTGACCCCTCATCAAAGTGTAATGCTATACTCATATCAACCCAATTCCTAATTATGAAGTCCGATAATTACAATAATAATATAATATTCAAAGCGTCTAATACAATTCATACACTAAAGCTAATCATCTATACATGTGCTTTTAGTTCCTAGACTACCCCCTACGATACTACCCATAAGAAATAACATATCATCCTTTATTTATTTTACATAGTATTTGGTTCATTATCAATTGTCTACATCATTAGTATATAGGGATTTAATCTCAATCAATTTATATAATTATATATGTCCTTCGAAGGAGCTAAAAAAAATACTATGATGGCTCTGTTGCTTTCTATATTTATTGTTTTTTTGTCTGTGATTCAGCAATTCCAAAGTTTCTTTTTGATCTGATCAATTAAAAATAAAATGAGGAAAAGTATTATGTTTTTCTATTCGCACTCTTTTCGTGCTCTGTCGATAAATCCGGAGGAGTCCCTTATCCAAACGAACATCACAAAACACACATAAGTGGGGCAGTCCCTACGCAGTACACCATCGCACGGTCTATAGCCCTGACGAAGAAACTAAATTCAAGTCTCTACACCTACGTCCCCATAAGTGATGCTGCCATGTAGGACCTAAAATAATTACCTACACAACACCTAGCCCACCTATGCTAACGCATGCTTCGGTCCCGAGATGTATGCAACCCCAACTGATAGGCCATCCATGAACGTGGGTATGTTCACACAAATAAATCAATACATATTTTTATTGCACCATATGTATAGGTAATTAACTCTATAATTACCCCCAAGAAGTCACATTAATATCCAATTAATACTCTTACTTTAAGAATTAACCATCTAGTTAATTGTAAATTTTCCTATTAATAAAATATTGACACAAATCCATTTTTAGTAAATTGTCCACTCACTTGGATGACCTCTTACATACTCAACTAAGTCCCAAAAATCACTCGAGCATTTCCCTAGTCCCAACCTAACCCTGGCCTAGAGGTTGAATCGATTCTCCCCTAGATCGAATCAATTCTCCTTGGAGGCCGAATCGATTCGTTTTTTGGAAGTGGCCAAAACTGTTATAGTTTCCTATACGGGATTCATATTCCTAAATCCAATTTTCATCCCAAAGATTTACCCCCTTGTTTATCAATGAATATATATTCCTCATGAATTAAATATACTTTTTAGAGGACTATCTATTAACATTAACACAAGATCATACCCCCAAAATCCCAGATTTTACCTACGACACTAGAGTCCTTCTAAACCCAATTTGATCCTACTTACTCATCTAATCAATCTTAGATTTAAGGGATCAGTATATCATTTAAAATAATCCAAATATAAATCCTATAACGTGGATTCTAAGGTTCAATTGCCAATTCACATGATAACGATTCCAGGCTTGTCACCAAATCACTTAATCTTTCAAAACCATTACTTTTAGATTTGTTTTAAGAATCATAAAATTTATTCCAATTAATCAAAATCATCCACTTATTCAATTAACCCAGAATTGTTATGATAAAATGCATAGATGAATTAAGAAACATATTGTAATTGAGTTAGCAAGTTAATTCTTACGTTAAACCATCGATTGAAGTCTCCCTCTCTTGAATCCTTGTTCTTCCTTCCTTCTCTAGCCTTGGTAACCTCTATTATGGGTGTGGGGCTACTAAGGTTGTGTTACGATGGATGGGAATAGCCTCTTAAGTTGTTAATCATCCTCTTATAATCCCTAATCCCTAGTTACCCATTAACCCCCACTTTTGGGGCCCCCAAAGCCCGAAACCATACCTAGATTGATGAAATAACTCCGTCAATGGTATACCTCTATCTGAGCCTAATATTAAAAATCTAAAACCCCTAAATGAGTCCCCATATCATCCAAAAATGTGCACAAGCACTATCTACTCAAATGAAACATTTTTATTATGTTGAGGCACCACGTAACAATAATTTAATTAACATATAATTTATTTGATACGAGTTAACACATTATGCATAATTGAATCAATTAAATATGTAATCACAGATAAACAATTTATTCTCAAATGAAATTCTACCAATTCAATTTATATTCTACCAATTTAAATTATTCACTAATATATTTTATTAAATTCTGCAAAAAATGATTTATTATGAAAACACGGGGTATTACATTCTCCCCTAATAACGGAATTCCATCCTCGAAATTCGCTGAAGCATAACATCAAAACTTAATTCGTTAAATATCATGGGTTTATATTCAATTAATTTGTACTTGTATACCACGTGATAAAAGAAAAAGCCTCACCTATTCCTACCATTGGGATGCCCATATGCCATAGGTCATATATACACACCCATAAACATCACATATGGATAAGACATATACAACCAAAATTAACCATACTTACCATGCACATAGATAAGGCAAAAATACTTGAATATGATGCTTACCCTGACTTCTTGAGATTGTCCCAATTATTCTACTAATGGTGTAAATAATACTAAGTTTTCTTATTGCTGTACTCCTTGGCCCCGTTGGCCTTAACTCATATTAATGTCGCCCAATGCGATATATCTCCACACATGTATAATGTATTAACAAGACATCCTAGAATCCAAACGTGCCTCAACCCCCGACATTTGCTAAATTTCATGCGTGGGACGTCTCACAAGCGAAATACAAACAAGGAACCCTCCTGATACACTACTACATAGCTTAGTTTTCCATTTATATCCGTTAGTTTAAGACTACATGAAACAATACGCTAACGATATAATTTCAACTTGTGCTAATTTCAAAAAAAGGCTCATTACTTCCAAGAGTTACACTAAACCCCGTTAAATTAATCTCTCCAATAATGCCAAGAACATCATTTTCCTTTTCACACATAAGATAGGACTCCCTCTGTCCATCCTTAAATTTAGTAGTTCACTTGATCAATTCTAAGCTTATAAAGATCTACCCATCGCAATAAAGTTTACTATCGCCCATTTTCAATGACAATGTCACTATTATAACACTATTTGTGACAATACACATCTTCATGTAACCGAGGTCATCTCTAGCCATAAATCTCTCAAAGTAATCCAATTTTTTTTCAATACTAATGATTTTCATTATGCTTATCCTAATATACTAAAATAAACCCATCCCTGGATAACCATCACATTTATTCATTCTTTAAAGTATGCAATCATTAGTATCTAGTCTAAGTTCATACCCTGAGTCGAAAATTCCTTATATACCTAATTCAAGAAATACGTCAATAACCAATCCTAAAATCTTTACATTTTTGTGCCTACTCTCGATAAGGAAACACTTTTCAATTCATGCAAAAACCCCGACTATAATCCCAATTCCCGTATAACTCTCACTATATTGGGTTAATAAAACTCCATCGAACCATCATTTGTCTTATGCTACTATCTCTAGAATTCATATTTGGACACCTTCTTGTCCATAAACCTTGTCCATAATTAGTACATTAATAAAACACAAGTCTATGATGCACAATTCACATCATTCTCATATACATTTTCTAATTGAGTCATCTCTCCTCATATTTCAAAATCACACGCCGACATTACTCCAAGGTCCAAACTCTCGCACATTATTCTCACCAAAATCATGAATGGTTCAACAACGCAATGAATCTTGCGCAATCTGGGCGCAACACCAATTTGACATTCTTTAATCAAAATTTATCTGCAACCAAATCTTTCCTCAAAATCCTCCTAATTACTAAGACATCTCAGTACAATGCTCTCTCTTAAGTGCACCAAATTTCGCAAGGTCATCGTACTAATCCAAGTTTACATCACGATCCATTTTACCATAACTAGATCCCAAATATAATAATTTCCATAATAGTTCTGACAACTATGATGAACACCATTGTCCAACCAATCTTTCTACAATTGACCATTAAATCTTAATTATCCCTTAAAATCAATACAAGCCCTGTAAGTGAGTTATCAATCGATTCCTAGGATAATGTCATACGTCGACATATCTAATGAAAATAGGTCTGCCACAATCTAAGCCTCCCCACGTGAATCCTTATACTTATACACAAAAAACATATAGGTGCCCCTCGACTCACAGGTAAATCAACATAAAGCACTACGTCAAATGATAAGTCCACCATCCTTGATGAACTAACAAAGTATTATTAACAATTGAAGTATGCCCTATATGCTAAAGAATTGGGAATATACCCTCAACTGTCTATGCTTGTGTTGTCCCTCTCCACAGGAAATGTGATACACACGCCCATACTATAACTACGATTGTTGTCCCAGAGGTCGGGGGGAGTAACGCTGGTATTATTGGCACTATCTCCATTGGCTGGGTCGACAACAACCGACGCTGCCCCTGAGGGGCTTAGTACCGTCGCTCTCCCCCCCATCTCTTGTGTCACCCGATTGTCCTTAGATCCCTTCCTATATAAGTGTCCTTTTTTTCAAAAAATGTTATAATTTCCTTAAAGCTGATGCCTACCCTGATGTTTCCCCTTTTAGCCTTATCGGCATCGACCCTACTGCCGGTGGCCCTGATGTCCTCTCCGTTACTAGCCCTAAATCGACTAGCTATTCTAATTTTGATCATCGAAACCCCTATACCTCTTATGTTGGTCACCTGACTATCAACCTTTAAACCACTGAGCCCCTTGAATGTCATTCCCATTAATCTTCCCTATTAGTTCGATGTATCTGAACTGAATCTCTTCTCCCTCTTACTTTTCTAGAAATAACCTGTGTTCCTGATAATGCAGAAAAAATACATTCACCATCTACGTGTAGGTGGTAAAATCCGGACTCCCCAATAATGATTTATTGATGTGCCAAGTTATCCTTGACATAAATTTCTCCATCTTCTTCTCTTCAGTGTTTATCTCATCTTCAGCAGAATAAGGCAATGTGGTAAAATTTTCCTCATATTTTTCTACCCAATGATCATCCTCCTTAAGGTCCATAAACTTCCTCCCCATCTCTAATTTCATAGATGGTTAGAAATACTTCCCCTTAAAATTTTTCCAAAACTCGTCAGTAGTCAATCCTTCCCGCTCCTCCAATGTGGTAACAGACTCCCACCACTATTAGGCTACTTCAACCAATCGAAATGAGGCTAACAACTTGTGTACTAGTGTCCACTCAACCATCGTCAGGTGTCACTGAATGTCCTTCTTCCACTGATGACTACCCAATGTATCTAGACTTCTAGAAAACTCTAGCGGGTGGCCCTTAGTGAAGGCCTCCGTAGCTTTATCCTATATCGAGACCTGTACCTAAACAAGTAGCACTACCTATTGTGGGGTGGTACTGGTGGCTACAGCTGCGATGGCTAAAATGTTGGAGCATAACGTCCATCCCCGTAGAGACCTCCTGTGTCACAATCATGGCAATATATATTGGAGTAACCATGAGTGGGGATGGTGGTGTTTATGGGTGTAGCTGCGGATCCCGCTAAGCCTCCTCATCCACAAATTATGTGCTGATACTTCATGGTTTACCTTGCCTACTGTTTGTAATATGAAAGAAAACAAGGTTCTTCTTAGTAATAGATCATAAAGAATACAACGATTCGTAAACCTAGGGATCTAAACATCAAATAAAGCAACGCGAAATGTAATAAACGCAACACATATTCTAAGGAGGCTAGAACCTAGATGCTCTGATACCAACTGTAACGACCCCCATTTTCTATAAAGGTTAGTCAAACACAATACGCCGAAGATGGGGCTTGTCCAATAATCTATATCATTCTCAGCATCAAGCTGTAACATGACATTTATATTTTTAATTCAAATAAACAATTTAAGTCACAACCGGCAAAGAAATAAGTACACACTCCTAACTAATATAAAACATCCACTCAAGTCTAATAAATATCCCAAAAGACTCAATGATAAACATGGGATTATGCCCATAAAATATCTGAAATAATAAACTGATTGAAATGAATATATCAACCTATTATAGAGCTAAACGAACTGAAGTAATGGATGTGCAAATATGACCACAAGTCTGATCTCCTGCCATCCCTGTTGTCCCTGCCTATGTAAACCTCCGGGGAAAAACATTGTATAATTTGGGTAAGCGCCCTAGAGTTGCAAGAATTGACTTAAAAAAATAATGTACAATAATGCAGTTAGTTCACATTATAAACCATCCATGACTCTCGCATGTAATAAATATCTCACCCCTCATCTAAGTGCAATACTATACGTATATCGACCCAAGTCCTAATTATGAAGTCTGATAATTACAACAATAATGTAATATTCAAAGCATCTAACACAATTCATACACTAAACCTGATCATCTGCACATGTGTTTTTAGTTCCAAGATTACTCCCTTCGATACTACTCACAAGAAATAATATATCATCCTTTATGTATTTTACATAGTATTAGGTTCATTATCAATTGTCTACATCATTAGACTACATGGATTCAATCACAATTAATTTATATAATTACATATGTCCTTACATATATAAGACATATAAAGGCATCTACCTTTAGTGTCTCATTTGTGCTTTATCGACAAGTTCGGAGGAGTCCCTAATCCAAATGGACATCACAAAACATACACAAGCAGGGAGATCCCAACGCAGTACACCTTCGCACGATCCATACCCTCGATGGTGATAATGGATTCCTGTCTCTTGACCTACCTACTCATAAGTGGCTCTGCCACGTAGGAACTACAATAATGACCTACACAAGGTCTAGATCATCTGTGCCGACGCGTTATTCGATCCTGAGATGTACGCAACCCCAATAGATAGACCGTCCACGAACATGGGTATGTTCACACAAATAAATAAGTACATATTTTTGTCACATCATATTTATAGGTAATTAACTCGATAATTATTCCAAATAAGTCACATTAATCTCCAAATAATATTCTTAGTTTAAGGATCAACCATCTAGTTAATTTTCAATATCCCTATTAATAAAGTAGTGACACAAATCCATATTTAATAAATTATCCACTCACTTGGATGACCTTCCACATACTCGCCTAAGTTAGTAAAAATCACACAAACATTTCTACTATCCCAACCCGACCTAGAGGTTGAATTGATTCGCTTCCATGTCCGAATTGGTTCGTCCCCAAACCAAATTGATTCTCCTTGGAGGCGCTTTCTGGCAGTGACGAGAACTATTACAGTTTCCTATACGGTATTCCTATTCCTAAATCCAATATTCATCCAAAAGCTTTACCCCCTTATTCATCAATGAATATAGATTCCTCATGAATCAACTACACTTTTTAGATGATTATCTAATAACATTAATGTAACAACCTAGATTTTTGAGTAACTGTTTTTATATAAAATTTTCCTTATGGGATGACTATATAAAATAATTTAAGTTGAGGTGAGTATTAGTTTAAGTGATTTAAGAAATAATATTTACTAACTTTCGCATATAGACTATTAAGTGAGCGTAAATAGCCTCATATTGTGTTTTATTACGTCGTTGTGCTTTAAGCGACGGTTATGACTTATATTCCATTTGGATCATTGCTAGGGATTTAATAGGACTTTGGAACATAAAATATTATTCGATATTCATAATTCCAATTTAGAGGGTACGGTTAGTCTGAAAATAGCTGAGATGGTCAAAATAAGTGCCAAGTTGTATTTTTGACTTCCGAGGACTTTTAACCGGTTATGATTTAATTATGCTGTTACGAGCCGTTTTAATTGTGTAGTAACATTTAAATGAGTAGACTTAATGTAATTGGGTATATTAGTCTTGAAAATTCATTTATTTCTCATTTTAGGTTTCAAAACCTAAGAGAGTTAGAGAGAGAGAAAGAGAGAAGAGAGAACTTGGGAGAAAATGGAGTGAAAAGAGAGAATTAGATATTTGGAGCTTGGAATCGTTGCTTCGGGAAGAGAATCCGAGACTACAAACTTGAGGCAAGTTTCTTACTTGCAAATGTATGATTTAGTGTAAGTAATTTGTATATATAGTTATGTTTTTGAGATTTAAACCATTTATGGGTTTTGGGGATTTTTAGGGTTTAAATCCTTAATCTTTGATTTAAATATGATTTGAGATGAATTTACTAGTTAGTAGTTATGTAGGCATGATTATTGGAATTATTAGTTATTGATGTTGAAGGAAGTTGAAGAATTAGGTTCTGGGGAATTTAGGGTTCATGCAACCCGTAGCCAAAACTGGGCATTTCTGCCAGGCCGAATCGATTCGCCTATAAGGGAGGCGAAAGGTCTGGGGAGCCAAATCGTTTCGGGTTAAGGCTGAATCGATTAGGGCTAATACAAGAGGTTAGTTTTCTTGGTTGAATCGATTCGTTTTTGGGCGAATTGATTCGCTACCAAGGGCGAATGATTCGGCCCTAGGCGAATCAATTCGGAAACCATGCTGTTTTAGGATAGTTTTATATCTTGGTTTCTAGTCCTTTTCTTTTAGGTTTAAGGATTAGTAACCTTCTATTTGGAAGTAATTAAGAGTATTATGGGTCTATATTAGGGGGAATAATACCGTAGATTAGTGTGGGGATAATGGGGCTTATTCCGGGGGTTATTCAATAGAAGTTAGGATTAAGGGAAGTATGATGGTATGGTCTAGGATTCTTGGAGACTAGTGTGAGGTTAATTTTACCTTGTAGCCTATGTTGTTAAAAACATACGACTATGTGAATAAGAAATACATATTTTAAATTGGCACATATTGTTAATTATATATGATTTTGAGAATGTAAAATGTTAATGTTTTAAATGGGAAAAACATGTAAATGATAATTTGAATATACACACCTCTATAAATGCTATCATAGGGGAAGTTACGCGTATGAGGTGAAGTCCCCTGGCTAGTGAATGCAAGGTGAATATAGTCCTCAGCCATAGGACCAGTTATTGTATATTGTGTGATTATTGTTCGTAGTGAGGTAATTCCGGGTGTGGTTATGACTCACTGTCGAAGGTATATGGCCCCTTCCCGACGTCACGTGATGTAGGATGCCCAGGTTGTCTTAGTAATAGGCCCTGGAAGATGATAGCTATTTAGGGGCGCATCCAGTGGGGGAACCCAGAAGGATGGTCTTAGAATCGTTATATGACGTGTTTCTAACTATTCTTAGTAAAGTGGAACTTGAAATGATGGTGAAACATTTTGTGAGATGAATTGTTGTGAATATGTTTCCTAAAGAGAAAAGGAACTGTGCACTTAATTTGTGTAAAATTGAAAAGAAATTCTTAGTAAGTAAACTAATTTATATTCTATTGCATAAAGGTATAATCCTATTTATAAGATAAGCATGATTATTGAATCTAGCTAAAGATTTTAAGTTAAACAGGTGGTTTAATTTATAATGATCTAGTGCAACGCTAGGATGTACATGTAGAGGAGAGGTGAGGACGATTCTTGTATGGAAGAGAGAATCCAACTTGTTTATGATGTTTAGCACTCATAACTGTTATGCATTTTATTCACACGTTTATCATATCAAATCGGGCCCTGACCCATTTATATTTCTCTTTCTTGTGTGGTTCTCTTTTATGTTCACGTGCTCCGCCGTAAGGGCGCTCAATATGATCCTTCCTTCTCAGCGTCAGGGATCTATAACATTTTTGCAGATGTTGTAGGATTTTGGGTTTAGACGCATTCATCTTTTTTGTACTCTAGTTATGATCATTCTGGTCATTCAGGTGTGTTGCCCAAGATTTGTACTTGTTTATATACTTTGCTATTTATTTGAAATACTTGGTGTAACTGTTGTATTGGTCTATTGACCGACATGTTATTCTATTATTATGTTATATAGTATCGTTGATCTTATGTCTTTCTTTATTTGTATCCACCTTGTTTTAAATTGTATTGTTTAAATACTTTTCTTTTAACTTACAAAAATTTAATTTGTCATCCGTTTTCTAAAATAATTGGTGGTTATCTCATATTTTATTTGCACGTCAGCGATGTTAAGAATGGACCAGCTATAATTCCTGTATGTTATTGGAGTATCAGGATGTACACCTCTTATTTTAATAAGCGGAGTGTCATAGATGGTATCAGAGCATCAGGTTCCAGTGTCCTTAGGAATCTGTGCGGACGTACTACGCTTTCAGCGTTGCTTTTGATTTGATATAGAGCCTTATGAATAGGATTGTTGATTACTCTTGTGATATTTCGTTCTCCTTCTATAATGTAAGAATTCAAAAAATCTTTTGCGCATTCGTTTGAGATTCATAGGTTGAATGATGAAGGGAGACCAAGGAAGGCCGTTATGAGGCCACTATGAGACGGGGTTTAGTCGGAACTGTAAACTGAAGTCGGGGATGAGGACCACAGTGGAGGCCACTCCCTTTGTGGCATTTTTGTGGATGGCTACAATGACTACTTAAGTATAGTCGCTATATCTACCCAAGTTCTGCTATGATTGAGAGTAATGCTAAACTTGAATTACCCAGTGATGTTAAATTTGAAAAAAGTTTAAAGGCCCTTGATAAGGACCACCCGTTGAAGTTAAGTCATACGGAGGCAGTGTACCTTCACTCAATGGAAGTATAAGGCCTGGAAGCTTTGGCCTAGAGCAGGGTGTAAGAATGACCAGATGTGAAAATTTGAGGAAATTTTTTCACTCGTTGGAGCAATGTTGAAATGGTAGAAAGGGTAGTCACCATAATTGGAGGAGCATGATGTTTTGCGCGTAGAGAAATCCTAAGGATGGTTTTAGCAGAAAGTTATTTTTATATATAAGAAATGAAAAGAATGTAACTTTTCAAGTATTCGCAAGAGGATCGGTCAGAGGCAGATCATGAATAAAGAATTATAGGGTTACGAAACCCTTACACCGAAGTAAGGTAAGTACAAGGAAGAAAGGGCCCTTCAGTGGGATAATAGTCCCACTAGTAACGGTAGATAAAACTTATGGGGAAGTCATATTTGTGAGACCTCATTAGTGGACTTCCACCAGGGGATTCATGGAAATAAGGTAGCTGAGGCAGGTATTCTATTTTCCTTTGCTGGGGGGAGTTAAAATAACTATGAGGGTGATTATCAGGATCGAGGCCATAGAGTCTGAGATGATGAAAAACCTTAACGTGGTCAGGGTGGCTAGAGATGGGAACGATTATGACGTGGAATGTAGAATGCACGCTTTGATTTTGTCCGGTAAGAGTTAAAGGACAAGAATAGGATACCTAGACGGGGCATTAATTAAAGAAGTTTTCGGTACAGATAGGATAAGGGTACTGTATCTGGAAACGAATTGGAGTATCCAGGGTAATTTGTAAGAATGTTGTTGTGAATTCCACGTTGCACGAGGGAGGTGTATTCGGTGTGCAAGACTGAGTCTCAGTATTTTATAAACCATAGATCCGGGTGTGAAATTTGAGCTTGTGGAAGTATTGATGATATTATAGAGGGTGTATCTATACGTTTTCCGCGGTAGCGAGGTTATATTTTCCTTCATTCGCTATAAAGAGGGTGTTGATATTTTAAAGTTACATCTGGTTTGTCCTACTCATTTGGAATGTGTTATATGTGTATAAATATTTTTGATTGGTCGAAGCGATAGCAGGGAAAATGATTGCCATGTTATCGTATCTCCAGTTCCAGAGTGAAACTAGTTTTTCTATAATATCTCACAAAGATACGGGTTGAGACTTTATAGAGATGGTCTAATATATGTAAGAGTTTTTATTATTTTACATGTTTTATGTTGACTTATCTGCACTCCAAACAAAGTTAAGTAGTAGTGTATCGAAGGGATTCCTTATTAGACACTCCACACATGAACCTTAATGACGTTAGGAGTGGAGAGATGTTACTTTATGTTCGGATCTTGGTTTTGGTGGAATTAGCCGAGATTTATGTGATTGATTAAGGGCTAATAAAAAGTAGATGCGCAGTGAAAAAGCACCGGGGATATTTCTCTCACCAGATATATGTGGTGGAGACAAAGAAAATGGAGTCGGCTGGAGGCTTATGGCCGGGCCTTGATTTGAAGGCAAATGTAAAAGAAATATAGTTTCGATAGAGGGTTTGTGGCACTTGTAGAAAGTAGGCACCCTGATCAGTTAGACGTTTCTTTTCCTCGAAACGGAATGACAGATATAGCAGTGCGTTGGTAGAGTTACGAGATTGGATTTTAGCGGTCCCGATTATGTACCTTAGGCCATTACATTTTGATGACCGATGATGCGAGGTAGTAGTGTAACGAGAGGGTACTTGTTTAAATTTCACTCTGTGAGACGTCCCACGCATGAAACCGAGCAAATGTAGAAATTGAGAAAGGTCTTGGGCCCTAGGGATATAGTTAGTAAAGTACTTATGTAACACCCCGCCTGCCTGGGGAGAGTGAGCGGAGATCTACTCCGATAAAACTAAAATTCAAACCCATAAAACACCAAGGTGTACAGCATCTAAAAACCCACAATAACAAGAGAAACCACTAATCTCAATCTTCAAATTAATACAACAAAATTCTATCGAATAAAATAACTGAAGTAAATCTCCAATGCTCTAGACATCAAAATAAATAAATACAATCTTCCAACTTTTATTAAAAATTCTTCTCAAATAATTCACGCTAAAAAATCAATCCAATTGGTCCATAGCTTCCCAATCCACACTAACCTGCCAACTAAAGAAAATATGGGGAAGTACACAATACGAAAAGAAATATGCTCAACAAATATATGTTAGCGATGAATAAAGCATAACAACACGATTACGAATATTCAAATCAAAATAGAAATCTCAAAGCATTTATCAATAAATTCCTCAACAACACATCAATGGGTCACCAGGCCTCACCCCATCCGCATATGCTTTATCAAGACATAGCCCCAGGAAGCAGGAATTTTGGCGGGTGCCCAACATCTGTGCCACATTAAAATCTCATGACAACGTGCTCAACAACAACATGAATAATACCACACGAATCAAAATAATTCTAACAATTATTTTTCCAGATTTTCAAGAATTTATCAATTCAAATATGAGTTCAATTAAACATGAAATCAAAGGAATAAGCTCTCATGAGATTAAGTAGCATATTGTGTAAAACTCCATACCTTAAAATCATCCGATGAATCGTCACATAAAACTCAGTCTCAAAATCTGATTGCACCATCACGTTCCTTTCGCAAAAATAATCGAATCATGTTCTAGCCCCAACATGAGATAACCCCAAATAGTCCTATTTTAAAAACTTAGAAAAATCAGATCAAAAAATTATTCTAATTGTCAATCTGACTTCAGATTTGGATTGTAGACGAAAAATTGAGTCAGGTATGTGTTTTGAATTATTCTCAAATCTCATTCGAAAGCACTCAAAAAGAAGATCTAAACATTCCAAATTGGCTCTTCTCATTCCACTCGTTTTTGCCTCTTTGGATTCATTTTTTACCTCTCCTTTTCATCTCCTTTTCCTTATAATCACCCACAATATTCCTTATATAACCCCTATCTCAAACCCTAGCTTGGAGCCTAAGCTAACACATATTACTATATTGCCCTTTAATTCAAAATTATCAACTTTACATATTTAAACCATTACAAAATGTCCAAAAATGATATAAATTTAAATGTTTGGTTCGATTTCAAACCAAAATAAATTATATTATCCCCGATGAATAAAATAATAATATTACTAAAATCTCATACAATATTCGTAAATAAAGCCCTCAAAATAATGGGGTATTACATACCACTTGTGACACCCCGCCCAATTAAATATTGGGTGATCAGACCTTTATAAAATTTATAACAGAATGTTCTGTTGGTTCATTCTTAGCATCACTGTCGAAAACTTAAATCCAATTAATTACCTAGCATTTAATTAAGCTAGTGTCAAAATATTTTCCAATTAAACTTGAAACCAATTAATTCAATAAATTTCTGAACATGTAATTATAAACCATACACAAGAATTGAATGCTGATAGAATCAATTACTGAATAATTAAGACTGGGTAAAACCTTCCAGTTCAAAGTCACAAACCAAACCATAATAAATACTCAAACCAACTGAAAATAACTACAAAGGATACTGAGTATAACTCTGCTAATGAGAATGGGCGACACATGCCCGAACTAAAATATCTGAACTAGGATCTGAATGAAATGAGAGAAGCGTATAATCTCAATGACCCACAACTTTCACAATAGCTGCAGCTCGACAAACCATCCAAGTATCTAGAACCGGTATCCCTGTGGCTGGGCACCTGTACTAATACACACACACACACACACACACACACATATATATATATATATATATATATATATATATATATATATATATATATATATATATATATATATATATATATAGTAAAAGAGAGAAGAGATGCAAGAGACGGGTCAGAGCCCGATGTTTTAAAATATTTATTAGCAAGTATTTAAAACTGCATTAAAGCAAGTATTATATGCATGTTAGTTCAAACTCTCACATGAGAATCTCACATCTTAACTATTGTGCATGCAAAACGCACATCTAATCCATCCTAGCCATCTGACACACTTCTAACTAGGAAAAGGCTTATCCTTCTATTTATCCCTCGTAGTAGTATTCCGTATTGGACCTCGACATTTATCTTTTTAAATAAGTTTTATCACACTAAAGTGAAGTATTTACTATTTACATTACTGAATATTTCACTATCTTATTAATATATAATTATCTCATTTTAGATATACCAAAAGCATACATATATTCCTGTCGTATTGTGTCATTCCCCATATTTTCTTTAGTTGGCAGGTCAGTGTTGATTGGGACGCTATGGACCAATTGGATTGATTTTTTAGCGTGGATTATTTGAGAAGAATTTTTAATAAAAGTTGGAAGATTGTATTTATTTATTTTGATGTATAGAGCATTAGAGATTTACTTTAGTTGTTTTATTCGAGATAATTTTGTTGTATTAATTTGAAGATTGAGGTTAGTGGTTTCTCTTGTTATTGTAGGTTTTTAGATGCCCTATACCTGGTTATTTGTGGAATTGTTTAGGTTTATCGCAGTAGCACTCCGTTTGCTCTCCCTGGGCGGGGGGGGGGGGGGGGGGGGTGGTGTTACAACTTATTTGGCATGTGTAGGAAACACATCGACCTTAGGATTATTAGGAAGTAAGGCCCGTGGGGCATGTGACACTGTTGTAGGGAGGTTGTAGTGAGTTAATGTGACACCCCGACTAATTAAATACCGGGTAGCTACTCCTTTATTAAATTAATTCAAAATGCCAAGTTGGCTCAGTTAATAGCATCACTGTCGAAAACCTTTTAAAGATTACTAACCACCTAGTATATAAAAAGTAAGTTGCCAATTTTTAAATTAAGTCTGATTAACATGCAACAAGAGTAATGAAGAAATAAATAACACCATTCACCATACTGAAGTAAAACGAATAATCATCACATAGTGTAAATAAAGTTTGGAGGAAAACTCCTCACTACAATCCCATAACTGAAATGAATAACCGAATACTGAAATAATACATGCTAAAGTCTGAGAACTGAAATGTAAAAGATGTCTCTAAATAGGGATGGGCAACATGCCCTACAACTGATGGATAGTGACTCTGGAATCCAAAAGATAGAAGCGTCTACATGCAAATCCCTGTAGCTTCCACAAATAGCTACAGCTCGTCACCTGAATGAGTATCCTATGCTTGGTGTCCCTGTGGCTGGGCACCTAAAATGGTTTTACAAGAAAAAGATTTGAAAAGCAAACGGGTCAGAGCCCGAATGTGGAGTTATATTTTAAAAACCTGCAAGTGCTTTAAAAACATTTAAAACATTAAATGCAAAGTACATGTTAGGACGTACACTCACATGATATCTCACCTCTCGTCTAACTGTGCACTCCTAACGTAAGTACCCATCTACAAAGATATAAACCACTAGCTAAGTGACATCATAACCAACTAGACTGTAATAGTTCCTACCCTTGTTACCCGGTCCTATTAACATATAACGCTCGTAATTAGATAGGGATTTAATGTAAACTCAGATGCTCAATATGCAATATATTTCTCTATCAGCTATCTCATTATGTTTCTCGAAACAATACCGTAATTATTTATACAACATTAACATGAATGTTCTCATTAATTAAGTGTATATTATTCACATCATAAATATACAATACAAGCACCCCGAGAACTAAGCTACGGTGCACACATACTCTGCTATCCATCCCGGTACATCACGTACATAAGGATCACATATTCCGAATCTCTCAGGAATAGTTCAGATAACACAAATCACAAATAGTGGAGGCGAACACAGTCACATCACATGGGTCACGTACATACCTACGCTCCCACGATCAGCGGACTTATTAATATCCCAATAAGTCTTTCTATGACCTATGTTCATCGAGGTACCAGTCTATATCCCCCCCGTAGGCACACAAGGATTAGAGGGTCCTAAGCGAACGCAATCTCCCGTGATAGCAAGTATGGTAGGTATGTCATACACACAATTCATATACCAATACTAAGTAAACACACGTCTTAGTAATACCGTATTTTAATCGTAGTACATATTGCACTCTCGTACTAAATATAATTATTACAATTTGTACTATACCGGATTGTAATCATACTCGCCATAATTTCTCACGTCGTAGTAGACACTCATGTCTCAACCCAAACCGTCCATGTAATACAACTCTCGTATGTACATTCCTTCTCATAATACCCAAATGTCCCAATTCTATCATTACTACACCTACGGAATGATATCTATATCCTCGAATAAGTTTACGAAACTCCAAAAATCAAAATAGTCCAAAATGACCCAAACTGCCAGCTCGTTAGAAGTATCGTTCGAACGAGACTGTTCGAACGAGTTTGGACTGTCAGCTCATTAGAAGTCTCGTTCGAACGAGATCCAGTTCGTTCGAACGAACTGTCCCTTCTAACGATATCTCGTTCGAACGAGATGTCGAATGAAATCCCTACTCGTTAGCAACGACTGGTCAACTCGTTAGAAGCTCGTTCGAACGAGTTCGTTCGAACAACCTGGGGACTGCTTCTAACGACTGACCAGTTTCGGCCCAGATTTTTCCCCAATTCGTTTTTCATCCATTTTAACACCTCAAATCTTCTAAACTAAGTCCCAATCAATCGTTTAAAGGTCTATAATCAATACTAAACATATATAGTCACATCCTAACATGTTTTTAAGGGATCAATCCATCCTAACATCAATTAAATTTACAAATTTCTACACTTTTTCCCAATATCTCAAGAACATGAACCCTAACTTTATATCATCATGAAATCCCAGAATTTAATTCGTTTTAATTTCTCCTAATCACAGTTATTATGAGAGAAATTATCTACCTATCATACTACATGCAATTCTCTTCAAAATTTTCAAGTTCTAAACTCCAACTACATGGGTTTTCATTTAATCTTTCAAGAACAATCAAAATTCTTCAATTTCTATCATGGAAAAGACATTCTCCGAATTTAAATGGAATAAAGTCACTTGCCTTGGTTTGATTTCTAATTTTGGTGTAGGTTTGATGAAGTTTTCTGCAGAAATTCCTCTCTCCAAGCTCCTTCTCCAATGGTGGCTTAAGGTGGCTAGGGTTTGATTTGGGGAACTTAGAAAACCTAAATGATAACCTATGTAGCCTTCTAGGTTAATATGTGTTGGTTATGGGCTTAGTGGGTCAAATCCACATCAGATTTAATTAACCAATTTTCGTCACTTTTAATTCCTCAAAATGTAAAATTACCAAAATACCCTTTAAGTTGCCGGTTTGGCCTAAAAATACCCCGGAATCCAAACTACACCCCCGGGTAGTGTTTTCTGACTATCTCGACCCTTCCGGACGCGTTGGCGCACTCAAAACGACCATACGGTTTATAGATTTTAAATTCACTTTTATTATCAAAATATTACACCGTGACGCAGCGGTCCCACGCGTCTCAATAAAATTTCCAAATTGCCGTATATAAATCTCACGACAAATTTCATAATTTCAAATTCATATATAATCATATATGCACATAATCAAATACCAACTCACATCTCGTAAGTATTTATAACCCGTATTAATTTCCAATTAATACGCATTTAATTAATTAATCCCAAAAAATAAATATAGTCAAAAGTACGGGGTATTACAGTTAAACACGAGAAGGTTTGTGGGTTAACTTTAAGAAGGATTGGGTCCTCAGGAATAAGGATTATATAATATTGAGTAATTCGGGACACCAGGCAGAAAAGAATATGAGGCCCATCTTTAGAAAGAGTATTATGTCAATAACCTAGCTTTCGGTGAGCTAAAGGATGAGTTGACTTCTACTCCTGTACTCGCGTTTCCCCAAGTTCAAGAGTGGACTGTTTGGTCTCTACGGATGCATCTCTAGCAGGATTGGGAGGTGTGTTAATACTTGAGCATGGGGCCATTGTTTTTGCATCTCACAAGCTTAAGCCCTGTGAAAGGTATTATCCCACACATGATTTATAGTTCATCGCGATAATGTTCGCCTTAAAGATATGGAGGCACTACCTCCTGGGCAAGAATTTAGTCCTTTTTATGGACCACAAGTTGTGACAGAGTCGGTGGTTAACGTTGGTAAAGGACTATAAATTCGATGTTGATTCTCACCCAAGAAAAAGGCAAATGTAGTAGTGGATAAGCTAGGTAGAAAACCCGTGGGGGAGACTAGCTAAGTCGTGGAAATCCAAGTAGAACGAGCTTAACCAGGAGGACACTATAGCAAGAGCATTTATGTTAGTGTTGACCACTACACCTATAAGTGTAATGAGAGTGGTGGAAGCGTAAGGAAGGGACATTTATGAGTTTATCTCCCAATACGCCACTTATCACTTGGTGAATATAAATCACCAATAATCAGCGGGATCGTTGTAATAGTTAGAGTACCAGTGTAGATAAGGAAGGGTATATCCATGGATATTCTCACTGAATTGCCGGCATCACAACGGTCATGATCCTATTTGGGTAATTATCGATCATTTGACCAAATCCCTACACTCCCTGCCAATATGGACGGACTATTTAAGGCAGGCTACACCGAGATCTTTATTGCGGAGTTGTGAAACTTTATGAGGTGCCTATCAATATAGTTTTGGATTGAGACTAGACTTTTGTATCAAATTTTTGGTGAAGTTTCCATGAGGTAATGGAAAACCAAATTAAAGTCGAGTACATCCTACCACCCGCAAATGGATGAACAAACGGAGAGAGTTAACCAAATGTTGGAAGGAATACTTCATATGTGAGTATTTGACTTTAGGAAGGATGGGGGCAATATCTTTTATGGGTTTAATTTGCATACAATAATTTATACCGTTTCACTATAGGCATGGAACCGTATGTGGCTTTGTGTAGCCAGCCACGTAGTTTGCCTGCTTGTTGGTTAGAAATAGGAGATAATAAGCTCTTTGGACCTGAAATGGTCAAGGAATACTTATTTGAAGATTGAGCTCATTTGAGCCACATACTTTGAAGGTCTATGCCGACGGAATTAGAGGTTATGTAGTATTGGAGGTAGGGGATCAAATTTTGTTGCGGGTATTCCCGAGTAATGGTATAACGTGATTCAAAAGGAAAGGCAACTTGTGCCGTGTTATGTAGGCATTTTTTTTCTCCCGTTGTTGTAAAGGTAGGGCCGATAGATTCATATGAGGAACAACCGGATGCTATTTTAGATAACGAAGAGTATAGACTAAGATCTAAAATGGTACTCTTGGTACAAGTCCCGTGGGTACACCACAATGACAAGAAATTTACTTGGCAGAGAGAAAAGGATATTGGAGAGATGTAATCATTGTTTTTTATGATGTAGGCCTGAATTTTGAGGGAAAAATTCCCTTATAAGGGGGGGGGGGGGGGGGGGGAGGGGGGGGGGGAGTATGTAACAACCCAGATTTTTGAGTAATTATTTTTATATAAAATTTTCCTTATGGGATAACAATATAAAATAATTGAAGTTGAGTTGAATATTATTTCAAGTGATTTAAGAAATAATATTTATTGAGTTTCGCATATATACTGTTAAGTGAGCGTAAATAGCCTCATATTGTGTTTTACTGCGTCGTTGTGCTTAAGCGACAATTATGACTTATATTCCATTTGGATCATTGCTAATGATTTAATAGGACATTGGAACATAAAATATTGTTCGATATTTTGGATGCCAATTTAGATGATACGGTTAGTCCAAAAATGGTTGAGATGGTCAAAATAAGTTCCAAGTTGTATTTTTGAGTTCTGTGGACTTTTGACCGTTATGATTTAATTATGTTGTTACGAGCCATTTTAATTGTGTAGTAAAATTTAAATGAGTAGACTTAATGCAATTGGGTATATTAGTCTTGCAAATTCATTTATTTCTCATTTGAGGTTTCTAAACCTAAGAGAGTTAGAGAGAGAGAGAGAGAGAGAGAGAGAGAGAGAGAGAGAGAGAGAGAAGAGAGAGCTTGGGAGAAAATGAAGAGAAAAGAGAGAATTAGAGATTTGGATCTTTGAATCGTTGCTTCGGGAAGAGAATCCGAGACTACAAACTTGAGGCAAGTTTCTTACTTGCAAATATATGATTTAGTGTGAGTAATTTGTATATATAGTTATGTTTTTGAGATATAAACCATTTATGGGTTTTGGGGATTAAACCCTTAATCTTTGATTTAAATATGATTTGAGATGAATTTACTAGTTAGTAGTTGTGTAGGAATGATTTGGTGGAATTATTAGTTATTGATGTTGAAGGAAGTTGAAGAATTAGGTTTTGGGGATTTTAAGGTTCATGCAACCCGTAGCCATAATTGGGCATTTCTGCCAGGCCAAATCGATTCACCTCCCAAGAAAATCGATTCGCCTATAAGGGAGGCTAAAGGTCGGGGGATCCGAATCGATTTGGATTAAGTATGAATCGATTCGGGCTGAGAGAGGAGGTTGGTTTTCTCGATCGAATTGATTCGTTTTTGGGAGAATCGATTCGGCCCTGGGCGAATCGATTCGACCCTAGGCGAATCTATTCAGAAACCCTACTGTTTTAGTATAGTTTTATATCATGGTTTCTAGTCCTTTTGTTTTAGGTTTAAGTATTAGGAACCTTCTGATTGGAAGTTATGGTTCTATATTAGGGGGACTAATACCGTAGATTAGTGTGGGGATAATGGGGCTTATTACGGGGGTTATTCAATAGAAGTTAGTGTCATTTTCATCTAGGAAACTAGCCTAGGAATAAGGGAAGTAGGATGGTATGGTCTAGGATTATTGTAGACTAGTGTGAGGTTAATTTTACCTTATAGCCTATGTTGTTAAAAACATATGACTTTGCGAATAAGAAATACATATTTTAAATTGGCACATATTGTTAAGTATATATGATTTTTAGAATGTAAAATGTGAATGTTTTAAATGGGAAAAACTTGTAAATGATAATTTTCATATACACACCTCTCTAAATGCTATCATAGGGGAAGTTACGTGTATGAGGTGAAGTCCCTTGGCTAGTGAATGCAGGGTGAATATAGTCCTCGGTCATAGGACCGATTATTATATATTGTGTGATTATTATTTGCAGTGAGGTAATTTCGGGTGTGGTTATGACTCACTGTTGAAGGTATATGGCCACTTCCCAACGTCACACTATGTAGGATGCCCAGGTTGTCTTGGTAATAGGCCCTAGAAGATGATAGTTATTTAGGGACGCATCCAGTGGGGGAACCGAGAATGATGGTCTTAGAATCATTATATGATGTGTTTATAACTATTCTTAGTAAAGTGGAACTTGAAATGATGGTGAAGCATTTTGTAAGATGAATTGCTGTGAATATGTTTCCTAAAGAGAAATGGAACTGTGCACTTAAGTTGTGTAAAACTGAAAACAAAATCTGAGTAAGTAAACCAAGTTATATTCTATTGCATAAAGGTATACTCCTCTTCGTAAGATAAGCATGATTATAGAATCTAGCTAATGATCTTCAGTGAAACATGTAGTTTATTTATAATGATCTAATGCGATGCTAGGATGTGCATGTAGAGGAGAGGTGAGGACGATTCTTGTATGGAAGAGAGAATCCAACTTGTTTATGATGTTTATCACTCATAATTGTTATGCATTTTATTCACACGTTTATCATATTAAATCGGGCCCCGACCAGTTTATATTTCTGTTTCTTATGTGGTACGCCGCAAGGGCGCCCGATATAATCCTTCCTTCTCAGCGTTAGGGAGCTACAACATTTTTGCGGATGTTGTAGGATTTTTGGTTTTAGACGCATTCATCTTTTCTATACTCTAGTTACGATCATTCTGGTCATTCGGGCGTGCTGCCCAAGATTTATACTTAGTTATATACTGTGCTATTTATTTGAAATACTTGGTGTAGCTTTTGTATTGTTCTGTTAACCGATAGCTTATTCGGTTATTATGTTATATAGTATCGTTGATCTTATGTCTTTCTTTATTTGTATCCACCTTCTTTTAAATTGTATTGTCTAAATACTTTTCTTTTAACTTACAAAAATTTAATTTGTCGTCCGTTTTCTAAAATAATTGGTGGCTATCTCATATTTTATTTGAACTTCAGTGATAATAAGAATGTACCATCTATGATTCCTGTATATTATTGTAGTATTGGGCTGGCCACCTCTTATTTTAATAAGCGGGGTGTCACAATTAACACGAGATCATAATGCCAAAATCCCAGATTTTACCTCTAACACTAGAGTCCATCTAAACCCAATTTGATCCTATTTACTCATCTAATCATTCTCAAATTTAAGGGATTAATACATGTATTAAAATCTTCAAAATAGAAATCCTATAACATGGATTCTAAGGTTCAATTCCCAATTCACACGATACCAATTTCGAGTTTGTCACCAAATCTTAAAACCATTATTTTCAGATTTGTTCTAAGACTCATAAAATTTATTCTAATTAGTCAAAATCATCCACTTATTTAATTGACTCAGAATTGTAATGAAAAAATGCATAGATGAATTAAGAAACTTATTTTAATTGATTTAGTAAGAGAATTCTTGCCTTAAACCATCCTTTTGAGTTTCCCTCTCTTGAATCCTGGTTCTCCCTTCCTTCTCTAGCTTTGGTAACCTGTCCTATGGGTGTAGGGATGCTAGGGTTATGTTGTGGTGGATGGAAATAACCTCTTAAGTTGTTAATCAACCTATTGTAATCCCTAATTATAAAGTGTCATTTGTAATACTGATTTAAATAAATGCGCAAATTCCAACCACAAACTTATTTAATTAGAGTCAATTTTTAAACCAAGTTAATTCAGCCCCTAAACATACACTATGTGTGTACGTGTGTCAAACCATCATAAACACAAATATGCTAACTCATAGATTTCAGGTAAAATTCTTGAAGGGCAAAACCTTTTATTTCACTATGAATTAAATCACAATTTACAATCACAATGAAATTTGCAATAAGTTTACCTCAACAAACCACATAGACATGGAACCTAGAATCAGCAATGGATTCCATGCAGAGAACCCACATGAACCACAGTCCAATATTCACCAAAGATCCACACCCAGCGAACCTCAATGACCTTAGTCTTCAGGTGTAGAGATACACTCCCCAAAGATGAACAATAACAAAGTTTTTTTCCTAGGTTCCAAAAGATTCACAACAATAATTGGGAATTTTGTGTGAATAAAAAAGATGCTTGGGACATCAAAAATTGAAGTCTTGATGAGTTTGAACTCTCAAAAATGTTTTCTCAAAAAATTAAGAAAATACGCCATCAAAATTCCTATTTATACAAATCTAAAAAATCAAAGGTGGTGAAAAATTTATCGACAGAGAACCGATTCGGGTAGAATTTCTATCGGTTCGGTTCTTTTTATAAAAACAAACCGGTCTGGGTAAAATGGAATCGATTTGGTCCGATCTTTGCAATTAAAAATTCTTTTATAAAAAAATGCCTCGTTCTACTAAAAACCTTTTAGAAAAATTTCCCAATACTAAAATGAAACTTTTAAGGAATTTGAAACTCAACTTTACCAAAGTTAATCTCGTTGAGGTTTTGTTGAAGATTTCTTGATGTTCGGCTCCTTCTTGACGCGTGTATGATATTGAACTTCTCTAACGGGTGTAGCGGTATACGACATACACTACTGTAACATATGGACATGATAAAAATGTCCTTATACTAATCCCGAGTTACCCATAAACTCCCACTTTGGGGCCCCTAAACAAGCCCGAAGCCATACCAGATTGGCTTTTTAACTCCTTTAATTGTATACTTATTCCACGAGTTTAATCTTAGATGTCTAAAATACCTAATTGAGTCCTCGAATAATTCTGGAAAGTGCCCAAACCATATCTACTCGAATTACACATTTTCATTATATTGAGACACCACATAACATTAATTTAATTCTCATTCAATTTATTTTCTATGAGTGAACATATTATGCACAATTGGATCAAATAAACATGAAATCACAAACAAATAATTTATTCTCAAATTAAATTCTACCAATTCAATTTTTATTATACCAATTTAATTTATTCATGAATTTATTTTATTAAATTATACCAAAAATGAATTATTACAAAAAATGGGGTATTACAGAGTTCCAAGGTGATGAGGGTGCGACTTGGGAGCATGTATCGGACATGCATGAAAACCACATATAACTATTTTCTTAGCTTGGCTGTTCGAATTTCGAGGACAAAATCTCCTAAGGAGGGGAAAATGTAACACCCGTGCTCGAGATTTGTACGTCATTCCTTGTAATTTGTATGCCCTTGAGCCATGAACCGTATTTAATGCATAGATATTGAATTTGACCTATCCTTGTGGCCTATGTACAATTTAATTTGGTATTTGAAGGGTTAAAGTTACTATGTGGAATTTTGGCTGTTGTTCAAACGAATGGACACGTCGTTCGAATGAGAAAGATCCTATCGTTAGAACGAGGTTCGAATGAACTTGTAACGACTAGGACCTGAATGATTTCCATAATTCTATGGAATCTCATTGGAACACCCTCGTTCGAACGAGGTGTGTTGTTGTCTTAATGAGGGGTAGTTTCCTATTCGAACAAACGGGTGTGTTTCTGCCCTTTTTAGCCACGTTTTACCCTAGTTAGATCCCTCATTGGAACTCTCATTTGAACGAGAAGGATCTCATTGGAACGAGGTCCAAGTCGTTCGAATGACCAGATAAAAATCTGGATTTTATGCACATTTTAATGTGTTGTCATGACGTCATGCATCGGATTTGATGAGATGTCAAGCTCCCAAAGGCTCAGATAAAAATGTAGATTTAACCCTTGGTTAATGGGTTATGCATTTATGGGTTTAGATAGAGATAAGGGGGATGTAGAGGCCATTTTCTAATAAGATTTTGGAGCCCCCTCTCTCTCTCTATGCGTGTGTGTCTGTCTCAGCCACAGTATTCCATTCCCAACCCATTTCCACAATTTTCCAAGGTTTTCCCTTCCACCCAAGCATTTTCCAAGTTTTCTAAACCTTTTCAAGTCTAAAACACCCATTTCAAGTCTAGTTGAGGAAAATGTTGGGTAGAAGAAGCTATTATTGGAGCTCTCTTGAAGAATTTGGAGCTTTTTTTTAGCTTTGGAGTTTTTAGGAACTTTTCAGTCATTCCCTTTAGTTTCTCCTCTTCAAATCCTAGGTAGGGTTTTCCTGTAAATGTTTTCAAGATTAAAAGCTATTAGGATGCATGCTAGAAGAGTTTATTTTTAAATGATGTTTTCTAGTATTTTATTTAAAGTTTTCATGCAAAAATGCTATATTTGAGAAAACTAAGTATAAATGGATTTTTAATGATCAAATGGTATATTTAATCTTAAAATGTTAGGAAATAAGCACAAAAATGTATTCTCGTGCTAAAATAATGTTTTATTGCATATTTAAGTATTTTAGGCTTGAAATCCACTAAAAATTTGTAAAATGTTGTAGTACGTTGAAAAGGGACATTTAATCATGATATATGGGATTAAAAATAGATTTCTTTATGAAAGAAAGAAGTTAGAAATATTAGCCATAAATATGTTATAAAATCACGGTGAAATGAGGAAGAAATGATATTTAATAGAACATATGTGTATGAGGGTAAAGTAGACATTTTAGAGAAAATGTTCTTTATGAGATTAAATATAATTCTTGAATGGAAATATAAAGTAATGGAATTTTCTTGGAGACAAAGGATAAAGTGTGATTTTTGAGCATGAAATGATGATTTGTGATTTCATAATGGAAAAAATGCGATTTTCACAAGGTTTCGGTAAACAAAGGGTAAAAAGATAATTTTGGTAAAATTATAGGGTCCTAGTGGTTGGACTCACTCATTTGACCTTGTCGACCGATTTTGTGAAAAAGCAAATGAATGTATGAAATGACATGAAAATGATGAATGTAAAGGAATAATGAGGATATTGGTAAAAATGTTGAAACCCATTAACAGAGACTCAGATGAGATCGAAAAATAATTTAGAAGGGCGTGGAGCGCTGGGGTAAAAGCCACCAAATACTAGCAAGAGTATATGGTAGTATAGTCCATGGTGTAAATGCCGTTATAATATGCAGTTATTAGATGACTCCGAGAAAAGATAATGAAAGTGAAAATGAATTTGGTTGTGTGTAAGGACGGTAAGTAAGACAACCTAATAAAAACAAATAAAATGGAGACGAAGGAATAAATAAGATTAAATAATATCTAGACCCGAAAAGGTTGGCATAAAATAGTTAGGTGTGAGTGTGAGCACATCGCTCGGATGCATTGAATAATAGTTGTATTAATACTGTCCATGTTGATAAACGTTTTTGGAATTGTTTAAAATACATATTATATGTATAGAATTTTCATTGAAAGTGTACAACTTAGTATATCCCACCATGATGAGCATGCACTCACCCATGCTTTTTATGTTAAAACCCCCACCCCTAGGTTCATCGAGTAGGAGCGTTGGCAAGGCCCCTGAGCGTAATAATCGTCGTTAGAAGCTCTGCTATTATTTTTAAAATTTATATTTGAAACATTGGATTTAGAATATTTTAAAATCATTTTATTCGAGCCTTTGGCCTAGTGATGTAATAATACAGGGATAATCATGATTTATTTCTTATTTATTAAGCATTGTTGGAATCAACGAGTTTTTATAAATAAACCTGGTTAATCAACCTAACTACATAAAGTGGTCACAATTTTTCAAATTAAAACTGGTAATTTGATCCTTATAAAATGGTGCAACTAAAGTGTTTTTCTTAAATAATAGAATTGGACTTTCTCCCTACCCCTTTAACTCCTTGACTTGGTGTGGGTTGACTCGACGATGAAACAAACCCGAGTCAATGCATTATAGCTTGTGGTAGGGACTTAGACTCAGCACCAAAAGATGACGAAGTTGGGTCTTCTAGTTTGATAGGGGTTGTTGGTATGTCCTCTATTGGACGAGCAACGAAACATGTAATGGAACTGTGGTATCCGAGAAAGACTAAAGCAGAGTGAGGATGAGGTTCACCATTCCTCCATTGCATGGACCAGATAATCTTCAGGTCAGAAAAATTGACCTCTGAGATACGAGAAATATCTTTCTTTTTCTTCTTTACAAAACAGAAAGATAAGAAAATGCAATTAATGATAAAATCAAAAAGAGGTCTAAAAAGATGAAAAAACATATGTATGTGTGTGCCTCATCCTCAGGAAGAGGGGAAAATTGTCAATCCCTAAATATCAGACCATGATCCCAGTATTCCTTATTGGAATTAGGCAAATTGACTACAAGGGCTCTGTTGGAGAATCTCGCCTTCAGATAATATATATTCTCATTGGTGATTCCCCAACTATAATAATACAATAACTCCTTTATTCTTATATTAATCCCATACAACTCATTAATACGGATTAATCCCTTTTTCACTCTTTAAGTGTTTGGTGCAACTTGATCCAGGACCACAAAAAAATATTGACAATAACTCTAGAAATAAGCAATTGGGAGAAAATGTGACCCCACATTCAACAATAAAATGATGGGGATCCAGTGATCCTGAAAGCACCTGACAATGCACAAAAGACTATGTGCGAAAGTAAACGATTGTCGATTAAACGCAATTTACCTACGAGTTTTATCGGTTATTCTAGGAAGGACCAATTCAAACTTTTCTTGAATTGTTAACTTTATGAAAACAAATTTAATTTCCACAGTAAAGAAAAAGTCCAAATTATTATCTTTATTAAATCTACGTGACATACAAAATAATAACCTATTCAGTTTTTAGGCAAGTTTCTATTTAGTTAAACCTGCTTTTTTGTGTGAGGTGATATGCGAAAAATGTAAAGCATGCGATATTTATTTCACGTCGCAAAAACCCTTCCCCGAGAAAAACGACGGACTCTCCTAAGAGTCATCCTAGTCTTCTTCCACTAAAATAAAACGACATAGGAATGATTATACAAAAATGAAACAAGACTCAAAGCAAGATATATCAAAACAAGCTATTACCTATCTCGACCAAGCTTCTCTCCGCTCTGGTTGCTCTTCCACAATTATCTTCATAATGCAGCTCTTGTTCACTTTGCTTTCTTCACGTATTAGCCTCCCCTCTAGACTCTTTGGCGCAGGTTGGATCAATTCCTATTGTGTCCTAGTTCTTAGTTAAGTATTTGTGTGCGGTGTTCTATCCTAGATGACACACTCACAATTAAATGGTACAACTGAATGCAATGCAACAAGATATCTTATCTCCTCGATATCACAACAACTCTTATGTTCTATTCTCTTATTTAAATCAACCTTTATTGATTTAAAACAAAGTTCTCAAACTTTACTTTTCTCTTTTCTCAAAAATAGAACAAGTGATTACTAAGTGATATGCACATGTAAAATCCTGAAATTACTTCAAAGACCAAGAAACTATATTCAAAGAATAATATGATATAAAATATATTCAATAAACACACAAAGTCAAATATACACAATTTATTTTTCAGAAAAGAAATATTAGATTAAATCATGTTTTAATCTAAAAACTTATCAAGACTATTTTTACAAATATATCAGATTAGTCCAAAACATTCTCAAACACTCCAAAAAGTAATATTCAATCCAGATATTAAATCTTCTAAAATTATTTGTTACAAAAATCTTAGGTTTAACTTTCTAAACCACAAACAAGATAATCTAAATATTAACAAAATAGTTTTCTGAAAATATGTTTTAAAATAAAATGTTTAAAAACATTCAAGATCTTACAAACAAGATACAAATAGAATATTTACACAAACAAATTAATTTCATGAATCAAGTGTGTGTTGTGTACAAATATTAAATCTAAAGACTGATCTAAATAAAATACACAAAGATGAGAGAAATCACTGGAAAAAATTATATACCCTTGAAAAATCGTAACTATAGATTTAAAATGAGATATGTCCAATCTTCATTTTAATTTTCAACAAAAATCAACCCTTAAAGATGACATAAATTATTCTGGTTTATTCTCTCTTTCTCTCACTAAAACATTTGATAGAGTTTGGCCACAAAAATAATTTTTGCCGGACCCTTAAAAATGAGACCCAAAGGGTTCTATTTGTAGAGTGCACAAGTGCTTGCTGATTGGTGTAAAATAGAGTCACATGGATTACCAAAGATTACACACATAACCATTGATTAAAAATAATCTGATGGTTCATAAAGAAACACAAATGGGTGTATTAAAAATCAGACATGTGTATACACAGATGTTACCAATCCGCATAACAAAAATGTGAACCAAATATTACTGTTGCATATTTTAGAAATACGGTGTCGTTTATACAATAAAATACAAAACCAGCTTTGGATAAAAACAAAAATGTGGGGGGTAGAAATAGTTTTGGACTAAACTAGCGCCGGCTGTACTGCATAAACAAAATGACCGTTTGAAAGTCTATGGGCTAAAAATGATAAGATCTTAATAGACCTTGGGAAATGCAAACATCTATTGGCTAAAGGATAGTACATATATAATATATACAATAAGGTCACAATTCGTCAACAACTAATCACCTACCCGAAATTGATGGGACAATACGGCTAAAGAAGCAGTAGACATGAGACCAAATATTTTCCATCATATTAGTAAACAACCATATATTAAAATAATATACTATATATATAATACACGGATAGAGAGATAATGCCACACATATATATAACAAACATATGTTGTATATATTAAATAATACACGACAACATAAAAAATTCAATTTCAAAAATTAATTCTGGAAACTTTATTCTTTAAAAATATTTAGAGACAAAAATTTATTTTCACAAAAAATATTTATTGTTATAAAAAATTAAAATTAAAATTTTAGAATTTTTTTTATTATGACTAAACCCAACACTATCAAAACAAAATGCAAATGCAACGTGGTGTCGTGTCATACGTGACATAATAAGTCCTATGAGCCATAGAGTATGAAAATTATCTTTTCTGGAATGCCGAATTGAATCGAGAGCTCATTTGATATAGACAATCATAGAGAGCTTGGTGTCGATAGGCGATACACAATCCTAATTACAAAAAATATTTTTTCAAAATTTGAGTCCAACTAGATGAAGGTCTATATAGCTAAAGCACGAAAAACAAAGCCGAGGTGTGCTTTATATAGGTACCTTCAAACTCCCCCATTAGACTAATTTTGACAAAATCCTTGAGTACATCAAATGATATACTAAGGTAAAATAATTCCTAATTATCCTATACAAAAGAGTATCTGAATACCCACCCATCCTAAAAATGAAAAGACTCAACTCATGACGACCGACAAGAATACCTGCAAAACATAAATACACTTTTTTACCGAGAAAGCAAGTTAGTAGCACTTGATCTACCAAAATATTAAAATGACAGAATTAAATGTGCAGGAAATAACAAAACAAAATATGTATGAAGAATATCAACAACACAAGATAAGAATATATACTCAACTCTCCCCCATTTTGGCTAAATTAGACAATGGTAAGAAGAAGAAAATTGTAAGTGTTTATAAACTGCAAAATAAACGTCTCCTACATTAAATATGGCTTTAAGAGATATCGGGTATTTGTAGATATCTTTATCCTAAAACCTCAGAGATTTTGTAAACAAGATGCAGAATAAACACAAGCTAATATTCAAGTACAATATCTCTAATCAAATGTTGAAGTTACTTATAAACAAGAGTTATCAAAAGGCATATAAATAATATTAACAAGTTGAAAATCACAAGTAATAGAAGGAACTAATCTTATTTGTTTATGAGGTTTTTGAGCATTCAACGGATAAGAATATCTATTAGTGTCACGATACTTGGTAACTCCATTTTGAGTCGACTCACCTCCCCCATCCTTGAATAAATCTAAGGGTTTGGCGGTGTTTAAGTCCTTAACCTTCTCGTGAAGAGACTTAATGATTTTTCCACTCTCATAAGCGTCACATACATTAGTTGGGCATTTCTTCAACTTTAAAAAATCCATTTGAGGTCTCAAGTCACAAGTCTTAATCCAAATAGGCAAAGTTTTCAAAGGTTTTTGTGCCATTCGAAATTTAGGATAAATTTATCTTTCAAAAATATTTTCTTGTTAACATGAGGCCTGGACTTATTGAAGAAATAATTCCAAGTATTATTAGTGCGCTGCCTACGAAAATTTGTAAATCGCTTCACATTTTGGTTATGACATATAAAATGAGTACATTTCTTGCGATTACTAAGGCATTACCAGTTTTGGTGACCAAAAATATCACACCTAGTAAAGAATTTACTAGAAGTAGGTAGGTTTGAATGGTAGTGTTTTCCCTCTACATGATTAGCAGATTCATTATGAATAAATGGTTTAGGAGGTCTATAGAGTCTCTTGGAAGGAGGGCAATAATTTGACGTAGACGATCCTACAAAGTTCTCTATGAGATTTTCCATGTCACTTTCATAATCACTTTCAATTAAAACTTTATGGATTTTCCTGTAGTCCACGTATGAATTTTCTTGTAGTCCACGTATAATCTTTCTTCGTAAAGGACTTTCATTTTGAGATGTAAGGATCTATTCTTGCCCCCACCATGGCCCAGGGATCTTGTGATAGGGAAATTCATCTCCCTAGAGACAAGATTTTCCATTCCACCTTTGATGGGGGTCTTTGAGGTTAATGGTCATGGATTTGATGTCAGGGGTGTACCCAAGAACATATCTTCCTTTCTGTTTCATAGCAACAAAAACTTCAGGGGTTACATTTTTATTCTTTCATAGTCTAAACCCGGGCATGTATCCTATTTTTGGATGATTCAGACGGTTACATTATGAATAATCGACTCCTCTTGTATCATGTGAGCTTGCGGGGTGACCCAGATGCCACTGAGGTGGATATTACTGTTGTTATGATGGGTGTCTAAGAGAAGGGTAGTACTAGTGTTGGCAACAATGGATCAACCGTGGTTTCCTTGGATGGTGATGACCTTGGTATGGAATGGGACCTAACTTTTCTGTGACGTGATAAGGGTAATGAACCCATGGAGTGTATCTAGTCCCTCTTGGTTAAGATTTTGAAAATAGTGAGAACGTCGGGTGTTTAAAATTTGAAATTGCATTTTATGGGACCTATTATGAGAGTGAGACCGATGGAACCAAGAACCTATCAATTATTGTTATTGTGGCCATCCCCGATCCTCGTCGCGGGGCGATGGGAGTGAGGGAAGATCTCGGGTCCCGCACGTCCCTCTCGGGAGCGCTTCAACCGACGTCATTGTGTGAGGTGTAAAACCGTAGAGAGATTAGAGTCTTTAGTCTATTTTACTCAAAAAAGACAAAAGAAAAGGGTAAGCCATCCCGAAGGACAACATCCAAAGACATACTGATGCATACCAAACCAAAATGATTCGAAAAGGGTCCGAAGGCTAAGTTACGAAATGGGAAGGTGTTAGGCACCCATTCCGCCCTTACGGTCTCTCATGGATTTTTGCTATTTTCCTTTTATTTTCCCCGCGATATGTGTGCATGTGTATATATATAATGGAGATAGGAATCCTCGACTTGTATCATGGAAGAGATAAAGTGAGTCATCCGTAGGAAGGTATAAAAATAAGATTAGAAAATAGGATTTACACGATTATCCTTACGTTGATCGTTATGATGGAACGATAACGCATGTGTAATAATACTCCACTAAGAACAAATATATGCAGTTATACGTAATCTAAGAGAATTGAATTTAGAGAAAATATAAAATGAGAAAAATAGGAATAGGACTCGAGTCTCGAGTTTTACCCCGAGATGCGTACGTAGCTTGTAGAGGCATCAATGTCCATGTAGTTTCGCATGTAAAATGAGGGGTGGGGTTTATCCCATAAATCCAACCGGGGGCTTCTCTTATTTGTGGGTGTGTGTATGTATAGAAAAAGTGTTTTAGTTGTGAGAAAAATTTGAGAAAAGTGTGAGAATCCCTATTTAGAATTTATGAGCAAACCCTTTTTTTCTTGTTTTTTTGGGTTTTTATTGATATGAAAATAAGAGATGTGCAATATTACTAAATAAAAAGTATATTAGGATGTGTGAGATGAGATAATAAAAGTGCTAAGTAATAAAACAAGTTATTGCGAATTTATGAGAATTTGAAGAGAAAGTTGGACCTTCTTGAAGATCTTGAGATTGATCTTGAATGTTGGAGAGGAACCCTTAGACTTGGATGATGATGGAGGGTAGTGAATTCACCAAGTTTGATGAAAAGGATGATGAAAAGTGAAGGCTGGAAAGGGATTTGGGTGTGGAAATCACCATAACTTTGAGCGAGGTTTTCTAGATTTGCTGGGAGTGATATCTACCAGATTTGGGCTCCTCTTGCAAATGAGGTCAAGGCCTCCTTTTATAAACCCAGGAAATTTCCGATCGGCATAGCCCTGGTCCTGCCTATCGGCAGGTACTGATAGGCAGGGTCTGGAACCTACTGTTTGGTAGTGTCTTTCAGGCCTTTTTAAAAAATCGGTCTCAGAGCGCAAACGCTGATCCGAGTCACGTACGAGGCGGACCATTGGAAAGGTAATTTAGAGACCTTTAAAAGTACTTGGACTATGACCAGGTTTAGGAGCTGACTTCGGGTCAAATGTGGGTCGAAAGCGCTCATTTGTCCTTTGGACGGGAGAAATTCGGACACAAACGGATTGTTTGTCCTTATAGTAAGCCAGAATCATGCACGGGGAAGACCGTTAGAAAGGTTAGGAGATGTACTTCGACATTCCAATGAGTTTGAACCAGTTTGGGGAGTTGAATCGGGTCAACCAGGCACTGGAAGCATTCGGTGACCTTTCAGAGTAAACAAATCGTTTGTCCGTACCATAAGTTAGAATCGCGCACGGGGCAGACCGTTGGAAAGGGGTTTCAGTGACCTTCAAAGATTCATTCAGTATTGGTCGAGCTGAAGAGTTGACTTTGGTCAAATGAAGCCCGAGAGCATCCGTTGGCCTCTAGATCAAATTTTGGGGGAAAATGGGTCGTTTGTCCGCATAGTAAGTCAAAATCGTGCACGGGACGGACCGTTGGAAAGGGGTTTCCGTTCCCTTCAAAGATTCATTCATTCTCAGTCGAGCTAGAGAGTTTGACTTTTTAATCAAAAGGAGCCTGGGAGCGCCCGATGGCTTTTAAGTTAGTACTCGGCGTATGACCTGTGTTTGTAGTGATGAAGGGAGGTGCTAGGGACCTAAGGAGCGTTTAAGGGGTAACATAATGGGGTGTTTATAGAGCCCCTCGACGGGTGAGTTTGGAAAAAATAATAACCGTCGAATAGACACCGCAAGATGCTTTTGAGAGAGGATGACTAATTCAGAGGGTCGAGGCCGATTCTGAGGACCTAAGGGGGAATACTAGGGATGGTTTCGAAGGAAAAGTTTTGCTCAATTCTTAAGGAGGTGCTAGGGATGACCAATTCTACGGGTCGAAGCCAATTTTGAGGGATTAAAAATGAGGGTGATCGATTCTGCGAGGCGAAATCCAATTCTAAAGGCTTGAAGATGAGGGTGACCGATTATGCAAGTTGAAGCCAATTATGCGGGCTTAAAGATGAGATGACCAATTCTACGGGTCGAAGACAATTCAATGGGCTTAAGTAGAGATGATCAATTCTGCGGGTCGAAGCCAATTCTGCGAGCTTAAGTAGTAGATGACCAATTCTGTGCGTCGAAGCCAATTCTGCGAGCTTAAGTTGAGATGACCAATTCTACGGGCTTAAGTAGGAGATGACCAATTCTGTGAGTCGAAGCCAATTCTATGGGCTTAAGATAAGATGACCAATTCTGTGAGTCAAAGACAATTCTAAGGTCTTGAAGACGAGGGTGTCCGATTCTATGGGTCAAAGCCAATTCTGTGCGCTTGAGTGACGATCCAATGTCCGAGGTCAATTCTGACCTAAGAGAGGTGACGACCAAGGGACGAGGTCATTTATAACCTAATAGAGGTTATAATCTAATATCGAGGTTAATTCTGACCTCAGAGTGGTGACGACCAAAAATTGTGGTCAATTCTAACCTAAATGAGGTGAAGATCCAATATCGAGATCAATTCTGACCTAAGAGTGGTGATGATTGAGGACCGAGGTCAATTCTGACCTAACTAAGGTGACGATCCAAGATTGAGGTCAATTATGCCCTAAGAGTGGTGACGATTGAGTACCGAGGTCAATTATGACCTAACTGAGGTGACGATCCAAGACCGAGGTCAATTTTGACCTAAGAGTGGTGTCGATTGAGGGCTGAGGTCAATTCTAACCTAACGAAGGTGACAATCTAATACCGAGATCAATTATGACCTAAGAGTGGTGACGACAGAGGACCGAGGTCCATTCTAACCTAACTGAGGTGACGATCTAAAATTGAGGTCAATTCTGACCTAAGAATGGTGACGAATGAGGATCGAGGTCAATTTTGACCCAAGAGTGGTGACGACCAAGGACTGAGGTCAATTTTGTCCTAACTGAGGTGATGGTCTAAGGCTGAGGTCAATTCTAACCTAAGAGTGGTGACGATCGAGGATCGAGGTCAATTCTGACCTAACTAAGGGGACGATCCAAGATCGAGGTCAATTCTGACCTAAGAGTGGTAAAGACTGAGGACCGAGGTCAATTTTGACCTAACTGAGGTGACAATCCAAGACCGAGGTCAATTCTGACCTAAGAGAGGTGATGATCGAGGACAAAGGTCAATTCTGACCTAACTGACGTGACGATCCAAGACCGAGGTCAATTTTGACCTAACTGAGGATAAAGATTGGATTTTGATTTCGCTGGGGAAAAAGTGCCTTGTGATTTTGATTTGAGCTGGGGAGCTGATTGTTGGGGAGACTTTTGTATCTTTTGGAGACTTCATAGGGGGAACAACCAATTTGATGCTGCAAACTCCGCTGGGGAAGTGATGAGGTGGTCCAGGTATTGGACGTATGGCTTGAGATGTTTTAGACCTTTGTGGTATAAGAGGTGATCCTTATAGATCCTCTGGGGGCTTCACTAGGAGGAGATTCACTTGTCTTTTGAGAGTTCCGCTGGGGAAATAGGGGTTTCTCCTAAGGGAATGTGAAATTTTCTGGGTGAAAAATGTTCTAAATACTTTCTGAGATTTTTAGGAATTTTCTGAGGGTTTTTCAGGATTTTATGGTATTTTTGAGGAATTTCTTTATGAAATTTTAAGGGGGTGCCGGTCGGCATGGTATGAGGGATGCCATTCGGCAGTGGCACGGACTTTTGGACTGCCTCAGGAAGGTAAAGAGGCAGTGCCGATCGGTAGGGTCGGGGTCAGTGCCGATCAGTATGAACCTTGGCATCCTATATAAAGGGGGCGAATTCTCTTCATTTTTCACAGCTTCTTTCTTTCTTTATTTTTGCGATTTCTCTTTGCGAATATTTCTAGCATTTTGATCTATAAGAAATGGCCACTTTTGTGAGCACTGCAGCGTATAGGGAATGGTTGACTATTGATGACTGGGAGAACGTGGAGTGGAGGCTAGGGCGCCTCTTGCTTTGGGGAGTGAGAACTCTTTTGATGCATTCGAGCCGGTTGCGAATGAGTAGACCTTACTGCAGGAGCTATCGCATCATCGCTTTTCGAGGGTGGTGAGCCCTGGCGGTTATGTAAATAACCTGACTTTTGGCATTCTTCTCTTTTCGGTGATTTTTCCTTTTTATTGAATTTTGATAAGGTTTTCCCTTTTTGACAGTCTGACATATCTTTGAAGAACATGCATGCCCCCAAGACGATGGGGCTTAAGGACGTTTGGGAGCATCTTCCACCTGTGGTGCATTAGGTGGTATCATCAATAGGCTTTGGGAGGTTGGCGTGTGCGCAAAATGAGATGCCTCGTTCAACAGAAGTCTTATACGCTCTGGGGGAGATATGGGGGATACTATTCTCACCTTCCATTTTGGTTTTGGGGAGATGACCGTGACTCCCATAGATGAGCAGTAGCTACTGGGGCTGGATTGCGATGGGGAACATATAGAGCTGGATCGTTCTTTGCGGGTGCGGCCGGAGGCGGTGCGTGCGACACTTGGTGACGTAGGGAGGATAGTTTTTGGGGATTCCCTCCGATTGTCCTTACTGAAGGATGTTTTATTGAGCAGGGTGATTGATGTGGAGGAAGGGCTGCAGGTGAGGCAGATGGCCCAGTTGTTCATATTATTGGTGCTAGGAGGTTTCATGGTGGCGTCGAGAGGCGACGTTGTTCATTTGTGGTTTTTACCGTACTTGAGGGTGTTTTCAAACATCCCTTTCTACGATTGGAGGAGTCTGACTTTGGCGACCATTTACTTTTCTCTGGATGTATTTAGCCGGTGCTGCCGATAAACTTTTACTGGAGCCACGTATTTTCTCGAGGTATTCTTTAGTTTGTGCATTTTCTTTTCATGCATTCGCATTTTCCTTATGCGTCTCATTTTGATTGTGAATTCTTGTCTTTGGCAGATATGGTTCTATGAGGTGATTGGGTGCAATACCCAGCTGATTGCTCTGAAGGATGAGTTCGTTGGAGACTTCTATTGATTGTATCGGTGGCGGAAGGCAAATCGTCAGTCGAAGGGATCTCTCTCTCTGGAGGTGGTGCATCAGGTCTTGAATGGCCTGACCAGTGGTAGGGTAAGACTCTTTCCTTTTCAGTCTTGATTTTTTCATATTCTGATTCTGTACTGACTTATTCATGCTTGGGGATTTTTAGGTGACTTTTTATCCTTGGGGGACAGTCGTTCAGGATAGGGGTGACTGGGGTGAATGCGCAGATGAGGCATTTATTGGCGCATGAGTTTGGTCATTCTTGGTACCTAAAGGAGCGAGTGGTTTGACAGATTGTCGAGGAGGAGGTGGTGGTGCCACCTGCACAACCTCCTATGTCTATGAGGTGGGAGTGACTACTATCGGAGGATGCGAGGATCGTGGCTATGATCGGCGAGTCCTACTTGCTGTATAATGATATGGTCATGTCGTATGACTATATGGACTTCGTTATGAGATGGTTGATGGCGCCCAACATATATGATGCCTTGCCTTTCCCACGTACGGATTCGAGTCGGGCGATGGGGTCCTCCCACAGTGACATCTGTGGTGGTGGCAACCTCAGAGGTTCCTTTCGTGCAGTTGCATACCCCTTCGTACAACATTCGACGGGCTGATGGAGGGATGGTGTCTATGATGCACTTCCCTGATGCGATGGATCCAGATGAATTGGTCCTGACAGAGGAGGTCATTCATCCTGCGATATACCTTTACGTTCTTCTCTTTGTTTTAAGTTTCTGTTTTGATCCTTTTTGATTTAATACTGATTTTGACTTTTATTTGCAGCAAGTCCGAGTGTCGACCACCTGGCTGAGGGACATCAGAGACTAGATATCTTCGGCGACTGCCCATATTTGAGATGCGGTCCCAGTTCCTTCTTACTTGGTTCCGTCTACTTCATCCGTGGAGGACTCTGGCTCGGGTAGTGGTGGTGCGTCGTCTCGTCGCAGGGGAAAGAGAGCACATCACAGGGGTGGAAGCTCTTAAAGAGAGAGGTTAAGGGAGAGAATGTGGGTTCGAGTTGAGTCCCGTTATGTTTTCTTTTTTTTCTTCTTTTCCTGCAAAATTGATGTAACATAGAACACAAATATATGCAATGCAATGGAGTTTTTTTATTATCTTTTGTAAATGGTGAATGAATGCATGCACATGCGCTTTTTACGTTGCTGCTGAGACCGTAAAAAGAGATATTTTTGGGATTTTTTGAAGAAATGAGAAATTATATAAGGGTGGAAGGGAGACATTTGAAATTTTGTCGAGAATATCAATTTATTTCTATTGAGTTTTTTATTTTGACAAAAGAGGAAAAAGGGAATTTTCCAAAAATGGGGGGTTGTCGATCGGCAAGCACATTTCTCTGCCTATCGGCAGTCAAGTCCAGTCCCATCAATTCAAAGCTTTAATTGGTACCCTCTTCAGCCTTTGGTGCTTTGTGGGGTAGGATTTCCTTCGATTTTTGCAGGGATTATGTCTCTTGTGAGGGTTCTCAAGTATAAAATAGGGGTAGGGGTGGAGTGTTTTCATCACACCTTCACATTCTTACTTACTTGCCTACTATCTCTTAGTATTGGAAGATGGCTCTCCCTAGTAGCATTGAGTTTACTAACTACCTCGAAGCCTTGGAAGCAATGTGCTCTTATAATGTCGACTACGATGCTTTTAATATGCATCGAGTTTCTTTGTAGCGCAATTGGCCCATTGAGTGGAACATGTTGATGGCGGCGGTACAATTTTGGTACCGCGAAGACCTTATATTCCGCTTTGGGTTGGATGAAGTTTGTCCTACCTACGACGAATTTTCATCCCTGCTGGGGATAAATCCTAGCGTTGCTGCGGCTCTGCCTGAATTTTCTCATTCTCCCAGAGATTTGTTGGCTATATTAAATAATAAAAAATAGAGAAAATTTTGAAATATTTTCTTTACTTAAGATTTGTATCTCAGAAATCCGACCAGATTACTGGTTGCTGGAGTAATGATCTCCCTCCCAGCGGTGTTGCATTCCGTACATTTATGGGAAGTAGGTGATACTGGCTATGCTAGAGCCGTTGATCTGGGTTTAGTTTCAAAATTGCTGCTAGTGACTGGGGAATTACTCGTGGATCCGTAACTTACAGCCATTACTTCATGGATGTCATACCATCGCAATCCTGCGGCGGTAATACTGGCAGAGACCTTGAATGGTTTGGATGCCTGGCGAGAAGGTCGTTCTGACTTCCTACGAGGTAGCCCGTGATGCTATTCATGTGGTTGTCTCAAAGACTCCACCGGGTGACTCTTCCAGAATATCCTTTGTCGGTTGTACCCAACTTCTTTTCGCATTACTTCTTTAGCGTTGGCTGGGATATTGAGAGATGGGAGAATTAGCTTGTGGAACATGGGGCTCAGTATCTGTACTGGTCAGTGCCTTGGTGGGGACAGTTTCTGCCTATTCTGGATCTAGGAGAATACCCGTATCTACGGCTGGTTAGTCTCAATCAAACCTCTTTTTATTTCCCTTGGCGTCTTCTCCACCAATTTGGCTAGGCACAAGTCATGCCACCTCAGACACTAAATTTCTTTTCGGTAGAAGATTTGACCGAGCGTCTGCGCATGCGTCTTGGCTCTCTGTGGGAGAGTCGACGTCCGTCGACCCGTCCCTCTCAGTCTATTGGGAGAGTTTGGGATATCCCTGGGGATTATATGAAGTAGTTAGCAAGATGTTGGCAATGGAGACTGGACAAAAGTGACTTGTTTCTTTTAACACCATGGAAGGAGGTGTTGTGGTTTTTTCGAAGCTGGTTTGAGCTTATCGGCCATGGAGTGTATGCGGCACTCTGTTCAGGTAGGGGAAACTTAGTGACCCCAGGGTGTAGATGATGATGATGGAGCAGGCTCCTCTAGTAGTTATGGATAAGACTCCTGGAGATTTTATTGTGTAATGGGGGATAAATGTGGGGATTTTATTTGGCTTTTTTAGGAGGGTAGGGGGAAGGGAGTTATCCATTTCTTTTCTTATGTAATCTGTACCGTAATTTCTTATTAGTGAAATAAATAAGTTTCTGATCATCCAGCTGTGCCTTTCGATGAATTTTGTATTTTTGAATTATCTATACCGATTGCTAAGGCATACATAACTCTTTTGTTCAAATATATGTTACAATGAACTGTCGTTCTCTGAGGCAAGAAAATAATTAGTTTTTTGTGAAAAGGAAGGGGCCGTGCTCATATAAGATGTATGAGCTGCCTACGTAGCTTTGGGGTTTTTGAATTTTTTGAATTTTGTTTGAAAATGGTTTTTGTAGAGGATCAGGCCCACGTAGTTCTTGGCAGGGGGAAATGAAGAGTTTTTTTAGAATAGAAGGGAGACGAGAAGAGTCGTAGTGCGCCGAGATTTTGGATTAGGGGTAGAATTTCTTGAGACGATCTAGGTTGACTGGACGAGCTATTTCTTCCCTATATAGGTCAATAATCATGGAGGCATCGCCATACAAGATCTTTTTCACAGTGTAGGGGCCGCTCTAATTGGGCTTGAATTTCCCTGATGGGTTCTATTATCTCCTTGAGGGCTAGGTCCCCTTCTCGGACACCGCAGTCCTTGACTCTCGTATTGAATGATCTCTCTATTCAGCGATGGTACCCTTGTATGTGGTATAGAGCATTCAATCTCCTTTCGTCGAGGAGGGTCAGTTCATCAAGACGGCTTTGGCGCCAGTCTTCTTTGTTAACTTTGTTTTCAAGCATGATGCGCAGCGAGGGTATTTCCATCTCCACGGGTAGGAGTGCTTCCATGCCGTAAACTAGAGAGTAAGGGGTAGACCTAGTATAGGTTCGGATAAAGGTTCGATATCCCCAGAGGGTATACGGGATTCGGTCAGCCCAATCTTAACAGCTTTCGATCATCTTACTGATGATGGCTTTGAAGTTCTTATTGGCGACTTTGACTGTACCATTGGTCTGAGGTCGGTAGGGAGAAGATCTATGTCTCTGAATCCCATACTCGTTGACTACTTCTGTGACTTTTCTTCAAAGTGCAAACCGTTATCTGACACTATCTCTTGTGGGAGCCTATATCGGCAGATGATGTTCTTTTTGATGAATTTGGCCACTTTCTTGTTGTTTAGTACTGCATATGACTCGATTTCAACCCATTTGGTGAAGTAATCAATGGCAACTAGGATAAATTCATGCCTATTTGAAGCCTTCGGTGTAACCTTCCCTATAACGTCGATACCTCAGGTGGAGAACGACCGGGGATAAGTCATGTTGTATAATTCACGTGGAGGCAGGTGCTGAAGGTTGAAGAACTGTTGACATTTGAGGCATCTTCGAACATAAGCAGTGCAATCCTGGGTCATGGTGGTCCAGTAGTAGCCTTGTTGGATGATCTTATTGGCAGGCATATGACCGTTCATATGGGGCCCGCATTCCCCACTATGGATCTTCTGCATTATCCTTTCAATGTCAGCCCCTGTGATATAGTGCAGATGGGTTCCATCGAAGTTCCTTTTAAGTAGAGCTTTGTGACAAATGATGTACTGGGAAGCCAGTCTTTGAAGGGTTACTCTATCTTTCTTGTTGGTACCCTCAGGATACCTACCATGCTTGAGAAGGCGCCAGATATCATAGTACCAACAATTCGTTAGCTCGGCATCTTTTGTGGAGACAAGTTCAATATGGTAGCAGTGGGTTGGTTTATCTTGCTTTTGAACTAGGAAGGGGGTCATATTTATTCCTTCGGGCATGTCGACCATGGAGGCTAAGGTAGTAAGAGAATCTACTATGTTATTCTTTGCTCGAGGTAGGTAATGGAAGGTGACATCTTAGAATTGGGAGGCTAGCTCTACTAAGTGGGCATAGAAGGGTTGGAGCGAGGGGACACCAGGCTGTGGTGGCAACAATACCGGGGTTTGGGTCAGATATTAATTGATTTGGTCAAAAACTTCTTGGCAGGACTCGTTCCAGACCTTAGTTGAATCCTTTCAGAGGAGTTTGAAAATAGGTTTGTAGATGAAGGTTTACTGGCTGATGAACCGAATGATGTATTACAACTTTCCAAGGAAAACTTGGACTTCTTTCTCTGTTCGAGGAGGCGGAATCTCAAGTATGGCTTTCATCTTGGCAAGATCTGCTTCTATCCCCTTCTCACTGACCATGAATCCCAAGAGTTTTCCGTTTGTAATGCTGAAGATGCATTTCTGTGGATTGAGTTTCATCTGATATTGTCGCAGTAGTTTGAAGAAATTTCGGAGAGTGGGAACATGACTTTCTCTAGTTTAGGACTTGATAATCATATCATCCACATAGACCTCAACCTTTTTATGAATCAGATCATACAGAATGGTTGTGGCAGCCCTCTGGTAGGTAGCCCCATCATTATTCAGACCAAATGGCATAACAGTGTAGCAAAAGGTTCCCCACGAATTGATGAACGCGGTCTTTTCTTGGTGGTCTAGGGGCACTTTGATTTAGTTGTATCCGGAAAACCCATCGATGAATGACTTAAGAGCATGACTGGCTGTGTTGTCCACGATCATATCGATATTGGGTAACGGATAATCATCCTTTGGAGAGGCTTTGTTCAAGTCCCGGTAGTCTAGACACATCCAAACCTTTCCTCCTAATTTCGACACAGTCACTATGTTGGCTAGCTATATGGGATATTCAATTACACGAATGAAAGCCACGTTCAACTGTTTGACCACCTATTCTTTGACCTTGAGCCACCATTCGGTGCAGAGTTTTCTCAACTTTTGTTTGACCGGCTTATAATTTGGGAGAGTGGGATCTCATGTTGAGCTATTTTGGGATCAATGTCGATCATATGTTTATAGAACCATGCGAATACATCCACAAATTCCTTTAGTAATTCTTCAAGTTGTGCATGATCATGCTCGTCAAGGGTAGCCCGTATCTTAATCTCGCGCAGTTGGCTACTAGAATCGAGGTTAATAACAACAGTCTCTTCTTCATTAACTTGAACGTGGTTATGTTGTTTATTATTAACCTTATTTAGATCAGTTAAGAGTTATATATTTTCAAAATCATCATCATGAAAAGTTTGACTAGAATCCCAACAGTTAATGTAAGGCACAACAAGATACTCAAAATCTTCGTTTATTTCATTGATAGGAAAAATAGCATTGAGAATCTCATTAAAGGAAGTCTCGATTACATTTGAGCAAAGATGGACAAGAGAAGAAGAAAGGGGGAAAACATTGGGATTAAGTGGGATTTCAACAGGTAGAACTGGCGCAGCATGCCAGTTGAGGAGAGGTGTATCAGCATCTTTAATCAGGTGGGATGGATCCAGTGATGTAGTGCCTGAATGAACCATATAGAGTGCCAGCCCCAGTGTCTGTAAGTTGAAGGAATCTTTGGAGTCACTTTCCTCAGTCTCTTTGGTATATTTGATGAGAAGTTGTACTAGGTGTTGGGAATTTTTAGCCCACGGGTAGTTGTCTTAGAAAAAGATCTCCATTCCAGGCTTCCTCTTCTTGTCGGCATGGTCATACCATGGTTCCGTGAAGCCACAAAAGGGGAAATCTTCACCCTTTTTGATGAATATTCCATTGAAGGAGTCTCCTTGGATAGTCTGGATGCAGTCTAGTCTTCTCTTTGATCAAGATTGGTGGATCATTCTGAGCTCTTATTCTGATGGTTGATACCCCAAACCACAAGGAGGGAAAGCTTTCTTCAGTTCAATGGATCAAGTATCCCTTATTGTCTTTGCCCTAGCCCCAGTCCAGGCATGAAGTGCATGTTCCTGAACATCTGAGTCACGTTGATGTTGCCATGAGGGTCATATTCTGGACAAACCCTTTCTTTGAAGTCGTCCCCCGTCGAGAGTAGAAGTGGCGCAACTCAGAATCCTTATAGGAGCATATCATTTGACCCGTGTTATATCTTAAGAATCAGACTGTTGGTGCTTGCACCTTCGGTATTATCGTCGTTGCCCAAAATAGTGATGACTCGCCCCTCGGCGAAGAACTTTAATTTTTGATGGAGTGAGGAAGACACACCCTTGATACTGTGGAGCTAGGGTCATCTGAGCAACAGGTTGAAACAAGCCGGGATGCCAATGACTTAGAATTCAATGACAGGGTTTATAGGTCCAGCCCCTATTACAAGTTTTATGGATCCCATCACCTCTCGACGGGTATTATCGTAGGCACGTACATCAGCGGAGGTTGGAGCGAGGTCTCTTTATTTCAATCCTAAGCACCTGAAGGTTCTTAGTGGGCAGGCATTCAAGGCAGATCCATTATCGACAAGAGAGAGTGGCACGACCTTCCCCATAACTTCTACGGAGATGTTGAGTGCATGATTATGGTTTTGCCGAATTCTGGGGAATTATTCTTCGGAAAAGGATAGCATTCCAGTAGATGTCAAGGGTCCGACCAAATTTATCGCTTCTTTCGGTGTGGTAGAAGAAGGAACTGTGGGTCCAGTGAGTAATTTGATCAAATTATTTATGTGTAGTTGGGAAGACATGAAAAGCCTCCATAGGGTAATGTTAGCTTGAGTTTTCTTCAGTTGATCGAGGATTTTGCTCTCCTCGAGGGTCATTTCTGGCATAAGAAGGTTTTCAACGCCCTTCCCTTTGTCATTGGCTGGTGGTAATCTTAGAATATGGTAATGCCTCCTTGATCTGGTCATGTGATTTAATGAAGAAGGGGAGAACATGAATCTTATTTCCTTATCAATCTCGTGATGTTCTGCCACCTTGCTTATTTTTCGAGGATTTCTTTAGATGATATCATCCCACATATGTCGGCTATCGGGCCGATTTTTTCTAAACCTTTCTCCTCATTCGATTATTCAAACTCTTCTCCCCATTCGATGGAAATAATTTTATCTTTCCATGCAAAGTCAATGCATTCCACAACTTCAACGACTTTTTCATACAGGTCTTCCCATTCTGTGGGGATATTTACGGGTGAAGGGACCAAGCGCCCTTGCAGCTTGAAAGTATTAAGTAACTCGGTGATACTGTAAATATCGTTGGTTTGTTTAAATAAATCATCCATAATCTAGATAACATCATCCAGACTGACTTTATCGGTCGGTATTACCCAACTGTCTGACTCTCGGGCCCATTTTCGTGCTTCCAAGAACAATGTAATGAACCTTTGGCAATCAATGACCATCTGTGAGGGAAATTTTAGCCCGAACTCTAGGAGTTGGTTTAACACTTCTGAAAATTCCATGCTTCCATTTTCAGAATTTGTACGGACAGTGATGCATGCTCTGCTAAGGAGTGACAGTGCCTGATCAGAGAGGCTGGTAGGGTGTAGGAGGAAATAAGGGCAAATTTGGAGAGGTTTAGGAGAGTATATGGGTATGTTTTGAGTTGAGGGATCAAATTTCGAGTTCTCTTCTAACAAGATGACATTGGCATGATTTGGGAGTGGGTTGTGAGTAGTATTTGTCTTAGGAGTGGCTGGTGGGGCGATGGTACCCCGATCAATGACATATTGGATTATGTTTCGGAGGTGAAGGCATTGGTTAGTGGTATGGCCAACAGTTTGGTGAAAGGCACAATGAGCATCTGCCTTGAAGGTTCTTGGGAGCGGATTTGGCAATGGACAGGGGTCCAAGGATTTGATAAGGTTTAGGCTTAACAGGGCCTGGTAAACTTTGGAGAGGGGAACATGGAGCTCGGTGTATTATTTTTGGACCGGTATAGGACAACTTTCTGGTACCTATGAGGTGGTTGGTTAAGAGATGTTGTTGATGGTTGAGACTGCGGCACTGACAGGCTTATCATATTTTATGGGGGTGAATTGTCCGGACATTTTCTTTAGTTCATCTTCTGTTTTAGTAAGACCTTCCTCAATTTCTACTCCTTCTTCTTTGAGAGCACGGAAGTGGGGGTAGTATTGTCCTCCCATAGTTTTTCGGACATGGGGTAAGAAGTTCTTCTTCACTATATTGACTTGTTCTTCTTCGGATGGCCGATTGGTCATGGTAGATTCTTTTTCCCTCCATCGGGCTATGAAGTTACTGTCTGATTCCCCAAGGTTTTATTTGAGCATCTCTAAATCACGACGGGTGACCTTGAGCTCTTCGTTGTATTTGTACTGCGACATGAATTCTCGGGCTACATCCTCCCAACTACAAATTTTGGACTCCTCGAGGGATAAAAACCATCGGAGAGCGCTATCCATCAAAGTTTGCTGAAATAATTGGGCCATCACTTCTTCAGAAGCCCCTAGTAGAGTCATGTAATGGTGATAACTGCGAAGATGAACAATCGGGGGTCCACTTCCTCCTAATTTCTCGATGTTTGGCATCTTGAACTTCTCGGGTAACCTCGCTTTAGGATAAGGAGACATGTGGGCGTAGTCCATGTAATTCTCTGAGATTTTGACTGGGTCAAACTTCTTGGTGAGCATCTTGAGATCCTCTTTGACTTTGTTTAACTCTTCCCCTTTCGGATCAATGATCATAGGCAAGTTAGATCCAAGATGGGCAAGGTTTGGCATCGGAAGCTGGGCAGGCGGTGATCCCTTGATAGGAGGGGCACATGGAGCGTGCTGATACTCTTCAGGAACCCAGATAGGCTCGAGTGGACCCATATCACGAGGGAACAGGGCCTCGGGATCTTTAGGAATAGGAACCAAGTTTCGTTGCATCTCTCGGACCTCAGTCTGGAGGTTGTCAATCTTGGATACAAGCTGAGCTAAAACTGTCGTCGGATCCGGCTGCATGACTGGTACTTGATCTGTGTTCTCCATGGAAGGCGGATGGATTCCAAACTCGAACGAAGTAGCAAGGGAACGAACGAAACTCCGGTGTGATTTGACTGAAGACCGAAGCTAATAAGGATCCAGGCCAAGGGCTTGAGATCCACCTGAGAAGGCGTAGCATGGGATTTATTTTTTGAAAGAAAAAAAGAATGACAATATTTTTGAATTTTTTTTTCGAGGTTGAAAGACGAAATATTTTTGGATTTTTGGATTTTTGGTAACGAAGAGAAAAATATTTTTGGATTTTTTGTAAAGAAGGGAGAAATATTTTTGGATTTTTTATAAAGAAGAGAAAAATATTTTTGGATTTTCGGTAACGAATGGAGAAATATTTTTGGAGATGAAACTCAGCATGATTATTTTGATTATTATGTTCTCACTTGTATTAAATTATCCTAAATGCAAAAAAAAATGCCGGATGGGGCCCGAGCCTGGAAAAGTGGGGTTTGTAATATATGCAAAGCTATGGTTGGACTTGTAACCAGGCTCACGGATAGGGTCCCATTTTTAAAAAGCGCAAAAAATCGAGCGTCAGGTCGACCCGGAATTTCGATAGAGTTTTGGGTAGAAATCGGCAATCTAATATGTGTGTCCTAGGCTTGACACCTATATACGGGTATGCAGTTGGTTAGGTGAATCGGAAAGGGTTCCCCCATTTGGCGTGACTTCCACGATATACGTGTTGCTCTTGTGGGCAATCGGTACGTGTGGACAAGCCATTTGATATACCCGAGTGTACGTGAATTGCCTCACCATATACCTCGTGGGGACGTTACGTGTGAGAGAGAATTCGATATACTCGACGTACATGAAAGAATTCCTTGCGATATACCTCCCGTCATGACTTCGATCAAGCAGTACGATGCGGGGGAACAGTTCGATATACATCGAAGGTACTTGACCAATGGAAGGTGAGAGTCATATCTCTTAGGATAACTGCGCCCTGCCGGACCAGCACCAATCACGAAGTGACCCTCCAGTTACTGGGTAAAATTTGGTCAATAACAATGCTCGTTGGTGATGTCATGTGAATCATGCATGATTCTCTTATTAGTATCTTATGATGAGAATGCCTTTCTTGATTATGCCAAACAGGGAGCAAAGTACAAGTACCAATGATACACCAAGTATGAATGGGTGATGCGTGCAACATATGGATATATGTGATCCTAGGTGCACGTGGTGCGAAGTGTACATGGAGAATTTTCTCTAAGTGTGTGAATAGAAGCATAAGTATGGGGGACATATGGAAAAGGGGAACATGAAAAAATTGGGGGAAAACATAAACAAACATAACACCCATGTAAATAGAGTCTAGCCCTCAAGATATAAAGTGTCCCTAGCGGAGTCGCCACTGTGGCCATCCCCGATCCTCACCGTGGGGCGATGGGAGTGAGGGAGGATCTCGGGTCCCACGCATCCCTCTCGGAAGTGCTTCGACCGACGTTATTGGGTGAGGTGTAAAAATGTAGAGAGATTAGAGTCGCCAGTCTATTTTACTCAAAACAGACAAAAGAAAAGGGGAAGCCATCCCGAAGGACAGCATCCAAAGACATACTAATGCATACGAAACCAAAATGATTCGAAAAGGGTTCGGAGGCTAAGTTACAAAATGGTAAGGTGTTAGGCACCCATTCCGCCCTTACGGTCTCTCATGGATTTTTGGTATTTTCCTTTTATTTTCCCCGTGATATGTGTGCATGTGTATATATAATGGAAATAGGAATCCTCGACTTGTATCATGGAAGAGATAAAGCGAGTCATCCGTAGGAAGGTATGAAAATAATATTAGAAAATAGGATTTACGCGATTATCCATACGTTAATCGTTATGATGGAACGATAACGCATGTGGAATAATACTCCACTAAGAACAAATATATGCATATATACGTAATCTAAGAGAATTGAATTTAGAGAAAATATAAAATGAGAAAAATAGGAATAGGACTCGAGTCTCGGGTTTTACCTCGAGATGCCTACGTAGCCTATAAAGGCATCAAAGTCCACTTAGTTTGCATGTAAAATGAGGGGTGGGGTTTATCCCATAAATTCAACTAGGGACTTCTCTTATTTGTGGGTGTGTGTGTGTATAAAAAAAGTGTTTTAGTTGTGCGAAAATTGTGAGAATCCCTATTTGGAATTTATGAGCAAACCCTCTTTTTCTTATTTTTTTGGGTTTTTATTTATACGAAAATAAGATATGTGCAACAATACTAAATAAAAAGTATATTAGGATGTGTGAGATGAGGTAATAAAAGTCCTAAGTAATAAAACAAGTTATTGCGAATTTATGAGAATTTGAAGAGAAAGTTGAGAAAGTTGGACCTTCTTGAAGATCTTGAGCTTGATCTTGATTGTTGGAGAGCATCCCTTAGACTTGGATGATGATGGAGGGTAGTGAACTCACTAAGTTTGATGAAAAGGATGATGAAAAGTGAAGGTTGGAAAGGGATTTAGGTGTGGAAATCACGCTGACTTCGAGAGAGGTTTTCTGGATTTGCTGGGAGTGATATCTACGAGATCTGGGATCCTCTTAAAAATGAAGTCAAGGCCTCCTTTTATAGGCCCCAGGCATTGCCGATCAGCATAGGCCTGGTCCTGCCTATCAGCAGGTGCCGATAGGCAGGGTCTGGAACCTGCTGTTTGGTAGTGTCTTTCAGGCCTTTTTGGAAAATCAGTCGTAGAGCGCAATCCATTGATCCGAATCGCGCAAAGGGTAGACCATTTGAAAGGTAATTCAAAGAGATTTGAAAGTCCTTGGACTACTCCCAAGTTCAGGATCTGACTTTGGGTCAAATTTGGTTCGGAGGCACTCATTAGTCCTTTGGAGGGGAGAAATTCGGACCCAAACGAATCGTTCATCCGCATGGTAAGTCAGAATCGAGCACGTGGTGGATCGTTAGAAAGGTTAGGATATGTACTTAGACATTCCAAAGAGTTTGACCCAGTTTGGGGAGTTAACTTTGGTCAACCGGGCCCTAGAAGCATTCGGTGACCTTTCGAAGTAAAACGGATCATTCGTCAGTACCGTAAGTCAGAATCACACACGGGTTGGACTATTGGAAAGGAGTTTCAGAGCCCTTCAAAGATTCATTCAGTCTCAGTCGAGATGAAGAGTTGACTTTGGTCAAATGGAGCTCGGGAGCATCTGATGGTCTCTAAATTAAGTTTCGAGGGAAAATGGGTCATTCGTCCGCATGGTAAGTCAGAATCGCGCACGAGATGGATCGTTGGAAAGGGGTTTCAGTGCCCTTCGAAGATTCATTCAGTCTCATTCGAGCTGGAGAGTTTGACTTTTTGGTCAAGGTATGACCTGGATTTGTAGTGATGAAGGGAGGTGCTAGGGACCTATGGAGAGTTTAAAAGGTAAAATAATGGGGTGTCTACAGTTATCATTTGACCTAATAGTTATGTAAGAAGGCATACATTATGAGGCAGTATATCTCAAACTGGTAATAGTACGGAAGGGGCATAAGTTGATGGTTGAACCATTGTACACTAGTACCAGGGATATGATCTGTTCATGAGCCTCAATAGTAATGTGTATCTCATATCGGTGATTGCGAACTTACATGGGAAGGTCTTCATCTGAGAAACTAATGTACTATTACATGGTGATAGAACATATGGTAGCCAACATTTCGGTTAGGGTTAGATCCGTAGGAATATAATCTTAAGATAATAAATGGAAGGGGGAGGGTCGGTGTCCCGAGATGTATCTAGAAACTCCCAGATGGTGATGTTAGGTTTTTCAGAGTTTCTCTTAGATCTTATTGTTCTCCATATGATAGGGTATGGTGGTTATTGTGGTGGAACCTACCTCTTAGTTAGTAGGAATTAGAGGAGTGGAGTGACGATTTGACCTAGTGAGGAATTCGACCCATCTGTCTAGGGTGATAATGGGTTTTGCTGAGGTTATAGCTAGCATAAGTGAATCACATTTCGGAACAACAAACACAAAGTCTCACCATACTATATACTATAGCCCAAACATTCCAGTATAATTATTGCTAATGTATCGTGCGTACCATACTTATCTAAAGCTAAGCTTCACACTATCGGTGTGACTATATCATACAGGTATTCTCGATTACCCCACCAATTTTCCATATAATACTTATTAATACTGCCCCACCCATTAACTTGTGGTACATAAGTTTTCTTAGTGCTTCCTTCATATCACTGCCTGACACCACTTGCCATATATCGTAATAGCTCTCAGCTTTAAGTGTTTCCTCAACACATTTAATAATTTAACATTTAAAATCAATGCACTAGTGTTTAGGCATAAATTCTTCCAAATTTATCCCTTTAATTTTGTTATTTTTAGCTCCTAGAGCAACGTAATTGATTTGATTTTATCTCATAATCTTGCTACCGACTTATTCTAACGAGTACACCGAGTTTCTGGTATTTCGTACTAATTTTGCAGGTATTTAATGTCAATAAAGAAATAATGAAACCGAAAGAATCGAGAAAGAAAAGAAGGAAAAGTCAAATGGGCAAAGTTGTACTTTTTACTCGGAATTCGGATGAGGCATCAATCATAAGGTTGAAGAGCTTTCAATTACAAGAACATTGAAAAAAATGGCACCTCAATCGGAGTCCCAGTGTGAAAGTTATGAGAAGTCAAAGATAGAAGAAAAAGTCAAAGAAAGACAGGACTGATCGGGTCAGAAATTAAAAGAACCGATCCGGACAGGACCGATCCGGTCCGAAATTAAAAGAATCGATCTGGACAGGACCGATTCGGATAGGACCGATCCGAAATACAAAGTTCCAATGAGCCCCAGACCGAAGACGGATCGAAGTTGATAAAAAATAAAAGAACCGATCCAGACAGGACCAATCCGGTCAGAAAAGAAAAGAACCGGTCCGGATCCAAGCCAAATCGAACCGGAGGAGCACAGGACGGGTCTGGCTGTCGCAATTTTGTTTTTTCACTCTTCCTCCAATGGAGAGTCCTGGTTAAGCTAAAACTCTTGGAGTCATGTAGGGTATTTTAAACCCGGTTTATTATCATTTTAGGGGACGGAGAATTTATCTAATTTTCCATTCTTTCAGTAGAAAGCCTAGTTTGAAGATTGATTATAATTTTAGTTCCAAGTTTGAAGATTGTTCAGATTTCTGAGATTACAAGTACTTTTAATCGATGCTTTTAATGCTTGGGTAAGATTAGTGGTTAATTTATTTTGTCTAATCGTCTTTCTACATCATTCTATAATTCTTCCTTAGTTTAATTATGATTTGCTACAATTCCAAAATTGTTTTCATTAGTTTCAGCATGTTAGGCTAGATTTTCTAAGGCCGAGATACATGAACCCAGCCTGATGTGGTAGTTGCATGTGTATAAAATTAATTCTCTAAATTTAGTGATTTATTACGACCGTATTGCGTAGTATCGCGATAATTGTAGATCTTTGGATCTCGTTTGCTTCAGGGTAACTGGGATGCTTCAGAATGCAATTCGAGGGTAAATATCGCAATACTGATTTACTTGTCCTCTGATTAACTATGGTGTGGGCTTGAACCTCATATACGTAATGCTTGGGAGTACTAAATTCTGGGTCTAATTAATCATTTAAATTTACGATTAGTATTATACTTGCAATACACTAGGGTTGGGGGATTGTATTCCCGTCCTGTTTTTCTCATCATATAGTTTAAAGTTTTAAATCATTCTTCATCAGTAGTTTAGGTAATTTAGAGTAGTTGCACTTTTTTATAATTTCATAATTGCATCTAGTATAGTTATTCCACAAATCAAATCACTTTTTCTTTTTCCTTTAGAGTCAGAGTTAGGATTTCCTTATCTATCCAACGTCGTTACAACTCTGTTGTTCTATTTACCTGTGGATACGATCCCGACTTACCGGTTTTATTACTAACTCGACATGATAGCACTTGATCCTATAGAGTACGCACTTCTGCGATACTTTTTGAGTCGCATCAAGTTTTTGGCGCCGTTGTCGGGAATTAGGTAGACTTAGGATTAGATCGACTCAATCTAAAACTTTGACCAAAAATTTCCAAAAATCTAAAAACATAAAAAAAATTCAAAAAGCATAAAAATATTTATCATCATCTCTCATAAGTTGTTAATGCAAAATTCTGAACTCACTCCAACTCCCCATAATACTCCAACCCACATTCATGAAAATTCAATAGTTGAGTATGACCGTGATAGCCCTCACACTCCTAACGCTCCATAATTCTGGGTTCCACCTCCCACACCATCACACGCAATCTCAAATAACGCTTCGTTTTCCTTCTTAGGACACACTTCAGAGCACGCCCCGAGCACACCAAGTGAGGATACCGAGTCATTAAGAGAGAGAGAGATGCCGCAACATGGTAGTACAACCACCGATGAGGAAGAGGCCCCATACCGCCCGTTGAGAGAAATCTTATATCCCGAGCACACTGTCGCTCCGGGATTCATTATACTCCCGTATAATGCCGGACAATTTTGTTTTAAAAACGGGATGATCCAGATGTTACCCCATTACTATGGTATGGATTCTGAAAAGCCATATCTCCACATCAGGGAATTTGAGGATGTGTGTGAAACCCTCAATGATCAAACTTGCACATAAGAGGTGATCCGCCTCAAACTCTTCCCATTAACGCTAAAAGATAAGGCTAAGACCTGGCCATGGTCTTTTCCCTTCAAGCTCGATTGCATCTTGGAATGAGTTGCAATCTAAATTTCTCAAGAAATTCTTTCCACCACATCGAACAATCTCCATAAAGGCTCAAATTCAAGATTTTTGACAATTAGAAAACGAGTCGTTCGATCGGTGTTACGAGTGTTTCAATGAGTTAGTTGCTTCATGCCCCCATCATGGATTTGATAAACTACAAATCATTTCCTTCATCCATAATGGGCTGAACATTAATTCCAAGCAACTCGTTGAAACCATGGGTAGTGGTCCATTTATCGACTTAGGCGCCCACGATGCTGAGTTGCACCTAAGGTATGTCACCGAGACTACCCAATCCTAGGATGCATCTGACCCTAGTGCTTAAAGTCGAAATCGTCAAGTGACCACCACTCTATCGGCGTTCGTCTTATTTCACGTAGAAAATAATTCTATGACGAACATTCGACTCGATGTACTTGAGAAAGGAAGAGGACCAATTGGATCTATCCCGGACCCCGTCAAGAAGGTGTGTGTGATTTGTGAGGCGGGTCATTTAACTGAGGAATGCCCGACTATACCCGCATACAAAGTAATGCTTCAAGAGCAACTCAGTGGTATAGGAGGATTCAAGGGTAATTTCGGTGCACCGTACGGAAATTCTTGCAACCCTTCATGGAAAAACCGCCCTGCTTTTAGCTATGGGTAACAACATGCTGCGATGAATCCTAATTCACATGTTTCCCCTCCTCCACCACCACATTTTCAACAAGCTCCACACATGCAAGGCCATGTGCAAGCACCACCACCTCAAGGAACATATATCACTCCACCGCGGAGAACTCTCGAGGATACGATGAACCAATTTATTAATAACCAGACTGCAGCCAATACTAGATATCATCGCCTGATCAGCGACATAAATGTAAATATTTTAAAAATTCAATCATCGTTTAGTATCCAAGAGAAGGGAAAGTTTCCTGCCCAGGGCCAAAGACCTCCCCAAGGTCAAACTATTGTTAGCTCCACATCCCATGACCATCCGGAGCAATGTAGCGGAATTACCACTCTTCGTAGTGGGAGAGTCGTTGATTTATCACCTCCCCCACACGATGTAACCAAAGACAAGGAGATTTCGCTCGGCACGAAAGAGGCCGAAGATGTCCCCTTGAATGAGAGTGATAAAGAAGGCACTAGTGAGCCTGAGGTAATAGTGAAACCACCCACCATGGAACCGTTTCCTCAAAGGTTGATTCCTTCCCATAAAGGAAACCCCCGTGATGAAGTGCTAGACGTGCTAAAGAAAGTAAAGCTAAATTTACCTTTCCTCGATTCCATTAAGAAAATTCCAACTTATGCAAAAGTCATGAAAGACTTGTTAACAATGAAGAGGAAGATGAAGGTAAAGAAAAACGTCTTTCTAGCACAGAAGGTGAGCTCCATCCTACTTAATGATCTCTCGCCAAAATTCAAAGATCTCGGTGCACCCACCATTTCCTGCATCATTGGAGAAAATAAAATTAAAAAAGCCTTACTTCACTTGGGAGCAAGTGTCAATATCCTCCCTTACTCCATCTACAAGAAACTTGATCTGGGCAACTTGAAGCCCACAAAGATCACTCTCCAATTAGCGGATCGAACCATGAAGATCCCACGAATTATAGTTGAGGATGTGATCATCCAAGTGGACACTTTCTACTTCACGATAGACTTTGTTATTTGGGACACGGAGCCCTCCTTCTCCTCGAGCAAACATGTTCCCATAATTCTTGGGTGCCCATTCTTAGCTACGGCTAACGTAATCATCAATACTCGAAATAGGAAAATGAAACTCACTTTTGGGAACATGACTTTAGAGACGAACATCTTCCATATCGCCCAACATATGGAGGAAGAAGATGATCTTCACGTGGTGAGCTTCATAGAAGAGATCGTAGAGGAGTACTTTAAGGAAAATGATTGTGGAGATGCACTAGGGACCTGCTTAGTATTGAGCCATGATATTGAGGGGGTATACACTGAATTGGAGCGAGGAAGGAAGGATTTGGAAACAAAGCAGGAGAGCGATCTTGAGGAGTTCAGCCTAGCGAACTTTAAGAGAGAATTCAGGCAGGTGGATGAGAGCCTTAACGATGAAGTCCAATCTCTATTGGACTCATGTATTCATTTAGGAGAGAGCGAGTAGAAAGATAAAATTAATGAGTTTCTTCATTATGACCATCCACCCATACCACTTGAGGTCCCAAAATCGATTAATGAGAAAAGTTGTGTTTCGTCCGACTTAGAGACCGATCCATGCATCTTAAAAATTAAAAGAAACCTAGGTTTTCCCTCCTAGTTAGCGCACGCAGACCACGCTTTGAGTCAACATCATGAGGATCCCTTTTTGATTAGTCACGACGAGCCTCTCGGCTTTTCCTTTATTTATGGTCGAGGTCCCAACTTATTCCGATTGTTGGCTTATAATCCTAGGACGGGAGAGACGAGGAGATCCTTGAACCCCGTGAGTGGGGTCGGGTGAGTCTGTGGAGAGATGAGAGGTCGTCGCACCCCCGACGCGTATGAGGTGATTTGAATTATTTTTTTGTAGTTTTGAGTCATGTATGAGTGTCAGTTAGTGTCATGCTGCATTTATGTTCTAATTTGTTTGTTTTATTTTTTCACACTTTTAATTCACTTTGAGTTAGATTTTAGCCCGTTTTTCTTGAGGATAATGCAAAAGTCTAAGTTAGGGGGGTCATAAGTGCGTATTTCTAAAACTTCACAAATTTTCAAAAATGCACAGAAATTTCATAAAAAAATCAAAAAAAATTGAAAAACCCAAAAATATTTTTTGTTCAAAATAAATAAAAATTATAATTAAAATTTTTCGAAAATATCATTAAAAGTCGGTTTAAAGTCTCAAGTTGTAAATTCAAAATACACAAAGCTGAAATTGACCAAAGATGGAAATTGAGCGAACATAGACGACTTAACGAATAAGTGTGGAGATTAACAACCTCGGTGAGATTCGAGCCTTTCATTTTTGTGAAATTTATAAATCAATCCGAGTTAATTGTTAACTCAAAGTTTTTTTCAGTTCCTAAAAAGTCGTTGGAGATCTCAATCCTTTAATTTTGATTGATTATGAAAAACGCGTGTGATATTGCTTTGAAAAACGTGCCAAAATTGATCTCTAAACTTAAATTATTGCTATATACTATAGCCCAAACATTCCAGTATAATTATTGCTAATGTCTCGTGCGTACCATACTTATCTGAAGCTTAGCTCCACATTCTCGGTGTGACTATATCATATGGGTATTCTCGATTACCCCACCAATTTTCCATATAATACTTATCAATACTGCCCCACCCATTAACTTGTGGTACATAAGTTTTCTTAGTGCTTCCTTTATATCACTGACTGACACCACTGGCCATATATCGTAATAACTCTCAGCTTTATGTGTTTCCTCTACACATTTAATAGTTTAACATTTAAAATCGATGCACTAGTGATTAGGCATAAATTTTTCCAAATTTATCCCTTTAATTTAGTTACTTTTAGCACCTCGAACAACATAATTGATTTGATTTTATCTCATAATCTTGCTACTGACTTATTCTAACGAGTACACCGAGTTTCTGGTATTTTGTAATAATTTTGCAGGTATTTAATGTCAATAAAGAAAGAAAGAAATTGGAAGAATCGAGAAAGAAAAGAAGGAAAAGTCAAAAGGGAAAAGTTGTAATTTTTACCCAAGATTCGGATGAGGCATCAACTGGAAAGTTGAAGAGCTTTCAATTACAAGAACACTAGAAAAAATGGCACCTCAATCGGAGTCCCTATCTGAAAGTTATGAGCAGTCAAAGATAGAAGAAAAAGTGAAAGAAAGATAGGACCGATCCGGTTATAAATTAAAAGAACCGATCCGGTCAAAAATTAAAAGAACCGATCAAGGCAGGACCGATCTGGAATACAAAGTTCCAGTGAGCCCCAGACCGAAGATGGATCGAAGTTGATGAAAATTAAAAGAACCGATCTGGATAGGACCAATCCGGTCAGAAAAGAAAAGAACGGGTCCGGATCCAATCCAAACCGAATCGGAGGAGGACAGGACCGGTCCGACTGTCGTAATTTTGGTTTTTCACTCTTCCTCCAATGGAGAGTCCTGGTTAAGCTAAAACTCTTGGAGTCTTGTAGGGTATTTAAAACCCGATTTATTATCATTTTAAGGGACGGAGAATTTATCTAATTTTCCATTCTTTCTGTAGAAACCCTAGTTTGAAGATTGATTACAATTTTAGTTCCAAGTTTGAAGGTTGTTCAGATTTTTGTGATCATAAGTACTTTTAATCGATGCTTTTAGTGCTTGGGTAAGATTAGTGGTTAATTTATTCTATCTAATCGTCTTTCTACATCATTCTACAATTCATCCTTAGTTTAATCATGAATTTCTACAATTCCAAAATTATTTTCATTTGTTTCAGCATGTTAGGTCAGATTTTCTAAGGTCGGGATACATGAACCTAGCCTGAAGTGGTAGTTGCATGAGTATAAAATTAATTCTCTAAATTTAATGATTTATTACAATCATATTGCGTAGTATCGCGACAATTATAGATCTTTGGATCTTGTTTGCTTTAGGGTAACAGAGATGCTTCAGAATGCAATTCGAGGGTAAATATCGCAATACTGATTTACTCGCCCTCTGATTAAGTATGGTGGGGGCTTGAACCTCATATACGTAATGCTTGGGAGTACTAAATCCTGGGTCTAATTAATCATTTAAATTTATGATTAGTATTATACCTGCAATACACTAGGGTTGGGGGATTGTATTCCCATCCTGCTTTTCTCATCATATAGTTTAAAGTTTTAAATCATTCTTCATCAGTATTTTAGATTGTTTAGAGTAGTTGCACTTTTTCATAATTTCATAATTGCATCTAGTATAGTTATTCCACAAATCAAATCACTTTTTCTTTTTCCTTTAGAGTCAGAGTTAGGATTTTCTTATTTATCCAACGTCGTTACAACTCTGTTGTCTTATTTCCATGTGGATACGATCCCGACTTACCGAGTTTATTACTAACGCGACAGGCTTGCGCCTGAGCCTAGAGAGTATGCACTTCTAAGAGACATTCTTAGTCGCGTCAACTAGTATCCAACAATGTCTCACTATTCCTAACGTTTATTAAGGTCCATACGTCCCGCAATGAAACCCAAAAGAACTTTTCCCAATGCACTATCTTCTAGCATTGTCGATCATCAAAATTCATTGGTCCGAAGCACATAACTAAGATGTCACAAATCCTGTTACCCGGAACATAAATCAAATCGTCTAGGCCCGTGTTTCTCAAGGAATCACACGATATGATGCTCTCACTATCACTAAGTTCTCAGCACGTGAACAACAATAAGCTAAAAACTCTCCGCTCAACGGTGAATAAATGTACACTATAGTGGTATTAAAAAGACCTCTACTAAAATTGTCTCACATGCGAATCTAGTACTAATAACCTAAAGTGACTCACTTCTTTCATACAAAAGAGATCCCAATCACCCTGGGATAAATTGATGATTTCAATTACCAATACCACATACGGTTCAAATATCCCAACTAAAACTTCTTATAACTGTTGCCCCGACTGGGCATCCCATCCTTACCCCAAAATTCACTATGAATAATGTCCACACATGTTTTCCTTATCTTTATAAATAGGACACCTCACTCTGTCATTCCCCTTCCTCTGTCTCCAATGTCCATGTTGGGGCTATCCTTTTCACGGATGTAGTAGTCTTAACCCTAATAGCTACCCCCGTTGTCCCTTTGGCTCTGCTGGCCCTATGGGACTCCTTACTGGACTTGATGCCCCTAACTGAATCCGCCATCACCTGGTAGGAATTCTATTGACTCAATTATTAAAATGGGTCCTCTACTTGTTATACCCTCCCGTGGTGCCTTATTAGCATTTTTATATCAATTTTTGCCCTTTGGTTAGTTTCTCAAATTCTCTTGGTTCCCTTCTCACGACATTGATGACAATGGTACCTGTCATCCTACCCATATTTCCCCATTCGTGTTGGTATATTAGACCCATGAGTCCATTATTAACTTATAGAACCCTTTGTTTTTTTAATTCTTCGTATCCAGCTAGTCGGGTACGAATTTTTCTAAACATGTCAACTTTCCTTCATGACCGACCACTGTATGGTCCGTCTTGAACAAGTGTTGAAATCTCCTTTGCCTTTCTATTTAAACGGATTATGAGAGGATCTGCGGTCATACTGTACCCCCAAATTCCTCAGTATTCATGGTATCTCTCCATAGTTATGGTGACTTACTCCCATCCCTTCAACATCACTCCTATGAGAAATTTTTTTCCCTTAAATTTAATTCTAGGTGTTACTACACTCCACCCTACTTAATTTCCTTACGATTATATCTTTCCATTGAACAATTACACTCCCCCTCTTTCCTGAATCCTTACAGATGGCTATTTAGAGGAGTTACTCTGACTCCACCCTCTTTACCAACTACGTTGGGTGAGTTTGAAATTTGCACCACCGTTTTCTATAATGGTTCTTAAGGAAACTACAGTGCCCTAGTGATTATCCCAATGTCATCTGCGTGAACAATAACCAATGTGACTTCTATTGCACTCACTGTTCCCAAAATATTCCATGGGTTATACTCACCCTCTTCCCCTGTAGTCCTTCTAACGACCCTCTCTAGTCGTCCCAAATTTGTTCGGTGTGTGAAATCAAACAAAAATCGTATCAGGAGAATGTAAGTCGCATACGTATGGGAACTAAATACAAAAATCCTATAATAAATCTCTATATAAAACAATGCTACACCGAAACGTAATAATCCGCACAGATCCTAAGGACTCTAAAACATGATGCTTTGATACCATCTGTGACACCCCGCCTACTAAAATACCGGGTGTCTAGCCCGTGATCAAAATAAAATGTTGGTCCCAAATGGATCATTCTTAGCATCACTATCGAAAACTTTTTAAAGTTACTAACCAACTAGTAATTTAATTAGATCGGTGCCAAATTTTATCTTTCTTTAATTGACAACATGTGAAAATAAAATACTAATTAAACCATCCACACAAATTCATTACTAAATCCAACACATATGAATAACATAAATAAAGATAATCGAATAAACTATCAGTTCAAAAGTAAAATATAACAGTAATTGAAACCATAACCCGGATACACAAAGTCCAATAAATAACCGAATATTAAATTTGAGGGTGACTTGCCCAAAATGAGTACTGAAGTAAAGATCCTACATTAGGAATAAATGAGAGAAGCGTCTATAGTAAAGTCTTGCAACTTCCACATGAGCTGCAGCGACGCATCCTTGGATAGAATCCTTACACTGGGCATCCCCGTGGATGGACACCTAAAATGTTTTGAAAATGATTTTGACACGGATTAGAGCCCAAGTAAAACATTTTGAAAATATTTAGCAAGCATTTAAATTGCAATAATTTCATATGCATGCACACTGTTCATATTTAAGCTAGTGTCACACTCACTTGAGGTATAACTCACCCCTCTTCTAATGTGCACACCTAATGCTTGCCTGCTAACCTTCCTAGTTAAGATACCCCACCTAACTAGACGTATCACACTTCTTGATGCATACTATCTTGTTGTGCCCATCCGTATGGCCCATACGATACGTTACTGGATTATTTATATCAATTAGCCAATTATGAATTTCAAATTATATTTTTAATCCTCCACTAACTAAGGTTATTTTAGATGTCACACATTTCTAATCAACTAATTATACACTGTTGAATAAGTTATAAGTGTATATTTATCACTTCGTTACATATATACTAATATGGCACCCCTAGGCTGAGCTGCGGTGCATGTATATCATGCTATCATATCCTGATACATCATATACCAAGCACACATATTAGAATAAAATGCCAGTATATATATTTACTATTCTAATTATATATATATATATATATATACAAAATAACACCTCTAGGTCGAGACCTGCAGTGCATGCATACTCTGCTATCAAGTCCCGGTACATCATGCACTATATAAAGGACTATTTGTTCCATATATCACTCGAACCGTTATCATAAATAACACATATGAGAGGCCAATATAGTTCCAAGCCTATGGGATATGCACATACCCACGCACCCATATGACCGTCATCACTATCATTATCACAGATAGCCCGTACCTAGGTTCTATATTCTTAGGCACAAGTAAAAAATCCCCCCAAAGGCTCATCAGGATATAATTGTCTCGACGCGAAAACCTCCCGTGATAGCAAGTAGCGTATGTATGTCATACATATAAGAATTCACGCAATAGGTTTACACACAACCCATATATATATATATATATATATATATCAGTATAGGTACACACATGACCTATAATATATATCCCATACGTAGCATATATACCTCACGTGATATTCTACATATTATTAAATTCTGATTATACTTCTCATCGTATACTTTCGAGTATCCCCCACTACTTGAAGTTTGCCAATTATTCTTTAACGTATTTCAATAAGTAATTTACTCATTACCAACATGTCTAAGCCCTAGGTTCACTCACCTTCACTGTAACTCATTCTCATTCTCATCCTCCGAATTCGTTGCATTTAAATTACATCGATTAATCCGATTAATATCACATTAATTAATTTATTAAAGTAGTTTCACAAAACTACAATTCTTCGAATCACTCATTCGGTCCGTATTTTCACCCTTTAGAATGAATTAAACCAAGTCCCACTATTAGGTAAAACACGCTTTATTAAATTCAACATTCTATAATTTATTATATACATCTATAATATATTAAACCGGCTACTCTGTGCCTAACTCCCGTCGCACTCGCTTAAAAATATCCGATTCATGACCCCGACTCTTAATTATATAATTATTAACTCACATGAATATTTTTATTTCAAGACACTAAGCACATCTCAATCTAGTCCGTATCCTAATTTCACCCGAAATTTCCATACAAACCCGTTCATATATTTTCGAGGGTTGTTCATCCTAAACAGTCTAAATCCGTACCTCGAATTCATTCCTATGCAATTTCAAAGTAAAAATAGTGTTCCTTAATATTTTTCAGAGTCCTACACTCATCTACGGACATCCCTAAATAATCTAGATTTTATTTCTCTCAAAGAATTTCGGTTTCAGACACACTTTCGAAATAAAATCATAACTAATTAAAAAAAATAAAAAAATTACGAAATTGGTGTCCACGCGTTCGTAACAAAAAATTCTATATCCATGTACAAAACGTAGGGTCATTTGAACGAAAACTAGGGTCGTTCAAACGAGATTCAATATCGTTTGAACGACGTCTAATGTCGTTTGAGACACGCTGTTCAATTTCTTCTTCTTCGCTGATCTCTCTTCCGCCATTGTTAACCCATGGGAGCTTCTGTACTGCTTCTCTGAATGTAACTCGATGAAGATAACCTAAAATCCACCTCTAATATGGTTTGTAATCATCATAGTAACCTTAAACATCATCTATTTTCATCAAATGTTATTAAATCCTGAATTGGGTTTTCATGGTTTCATACATTCGTTTTCAAAATTTTGATTTTATAATCCCAAACACTTCATATCTACTACTGGATATCTAATACAATTCGAATTCCAACCTCACTAAATCATAGCACATCATCAATTGCATAATTAATCTACACAATAACCTAAAAATTGTCAAAACCCATTTTATATAATAACTCACTACCAAAAATGAATTTATTTATCACACCCACTATGATATGAATCAAAATACTGCAATTAAATTGACAGAAAGTTTAACTAATTGCCTAGATAAGTTTGTAGAGTCTGATTTCCTTTAATGTAGACAAATATTTGACGAAGAACACTCTCATTTCTTCTTAATTTGGCTCCCAAAACTCTCTCCCAATTCCTTCTTTTTTCTCCTCTGCAGGACTAGGTTTTTTTTGTTGAGTTGTATTTGCCCCAACCTCTCTAATGTAGGTTTTAATTTTTAATCCCGTTTTTGGTCTTATGGGCCAAATTAAAATGGCCCAAACACCCCGTGTGAGCCCGATTATGCCTAAAGATGCCCCGAGACCCAATTACTACCCCTGTGTACTTTTTTTTGACTATTTTGACCCTTCTAGACTCAACCGTGCACTGAGAATCGCCATCCGAGTTACGTAACTAAAATATCCAATTTTAATCTCAAATTACGACACATATATTCTTAAAAGAGATAAACGGAATTAATTTAAATCTTAATTCTCCAAATTAAATAATTTCTCCAAATCAATTTAGAATAAATTCGAATTACCAAATTAAATAAGTTATTTATCTAAAAAAATACAGGGTGTTACACACGGGACCTTGTTCATGTATCTTGATACGATTTCCTGGGGAATAATACCTCCATGTCATAACTCCTCAAACCTGAGGGTTGAGGAGATGGTCTAAGAAATCGAAGATCCCTTTTTCAGGTAGGTCAGTATAGTACGCATGGTTAGGACTGGATGTTGTGGATATTAGAGTATGTTCCAGTTGGCCCAAAAGCAGCGTGTCTTTCATATGGAGAGAGTATGGATCTCAAGATTATTATCTTTGAGGGGTCAATGCCATATGTTTTCTATCCGCATTATGTGGATTGTGCCCAAGGAATAGACTTATGTCTCGAGTTCTTGGAGAAATACTCGGGTGAGTATTCCATGTTGTATCTCATATTCTGACTGAAATGGAACTTAGGTTTTTGCAACCCTCTAGTTCTTACGAGGTTAGTTTTGCCTTTATTTCGAGAGACTTAGATGGTTATATACTCTCTATGACCTGGATTGCTCCTAAGCTTGTCTCCTGATGCAATAACTCTTAGGATGTAGTGTGTTCTCAATCTTTTTCCTTCGTCGTATAACAATTGGTGATGAGCTCGGTATATCTAGGTGACATGATCATTGTCCCAGAGTTGTAGGTCTCTCTCACTCATTTGTACTAGAGGAATCAACTATCTAGGTGTCCGAACGCGAGTTCGTTTGTCTTAAGGTCGACAAACATAATGCTTCTGTTATTTTTGAAAGTACTGCTATGCTCTAGAGTTATATAAATTATCGAAACAAACACACAATTTTAATTTTTTCCATTCTATCTTTGCACCAATAATACATTTACCAATTTTAATATTGACTTAATCATGCATCTAGGTGATAAGAAGAGAGAATAAAAATAGTAAATCACAAACCATCATTGTACGAGGAAGATCCACGACGACCAAAAACTCGGATGAACCAACCACACAAGTCTACTATGATATACGAAGTCTACAAGAACAACCACACAAATCCTCATTATTATTATAATTGTTTGCAGGCACTCTTGGATACCTTCCAACAGACAGAAAACGTAAGAGTTTATACATTTATGTATCCCACCGATTTTACTTGTCACATGACGAGTCTACTGCATAATATAAAAATAATATCCACCACTGGAAACACTCTTGATATGAAGAGGAAACAACTATGGTGCAACGTTAAATAGATATCAAATATACATACAGACGTACGACCGTTGGATCTCATACTTTCACGTAAGCTAGGGTTTGGGAGGCTTTAGATTTGACTCTAAAATTCATTTTCACAAGAACCTTTGATAAAAAATGATGGAAGACCTAAGCATTTATACAAAACAAGAATTTTGAGGTGACATATTTTTTTAGATCTCATTCGAATGAAAACACAAGGATCGTTTGAACAAAAATAACAATCTATTTTGAACGAAAGTCAAAATCATTTGAACAATAGTACTCATTTTATTTGAATCACTATTGAACGACCATGACATAATATTTCTCTGTCAAGCGAGATAAACTTCATTTAAGTTTATTTGAACCTTCTTCGAACAAAATTAGTAACCTCATTTGAACATAGCATTGAACTCTTTCGAACGAACAGTGAAATTTAATTTGGACGACAATAGAAGTTCATTAGAACGACTTAAATTCAAACTCATTTTTCTTTAAAAAAATAAATTATGAAAAATGACTTAGAAATTGATAAAACAAAACCCTAACTAAAATGAGGAATCATAAATAAATATTCATATCTTCATTGAGATCCCTCGGATGTTGAAGCAAAAACATGACACGAAACCCAATGTATGCTCAATGTTGTAGCGATCTTTAATCAGACACCATACGCTTGACGGAAAAACAACTCAAATCCTAACAATCTATGACTCAAACAAGTTTTTCCAAACAAAATTAAGACAATTATATACAAAATGACTCAATTGGAAAATTTCCTTTACATATATCTCTCTTTGTCTAATCCAAGACAAAAAAAAAAACTATTAGGTAATTATGATCATCTAAGAGTTAATCCCAACTCCAAAAGGAATATGTATGTACGTTTGATCGATACAAATTTCATAAGCGGTCCAGTCCGTTTCGATTTTGGGGTATTTTTAGGACCATACCACATTAATCACTTCTAAAAAATTATGGACCGAGATCGGACCAGAATAATCGATTTCGGTCCTATTCGGTTTTCAAGCAGTATGTGTTCGGTCCGATTCTATTCGGTCCAACCCATGAAAAACATCACATATTTTTTTTATTGAAAACAACACATTTTTTAAAATTCAAAAAGCACATTTTAAAAAAAATAACATTTGTCCTTATAAAAAATCATATGTAAAAACAACAACACTGTTTTTAAAAAATAACACACTTTTTTAAAAAAATAAAATAAAAACAACACTGATTTAAAAAAAAAAATAGCAGTATTTAAAAAAAACAGCACTTTAAAAAAAACACCTCAATTTAACCTTACCCATATTAAAGAATTAATAATAATATCCATAAAAAATAGAAATAACCAACACCTAATACCCGTAAAATATGTCCACGACATAATTAATAAATTCATACTAAAGTATCATATTTAATTACGTATTACGAATTCAACACGGATTCTTCAAAAACTCCAACGCATCCATGTCACCACACGTTAAACCTCTCCACTTGTAGCTCCCAACAACTCTACAAATCATTAAAAACGAGATTATCAATAACAGAATTTAAATAATCAAATAATATGAATATAAAAATATAACAATTTGTTACCCGAATCAAGTTTCTCTAGTTGTTGAATGTCGTCCAATGAATATCGAATATTGATTGGCTTTGTTGAGGGGTGTAGCCAATTTTGACCACAAAGAAGTGCTTCCCCAACATTTGTTGATAATGAGGTACGAAATGGGTAAAAAATACGACCTCCCGTGATAAATGCGGATTTGGAAGCAATGGTAGATACGGGAATAACTAATACATCATGGGCAACAAGAGAGAGGATTGGGTATCTGTTTTGATTATTTTCCCACCAAGTAAGAATATCAAAATTTGTACTGTCCATCTCACATGTTTCCAACAAATATTTTTCAACTTCCGACTTAGCCCCAAAGTTATCTTTCGCTTCCAAAAGCTTTTTATATTGAGATAAAAAAAACGCATGCCCATCCATATCATCATCATTATTAAGCACGACAAAACTTAGTGTTAGAGTTGTATTGCTCGGATTTGTACTAGAAGAACTATTTCCTAGTTGAACTAAAGTCTCTCCTACCTTCCTAGTCAATTCTATTGCAAAAACAAAGTCATGCAACTCTCTAATAAATTATTCAACATACTTCAACTTATATCTAGGATCAAGAACAATCGTAACAAACAATAGAAAGTTTATTTTTTTCGACATTGCAATACTTGTCAAATTTTGATTGTATGCTCGCCGCCATAGTAAATAAAAAAATATCTCCATTGTTTCTCAAAGATATCAACTTTCTTTGAATCATGATAGGTTCGTGGAAAAAGGCATTTGATGTGACATATAATGTCCTGGAAAATTATAAAGTTGCATGATAAAATATTGAAAGAAATTTCACAAAACTTCCCGCCTTATCCCAATCCTCACTATTTGGTGAACCCAATTTTCGTGCCCCCACCCCTCTCCCTCCAATATCCTCATCATTTTCATCTTCCTCACCAAAATATTTTTTTATATTTTTCGTCATCCTCATCCCTCCCCTAAAATACTTTCTCTAATTTTAAAGCGGACTCCAACATAATGTAAGTGGAGTTCCATCTAGTTGGTACATTTAGGCATAATAGAATTTTTGATTCTATTTTTACCTTTTCAATATATTTCTTGAAATTATCAAACCTAGATGGAGAAGACTTTACATATTTTACGACCCTCCTCACTTTCGCAACTGAATCATCAAATTCTCTCAAACCATCACCTACAATTAGATTTAAGATATGTGCACAACACCTCATGTGCAAATGCTCATGCTCTAATACGGTGCCTTTGTAATTTTTTGTTTTTCTTTTTAAATGATGAATAGTACCATTATTAGGGCTAGCATTATCAACCTTGATTGTGAAAATACCTTAAATTCCCCAATTAATTAAACATTCCTCAACAACAATCCCAAGTTCCTCACCCTTATGACTTTTAACTTGACAAAAGTTAAGTATTTTTTTGTGAATCTTCCAATCCATGTTAATAAAGTGGGACGTAATACACATATAACTTATTTTTTGAATTGATGTCCATGTATCGTTTGTAAGACAAACCCTTTTCCCTTTCAATGAAACTTTTAACTATTTTTTCATTTTTTTTATAAAGATTGATGCAATCTTACGCAATCGTGGTACGACTCGGTATAATTAACCTCAGTTGCGCGAGTTCCATGAGTCTCCTAAACCCTTCATTCTCAACAACCATAAATTGAATCTCATCAATCATCAACATGTTCGCTATTCCTTATCTACAAGCTTCGGCGTTAAACGACATGGGTAAAAGATTTAAACTTGGACTATTTCCCCCATCATCTTTCTTTGAAATAAAAGATAGTTATTGTTGTCCATTTTTGTCGTCATCTTAAACATCCTAACACACTTTTTGATACTCTCGGCATGAGGGAATATGGATTAATAAATTTTTAGTTCTATTTTTTCTAGCATGACAAGCATACGTAATACCACAATAGTTACATGATACCCTAGGATTTTTTTTATCATTGTTCTTAGTGAAATGATCCCATACCGTAGACCTATTTTCCCTCTTTTGTAGTGATGTAGGCGACTCGGCATCGAGGTCAATTGGTCCATGCACGGTAGCATTAATGGACTTTGGATCATCAACCTACAAGTTCATAATAATAGAAAAGGATTCAAAAATCAATAATATAATTAAAGCAAGATATCTCCATAAAAAAATATATCCATACCTTTGATTTTGAGTGAGGTTCCTCCATAAAAAAGATACCTAGATAATTGTGAGGTAAGATTCAACCTACAATCAAAATAAATAAATAATTACAAACAATTAACAATATGTGACATTTTAATATTTTTAACATTTCAATATCACACAAATATGGGTCAATAATTACAAACTATGTTAGAAATAACTAAAATAGGTTGTGAGTGAATCATTCCAAAAAATTAACTCAAATATATCCCTTCAATTGACTCAATTTACTAGTCCATACAATAGGAGTCAATCTCATCCCATAAAAATTAACACTCTGCTATGGAGAGAAAGAGAAGAAAATCATACAAAACATCACAAAACATCCAAAGCATCGGCAGAGTATCTAATTTTCGCACACTATTCTTTTGTACAGAGAATCATTCCTGAAAATAAATCAAATATATCCTTTCAAATGATGCTATACTGAATATTCCCACAGAGTATCTAATTTTTAGATTAACCCATTTGTATAAAGTATATAATTTTCAGAGTATCCCTTTAAATTAACTCATTTGCATAGAGTATCTAATTTTCAGAAAGAAAGTTATTACATATTTCCGTTTTAATCAAAACTCTATACTAAATATTACTGATATCAAAACTCTATACCTTGGATTGGAAGCAGAAAATGGATAATGGAAGTGGAAGGGCACTTCCCTTCAAACTAGAAAAGTCTATACCTTCAAACAGATGAGCATGTTTGCTACGTAGGAGGATAAAGGGAAGGGAGTGGGGAGTGTATTTTGTGGTTGTCTTAGAGGTGGGTCGACGGAGAGAGAGGGAAGGGTTTCTTTCGTAGATATAAAGAGAGTGATAAGTAGGGTATTTAACTTAAGTTCACGTGTGTGTAGTGTAGTTGGCTTGGGTTTTTGAAAGGTAGTGTGCGTGTGTAGTGTGGTGCATGTGTGAGGAATATATATATATATATATATATATATATATATATATATATATATATATATATATATATATATATATATATATATAATGAAAGCGGTCTGGTCCAAAACCATTTTTTATAATCCAGGACCGAGGCCGACCCGAATTATGTGGTCCTATATATTTTTGGACCGAATTAAAAAAAACCCGCAAAAGTATGTTCGGTTCTGTTTTTTCTGTCCATTCAGTCTATTCGGATTCGTGCACACCCCTATGTAAAACATTGTCGCATCATTGTTAAACCTCCACACTTAAACACATATTTCAAATGCAACTTAAATATAAGAATATAAATACACCTATGAAAATGTATCCCACCCAAATAATTCAATTATATTTTATATGGATTATAAATCGACTCGGAGTTAATAATAAGTGTAGATGAATTGTGGGTCAAATTGGAGAAAAATAAAGTGAATTGTTGTTTAAAGAACTTGTATCTTTTGTGATCTTGGAAGTAATGGGGTATGATTACGAAATATGGAAACTTAGGAGGTAATTGAGGATTTTTTCATTCAAACGAGAGTCTGTCTTGTTCAAACAACACAAAAATTTCATTTGAACGAGGGACTGAGTCGTTCGAACGACTAGGATTCATCAGATCTGCTAATTTCACTGCCACCCTTAAAACTATAGATCACAAATCCAATGTCATCTCTTGTAGCCTGATGGTGGGGATTTAATTGAATGAGTCTCAAGTTGTATTTTAAGGCTTGAGTGTGTATAAGAGAGAGGCTTGGGTTGGGATAAATGGAGGGCCATTCCCATTTTCTCTCTCTAGATCTCACGACTCCCCCCCCCCCCCATTTCCTTACAGCCTCCGTCGATTAGGGTTCTAAAAAAAATACACTCACACCACACAATGCCTATTTTACACATTATAAATGTATGGCTACGTAATACAGAAGATGTTTTGTTGGAGGTTTTGATGAGTATTAAAGGAGGTGTTATTAAAAGAAGAAGATAGGTATTTTGAGCATTCTTAGAGTAAATTTGGAGTTTGTTTGGTGGAGCATTTTGTGACTCCTTTTAGGGCCACCTTTAGAGGTGGAAGAGTCGCCCATCTTCACCACTACCACCACCACCACCATCTTTGAAGACCTTTTAGGTTGGATTACTAACCTTGATTGGGTCTAAAGAGATATATAATTTCAATAAGTTTACTACATATATCAGGCTTAATATATGTAGCATATTTGTTGGTTTACATTTCATGGGATTAAGTAGTGTTATTTTATGTTCTTGTGTGTGAATGGGTTCCAAATGATGATTTCAAATGGGTTTTATAAGAAGATAAGTTTCAGAATATTAAGTCATACATATGGGGTGTAAAATGTGTAGAAAAAAAGGTTATATTTCAACAATGGGGTTATTAGTTACAACTTTAATGTTTGTATGGAGAGGGAGCATTTTAAGGATAAATAAATTTTTAAAGGTTTTTAAAATTCCACAACATATAAATTCAACATTTTTATGCAATAAAATGTTTGATATTGATGTTTTTAAAAGGAAAGGAATATGACTTTATGGAATAAATTCTATTAGGCTTGTTTGGGCCATTTTATGAGATTATAATCTATTAGGCTTGTTTGGGCCTCTCGTACATATCGATTAGGCTTGTTTGGGGCCATTTTCGATCGCATTTCAATTTTCCTACATGAATATTTGTAGGAAATGGGCCATTTTATTGAAAATGGGTGGTCACCTCCCACATTCACAATTGATAATGTGGAAAATTTAAAACATGTAACCCAATGGACTCAGGATGAATAAAAATGGTCCACATTTAATTCTAAGGGTCTAAGCGTCATTTCTGGATCCGTCACTCCTGACGAGTTCCATCGCATAATGACATGCACCACGTCTAAAGCGGCATGGGATGTTCTCCGACTTACCCATGAAGGCACTAATGCTATTAAAGAATCAAAGTTGCAAAATCTAACTACTCAATTTGAAACAATACCATGCTTGAATATGAATGCTTTGATGATTACTATGCTCGTTTGTCTGATATTGTTAACTACAATTATAACCTTGGCGAGCATATTCCTGATTTTAGGGTGATTAAAAAGATTTTGAGAACTTTGCCTAAGCTCTTCATCCCCAAAGTCACTGTGCTAAACTATTTGAACACTTTAAGAGATGAAATTAGAAGATTAGGTAGGAGACTTCCAAACATACGAAATTGACATGTTCCCTCACACGATAAAATCTAACAATAAAGGCATAACACTTCAAGCCCAGGATAGGAAGAGTGAGGGTTCGGCAAGAAAGAGAGTAGTGTGATCTAGAAAAAGGGAGAAAGAAACGTCAAATTCTGAGTGTGACCTTGATTTAGATGATTTGGCTTTGTTTGCAAAAAAATTCAAGAAAATTCTCAATTTCAAGAAAAATAAAAATTTCAAAGATAAAAAGAATTTTGAGAAAAACAAGTTTGATAAGAAAAATGAAAAAGATAACAAATAGCCTCATAAGAAAGACGGTGAGAGATGTTCTGAGTGTGACGGTAAGGGTCATAGATCTTTTGAGTGTGCTACTAGGATGAACAGACTTTCCAAAGAAAAAGGCAAAGTTGTCCTTAACGCTACCCTTAGTGACGATAGTGAGGTAGAGTCGGTGGAATCTTGAGACAATTCATCGCATGAATGTAACTTCACCACATTCATGGCTATTCATGTGAATACCTCTAGTTCTCCTCACCACGATGAGGATGCTATTTCACAGGGACACCTCGACAGTGAGAACGAAGTGAATAAGTGGGAGGATGCCACAAGTGAGAGAAAGAGTGATATTCGACGCGCCTATGCTGAGTCATTTAAAACCAAAAATCATAACAGAGAGTTAGTTCTTAGGATCACCACTTTAGAGGAAGATTTAGGAGAAGTGAGAGAAATAGAGTCCTCCACCCGCACTACCTGGCACGCGAGAAAGAGTCAGTTTAGAGAGAGAGAGAGAGATTTGTTTAGACAAAGAGAAAGGGGACTTGACTAAGTAAGTGGCTAGTCTTACGAGTGAGCTCCATTCTTCCTTGAAGGCTCAGAAGAAACTTAAAGCCCTTATAGCCCAACTTACTCATGATCTTGAGAGAGCACGAGAAGTCAAGGTTCAAACTGAGGACATATCTCGAAAGATAGGAAAGATGCTCCTCGATCCTGCTTTAGGTTTTGGCAAAATCTAGGTAATAGGTTTCGATGATGTCTCCACATCCTAAATCGCACCTGGACCAGTTCCTAAGTTTACAACGACACCATATGGCCTTCGTCAAGAACCACGAAGAAAATTTTGACCCAGAAAAGCAAAGCAAGGTCGGCCTAAGACTGTGTACTTTTGTACCTACTACAAAAAAAGGGCCACCTCAGGGAGTTTTTCTATAGTTTGGGTCGGACATGACGTATTACTTCTTCGCCACCTGCCACTAGCGATTTCTCGAGTCTTAGAGAGCATGTTGAGTTCCTAATCGCCACATCTCAAAGTTTAATGGCAGAATTCCAACGGATTTCCCTTTTGTTAGCGGATACTTCCACAAACCTGACTAGAACCAATATTGAAAAGGGAAAACAAAAGGTTACCTCATCTTAGGTGCCTAAGCATGAAATAAAATCATTTGTTCCTCTTAAAGCACAAAATACCACACAGTTGTATTTCGATAGTGGGTGCTCCAGACATATGACCGGTGATGTCTCATTTTTTACCTACCTAGAGGATCATAAGGAAGGTAAAGTCAACTTTGGAGATGGGAGCAAGTCTAGCATCGTAGGACGAGGTACAAAAGAGTTATTAGGATTTCCTAAGCTAGAGAATGTTTTGTACGTCAAAGGTTTGAAATCAAACCTTCTCAGCATTAGCCAGCTATGCAACGTTGACTTTACAGTAAAGTTTAACTGGGACGCGTGTAATGTCTATAATAAAGCCGACAAAATTTTATTACAAGGGGTGAGGATAGAGGATAATTGTTATGGGACGGTGCCCAAGTCCTTATTTATCTGCAACAGTGCCATAATCACTCCTATAGATCTGTGGAACCAATGTCTAGGTCACGTGAACTTTAGAGATTTGATGAGATTAGATAAAAAGGACCTAGTATGTGTCTTACCAACACTTAAAAAGCCAACTTCCACGGTTTGTGGACCCTATTAGTTTGGAAAGCAAGAACGTAGCCCCCACAGGAAGTTGAATTCCATTACCACTTCATGAGTACTTGAGGTAATACACATGGATCTCATGGGTTCTACTCGTACAGAAAGTCTGGGTGGTAAGAGGTACATCCTAGTGATGGTAGATGATTTCTCCAGATATTCTATCATGGGATTTCTGAGAGAGAAATCAGATGATGTTGAGTTTCTGACGACCAAGTTTCGTGTCCTACAAAACCAATAAGGTGTCACTATCAATATAATGCGTAGTGATAATGACACTGAATTTACAGAGAAAAAAAGTAGATCTTTACTATGATAGCCTAGGAATCAAACATGAGTTTTCTTCTGTGAAGACTCCTCAGCAAAATGGGATTTTTGAGGGAAAGAATAGGATGATTCAGGAAATGGCTATATCTATGCTTCTAGGTCATAAAGTTTCTATGAGATTTTGGGCAGAGGTAGTGTCTACTACATGCCATAGGGTGAATAGGGTTTACCTTCGTCCACACACACTTAAGACGTCCTATGAATTGTGGACTGGAAAGAAGCCCAATCTCGCATATTTTCGTGGTTTTAGGAGTAAATGCTATATCCTAAGGGATAGAGAGCAATTAGGAAAGTTTGACTCCCAAAGAGACGAGAGGATATTATTAGGATATTCATCGAATAGTAGAGCGTACGGGGTTTATAACCTAAAAATCTCTAAGGTGATGGAGTCAGTAAACATCACTGTGTAAGATGACAAACCATCGACGTATGTTGACTTCACCCATTTGAGTGAGGATGACACACTCCCTATTGATGATCCCACTGTGTCTCCCACACCCAGGGAGGACCCTAATATTGTTCTAGGGGACACACCTTCTTGGGTTATTAAGAGTCATGACCCTATGTCTATTCTAGGAGATCCCACCCTAGGGGTCAAGACTCGTGCATAGCTAGAGAATATTGTTAGCCATGTCTGCTACACATCTAAAGTCAAGACCAAAAACTATAAAGAAGCCTTCAAGGATGAACATTCGATCTCTGCAATGCAGGACGAGTTGCTTCAATTGTGAAAGAATGATGTCTAAGAATTAATTACCAAACCTAGTGAGACTAATCTGGTAGGTACCAAATGGATCTTCAAGAATAAGATGGATGAGACCGGTACTACCATTAGATATAAGGCTAGGTTAGTTGCTTAGGGATATACACAGAATGAGGGTGTAGACTTTAACGATACATTTGCTCCTATTGCGAGGCTTGATTTCATCAATTTATTACTCGCGATTGCATGTTGATTCGTATCGAATTATGCATTTAATTACCCTCGAACTTTGGCTTTTTAGCTCCACCGGGTACTTTAATGCCTATAAATATGCTCATTAACCAAACAACCTCTGTTTTATACGTTAATATGTTCTTTGAGGTATTATTCAGCTTTTGTAGTTGTTACAGTGCTTAGTATGAAGTTTGGGTGCGTTTCGATTAAGTTTCGTCGCGATTTGCACGTTCAGGGGTATTTTCGTAATTTCACACTTTGGTATTTTTGACCAAAGTCTTCACGAAAGTTGTAGCCCTCGGGCCAAGCTTTGCGTGGACACAAACGGTGCACGAATTGGAGTCCGAACGAAGGAAACACAGACCTTTAATAAAAAAAAATTATAAAAGATTCATTAACAATTCTATTAATTACATCCATGTCCCTTTTCTTCTTTAATAACAAATTCATTAATTCCCTTTGTGTCCCTACTTCGTTTTTTTACAGCAAATAAAGATGGCAATTTGGGATTTTGCTCGGGTTTTTGGTTTAACCATGTTGAGCTAAAATTGGAACACGATTTTGGTTCGGGTCTATGCACGGGTCGACTGGGTCTCGAATTTAACCCGAAATGGGTCTTCATTTGGTGTATGCCACCATTGATGGTGGTGGTGGGTTTTATCCATTTTTGGTTGGAAGAACTTTTGGTCTTTGGTGGATCTCACAGCTGGGTCTTACACGAAAATGCTAGCACCTCTCGGGTTTGATGATTGCGATTATGGAGGTTCCTTTGTGGGTGTTGCCATGGCAGCTTTGTTAGCTGCGAAATGGGTCATCGCACTATTGTTGCTAAGCGTGGAGTTGTGATGTTTGGGTTATGCGTGGGGTGCCGCTATGCCCGGTCGACCGAATTTTGAGTTTTTGCCTTGCGAGCTCAACAGTGTGTTTCCCCCATTTTGCGCGATCAACCGCGCAAAATGCATGGTCGACCGGTGCTATGTTAATTTTGGCCGATATTTTTTCTTCCATCCTTTTTTCTATTTTTTTCCTTTTCTTATTTTATTTCCACTTAATATAAAAGAAACCCTTTAATTATTTTTGGACATATCTTGTAATTTAATTAGTTTTTAGGTTAGAAATTGAGAGCTTCTCTCTCTTATGTCTTTTTTCCCATTTCTTGGTTTGTAAAGCACTATTCCTTCTCCTCCATTAATGTAAGTTCCAATCTTATTTATGATTTGTTCCTTTTATTTATTGCTTTAATAATTTCATGCCTAGTTAATTAGTGTAATTTATTTATTTCTTGTTTTAATTATTAATTAGTTGTTTAATTTAGTTTAATCATGTTGTGTGAGTAGTTAAATAGGGTTTGGGTCGTGTGTCCGCCATTAATGGGCGTCGAGCTCCGAAAATTAGGTTTTGTGTAAAATTATATTTAGTTGAGACCTCGCATATTAAAATGGGATTATTATGCGTTTAACTTTCTTTGTCACGAAACGTTAGTATTTAAAGCGATGATCCAATTTTAAGACGCGTGTCACCATTTTTTATGAAATATTTAATCTCGCATCGTTGGTTTAAATTCCTTCATGTGTGATGTTTATGATTAATTAAAAATTCTCGATAAAATGTTTTCGAACCAAAATTCTAATTCCGCGTGTTTAGTCCATGGAGGGTACGCAATCCGGACCCTCATTTTATTAATTATTGTTTAGACTTAGCTTCTTATGTTTTCCTTTTATTTACAACCACCCATCAACTTTTACATTTTAATTCTTGAAATAATAAATCGATTAAAATCTGTCGAACACTCCCTGTGGATTTGAAGCCCGACTTATCGCTATACTTGTATCCCAAGTGCAGTCGTAATTTAGGTTTTGTATTAATGCGGTGAAACGAGTTCAACGATTAGCGTTTTGACTCGATGCTAATTTTCACGCTTGATCAAAATGGCGCCGTTGTCGGGCACTATTTTGTTATATATTGTAATTGTCTTATTAATTCGTAGTATTCTTTCTTTTGTATTTCTATTCTTTCTTTTAACCTTTTTTGCAGGACTTCTACATTTGAGCGCCTAGAAATCCTTGAATTTTTTCTGTCACACATTGCTTTGTGGAATTAGCCTTCTTGAGCCTTTGTTGGGGTAATCATGTCTTATTCTAACTTTTCTGGGAATCCTAATGATAACTCTCAAAATTTCGATAAACCATTAACTTTTTGTCAAAACTTGCAATCCCAAAAAGTTGCAACATCTAAAATGACATTGGGTGAGTATTACGAAAGTCAAAGTTTCGATCACATAAATTTTGGGCGTGATCATTTTGATTCTGGGTCGCAAGATCCTTATGATAAGAATTTTGAAACCAATTGAAATAATTTTCAAAATTCTTATGTTAATGATTTTGAGTGTAGTCCCAAGAACAATTTCCAAACCTCTCAATTCCAAGAATCCGCTCCTTCCCCTATGACTTTCGGTGAGGGATTGCGCATGCTTGAAAATGAGAGGATTGAAAACCATTATCGGGAAGAAAATCATTGTTTGGAACACGAGTCGGATTTACTATTTGAATCCGACGACGCCTTTTCTTTTGAGACTTCCAAAGTCGAGGATTGTTTTGAACCAAATGAGGACTTCATTCCTACTTTGGAACAAATCATCCTTGACTTTACCCATGGTAGAGTAGAGAATAAAAAAGAGGATGAAAGAGGCATAGTATCCATTTGCAATGAACTCGTTTCTTTTTTTATTCTCAAAGAAGAAAGTTTCATTATAAACGATCCTATTTCTTCCGAAATTCAATCTTCCGATGATGATCACTCATCACCTAAGATTGAATTTCTTTTATCCCCTTCGTTATTCTATACTATCACACCAATTCTAGTACCCGATGAATCGGTTCAAAATTTTTTAGTTCCAAACCTATTCACCGACGATGAGTACTCGCTCGAGTCGCCTTCCATAACGGTTTCTTTTCCCTCATGTGCGCCCCCTCCCATTCCAACTTTAAAATACTTGGGAGATGATTCAATTTTTCTGGCCCACATGTGGTTTTGTCGCACGCCCTATCCAAATCCTCCATCCTCCCTCCCAAATTTGTAACTGGGAATGGTTCACTTTTACCGCAACCCACATGCTTCCGTTGTTTGAACGTAATTCCAATATTTCGGGAGGCATGCATGAAAGGGAGGGTCCACCGTTGATCCTCCAAAGTTAAATTGTAGTTTGGGTGGACCCTCAAAAATTTCAACTTCTAGTGTATAGTTAGTTAGAAGTTAAAATTGTAGGTTGTATATAGTAGCTTATTTTTCTTCTTACTTATAGTCTAATGTAATTAGTTAAAGTTTTATTTCTCCTTTTTATTATGCTTTTGTACTAACATGTTTTGTAGAATCTATGGACTCATACTTTTTAGAGATTACTCCATTGTGGGTAATATCGCTATTTTCCTCCCTTTAACGTTGTTCTTAATTCACATTGAGGACAATGTCAAGTTTTAAGTTAGGGGGTGTGGGATTTTCTATCCATTCATTGGTAGTTTCTTTCATTTTCTCATATGTTAGTTACTTAGATGCTTTTCTTAGAAAAATTCAAAAATTTCAAAAACATTTTCTTTCTTTTTCCCCTTTTTTGGGCATTTTGCCTTTGTTTCCGATGATAAATTTCAATAATTGCCTGATCTAATTGACAACCCAATGATGCATGTTCTCGATTTTAGAAGTTGTTAGTCCTTAGTCCTCATTTATTGATATTATGAATAACTTCATGAATGAAACTTTAATCCCATGAGCACATGCGTTTTTCTTGTATTATTGATTTGGTTTAAGATTTTTATAACTCGGTAATATTTTGTTTCATTGTATATACTTAAACCGAGTAAGGTTTGCACCTTTCGTCGTTTGTGAGTGTTATACACTATTCTTTCCTCTTTGAAAACGTTGAATTCATCGGTAATCTCACTATTCTTTCATTTGATCGTTCATTAATTGAGTTCATACCTGAAATGCATTACTTAAGCATGATTTTCATATATTGCTTTGATTCGAGAATTACGTAAACTTTGTGAAATGATCATAGGCCCTCATTGTTATATCACCCATATTATCCTTGACTTTACCCTTATATGTTTACCCTCGTTAACCCATTTGAGCCTAAATATAGCCTTTCGTTTCATAACCCAATTCCCATAACCAACTCTAAATTGGAGTTTTATCCCATACATACACTTTCCATACCTTTTTTTGGAATGTTACTTGGGATTTAATGATGTTGTTATGATGTCGGTTAAAATTTAGGCATATGAGAGTCTGAAAAGTAAAGAAAAGAAAGTAGTGGAAAAAAGTGAAGAAAAAGAGAAAGCAAAAAGCAAAAGAAAACAAAAGAAAACATGAAAAAGAAGAAAAGAAAAAGAAAGGGAAAGTTGTATATGTTGTATATAGTTCAATAAGCTTTGAGTACTCTCCAATTGATATATGTAATGCCTTTTTGGAACTTGTTTTCCAATTTTGATATTTCCCTCATTTTCCCATTATCCCCAGTTTTCATCCCGAACACTTTGAGTCCGTATATACATTCCTTCATTTCATACCCTAGCCTAGCCTACATTACAACCCTACAAGTCCTATGTGATCTTAAGTAGATGTAATTCAAATGTTTTAAATAGGTTTGATAATATGTGAAAATGCATTTCTCCTCTTTTAGTGTGCGGTATCGTTTCTTTGAGATTACAGTTTTTCATTTTATATATAGCGTTCTTCATTTGTGACATGTGGGCGGCCTAGTTTCCATTTACGTTTACTCTTTATGCCCGCATGTAACGTGTTTTACCTCCCTATTTTGAGTGAATTCACTTGATGAGTGTAATGCCCGTGAGGATTGAATATATGCTTACTTTAATGTTTATCCGGCTTATATAAGTTTTTCCCCAAATCACACTTTGCATGTGCTTGCTCCCCCTCCCACATTTTAAGGTTTCAACTTTATGAGGTACATTCTATAATGTTAATGGTTTGGAATTTTGTTTGAATTCATTCACTTTGCTAATAATGCGTATGAAATTCATTTCTCCATTGTTGGGATTGTCGCATGTTAGGTTAGCCATATTTTGAGGAAACCATGTGATGTTTATGGGTACCATCCCTGAAAACCCTCACGAGACGACACTCGTCCACTAGGGTAACCTAGGGGTTTAACGGCTTATTATATATGCTAAATGCAATCGTGTTCCCTATGAAAGTGGCATTTATATTTCGATGCATATATACATGATGTGATTTTCTAATAGTTCTTCTTGCGTTGAATTTCATTACTAGGGACTAGCAATGTGTAAGTTAGGGGGTATGATTCGTATCGAATTATGCATTTAATTACCCTCGAACTTAGGCTTTTTATCCCCCTCGAGTACTTTAATGCCTATAAATATGCTCATTAACAAGACAACCTATGTTTTATACGTTAATATGTTCTTTGCGATATTATTGAGCTTTTATAGTTGATACGGTGCTTAGTATGAAGTTTGGGGGAGTTCCGATTAAGTTTCGTCGCGATTCGCACGTTCAGGAGCATTTTCGTAAGTTCACACTTTGGTATTTTTTACCAAAGTCTTTAGGAAGTTGTAACCCTCGGGGCAAGCTTCGTGTGGCCGTGAACGGTGCACGAATCGGAGTCCGAACGAAGGAGACACGGACCTTTAATCGGAAAGAATTATAAAAGATTCATTAACAATTCTATTAATTACATCCATGTCCTTTTTCTTCTTTAATAACAAATCTATTAATTCCCTTTGTGTCCCTACTTCGTTTTTTTTATAGCAAATGAAGATAGTGATTTGGGATTTTGCTTGGATTTTTCTCGAGTTTTTGGTTTGGCCATGTGGAGCTCAAATTGGAACACAATTTTGGTTCGGGTCTATGCACGGGTCGACTGGGTCTCGGATTTAACCCGAAATGGGTCTTCATTTGGTGTATGCCACCATTGATGGTGGTGGTGGGTTTTGGCCATTTTTGGTTGGAAGAACTTTTGGTTTTTGGTGGATCTCGCAGCTGGGTCTTACACGAAAATGGAAGCACCTCTCGGGTTTGATGATTGCGATTATGGAGGTCCCTATGGGGGTGTTGCCATGGCAGCTTTTTAGTTGCGAAATAGGTCATCGCACTATTGTTGCTGTGCGTGGAGTTGTGATGTTTGGGTTGTGCGTGGGGTGCTGCTATGGCTGGTCGACCGGATTTTGAGTTTTTGCCTTGCGAGCTTGACAGTGTGTTTCCCCCATTTTGTGCGGTCGACCGCGCAAAATGCATGGTCGATCGGTGCTCTATTAATTTTGGCCGATATTTTTGCTGCCATCCTTTTTTCTATTTTATTTCTTTTCTTATTTTATTTCCACTTAGTATAAAAGAACCCCTTTGTTTATTTTTGGACATATCTTGTAATTTAATTATTTTTTAGGTTAGAAATTGAGAGTTTCTCTCTCTTATGTCTTTTTTCCCATTTCTTGGTTTGTAAAGCACTATTCTTTCTCCTCGATTAATGTAAGTTCCAATCTTATTTATGATTTGTTCCTTTTATTTATTGCTTTGTTAATTTCATGCCTAGTTAATTAGTGTAATTTATTTATTTCTTGTTTTAATTATTAATTAGTAGTTTAATTTAGTTTAATCATGTTGTGTGAGTAGTTAAATAAGGTTTGGGTCGTGTGTCCGCCATTAATGGGCGTCGAGCTCCGAAAATTAGGTTTTGTGTAAAATTATATTTAATTGAGACCTCGCGTATTAAAATGGGATTATTATGTGTTTAACTTTCTTTGTCACACAACGTTAGTATTTAAAGCGATAATCCAATTTTAAGACGCGTGTGACCATTTTTTTATTAATTATTTAATCTCGCATCGTTGGTTTAAATTCCTTCATGTGTGATGTTTATGATTAATTAAAAATGCTCGATTAAATGTTTTTGAACTAAAATTCTAATTCCGCGTGTTTAGCCCATGGCGGGTACGCGATCCCGACCCACGTTTTATTAATTATTATTTAGAATTAACTTCTTATTTTTCCTTTTATTTACAACCACCCATCACCTTTTACATTTTTATTCTTGAAATAATAAATCGATTAAAATCTGTCGAACACTCCCTGTGGATTTGATACCCGAGTTACCGCTATACTTGTATCGCAAGTGCAGTCGTAATTTAGTTTTTTGTATTAATGCGGTGAATCGAATTTAACGATTAGCGTTTTGACGCGACGCTACTTTTCACACTTGATCACATGTCATCTGTGCTTCAAGTTATATCAGATGGATGTTAAGAGTGCCTTTCTGAATGGAATTCTATAGGAGGAGATTTACGTGGAACAACCAAAAGGGTTTGAAGATCCTAAGCACCCTGAACACGTCTACTATCTAAGAAAAGCCTTGGATGGTTTGAATCAAGCATCAGGTGCTTGGTACGAGATAATTACTTCCTATCTCCTAGCCAGTGGCTTCAAGAGAGGGGGAGTTGATGTGACGTTGTTCATCAGGAGTGATGACAGTGCTATTTTGGTTGCCCAGGTCTATGTGGACGATATATTCTTTGGATCCACGTGCTCCCAATATGCTCACCACTTTGAGGAGCATATGAAAAGTGAGTTTGAGATGATCATGGTAGGAGAGATTACTTTCTTCCTTGGTCTCCAAGTTCGTCATCTAGAGGATGGGATGTTTATCTCCCAATCCAAGTATGCTAAATACCTGGTGAATAAATTTGGTTTAGACTCCTCTAAGCACGCACATACACCTATGAGTAAATCTACAAAGATTAGTAAGGACATTTCAGGCAAGGACATTGAGTAGACCTTATATCGGAGTATGATAGGAAGTCTTCTTTACCTGACTGCTAGTCGTCCCGACATCGCCTTTAGTGTTGGATTCTGTGCACGATATCAGGCATCCCCTAAAGAGTCGTACTTAATCGATCTTAAACGTATTATCAAATACATAAGTGGCACTCTCTCCCATGGCATTTGGTATTCCTTTGATACCACTAACCGTTTGTCCATATATTCGGATGCCGACTCGGTTGGGGATGCAAATGGATGTAGGAGAACTTCTAGTGAGTGTTTCTTTTTTGTTTCTGCTCTTATCACTTGGTTGATCAAGAAGAAAAATTCCATATCTTTGTCCACTGCAGAGGCTGAGTACATAGCCACCCAAAGTTACTGCACAAAACTTTTGTGGATGAAGCAGATGCTGGGGGATTATGGGATATCACAGGACACCATGACCATCTCCTGTGAAAACACGAGAGCGATAAACATATCCCTCAACCCAGTCCAACATTCGTGCACAAAACACATTAGGATATTTGAGCACTTTATCCGTGAGTTAGTTAATGAGAAAGTCGTATCCCTGAGTTATGTGTCTACCGACCTCCAGTTAGCCGATATTCTAACGAAGCCTTTAAAATCCTTTAGATGCCCTTAGATACAAGAGTGTTAGGAATCCTCTAGGTATTTGCATAGTTGAATGAGGGGGTTGGTTTTTTTCTAGGATAGGGTGAATTTTCATGGTCATATCTTATGTTTCCTATTGCTAGTTTGTATTATTATTTTTTTGCTTTCTTTTTCATATTTTTTTTGAAAAAAAATACAAAAGGACTTTCGATTTTTTTTTGAAAAATTGAAAAAGTCAAAAAGATTTTCTTCTTATAAACTTTTGAAAAATACAAAAAGTTTTTTGTATTTTGTTTACACCTCTTACGGATGAGCATTTAAGCCAAGTTACAACTTAATGTCCGTTCTCCACGTGAAAGTTTGATAGTGATTTGAGATGCTACATCATTTCATCCATATGCTTTACATTATTTGGACTCTATGAGATGCGATCAATGATATATTTCTTCATGTTTGGCTCCTTATCTCCTTATTACACACATGAACGACTTTATTTGATTATTGTACTTGTCTATCACATGTTGTCTTGAGTGTTTCCATATCAATTATGTCTATACAACAAACCATATGCGATAAAACTTGACAAGATTGGAATGCATGTAAAAACCGTTTGGTGAAACTGTGTGACATTTGAAAACGGGGAAGGGCTGTGAAAGGTACTCATTTGGCCTTTGCAAACTCTAAGCCACTGTTAAATTGAACCTAAAAAATTGAGTCATTTTAACTATCCAAGGTCCAAAGAGGTTAAAAGATCCACGAAAAAATTTAAAGACAATAAAAAGAAATTCATGCCAAAAACGGGCCATTAGGTTTGAACATCAATTTTCCAATGTTTGAGAATTTAGATCTCTTTAAAAGAAAATATAAATATGAGGGAGTTTGGTTGGAGAATTTAAACGGGTTTCCACTTCCTTGAAAGTCCTGAAAAAGCATTAAATAGTTTTGGACGTTATTGGTGTCGAAATCACTTTGAGATTTGATTTGCTAATTTGATTGAGTCAATGTCTTATATATCCATTTTTTCACCTAAGGAAGTTGTTAAGTTCATTCGTTAGGAGTATCCGATATTCATTTTGCACAAATGTTATATTTTTATGCATTGATTTTCCTATATAATTTGATCACACCCCTACATTTCCGCTATCACCAACTTAGTTGTTTTTGTGTTCTGTGATGGTGTGATTCTTTGCTGTACATTTTGTGTGAAAAATTCAAAAAGATAAAGTTTATTACCTTGTGACATTCTCCATTTTTTATTTTCTGATTCTCACATCTGTCTATTTGGGGACATCATAAAATGGGGGAGAACGAATTATTGGGGAAAATTGTTTGTTTGATTTACTAAATATTTTCTTAACGTTAATTGACGATTCTTTGTTCTTATCATTATATTTCCATCTATTGCGCATCACGTGTATATGTTTTTTCCTTGTCACATCTGTATAGGTATTTATTGCACACCCTGATGTTAACAACGAAAAATGAAGTTTTTGAAGATTTGAAAATGATGCAGTTTGTTTGAAGACATGTCTCTTAGTTTTTCCAGTTTGAGGGTTTCCTGGGGATATTAAATTACAGGTCATTTGTATTTAGTGAGTTAGCATAATTCGAATGTTTTATGTATGTGCCCGCATAGACATAGGGGTAGATTTGTAAGGATATATTTTTATAAATGTCCACCTCATTTTTTTATGTCGTAGATCGATACACCGTCAAGAATGTTCATGCTAAATATTTGCCTTAAATACGGATTCGAATTACAAGAATACAACTTCTAGTTTCTGGTGATTTTTCCAGGACGATCCGGACCGGGTATTCCAGGCGATCCGGGCCGCCAAAGGTAAAGGCTCCGGACCTTTTTATGGAAAATGATCCGTACCGTATTTCACCTATCCAGAACTTTTTATGGAAAATGATTCGGACAGCTTTTCTAAGGATCACTCTATTTGAAATTGGGCACCGATCCGGACCGGGTCCCTAGGGTGATCCAGACCGCCGCACCAGATATGCTCGAATCTGATAGATTTGTTTTGACAGGGTCAAAAATTATTTATAAGGGCTATTTCGGAACTGTTTATTTGAAGTCTTTGGGAAAATATCTTGCAGAGTCCAAACACAACAAGACTTCAAGTTTTGATGTTCCAAACATCCTTTTGATTCACAAATCATTCATTTATCATTTATGTGAAGATCTAAACCCCCAATGGATCGTTCTACTCATCTGGAGTAACTTTGTGGAAACGCCGTCTCTTTTCCATTACTGACCATCTGAAGTTCTTGAGGGAGATTCCAACCGGCGACATCGAAATCGACACCTGAGGGTATTTCGTATGTCACTCTTGTTTTCATTTTAATCCGTGTAAACCGTTCTTTACAAATTATAGTGAAAATAAAGGTTTTGCCCATTTGGGGGATTTTTCCTCATTTATGTTTTTGTTTGTGATTGAATGTTCTTGCACGATTATATTACCTCCAATCACACCTAGATTGTTTTAGGATTTAATTGAAAAACTGAATTTAATTAAATAATTTATTTGTTTGAACAAAAGCGAACTCTCAAAATAGTTTTTTTACCCTAATGTGGATGAAATTGAGTTAAGACCTAAAGGCGAGAATGATTTTTATATAAAATTGATGTGTCTGAATAAAGCACTTAAAGGAGAAAGAAATAGTTTTCTAAGTATCAATTGGAATATGGACGGTTAAGTTCAGGCATTTGTCTTTGATCTGTAAATGAGAAATAATGTGAAAAAGTGCAAGATGTTAATAAATATAAAAAGGGAACTCGGATGACACTGAGATAAAGCAAGAAGGTCCCAGAGCCCTTGGGTGAAAAGCCCTAAAATACTAACCAAAGAATATGGTTCGCATGGTCGGCGGTGTAGAGCCCGTTGAAGTATGCGGTATTTGGAAGACTCCGAAAAATATAATGAAATATGGAACATGACAAGTAATGGATTGCTCGGTGAATGCATAAAGATAACCTAACTTGAACGTAATAATAAATGTTCCGATTAAAATAGTGTGGACAAGTAAATTGAGAATAATGATTAATGTCCATAAGAATAACGAACTGGTTAATTATGGTAATTTAATGAGTAATTAAGAGAACTAAGGAGGATTGAACCCACAATAGTACAGGAGTGTGTGTTATATAAGGATTTCATGTTAAGCAAACAATCCTAACATGATATGTGCATGTGTTGAAAGAAAGTCTTAAGTAATGGTTACGTAACTCTAGTGTGAGTTAATAAGCATTTTAAAAGGTAATTTAAGGGATTCCTAAAAATTGATAAATTTTCTAACCGTGTGCGTTAATAGAAAGAAATGCTGGTTTTAAGCATAATGATGCAAAATACCTATGTTTTATGGACAAGGAGAATAAATGGCAGTATATAACATTTTTGAAGTAAAACGGTTTAATGCATCGGGATAAGTATTTTCGAATGGAATATATATGTAGATGTATATATGTATTTCCACATACATATAATTGTAGGGTGTGAGTATTCCTTTACGCCATACATTTCTACATTGCATGGTATACTTTCCACTGGGCATAGGATCACACCCTTGCTATGTTAGGGCAAGTTAGGAGAGGTTTTGTATTTGAGAGTGTTATACTTAGAAGTATTCTCATTTTCATTTACGTTAGTAGCTCTGCATGTTCGGAGTTCGAGGTGCTCCCCACAGGTCCCTCACATAGTTTATTTTCAAACTAGAATTCCATGCTAAACAAGTGAAACGCTAGTTAAAATAAAATTGGAGTAGCAAAGTTATATAGTTTGTTTCATTGCACATCACACCTAACGCTCGATTCTGACCAAATTGACAATGGGTAACCCATACTCTCGGGTCGGGGTGTTACAGAAAAACCCTCCCCATCACTACACCAAAACACACCATTAGTAACACAATTTTACCGTTACTACAAATATTAGTAACACAATTTTTCCATTAGAAAAAGGCGTGGGGCACGAAGCTAGTAACGGAAAATTCTGTTACTAATAGTAACGGTAAAATTCAGAATTAGTAATGGAAAATTCTGTTACTAATAGTAACGGTAAAATTCAGAATTAGCAACAGAAAATTCTGTTACTAATAGTCGCGGTAAATTTAGAATCAGTAACGAAAATGTACTGTTACTAATTGTAACAGAAAATTCAGAATGTTACTAATAGTAACGGTAAAGTTCTGTTACTAATAGTAATGGTAAAATGCAAAATTAGTAATGATAAAGCTCTGTTACTAATATTGATACATATTTAAAAAATATATAATTAAAGATCCAATATCCTGAATTTAAACAAATTCAATTATTCTTGTCACACTATTGAAATCCTAAGAACATATACAAAAATAGTCCACAAAAACAAGGGCATTATATTCAACATTTACATTTGTATAAGCCTCCACTTTTTATTTACAAAAGAAACTTAAACTAAACAAATGAAACATCATAATATAATCGTCCCGAAAGTTACATTATTTTAATAAAAGCATCCAATATAACATCCTAATACAATTATCCCCAAATGAAATATTTTTATATTATAACCAATCAAATGAAATAAAAAAGAAACCTGTTGTTATTGACTATCAACCTTCGTTCTATTATCATTGCCATCAATGCCTCAATGCGCACCGTTGGAAACTTGATAAGGATCCAAAATTGACATTGTGTCAAACAAAATAAAATTATCATATTAGTTATAATATCAACATTAGTCATATAAAATTAATTTAGTAAAAAAAATTATTAGTTATATTCTTGTCAGGTCTATTTCCATTCCAATTTTTTCTTTTTCTTTTTTTTTATCATCTAAATGACAAACTAATCACAACAAACTATTACGTAACTTATGGCACATCAACAATAGTTTTTCAGCAAATATTCAAGTCAAATATATTATTTTATGGTATTTATTCATAAGATAAGACAAAGTAATATAATTTAAAAAAAAAACTTACATGCTTTGCTACTTGGAAATTCGCGAATTTCACACGCCCATGGGGATCAAACAAGATATTTTCTCCTTTAATATCTCTAAACAAAAAAAGGGAATATTATGTTAGTAAATGAATGATAAGTTCTATGTACGTGATTGTTTCTCTTTGTCATTCAATTGTTTATTAAAAAAGGGGAATATACAATGAAATAATGCACCGTGGATCTAGAGAAACTAACCCCACTTTCCTCATGCCATTGAAATTGAGTATATTATGTTAAAACTGAAAAATATATATGTTAAGAATGATCCAACAGAAGCAAGAAAAATGCAAAAATGATGTTTACTAACCCACACAGAACTGCAAAAAAATAAAAATAAAATACTCCAACTGAAAAACAAACTACAAGACCTAATTAATTATGTTAATAAGGAAGAATATAAATATATGGCCAAACAGAGCATCAGTCTTTGAGGGTTACAACCCTATTCGTACATGTTTGATCTTGTACAACTATTTTTTAAGGGATCACAACCAACTGCTTAACATTGATCTTCATAGGCAAGGGTACTAACTTGGAAACAAATGAAACAACAGTCGGGCAAAAATAGATACCAATATTCATAAAATGGGAAGATAGTTGAGATTTTAAATGGATTGAAAAGTCAAGAAATGGAAAAATAAGCTTCGAAAAAATGAAAATAACTTGCTCAGGCTGGTTATTCAGATATAAGGAGCTGGAAACTAAGTGGATGTAGAAAACAAATGCCTTGAGAAACTGAAGTAAGTTAAGAAGTTCATGACATAAACAAAATAACTGACATAAAGGAGACCACGCACTAAAGTGGATTCATTTCGGCTGAAATCTGTTCCAGGCCCCCGAAATGAGAGCCTCTCTTTGTCCTGCTTTGAGACAACATGAGTTTTATAAGTTTTTCAAGTTTAAATATAATTAATGGGCCCAATTTTACAAAGGTATGTTCTGGAGATTTTTGTTAGAATGCGAGGCCTCCAATAAGTAGTGTTCCATCTAGGTAATTTTACTCACATAGATGCAATATTATATTGCAATTCAGAGGGCTTAAAATCTGCGGTCCATTTGATGATTTTGAAAATACATGGGACTAGGGAGGGGTAGAATTTCTCTCTCCCCTACCTTGTTGAGGATCTCAATTGAGGGGAATTGAATCTTAAAGTAACCTTTACTGAGAGCAGTAAGTCTCCAATGGGTGTTCAAATTCCATACATATGATAGTTTGGATTTTATTTATCGTTCAACCTATATAACAACAATATCAATTACGAGAGCAATACAGAACATAAAATAGAAACTACGGAAAAAACTATATGCAACCTACAATTCTTCATCTTTATGAGCATAAAAATAAGATCGTTTCTGAGTGGATATATACTCTAACTTGTATTCCTGATATCTGTGTAATAAATAGTTAAGCCACACATAACTAATAAAACAAACATAAGAGGGTAGTAAATTACTTACTTGCATGAGTCATAAACATTTGAAGTTTGTGTTATATCAAACCTTCTGCAAGTGAATCAACAATATTAGTAAAACTAATATTTTTCAAAGGCAAGGAAATTGCCTACTGGAAGGTATAGGTTTGGGTTGTCGATGATGCTATAGTCTTGGCATCTTCAATCACCTTCATGGTTTGTTGTGTTGCATCAACAACTGTCTGCAAACAGAAATAATCTTAAATGTTAAGAAATCTAGTTGATAAATACTCGAACACACAGATTATGATTTCACATCTCTAAAGGCATATTCATCATTAAATTCAAAAGTGATTAAAATGTCTCGTATTTATAGGTAAACTGAGAGAAAAGGGATGATAAACAATCTAAACTTATTCCTATAAATAACCTCATAGTTTGCAATGAATGGAACACAGTGGAGAAAAAAATGAGGAGGCAATATAAAAATGGTAACTCAACAGTAGAGATCAATTCACAAAGGGTCTTCAGATCTACAACAAAGGTCTCATCTCAATAAATTCATCATGATTAAAGTGCTTACATGTAATGTGAGAGGAATTTTAAATAAAGGAGTTTTAGAAGAACTAAAAAGTTGGGTCTTAATCACAATTTATCTATGCTGGTGTGTTTTTGAATCTAAAGTGAAGCGAGTAGAATAAAAGAGTTTAGAGGAAAATTTGGGTTTGATTCATTGGAACATAAATAAGCTAATATTATTTAGTGTTTTTTAAGCATGGAATTGCTTTCAATATTCAGTCGGAGATAGAGAAATAAATGTCAATAAAATTTTCCCATCCACAGTGTTACTAAAATTTCCCTACCAACACTACCGAAGTACACATATGTAAGAAGTTTGGCATTGCAGACAATAACTTTCAAATATGTCCAAGGCACAAAATTTTGGTTTATTAAATGCACTCTCAAGGAAGCTACATAACTATGAAAGATAGAAAAGTGAATGATAAAAAATATGATCCTACCATCAAACACTATCGCTTTTTACCACCTTTGCCTCCCTAAGAACTGACCTTGAGTGGAATAGAAAGAGACATTTGAAGGTTGAAAGGCTGGCAAAGCTTGTATGGTACTTCTATTGAGCAAACATTTGGTTTGCTGCTGCATGCTTGCTCTTGGACACTACTATTGATCCTATTAGACTAGCAACCTGTTATTGAGTAAATGAGTAGAGGAATTAGAGTCCCAAATAAGAAAACATATCAAAATCAACATATTGGATACCGAGGTGCCACAAATATGAAATAATAGTACGAAATCTCAATTACCAGGATTCACATGTAAAAATAGTCACTCTGGGAATCATTTACCTATGAATATTAATTACCAATTTACAAGTAGTATCATGTAAATATATGGATAGATGGACATGTAACACCTCGTATTTTTGTGCATTTAAAATTTAATTAATTTGAGAAATTTTGAATTACTTGTGTGTCATAATTTAATTGAATTAATTATGATAATATTTATTTAAATATTAATCGAAGAGTAAATGGTTAATATTTAGGAAAATTTAATTACTAAGTGAATAATAATATTTTATTTATGTCATTTCGGGTATTAGTGATGGGGTATTCACTTATCTCAGCCGGGAGTCTCTATAGACTAATTTGAGTGTGAAATAAGGATTTTTATAAATTAATTAGGATGCCAATTCTGAGTGTACGGTTGAGTCTGGATGGGTCGAGATAGTCGAAAAAGTGTACCCGGGGGTAGTAAATGGGTCACGAGATTTTTTAGACATACCCGGGCCCACACGGTGGCATTTGGGTCACTTGGGCTTGGCCCATTTGGCAAAAAATGGGATTAAGCCTAATTACTTAATTATAACTACAAGGGGGACGACTGATAAAAGTTTAGAAAACACTTAGTGGGAGAGGAAACCCTAAGAGGCAGTTAAAGGCAAATTGGGGGACAAAGGAAAGAGCGAAAAGAGGGAATTTCATCTTCAACCTTGGAACTCACAACTTCAAATCAGACCCTACGAAATCATAAGGCAAGCGGTTAACTTTCTGTAGCATTTAATTATGTTTTCAATTCATATTTATGTGATGTGAATACCTAAAATTCGTTTTGGGTATGAATGGGTAACAAAATGGGGTTTTTGTAATTGGAACAGAAGATGAGAATTGGTGTAAGAAATTATGGTGTAACACGAGTCTGAACAGTTATGTGCCATAGTTGTAATAAACCCAAACGAATTTGGAATGAAATCGAGTTATTAATTTGGTGTTATGACTGACATACGAATGACCTGACTTTTTCCCAATTTAGAACAAATCGGTATAGAACGAAAATTAAACGAAGTTGGGGACTTTATGGGGGTTCCTTATGAGTTTCTTGATGTATTTGATTGATTAGAAGACTTGGGTTAGACTGTAGAAGAAGTTCAGAATTAGATTTTTTTGTCCATGGATGAAATAGAGACCTGGGGAAGACGAAGACCTATTCGATTGATCGATCGATGGTTGGGGATCTATCGATCGATGGTCGAGGATTTTTGGCAGTTCTTCCAGTTTATATATATAAGGGGAATTTAAATAAAAACTTCTTCCCAAACCTTCTTTAATGAGAAATAGACATAGGAGATACAATTAAATTAATTATGAGGGTAAAATAATTGGGATTGGAGAGAATTTATGTGTGACACATTATGGTCAAATATTGGGAAGAATATTTGAAAATAATTAAATACGGATCGAGTGAGCGAGTCCTGGTATAATGGTTGAGCGATACCAATGCGATGAATTAATTTTGAGTGAGAGCTAAATAATGTTGGAGTCGATGATTTAGACTCCGATATAGTTTTATTTCGGGCCACGAGAGCGAATTCGAATATATTGGTTGGGGTGACACAAAAAGTAATTTAATTAATTAATGTGCAGATTAATTAATAATCAAAGTGGGCCATAAACCCATGATAAATTATAGGAGCTTGTGTTAGGGACTTCGTACATGGTGTATATATATATATATATATATATATATATATATATATATATATATATATATATACGGTGTGCGATAGTATATACATGGTGTGTACATTAATATCAGTGGCTAGATATTAGTATTGTATATATTCTAGTGCTGTAGGGGGATGTTACGCGTAGTAGATGAATCCCCTAGTTGGAGGAGTAGGGAGAGTATATTCCCAGGTCATAGCATCCATTATATGGGTGAGGGGCATCTCACTTTCAGGGAAGAAATATGATTGCCTCCAATATTTATGTATTAACTAAGTTAGTGAGAGACTCTGACTTGGGGTAACTAGGCTATGTGAATATACCTAGTGAGATAGCACGTTAAAGGAGATACATCCGGTGAGTTATTACTCGGAAGAATGTTCATTATTTTTTAATATTTGAGCATATTTGTGCATGTTGTAATATGACTATACGTTTATAATTACGTAAATAATTATATACGGGTAAATTGATACAGATCGTAAATTGTATTATATGTATAATGGGTGTGAAAGTTATATGAATTTAAAAATGGGAATTATTAATTAAGTTAGTGTTAGTAAGAACTTAGAAATCATAATTATGGCATACTCGGTTAGAGTAGGGTGGTTACAAGGGACTATATTAGTTATCTTGTCATGGGAAATAACTAGGTAAATTAATTAAGGCGTAGTATTGCACAAAAGAGGAGGGGTGAGGATGTCCTCAAGAGAGTGCGATACTGACTAAAATATGAAGAGAATGCATACATATTTATTACTGCAAGTTAGTCATTTGCTAAATATTTTCCAAATGTTTTGGGTACTAACCCTTGCTACAAAAACTTTTCAAAACCTTTTAGGTGTCCAGCCATAGAGACGCCAGGCTTGACTCATTCCAGGGATCCGTTACTGCAGCATATGTGGATATTGCAGGTGTTTGATGTGACACCCCGCCTAATTAAATACCGGTTGATTAGTCCTTTATTAAATTATAACCAAGGTGAACGGTTGGTTCATTCTTAGCATCACTGTCGCAAAAATAACTTTTTATATTAAACACCTAAATAATTAAGCTAAGTGGAAAAACCATTTTTAAGACATCAATTCCAAATTTATGTTTAAAACCCACATTTAAAACCTTTCATAATCCACAGTTTAAGAATCACACAAGAACTAGAATGAAAAATATAATCCAAGCAATTTAAGCATCCAACTAATTAATTCCAACTCTAAAACTCCAAAGGAAAACATCCTGACAGTAACAATCCAAAAGTATAAATACTGGAAATAAACGAATCATAATCTCTGATAAAACCAACTGAATAATGGAAAAGGGCGACACATGCCAAACTAGATAAAATATAATTGGAAATGGAATCAATAATGAGGTCATCTAATCAAGAGGCCTGCAACTCCCACCTAAGTTTTCGCACGTTCCTTCCAAAGGATCCTATGCAAGACGCCCCTGTGGCTGGACACTTGTAATATATACATATATATACAAGAGAGAAGAGAAAATAGGAAACGGGCCAGAGTCCGATTCTAAAACGGTTTAAAATTTAGTTAACAAGTATTTAAATTACTTACCTGCTAATGCAACAATCATAATAGTATACGGCACACTCTTGAAGAATTCTCACATCTCTTCTAATGTGCACCTACCGCACTATCTATCCCAAAAATTTCGCTTTTCTTAAAAATTCTCATAAGGTTTCATGCTGACAATTACTAGTGCTAAGATAGTAACTTCCTAAAGGCGAAGTTTTCACATAACTCTCATTTTATTATAATATTTTTCAGTGTTGTCTCAAACTTTTTACACACTTTTAAATATTGGAATATTTATTCATTACTCAACTACTTTTAACCACAGTAGAATTTTCCCAAATTTTAATTCTATATATATATATATATCACTCTCATAATATATATATTTACTATCGACACCCCACATAAATTTATGGTGCTGGCATACTCGGCTATCAAATCCCCGTATCACTCGTACTAAGGGATATACTAGTTCGGAATCACTCTCGAACTGTATTAACACAAAACACATACAAATTGAGGAGAAGCATAGTTCTAAGTCACTATGAGGTCAGCACATACCCTCACCTCTCTTAGGACCATCTGACTATCTATCCGATAGCGTGTAGCAAGGATTCCTATGTTCTAGGGTACAAGTCAATATCCCCCCATAAAGGTCCCATCGAGATAAGACTGTCCCGGTGCGGTAACCTCAGTGATAGCAAGTAGCGCGGGCATGATTTTTACACATATATAGTATATGCACAAACATAGTCATATATGTATACTACCATTGCCATTTCAAATTTAGGTACACCCATGACCCATACTTATGATATTTATTCTTATTGCACATTACTAGATTATCCCGTATGACGGTTCGTCTCTTTTACTCTTATTTATGGGATTATTCCAAACCTTCTTCGTAACACTCATGGAATCCTACCTCCCTAAGTGTAATTTCAGTAGGTACTATTTTATTTTATGACGTAACTTCCTTACGAGTCTCACCCTTTAGACACACGTTCCCATTGTTCCTTAAGTGTAAAACACCTCCGTCAAATGTTAATCTCGTCTTCCATTAAAGGTTCCATTTTTATAAAGTCCTATTGGTCTTCCTTATATCCCAAAATGTTCTAACAATAATGTCCAAGGATTCTATTCATTTAAGTTGGAACAACCTATTTAAAAAGGGCAATTTGAGTCTTCCAGGAGGGGTCGATCGATCGATGGCATGTGCTCGATCGATCGATGTGTCGATCGATCGATGCTCTTGGGTCGATCGATCGATCAAGCAGGTATGGCGAAACTGCAAAATTTTCAGTTACGGGAATGATATTACAAAATCATTCAAATCATCATATTTTACTTTCAAACTTCCAACAAATTATACCACAAGTGTTATATCCCCAAATAATGAATATTCTAAGTAAGACATGCGAGTTTTCATCAGTTATAACGAATTAAAAGGGTTAAAATCCAGAAAAATTACAAGAACCCTAATAATTCCTTTAACTTAGTTCTTCCCATTCTTTTCCTAGATTTCCTACTCCTAACTCAATAAATTTCGTGGTTCAACCTCTACATATGAATTAGATTTCCAGAATACGTCTTTTACCTCTACAACATGCAAATTAGAGTCTCCCATACATGCTTTATTTCACAAAAACTAGTCCTAATCAACCCTAGACTAACATCATTGGAGCATTAACTTAAATAGAGAAAGATAGATACTTGCCTGGAAATATTTGGCTCAGATTTGTGGAAAATATTGGTATGGTTATGATCCTCGTTGCGCGATCTAAAGTTTGGCGGTGACGGCGGTGCAAACGGTGGAGTTCTTGGCCTAGAACTCCTTGGAAAGCTTCTCCTCTTCCTCTCCAATGGCCGTATTTAGTTATTGGTTATGCTAACCCTAGAAGACAATCCCTAACATCTGATAAAGCCTTAGAAATTTGTGGGTTTCCATGCCCAAAAATACGAAATGTCTAAAATGCCCTCCTGAGATGTTAATTAGTCCTAGAAACGTCCCCAGACCCAAACTAAACCCCAGGGTACATTATTTTGACTATCTTGACCCTTCCGGACACATTGACGTACTCAAAATGACTATATGGGTGACTTATAATTTATTCACTTTTAATAGTTCGAATTTAATCCTGACACGACACAAGCGCATCCCGATAAATTTCCAAAATTATCAAATTAGATTCTCGTGATAATTTTACTAAATACAATTACACCTCTTATTTTATCCATAAAGTAACTTACAAAAAAATTCCAATAATTACTAACTCTCATCACTCTAGTAAGTATTTAAATGATTTTTTGGATTAATATCTCTAATTAATTTAATAAATCCCCAAAATTAAAAGTCATAAAAATACGGGGTATTATATACTTCCCCTTAATAACAGAATTTCGTCCCAAAATTCAAAAAAAATATGGTGTACCAGGTAAGAATAACTCTGGGTACTTCTCACGCATGTCTGCCTCACGCTCCCAAGTGGATTCCTCCACATTATGATGCTCCCACTGGACCCGTACAAGTGGGACTACTTTCGACCTCAATATGCTTTCGCTATGGTCTAGAATAACTACTAGTCTCTCCTCGTAAGACTATCAGGCTTTAAGTCAATCTCCTCAATCGCGATGTAGGTGCGGGCCATGTCATCCCGAAGGTATCGTCTCAACGACGAGATGTGGAATACATCGTGAATGCGGTGTAAATTCTCTGGCAGTCCCAACCTGCATGCTACCGGCTCAATCCTATCAATAATGGGAAATGGTCCCACGTACCTCGAGGCCAGTTTCCCTTTCTTCCCAAACCACATCAATCCTTTCATAGGAGATACACGCAGTAATACTTGGTCCCCCACATTAAATTCTTGAAAGAACCGTTTTGCATCGGCGTAGCTTTTCTGCCTATCCTGGGCTACCCGAATGCGACTCCTGATAATCTAAATCCTAGTGGAGGTTTCTTGAATCACCTTTGGTCCGAGCAACTTGTTGTCCCCCACCTCTAGCCAACAAGTTAGGTAACGACAAGGCCTGCATACAATGCCTCAAATGGAGCCATGTCGATCGTGAACTGATAATAGTTATTATAAGAAAACTCCACCAGTGGAAGATGTGTCTCCCAAACTCCTCCAAAATTAAGGACACACATGCGTAGCATATCTTCAAATATCTGGTTGGTACGCTCTGTTTTTCCATCTTTCTATGGGTGATAAGCTAAAATCAGACTCAACTCTGTACCCATGGCCTCTTGAAAACTCTTCCAGAAACGTGACATGAAAATCTTGTCTCTATCTGACATAATATCCAGGGGCACCCCATGTAGTCTAACAATCTCAACAATGAACAACTGATCATACTGGCTCGTGGTATAGTCTATCCGTACTGGCAGGAAATGAGCTACCTTGGTCAAACAGTCCTTAATCACCGATATGGAGTCGTGGCCCCACTGTGATGTAGGCAACCCAGTAATAAAATCCATGGAAATACTATCCCACTTCCATGTGGGTATTTCCAACGGCTAAAGCAACCTTGACGGTTTATGGTGTTCCACCTTTACCATCTGGCAAGTATAACACTTGGACACGAACTCAGCAATGTCGTTCTTCATCCCACTCCACCAGTATTGCCATCTCATATCCTGGTACATCTTATCTCCCTCGGGATGCACCATAAATTGGGACCCGTGAGACTGGGTCATCACTGCATAACTAAGTCTGCTCCTTCTGGGACCACCAATCTCCCATTAAACCTTAAACCTCCATCGAAACTAATTGAATATGACTCATCACCCTCATCTAAAAGCCGTACAATTTTCTCCTGTCAAAATGAGTCTGCTGTTTGTGCCTGTATTACCCTCGTAACAATCTCGGGTGTCACTATCATGACAGATATGAAGGAATGGGCTATTGCATCTTGGTGACCCAACTCTTTCCACTTTTCTTTCTAGACGTCCGCTACATCGACTACCGGTCTACGTCTCAATGCATCAGCAACTATGTTGGCCTTCCCCGAATGGTACTGTATGTCGAACTGATAGTCTTTCACAAACTCTAACCACTTGTGCTGACATATATTCAATTCTCGCTGAGTGAATAGATACTGCAATGACTTGTGGTCTGTGAACAAGCGAAATTTCTCCCCCAATAAATAGTGTCTCCATATCCTCAATTCAAAGACGACCGTTGCTAACTCTAGTTCGTGAGTGGGGTAATTCCTCTCGTGCGGCTTAAGCTTGCAGGAGGCAAAAGATATAGCCTTCTCTTCCCGCTGAAGTACTCCTCCGAGTCCCCGTAAGGAGGCGTCGATGTAAACCAGATACTCCACGCTCGGCTTGGGTAAAGCAAGGACTGGTGCCGAAGTCAGGTTGTCTTTCAGCTCATCGAAAGCCAATTAATAAGTATCGTCCCAAACATATAGTACCCCCTTGCGAGTCAGGTTCGTCAATGGAACAGCTATCTTGGGGAACCCTCGAATGAATCTCATGTAGTACTCGGCTAACCCCAAGAAACTACACACTTTCATCGGTGTCGTGGGCTGTCCCCACTCCCTCACTGCTGACACTTTAGTCTGGTCAACCACTATCCCCAGTTCAGAAATAACATGTCCCAAGAATTGCACTTCCCGTAACCCGAATTCTTTCTTCTCATACTTAGCATACAACTGATGCTCTCGTAGAGTCTGAAGAACCTGCCTCAAGTGCTCAACATGCTCTTCCTCAGTGTGTGAATATATCAGGATGTCATCTATGAAGACGATAAAAAACTGATCCAAGAACTCTCTGAATACTCAGTTCATTAAGTCCATGAATACGGCTGGAGCATTTGTGAGTCCAAATGGCATCACTCTGAACTCATAGGACCCATATCTCGTCAAGAAAGCAGTCTTTGAAACATCCTACTCCCTAATACGTAGCTGATGGTATCCTGACATCAAATCTATCTTCAAAAAGGAAGTTGATCCCCTCAACTGGTCAAATAGATCATCGATTCAGGGCAATGGATATTTTTTCCTTATCGTGACCTTGTTCAGCTCTCGGTATTCTACATATAGCCTCAGTGAATCATCTCTCTTCTTCACAAACAAAACTGGAGTGCCCCAAGGTGAGGTACTCCTATGAATGAAGCCCTGACCTAACAGCTTCTTTATCTGATCTCGTAACTCTCGCATTTCCTCCAGAGCCATACGGTATGGAGTGCGTGTTATCGATCAAGTATCCGGTAACAAAGCTATGATAAACTCTATCTCTCGACTGGGGCGTAGGCTTGGTATCTCCTGAAATACATCAGAATACTCACGAATGACTGGGATCGAGTCTAAGGGAGTCACGACCTCCTTAGAGGTATCCTCCTCTATGTAATACAAATGAGCGATAGATCCCCCTATGGGCGAGGCATCGCCACTCCAAACCTCTCCTGCCCCGGAATGGCAAAGACAATACTCCCACCCAAACAATCTATCATGGCTCTGTTACTCCGAGCCAATCCATGCCAATAATAACGTCGTGCTCATGCATATCTAAGACTAACATGTCTGCTGGTAAGATTAAGATACCAATCTCTATTCCCATACCTCGGCATATAAAGGAACTTAATGATCCATTTCCTAGTGGTGAGTCTACGCATGTGACATTGCTCTCTGCTATGGCTAATAACCCTAAGGCCTTTGAAAAAAGAGTGTCTATAAAATAGTGTGTTTCCCCAGTATTAAATAAAACCGGACTTATAGTACCATGGATATGAAACGTACGCTCAATCACGGGTGGTGCCTAATGAGCTGCTGCCTGGTGGACGTTATAGACACGTCCGTACTGTAACTGCCCCTGTTGCACTGGAGCTGCTAGAATGGCTGGTAGGGTTGGTGCCTGAGCTGGTGCTGTGAATGCGACTAGAAAAGTGGCCTTTGTGACTCATTACGGGAACCCTGCTGCTGTGGGGCCCTATTTCCCTCGGACAATCATGGAGCCTATGGCCATTTTTACCACACCCTAAGCATCGACCCCTAAAATTTCGTCCCCTTTATCCCTGCTGATTACGGCCCTGCTGGCCGTTACCACCACGCCATTGGCCCTACTGAAAACGCTGTTGGTCCTGATGGCCCTGTTGCTAACCCTACGAATGACGATATTGGCCCTGCTAATTAGACTGGCCCTGCCTAAATCCCCCAAATCCCTTCCTGGAGTCACCCGATCGGAACCGCTTGGCAGGGTCCCCCTGATGGGAACTCTGCTCATACTGACGGGTCTGCCCCTGAGATGTCGGTGCTCCACTAGTACTACTACCCCCTGTCCTGCCCTGCTAGCTGGACTCTCCTGCTCGCTTACTTCCATACAGATGGAAGCGGTGATCTTGGCAGTGTAACAAAGAAGCATTGAGTACATCCGTGTAGGTACTCAGTGATAGATTGCCTATGAGGTTTTGACGGATCCACTTGGCCAACCCGTCCACAAACAACAGTATCTTCTTTCCCTCAGTGGGTGCCTCATCTGGCACTATAGTGAGAAGTCTTGTGAACTCCTCTTCGTACTCAGCAACAGTCGAATTCTCCTATTTCAAATTCAGTAACTTTTGCCTCATCTCAGTCTGCACGACGAATGGAATGTATTTGCTATCAAACCGCACCCAAAATGACTGAATAGTGATAATATCCCTCTCCTCCAAGGTGGTGGTGGATTCCCACCAATGCAAAGCGACCCCCACTATCTTGAAGGAAGCCAATAGTTATTTCTGCACGTCTGTGCACTCGTACATGCGCAGATGCCTCTAGTTATCCTTCTTCCTAAATGGGTGGCTACAATGATATCCGAACTATCCACAAAATCTGGGGGATGCGCCTTCTGGAAGGCATCCCTAAATCGCTCCCATTCAGATGGAAGTTATGCTAGTACTGGCACCACTGCCTGAACCTGGAGTGGAGCCTGCTGCACTACTGCTAGCGAAACATTCACCGCCTGAGCAACGATAATGGCTACCTCAGTTGTGTTCATCTATCCCTGAGCCAAAGCTGCTAGCTGCTCGGTTTGGGCATGCCTATCCTTGGGTAAGCGTCTGGGAGGCATATGAAACGTAAAGAAATTCATTAGTCTACAATTATTATTAAATCTCAAATAGCTGAAGATGTAATCGTAAAAGCAAGAATACAACAATCCTAAAAATAGGGCTCTATAGAAAGAACGCTAAGCTGAAAGAGAAATAAGCCGTACAGATCCTAAAGGATACTAGAACCTGATGCTCTGATATCACCTGTGACACCCCGCCTAATTAAATACCGGTTGATCAGACCTTTATTAAATTATAACCAAGGTGAACGGTTGGTTCATTCTTAGCATCAGTGTCGCAAAAATAACTTTTTAAATTAAACACCCTAAATAATTAAGTTAAGTGACAAAACCATTTTTAAGACATCAATTCCAAATTTATGTTTAAAACCAACAATTAAAACCTTTTTACATGCCGAAAATTACTAGTGCTAAGATGGTAACTTCCTAAAGGCAAATTTTTCACATAACTTTCATTTTATTATAATATTTTTCAGTGTTGTCACAAACTTTTTACACACTTTTAAATATTGGAATATTTATTCATTACTCAACTATTTTTAACCACAGTAGAATTTTCCCAAATTTTAACTCTCTCTCTCTCTCTATATATATATATATATATATATATATATATATATATATATATTTACTATCGGCACCCCACATAAATTTACGGTGCTGGAATACTCGGCTATCAAGTCCCCGTATCACTCGTACTAAGGGATATACTAGTTCGGAATCACTCTCGAACTGTATTAACACAAAACACATACAAATTGAGGAGAAGCATAGTTCTAAGTCACTAAGAGGTCAGCACATACCCTCACGTCTCTTACGACCGTCTGACTATCTATCCGATAGCGTGTACCAAGGATTCCTATGTTCTAAGGTACAAGTCAATATCCCCCATAAAGGTCCCATCGAGATAAGACTGTCCCGGCGCGGTAACCTCAGTGATAGAAAGTAGCGTGGGCATGATTTTTACACATATATAGTATATGCACAAACACAGTCATATATGTATACTACCATTGCCATTTCAAATTTAGGTACACCCACGACCCATACTTATGATATTTATTCTTATTGCACATTACTAGATTATCCCGTATAACGATTCATCTCTTTTACTCTTATTTATGGGATTATTCCAAACCTTCTTTGTAACACTCGTGGAATCCTACCTCCCTAAGTGTAATTTCAGTAGGTACTCTTTTATTTTATGGCGTAACTTCCTTACGAGTCTCACCGTTTAGACACACGTTCCCATTGTTCCTTAAGTGTAAAACACCTCCGTTAAATGTTAATCTCGTCTTATATTAAAGGTTCCATTTTTATAAAGTCCTAATGGTCTTCCTTATATCCCAAAATGTTCTAACAATAATGTCCAAGGATTTATATTCATTTAAGTTGGAACAACCTATTTAAAAAGGGTAATTTGAGTCTTCCAGGAGGGGTCGATCGATCGATGGCATGTGCTCGATCGATCGATGTGTCGATTGATCGATGCTCTTGGGTCGATCGATCGATCAAGCAGGTATGGCGAAACTGCAGAATTTTCTGTTACGGGAATACTATTCCAAAATCATTCAAATCATCATATTTGATTTTCAAACTTCCAACAAATTATACCACAAGTGTTATATCCCCAAATAATGAATATTGTACGTAAGACATGCGAGTTTTCATTAGTTATAACGAATTAAAAGGGTTAAAATTTAGAAAAATTACAAGAACCCTAATAATTCCTTTAACTTAGTTCTTCCCATTCTTTTCCTAGATTTCCTACTCCTAACTCAATGAATTTCGTGGTTCAACCTCTACATATGAATTAGATTTTCAGAATACGTCTTTTACCTCTACAACATGCAAATTAGAGTCTCACATACATGTTTTCTTTCACAAAAACTAGTCCTAATCAACCCTAGACTAACATCATTGGAGCATTAACTAAAATAGAGAAAGATAGATACTTTCTTGGAAATATTTGGCTCAGATTTTTGGAAAATATTGGTGTGGTTATGATCCTCATTGCGCGATCTAAAGTTTGGCGGCGACGGCGGTGCAAACGGTGGAGTTCTTGGCCTAAAACTCCTTGGAAAGCTTCTCCTCTTCCTCTCCAATGTCCGTCTTTAGTTCTTGGTTTTGCTAACCCTAGAAGATAATCCCTAACATCTAATAAAGCCTTAAAAATTCGTGGGTTTCCATGCCCAAAAATACGAAATGTCTAAAACGCCCTCCCGGGATGTTAATTAGGCTTAGAAACGTCCCGAGACCCAAACTAAACCCCAGGGTACATTATTTTGACTATCTCGACCCTTCCGGGCACATTGACTTACTCAAAATGACCATACGGGTTACTTATAATTTATTTACTTTTAATAGTTCGAATTTAATCTCGACACGACTCAAGCGCGTCCTGATAAATTTCCAAAATTATCAAATTAGATTCTCGTGATGATTTTACTAAATACAATTACACCTCTTACTTTATCCATAAAGTAACTTACAACAAAATTCCAATAATTACTAACTCTCATCACGCTGCTAAGTATTTAAATGATTTTCCGAATTAATATTAAATTAATATCTCTAATTAAATTTAATAAATCCCCAAAGTTAAAAGTCATAAAAATATGGGGTATTACATTTGATAGGCGCCTCATTCTTTTCAATTCTAGTAGAGTTATCCTATCAGTTACTCGAGCATGTCGCTCACAGTTTATTCAGTACTTATGTCAGACTTGTTGAGATTTATTACTTGTCTTTACTTTTGTTGATTTTGAGACGATGGTTTATTCGGTCAATTATTTAGATGTGAATTGTTGATTTTAGTTGATTGTGATTGTTTAAATTAATTTGTTCCGCATGAGTATTTCATTAGATTATTGAAAGATAAAACTTGTCACCAGTTTATTTTTTCACTTAGGTGGTTAGTAATTAAAAAGGCGACAGTGATGCTAAGAATGAACCAACTGAGAAACCTGTTCTAATTTAATTTAGGACTGATCACCCAGGGTTAATTAGGTGGGGTGTCACATATAGTATCAGAGCATCAGGTTCTAGTGTCCTTAGGATCTTTGCGGCCTACTACGTTTCAGCGTAGCGTTTGGTTGTTATAGAGCCCTATTATTAGGATTGTTGATTCACTTTTCACTTTTGAGATATCGTTTTTATGATATTAGATTTTTGTATAAATTGTGTACTTATACAATTCCATCTATTTTCAGATTCCACCGAAGAGACAGAGAGCGGAGAGGGATGAGGCTAGGGATGAACTCAAGGAGGCTCCTCAGGGGCCACAGGTACCCCCCCCCCCCCCCCCCCCACCCGAGTTAATCTTCACTACTCAGATTGTAGTGACAGTGGCCCAGGAAGTTGAGACAATAATGAGGGCTATGGCAGCCCATTTTCCTCAGCCCCAGGCACTACCTCCAGTGGCACTAGCAGTTCAGGCTCTAGTGGGGCCACCGTCTTGGAAGCGAGTTAGGGAGACCTTTCAGAAAGGTCACCCACTCGAATTTCGAGGTAACACCGATGTGGTAGAGGCTTGTGACTGGAAGAAGAATATTCAGCGCCATCTGCACATGCTAGAGTGTATCGATGTGCCGAAATAGATGATTACTACTTTTCGTCTGTCGGGGGCAACCTTATAGTGGTGGGAGTCAGTACCACCGCTGAGGAGAGGGATTTGATAATGGTATTCGAGTTCTGGTTGTGGTTCGACAGCAAATACTTCCCACCAGCGGTAGAGGATGAAATGAGGAAGAAGTTCAGCGAGTTAGTACAAGGTTATAGTTCAGTGGTAGATTATGAGGAAAAGTTCACCCATTTGGCGAATTTTGTGCCAAATGAGGTGAGCGACGAGGAGCGAAAGAATTCGAAGTTCATGAAGTTCATGGATGCTCGAAGTTCATGTTTGAGTACATCATATCACCCACAGACCGACGGGTATACTGAGAGAGTCAATCAGATGCTGGAAGACATGATCAGGACTTTGGGAGAGATATCTTCCTTTTTGTAGAGTTAGCGTATAACAACTCCTACCAATTCACGATTGGCATGGCACCGTTCAAGGAACTGTATAAGAGAACTTTTCGTTCACCCGCTTGTTGGTTAGAGGTGGGGGACAACAAGCTATTGGGATGGAGATTGTCTAGGAGACGGATGCCAAGATAGAGTTGATCCGAGGGAGAATTCGGATAGCTCAGGATAGGCAGAAGATTTATGATGATGATTCACGGAGGCATGTGGAGTTTGGGGATCAGGTATTGGTCTGGGTGTCCCCTATGAAAAGGGTAATGAGGTTCGACAAGAGGGGTAAATTATCACCGATGTACGTTGTACCTTTCCCTATTATTAAAAGGGTGGGACCGGTAACATATAGACTGGGATTGCCAGAGCATCTTCAGCAGATACACGACGTGTTCCATGTGGTATCGCTGAAGAAATATCGAAGAAGCGAGAGGGCCTTCTGGTATATTCCACTCGAGGAAATTGATTTACAGACATACATCTCATATGAGGAGAGATCGGCGGCTATTATGAACTGTAGTGAGCGGAAGTTACGATCCAAGGTTTTTACACTAGTTAGATTGGAGTGGTATCATCACAACGTTGACGAGTCTACCTGGGAGCGGGATGAGGATATGTGGGAATAATATCCAGAGCTATTCACCACAGGGACGAACTAATTTCGGGGATGAAATTCCTTTATAAGGGGGGGGGGGGGGGGGGGAAGTATGTAACACCCCTTATTTTTGTGCATTTAATATTTAATTAATTCAGAAAAATTTGAATTACTTGTGTGTCGTAATTTAATTGAATTAGTTATGATAATATTTATTTAAATATTAATCGAAGAGTAAATGGTTAATATTTAGGGAAATTTAATTACTAAGTGAATAGTAATAATTTATTTATGTCATTTCGGGTATTAGTGACGGGGTATGCATTTATCTCTGCTGGGAGTCGGTATAGACTAATTTGGGTGTGAGATAAGGATTTTTATAAATTATTAAGGCTAAAAATTCTAAGTGTATGGTTGAGTTCGAATGGGCTGAGATAGTCAAAAAAGTGTAACTGAGGGTAGTAAACGGGTCACGGAATGTTTTTAGATATAGCCGGGCCCATACGAGGACATTTGGGTCACTTGGGATTGGCCCATTAGGCAAAAACGGGATTAAGCCTAATTACTTAATTATAAGATAAATGGGGACGATTGATAAAAGTTTAAAAAACACTTAGTGGGAGAGGAAACCCTAAGAGACAGTTAAAGGCAAATTGGGGGATAAAGGAAAGAGCCAAAAGAGGGAATTTCATCTTCAACCTTGGAACTCACAACTTCAAATCAGGCCCTAAGAAATCATAAGGCAAGTGGTTAACTTGCTGTAGCATTTAATTATGTTTCAATTCATATTTATGTGATGTGAATAGCTAAAATTCGTTTTGGGGATAAATGGGTACAAAAATGGAGTTTTTGTAATTGGAACACAAGATGAGAATTGGTGTAAGAAATTATGGTGTAACATGACTCTGAACATATATGTTCCTTAGATGTAATAAATCAAGATGAATTTGGAATGAAATCGAGTAAGTAATTTGGTGTATGACTGAGATACGAATAACACGGCTTTTCCCCAATTTAGAACGAATCAGTATAGAACGAAAATTAAATAAAGTTGGAGACTTTATGGGGGTTCCTTATGAGGTTCTTGATGTATTTTATTGATGATAAGACTTGGGTTAGGCTTTATAAGAAGTTGGGAATTGGAGTTTTCGTCCATGGCCGAAATAGAGACCCGGGGAAGATGAAGACCTGTTTTATCGATTGATCGATGGTTGGGGATCAATGGATCGATCGTCGAGGATTTTTGGCAGTTCGTCCAGTTTATATATATAAGTGGAATTTAATTAAAAATTTCTTCCCAAACCTTCTTTAATGAGAAATATACATAGGAGATATAATCAAATTAATTATGAGGGTAAAATAATTGGGATTGGAGAGAATTTATGTGTGAAACACTATGGTCAAATATTGGGAAGAATATTTTAAAATAATTAAATACGGATCGAGTGAGCAAGTCCGAGCATAATGGTTGAGAGATACCAAGGCGTTGAATTAATTTAGAGTGAAAGCTAAATAATTTTGGAGTCAGGGATTTAGACTCGGATATAATTTTATTTCGGGCCATGAAAGTGAATCCGAATATATTGGTTGGGGTGACACCAAAAGTAATTTAATTAATTATTGTGCAGATTAATTATAATCAATGTGGGCCATAAACCCATGATAAATTGTAGGGGCTTGTGTTACGGACTTAGTACACGGTATAGCCGGGGTATTTATATATATATATATATATATATATATACATACGGTTTGTACATTAATATCAGTGGCTAGATATTATTATTGTATGTACTCTAGTGCTGTAGGGGGGGGTTGCGCGTAGTGGATGAATTCCCTAGCTCAAGGAGTAGGGTGAGTATATTCCTAGGTCATAGTGTCCATTATATGGGTGAGGGGCATATCACTTTCAAGGAAGGAATATGACCGCCTCTAATATTTATGTATTAACCAAGTTAGTGAGAAAATCTGACTTGGGGTAACTAAGCTATTTGAATATACCACTTTAAAGGATATACATCCGGTGAGTTATTACTCGGAAGAATTTTCATTATTATTTATTATTTCAGCATATTTGTGCATATTGTAATATGACTATACGTATACAATTAGGTCAATCATTATATACGGATAAATTGATACAGACCCTGAATTGTATTATATGTATAATGGGTGTGAAAGTTATATGAATTTAAAAAGGGGAATGATTAATTAAGATACTGTTAGTAATAACTTAGAAATCATAATTATGGCATACTAGGTATGAGTATGGTGGTTGAAAGGGGCTATGATAGTTATCTAGTCATGGGAAATAACTAGGTAAATTAATTAAGGCGTAGTAGTGCACAAAAGAGGAGGGGTGAGGTTGTCCTCAAGAGAGTGCGACACTAACTAAAATAAGAAGAACATGCATACATATTTATTACTGCAAGTTAATCATTTGCTAAATGTTTTCCAAATGTTTTGGGAACTAACCCTTGCAATAAAAACTTTTAAAAACCATTTAGGTGTCCAGCCACAGGGACGTTAGGCTTGAATTATTCCAGGGATCCGTTGCTGCAACATATGTGGATGTTTTGGGAGTTTGAAAAGCGCCTCGTTGTTTTCAATTCTAGTGTAGAGTTATCCTACCAGTTACTCGAGCATGTCGCTCACAGTTTATTCAGTACTTATGTCAGACTTGTTGATTTTTATTACTTGTCTTTAGTTTTCTTGGATTTGAGCCGATGGTTTATTTGGTCAGTTATTTAGATGTGAATGGTTGATTTTAGTTGATTGTGATTGTTTAAATTAATTTGTTCCGCATGAGTATTTAATTAGATTAATGAAATATAAAACTTGGCACCAGTCTAATTTTTCACTTAGGTTGTTAGAAAGGCGACAGTGATGCTAAGAATGAACCAACTAAGAAACCTGTTTTAATTTAATTTAGGACTGATCACCCGGGGTTAATTAGGCGGGGTGTCATAGGAGAGACATTTAACCACCTTTTCCTTTCTTCTAATAATAACTATTATACCTTTCACATCCCCATGAGCTGATAGACAAGCAATCCTCAAACCACCTTCTAATATTAGAAAAGCCATTGAGCTTTCTTGTGAGTCAAATTTGTGGCCTTGTGAAAACTAATTAAGGATGAGGGTATTAAAAACAATTTGCATGTTATTTGTTGTTTTGTATTTAGAGGACTCATAATACACGCAAAATATTTTAAATGTAAAATATTACAGTATGTATATTATACCATAATATTAAGAGTAGCTATGATTACAGATGCAAATGCTTAGGTGAATGGGACAAATTGAGGAAACATCCCAGTCTATCATTTCAAAAGAAATAAACCACTATTTAGTACTGAGAGATACATACGAGACACTTTGTGATTGGAGGAACCATTGATTACAAAACTCTAAACAATCAAAGTACCGTAATAAAAATAGGAGCGAGAGATACATCCGAGACAGCTTGTTTATCAAATCCAAATGTTGGTTTGACTCACCAAATAGTTTCCATTGTAATAAAAATGAAGCCCTAATTTGATTTATATTTTATCAGCACCTGAAATAAACAAAAAATAGGTTGTTCCTGCAAAATTGTACATGAACTTATCTTTCAAATATCTCACATAATAGTTACAAAAACATGTAGCAACTATCTCACATAATAGTTACAAAAACACATAGGAACTATCTCATATCAAAGTTTCAAAAACTATAGGAGGCTTGTGTAAAATATAGAATTATAACGCAATTTTTTATTATTTCAATCTTGTCATCTACTTTCTCACCAACCAAATAGAAAATGAGTAGAGAGTATTTAGGCCAATGATTTAAAAAGTATCCTCTGATTCAAGCGAATCTCATATGCTTTAAACAATTAAAACCCATAAAAAAAAGTAAATACACCATTAATGAGAAGAATTATGAGTGACACAACTAGGATAAAAAAGGCAAATATGTTCATCTGTAATGCTCAAATTTGTAACCATAAACCCCCAAAATTTAATGACGGGGACTACAAATGATCCTAACAAGTCCCAAAATTTACACTTAAACAACAAGAACAATTTAAGGCTAAAAACGTTTCAAAAAATTATATAAAAGTTCTTATAATACGAAAATAGAATTCTAATAAGCACCAATAAAATCACCACAAGATGTAAAAAATAAGAAATGCACTCAAATAAAATATATGTAAAAATTTCCTTATTCCAGTCCTTATCTAAACCATCATCCACACAAACCCTATTGTTCTCTTATCCAAATGAAAATCATAGCATTACCCTTTACCAATCATAAACAACGAAACCTTAACATTCATAATTTAAAGCAATAACTGAAATAAAACTCTCCCCCCAACTGTAAAGTTACGTGAATGAATAGAATGAGAGGAATGCATATCGTAAGAGATATAGGGAAAAGTTCAAGAGGAGATTATACATGATTTGAACTATGGTGCCAAAGCATAACTCCAAGCCCTGATATCTTACATAAAACAAAATGTAGAAACGAAAACTCAATTTTGAGAAATTGATAAACTCAAAGAATAAAATCAAATCGATTCAGAAATCAGAACCTATATTGATTCATAAATTTATAAATCCTAAACCTAAAAGGAAAGTCTGAACCGATTCATGAATCAGAACCTAAATCGATTCATGAATCAGAACCTAAATCGATTCATGAAACCTAACAAAAATTGTAAGATGACAAACTAAGAGAAATAAATATATTCATAAACCTATTAATGTTTTGTGGTAAATCGTAAATCGATTCTGAATCGATTATGAAAAAGAAAGAAATAGGGGTTACCATGTGATTTACGGTAAATCATAAATGCTTTGTGGACACCATGAGATTTATTTGGGTTAGAGAAAATGGGAGAAACGTGTAACAAAAAATTGGGAGGGAAGTATCCCTCTTCTATTTTGAGAGGGATCCCGCTTCTAATTTGTGAGCCTTGTTACAAAATTCATTTTCATTCCATTACTTTTAAAATTTTAAGTTAATTAGTAACATATATGTTAATTTAGTAATGGTATATTATTGTTAAAATTAGTAATGGTGGGATACTGTTAGTAATCGATATATTAGTATGTTACTAAAAGCTTGTTTTGGTGTAGTGCATTTTACTAACAATCTCCTCATAAGATAAGACTTCTCCCCCTTAGGTAGAGATAGATACATTTTCTATCATTTTTTCTTCAAGAATAGATAAAGATAAAGATGTACAAAAAAACAAGTTATCCCCCTAAATGTATCATATGAGAACTTATGAAGGAAAAAAAGTATATCATGCAATGGTGTGGATTAAAAATGCAACGACAAACAAACCCGGTAGCACAAGCACATATAATCAAAAAATGACCAAGTGATACCAAATATGATGCATAAAATAATAACAACTTGAATTTATAAAGTGTAGCATAAGATACTTTTGTGAATAAGAAACATGAGATACCAAAATGATCATATACCATGCCAAAATAGATTGAAGATGAAGCATATAGTAGGTATGGATTAAACACAAAATGTAAAGACTCAAAAACAACCCCCCCACACACATACATACATACTCACATACATACATATATATATATATATATACCAATGATGCACAATCACATATAGGTATAAACCCCATAAGGAAGAAAAAACAAATAAGATTTTCCCAATAATATGTCATTAATGTGTTTAAACATAATGGAACAAAATGAAGGGGTGTGAACTAAAAATAAAAGAACTGTTATCCAATCACAAAAAAAATATCCAATGAGTTGTATTTGACCGCATTAATTTCTAAAAATTTGATTTAGAAGCCAAAATAATCATATATCATTCCAAAATAGATTGAAGATGAAGCATATAGTAGGTATGGATTAAATGCAAAATGTAAAGACTCAAAAACACCCCCCATATATATATATATATATATATATATATATATATATATATATATATATACCAATGATGCACAATCACATATATAGGTATAAACCCCATAAGGAAGAAAAAAAAATAAGATTTTCCCAATAATATGTCATTAATGTGTCCAAACATAGTGGAACGGATTGAAGGGGTGTAAACTAGAGACAAAAGAACTGTTATGAAATCACAAAAAAAATATCCAATGAGTTCTATTTGACCGCACTAATTTATCAAAATTTGATTTAGCTTCGACCATTAAATAATGAACCTATAGTGGACAAACATACATAATGCACAGTAGCCCAGAAAAATATTGATGATTCTCGAATCAATACCATCAAACATGTAAGCATAACCAGGACTCATTGTGAAAAATTATTAATCTTCATCTTAAAACCCTAAAAAAAATATAATAATTTTTGTCACTCATTTTGAAGATATCATTAAAACACTGGCCTTGAAAAATTTTCTTTTTATTTGGACCCTCTTTTTTTTAAGATCTTGCCAATGGTGGCCTTTCATGTAAAGACGATTTATCCTTTCATAGCCTTTTCCCATTTTACCCTCATAGTTATTAAATAAAACAAACTCGCGGGTAATGGTTAATAGATGCACAAATTCAAATATTTACATTTAAATTTTAATGATAAGATTGATGGGAGAATTTTTCATTTAGCTCATGCAATATTGATAGTTATAATCCAAAAGAGATTATGCAAAGTGTGTCTGGAGGCAATGAAAAGTGGATTTATTAGGCACACGAAAGTCGAACAACTATATGCAAGCATGGTTAAGAAAAATCTAAGCATTGAAAATCATAATCAAATGTCCTCTCCACATGAAAACATGGAATGTTTTAGATTCAAACACACCGATATGCAACACAAATGTGTAAAGCCAAACAACACAAAAATGAACAAAATAGTTTTTAATTTTTAAATAATTTTTCAAAACTACACAAAATATAGGCAAAATTTTTTTGTATTGTTCACAATAATACCCCCCCCCCCCCCCAATACAAAATATAAACATAATACCACTACCAGTATCGTACAATATGAAGCACAAAATTTATTGTACAAAAAATATGCAATCGCAATCACTCATAAGATATAGCATGTGAAGAATCATGTGATAGCATAAAAGAGTCAACAAACCTAACATTTAACGTCTCCAAATTTGATCTCCTAACCTAAATACGTGTAACATGACTATCTTGAGTATTGGGAACCTTGGTGATGCTAGACTTAGCATTCCTATGACCTTTTCTAAGATCATAACAAGAAAGCCTAAAGTGATCTTTCCTACCACAGTGTGTGCAAGTCTACACACGAATAATTTTACCTTTGGGTAAACCTTTTCTAGTGTCGCTAACATTAGTTGGATATCTTATAATAATGGTCTGGCATTTAGCAATAAAAGAATTTCAATCATCAAAGCCAATCCCACAATTGTCACGTTTGATTTGGATAGTGCCTAACATCTTATATAGATTCTTCGACTTAGACTGCAATTCAAATTTGACACAACTAGAGTCTCTCAATCTCTCCTCCAACTACAAAATACTATACTAAAGTAAAAAAATAGTCTTTTTAATCTTAAGGGACTCCTTATTCAAAAATTTCGTCAAACTATGAAGGTTATCTCTCTCACCCTCAACATACTTGATCTTCTTCCTTAGAGTCTTCTCATGTGCTCCGAAATCCTCAATCAAATAGCATCATCATTACCTATGACAGATTCTTACAACTTACCTTCTAACTTTAAATTCTTATTCAGCTTCAATGAGTCCGCGTATAATTCTTAAAAGGCAACTTGAAGTTACCTATTCTCCCCCGTTTCTTTATTTTCAGTTCCTTTACTTTCTTGGGATTCAAAATATTGAACCTCAAAAACTTTATGTTCATGATCATCTTCATCAAGGCAAGACCGTTCATTTAATTCCTCGTGAATCATCATTAACACTACGTAATTACTCTTAATGGGGGGGGGGGGGGGATAATATTGCTCTTCTGACTAACTATCACTAAGGGTGGCATTGTATACCTTCAGCTTATTTTTTTTTCTCTTCTTATTTTAGTGGGACATTGTCGTGAATAATTCCCAACATCTTGGCACTCAATACACCTTTCCCCAGAATCCACCTTCTTAGGACCATCCCTTTTTTTCCTATTATGGTCATTAAAGTTTTTAGGTTTCTTCTCAAAATTCTTATCTTCTCTAATCTTTGAACTACCTAGAAAACCTATTTATTTCTTTGGCATCAAGCTCATCACCACTAATAAAAACAAACACATCCTCCGTTTGGGCTTTCAAAGAAATACCATTATCTTTCTTTTCATCACTTTCTTTGGAGGACACATGTTCATCTCATAAGTTTTTAAGTCACCTCTAAGTTGTTAGACTTTCATAGTGTTAACACCACCTAGGGAATTTAGGACCATGTTTTTGGAATTAAATCTTCCAAGTAACGAACTTAAGGTTATTTGCACTACTCAAGGCTCGAGAATTGGATTTCCTACATTGAATGAGGAATTGATAATATCTGACTACTTATCATAGAACTCATAAATAACTCATTCTCTAACATTTTAATCCTCTCAAACTTATTCTTCATATTTTCTTATCTTTTAACCCTAAAATCTATTCCATCGTGTGTGGATATCAAAATATACCAATTTCTTTTCTCACTCTCACAAGTCATGATACGTCTATATTCCTGCAGTGACAACATAAAAGACAACAATCACACCTTTGTAATTAAAAGTCAAGGCATTCTTTTTAGCCATTGTCCAAGAGGCGTACGCTTTAGGAACACCACATTTGGTGGGAGGATACCAGCTAACTTCAATTGAGTCCCAAACATTCTAAATTATCAATTTTTGAAAACATAGAATCCACGCCTTCCAATAAGGATAGTTTGTCCCATCAAATAATGAGTGTTGGGTAATAGAACCCCCAGTTAAAATCCAACTAAATATCCCCAAACCTGCACTAAAATAAGGGTTAAAAGCCTAGTGTAACTCGCTCTAATACCAATTTGAAAGTGCTACTATGCCCTAGAGTTATACAGATTATCAAAATACAGTTTTACAATTTGGTTTTTTATATTTATAAATATTAGTGTACGTTTGGTAAACTTGTTTTTAAATAGAGTTTTTTGAAAATTTGGAAAAAAAGACATTCATTTATGTTATACATATATATATGTGCATGTATATATACATAAAATTTCCATACCTACTGATTAGGCATAAATCCTTCGTATTTTCTCCTTAATTTAGAGGCCTTTATCATCTTGTGAGGTGTAAATTGAGTTGATTTACCTCATATCTTTGCTACTAACCTTTTCTGTGTAGTGCATCGAGTTTCTTGTATTTATCTTACATTTTGTAAGTATTTTACACAATTGAAGAAAAGAGAAAATTCGAACTCAAAAAAGATACAAGTAAAGGAAATTCAAGGTCAAAACATTGATTTTACACACAAAACCTAAGGAAATTTGAAGACCTCGAGTCCACAAGCATGTAAGAAGAAACGACATCCAAATCCGAGTCCCGGGTGAAACATTATGGATCTTTGAAGTTGAGAAGAAAGCAAGGAGAAAAAAGAAGAAAAATATAAAGTCACAGAACCGAACTGATGGAGACTTTATCAGATCGATCCCCAACACTGGTATCAGCAAACCGAACCGATGGAAAACCATCCGAACCGGTTCGACTGGACGGAATTTCAAATTTTATTTTCTCTTAAAAAAGAGTTGTGCAAGATTCAAACATTAAAAATAACGTGATCTATTTATTTGTTTGTCATACCAGACATTATGGGACTTCTCTTTAGTAGTTTTGAGAGGTTTTGAAGCCAGGAAGTGTAGGATTCATATTGTTCAATATTTTCTTCATAAAGTTGGATTAATTCAAGGCTTATATTCATTCCAAGTAATCGTTTCATCATTGCTTTCATTTGCTTTAATATTTTTTGTAGGTGATTAATTCTTTCTTAGTTATAATCATTCCTTGCATATTTAATCTCGCTTTTCATGCGATTATGACTTCAAGCAACATATATTTCTTGTTTAAGCATAGTTTCATAATGTCCATCTAGATTTATTAGGGTTGGGATGCATGAACCCAAACCGATGTGGTTTGAATGAAGATAAAAGTGATTCTATGAATTGAATAACTGATTGAATCGTGTTGATTAGTTGTTACTACCATCGTATGTCTTTTAACCTCATTTGCCCTAGGTAACCGGGGTGTTTAAGAGTGTGATGGGCGTGTCAGCTATTCCAACACCATTTTATTTATATTTTTGATTATGTATGATGCGTTCTTATACCCTGATATATGCAATGCTTGAAATTAATAAAGTTTGGATTTAATTAATTATCTAATTTATAGTTTCTTTTATATCCGGTAAACATTCTAGGGTTCGGGGGATTGTTGTCCAACCTATTTTTCTCATTCATTGTTGTTCATTCACAGTTAGTTTACTCCTACGTACGTAGTTTAATTATTAGTTTAATTAATTTTCATTTAGTTGGTAGATATAAAACTCAAAATTAATCATCTTTTCGTTGTTTTCTTGAGTCAACCTTAGGATTTGTCGTCTTACATATCGTCTTCACGTTCTACGTCCTATTTCCTTGACGATTCGACCGCACCTTATCGGGTTATCACATATGCAACCGGTTTGAACTTGATCCGTAATGAACAAGCACTAGAGACACATTTTGAGTCGCGTCACCTACATTATACAAACATACATACATCATAATTGCATTAATATATCATGTGTTTTTTTGTATATTTAATGAAGTATGTTGGGGAGTTTAACTATATATATAAACATATATACATAATACAAATGCATACGTACATACAAACATACATACATATACCTGTGTGTGTGTGTATATATATGTCTATATAATGATATTGTATGTATAATTGACAATTAAATTATATACAAATATGAATTGATAATATTTTTTACTACATATGTATTATATGTGTATTTTATATTATTCCATACATTAATAATACATGTATAAACTATATATAAGTATCACGCATCTATTAATATTATTATTAAACATATAGATCTTAGTATATTATATAATTTAATAAAATATATATATAAGTAATTTTGTGGACATGTACATATATTTTTTATTTACAATAATTACATAAATATTAATATATTATGTATGTATATTATATATTAAGGTATAAATATATTAAAATATTAAGAATGAATAATTCTGAGTTGAAAAATAAAAAACAGAAGTTATAAAAACCCTTTTGCTATTTTCGAGAAAACATGATTATAACACATAAATATTGTAATTCAATGTTTAAAAACAGGTATGCCAAACACATATTTTTATCAAATTTTTTTTAAACATAATCATGTGTTTAAATACTTTAATTCAGTGTTTAAAAACAGAAAATAGAATTATAGTTGCAAACCGAACAAGCCCTAATATTTTTAATTTTTATCTTTGCACCTATTAAACCAAGTGTCATGTTAATCAATCTACCAATTTTATTTTTGACCTAAGCATGCATTTAAATGATAATAAGCAAGAATACAAATAGTAAATCACTACACGACGATATACGCGGAAAACCCACAACGGGAAATACCTCGGATGGCCCAGCAACACAAGTCCAATATGATATAAACAGTTTATAATAACAACTTTGACTTACTCATAATATCCACTCCTTCAAGCCTTGAGGCACTTACTCATTCCTTATATCCTTCTTCGCAGTCACTGTTAGATACCTTCGAACAACACACAACTCAACCATTTTACACATCTAAGTATCCTAATATTCTTACACGTTCACGTGAGCAGTCCATCCGCCGCATAACACAAACGGAATATCCACTTCTAGAAACAATCTTAGTATGAAGAGAAAACTACTATGTTGCAGTATTAGAGATCTCAAATGTACATATAGATGTAGGATTCTTGGATCTAAAACTTGGTCAAAAATTTTGGTTTGGGAGGCTTTAGATTTGACTTTAAAATTCATTTTCACAAATCCCTTGATAAAAACTGATGCCGAACCTGAGCATTTATTATAAACATGAATTTTGAGGTGACACGATTTTTGAGATCTCATTTGAACAAACACACAGAGATCGTTCAAACGAAATTAACAATATCGTTTGAACGATGGTAAAACTCATTTGAATAATAATACACATTTCGTTTGAACGACTATAAAGCAACAATTAAATGGCATTTCTCTATCAAGGAGGAAAAAACTAGATTTGAAGTTTGTTTAAACCTTGGTCAAATAAAAGTGCTAATATCATTTGAACGAATCGTTTAAATCTTAAAAAAAAACTCAAATCTTGTTTAAATGATAAGATAAATTTGTTCAAACAATATAAACCCAAACTTATTTTTCTTCAAAAAAACAATTTACAAAAAATGCCTCAAAGAAATTGATAAAACAAAACCCAAACTAAAACTTGGAATCAAACATAAATATTTATTCATACCATCTTTTAGATCCCCAGAGGTTGAAGAAAAACATAACACGAAACCCAATGTATTCTCAATGTCACTTTAACTTTACCGCAATGCTCTTCAATCACAGATCATAGGCTTGAAGGACAAACAAGTCAAAGCCTAATAACCTATGACTTATGCAAGTTTTTTCCATATGAAATTTAGGCAATTACATAATAATTCACTAAATTGGAAAATTTTCCTTTCGAATATTCATCTTTTCATATTTTAGGACAAACCTAAAACAATTATTGGGTCATCAAGTTCATCTAAGAGTTAATCCTAAACCCCAAAGGAATAGGTATATATTCTTGATCGACACAAACTCAAGTAGATTTGCTTCTTATAAAAACTTATCAGATCGTTGTTAAACCTGGACACTTGAACACATCTTTCAAATGCAACACGAATATAAGAATATAAATAAAAATGTGAAAAAAACTCCCTCTTTGACTAAAAATCTTCACCTAAGATAATACTTCTCCCCTTAAAGTAAAAATTTGTCCTCTTGAGCTACAGATATCGATACTTTTCTTGCCCTTTTTGTTCATAAATAAACAAAGATAAATATGAACAACAAAACAACTTCTCCCTCCAAATGAAACACATGAGAACATGAAAGATAAAGTTTATCATGCAATGATGTGAATAAAAAATTCATCGACAAACAAATTGGTCAACACAAGCACATACAATCCAAACAATAACCAAATGATACCAACCTGAATATATAATGTGAAAATGTACCAATGTAAAAAAAAACACAAGATACTAGAATGATCATATAACATGCCAAAACATATGGAAGGTGAAGCGCATTGATTAAATAAAAAATGCAAAGCCTAAAAAACAAACACACCATACACACTTATACGCACACACACATACACCAACAATGCATAATCATATATATAGGTACAAACCTCACAAGGACACTAAAAAATAATCTTTCCATGTTAATATGGTATTAATGTGTATGAACATAGTGGAACGGAGTGAAGGGGTGTGAACTATAAACAAAAGAATTATAAACCCAATAATTAAAAAAAGCCTACAATGAGTTTTATTTGACTTTATTAATTTATAAAACTTCAATTTAGCCTCAAGTGACAAATAATGAACTCATAGTGGACTAACATACACAATGCACACTAACTTAGAAAAATAGTGATGATTCTCAAACTAATAGTGTCAAACATTGAAGCATAACTAGAACTCATTGTGAAAACCCATTGAGCTTCATCTTAACACACTAAAAAAGTACATAGTTAATTTTCCTACTCATTTTGAATATATAACACAAATTCAAGCATCAATATCAAAACATTGTCCTTGGAAAATTTTCTTTTCTTTGGCTCCTTAATTTTTTAGGCTCTTTCCAATGGTGTCCTTTCATGCAAAGAAGATTTCTTTCCTATCCCTTTCCCATTGCACCATTATAATTATCAAATAAAAACAAACTCTTGAGAAATGGTTCTTATATGCAAAAATCCCCCATAGTCACCGTTGATGTAAAAAATGGACTACATCCAATTTTCTAATCACATATAAAATATAATATGTGATGAAATAAACACACAAGAGACAAAGAGTTTTTAGAGTGGTTCGACTGTGAAGAAAGGCCTAGGCCCACTGTGATTGTATTGATTTGGATGATTACAGAAATCTAGGTACTCTTGCTATAAGAAGAATAGCCTAAAATCCATTCCATCTTGCCTTTTGTGAAAGGAATATAATGTATTTATAGTGACCCGAAGATCAAGGGTTGAATAACTATATATATTCAAGAATTTACACCCGTACATAATAAATGTGATGGTTGATAGTCTAAACCACGTATGGAAGGACCCTCGATTGTTTCCCAAGTGGTGAATATTTATCTACTTTGACGATCTGCAATCTTCATGTTGGCTAGCCTACCTGTCGAGCAACTATCTTTGGGGCTAATTATGTGGACGGCTAAGACTGTTGCCACATAAGGAGACAAGTGTCCATTTATAATTGGTCCACGTAGATGGATAATTTTTTGAATTAATAGAATCCCCTAATGCTTCATTTTTGATACTTTTAATGAAAGGATGGAGTATGATTTCTTCAAAGCTAGTCGGTGTAAGACAACTTGAAGGACTTGTGATAATTTACCAAGCTTTGATCATGTTGTGGTAATATTTTGAAAATTTTGAAAGTTAACGAACTACCAAATAGAGTTGTGCAGCCGTTAAAACTTCAATCGTCGATACAAGTAATAATCACATGCAGTATTTTCTAGGTAAGCTGTAAGAGATGAGAGTTTTGCCATTTTTTGAACCACAACTTTTCAAGATTTTGAACTCTCTTTCTTCTCCAAGATTTTAGTCTTTGAGATTTATTTTGCATCCTACCCTTACTTCTACCACCATTTTATGTGTAAGCTTTCTTCTTCCCTTTCTTTTCGATTGATTTCTTTACTGTAATCATGGTTTACATTGTTTATGGGGACAGTTTAGACGAATTTAGGTGGGAAAGAAATATCCCTAACTGGGTAGACTTAGAAATGAATATACACGAGTTGAGGTTTTATCTCTACCAAAGGGTCACTGGATTCCCTCTTTATTTATAGCTGAGTGTGGTATTGCCTTTCCACCCAGTCATTTATTTATGGATTTATATCAATATTTTGATGTTGTCCCTGCTAGAGTAGCCCCCAATACATGGATAATAGTAAATGGGATTAATAGGCTTAACTAGATATACATAACTCACATTGGTATCCCCGAGTTGATGTTTTTCTACGAATGGATTACTAGTGACAGTTCCTATTATAAAAAAACTAGGTTTGTAAAAAAAACTTAGTAGTCAATTTACCAGACTCCAACAAAGACTATTTTGATTATGGGGTTATAACAAAGAATTGGCAATATACCCCTCTTCAAATAGGAGAAGTGTATGATGGGCTCAGATGTCCTCAAGTAGGTCATGACATAGGTTCTTGATTTTACTTATTGTATTTTATTTCCCGATGACCAATTGTTTGATAATATGTTGACTAATATTTCTTATCCTATTTTGTACATTTGAGAGCAAGAAAAACTGTCCTAAAGAAGGGGATGTCAATATTCCAGAGCTGAAGTTTTTGTGGAGCATCCATCAAAGGATTGGTGGGGATCACCCCAGAGCATCTTCTTACCTGTTACAATATATAAGTTATGTTACTTAGTTTGTTGCTAGGACAACTATTGAAGAACCTTCAATAACCATAAATTTGGAAGAAAAACCACTTCTAACTTCTTAGCTGAGGAGTCTGTGGGGGTTGAAAAGGATTTAGGTACTTCTAATTCTTTTGAAACGTTGTACATATCGCCCATCCTTACTTCACCAGTGGCAAGTATAGGTAAGAGGAAAATCCTTGATTTGATGATTGGACCTTTGTTTCTTACTATCAAGGCTGATGGTGCTAAGAAGTCTATTGTGATAGAGAAAACATCTAAAGTTACTGAAAAAGTACCTAAAGTCATCACTATTGAGGAGTTTGATATTGTTGTGCATCAATATAAGAGGTTGAGAAAAGATCTTTCTAAGAAATAAGTTGGGAAGAACATTACCGACCAAGAGTTGGTCGAGAAAATTAAAGCTGACATGGCTACTACTGGGTCATCCTTTGTAGCTATTCATCCCAGTCTAGCTAGGAAATTGATAAAATATTATACTCCCCCTATTGATAGGGCAGTTGTTGCTTCCTTTCCACAATTAAAGTTGGCAGAAAATGGTTGCTAGAGTTTGGTTTTGGTAACTCTTTTCCCATTATTACTTATCCTTACTGTCTTATTTTTCTTCTTTTGATCTCATATTTCTCCTTTGTGCAATTTTTGATGAACGTCAACTAGATGTTGGAGAAAAATGATCAACTGCATTATTCGGGAGGATATGTGGAAGAAGCCTTTGAAAGCTTAAGGCAATCGTTAAAGACCTCAAGATAAGCGTTAGAGTCCAAGCAAAAGTTTTATTAAAAAGAATTACAGAAGGCCAATGATAGAGCTACTATTACTGAGGGGAAATTAACAACTACTGAGACCAGTTTAACAACTGCTGAAAATAAGGTCAAAGTGGCCAGGGAGAAGTTAGTGGAAAACTAATCCCTTCTCAAGTCTACCGAGGAGAATACAGTAGGTCAGACTGCTGACTTAGTTACAGAGAAGGCCAAAAATAAGAAAACAAGGGAAGATTCATTTAATAAAGGTTGAGAAAAAGCATTCTTAGCTAACTCTGCATAGATTGAGTATGTCAGGAAGAAGTCATTCAAGGACGCTTGGTTGGAGGCCCTCAAGGAGGTCATCACTGCTAAAGATTCTGAGCTGTTCTAGAGGCATGACCCATGCACTCTTACAAACTTGGAGGAATAATTTGATGCTGAAGAAAGATACAAAGAATCTTCCCTTCACCCTGTTGAGTCATCCTAAAGATAATTAATAAAACTGTCCCTTTGTCCATCAGCCTCCTGAAGTTAATGTTCAAAACAAGGAGAAGGTTTAACTCCTTTGTTGCTTATTTTCCTTTTAGTCTTCGGCATTATAATTGGATCGATATTCACTAACATCGATTGTCTTATTAATGAAAACATTTACTTTGGACTAATTATATTGCATTTACCATACATATGCCGTCTTGCTTGGTTGTATTATCTCCATGAAGTCACACACCTTGTATTATATTTTCCAAGGTTCTAAAAAATGTGGGGCGTGATTGAGGCGTGGAGGCCAAGCCTTAAGCCTTAGAAGCCTAAGCGGGCCTAGGTGTAAAAAGGCGTGAAAAGGCGTTTAGGCCTTCTTAATATATTTTAACATTTTTTAACCATAACAAGGCTATTAAAATACAAAAATTGAACATATCATAAAAATATGTCTGAATATATGCGAATTAAAATACTATTTGATTATTATGGATAAGATAATGGTCCGGTTTGTAAACAAATTCTTTAAAAGGCGACATCATTTCACTAAGGCATTGTTGTTTTTAGAAAAAAGTACGCCTTAAGGGTTTTACCAAGAATAAGGCGTGAAAAACGTAAGGCGAGGCGTTTCTCCCAAGCCTTAAGCCTAGGCGTGCCTAGGCGGAGCCTAGGCGGATTTTTTAGAACAGTGATATTTTCTCAGCAATCGTACTTATGTTCCTAAATTTGTAACTTTCAGTTTGATGCTAGGCAAAAGGCCATAGTTTCTGTTGAATCCGACATGCTCAGGCAGAGTAAAAACCTTCTAAAAGTTGGCCATGTTCCTTTATCTGTATAAGACTTGGTCGGATTTCTTGGTCCTGATATGTCTGACCAAGTTAAGGAGTCATACATTCATATTCATTGCTTACTGCAAAGGGAAGTAGAAAATTATGCTACATATTATTAGATAATTGAAGATTTGTAAGAAGATCATAAATTTTCTTTGTCTTCGCTCCATGATGACTGTGAAGCTAAGTATAAAAAGTTAAGTGAAGGTGGGGCTTTGACAAGAAACTTGAAGAATATGACTCTATGTATAGAAGGAAAGAGTTCTTATTGAATCGAGAAGTTAATTAAGCTCAGGATAGAGGAAAACTGCTTGAAGTGGAAAATAATCGACTCAGAAATGAGCTAGATAGCCTGAAGAAATTATCTACTAGTGGTACCGATGAAGATGCATATTTCTTGTAAAGTGAGAATTCCATGTTATAGAAGAACTTGTAGCACTGTAGAAAACCAAACCTGGGAAAACTTCGAGGCAACAGAAGTCTATCCAACCAAGTGTGGATTAAGAAAGAACTAAAAAAGCTTTAGCCGACCAAGCATCCCAATTGAAGGCAAAGAGTCAGGACATTGCTGACTTGTCCATCCACCTGGAAGTGAAGGATAAAGCTATCGTCGATTAATCCATCGAGTTAAAAGTCAAGAGTGATGTCCTAAAGAAACTTCAACATCAGATTAAGAGATTAACCTTTCAATTTTACAAGCAACCTAAGTAGGTTTGGATGGAAGGCTATAATGAGGCCCTTAGCCATGTAGATGATCATCTTGCCTAGAGTTACCGTGAAGGTTACAGATGAGGATGGATCAAATTACTGACCTTACTGAAATATGGCCAAAACAGTGAGTTATTATATTGAAATGAACCCGGTTTACTGGATTGTGAAAAGCCTCCATTTAAGTTAGACATATCATGGATACCTCCTGATACTATTCCTTAGTGTTTAATCACCAAATACCAGGGAGATTACAGTCTTCATGATGTGCAAAAAATAATTTATCCTCCTGATCTGATCAACAAGATGAGCAACAGTAATAGAAAAATGCTAAGGGATTTTAACTACATAAGTTCCCCCTACACCTTGGATCATCCTCCTGTTGGGATGGAGAGAGGGAAATAAGAAAGAGTACCACAAACCTCTTGTGAAATGACCAAAGCACAAGGGAAACGTCCAGCTGAATAATTCTCTTTTGTTTTGTACTTATTTGATCTTGAATGTAATACCGTTAGTATATGAATAATAATATATTTGTTTTTATGTTATCAACTGATGATTTAATAAATTAATCAACTAATTTCTTATTTAATAATGAATTATTAAACTATTATTATAGGGCCATAGATTTTACCAAGGTACTTAGATGAAACTACAAATAGTTTTGTTGATCCAAGTTTAGCATTTGTTATTAGTGGCGACCAAGTGTATGAGGAATATATGTGTGTATTCCCATATTTAGGAATGCATACATGTCGTCCTGCATTTAACTAAGTCACGTAAAACTTATTTTTAACTGTTTGAGTTGTATAAGAAGTTTTACAGACTTCTTGTTCTCGACCTGTCAAAGACGAAGTCATAAATGAAGTAAGTTACTAGTAACAACCAAGTGTGTTAGGAATATATGTGTATATTCCTCTATCTAAATTGGTCGGGTAAGACTTCTTGTTCGTGACATGTTAATAAAAATTTATACATGAAATAATAACTTAGTCAGTCGAGACACGACTATGCATTAAGATGTTTGTGCATCTCGAATTTGATATGTTCAACCTGATTAAGTATCTGTTGTTGATCGACAAGGGCTGAAGACCAAGATACATTGTTTGGTTATTGTTTCTGGGGGATGTATATCGCCATACTCTGAAAAAATAAAAAAAATTGAGGGAACTAAAATCAATATTTTTTTATTGAACTTTAAAGATAATTGGGTTGAACATAAAGTAAAAAGAAATACAATATGACAATTCCTTTATTCACTGATAATATTTGCGGAGGTGCTCGGCGTTCCAAGGGTTCTTGAATTCCTCCCCATCAAGTGTCTTTAGGAGAAAAGTCCCTGGTTGGATTACCACTGAAATATGATATAGGCCACGCCAATTGGCCTCAAGCTTGTTGCCCTTCTGGATGACTTTCTTGAGGACATAGCCAACTTCTTTTAGATTTTTCATCTTGACCCTTTTGTTGTAAAATTGAGAATTCCTTTGTTGATATGAAGCATTTCTGAGGGCGGCATCTTCTCAGACTTGTTCCAATATGTCCAAGTCCAATCTTCTCATCAAGTCACTCTTGGGAGAATCAAAGTAGCACTCTGTGAGTCGGTAGGCCTATCTAAACTAGTACCATGGCTTATGTCCCAAACACAAGCATATAAGGTGTTTCTCTTATTTTTTTTGGAGCATTATTCTATAAGCCCAAAGAAAAAAGTACAATTCATTAATCTAGTTACCATTATCAAGTGTCTTCTTTAGACTATTAAGAAAGGTTATGTTTGTCACTTTTGTCTGATTATTGCTTTGTGGATGGCCTGGTGTAGAGTGGATTTTTTAGATCTTGGATTAAACATAATATGCTTAGAATTCATCATTATTGAACTGGGTTCCATGGTCAGTAATGAAGGCATGCCATGCCTACATATGATGTTCTTCCAGATAAATTGGTATACCTTCTCATAAGGCATATCTATTAATATCTTTTCTTCCACCCATTTGGTAAAATAATCAACAGTTACCACGAGGTATTTGAACCTACCTTTAGTGGTCAGTAGTGGGCCGACTAAGTCAATTCTCCAAATGGCGAATGGACAAGCAGAAGTAATCAGTGTTTAAGCAGCGCTGGGTGGTTTCTGAATTATTGAAAACCTCTGGCACCTATCACACTTTCTTGTGAAGGTCCTACAATTTTCCCTCATAGTTGGTCAATAGTATTTTGTGTGTTTATTATCTAGAGTAGTGACTAACTAGCTGAATGATGTCCAAAGTAACCTTCATGCAATTCCGTATTCAAATGATCAATTTCAAATAGATGAACAAAATGAAATAAGGAAACAGAAAATCCCCTGTTGTATAAGACTCCTTTATCCAACACATATCTGGGTACTTTGTACCAGAGATTTTTTGCTTCTTTTGGATCAGTTGGTAGTGTTCCTTCTTCGATGTAATCTCTGATCAGATCCATCGAGTAAGGTCCCAAATATATACTAATGCACTGATCATTGGATCCTCATCAATGATCCTGCTTGCTAAGATCTCAATTGGAATGCTTCTCCTAAGTTCTATTATTATTACTGAAGCTAACCGAACAAGTGGATCAACTTGGGTGTTAGCTATCCTTGGTAGCCTGTTCATTTGTACGTTTGGAAATTTAAAAATGACTTCCATTATATTGTTCAAGTATAAGGTTATCAAATCTCCCTTGACTCCATATATATGAAGCACCTGGTTAACGACTAATTGGGAATTACTATGGGCTAATATTTGCTTGGTGCCTAATAACTGGGCTAATTCTAGTCCAGCGATCAAAGCCTCGTACTCAACTTCATTATTTGATTCCTTGAACTGAAATCTAAGGGCATATTTAACATTAATATTGTCAGGAGTATTACGTATGATACCTGCTCCACTACTAGTTGCATATGAAGATCCATCCACATATAAGTTCCACAATGGAATATGTGACACCCCGCCTAACTAAATCCCAGGTGATCATTCTTAAATTAAATTAAAATAGGTTTCTTAGTTGGTTCATTCTTAGCATCACTGTCGAAAACTTTTTAATTACTAATCACCTAAGTGAAAATAAACCGGTGCCAAATTTTATCTCTCATTAACCCGAGAAAAATTACACATGAGAAAATAATAATTTAAACATACACAATATGCTATAATTCAAACAATCTCACAATATGTAAAGGATTAAGTCTAGCCGAGTCAACAATCGGCTAAAATCCAAAACTGCTAAATAAAACCAACACAATCGAAAACTGAATATCTAATATAATGACAATGGACAACATGTACCCATAAGGAGTACATCAATGAAATCCTACACTAGATCTGAATGAATGAATCGTCTATGCCAAGTCCTACCAGCGTCCACAATGCTCCAGTTACGAGTCCTTGGACTGAATCCTCAAGTGAGGCATCCCTATGGATGGCCACCTAAAAGGTTTTGAAAATATTTTGATAGCAAGAGTTAGTACTCAAAATGTTTTGAAAATATTTTGCAAGTGATTATCACAGTAAGATGAGTTATTGATTACACATGTTAAGATTTTGGGTAAACCCTCTTGATTTGCCTCACCCCTCCTCTATAGTGCATGCCTAACGTCCCATACGTAGCCCACCTAGCTGTACTACTCAAGATAATTGAACTATAGTATTCAACTGAACTCCTCTACGCGACTAAGTTCCCATACCTCCCACTCAGTATGTAATAGTAACCATGCCTCATGATTTATATACTTAGATAAATGTTCATGCTTTGTTATCTTTAACCGATTTATAATTAAGTTTACCTACTTAATGTATTCATGACATCTCATTATCCACTAACTCTCATAAGTAGATTATAAAGACAATATACATTTTACACACAATATATACTTATCAATTTATTAATTATCAATATGTCCTCTTAACACACATCAAGGACTCGTGGTTCAGAATCTTCCATCGACCCCAAGTAAGAGGATTGGTTCGAAATATCACCTCGACCCCAAGTTCATTTCATGTAGTGGTTCAAAAAATCACCTCGACCCGGGTAATAGAATTTTATACATAGATTAGTTCAGAACTCTTTTGTCATGACCCCAACTTACTATTTCCATATATTAGTTCGGGATACTACCTTAACCCTAATATAGGCAATTATATTTTAGGTATTCTCTCCACCTAAGTATCTATATAATTCATTAGGTATAGACGCAACCTAGTAGTTTTGATCGTACATAATATTTTCTCTTTAATATTATGAGATAAATTGGTATTGAGATAAATTGGCATTGAGATAAATTGGCATGAGTGTTGGATGATGGAAGAGGGTGAAATTCGAAGTTTGGAAGGTAGAAGACCATCTCAAAATTTTTGGTTCGAACGAGAATTCTAATGAGATTACTAACGAGATTTTCTAGTTTGTTGGAAGTGAGACTTTCGGTCGTATGAAGTCATTTGAATGACCTCATTTGAACGAGAATCCCTAGGTTCTAACGAGATTTCAGGAACTCTATTTTTTTCCCGAACGAGTTAAACATCCTTCTAGTTTATTTTAAGTGAGATAATAGGACCTACCCAATTCTAGAGTAGCTTCATTTCATAATTGAGTAGTTAGAAGATTTGTGTAACTACTAAGGGAATGCGTTGGGGTGAGGGAGACTTAAAGAGTATATACGATAGAGAGATTAATCCTACGACTAAAGTATTGTGAGTAGTAGAGATGATAATACTATATATAAATTTAGGGACTTGGGTTGCGTGAATACCTAATCAAATATAGTAAGTTGTGTGTATACTCATTGATTTAAATATTACGTGTATACAATATCTACGATGCTTTCTACCAGGTGGAGGTTGCGCGTTTTGGACGATCATGCCTTGAGGTGCCTTCGGGTAGGATTTTAATTTGTATAACTAGATCATAGAACCTATGTATGGTCTATCTGTGAGAATGACAATGATGATGGTCATATGGGTGCGTAGGTATGTGCGTAGCCCATCGGCTTGGAACTATGTTCGCCTCCAATATGTGTGTTTATTTTGAAGGTTCGCGAGAGATTGAACCTATAGTCCTTTATGCAATGAGCGATGCCCCAGGACATGATAGCAGAGTATGCATGCATCGCAGTTGTGTCTCGAGGTGTAGAATTGTATATATATAATAGAGTGTATGTATATATGTACTTATGATACTATCTACTATGTGAATTAAGTAGACATGATTAATAATGCAATCCAAAATGAATTAAGTTGGTGAACACTTTAATTATATTAAATTGAAAAAGCACTTATCCATGTTAAAGATAAATTGATTATAGGTACTATGTATATTGCGAGGGAAATACATGGGAACAATATTGGGTTATGATTAGATGTTAGATGGGAAATAACTAGTTAGGATGAGAATATAAACTAGTAGGATTTTATGGTACGTTAGGCGTGCACATTAGATGAGAGGTGAGCATCTCAAGTGGGTTCGATAATCTAACATTACTAATATATGTGCTTTAAGCTCTTGCTAATTTTTAAACTATTTTGAACTCAGGCACTGACCCATTTTCTGCAAATCTCTTTTCTTGTCAAATTATTTTAGGTGCCCAGCCACAGGGACACCAGGTATAGGATTTCCATTCACTCGACGAGCTGTAGCTTCTGTGAAGGTTACAGGACCTTGGTAGTAGATGCCTTTATGTCCATTATTTCTTTCTTTTGAGTTATTTCATCAGTTAGGTCATGTTGCCCCTTTTCTATTAAGATATTCAGATATATTGGATTTTTTTATTTACTTCTTTCAGTTGTTGGTTTATTTATGTTGGATTATTGTACTTGGGACTTAGACTAGAAGTGTTTACTCCATTTACATTTATTATTATAGTATTTCCTATTATATTAAATTGGTGTGAATGGTCAATGCTTATTTATTCGTTAACCTAGTTTTATATTAATCAAAATATAAAATTTTGACATCAGCCTTTTTAAATATTAGGTGGTTAGTATTTAATAATAAAGTTTTCATCAGTGATGCATAATATGAACCAACTGGATATTCTGATTTAATTTAATAAAGGACTGGTCACCCGGTATTTAATTAGGCGGGGTGTCACAGTTCCCTTTAATTATCTCAATACTTTCTTTGCTTCTTTCCAATGAGTGATTCTAGGGTTACTCTGGAATCTACCAAGCATCGAGTCACATGGCTAATGTCAGGTCTGGTACAAACCTGTGCATACATCAAACTTCACACAAGCTAAACATAAGGATAATTTTCCATTACTTTACGTTCGAAGTCATTCGGTGGGCATTACCTAAGATTAGGCTTGTATCCTCTCTGAATTGGAACAACACTAGAAGAACATGCCATTATGCCAAATCTCTCTAGAACTTTTTCATTAGATGCTTACTAAGACATTCCCAAAATTCTAAGTGACCTATCACGGAATATTTCAATTCCTATCACATAGGAAGCCTCACCCATATCCTTCATTTCAAAATTCTAAGGGAGATGACTCTTAGTTTCCAATGTAATAGACCAAGATCGCTGTTGGCTAGTAATATGTCATCAACACACAATACCAAAAATATCAACTTACTCTCACTGATCTTAAGGTATATACATGGATCAACTAAGTTTTCTTTGAAATCGAAAGTCGTAATGTTTTCATCAAACTTTAGATACCATTGACTCGAAGCTTGTTTCAGTCCATATATTGAATTCTTAAGTTTGTAGACAATGTCTCCCTACCTTCGATTATGAAGCCTTCATGTTGACGCATATAGACTTCCTCTTGTAAGTCTCTAATTAGAAAGGCTATTTTGATATCCATTTGATGTAACTCGAGATCATAATGAGTTACTAGTTCCAAGATAATTCTAAAAGAATCTTTTATAGACATAAGAGAAAAAGTCTTCGTATAGTCGATACCTTCTTTTTGATTAAAAAATTTGGCTAAAAGTCAAGCTTTATGTGTTTTAATATTGCCATTACAGCCGAACTTAGTCTTAAAGACCCATTTACAGCTAACTGGTTTGTGATTTGTTGGCAATTGAACAACATCCCAAACATGATTTTCAGCCGTAGGGTTTAGCTCATCCTTCATGTCATCAATCCATTTGTAAGAATTAACATATTTAATGGCTTCTGAATTTGAAATCGGATCTTTAGTTATCGTAACACCATATTCTACTTGGTAAAGTACGTAATCATAAAAATTAATAGATATCCACTAATGCTAAAACCTCCTTAATACTGGTTCCTCGGGTGCTTCATCCATAGGTTCATTGACGATAACCTCATCATGGAGTTGTTGATCATTTATAAGGTGTTACTCATTGCCTAAAGGTTCAACAAAGGGTGGATTCCCAACAACCCACGGAATTTAGGGTAAAGGGGTATTTACCCTAATTTCATGAATGATCACATGACACCTCGCCTAATAAAATACTGGGTGATCCATCCTACATCAAATTAAACCTGAATCTCATCTGGTTCATTCTTAGCATCACTGTCAATAACTTTTTTTAAAAACTTACTAACAACCTAGTATTCAAAAGGTATGGTGTCAAATATTTTATATTTTGAATTAAACCTCACTTACAACATGCGAAAGATTATATAATAAACCATACACGTAATCACTGAATCAAACAATACTGAAAATGAATATTTACAATCTTTGCTGAGAAAACCACCTGCTACAAAACTCCAAACTAAAAATATAAACCACAAGAATAAATAAGCCAAGTGCGTCATCTGACGGGAACAAATGAAATAACTAGGCGACATGCCCAAGTGCAATACTGACTGCATACTACTCTAGTAATAAAATGACTGAAGCGGATAAGTGAAAATCTTGCAACATCCATATATGTTGTAGCTGCGTAACCCTGTAATAGACCAATTTTGGTGTCCCTGTGGCTAGACACCTAAAAGGTTTTAAAAATATTTTATAGAAAGGGTTAAAACCCAAAACATTTTGAAAATATTGAGCAAGTGAATTAAATTATAGTAAATTAAAATTCAGGAATGCTCATCATATTTAAGCTAGTGTCACACTCTCTTGAGGACCGCCTCACCCCTAAACCGATGTGCACACCTACCATCTTTCTATATACCCCATCTAACCATCTAAACCATAACTAGTTGTCATATAGATCCTACTTCTCCCTCTATTCTAACCCGAATAATTTTTTGTTTCAATTATGTATTAGTTTTAATAACATTTACTTATTTTGATTAAACCATATAACATTCTCACAAGTTATATAACAGTGATACAATTCACAGCATGTATTTTGCCCGTATATAGTTCTTCTTGCTAAATGTATATACGTATCAAGTATTTACAACATTCACACATATATAGTAAATATATATATAATCATTCTCTCAGTAGGCACTCACCGTATGTTCTATAAAATGCTATCATTTCCAGGTATACTCATCCACCCGAACACCCTGACACAGTTAGCTCCTCGAATCAGTAAAAACAAATCAATGCATTAGAGGCATCCATAGCTTCCCCCGGAATGAGACCAAATCATATCCAAAATGTCTCATTCTTGATTTCGAACGCTATAATCTGGGGACTATACTCACCCTACTCCTCAAGTCAGGGGATTCACCCACATCGCACAACCTCCTATGATAGCACTAGAGGGGAATTTATTTCTATAAATATTATTCACACAAATATTTATAAATCACACAAATATATATATATATATATATATATATATATATATATATATATATATATATATATAATATATATATTAATGTAATCTAAGTTACCCATGCACAATTTTTGTAACACTAGCCTAACATTCCCAGGCCTATATACCGACTTGATATTTAAATAATTCCCACTATTATTTATTTATTACAAAAGTTGTGTCACCCAACTAAATTCTCGAACTTACTCCTTCAATCTGAAATTTCATAATATCGAACTTATTCCTTAAATCCCATATATTAATGTTAACACCTTTTTTTTATGCATATTCTATCATTTATTATATAACTCTCTAATAAATTAATTTGACTAAATCTGTACGTAAGCCCTCGTAGCACTAACCCCATAATTATACCCAAGTCAATCGCTCGACTCAAATATTATTAACCACGTATTAAGCAATTTGTTGTCTTGGCGTCACTTAGCCAATATACCCGAACTCACTCGCTTGGTCCAAGAATGTAATATCTTGAATTTATTATTCAAAATTCTTTCTAATAGGATTGCACACTCATTATAGGGTTCTTAATTCACTCACATTAATCCTTAATTTCCTTTTGGATTCAAACCTTAATAATCCATTAATAAATCTCACAAATCAACAATTAATGTAGCCCAACTTCTAGATCGTACAAAACAGTAATCCCCCAAGAGTTAAAGTTCTAGGGCAGAAACAGGGGAGGAAGAAAAGCTGCCAGAAAAAGCCCTATCATTCGAATGATTTGGCCTACTATTTGAACGACTTGTGGTGTCATTCGAATAAGGATTTAGGTCATTCGAATGAACCTGCTTCTCTCTCTCCTCCATCTTCAACCCAGAAACCCATCATCCATTGTTAACTTCAACCCCCTCATCTATTCAGATTTTCTCTATTAAAACCCTCCAAGATTTACACGAAAACCACCAATTCAAAACCCTCAATAAAAACACAAAATTCACACAGATTGGGGTTAATAGAACACATCTTTACATCCTCTATAGATTCTTAATCAGAAATCATAAAAGCCCCAATTTAATTACTTCATTAACCCTAACATTTGCAATACTTTCACACCCACTGTGGTATGAACAATAAAAATGCAATTAATCAAAAGCTAGTTTAACCACTTGCCTTAGGGTTCATAGAGTCTGAATCCTTTGATGTTGGTGATGATTTGATGATGAATCCACACACTAGTTCTTGATTTTTGGCTTCCATGGCTTCTCCCACTTGCACCTCTCTCATTTGGGTTTTTCTAAAAATGTGTTATGGCTGCCACACCATCTCACATTTAGGGTTTAATAACTCAATCCCTTATTTAGGCTCGTGGACTTTATAAAAAGGGCCCAAAACTCTTATGTGGTCTCAAATATGCTTAAAAATACCTCGAGACCCATTTATTACCCCAGGGTACTCTTTTCCAACTATTTAGACCCATCCAGACTCAACCGTGCACTCAGTATTGCATCAAAATTGATTTATAACATTTTCCAATTTTTAACCTAAAAATGCGACATAAAAAATAATCTGAATCATTTAAACCTCAAATTGCCAGTTTAAATAAATCCTTCGATTTAAAATAATTTCTCCAAATCAAATAATTTACTAAAAAACATAAATTTAATTTCTCCTAACAATATTATTTTTCCCCAAAATAATTGAATTAAAAGTCCTCGAATTACGGGGTGTTACATACTTCCCCCTTACAATGGAATTTCATCCTTAAAATTCAGATGAGCCTAGTACTCTCATCCACCACTAGGTCCCTAATCACTTACCCTTAGCATTACTACACATATTTCTTAAGCGAATGTAGTTAACCTGAGCGCCCATACACCCTGTACCCGTGCTTAACCGCATAAAATAACACCCGACTTTTACCAACCTTTACTCGTAATATAACTTCAATCCCATAATTATAACACCCAAATTACCCTTCTCTAGGCATAAAAGTATACATATTCATTCTTATACTAAAAGGACAACATATAATACCATGCCCTTACTATCAATAGTTTCCTTGCGCGAAAATAACTCCCGAGCTATATCTCCCCGCTCGACAATAAGTCCAACCATCCTGGATCACATCACAAAAGTCCCTACTCCCTCCCCATGATTTCAATTATCAATATTAATATAGTAATATGTAACACATTTTATAATACATACCCGTATATGTACGCTAGACCCTATCTCAGGTGAGACCTAGGAAAGACAATTCATACTCTGGTACTGCGAACACCCAGTCTTACTATAACTAACCACTATAGCCCTAAACTATAGATAACCAGTTGGAACTTGGAAAATCGTCCACCCTACTTTCGTAATTCCCTAAAGTCGAAATCTCTCATATAATACAACCATCCTCTTAGTGTAACCCCCACTCTCTTGAAGTTAACACCAAATAACCCCGCAATCCCATGGTACTTGGGTATATATAATATGGCTATTATGGCCAACACATCCACTAATATTCGTCTCACTCATGAATCCTAGTGGTAAAAATCTTAGGTTGGGACACACCCACACTCAACATTTTCATTTTGAGGGACATTTTCTTCCCCTTTGTGCGGAATATACCTAAAATCATTGACCTTGCATTTTCTCCCAAATATGCTAAGTATCTGTACAAAAGAGACTTTGGCTCCTCCCACGGTGCCCATACAGCCTATATTTCATGCATATTTGCACAAACCTGAGATCATCACATACGTAACATACTTATCTCAAGGTCGGCCCCCGAATTATCGGCGTCGCTATATCCTCTGGGTATTTTTGATGACCTTACCAATTATTATACAATCCTTTCCGATATTTCCCCACGTATCATCTTGTGGTGAAAATCTTCCTACTGTTTCTTTGGCAACACTTCTCGGCTCCACTGGTCCTATCTCTTAGTGGCTCTCTGCTCAACATGTTTTCTCCACACGTTAACTGATTATCATTTAATTCGATGACCTAGCATCCGACAACGTCTTCAGACTTTCGACATTTATTAAGGCTTATACGTATAATATCTCATAGACACGCCCAAATTATATTTTACCTAATGCACTATTACTTAGCATTATCGGCCCTCGACTTTCGCAGAACCCTAAGCATATACCTGGGACACTCAAAACCAGTATCGATACTCACAAGTTTAATCATTGACTGCCACATCTCTAAAGGAGTCATCTACTACTACACTCGCACTATCACTAAGTCCTCAGTGCTAAATAATGAGCTAAATCTCTCCACTTCACGACAACCCGATATACCTTGAATCTCATCAGTAAAAGTCCCTACGCATCGAGATCCAATATAACTAGACAACTGTACTCTCTAAAGTCTACTTCATAAAAATATACTCGTCTCTTTAGGTGGTACACCATATAAAAATATATACCCCGCCCTAGAACAATGAAAACGATAGCCTTACTATAACCGCCCACCATTGCGAACCCGTTGAAACAACCTAACAGTACTAGAGGACCAAAGGGCATTCGCTAATGCGTATTAGGTTATGAAAAAAATATTTTAACTCTTTGATATAAAATCTATTATAAATTATACGTTAGAAAATACTCACTCAAACTAGTAAGTAAAAGTGGTGATGGTAGATATAAAAATAATCCCCTTGAAGAATGAGATGAGGAAAAGTCGAAGGTGACATAATATTTTTTTCTTGAGGAAACCACCGGGGTGGAAAACCCCCTCTCCCTAGTACTAGGACAACTCAGACACCCAATTCCACTCTTACTAATTACTGATAAAAGATTAGAGTCCACCTATTTACAATGATTTAAATTAAGCAAATACAAGACCATACACCTAGCCTAGTCTAAATACAACCCAACTTGAATGACAATCAGTCAACCCAATAACACCCTGGTAATAGAGACTACAACACACACACACACAACAAAACAGTCAAATCCGAGACCTCGTGAAGTTGTGCAACACAAAAATTAATTTAAAAAGTTTGTTTTACTCAAAACAAAAGAAATATCTTAGTTAACAAAATGGGACTAAACACACACCAGGTTATGTCAAATTTTAGTTGACAAGAATAATAAACAGGGACTGATGTTCAAATCCACACAAATAGAAATAAATAGAAATAAGATGAAATTGAATTAATTAGTACAAACAGAATGATTAAATATTAAGTCACAAGAAACATGCAAGGTCTTCCTTAATAATTAATATTCAAGTAAAGATTAATCCTAAAAAAATTTAGTTGGCAATCACAAATAAAATAGAAGATAAACTCGCAACAATTGTGTCGCACAACTAAAATAAAAATTAACTTAACACGAAATAGAATATGAATCAATTTAAGAGGTGTTATGTTAAAATATTAAGTCCAAGTAAAATGAGCAAAAGATAAATATGTGTAGCATTTAGCTCATAAAATTAGTACTTAATTAAAGTCAACACAAGAAAGTTACAAATATTTTACTTAAGTCTAAATAAATAAAATTGTACCACAAAAAAAATAATCACAAAGATTAAATTCCAATTTTAGTTCAAGCCATTACTATAATTGAGTTTGGACAAAAAACTCATACACACACTAACACCACCTAAGTATAAAAGAATACAACAAAAAATATTCAACTTAGACAATAAAAAGTGTATGAGTCAATTGATCTAATCCAAGTCAAAAGAATACAAGATAAGGAGTGTAGCACTCGACTCAATAAATTAGAACGGATCTAACTAAAATAAAATTTAAATAAATAACGATAATTCTTTAAAGTCCACACACTAATTAAAACCAACTAAATAAAGTGAACACACAAAAGTTCAACTTAGAGGATGTAATTAGTTAGTGGTAAAAATCAGATTATATTTAATCCCAAATTAATTAAATTAGTTCAGATTTAGGATATTTTAATAAAAATTGTGAGACACAAAAAAATTTAAGTTTAGATTTTAAGTTTTAAAAAGTTAGTCCAAATTAACAAGTTCACAAACACTGAAATAGGTGTAAATAAAAAATCTCAAAACCAAAGACCCAAATTCAGACATAGATCTGAAAGCTCTAAAAATTTCAGTTCAAAGATTTAGTCCAAAATAAATAAATTTAGAAGATCTAAAACTAAAACTAGTTTTAAAAAAATATGTTTTTAAACACACCCAACACAAACAGTAAATAGATCAACTTTTACAAGTACAAGAAGAAAATTTAGATGTTAAAAAAACTTCAAGCCACAAAACCAAAAAAATACACTAAGACAAATCTTTATACAAAAAACATTTATGATTGTATAACAAGAACAAACGAAATGTTAAGATAAAAAAATTATATACACTTCCAACAAATTTATATACCCGTATGACACAGTCCGAGCTAGGAGCAAACCCAACCAACAAAGAAGCTTACACAAATATAAGTATATAACTAACATATCAAACATATATAACCATAGTTATACTGTAATATATATATATATTGTAACGCCCCACTTAAAATAATAACGGCTGACCAACCCCATACTATATTAAATCAGGAGTCTCAGATGGCTCAGTCTCAACATCAACTGTCCGTAACATAATATACGACCAACTACCCGATATAATATATGCGAGATGTTAAAAATTAAATAAAACACACCACACTATAGAACTACTAAGAAAGAAAAGGAAGATGTATATTAGAATTCTGATAAATGGATTTAATAACTACAAATGGATATGCCATAAGAAATAAACCCAAATAAGCTGTCGGGTCACAGCCAATACAATAACTGAAATGGAATAAATATAAACAAGTATATAAATATCCCTTGGGTACAAACCCGATATACAACATGAATCCTACCTAGATTTTTAAAGAAGTAGGAAGCGACTACATTCTACATCCCACAACAGTTTGCACCTATCACGGCTCCCAAGACTCTAGATAGAAAGTCATCTGGCATCCATGCGGTAGGACACCTATAATATATATATATACACACACACACACACACACACAGGTAGGAGAGAAAAGTAAACGGGTCAGAGCCCGAGTTGAGAAAATATTTAGCAAGTGTGTTAACCGTGCATAATAAATATCGATACACTTATTTCATAATTAAAGTGGAATCGCACTCTCGTGGAACCCCAACTCACCTCTCATCTAATGGCGCACACCTATTCGCGTCCTGAGATTTTAGTTAAATTACCCCAACAATAAGGAAAACCTAACTTATCATAGGCCTAGCCTATACCCACGAGATTTGCCTTCCTATCATAACCCCAAAACCCACTCTTTCTAAACACACTATAAATTATTTATTTATTTTCAAACATGTATGCAAAATTAGGCTTAATGGATTCCGGTTTATAATATACTCAATTATAATTCTTAATAAGTTACCCACATACATTTGGGTTGAATCATATGATTTAATTTCTAAATAATAGGAATACAAAATCATTATTGACAAAACTTCTCTCCAATTTCAACGCTGCGCTATGTTTCGTGCGTGGGGTGTCTCGCAAAGCGAAATCCAAACAAGGAACCACCCCGTTACACTACTCCGGGTCAACGTCGATCTTAGAGATCCATCGTGCCACACATAACTATTTGAAAAAACTTTTCTCCAATCTCAACACTGCACTACGTTTCGTGCGTGGGGTGTCTCGCAAAGCGAAATCCAAACAAGGAACCACCCCGTTACACTACTCCTTGACAATGTCGATCCTAGAGATCCATAATGCCATACATACCATATTATACTACTACTACAACTAAATTTTATACTACGATTATGAAAAAAACTAAAAATATCCAATAATATCCTTGGGATGATGTACCCGAAATATTTCTTAAATGCGATACATCAGCCCCCATCAATCCAGTACACCATAATCATCCAAGATGTACCACACAAAGATTTTCTTATTCTTTCATCTATAGGATATATAAATATATATATAGGCATTTTATTCAAACCATATATATATATATATATATATATATATATATATACCATCATCCATAACCATGACCAAGTGTACATATCATATCTGATGTACATTGGGCATGCACATAATACACCCGACTATATATATCATCGATAAAACTGCACCATGCTATCATGTTCCCAGTGTGCGGCTCATGTAGCAACTGGGGACCACCATGGTGGGGCTCAATGACACCCATCTCGTGGTAACTCACACACACGATGTCCCGAGAAGCGATCATAGCTCCTAATCGGTAATGAGACGAAGCATACCCACCACGTCTCATCCCAAAAATATATATCATAATAACACACTGGACGACTATGACTTGGGGAATATCGACACCCAGCTCTTTGATCCATGATGCTCACCCTCTACGCGCGTAACCACCCAATGATAGCATGATCGGGGTATGCTTAACCACATAAGTATATATATCGTTCACATGCATAATATATACACATCCATATGATCCCATCATATGATCAAACATTAAACCATCATATAAGGTTTAGATATCCATATCTTGTATATCCACAACATAAATATATCCATATATTCATATCCATACGGGTATACATACACATATTCACATATCCATATATCCATAAATATATAAACTACTTCTCGTTCATATGAATAAGATATATAAACTCGGCTATCAGTATACATAATCCTCAATATACAAGTCGTTGCCAAAAACTCATTTAATTTACCTCGATATGTGAATACAATCCTTCACCTGAAGCATATTCATCCATATTCCTTTGATAAACAGTCTCCCGAAAATGCATATATATACCCAACATTTGGGTTATCACCCAAAGTTTAGTGCAGGTAACAATCACTACACATTCCATAAATCTAAAAAAGGACATTCATGACTCCCATACAAATTTCAACTATTGATATATATATATATATATATATAGTCTATAAACCTCAACTTAGCCCAACTTTATCTAAAGTATTGGAATCCCAATGATTATTTCTACACATTTATGTAATAACTATCTTGACTAGAGTTTATGCTACCAATTATTCTAGTTGATAGTACGATCCAATCGTTCTCAATTCGAACTACGGTTCATTTACTCTCATGATTCCCCTAGTCTAACACCTCTGATTTACCCCTTATGTTTATCATTTTTAAGGATAATGCGACTACTCTCTCTCATTGGTCCCCAAATTGTGTCTTAATGAGATCCTACCTCTATAAGGATTCAATATAAATGTCAGCCTAGAATTTGACAACTTACCCTCGCAAATCTCTCTCTAGGCATATCTATACTTACTTTGGATTTATAATTAGGATTCTCAACCCCAATGAGGTTTCCCCACAATCTCTATACACAACTCCAATATCTAAATGGATATATTTCTCCCCAATTATTCCAAGGAGTCCCAAAATCATAATATGTGAGAAAACTCTTATATGTCTCCAAAAATATATCTCTTACATCATAAGAGAAGGCTCCAAACCATTAAACCCAACCAAAAAAAATGGAATTCACTATAGGGAAAATTCATCAAAATGCCCTGTTTCCGAATCGATTCGGCCCTGCAGTGAATCGATTCGGCCCATCCGAATCGATTCGGTCCAAGGGACCTGAGAGTCTACTACCTACCAAATCTATTCTCTAGGGGCGAATCGATTCGGCCCTAAAGACCTATGGCTTCTGCAACGTGGAGAATCGATTCGGCTAGTTCAGAAAGCCATGAAAATGGCTATTTTTCTATAAACCCAAAATTTCCAAAACTCCCATATATTATTTCCCAACCATCAATCTTCATACCTAACATGTTTCCAAACATAAAAACCCATTCTATATCAAATCTCTTCAATTTAAATCCCTTAAACCCAATTATAAACTTCAATTTCAACATTTAAACCAAAAATTAGGTTTTGATGCTTATACCCAAAAACCATTTCTTTAACCCACAAATTATGAAATAAAATACACAAATGACTTATTTAGCAAGATTAAACACTTGCCCCAGATTTGTAGAGGTTGGATCGTCCTCGCTGTCGCGTTTGGGCCGGAATCTTCAAGCTTTTCTTCCTCTCTCTCTTCTTTTCTTCTTCTTTGTCTCTTCTTTTCTCTTTCCTTTCTCTTTCTCTCTTTCTCTCAATTGAGAAGGCTTGATCCGTAAGCCTCTTAAACCTTAAAACATAAGTCCCAAATTTTAAATGTTAATACACACTTTAAATGACTCGTTTACTCCAATTCGAGTCAAACTGACTTAAAAACATTCCAGAGCCAAAATAAAACCCAATGACAATCATTTTGACTATCTTTACCCTTTCGGGATCGATGGTAGCCTCAAAATCATCATCCGGAATACTTTGAAATGTTCTCTATTTTCGGGCCCCAATTCCCAAATTTTAAAATTCTCCAATTTAATTAAATTTTATTTTCGCCAAATTTAATTTCTCAGTTCCCAAAATCGTGGGGTGTTACATACTTTCCCCCCTTACAAAAATTTCCCCCGCGAAATTTAAGATGTGCCTAGGACCTTGAATCTCATCTAGTACTTACGTCAACCCTCAGGGTCACTATACCGATCCTTTCTAGTTCTCATGTCGAACCATATAGCTTTAAAAAAAACTAACTACCCGGGGCGCCCATACACCCCGTACTCTAGTTTTCACTCGAAGAATTATAATCAGGCTCCATTAGCCTCAACTCGTAACATCACTCTCATCAATATAATCTATAGCAACCTATTAAATATATATAAGTTTAAAAATTCTCAATGGTTAAACTCTTCTCAATTCCGGACGCTAGCCTCCTTCGTACGGGGGAGGTCTCGCAAGCGAAATCCAAACAAGGAACCCTCCCAATACACTACTGTGTAGCTAGGTCGGGGATTGAGATTAGTTTAACCAGGGTTAAGGTTTTATAAAAAGATTTTCATATTTTTGATGTTGAACGAAGGCCTATGTAACAATATAATATAAATAAATTCCGCGTCTTTCGACATGTCAAACAAACACCTTATGCTCAAGACACAAGGTCTCAACAAATACAACACTCTAACCAATACCAGTTCTTAAGACTAGCACAACTATGGGCTAAATTCTCCCTTCAAAATAAATCTACAAAACTTTGAACCTCTTATCTATGCAATTCCTTTACATTACATCCACACCTTTCCACAAAAGGAATTCTTCCCTCATTGGAGCACTAAAATTTCCTGCCCTAGCCTATCCATAAACCAATAACCTTAACAATTCACATTCCCGAAATCAATAGAGAAAATCGCTACTAGCTCATTACAAGACGGTTTAATATCCCAAAAGATGTGGTATAAAGACCACACTTGCTCACTCCTCCCCATGGCCTAATTCTCCTCAAAGAAATATCTTCCTCATAAATCCTTCCTAATCATTTGAAGGACAAAATGCAACTGCGACTACTGAAAACTCCCTCAGTCCTACGCAATGAACCTAAGTCTCTAATTTCTTACTCCCTCTTCCCAGAAGGCAATACTCCCGATATTGGGACAACTCCACACACCTCACGTCGAGAAAAGTCACCAACACCAGGTTTCCCAACAAAGGTTGACAGGTTTCTCAATCTAAACCTCCCAAATACTACACTATATACTTCTCCTCAGACTTACCTTACTAACTCCAAAATTCGCCATTCGAGTAAAGTTTCCTTTTCTTACTCAACCACCGGTAGAACACCCTGAACCACTACTAGAGTTCTCTTTCTTATATCTCTGCCGAAATTGGGAGAAGAAATTACCCTTGATCAAAGCGTTCCCAAAATATGTTATGGGTATTATATCTCTAATCTTGTCGTTACCTAGACGACATAATCTAGGTGACGTCTGAAATGAGAGAAACTGTTATCAGAACGTCGATCAAGTGAATACACTTCACAGAAGAAGATAAGTGTAGTGAACACAACAGTCATAATAGTAGGGCTTTATATCAAGAACGTTAATGGAAGAACGCAGAAAACTCGTACAGATCCTAAAGACTCTAGAACCTGATGCTCTGATACCATCTGTAACACCCCGCTTAAAATAATTATGGGTGGCCAACCCTATACTATATTAAATCAGGAGTCTCAGATGTCTCAGTCTCAACATCAACTGTCCGTAACATAATATACGACTAACTACCTGATATAATATAAGCGAGATGTTAGAAATTAAATAAAACACACCACACTATAGAACTACTAAAAAAGAAAAGGAAGATGTATACTAGAATTATGATAAATGAATTGAATAACTACAAATGGATATGCCATAAGAAATAAACCCGAATAAGCTGTCGGGTCACAGCCAATACAATAACTAAAATGGAATAAATATAAACATGTATATAAATATCCATTGGGTACAAACCCGATATACAACATGAATCCTACCTATATTTTTAAAGAAGTAGGAGGCGACTACATTCTACATCCCGCAACAGTCCGCATCCGTCACGACTCCCAAGACTCTGGATAGAAAGTCATCTGGCATCCATGCGGTAGGACACCTTTAATAATATATATATATATAGGCAGGAGAGAAAAGTAAACGTGTAAGAGCCTGAGTTGAGAAACTATTTTGCAAGTGTGTTAACCGTGCAGAATAAATTCGATGCACTTATTTCATAATTAAAGTGGAATCGCACTCTCGTGGAACCCCAACTCACCTCTCATCTAATGGCGCGCACCTATTCGCGTCCTGAGATTTCAGTTAAATTACCCCAACTATAAGGACAACCTAACTTATCATAGGCCTAGCCTATACCCACGAGATCTGCCTTCCTATCATAACCCCAGAACCCACTCTTTCTAAACACACTATAAATTATTTATTTATTTTCAAACATGTATGCCATATTAGGCTTAATGGATTCCAGTTTATAATATACTCAATTATAATTCTTAATAAGTTACCCACATACATTTGAGTTGAATCACATGATTTAATTTCTGAATAATAGGCATACAAAATCATTATTGACAAAACTTCTCTCCAATTTCAACGCTGCGCTACGTTTCGTGCATGGGGTGTCTCGCAAAATGAAATCCAAACAAGGAACCACCCCGTTACACTACTCCTGGTCAACGTCGATCTTAGAGATCCATCATGCCACACATAACTATTTGAAAAAACGTTTCTCCAATCTCAACACTGCATTATGTTTTGTGCGTGGGGTGTCTCGCAAAGCGAAATCCAAACAAGGAACCACCCCATTACACTACTCCTTGACAATGTCGATCCTAGAGATCCATAATGCCATACATACCATATTATAATACTATTACAACTAAATTTTAGACTACGATTATGAAAAAAACTAAAAATCTCCAATAATATCCTTGGGATGATGTACCCGAAATATTTCTTAAATGCGATACATCAGCCCCCATCAATCTAGTACACCATAATAATCCAAGATGTACTACACAAAGATTTTCATATTCTTTCATCTAAAGGATATATAAATATATATATATAGGCATTTTATTCAAACCATATATATATATACCATCATCCATACACATGACCAAGTGTACATATCATATCCGATGTACATTGGACATGCACATAATCAACTCGGCTATATATATCGCCGATAAAACTGAACCATGCTATCATGTTCCCAGTGCCCGGCTCACGTAGCAACTGGGGACCACCATGGTGGGGCTCAACGACACCCATCTCGTGGTAACTCACACACACGACGTCCCGGGAAGCGGTCATAGCTCCTAACCAGTAATGAGATGAAACATAGCCACCATATCTCATCCCAAAAATATATATCATAATAACACACTGGACGACTATGACCTATGGAATATCCACACCTGCTCTTTGAGCCAGGATGCTCACCCTCTACGCGCGCAACTTCTCAATGATAGCATGAGCGAGGTATGCTTAACCACGTACGTATATATATCGTTCACATGCACAATATATACACATACATATGATCCCATCATATGATCAAACATTAAACCATCATATAAGGTTTAGATATCCATATCATGTATATCCACAACATAAATATATCCATATATTCATATCCATACAGGTATACATAGGCCTATTCACATATCCATATATCCATATATATATAAACTAATTCTCGTTCATATAAATAAGATATATAAACTCGGCTATCAGTATACATAATCCTCAATATACAAGCCGTCGCCAAAAACTCATTTAATTTACCTCGATATGTGAATAAAATCCTTCACTTGAAGCATATTCATCCATATTCCTTTGATGAATAGTCTCCCGAAAACACAAAAATATACCCAACATTTGGGTTATCACCCAAAGTTTAGTGTAGGTAACAATCACTACACATTCCATAAATCTCAAAAAGGACATTCATGACTCCCATACAAATTTTGACTATTGATATATATATATATACATAACTAATAGTCTATAAACCTCAACTTAGCCCAACTTTATCTCAAGTATTGGAATTCCAATGAATATTTATACACGATTATGTAATAACTATCTTGACTAGAATTTATGCTACCAAATATTCTAGTTGATAGTACGATCCAATCGTTCTCAATTCGGACTACGGTTCATTGACTCTCATGATTCCCCTAGTCTAACACCTCTGATTTACCCCTTATATTTATAATTTCTAAGGATAATGCGACTACTCTCTCTCATTGGTCCCCAAATTGTGTCTTAATGAGATCCTATCTCTATAAGGATTCAATATAAATGTCGGCCTAGAATTTCACAACTTACCCTCGCAACTCTCTCTCTAGGAGTTCTTAACCTCCTATCGTATCTATACTTACTTTGGATTTATAATTAGGATTCTCAACCCCATTGAGGTTTACCCACAATCTCTATACACAACTCCAATATCTACATGGATATATTTCTCCCCAATTATTCCAAGGAGTTCAAAAATCATAATATGTGAGAAACCTCTTATATGTATCCAAAAATATCTCTCTTATATCATAAGAGAAGTCTCCAAACCATTAAACCCAACCAAAAAGGGTTGGAATTCACTATAGGGAAAATTCATCAAAATGCCCTGTTTTCGAATCGATTCGGCCCTTTCGAATAGATTCGGCCCATCCGAATCGATTAGGTCCAAGGGACCTGAGAGTCTGCTACCTACCGAATCGATTCGCTAGGGGCAAATCGATTCGGCCCTAAAGACCTGTGGCTTCTGCAACCTGGCGAATCGATTCTCTAGGGGCGAATCGATTCAGCCAGTTCAGAAAGCCACGAAAATGGCTATTTTTTTATAAACCCAAAATTTCCAAAACTCCCATATATTATTTCCCAAACATCAATCTTCATCCCTAACTTGTTTCCAAACATCAAAACCCATTCTATATCAAATATCTTCAATTTAAATCCCTTAAACCCAATTATAAACATCAATTTCAAGATTTAAACCAAAAATTAGGTTTTGATGCTTATACCCAAAAACCATTTATTTAACCCTCAAATTAACAAATAAAATACACAAATGACTTATTTAGAAAGATTAAACACTTTCCGCAGATTTGTAGAGGTTGGATCGTGCTTGATGTCGCGTTTGGACCGGAATCTCCAAGCTTTTCTTACTCTCTCTTCTTTTCTTCTTCTTTCTCTCTTCTTTTCTCTTTTCTTTCTCTTTCTCTCAAATGAGAAGGCCTGATCCGTAATCCTCTTAAACCTTAAAACATAAGTCCCAAATTTTAAATGTTAATACACACTTTAAATGACTCGTTTACTCCAATTCGAGTCAAACTGACTTAAAAACATTCCGAAGCCGAAATAAAACCCAATGACAGTCATTTTGACTATCTCGACTGTTCCGGGATCGAAGGTACCCTCAAATAATCATCCGGAATACTTTGAAATGTTCTCATTTTTCGGGCCCCAATTCCCAAATTTTAAAATTCTCCAATTTAATTAAATTTTATTTTCCCAAAATTTAATTTCTCAGTTCCCAAAGTCGTGGGGTGTTATATATATATATATATATAAAGAAGGTAGAAGGAACAAATGCCTCAGAAATGAAAAACCTCGAAAGTAAAAATGAACAAGTCCCAAAAGAGCAAGCCAAATATATTTTGAACGAGAATCACGACCTAAGATCATCCTCACGAAACCACCACCAAAAAGAATATGAAATCCAAATCCCGAAAAATCGGAGCTCCAAATCGTAAAGGCCAAAACCGCACAACAATCGGCTAAACTTAAACCGAGATCCGTGTTTATAAAAAATGAAACCCTCCAAGAAAAAGCCAATAGATTTTTAGAAATAAGTTTCTGGAGCTCTTAAAGGATAACACCAAATTGAAACAAGATCTCCTCAGATAGAAAACCCAAGTCACTAAACATATTTTATAAAAAAAGTTATAAATTAAATAAATATAGAAAAATATGATTTAGGTTATAAAAAATAGACTTCAATAAAAAATAATGCAGGAGCATATAAAAAATTATTTGTCTCAAAATTGAGCCCACACGAAGAAATGAGATTTTCAATCTCCCCTTTGGCCAACTTTGAGATAAACAAAACCGAGACTAAAAAATAAGAAATGACACAACTTACATAACTCAACTATACACATGAGTCCTAAAAAATAGAAGTGTACATGACACAACTAACAACAAGACTTCTAAAAATAGAAGAGTACATAACTCAACTAACAATAAAGATTCCTAAAAGACTCATACAAATTGTAAATACAATAAAAGAGTCTCAAATTCTCCCCCTATTTGTCATAAAGAGACAAAGGATATGGAAAAAGCATGCTGAATAAAAGTTAGTACAATAAAAATATGCAAATAAAAGTACTAACAAACAAACTAAAACAAATTATTTTGAATCAATGGAACAATCCTTTTGACAACCTAAATCATTTTTCTCAATCCACTTAGATTTGACAATAGAAAATGCAGTCTTAAATGGGATAGTACCAAACTTAACTTGGTGATTATTCGCAACAACGTCAGTTTTAAAGGGATCCTGGGCATATTATTAACATTACTTTGCTGATTACTTAAGCGTTTATAGTAGAATTGTCCCAAATGACCTTCCAAAGACAAAAGTTGCATTTATACACAAGACTATCATAAGATTTACCATTAAAAGGAATCTGTTTCAGTTTCCTCTTTTCAGTTTTCTTAGTCAAATTTAAACGCTAAAAACAAAATTGTTCTAAATGGCCTGATTTTGAACAAAATTTACAGCTAAAAGTCTTGTTATCCCCAGATTTATAATTACAAGTCTTTATCGACAGTTTTACATAATCACAATTTCTAATTGCATATAATTTCTTATGGAAAAACTGCTCTAAATGACCCATTTTAAAACAAAACTCACACTGAAAACAGGTTTTGGAGCAATATTATTCATAACATTTTCAGTTTTCCTAAATTTGCCTATATTAGCATCATTCTTTCCTAATCTGTTATAGCAGAATTTTCCTAAATGTCTTGTTTTTTAACATAAATCACATTTAACGGCAGACTTAGCAGTTTTGAAATTTCCAACTTTTTTAATTTGCCTAAATTTGCCTAAATCAAATTTGTTTTGTCCTAATTTCTTAAAATAAAATTCTTCTAAATGACCTTTCATAGATAAAAAGATGTACAGTTAAATGCAAGTTTATCATATTGAACATTCCTAATAGCTTGAGTTTGCCTAAATTTGCCTAAATCATAATTAGTTTGTCCTAACTTCTTAAAAAAAGTTTTTCTAAATGTCCGGATTTATGGCACAAATTATATAAAAATACCGGCTTAACAAATGCGGTAGGATAATCCTCAATTTCAGCATGTTTAATACTCATTTTAATTTCACTTGATTTGGGGAATTGCTCAATACAACTAACAAAATTAGTTTCATCAAATGCTTCTCCTTTAAACCCAAGTTCTCTTAAAGTAATGAAAGCATCAATATACATATTATGAGATTCAATAATTAAACGAGAATAAGAAAAACATCAATCTTTTTAAAATGCAGTCCTACGCTCTCTTTAGCATTCGTCATACTTATTTAAAACAGCCTTAAGTTCAACTTGAGATTCATCAAGTTTAAACAAAAAATCCTTATTTTTAGTTTCTAGAGAATGATTAAGCTCCGTTAACATGAGAATTCTTTATCTAAAAATGATACATCATTTCCAAGTTCATATATATGAAATTTAGATTCTTCAGACATTATCTTGATTTGATTATTTAAAGCATCAATTTTAGACAACAACCTAGAATTAATTTGATCTAAATCGGTGCAGTTTTAATAGTGTTATCAAAATATTTATTACTAACACAACCTTCTAAATTCAGACTCACGTACCCTTCTAAAACGACATAATCGTCTACATTTTCAGATTTATCAACATCATAAAAAATATTATCAGCATTAGATATAGAAGTTGTGAATATAGGGTGAAGTTCAGTAGGAAAGATATGACACGAGTTCACATAATCTAACTAAGAATTATCTACACATAAATCAGAATGATCAGAACTAGTAGATAAGGAGTCAAAAATATTCTCGACTTAAAAGCACATCGAGAAGTAAAAGCAACTAAATTATCACAACACTCTACACTATCACATGCAAAAATATTATCAAATGATTTAGATACATGAGTAGAAGATCTAGGGATGCTCCAAGCATTTCAAGATGTGGTGCAAGCTGAAGTATCTTTAACTTCGGATGCACCCATCGCTTTGAAAAAGGCATTATCGCTTTTAATTTCATCTTGTGAATAAAGCTTTGCCTCTTTAAAACATCCATAAAGGGATTTTCTAGAAGAAAAATAAACATCACCATATAAGTTTCCGATATTTAAAAAATAGATTTTAAAAATATTAAAAATAGATTTTAAAACGAGTTAAGGATCTTTGCGGAATAAAAACTTTTATAAAGTTAATCCTTAAGCTCCAATACCACTTGAAACAACCTAACGGTATTAGAAAGGACCAAAGGGTACTCGTTAATACATATTAGGTTATTAAAAACTCTTTTAACTCTTTGATAGATATATAAAATCTATTATTATTTATAAGTTAGAAAACACTCATGCACACTAGTAAGTAAAAGTGGTGATGATAGATATAAAAATAATCCCCTTTAAGAAAGAGATGAGGAAAAGTGGAAGATGACACAATATTTGTTCTCGAGGAAACCACCTTGATGGGAAACCCCATGTCACTAGTCCTAGGATAATTCACACATCCAAGTCCACTATTACCAATTACCGATTACAAATTACAGTCCACCAGTTTACAATGATTTAAACTAATCAAATACAAGCCCGTATACCCAGTGTAGTCTAAATACAACCCAACTTGACTGAAAATCAGTCAACCTAATAACACCCAGATAATAGAGACTACAACACACACACAACAACACAGTCAAATCTGAGACCCCGTGAAGTTGTGGAACACATAAATTAATTTGAAAAGTTTGTTTTACTCAAAACAAAATAAATATCTTAGTTAACAAAATGGTACTAAACACACACCAGGTTATGTAAAATTTTAGTTAACAAGAAATAAAAAGTTTTTGATAAAAGGATAAACATGGACTAATGTTCAAATCCACACAAACGAAAATAAATATAAATAAGATGAAATTGAATTAATTGGTATTAAAAGAATGATTAAATATTAAGTCACAAGACTCATGCAAGGTCTTCCTTAATAATTAATATTCAAGTAAAGATTAATCCTAAAACAATTTAGTTGGCGTAAATGACCACAAATAAAATATAAAATAAACTCCCAACAATTGTGTCGCATAACTAAAATAAAAATTAACTTAACACCAAATAGAATATGAATCAATTTAAAGAGGTGTTATGCTAAAATATTAAGTCTAAGTAAAATGGGCAAAAGATAAATATGTGTAGGACTTAGCTCATACAAATTAGGACTTAATTAAAGTCAACACATGACATTTACAAATATTTTAGTTAAGTCTAAATAGCAAAATTTTGTATCACAAAACAAATTAATCATAAAGATTAAATTCCAATTTTAGTTCAAACCAATACTATAACATGGTTTGGATCAAAAACTCATGCACACACTAACACCACCTAAATATAAAAGAATGCAACAAAAAGTATTCAACTTAGACAATAAAAAGTGCATGAGTCAATTGATCCAATCCAAGTTAAAAGAGTACAAGATAAATAGTGTAGCACTCAACTTAATAAATTGGAACGAATCTAACTAAAATAAAATGTAAATACATAAAGATAATGATTTAAAGTCCACACACTAATTAAACACAACTAAATAACGTGAACATAGAAAAGTTCAACTTAGAGGACATAATTAGTTAGTGGTAAAAATAAGATTATCTTTAATCCCAAATTAAATAAATTAGATCAGATTTAAGATATTTAAATAAAAATTGTGTGACACAAAAAAACTTTAAGTTTAGATTTTAAGTTTTAAAAAGTTAAGTCCAAATCAACAAGTGCACACACACTGAAATAGGTGTAAATAAAAAATCTCGAAACCAAACACCCAAATTCAGACTTGGATGTAGATATAGTTAGTTATTGGACCAATCTTGTTCTTTATCCGAAAGAGTAGTTTGAAACTATCTATTTGGAAATCATTAACATTAAATTAATATAGAAAATATTATAAAAAGATATTTTCCATCCAAATTAAACCATGATTCTCACCAACTAATCAATAGTTTTTATTTTTCTTTTATTTGTAGTTATTCACCAAGCAAAAAAACCTCATTGTTTTAGATCAAAACGGAGTATTATTAATTGGAATTGTTCTTGAATCAAGCATTTTTTATTTCAGGAAAATTCAAAGATTTAGTCCAAACTAAATAAACTTAACAAGTCTAAAAATAAAACTGGTTTAAAAAATATATATTTTTAAACACACCCAACACAAATAGTAAATAGATCAGCATTTACAAGTACAAGAAGAAAATTTACATCTTAAAAAAAATCAAGCCAAAAAATAAAAATACTCTAAAATAGATCTTTATAGAAAAACCATTTATGACGGTATAACAAGAACAAACGAAATGTTCAGATGAAAAAAATTTATATACACTTCCAGAGAATTTATATACCCTTATGACACAGTCCCGACTAGGATCAAACCGAACCAACAAAGAAGCTTATACAAATATAAGTATATAGTCGAATATATATAACTTTAGATATAAAGTAACAAATATTGTATATAAATATGTATATATATGTGTATGGAAATATGTATAAACACACACACACACACACACACACACATATATATATATATATATATATATAGGGAGAGGTTCACAAGTGGACCAAAATAATGGACTTTTTAATGGACTTAACAAAAAAGACTAATAAGTCTTGGTTATTGGGTGCCGCTGGCGCGGACCCATTACACCAAGGAATTAAAATTAGTGGGTTATTAGTCTTTTTTGTTAAGTCCATTAAAAAGTCCATTCTTTTGGTCCGCTTGTGATCCTTCTCCTATATATATATATATATATATATATATATATATATATATATATATATATATATATATAAACTAGGGGATACCCGTGCCTGAAGGCACATCAAAAATTTTCAAAGTACATAAGCTCGAAACGACGAAAATTTTGGAAGTACATAATCGCAAAACGACAAAAATATTGTTCCCCAACAAAACATCTATATATTGTTCCCTAATATATATAATTGCATAACTGTTACATATTCTCTATTGACATTTGCTTTAGATACTTTGAATTTCAATACAGGGGTGATAACAACGCTGTTATACTTAAAATAATATAAGAGATAAAGAAGTATTGCATTGTAATATTAATCTATAAGACGCTCATTGCATCCAAATTCAATCGTAATAGAGTAGTTGATAATTTAAATGGAAAAGAAAAATCAACACATTGATTCGAAATTAGCATTCTAAAATACATGTCGGGATTTACTTACATGAATGTGTCATGTTCGTTCAAATAAATCAAAATTTTGTGATTATTATAAATGCAAATGAGATACAAAAAATAAATACAGTAAAAATAATGAACATATATCAATCCACTAAAGTCAACTCAATTACACAAACTTTTACATTGATGCTTGAGCGTTAAGAATTGTTCTCCATGCATATCTATTATGTGTCCAATGCTTCAGAAATTAGTACTGCTCCTAGTTACCTTAATACGTGCCTAAAGGCACTACAAAAAAGGAAAAATCAATACATTATGTAGAAAGGCACTATCAAAATAAATATTTAATCCGAATGAATAAAGCACACATTATTTGGAACTCTAAACTACAAATTTCAAAATATTTATTCATAGTGAATAAAGCACACATTATGTAGGAAGGCGCTATCAAAATAATTTCAATTTTTAAATAAAAGTTGTAACATGAACAAAACAACAATTAAGTGTCTCTATTATGACACAATTTTTTTCTCCATTCACTATTGAACTACTCATGCATATTGAATAACTTGATAAAAGTCATACAAAATATTACATTGTAATTATGTTTGTTATATAAGTTTATGCAACACACATTTGGCTATAACAGTCAATTTTACACACAGTCTACATGACCCCATGACACGTCCATCGTAACTATAATGCACTCGTTCATTATACATGTAAACATGTACTTTCTTGAAATAATAGCACGCATCATCAAAATTATTATCCAAGAAATTCCAAACTTCACTGTCTATGGTCACGCCAACTACATAACTTTCATTTTCGATAATCCAGCTTCTTAAGAGAAGATAAGTATTCTGTCACTCGTTAATTTGAGCTGGTCCACCTTTTTTTTCTTTTACTGTAACTTTGGGCGGAGCAGCATTAGGTTGTAGATGATCACTGAGATTCGGCATGTTAATTTGAGTAAGGCCACCTTCCTTTTCTATGTTTTAACTTTGGGAGGTGCAACATTAGATTGTAGATGACCATTAATAAATTACAATATCAACCCCAAAAAAGAGAATATGTATATAAAAAGAATATAGTCTCAGTTCCCGATCCTACAATAAAGAAATAGTCTGTGACTATGAAAACGTAACTACAAATCCTTATTGGGTTAACCAATTACCTCCACGTAGACATTTCCAAACAATTATAGTTTAGAGAAATTAGTGCTACACACAATGATAATAAAACAAATGAATCCAAAACCTTCTTGTTCATAACCTAGCAGAAGAAAAAATTCCTCACAACACAAATATAACTGGAATTAGGTCTAAAAATCTCAAAGGAACATAGTGAAACAAAATTAAAATTAGGCACCTGTCTTAATACAATAAGAGTTGAACAAATCACATTTAATCAGATTTAATTATAGTACAACCAATTTGTGAAGGAAATGCAGTGTAGTTTCCCCTGTTTTGATTGAATAAAGGTATATAAATACTAAACCTTAAACAATAAATGAAAGATATGGTAGTAGAAAGTAACTTGATTTCCTCCCCCATTAAACACAATAAATAGTATAATCTAATACAATTTCGAAGAAAATAAAGGAGAAGAATGACTGAAATAAAATTCCAATAAATTTTGTACACAGTTTATATTTTCAAAAAGTATTCTTTTCAGACACTGGTACACCCTAGTATACCTATAATGTAGAATAAAAACCATCAAACCAAGCAAAAAAATTAAAGAATACATTCATGTGATGCTCAAAAATTTTATATGACTCTCATATTTTATATGAGAGTTATATAAAATTCAGTCATGTACAAAAGTACCCAAAATTAAAATCTCCAATTTATTGTGAGAAAAGAATTGAAGCAAACAATTTCATATTTTCAATAATCAATCTTCGAATGTATTTTAGTTGTAAATCAAAGAGGAAGATTTTGTTCAAAAGTTACCCCAGCTTCTTCGTTTGATTCCATTGCCCCTATATCTAGCCAAGACCAAGGGATTGCAAATAGCCTCGAATCTCAGCCAAATGTATTGTCAATAAACATACCTAAAGCTTTTAACCTTAAAAATTAAGAGAAAAGAAACAAATTTTTTTATTTGATTTTTATAGACTTCCACTTCAATAGCAAATATTTATGAAAATCTGCTCCAATTACAACTCCAAAACCTCCAGTAAGCATCTTTTTATAAATAAATGTGTTAATCAGCCATAGTATAAGCGCATTAAAGAATGTTTTGGCCTGGGCTCCTACAAAATGTAGAGGGCAGAGGGCTTAGTTTATACTTCTTGTCTATACGAAATTGTATCCGTGATTATGAAATATACTTCCTATTGAAAGATACTCTAACATTCGAAGTGTCATCTACACGATCATGAGTTAGTTTGTAATTTTTTATCATAGTTAATACATGTTATGTGATATTACTTGACAATATGTAAGTATGTTATATACAATTAATATATTTTTAAGCAAATTAACTTATAAGTTATAAGAGTGCACGGATAGGACTAAGCACGCTTCCACGCACCCGAGAAATTTTATTCAATCCCATCAGCAGCAATGCGTATATTTAATTACCTCTGTTATAAAGAAATGGGGTTGGAGTTTGATTCCTTCAGATCTGGAAAGAAGATAACGTTAACAGGGAAAAAGGACATAATTGGACATAGGTATCGCAAAATTAAGCTCATGTTACTAATATCAGCACTAGAAAATCTAAAATTGAAACACTGAGGAAAAAAGGAAAAATCTATAAATCCTAAACCATAGAAAATATCACAAGAAAGTTAAAAATAACACTAGGTTAATGTTTGCTATTAATCTAAATATAGTTCAACATAATGCAAGTTGCTAATCTAAGAGAATCCCAGACTGAACAAAGTATAAATTAAAATTGAAAAACCTAAATGAGATATTAAAATATTATTCCCGTTGATTGATTCCATTTGAAAACTAAACCCTAGAAAATTATTCCCCGACTTATACCACTAACTTGTTCCACTTTGTGTAAAAATGGATGGAATTAGTAGTAAGGAATGGGATGTGAGTGCCATTCAGTGTATAAGCCAATTAGGTTACCCAAATCAGTAACCTCGTGTCCGTTCCCACATTACTGGGAAGAGTGACGGATGTGCCAAAGAACATAACCAAGGAAATAATATGACCAGTAAGAAAAATAGGAAATAATATGCAAAGTTTCTATAAGCTGAGAAAAATAGGAAATAATATGATAAATAATCAAAATATTTTGCATAAATCTCAACTCAATACATCAATTAATAAAACAAAATAGCATACTCATCACTATTTATTCAACATTGTTATCCTTTAGGCGTGTCCATTATTAAATGGATACATTATCATATAGCCATATAACACCCAAAGTCCAAACTCCGTATCAACTTTTTTCCAAGACTAAGAATCTGTCTTTAACCATGTATGCACATGGAACTTTGGCATCATGGGTTAATGTATTCACGACCTTCATATGTGGAGATTAATCATCAGTTTAGAAGATTGCTAATAACATAACACACCAACATATTTACAAACTTAATTTTAGAAGCTTTAATTGTTAAAAAAATTAGAGAGTTTTAATCTTGAATGTTAAAATAGATAATTTTCTCATATTACTACATAATGATAAAATAGAGAATTGTCTCATTCAACATAACACGGGACTCATATTACTGCATAAATTTTAAAGTATCCATGAAGGAATCTAGCATGGTACCCATAACTCCGAGATATTCTAATTTAAAAGGCAATGTCCATGATGAAATCTTTAACCAAACCATATGAGGGTGCTCATCCAGGAATAAAATCAATGGAACCAAGACATGGGTCTTAACAATAAACTATTTGATCTAAATAATAAACTATTTGGTCTTCTATTTTTTTCATCTAATAAAATAAGGGATTTAAGACTTAGATATACAAAACCATGGATCTAAGATTTGAGTTTAAGATAAGATTATAAGAAAAAACATGGATATAAGATTAGAGAGATTAACCTAGCGACTCTTCTTTTTCTTCAACCATGGAGAGTTTTATCTCCTCTCTCTCTAGTATATGCGACTGTGCTGGTTGGAAAATGAGATGAGGTATCCTAACAGGGTGACAGAAGATTCAATAGCGGGGTGGAATTCATATGACCATTTGAAAATTATCCGCGACCAGAGAGAATCTTTTGTATTTAAGGTATGTCGGAGGTGGCTTCAACATCAGATCTATGATGCGATTAGATATGATCCGCTTTTGTCTAGAGGTATATAAACATATGGGAAAGAAATGTTTAGGCTAGATTTGATCGAGTGAGTCCTCAGATTTGAGAATGTAATAATGTAAGAATTTATCTAACGCTGGAAACATACCGTAAGGTCTATCGGCTGTGCTGGTTGGAAATTGAGATGAGGTATCCTAACCTGACTTAGAAGGGGACCATACACTCCTGAATCAAAGCCCCCTATGTTGTTTTGATCAATGAATGACCCCTAGTGAGTTTGAAATTTAAAACTCGAAGAGAGAAAAAGGACACTAAAGAGAGAAAGAGGTAGTTGAGAGTTTTATTGATGGGTTGAGTATGTCTTAGATGGGTTTGTGTTTTTGAAGAGAAAATGACAGAGGGTTTGAGAGAGCAAGCGGGCCTATATGTAGTAATGAATAAAATACCATTGTATCCTTATTTTTAATTTTTAAAGATAAGAGGGAAACAAATTAGAGTGTGTTAAGAGAGAGGGAATTCAAAATTTTCAAGGGTAAAAGAGGCAATGAATGAAAAACTCATATGAAAACTCATATATGTGACATCATAAGCTAATCTTATGACATACATAAGTCTTGTAACTTATTATATATATAAGGTAGGAAGAACAGATACCTCAGAAACGAAAACCTTCAAAACTAAAAATGAATAAGTTCCAAAAGAGTAAGCCAAATATATTTTGAACGAGCATCACGAGCTATGATCGACCTCACGAAACCACCACCGAAAAGAATATGAGATCCAAATACCCTAAAATTGGAGCTCCAAACCGTAAAGGCCAAAACCCCACAACGATCGCCCAAGCTCAAATCGAGATTCGTTTTTCTAAAAAATGAAATGCTCCATGAAAAACCCAATATATTTTTAGAAACAAATTTTAAGATCCCTCAAAAGATGCCACCAAATTGAGACAAGATCTCCTCAGACAGCAAACCCAAATAACCAAAAAAAAAAATTCAAAACCCAAAAACACGGCCTTAAGAAAAACACCTCCAAATTATAAACTCCAACTCCAAATTGTAAAAGAAATTCAGAAAGGAATGCCAAGATCTCAGATCCAAACAAATTGAAAAAATTAATAAACCAACATATCTCAAAAGCTCTCTTAAAAATTAGAAATTATCAGATGGGTATCGTGTAAGATTGAAGAACAAAAGAGAGAGAAATAGGGTAAACAAATGTTGGCGGATATTTTGATTTTTAGAGAGAGAGATAAGCAAAAGAAATAAAACCCTTAACCTTATCTCAATATCACACAAGTATATAAAAAACACAATTCCCTTTTCGTAGAAACCAGCCAAACAAGGGTATAAGCATAAACTGTCAAGGCAACACAATGGGTTAACAATGAGGACATAACACAATAGCTCTTATCAAACCAAAGTCTCGAGACACTAGTTTACTCAATTAAAATTGAGGCACGATTAAGAAAATAAAATTTGAAAACACAAATGTAATATGAAACCAAAAATAATACAATAAATTTAACAAAAACATTCTCAGAAAAATACCCAGGATTAAACCACACCTCGAATATCACCTCTCAAACGAACTAATCCTCAGAAAAATATATATAATCTCATTGTACCCACCCATTCCCTTATTGGTGTAACTAAAGAGCGCCCCGCTACTCCATGGCAAATATACACATACTAGTGATACTAACGATACCTCCACTAAATTGGTTTCTCACGCAAATATAGTATTAATGCATTACTGTGAGCCGCTCGCAACAGATAAAATAATCCCCAATCATCTCGGAATAAAACTCGTAGTTTCGGTTACCCATAACACAGACGGCTTAAATGGATACTAGACATAACACCTTCGTCCTAACCAAACCAAAAACTTCCCTAACTGCTGCCCTTGATAGACATCGCTTTCATGTCCCCTGACTCGCTGTGGACAAAATACACCCATGCGTTTCTACTCTTTTACACATAAGACACCTCTCTATGTCATTCCCCTTTCTCTGTCCCCACCGACTATGTCAGGGATGTCATTCTCACGGACCTGGTAGCATTGATCCGAGTTGCTACCCCAATTGTCCCTTTGGATCGTCTAGTCCCAGGGGACTTGTGTATGGCCTTGACGACCCTAATTGAACCCACCATCACTTGGTAGAATTTATATTGATCTCTATCATTAATCTGAGTCTCTACTTAGTATCTCTTACCTTGGTGCCTCACTAGAACTAAAAATCCAGTCTCAATCTTCTGATAGATTCACCAACTCCCTTAGATCCCCTATCTCGAGAGGATTGATACAAATTGTAAATGTATAACCTTGACGACAATGATACCAGTCATCCTAGCCATATTTCCTCCCCATGCTTGTATTTTATACCCACGAGTCTATTAATAACTTACAACCCTAATTGATGTAATAACCCGCCCTTTTGGAGACGATTAAATCCCATAATTAAGTATAATTTGGGAATTTGGAGAATTTCTCGAATAGTGATCTTTGGGATTCTCGAGGATTTAATGATTTTGGAAAGGTGTTATCAATTATTTTGGGACCATATAGGTCGAAATATTTTATTTATAGGTCGCCATGGAGTATAGTGACAAAAGAGGTGAGATTTTGAGTAGAACACCGCATTTAATTATTTTGGATTAGAATAGTGATTTGCGGTCAAGTACCTCGGATGGAAATTTCGACTGCGCCACGAGTCTCGGAATGTCCGAGATAGTCGGAAAAGAGTGTCCGATTACCGAAATTAAGTTCCGGGTAATTTTGGAGTTAAATAGGCTCGTAATTGGGTAAACGAGTCATTTTTGGGTTTTTAGGGTTAAAACCCTTTTTCTCTCTATATATAGAGGAAGGGAGGAAAGAAAGAAGAAAGAAAAGAAGGAAGAGAGAGAGAGAGGGAAGAAAAGAAGAAAAAGGGGGAGATTCCGGCCGGCCTCCGTGGGATTCGGCTCGAGGACGTCGGATTTTATCAACGAGGCAAGTGTTTACTTGCTTTATTTACTTTTGAGCATAAATATCTCATATCATTGTTGGTATAACAAACCCTAATGATTTTGGGTTGGGTATTTGTGAATAAAACGGGTTTTCGGGAGATAAAACGAATAAACCCCTAAAATTGGTAAATTGGAGATTTTAGTAATTAACCAAATATATTGGGTGATTCTGGGTCCTGGGATGTTTAGGACCCGTATTATAAGTGTATTTGTTGTTGGTAGAAGTTGTAGGCCGTTGGGTGGAGAGATGGAAGCTTGGGGGAAGCTTCCATGGCCGAAACAGCTTCTCGGAGAAGAAGCTGCCCGACTTGATCGATCGATCGAGCCTCGGGGATCGATCGATCGAAGCCTTCGATCGATCGAAGGCCATGGGTCGATCGATCGACCTCTGCTGAAAAGGGACAATTTCTTTAGGGTGATTTGGAAAGGATAGATTCCATTTCATCTTTCTTTGAGGATAATTAGGTAATAACCTAAGGGACCTTTTAGGACTTTAGGGTCCATAAATTTAGGTAATTAAGGAGGGTAAAGTAAGGGTTTTAAGTATATAACCCTTAATCTATATTTTCGAGGAAAAATAGAATAATTGTAGAAATTGATGGATTAGAGTTCCTAACTTTAATTAGGGACTTCTAAAAGATTATTTGACTAGGTATAGTCTTGGGGTTTAAGGAAATGAAATCCTTAACCCATTAAGTTTAAGGTTGTTCGGATGAGAGAAACCATGAGGATAATTCTCGTAGGCATATAAGCCTATATAATTATGCTTATAGAAGGCATAATTTTATCGATTATCATTAAGTATATCCTAGGAGACAATTAGGATAATTTGGGTATATATATATATATACTTCACTTTGAGGAGAATTGTATCATTGGAGATATCCAATAAATCCTTAGAATAGGATTGAAGTATATAGTGATTAGTAAAGTAAGAAATACTTTGGATTTAGAATCATGCAACTATGAATGCATGATTACGATTCCTGGAGGGAATCTTTGGGATATTTAGTCATCGCTAGATGCTATAGGCCACTAAGGCCGTTTATATATATTCTAGGAAGAATATATAGGATATGTTTATACTGTGTGTTTTAGGTATATATATATACGATGATGGTAATGATTTTGAAAATATATAATGAATATTTTCAAAATGGAAAGAGAAATGTTTTTCATAATTAATAAAATATGGATTACACACCTCTCTAAATCGCTATCATATGGGAAGTTGCGTTCGTATGGTGAAGCCCCCTGGCTAATGATGCAGGGTGGATATAGTCCTATAGGCCATGTGAGCGTTTGTTGCTATATTTTCTGCGCTGGTTAGGAGATTCCGGGTGTGGTCTTGACTATACCGCAGGCACATGGTCGCTTCCCGACGTCTTTCGATATAGGATCCCAGGTTGTCTTGGAGGCCCTGGAAGATGATAGCCATTTAGGGGCGCGCACAGTGGAGAAATCCGGACGGGCGGTCTTAGAACGCGTTTATTAAACCAGTTCATAATAATGGATTTGCTTTAATTACATTTCCTGGATATAGGAAGGGAAATGGGTTATATATAAAGTGGCTTCGGTAACACTTCCCGGATGGAAGAAGGGATGTGGAAGCATATGTTATGATCAAAGCATTTTTATGATAATGAAAATGCCTTTGAATACATTTCCTGAGTATAAAAAGGGAAATGGGATATTTTGATAAGGAAAAGCATTTTATGATAATAAAACTGGCTTTTAAAAGGTATATGATTTATTAAAGAAATTCATGATAATGTATTGGCTTTTAAATACATTTCCTGGATATGAGAAGGGAAATGGAAGTTTTTGAAATGAAAAGGATAAGTATTTATAAACACTTTATGTATCAAGAAATCCTCAGTCCGGGAGATATTTATTTTATCCGGAAGTATATTGTATGTATGTATATGTAAATTGGGTGCCGAGGGTCTAATGAATCCCGACGATCGACTGTGCCGCATAGTAGTGTATCGGGGGGGTTCCTTGTTTGGATTTCGCTTTGCGAGACACCCCACGCACGAATATGGAACTGTGTTGAGACTGGGGAGAAGTTTAATCCTTAGTGCTCTTATATCATTAAATGTTTATGGTATATATATTATATATCTTTCTGTACTGAGGGACTGGCGGATCTCAAAGATCGACCTTGCTGCATAGTAGTGTATCGGGGGGGTTCCTTGTTTGGATTTCGCTTCGCGAGACACCCCACGCACGAGCATGGCATAGCGTCGAGATTAAAGTGAAGTTTAGCCCTTAGTACATCTGTTTGACTATCTAGGTTAGATAGTGGTTGGGTATTAGTTTAGTTTAGCAGGGTAGCTTGACTAGGAGGTTTAAGGGATGCGCTAGGTGTGCACTGTTAGAGGAGAGGTGAGGGGTATCTCACGAGAGTGCGATACCAATTTAAATATGAGATAAAACTATTTTTCTAAAAATAAAGCATTTATGCACTTGCAAAATATTTTCTAAACATTCGGGCTCTGACCCGTTTGTCTACTCTCCTTTCTTTCTCTATACTATGTATATATAGGTGTCCAGACACAGGGACGCCTGGATGGAAACTCTTTCGAGTCTGACGTCTGCTGCAGTAGCTGTGGATGCTTGCAGGTTATCGGTAGACGTTTCTTTCCTTGTACTCTAGATAGGAGTTATTGTATAAACACTCGAGCCAATGGCTCAATTGTATTTATTTATTCTTTCAGTACAACATTCGATATGGTTGTATTATTTGGACCGAGTGTTCGGTTATTTTAGTTCCTTTCATTTCCATTTCAGTTCATTACGCATTTAATTGTGAATGTTTTAATTTGTGCGCTAAAAAGAGTAGTTAGATAAAAGTTTTTAACGGCCACCTAATCGGATATTAGTAATTAAATGGATTTTCGACCGTGATGCTAAGAATGATCCATATGAAACTCCTGTTTTAATTTAATATTGGAGTGATCGCCCGGTATCTTATTAGGCGGGGTGTTACAATTGATTCTTCGTATCCTTCTCATCGGTTATGAAGTTTACGAATCCTGTTAAACTTTTTGTGACCCCCCGCCTAATAAAATACCGGGCGATCACTCCTATATCAAATTAAATGTAACACCCCATATTTTTGTGCATTTAATATTGAATTAATTCGGGAATTTTAAATTACTTGTGTGTTGTAATTTTAATTTATTTAATTATGGCAATATATATATTTAAATATTAATCGGGGAGTGAATGGCTAATGTTTAGGGAAATTTATTTACTAAGTGAATAGTAATAATTTAATTACGTCATTTCGGGTATTAATGACGGGGTATGCACTTTTCCCAGCCGGGAGTCGGTATAGACTAAATTGGGCGTGAGATAAGGATTTTTATAAATTAATTCGGATGCCAATTATAAGTGCGCGGTTGTGTCGGGATGGGTCGAGATAGTCCGAAAAGAGTACCCGGGAGTAGTAATTGGGCCTCGGGGTATTTTTTGGGCATAGTCGCGCCCACGCGGGGTGATTTGGGCTATTCTAATTAAGACCATTAGGATAAAAATGGGATTAAGGGTTTTTAACCTAATTGGGAGATTAAGGAATGGTAGCCAACATAACTCTAAACCTAGGGTTTGAGAGGGTATTTGGGGGAAAGCAAATCAAGAGCAAATTGGAGGTTATTAGAGCCAAGATAAGGGATATCAACAACGGATCAGACCCTACGAGTAACTCCAGGCAAGTGGTTAACTGTTTTTACTCCTAAAGTGTGATATCCAATTCATATTTTAGTAATGTGTATACTAAAATCCGTTTTGGGGATAAATGGGTACAAAAATGGGGTTTTTATTTATGGAACACTTGCATGAAATTCAAAGTTAGATTTAGATGGGTGATAGACCTCTGAGTATGTATGTACGATTTGAATGAGAAATCCAGAACGAAAAGGGGTGGAAATTGAATCTGAAATTTGAGATTTGTAAAATAGATAATTGAATTTTTATGGAGAAAAACCCATTTCGAAAAGTATGATATAAGTGGAGAAATTGATTATCTTAAGGTCCCTATGATGTGTTGGATATGGAATAACCATGTTTTTGTGGTGGGATGATGTAATTAGAGGTTTAGATTATGGGTCAAAAACCTTTGAATTTTGTCAATGGTGGAAATCAGTGGGGAAGAAGATCTGCCAGGAAGGGGTCGATCGATCGATCGGCGATTGATCGGGGGGCATCGATCGATCGACGATGGTAAAATCTGGGCAGTTCGGCCAGTTTGTGATATAAGGGGGAAATTAATTAATTAAATTAATTTCCATACATTAATTGATGAGAAAAAAATTATGAAACATATATTCCTAGTAATTATGGGGAAAAGTAATTGGGACTAGGGGAAATTTATGTGGAACACTTTATGGATGAATTTGATGAATGTTATTCTAAAATAGGGAGATACGAATTAAGTGAGTGAGTCCGGGTATCTTGGCTAAGCGACACCAATGTACTGAATTAAGTTTGGAGATAAACTAATTAATTTAGAGTCGGGATATAGACTCGTGAAATATTTAATTTCAAGCCAAGTGATCGAGTTCGGGGTATATTGATAATTATAGGTAAATATAATTGGAAAATTTATGGAGATGCATGTGTGACACATTGTGGGCGAAAATGTGGGAATGAAATTATGAGAGATAAAATGGACCAAGTGAGCGAGTCTAGGCATGTTGGTTAAATGACACCAACGTATTTAATTAATTATTGACAGAGAGTAATAAATTTGAAGTCGGAATAAAGACTCGGGAAATATTAAGGTATGGTCCAAGTGAGCGAGTCCGGGGATAATGGGTGGGTGACACCAAGTTATTAAATTAATGGGTTTGATAATTAATTTAATTAGAGTCGGACGATAGACTCAGGGAGGTATTAAATTAATATGTGTGTTAATTAATTTAATTAGAGTCGGACGATAGACTCATGGAGGTATTAAATTAATATGTGTGTTAATTAATTTAATTAGAGTCGGAACTCGGGAAGGTATTAAATTAATAAGTGTGTTAATTAATTTAATTAGAGTCGGATGATAGACTCGGGGCGGTATAAAATTAATAAGTGTGTTAATTAATTTAATTACAGTCGGACGATAAACTCGGGCGATATTAAATTAATGGGTGTGTTAATTAATTTAATTAAAGTCGGACCATAGACTCGGGGAAAGTATTATATTAATTGAGGCGTGAATTAATTATTAGAGTCGGACCATAGACTCGGGAAGATGATAAATTATTAAGTGAGAAAACTAATTGTGTTGAGTCGTGCCACAGACTCAGGAAATTACTGGCAGTGTACGGGATTTTAAGTACATGGTAAAGCCGGGAGTTATATTATATATATACGATACAATGATAGTATATATATACGTGTTTATATTGTGTGTGATATTAAATATCAATGACTAGATATTGTTTCAATTTATATACTCTAATGCTATCAAGGGAGGTTGCGCGATGTGGGTGAATCCCCTGGCTTGAGGAGTATGGGGTGTATATCCCCAGGTCATAGCATCTGGTATATATGGGTGAGAGATTTATCTCACTTTCAGGGAAGGAATATGACCGCCTCCACTATGTTTATATTTTGGGCCAAGTTGGTGAGCGATTCCAACTTGGGGAACTAGGTTTCGTAAGCACACCTAGTGAGATAGCATTTTTGAGGGAATCATCCGGCAAGGGTATACTCGAAAGGATGGATATACGTATGTTATGTGTGTGGATATTATGGTAAAGGTACATATACATTGGTAATAAATATTATATACGGGTAATAATACAATGTGTGATGTATTTACTTTATATAACCTGTGACACGATTATATGCTACTATTTAAGAGTAATTAATTAAGTTAATTGTGAGATAAATTATAATTCAAGAAATTATTATACTCGGGTTAGAGTAGTATGGCAAGGGAAGGTTATACCAAGACTAGTTGGACGGGGTAGTACAACTAGGTGGGGTTAAGGTAACCGTTGGGTGTGCACAATAGTGGAGGGGTGAGAATGTCCACAAGGGAGTGCGACACTAACTTAAATATGAAGCGCATTCATGCATTTTAAATTACTGCAGTTAATTCACTTGCTAAATATTTTCAAAATGTTTTGGGTACTAACCCTTGCTATAAAACTATTTTCAAAACCTTTTAGGTGTCCAGCCACAGGGACGCCAGGATTGATATTCTATTCCAGGGACACGGAGCTACGCAATATGTGGATGCTAGCAGGAGTTTGGATTAGACGCATCGTTCATTCATTCCTAGATTAGGAATTATTTATCAGTTCCAGTTTTATTTAGGGCTCATCGCCCATACTTCTCAGTAAAGTTTTCAGATGTACTTATTCAGGTGTTGTATGTTTGTATTGGATTTCATTTTGTGGACGATGGTTTATTCGAAAAATTGTTTATTAATTAATTATTCAGTTGAGTTTTATTCAGTTGTGTGTATGGTTTATATTTAATTCCGCATGTACTGTTTTGTTTAATTAACAAGTTAAAATTTGGCACCAGTTTTTGGAATACTAGGTGGTTAGTAAGTTTTAAAAAGTTTTCGACAGCGATGCTAAGGATGATCTAACTGGGAATCCTGTTTTAATTTGCTATAGGACTGATAACCCGATATTTTATTAGGCGGGGTGTCACAGTTGGTATCAGAGAAACAGGTTCTAGTGTCCTTAGGATCTGTGCGGCTTTTCATGTTTCGGCTTAACAATCTTTGATATAGAGCCCTATTATAGGATTATTGTATTCTCATACGTATGCGCATTTACGTTCTTTTACGAAATTTATATTTGAGGGTGAACTCATACAATTCGATTCTCATTCTAGATGCCGTCGAGGAGAGAGAGAGAGAGCAGCTAGGGCAGTAGGGGGAGATGATAGAGACTCTTTAGGGGAAAGAGTTACCGCAACAACTTCTAGAGATGATTTTGGCAGCACAAGTAACAGAACTAGTGGCGCAGGCGATTGAAACGATGGTGGTCACAACGAAAGGGTACTTTCCACGGGATCATCCACAAGTGTTAGTGTCTCCGAATGTTCAGACTCACGCGGGGTCGTCGCTGTGGAAACAAGAAAGATATATTATTTTTTTTGGGGAACCCACCAGAGTTGCGAGATGGTCCAGATGTAGTGTTTGCATGTCAAGGAAGAGAGATATCCATCATTAACAACACATGGGAGATTTCGATGAGGTGCGAAAGCAAATGCTAACCACTTTTAGTTTTGTGGGCACAGTGATACAGTGGTAGGAGTCGATCACCACAGTTGAGGAAAGGGATACACTAGATATTGCAGAGTTTTGGGTGTGGTTCGACCGCACGTATTTTCCTCCGGCGGTTGATACCGGAATGAGGAGAAAATTTAGAGAGGTAACTTGAGGAGACCGTTCAGTGGTCGATTACGAGGAAGAATTTACTCGATTGGCAAATTTGGTATCGAATGAGGTAAGTGATGAAGAGAGAAAGAAAGCAAGGTTTGTGGAGGAGTTAGTCTGGAGAATTAGACAACATTTTTCTGGTAATCCCACATTAGTAGCTTATACTGATATCATTTACGCAGCACTTCGGCACTGTCAGGAATATCGCTTCCACGTGATAGGAAGCAGGAGGGGAGTGGGAATTAGCCATTCGGATAAGCCATAAGGGAACAATACCAGTGGGGTATCCCAACAACAGACTGGGGGAGATCAGGGGGCAGGATTTCCGGTGGGGAAATCATGCCAAACGATCTAGAACTGGAGGCTATCGGCATGATGGCCTAGAATTCCAACAAGATCAGCATGGAAAGTACCAAGGGTAGGGTGAATGTATTAGAAGGTGTTTCATTTGTGGGGAAAGAGAGACACGTGAAGAGAATTTGTCTTAAGCGAGGCAGGGGTCAACTATAGGATGAGGTCCTAGATGTACAACCACTAAAGCAAGTCATGGGCACAGTTGGGATAGTAGAAGATGCTCCAGAACCCGAGGATCAGCCGTTGCAGCTGGAGTATGGAGGTAATTATTTTTACCCTATGGGGGTGGGGTATATTTTGAGTGACAATGAGGATGTCACAATATAAGACTTATTTTTCACTAGAGATCGCGGGTGAGTCGAACTTAGTGGGTGCATTGGCTGTAGCAGCCATAGTATGTAGATAAACTTTTCGTAGGGTAGCGGAGTTTCCTTGGTGTTCTTCAGGGGAGAGTGAAGGTGTACACTGAGTAAAGGTTTGAATTATGTGAGGAATTACTACTTTCGAGAATTATGGGAGTAGGGTTAATAATATTTTCGAAATATCGGTTGGATAACGATGAAATTTAACTACGGTGGATAGTGATGTAAGATTTTCGTGTTCACGACACCAGGGTATGGTTGGTAATAGGTATCATCGGAGAGGGAGTATAGCCTATATATATGTGGATATATATGTTGTATTGCGTGGTGCGATAGCACATAGTGAGGTTTTTTGTTCTCACAATTTATCTCGGTAAGTAGGGATGTTTACTGAAGTGAATCAGGGTGGTTAGATTTATTTTTGAGCAAAGAAAGATAGCTCGGGGTTTATTTTGTGCAAGGACTAGTGATAGTAAGGGCGCGGTATTTTATGTTGTCTTTGGTAGCATAAGGGTAAGCGTATATACTTTTGTGTTGAGAGACAAGTATTTATGGGGAGATGTTTGGACGTTAGCAAATGGGTTGGGTACCCGGGAAGTAGATATATATGTAGATATATATTTATATATGTGATATGACTACGGGTTCGAAGTTATATTACGGGTTACGACTAGAATAGTTGGGTAACTTTCGTGCGGTAGACCGCGGGGATAGGGTGTATGGGCACTCGGGTTAATTAAGGCAAATTTTATGCTGTTAAGCACGGGCATAGGGTGCATGGGCGCCCTGGGTAATCTAAATGCATACTTATGAAACGTATGGTAAGAAGCGGATGGGATAGATATAGCGGGCTTGGAGGCACATGACTAGAGAGTAATATGCGAAGCTTGGAACATTAAACTCATCTTAATTTCGAGGACGAAATTCCTTGGTAAGGGGGGGGGGAGTATGTAACACCCCGTATTTTTGTGCATTTAATCTTTAATTAATTCGGGAATTTTAAATTACTTGTGTGTTGTAATTTTAATTGATTTAATTACGGCAATATTTATTTAAATATTAATCGGGGAGTGAATGGTTAATGTTTAGGGAAATTTATTTACTAAGTGAATAGTAATAATTTAATTACGTCATTTCGGGTATTAATGACGGGGTATGCACTTATCCCAGCCGGGAGTCGGTATAGACTAAATTGAGTGTGAGATAAGAATTTTTATAAATTAATTCGGATGACAATTCTGAGTGCGCGATTGTGTCGGGATGGGTCGAGATAGTCAGAAAAGAGTACCCGGGGGTAGTAATTGGGTCTCGGGCCATTTTTTGGGCATCGCCAGGCCCACGCGGGGTGATTTGGGATATTCTAATTAAGCCCATTGGGCTAAAAATGGGATTAAGGGTTTTTAACCTAATTGGGAGATTAAGGAATGGCAGCCAACATAACTCTAAACCTAGGGTTTGAGAGGGGATTTGGGGGAAAGCAAATCAAGAGCAAATTGGAGGTTATTGGAGCCAAGTTAAGGGACATCAACAATGGATTAGACCCTACGAGTAACTCCAGGCAAGTGGTTAACTGTTTTTACACCTAAAATTTGATATCCAATTCATATTTTAGTAATGTGTATACTAAAATCCGTTTTGGGGATAAATGGGTAAAAAAATTGGGTTTTTATTTATAGAACACTTGAATGAGATTCAAAGTTATATTTAGATGGGTGATAGACCTATGAGTATGTATGTATGATTTGAATGAGAAATCCATAACGAAAAGGGGTGGAAATTGAATCTGAAATTTGAGATTTGTAAAATAGATAATTGAATTTTTATGGAGAAAAACCCATTTCGAAAAGTATGATATAAGTGGAGAAATTGATTATCTTAAGGTCCCTATGATGTGTTGGGTATGGAATAACCATGTTTTTGTGGTGGGATGATGTAATTAGAGGTTTAAATTATGGGTCAAAAACCTTGAATTTCATTAATGGTGGAAATCAGTGGGGAAGAAGATCTACTAGGAAGGGGTCGTTCGATCGGCGATGGGAAAATCTGGGCAGTTCGGCCAGTTTGTGATATAAGGGGGAAATTAATTAATTAAATTAATGTCCATACATTAATTGGTGAGAAAAAAATTATGAAACACATATTCCTAGTAATTATGGGGAAAAGTAATTGGGACTAGGGGAAATTTATGTGGATCACTTTATGGATGAATTTGATGAATGTTATTCTAAAATAGGGAGATATGAATTAAGTGAGTGAGTCCGGGTATCTTGGCTAAGCGACGCCAATGTAGTGAATTAAGTTTGGAGATAAACTAATTAATTTAGAGTCGGGATATAGACTCGTGAAATATTTAATTTCGGGCCAAGTGATCGAGTTCGGGGTATATTGATAATTATAGGTAAATATAATTGGAAATTTTATGGAGATGCATGTGTGACACATTGTGGGAGAAAATGTGGGAATGAAATTATGAGAGGTAAAATGGACCAAGTGAGCGAGTTTGGGTATGTTGGTTAAATGACACCAACGTATTTAATTAATTATTGACAGAGAGTAATAAATTTGAAGTCAGAATAAAGACTCAGGAAATGTTAAGGTATGGGCCAAGTGAGCGAGTCCGGGGATAATGGTTGGGTGACACCAAGTTATTAAATTAATGGGTGTGATAATTAATTTAATTCGAGTCGGACGATAGAATTGGGGAGGTATTAAATTAATATGTGTGTTAATTAATTTAATTAGAGACGGACGATAGACTCGGGGAGGTATTAAATTAATATGTGTGTTAATTAATTTAATTAGACTCGGGCCACAGACTCAGGAAATTACACAGGCAGTGTACGGGATTTTGAGTACATTGTAAAGCCGAGATTTATATTATATATATATACGATACAGTGATAGTATATATATACGTCTTTATATTGTGTGTGATATTAAATATCAGTGACTAGATATTTATTCAATTTATATACTCTAATGCTATCAAGGGAGGTTGCGCGATGTGGGTGAATCCCCTAGCTTGAGGAGTAGGGGGAGTATATCCCCATGCCATAGCATCTGGTATATATGAGTGAGGGATTTATCTCACTTTCAGGGAAGGAATATGACCGCCTCCACTACGTTTATATTTTGGGACAATTTGGTGAGCGATTCCAACTTGGGGAACTAGGTTTTGTGAGCACACCTAGTGAGATAGCATTTTCGAGGGAATCATCCGGCGAAGGTATACTTGAAAGGATGGATATACGTATGTTATGTGTGTGGATATTATGGTAAAGGTACGTATATAATGGTAATAAATATTATATACGGGTAATAATACAGTGTGTGGTATATTTACTTTATATAACTTGTGACACGGTTATATGCTACTATTTACGAGGAATTAATTAAGTTAATTATGAGATAAATTATAATTCAAGAAATTATTATACTCGGGTTAGTGTAGTATGGAAAGGGAAGGTTATACCAGGACTAGTTGGAAGGGGTAGTACAACTAGGTGGGGTTAAGGTAACCGTTGGGTGTGCACAATAGTGGAGGGGTGAGAATGTCCACAAGGGAGTGCGACACTAACTTAAATATGAAGCTCATTCATGCATTTTAAATTACTGCAGTTAATTCACTTGCTAAATATTTTCAAAATGTTTTGGGTACTAACCCTTGCTATAAAGCTATTTTCAAAACCTTTTAGGTGTCCAGCCACAGGGACGCCATGATTGATATTCTATTCCAGGGACACGGAGCTGCGCAATATGTGGATGCTAGCAGGGTTTGGATTAGACGCATCGTTCATTTATTCCTAGACTAGGAATCATTTATCAGTTCCAGTTTTATTTAGGGCTCGTCGCCCATACTTCTCAGTAAAGTTTTCAGATTTACTTATTCAGGTGTTGGATGTTTGTATTGGATTTCATTTTGGTGTCCGATGTTTTATTCAGCAAATTGTTTATTAATTAATTATTCAGTTGAGTTTTATTCAGTTGTGTTTATGGTTTATATTTAATTCCACATGTACTATTTTGTTTAATTAACAAGTTAAAATTTGGCACCAGTTTTTGGAATACTAGGTGGTTAGTAAGTTTTAAAAAGTTTTCGACAGTGATGCTAAGGATGATCCAACTAGGATTCCTGTTTTAATTTGGTATAGGACTGATCACCCGGTATTTTATTAGGCGGAGTGTCACATTAAAACAGGATTCTCATATGGATCATTCTTAGCATCACTATCGAAAATCCATTTAATTACTAATAACCTATTAGGCCGGTGTCAAAATTTTACTTAACTACTCTTTTTAACAACTATAAAATTAAAATATCCATACAATTTTTCGTAAATGAAACTGAAATGAAATAAAATAACCGAACACTCGGTCAAAAATATACAACCATATCAAATGTTGTACTAAAAACTATAACTAAATGCAATTGGAGTAATGGCCCGAATATTTATACAATACCTCCTATCTAGATTACAAGGATAGAAGTGTCTACCAAGAATCTTGCACACATCCACAGCTGCTGCAGCTGACAAATGACTCGAAAGAAGTGTCAACCAGGCATCCCTGTGTCTGGACACCTATATAATATATATATATATATATATATATATATATATATATATATCAAAAGATGAATAGTAGATAAACAGGTCAGAGCCCGAGTTTTGAAAATATTTAGCAAGTGCTTAAATGCCTTATTTTTAGAAAAAGGTTTTATCTCATAATTAAATCTGGTATCGCACTCCCATGAGATACCCCTCACCTATCTTATAACAGTGCACTCCTAGCGCATCCCTCTAAACCTCCTAGTCAAGCTACGCTGCTAAACTAGTCTATCACCCAACTACTATCAACCCTAGATAGTCCAAGTAATGTACTAAGGGCTAAACTTCTCCCCAGTCTCAACACTAAGCCATGTTCGTGCGTGGGTGTCTCGCAAAGTGAAATCCAAACAAGGACCCCCCGATACACTACTACGCGACAAGGTCGATCGTCGAGATCCATTAGACCCTTAGTACCTAACGTACATACATATACATAAACCATAAGAAATAATAATATTAGAGAACTAAGGATTTAACTTCTCCCCAGTCTCAACACAATGCCATATTCGTGCGTGGGGTGTCTCGCAAAGCGAAATCCAAACAAGGAACCCCACCAATACACTACTACACGACAAGGTCGATCGTCGGGATCCATCAGACCCTCGACACTCAATTAATTTATATATATACATATTACCATATACATCCAGATCTATCTCCCGGAATGAGAATTCATTTACCAATTCTCTTTTCATTTATCTCAAAACTTTCCATTTCCTTTCTTATATCCAGGAAATGTATATATAAAAGCCAATTCATTATCATGAATTGCTTTAACATAACATATAACTTTTTAAAAGCCAATTTTATTATCATAAAAATTCTTTTTCGTTTCATATGCTTCCATTTCCCTTCTTCCATCCAGGAAATGCAATTGAAGCCAAATCATTTATCCCATTTCCCTTCTTCCATCCAGGAAATGTATTTAAAGCCAATTTATTATCATAAATTGCTTTAATACCAATAATGTCCCACATTATTGAAAATAGTTATATATATATTCATATCATATAACGCGTTCTAAGACCGCCCGCTGAGCGCGCCCCTAAATGACCATCATCTTCTAGGGCCTATCAATTATGACACTTGGGCACCTACAATGCAAGACGTCGGTAAGCGGCCATATGCCTATGGGATAGTCATAACCACACCCGAAATTACCTAACTAGTGCAGAAACATACAATAAACGCTCATATGGCCTAGGACTATATCCACCCTGCATTCACTAGCCAGGGGGCTTCACCTCACACGCGAAATTCCCTTATGATGTCATTTAGAGAGGGTGTGTTTACATAAATTAACATTTACGAAAACCATTTCCTTTTTCCATTTTTAAAACATTTATTTTTACATTTTCAAAAGTCCTTTATCTCAAATCACATATATACTTTAATCACATAGTATATATATACCATATATTCCTCCTCGAATATATATATAAATGGCCATTTGCCAAACACATCTAACGATGACCAATAATCCCAAAGATTCTCTCAAAGAATCATAATCATGCATTCATGTATGCATGATACTAAACCCAAAGTATTCCCTTACTTTAATAATCAATATATATCATAATCCCCTCTAAGGATTTATTGGATATCTCCGATTATTATACACCATACTAAGCGAATATATATATATATATTCCCAAATTATCCTAATTATCTCGTAGGATACACTCAACAGTAATCGATATAATTATGCTTTCTACACGCATAATTATATAGGCCTAAATGCCTACTAAAATATCCTAGGGATTTATCTTTCCCCAAACAACCTCAAATATAGTGGGTTATGGATTTCATTTCCATAAACCCAAGGACTACATCTTGTCCATATTATCACTTAAAGGTCCCCACCATAATATAGGAACCCTAAACCATCAAATTCTGCTATTATTCTATTTTCCTCGAAAATAAAGTTTAAGGGTTATACATTTAAAACCCTCTCGTTACTCTCCTAAATTCCCTTAATTAGAGGACCATATAGTCCTAAAAGGTCCCTGATGTTATCACATAATTAACCTATAAGCAATATGAATTGGAATCTATCCCATCCAAATCATCCTAGAAAAATTGCCATCTTTTAGCAGGGGTCGATCGATCGACCCATGGTTGTCGATCGATCGATGGCTTCGATCGATCGAACCCCCATGATCGATTGATCGATCATGGCAGGTAGCTTCTTCTCCGAGAAGCTGTTTCAGCCATGGAAGCTTCCCCCAAGCTTCCATCTCCTCACCCAACGACCCACAACTTCAACAAACGATAACTACACATATAATACGGGTTCTAAACATCCTTGAACCCGAAATCACAAATTAATTTCAATTAAAACCTAAGTTTATCCAATTATGAAAATTTAGGGGTTTATTCATTTTAACTCTTGAAGACCCATTTTATCCGTGGAAACCCCACCCAAAATCTTTAGGGTTTGTTTATACCAATCTACGATATGAGATGTATGATCAAAAGTAAATAAAGCAAGTAAACACTTGCCTCGTATATATAATCTAACGACCTCGAGCCGAATCCCGTGGAGTTTGGATGTAACCTCCCCTTTTCTCCTCTTTTCTCTCCTCCTCACTATCTTCTCTCTCTTTTCTTTCTCTTCTTTCTCCTTTCTCCCTCTCCCCCTCTTTATATAGTGAGAAAAGGGTTATACCCCTTAAAACCCAAAAACAACTCGTTTACTCAATTACGAGCCCTTTTAACTCTAAAATTCCCCGAATCTCAATTTCGACAATCGTACACTCTTTTTTGACTCTCTCGACCATTCCGAGACTCACGGTGCAGTCGAAATTCCCATCCGAGGTACTTGATCGCAAATCACTATTCTAACCCAATATAACTTTATGCGGGGTTTCTAATTGAAATTTACCTTTTTGCCACTTTACTCCACGACGACGTATAATTAAAATACTTCGACCTATTTCATCCTAAAAGAAATTACAACACCAATCGAAAATCATTAAATCCTCGAAAATCCCAAAAATCACTGTTTCGAGAAATTCTCCAAATTCCAATTTACACTCAATTATGGAATTTAATCATCTCCAAAAAGGACGGGTTGTTACATACTCCCCCCTTACAATGGAATTTCATCCTCGAAATTTAGATACGACCTACACTACCAATCAAATCCTAATACCTTAAGGGGAATGACACTAACCCAATGGTTCCCAACCATATACCATACAACAACCACGGTTGTAAAGTGACTCGAATAACGTCACATAGCACTCATCATTTCTAGTGCCTCATGGCATAAATTTCAAATTTATATACTACGCCCCTTATATTTCAGGCGGTATATAAACCAACTTACTAAGGTCCCCATACACCTTTCTAACCTATGCATATCTGCACATCCATAGTGAACGTTTGACACGTAACACTCTCTCCCAATAAGGGTCTCCTTTCCTCGGTGTAATACTCACACATAAGTCCTCCTAACCCGCGAAATTCAATTCTCCTAACCTCGACGCGACTAACTCTACTAAACTTACATCCTAAAAATAGTACGGTCTAAGCATTACCCTACCTACGTGAAACGAGTATAATCCTAAGTATATCCCTAGTGCCCAAGGCCTCTCTCAACTTTCGACATTTGCTTGGTTTCATGCATGGGACGTCTTGCCAAAGCGAAATCCAAACAAGGAACCCTCCCGTTACACTACTCCCTCGCGTTGTCGGTCATTGAGATATAACTACCTAAGGCACACCATCGGGATGTCCTAAATCCTACCTATGCTAACCTACAAATGCATTCCTACTATTATATCCTTCCGCCCATACGAAAGGAAACCTAACCAATCGAAATGCCTACTCTCTATAAAAGTGTCACGAACATCATACCCAAAACATACTTTCTCAAAATTTGCCTTTTCATTAAGGCCTGACTATTATCCTTAAACTAATTTCTCTAAGTCCCACTTCACCCACTCACTTGTGGCAAGATGATCACTTTAGTGCTTTTACATAGCAAAATATTTCCATAAGCATACCATCATCACATGGCTCATAGTCTATAGTGGTTCATCCACACTATAAGACCTTTCAACGAAACCAACATCCTCGCATCCTATAACATCTCTCCACTCCCGACGCTATTAAGATTCGTGTGTGGAGCGTCTTGCAAAGCAAAATCCAAACAAGGAACCCCTCCACACACTCCTACTTAACTTTGTCGGTCATGGAGGTCCGTTATTTAAAACATGCAACTGGGATAACCCTATTCCCTATTCCAACAAAAAGGTGGTCTGAACTCCTATCTCTAACTAAGAGTCACACCAACCAGCGCTCGCACAAATTTTAAGTCCTTGCACAAATAATCATGAGCTTAATCTTACAGCTCAACCAAAATCCTGCGGCCTTAAATCATATCTATAAGGTTGCCACATACTTAAATCACGATAATGAAACCTCTACTCATCAAAGTTCCATCTATGCACATAATAAAGGCGAACTCAACCGGTATCCGGGTGAGATATCACAAAATAACCTGTTCCCTCCAGGAACCATGGACACGATAGTCTTGCCATTCTTAGCCCGCCGTCGCTCCGAAATTACCATAACATTATACTCACCATATTACCATACTCGTATAAACATATAAGACGAGTATAATAAACCAAATATATATATATTCAAAATATCAACACCAGCTTTTATATAGCGAATGAAGGAAAACAAAACTCCTCTATCGCGAAAAACACACAGGCATACATGATATAATGTTATCGATACCGCCACAAAACTCAAATTACACACATGAGTCTAGGGCTAACGAAACACCGCGACTTTATCTAGCAACTCCACTTATACCTCTTCCTTCTGAGGTGAAACTCATAACAATAACTTCGTTTAAACAAATTCCCCGGGTGGATGTCCACCCATGGGGTCCTCGAACATACCCATTCTCCATAAGTGTTAGCAACACTTCTCTAGTGAGCCTATCATTCCTCGAAAGGGATCATCATTCATTGTTCCCACCTCACCTCGGTGCAAGGTTAACTTCTTCATATAACTCTTTATTCACTGTCGGCCTCTGGTCGAACTTTATGTGAATAATTTAGAAACTGCATTCTTCCTCATTCCTCCTAAATCGTGGGGACTCACGGTTAAAACTATCCGTAAGATCACTTTCGAACCCTTAACTTCACTGGGTAATTGAACTTTAGTACCACTCTCTACTACAGCGGTACTAAGATACTCATAACTACTATACTGTAGTAGTCGCCACCCAAAATCCTTAGCAATGTCACAAGGAGAGTGACCTCTACTAAGGTCCTCATCCCCAACTTCTACCAGCTGCTCCAGCTAGGCCCCACCTCCTGCTGCCATCCAAGCCTCTCACACGAATGTCAAACGAGCACGTAAAAGATTAATATAATCTTCTAACATGGCAGGAGAACAAAATCTCATAAGATAAATCAACAATCCTAATCCTGAGGCTCTGTAACAAATCGAGAGCAACGTTGAAAGCGTATTACGTCCACACAGATTCCTGAGAACACTAGAACCTGATGCTCTGATACCATCTGTGACACCTTGCCTAATAAAATACCAGGCGATCACTCCTATATCAAATTAAAACAGGAGTCTCATATGGATCATTCTTAGCATCACAGTCAAAAATCCATTTAATTACTAATAACCTATTAGGCCGGTGTCAAAATTTTACTTAACTACTCTTTTTAACAACTACAAAATTAAAACAACCACATAGTTTTGCGTAAATGAAACTGAAATGAAATAAAATAACCGAACACTCGGTCAAAATATACAACCATATCGAATGCTGTACTAAAAAATATAACTAAATGCAATTGGACCAATGGCCCGAATATTTATACAGTACCTCCTATCTAGATTACAAGGATAGAAGCGTTTATCGACAATCCTGCATGCATCCACAGTTGCTGCAGCTGACATATGACTCGAAAGAAGTGTCATCCAGACGTCCCTCTGTCTGGACACCTATATAATATATATATAGCAAAAGAGGAAAAGTAGATAAACGGGTCAGAGCCCGAGTTTTGAAAATATTTAGCAAGTGCATAAATTTCTTATTTTTAGAAAAAGGTTTTATCTCATATTTAAATTTGGTATCGCACTCCCATGAGATACCCCTCACCTCTCTTCTAACTGTGCACTCCTAACGCATCCCTCTAAACCTCCTAGTCAAGCTACCCTGCTAAACTAGTCTATCACCCAACTACTATCAACCCTATATAGTCCAAGTAATGTACTAAGGGCTAAATTTCCCCCCAGTCTCAACACTAAGCCATGTTCGTGCGTGGGGTGTCTCGCAAAGCGAAATCCAAACAAGGAACCCCCCCGATAGACTACTACTTGGCAAGGTCGATCGTCGAGATCCATTAGACCCTTAGTACATAACGTATATACATATACATACACCATAAGAAATAATAATATTAGAGAACTAAGGATTTAACTTCTCCCCAGTCTCAACACAATGTCATATTCGTATGTGGGGTGTCTCGCAAAGCAAAATCCAAACAAGGAACCCCCCGATAAACTACTATGCCACAAGGTCGATCGTCGGGATACATCAGACCCTCGGCACTCAATTGATTTATATATATACATATTACCATATACATCCGGATCTATCTCCCGGAATGAGAATTCATTTACCAATTCACTTTTCATTTATCTCAAAACTTTCCATTTCCTTTCTTATATCCAGGAAATGTATATATAAAAGCCAATTCATTATCATGGATTGCTTTAACATAACATATAACTTTTTAAAGGCCAATTTTATTATCATAAAAATGATTTTTCGTTTCATATGCTTCCATTTACCTTCTTCCATCCAGGAAATGCAATTGAAGCCAAATCATTTATCACATTTCCCTTATTCCATCCAGGAAATGTATTTAAAGCCAATTTATTATCATAATTTGCTTTAATACCAATAATGTCCCACATTATTGAAAATAGTTATATATATTCAAATCATATAACGCGTTCTAAGACCGCCCGCTGAGCGTGCCCCTAAATGACCATCATCTTCGAGGGCCTATCAATTACGGCACCTGGGCACCTATAACGTAAGACATCGGGAAGTGGCCATATGCCTGTGGGGTAGTAATAACTACACCCGAAATTACCTAAGCAATGCAAAAACATACAATAAACGCTCATATGGCCTAGGACTATATCCACCCTGAATTCACTAGCCAGGGGGCTTCACCTCACGAGCGAACTTCCCTTATTATGTCATTTAGAGAGGGCGTGTTTACATAAATTAACATTTATGAAAACCATTTCCTCTTTCCATTTTAAAAACATTTATTTTTACATTTTCAAAAGTCCTTTATCTCAAATCACATATATAATTTAATCACATAGTATACATATACCATATATTCCTCCTCGAATATATATATAAATGGACATTTTCCAAACACATCTAACAATGACCAATAATCCCAAAGATTCTCTCAAAGAATCATAATCATGCATTCATATATGCATGATACTAAACCCAAAGTATTCCCCTACTTTAATAATCAATATATACCATAATCCCCTCTAAGGATTTATTGGATATCTCCGATTATTATACACCACACTAAGCGAATATATATATATATATATATATATATATATATATATATATATATATATATATATATATATATATTCCCAAATTATCCTAATTATCTCGTAGGATACACTCAACAGTAATCGATATAATTATGCTTTCTATACGCATAATTATATAGGCTTAAATGCCTACTAAAATATCCAAGGGATTTATCTTTCTCTAAACAACCTCAAATATAGTGGGTTATGGATTTCATTTCCATAAACCCAAGGACTACATCTTGTCCATATTATAACTTAAAGGTCTCCACCATAATTTAGGAACCCTAAACAATGAAATTCTGCTATTATTCTATTTTCCTCGAAATTATAGTTTAAGGGTTATACATTTAAAACCCTCACTTTACTCTCCTAAATTCCCTTAATTAGAGGACCATATAGTCCTAAAAGGTCCCTTATGTTATCACATAACCTCAAAGTAATATGAATTGGAATCTATCCCATCTAAATCATCCTAGAAAAATATCCATCTTTTAGCAGGGGTCGATCGATCGACTGGCCGTCCATCGATCGACCCATGGCCGTCGATCGATCGATGTCTTGGATCGATCAAACCCCCATGATCGATCAATCGATCATGGCGTCCAACTTCTTCTCCGAGAAGCTGTTTCAGCCGTGGAAGCTTCCCCTAAGCTTCCATCTCCTCACCCAACGACCTACAACTTCCACCAACGATAACTACACATATAATACGGATTCTAAACATCCTAGAACCCGAAATCACCAATTAATTTGAGTTAAAACCTAAGTTTCTCCAATTATGAAAAATTAGGGGTTTATTCATTTTAACTCCTGAAAACCCGTTTTATCCATGAAAACCCCACCCAAAATCTTTAGGGTTTGTTTATACCAAACTACGATATGAGATTTATGATCAAAAGTAAATAAAGCAAGTAAACACTTGCCTCATGGATATAATCCGACGACCTCGAGCCGAATCCCGCGGAGTTTGGTCGGAGCCTCCCCTTTTCTCATCTTTTCTCTCCTCCTCTCTCTCTTTTCTCTCTCTTTTCTTTCTCTTCTTTCTCTTTTCTTCCTCTCCCCCTCTTTTTATAGTGAGAAAAGGGTTATACCCCTTAAAACCCAAAAACAACTCGTTTACTCAATTATGAGCCCTTTTAACTATAAATTCCCCGAAACTCAATTTCGACAATTGGACACTCTTTTTCGACTATCTCGACCATTCCGAGACTCACGACACAGTCAAAATTCCCATCCAAGCTTCTTGACCGCAAATCACTATTCTAATCCAATATAACTTAATGCGGGTTTTCTAATTAAAATCTTACCTTTTTTCGCTTTACTCCATGGCGACGTATATTAAAATACTTCGACCTATTTAGTCCCAAAGGAAATTACAACACCCATCGAAAATCATTAAATCCTCAAAAATCCCAAAAATCACTATTTCGAGAAATTTTCCAAATTCCAATTTACACTCAATTATGGAATTTAATCGTCTCCAAAAAGGATGGGTTGTTACATTTTCCTTAACATTCATCCACTTTTCAATCATTTTTGGAAAATTACTGAAATTTCCCTTGCCTCTCTATATAACCTCTAATGGGAGGATTCGTAATGATCCGCACCCCAATTTCCTCATTATTCCCGGTAATTTTCCATGACTATGGTGACTCGCTCCATCACTCTAAGCTTATCCTATGAGCAGACATCCATGCTCAAAATTTTCACTTGAGTGTCACTACACTCCCCCACATGTGATCTAAATTGGATGTTATTCATCCATTGGTAAATCACACTTCCGTACCTTCCTCGAATTCTAGCGGATTTTTCTTATGAAATAAAATCTTCATCAACCCTTACCCCTTGTCGTCTACACTTGGGGTTTTAACATTGCACCATCGTCCTTCCCAACGGTTCTTGGGGCAGCTACTACACCTAAGTGGTTACTCCAACTTCAATTAATCGAAAAATATGGTGATTCCTAACACGTCACTATTTCCAGAATACTCTATGGCTTCTGTTAAGTCATCCCTACTAAAATCCTTCTAATGTCCCACGTTTGTCTTTCCATAATTTCGATCTTCCACGCTCAACCAAAATCGTATATGAATCCCATCAACTAAACATTATAGCAGGATAACGTAAGTTTCATACATAAAGGAATACAACTATCCTATAATAAGTCTCTATATATCAAAGAATGCTATGCTGAAATGTGAAAAGCCGCACAGATCCTAAAGACACTAGAAGCTAATGCTCTGATACCATCTGTGACACATCGCCTCATAAAATACCAGGTAATCAATCTTATATCAAATTAAATAGGAATATCATATGGTTCATTCTTAGCATCACTGTTGAGAACTTTTTTAAAAACTTACTAACCACCTAGTATTCAAAAGGCACGCTGCTCAAATTTTTATCTTTTTAATTAAACCTCACTAACAACATGCGAAAGAGTATATAATAAACCATACATGCAATCACTGAATCAAACAATACTGAAAATGAATATTTGTAATCTTTGCTGAGAAAACCAACGGTTACAAAACCCAAAACCAATAATATAAACCACAAGAATAAACAAACTAAGTACATCATCTAACTCAAATGAATTAAATAACTAGATGAGATGCCCAAATGAAATACTGATTGCATCCTACTCTAGGAATGAAATGACTAAAGCGGCTAAGTCAAAATCCTCTAACATCCACATATACTGCAGCTGGGTAACCCTGGAATAGAATAATTCTGGCATCCCTGTGGCTGGACACCTAAAATCTTTTGAAAATATTTTACAACAAGGGTTAGAACTCAAAACATTTTGAAAATATTGGAGAAGTGAATTAAATTATAGTAAATTAAAATGCATCATTGCTCTTCATATTTAAGCTAGTGTCGCACTCTCTTGAGGACCGCCTCAGCCCTCAACTGATGTGCACACATATCGTCTTTCTATATAACCCATCTAACCATCTAACCCATAACTAATTGTCATATAGATCCTACTTCTCCCATTACTCGAACCTGAGTAAGTTTTTAATCAGATTTACTTATCCCATTTAAACCATATAACATTCTCACGAGTTATATGACATTAATACAATTCACAACATGTATATTGCCTGTATATAGTTATTCTCGCTATATGTATATACGTATCAACTATTTACAACATTCACACACATTTAGTAAATATATATAACCATACTTCGAGTAGGCACTCACCAGATGTTCTAAAAAATGCTATCATTTACAGGTATACTCATCCACCCAAACACCCTGACATGGTTAGCTCCCCGAATAAGTAAAAAAAATCAACGCATTGGAGGCGGCCATTGTTTCCCCCCGAATGAGACCAAATCATACCCAAAATGTCTCATTCTTGATTTTGAACGCTATGACTTGGGGACTATACTCACCCTGCTCCTTAAGCCAGGGGATTCACCCACATCGCGCAACCTCCAATGATAGAACTAGAGGGGAATGTATTCTTATAAATATTATTCACACAAATATATATAAATCACACACACACACACACACACACACACACACACACACATTTAATTAATCCAAGCTATCCATGCATAATTTTCGTAACACTATCCTAACATTCCCAAGTCTATATACCGACTTGATATTTAAATGATTCCCTCAATTATTTATTTATTACTCAAGTTGTGTCACTCAACTAAATTCTCGAACTTACTCCTTCGGTCCGAAATTTCATACCATCGAACTTATTTCTTAAATCTCATATATTAAGGCTAACACCTTTTTTTTGCATATTCTATAATTTATTATATAGCTCTCTAATAAATTAATTTGGATAAATCGGTGCCTAAGCCCTCGTAGCACTAGCCCCATAATTATACCCGAGTCAATCGCCCGACTCAAATTTAATTAACCACGTATTAATCAATTTATTGTCTTTGTGTCACTTAGCCAGTATACCCGAACTCACTCGCTTGGTCTGAGAATAGAATATCCCGAATTTATTATTCAAAATTATTTTTAATAGGATCGCACACTCATTACTTTAGGGTTATTAATTTACTCACATTAATCCTTAATTTCCTTTTGTATTCAAACCTTAATAATCCATTAATAAATCTCACAAATCAACAATTATTGTAGCCTAACTTCAAAATCGTCCAAAACAGTAATCCCCCAAGAATTAAAATCCTAGGGCAGAAATAGGGGAGGAAGAAGCACTGACAGAAAAAGTCCTCTCGTTCGAATGACTTGACATGTCGTTTAAACGACTACGGTTGTCGTTCGAACCGAAAACCAGGTTATTCGAACGACCCTGGTTCTCTCTCTCCTCCATCTTCAACCCAGAAACCCATTCGCCATAATTAACTTCAACCCCCTAATCTGTTCATATTTTCTCCATTAAAACCCTCCGAGATTTACTCAAAAACCACCGATTCAAAACCCTAAATATAAACACAACATTCATTCCGATTGGGGTTAATATAACACATCTTTACATCCTCTATATATTATTAATTAGAAATTAAAAAAGACCCAATTTAATTATTGCATCAACCCTAACATTTGCAATTCTTTCACATCCACTATGATATGAACAATAAAAATGCAATTAATGAAAAGCTAGTTTAACCACTTGCCTTAGGGTTCGTAGAGTCTGGATCCTTTGATGTTGGCAATGATTTTATGATGAATCCACACACTAGTTCTTGCGTTTTGTCTTGCATGGTGTGACACCCCACTTGTTAAAATAAGAGGTGGCCATCCCCTTATTCCAATAATTTACGAGATAACCACCACTTATCTTAGAAAATGGATGTCAAAATTTTTATTTGTAAGTTGAAGAAAATAATTAAACAATCCAAATTAAAGAGAAGGTGGATAAAATTAAAGACAACTATTATGACAACAATCATATACAACAAAATAACCGAATAAGTTGTCGGTTAAAAGACCATACAAATAATTTACATCGGGTGATTTAAATTACATAACAGATTATATTAAGGAAGTACAAAAAATTGGGCAACACGCCCAAATATATAAACTGGTCCTGACTAGAGTACAAAAGATTAGGAACGTCTATAACCAACATCCTAGAACAACCATGAAGTGTTATAGCTCCCAAAACACTGGTACAAAAAGTATCAATACGGGTGTCCTTGTGGCAGAGCACCTGGGCGAGTAAAGGATTCATGCAAAACAAAGAAGTATAAACGGGTCAGGGGCCAGTTTTATATGATCACCATGTGAATAAAATGCATGACAGTTATGAACATTTAATCATCGTGAATGAAATAGTTTTTCTCTCAGCAATTATGAATAAAATCCATACCTCTCAATCTAAAAGCACAACCTAGCGTAATAACAATGACAGTGACCAATAATCATTCATGCAAGAGAATATAACTAATTCTAAATTAATAAAATTCCATTTCCGCTTTATACCATTTCATCTTACCGTTGTCTTTCTCATTAGAAAACTTATTCAAAGCAACTTATCTCACTAAATGCTTTATCATCAATACCAGTCCCATTTTAATAAGAATAGTTATAATCACTTCGTATAACTATTCTAAGACCATCCTTCCAGGAGTCACCCCACTGGATGCGTCCCTAAATAGCTATCATCTTCCAGGGCCTATCACCAAGACAACTTGGGCATCTTATATCGCGTGACGTCAGGAAACGACCATATACCTTCGACAGTTAGTCATAATCACAGCCAAAATTACCTAACTTCGCACCAAATTCACACAATAAAATAATAATCGGTCCTATGGCCGAGGACTACATTCACCCTGCATTCACTAGCCAGGGGACTTCACCTCATTCACGTAACTTCCCCTTTGATAGCATTTACTTATGGTTTGGTTCGTAAGGAAGTCCTACATAGAATTAGAAATGTGAATATTAGCACCAGAATCAAGCCACTAAGTGTTAAAAGAACCAAAATTAAGATTTGATTAAAAAAAACTTATGAAACCCATAGGGTTACCTTTCTTTTTGAATCATTCTTTACATTTATTTAGTATATCTGAACATGTCCAGGTTTCTTACAAAATTTGCACCTATTGTCATCCTTCTTTGCCTTCTTCTCATTGGATTGATTAACATCATTATTTCTAGGTGGTTCTCTTTTATGGCTTGAGTTATGCCTCTTCCCATCTATTGGTGACCCAACTCCTTGGATGAGATGTGCAACCTTAATACCTTGTTGGTTCAGCTAAGCCTCCTCTTGAACCAATTTTTTAATCAACTCATTGATCGCTAGCTTATCCTTAATGGCTTTGTAATTGAGATGAAAAGGTCCACACCAAGTAGGTAAATAGTTAAAGATAAATTGGATGAGAAATGAATCATACACTTTCAGTCCCAAATTCTTTATCTTGGCACCACTGTTCTTCATCTCAATTACATGATCATGCATTTAGTGTATGCCATCAAACTTCATGGTTGTAAGATCTACCATTAGTTTCCCAACAAGGCATTTATCCGCAGTCTTAAACCTTTCTTCTATTTCTTTCATGTAATCCTTAGCATTATCAGGTTTAGGAAGTGATGTTTTTGCAAGGGAAAATTTCCAATCGAGTCATTTGTAGTACTGGCTACATTTAGTTGGAAAGAATCCTTTGGGGTCATTTCTAATCAAGCTTCATACAACCTTAGAGAATCGCGCTTTCAAATTTTAAGATACATCAACTTGCATCTTAAATCCATTATCCTAAAAAGGTATATGACCAAAAACATTTTTATATGTTGGAGTATTTTTCATAATAAGTAATTTTCATATAGAGTAATGTTCATAAAAAATTAACTTTCATAAAAACCAATTTTGAAATTAATTTTAATTTTTTTTAATGAAATAAGAACTCTCGTTCGAAGTTCCTCCACATTGCTTGAACGACCTAGATTTAACGACATTGCCTAGACCTCACTGGTAACTCGTTAGAAGCTTGTTAGAAATGTTATTCGAACGACCTCGTTCGAATGCGATTTCTAACGACTTATCTAACTCTACAGTGGACTATCGTTAGATAATTCGTTTGAATGAAAGGTCGTTCGAACGAAAGGTTGTTCGAACGACCTCGTTCGAACGAGATTTGTCAGTTTTGAAAATTTTTAACTGTTTTCCTGCAATTATTTTATATAACTTCTATGGTCCATTACTTTTCTAGTTTTAATATATGGACAAAAATCAGTTATTTTTTATAAGGAAGTTTTACATACTCTTGAGAGAAAAATTTCATATCTTCCCCTTTTTGGTAAAAAATGCTTCTCCAACAAAGATCTTAATGCTTCTCCAACAAGAAAAATGTGACTTAATTATCTCCTTGGAAGGTGTCAAGAAAGATCTTAATGAGTCTTTAGATGTTAGAAAATCTCTCGAATCTAAAATTGCCCAACTTGAAAAAGATCTTGAGTCCTCTCGTGAAGTTAAAGTCACGCTCAAAGATAATTCAGGAAGAATGGAAAAAAATATTTCTAGGCCCTGTTTTAGGATATAAGGAGAAAGGTTATCAAGAGAGAAAGGGTATATGATATGAAGAAGGAGATTCATCTAAAGTCAAACCCTGACCCATAACTAAGTTTGTTACCAAATCTAACTCACCTAAACCTTATCTACCTAAAATAATTCCTCCTAAGAAACCTTCAAAAGCTAATCCAAAACAACCCTATGTGTTCACTTATTATCACAAATGGGGTCATTTTAAAGATTTTTATTACAAGCTTGGAAAGAACTCTTATTTCAAAACTTCTAAACAACACTATAGATCCTTATCTAGTCTTAAGAGCCAAGTTGAGTATCTAGTTAATAATTATAAAGGTCTAATGGAAGATTTCCTTAGGTTTTCTAAAGTCTGAGGAAATAATTCCAATTATAACACTAGAGCCAACAAAGGAAAGAACACAACTCAAGCTTGGGTTAAGAAAAATCATACCAATAAAGCTTTTGTTACTCATGTTGCACTTAGGTCTCAAAATACCTCTCAATGGTACTCTGATAATGGTTGTTAGAGACATATGACTGGTGATAAATCTTTGCTTACCACTCTTGAAAACTATAATGATGGTAAATTCAGCTTTGGGGATGGAAGCAAATCTCGAATCAGGGGTAGATGTTCTATTGAAATTCGTGGGTTTCCTAAACTTGAAAATGTCCTTTATGTTGATGGTATCAAGGCTAATTTGATAAGTATTAGCCAATTATGTGATGAAAATATTGATGTTAAGTTTATCCAATCGGAGTTCACCATATACGATCAATTGGGTGAGTCTATTTTACAAGGTGTCAGAACTAGTGAAAATTGCTATGTAATAGTTCCTAAATCCTTTTTAGTTTGCACTAGTGCAAAAGCCACTTCTGACGATCTTTGGCATCAAAGGTTAGGTCATTTTAACTTTAGAGATCTTGATCGATTAGTGAGAAAAGAGCTAGTTTGAGGTTTACCATCTCTAGGAAAACCAACCTCCATTATATGGAGGCCTTGTCAATTAGGAAAGAAAATTAAGAATCCACATAAAAAGTTAAACTCAATAACTACCTCTCATGTCTTAGAATTGATACACATGGACCTTATGGGTCCCACTCGTACTGAGATCATAGGAGGAAAGAGATATACCTTAGTAATGGTGGATGATTTTTCTAGATACTCCATAGTAGGTTTTTTAAGAGAAAATTCTGAGACTGTTGATTTTCTCACTGTTAAGTGTAGAATTCTTCAAAATCAACACGGTGTTACCATAAACCGCTTTAGGAGTGATAATGGAACCAAATTCTAGGAATCTGATCTAAATGCCTTTTTTGATTAAATAGGAATTAAGCATGAATTCTCGATTGTTTGAACTCCACAATAAAATGGTATAATTGAAAGAAAAAATCGAACCATCCATGAAATGGAAAGATCTATGCTCCTAGGAAGAAATGTCCCTCATAGGTTTTGGGCCGAAGGGGTTAACACCGTATTTCACACCATAAATCGGATTTATTTGCATCCTAATACTAACAAAATTCCATATGAATTGTGGACGGTCAAGAAGCCTAATTTGGCCTATTTTAGAGTTTTTAGTAGTCCTTGTTACATACTTCGAGATGGAGAACTTCTAGGTAAATTTGACTCAAGGAGTGATGAAGGTATTTTCCTTGGATATTCTCAAAACAGTAGAGCTTTTTAGAGTTTTCAACTCAAGTAGCTTTAAAGTCATGGAATCAATACATGTTGTAATAAAAGACGATGCTCCGGCCACATCTATTGAGAATGAGGAAGATTTATCATGTTCGCGTGATGTTGTTTCCAATGTTGAAAATATTGAGTCTCACAATGACTTGGTTTTTCCCACTACTGAGAGAAAGGATCCTTCTCATTAGGTTCATAAAATTCATGACCCTTCAAAAATTATAGGAGATCCCGAGGTAGGTGTTAAGAATAGGGCTCAATTAGATTATGAGGTTACCTATTTATTCTATACTTCTAAAATTGAAACAAAAAACTTTAAAGAAACATTAAAAGATGAACATTGTATTAATGCCATGCAAGAAAAATTGCTTCAATTTAAGAAAACTGATGTTTGGGAATTAGTCCCTAAGCCATCTAATACTAAAATCATTGGTACCAAACGGATTTTAAAAAATAAAATGGATGAAAATGGTGTCATTGTTCATAACAAATCTAGGTTGGATGCCCAAGGATACACCCAAATAGAAGGTTTTATTTTGAAGAGACTTTTGCTCAAGTTTATAGGTTAGAATCAATTCTCCTTTTACTAGCCATAACATGTCATCTTAAATTTAAATTATATCAAATGGATGTAAAAAGTTCCTTTTTAAATGGTATTCTTCAAGAATAAGACTATGTTGAACAACCTAAAGGGTTTTAGGACCCAAAGCATCTTAACCATGTCTTATTCCTAAAGAAAATGCTATATGGCTTGAAACAAGCACCCCGTGCTTGGTATGAAAGACTCACTTTCTATCTCCTTTCTCGTGGATTTTTGAGAGGGGGTGTAGATATGACACTATTTATTACTCGTGATGAGAAAGCTATTCTAGTTGCACAAGTGTATGCTGACTACATATTGTTTGGTTCTACGTGTGATAAACATACTCAAATTTTTTCAAAAGAAATGCACGATGAATTTGAGATGATTATGGTCGGTGAAATTTTTTTCTTTCTAGGTCTTCAAGTTCGTCAACTCGAAAGTGGGATATTTTTGTCCCAAAATAAGTATTCTAAAGACCTTGTTAAGAAATTTAAACTCAAATCCGCTAAGCATGCACATACTCCTATGAGTTCTTCGATTAAACTTAGTAAGGACACCGAAGGAAAGATATAGAGCACACACTCTTTAAGAGTATGATAGGTAGTCTACTTTACCTAACCACTAGTCTTTTGAATATTTCCTTTAGTGTAGGAGTTTGTGCCCCCTATCAAGCCGCCCAAAAAGAGTCTCATTTACTTGCCATTAAACATATTATCAAATATGTTAGTGGGACCCTATCTTTTGGAATTTGGTATTCCTTCGACACAAATGATTGTCTATCGGCATATTCGGACGCCGATTGGATAGGAGATGCTGATGGATGCAAAATTACTTCTGGCGATTTTATCTATTTTGGAAGTGCACTTGTCTCATGGATGAGAAATAAACAAAATTCTATTTATTTGTCAACGGCAGAGGCCGAATACATAGCCACAGGGAATTGTTGCACTCAACTCATTTGGATGAAGCAAATATTAGAAGATTACAGTATTTCTCAAGGAACTATGACTATATATCCCATTCAATATTCTAGAACCAAGCATATTAGGATCCGTGAACATTTTATTCGCGACTTGGCTAAAGAGAAAATAATTTCTCTAAGCTTCATTTATACTGATCAACAATTGGTCGATATCTTTACCAAACCTCTAGATTACCTTAGGTTTGAAAACCTTAGGAAATCAATTGGGGTTTTCTCTATTAATTGAGATCGAAGCCTCCTATATAGTTTAGGTTGTTTCTGTTGTATATTTTTATACCTATGAACTAGATTATTTTTGTATATATTTTATTCAAAATTTCAAAAATCTTTTTCTTTCTTATTTTAAAGGAAAATGGGAAAGGTTAGAAAAGCTTTCACAATTTTTTTTCCATATGGCCTTTTGTTCGATGTATTTGGATCACTATCCTATTTCATGTCCACGTGGATTTCGATGAGTAGTCAAGCCGGACTTCGTTTCTCTCGTGCAGAAAAATGTTCTTTTATGATATGTATTTTTGTGATTACCTCATATATTTTCCTTCTTGCACACACTTTTCAAAATAACTTTTTCGCATTATACTCGTAAAGTGAGATTTGGTGTTGTCTTCTCAATCGTAAAGTTATCTTGCGGATAACTTTTTCACATTATACTCGTAAAGTGAGATTTGGTGTTGTCTTCTCAATCTTAGTCACATCACTAATAAGCAATCAAAATTGTGCATGATCATCAATTTCCTGGATTGACACAAAAAGTAAATATATTCATCCGGTTGGTTAATGTTTCTAGCAATGGACTCGGGTTGCACAAAAAAAAAATGTTTTGCGTGAATAGGCTCCATTTGCATAATAGAATAAGTTCCTAAAATTGAAGCATTGAAAATGATATATAATGCCAAGGCCAAAAGTATTTACTTGATTGATTCTTCAAAAAGAATAGTCTCAATATAAAGTTGCTAATGGGAGATATAAGTTGAATATAAATGTCCATGCACATTTTTTCGGTTCATTTCTTTCTTATTGTGACAACATTGGCGAGAGAATCATCTATCTTGTATGCATGGTGCTTTAGTGTTTAAGTGTCCAATGGTATTTCTTTATTGACACAATGATGATGTGAGTGCATATTGAATTTATATATTGTTTGGCATTCCGCACTTGTACGTTGTCTTGGGTAAAAACTCTCACTTGCATTGTTCATACCCCTACATTTCCACTCCCACGGTTTGGATATATCTTCACAAGCTAGGACTATTAAAATCTTCATTTTGACAACTTTCTGGCCTTCCCAATTCCTTCTCTTATGTTATTTTCAAGCCTCTTTTATTTTTCTTCCTTTTTAAACGGTTGATTTTCGTTAGTAAAACTCGTTCGAACGAGTTTTTGAACGATTTTTCTTCATTCCTTTCTGGAACATCGTTCGTATTGTCGGTCGAACGAATTTCTAATGAGCTTCACTATGTGTTTCTGGAACATCGTTAGAAAGAAATTGTTTGAACGACATATCTCATTTGAATGACCTGGGTTTAATTTGAGCAGTTTCTCTTCCCCAAATTTCTGTCGCTTCAGCTTTTTCCTCTCTCCTCATTCCTATAATCTCCCATTTCCCTCTTTCCCCCAAAATCACTCCCCTTTCCTCTCCCATTTCCTCTTACTCTCATCACCCTACTCCCACTCACCCACTTTCCCTCTTCACCCATACTCTATTTTCCCCTACGAATCTTCCAATGACCTCCATTACACCTATTTCTTCCTCCACATCACTCATTTCCCTTACCTTTCACCATTCTCAAGCTAGGGTTCTGTGTTTGGAGTTCTCCTCTTCACTTTTCTAGGAATTTTTTCTTCTCTTCTTTATATGTATATTTTTATATTGATATATATATATATATATATATATATATATATATATATATATATATATATATATATGATATTGGGTATGATTTCTCTATCTATATATTACTTATGTGTTACCCAATTTCATAAACATATATGTGTATATCTATATATTTTTTGGGGATATATTATTTATCCCTATTATTTTGTGTTGCCCCTATTTAAGTTTAATCTCATGAACTTTATCATTTTTCTTAAACTAAAATTCATTCTGTTTTGAGGGAATTTCTCTTAAATTTTATTTTATTTTATTTTAGTTTTATCTCTAACGGAGGATGGGATTATTGCTGATTGGTTTGTTGGCTTGTTGTTGTGTTTGGTGGTTTGGTTGGAATTTTTTTTGGGTAGGTTCTAGTTAAGACCATTTTTAGCATGACCTGTCGCAGCCGTCGCACCCGTCGCATTAGCGATTCTCCTGAGGAACGTTCATCTTCATCCTCATCCGATGAGGATACTAGTGTCAATGCGTCCATCTGATCTTAAACTGCGTTGGAGAACGCTCACCAGCCACACACAATACCATACACAAGGTTTTTCCACTAGGTCTATTGTTCGAGAAAAACTTGTCAATATCACATCTCTCGCCGACACCACAGTCCACTCCTAGATTTCGAACTTAGGGTGGGACCCCTTACTCTCCCTCACTGACACTATTTTTCCCAATCTTATTCAGGAATTTTATTTTTGGATGCATGTTTGGAAGGATCATATTTACTCTCGAGTGCGAGGTCAGGAGATCATTGTTAGTCCTTACTCCATCACTCATCTCATCTCTTTACCCCGTGTCAATAATCCATCCTACCATTGGGCTCCTGATTCTCGTCCTGACCCTACTCTGGTTATGAGCATCGTGTGTAGGATTACCCCTCCCAAAAATGTTACCATTTTTCACAAAAAATTGTATCCAGATTTTATGGTCCTTAATTGGATTGTGTGTGCTTGTCTCATTCCCCGTGCCAACTCCACCCAAATCACTAAGATGTACGTGGACCTTATGTTTGCCATTAGCATTAGGGCTTCCATTGATCTCCCTGCCTTCCTTTCTCTTGTCATTAGGTCGGTTAGAATCCTTCCCTCCAGTCCCGCTAGACAAGCCCTCGCCTTTGCCGCTATTATTACCCATTTTTATCTTACCGCTGGCTTCCCGCGTCTTCCCAGCGATGTCCCGATGACCTACTACCAAACCATTGATATGACCTCGGTTGTTAGGTCTCGTGGTCACTTTCCTCCCATTACTCCCCAACTCACTCCATCTCACTCTGCATCTTATCAATCCGACACTTCCTCCACTCATGCCCCTAGTAGGCCAGCACCCTCTCTTGCTACCCATATACCATCTTATTCGTATGCTCCCTCACCCATTGAATCAAAGGATATTATATTGTGCATTCACAAGTGGAGCAAATTCAAGAAGATCGGGGTCAAGACCGGGCTATATTACATGAGATTTTGATTTCGATGCAGGAAGATAGGGAGGCTCAAGCTCGCTGTGAGGAGGCTCAAGCACGCAGGGATGAAGCTCAATCTCATCGGGACTCTCTGCTTTTGGAGAACCTTGAGGCGATTCATCGCATGGAGATGCACCGTGGTGCAGGCTCATTCGGTTTCGGGTCCCTCCTAGATGATTCCTCTCACAAATCCCCTGCTCCTTGATTTCATTTTGTCTTATTCTATTCATCTTTGTACTTATGAGGATGATCAGAACATCTATTTTACATTTTCTCTCTTGTAGCTATTTATTTAGTTTTGTTACATTTCCTTTATTACTGTATGGATATTTTCTTTCATTTATGATAATGCACTCTCTCCTGTTTCTTCAAATGTTGCACATATGTTTCTTGGATTGTGTTGTCTTCTTTTATATTGATTTCATTCTCACAATGCAGACTATATCTATCCCTTTGTATTTTTCGGACAAAAAGTGGGAGAAACATTGATAGGGGGATTCATAATTCATAATTTTTCATAATTTAGGGGGAGTTAATTAAAATTTAGCATAATGTCATTTCTCATAATTTAAGGGAAGTTAATTAAAATTTAACATAATATCACATTCATGATAATTTACTTGCTTTATACTCTCATGATTAGCTAAAGCTTGATTTATATTCTCTACTTCCCCATGCGTTTTATGAATTTGTTGTTTCATATGTGTAGGATACGTCTCCTACTTTTCTGCAGCACACTGTTAGTCGCATTACTTAGTCTATCTTTTTATTTGGGTTTTTGGGACGGGCTTTAGAATCGACTAGCTTACCAAATTCAATTTTATTTTTCATTATTTCTTTTGGTCCCGGAATAGCCAAAGGGGGAGATTTGTAAGGACAAATTTCCAATCGAGTCATTTGTTGTATTGGCTACATTCCGTTGGACAAAACTCTTTTGGGTCATATCTAATCAAGCTTCATCAAACCTTAGAGGATCGTGCTTTCAAAGTTCAAGCTACATCAACTTGCATCTCAAATCCATTCTCCTAAAAAGGTATATGACCAAAAACATTTTTATGTGTCGGAGTATTTTTCATAACCAGAAATTTTCATATAGAGTAATGTTCATAAAAAATTAATTTCATAAAAAACAATTTTGAAATTAATTTTAACTTCTTTTTAATGAAATAAGAAACCTCGTTCGAAGTTCCTCCAGGTCATTCGAATGACCTGAATCTAACGACATTGTCCAGACCTCACTGGGAACTCGTTAGAAGCTCATTACAAATGTCGTTCGAACGACCTCGTTCTAACGAGATTTCTAACGACTTATCTAACTCTACACTGGACTATCGTTATATAACTCGTTAGAACGAGATGTGTCAGTTTTGAATGTTTTTTAACTATTTTCCTGCAGTTATTTTATATAACTTCTATGGTCCACTACTTTTCCAGTTTTAATATATGGACGGAAATCAGTTATTTTTTATAAGGAAGTTTTACATACCCTTGATAGCAAAATTTCATATCTTCCCCTTTTTGGTAAAAAAATCCTTCTGCAACACAATTTAACCTTTGAATCAAAACCCCATGGCATCAACTTGATATTCATCAAGCACACTTGCGATGGATCTCTGCAATCAAGCTTTCTAGAGACAGTAGTTTGGGATTCGATGGATATCGCGATACGAGTAGTGTCAAGCAATGCGCTGGAGGTTCGCATACTACAAATTCGAAGGTAGAGGACGGCATCAACATGTCTTTATTGAGTCAAAGTATGTAAGTCTTTTGAGTCCTTTATAAAACCTATTTGTAGTGGATTTTCTAGGCCCAGACATCCGAGATTTTTCCCATTTGGGTTTTCCTCGTACATTGGCGCGTTGTGGTTGTGATTTTTGCACTTTACTTTATTAAATCACCTAGATGTATAAAGAGGATAAAATTGGATAATTTTATTTCTCTTAATCAAGTTATCAATCTCCTCGCTTTAACTGGAAATTGTTCATGCTAACTTTTAAATTTGCAAAAGAAATTAAAATTGGAATATATCTTTACTTGGAATTTTTTTAATAGGGTTGTGTGTGTATTCTACGAAATAACCTATGTACATATAACCTTATAATTCCAGTTGTGATATTTCTTGCAATTATTATTCGTGGAAACATGATGCTCAATCTATCAGACTTCTCCCAAGCTTTCCTCATCAATACTTGTGTATGTAAGTGCAACTAGTTTTTCAATGTGAAAAGCCAGATCCAAGTTAACTACTTTAAGGTGAACTCATCTTGATCTTTCCATTATCAGAAGTTAGTTCCCGTTAGAATAGGGGCAGATGATTCATATGAAGTCAATTGAACATGAAAAAGGGGTTGTAATTTCGCGATAGAACAATTTTTAATAAGGCTTTAAAACTTTAATGAACACATAGAAAAATTTGAATATTTTATGACATGAAAATAAGATGCTCCTATGGGTAGTCATCATACATTTAACTTAATACCATTAATGGTCGTAATATTCAATATGCATAATTGAGTGAATTATTTATTTAGTTTTAAAAAGGTATATGTAGATAACCTTGGTTTACACATGTACAAACACTCATTAATTATTGATTTAACACATAAGTATAGTATACCTGTGGGCAACTAATTTATTTACGTTAAATAATTAGATTTAAACATCATAATGTTAATGCAAGGTTAATTTGAAATGGGTAATAATAAGGATCATTGTGGTGATACTTAACCTTAATAATTCAAATGTATTCATCAAACAACTTAATATGAATATTGGTGTACATGTTACCATAGAATTTCAAAGGCCATAAAATTACATAATTGTAAAATTCTTGAATAGAAAAAGGTGTAAAATATAGAATTTCACAAGTCTAGAATTCCAAAAGCTCAAATTTTAAAAGTCATAAATTTTGAGAACTTGAAAAGACATAATTTGTAGAATTCCAAAAGTCATAATTTTTTTTCGAAAATTGCATAATTTATAGAATTCTAAAGGACATGGAAGAATGATTTCCAAAATACATGGTAGCATGAATTCTAAAAGACACGAGAGCATGAATTCTAATAGACATAATTCTAAAAGGCATAATTTCAAGCAAGTCGTCAAGCACTGTCCGATGGTATTGTTTATAAAAAATATAAAATACAAACTGTTTTTAATAGTCATCAAAAACCGAAGATGAATGAACATTATTTCAACGAATTATGAAGAAACGAAAAACATAAACTCTTTTTAAAAGTTATGAAAAACAAAAGATTAATCAATACTGTTTCAACGAATTATGAAGAAACGAAAAAATATAAACTGTTTTAATAGTCATGTAAAACAGATAATTATCAACAATTATAGGACGATTCATATATAACCTATTTTATTGACAATCATGTGTTCCTAAACATATGCTTTGATACCACATGTAAAAGAATTTATTTACATGAACCCTAATATCGTGAACATCAAGACAATCACCTAATAGGCATGTGAAAGAGGGATAATGTAATACCTCCTTTGATCATCATGAATTTGATATTGTTATTTGTCGCTTGTCCGACCACCTCAACAGTCCTTCAACGCAGAATTTTGGCTTCTCTCTCCAGACCTATAAAACCTTATATGTGTATTTCTTGGATACCTTTTAGATAGAAATAAGGCATCCAGTTATAGGTGGATATGTGGCCAAAATTCCAAAGGTCAATTAATCTAAACCGTCCATCAAGGTAGAGATTTAATTGGAATTTTTTCTCTTTTAATATCCATTTCATTTTGGAATATGAACCATTTTGTTAGGAAATAGCATATACTAATTAAAAACTGAATTACTAATGACCCTATTTGAAAGAAGGAATTAAAACAATTAGGAAAAAAAAAGGTTAAATAATAATTTCCTTACACTAAGCGTGGCGGGAGTTGTGTTTTTGGTACATAATTTCATTTGTTAGCATTATTTTCATCTTCCAGTGACAACCCGCTCAAAATAATAATGGGTGGCCAGCCTTATAATACATTAAATCAGGTATCTTAGATGGAAAAGTCTCAACATCAACTGACAATACAATAATATAAGGCTAACTACCCAAAATCATTTAAAGCGAATTGTCAAAAATTTAAACTTTTTATTTTACAACAACAACAAAACCAATAATGCAATCACAACCAATAATACACATCTAACTATGATGAGTGATATGTGAAAACTCCAATAATATAAAAGGGTACAATACCATGTACACTAAAAATCTACAATAAAATACCCGAGTATGCTTTCGGGTCACAGATAATACAATAATCTGAGGAATGAAATATAAAAGTGTTAATCTATAACACTCGAGTATAAACACAATATACAAACTGAATACTAATCTAGATATACAAAGATAGGAATTGTCTAAGACAAAGTGCCGCAATAGTCCGCTACTGCCACAGCTCCACGAATATACTGGATGGATGATCAATCAATGGCGTCCTTGCGGAGGAACACGTAAAGTAATACAATATATAAATACATGGAGGGAGAATATATAAACGGGTCAGAGCCCGAGTTGAAAAAAGACATTTTATAGCAACTGCATTAAAATGCATAATAATTATAAATGCATTATTACATGATTAAGGTGGAATCGAACACTTCTTTAAAGTCCAACTCACCTCTCGACTAAAGTGCGCAACTAAGCGTATGCACGTGATCTCCAAAAGAATGCCCAATTCTAATTAGGCAAATAAATCTAACTAGATCCCAAAATAAATATTCGATTAAGATTATCTAACTTATCTCGAATTCTACACTTATCTAGATTCAATCTAAAACATTACTTTATATATAATGTTATAGTTCTCTTTATATTTGTTCATTTATTGAACATGTAAAGTTGCATAACCATCTTCACACCAATATCATCAAAATACATCAACATTCTCTTTTACTAGAATTTTATATATTCTAGTTATGCCCTCATTTGGCATGTAAGAACATATATAGTTAATTATATGAGTTATTATCATCAAGGGTTAAGGACAAAACTTCTCCCGATTCTCAATACGGCACTGCGTTTCGTGCGTGGGACGTCTCGCGAACGCGAAATCCAAACAAGGAACCCCCCCGTTACACAAATCCTGATAGTACTGATCCTCGAGATTCATTATGACCTCAATGCATGATGCATGTAATCCAAATTATTATTATTCCATTTTAATTAATTAATATTCCCAATTCTCAACAGTACATGGCGTTTCATGCGTGGGACGTCTCGCCGAAGAGAAATACAAACAAGGAACCCCCCTCGTTACACTACTCCTGGCACTGTCGATTGTCGGGATAGGTGATATATATGTAAATATGAGCATTTAGGACTAACTTCTCCCTAAATTCCAACATTACACTGCGGTTCGTGCGTGGGAAATCTCGCTGAGGAGAAATCCAAACAAGGAACCCCCGATACACGAATCCTGGCAATGTTAGTCCTTAAGGTCCATTATGCCCTTGATAGCCAAGTACAAGAACAATAAACAATAACCATCCAACCGAGCTATAACTCGAGGACGCAAGCTCACATGCTATCATCTTCCAGTTGCCCATACACGTAGCAAACTGGGGCCACCTGTTGGGGTTGAATGTCACCCACCTCGTGATCAACTCCCGCACACAACGACCGGGAAGCAATCATAGCTCCTAATCGATAAGTGGGAACGTCACATACCCCCGACTTCTCACCCCCAAAAGAATGATATATATATCGCATAATACTCACAATGGACGACTATGACCTGAGGACTATCCACACCCTGCTCTTTGAGCCAGGATGCTCACCCTCAACGGACGCAACTTCCCAATGATATCAAGGAGGGGGTGTGCTTCACTATATATATATATACCATCATATAAGGTATACATACATCATCACATCATATAAAGATATACCATCATATAAGGTATACCTATCATATCATTTTCATATTATTATACGCCCTTAGGCGCAACCAAATTAATGTCATTGTTTAGTATATTTCCTCTCTTGATATACTAACCATCAATTCTCACACATCTTCCCCACTTAGTATACACAATACTAATTCTCGTTTGAAGCTCACATGTCGCTTCTATTTATGAATTGTCTCTCAATTCTATTTATGTTAAGGATATTCGTTATCCTAATGGATTTCATTTAGCATTTCTCATAGTGTGAGACATCTCCCAAATGAATTATCATTCCCAAATAGAATCTCCAATTACGGTGGGCTTCCCCACTTAGAATATACCATTATATCTAATCGGTATTCCTCAAATTTAGTCAATATGACTCCAATAATTTCTTATGAGGGAAACACGCTAAAATTCTCCAAAACATACTCCAAATATCTCCTATAGAGGTTCCCAATCGATAACCTCGAACAAATTGGAATGAAATTATCCCTAGAAAAACATTCCCCCAAAAGCCCTATTTCCGATTCGATTCGGGGCCAATTTCGAATCGATTCGGCCCAGCGAATCGATTTGGCCAAAACGGCGAATCAATTCGGGTCATCAGACCTGGGACTCTATCTCAGGCCGAATCGATTAGGCAGCGGTCTGAATCGATTCGGTCACTCAGACCTGGGCACCTGCACATTTCCGAATCTATTCGGTAGGAGGCCAAATCGATTCGGCCCTTCAGAACTCTCGAAAATGGCTAATTTTTAGTAAGACAAAAATCTAATAATTCATTTTAATCATTTATTCTTCATTTCTCTTCATCCCAATCACAATTATATCATCAATATTCATCCTAGAATACATATAAACTAATTTCTATCCTAAAATCAAAGATCTACATATTAAATCTAAGATTATACCCAAAACTTAGGTTTTGATAAACTACACCTAAAACCCAAAGATTAAATCCAATAATTATGCAATAAAAGGTACACAACAATTATTTAGCAAGTTTAATCACTTGCCTCGGGTTCATAAGGTCTGAATCCTCCTTGATATCGCGTATTGATCGGAAAATCCTCTTTCTCTCTCTTTTCTCCTTCCTTTTCTTATTCTTTCTTCTTCTTTCTTTCTTTCTTTCTTTCTTTCTTTCTTTCTTTGTCTCTTTGTCTCTTTTGAGAAATGAATCTCCCGTAAGCTTTTTAAGCCCTAACCCCCAAGATACACATCTTTAAATGATAATACACACTTTAAATGACTCGGTAACTTTAATTCTATTCAAACGGTCCTAAATTATTTCGGAACCTAAATAAACCCCAAGTACAGTCATTCCGACTTTCTCGACCCTTCCGGACACTATGGTACCCTCAGAATCGCCATTCGACACACTTTCGAACAACTTCAAATGTTGACCTCAATTGTCAATTTAATTAATCTCCAAATAAAATAATATTTATTTTCTCCCAAAATAAATAAATCATCGTCTCCAAGACCTCGGGTTGTTACAAACTTCCCCACTTACAAAAATTTTGTCCTTGAAATTTTAGCTAAGCCTAATTCTCCAAAGCTCAACTAGTTCTTCTACACCCATACTCACTAATCCTATCTCCAAATCTCTAACTTCCCACGACAAATTTATTTTATTTCATTTTATTTTAAGTCAATATCGAGTTTATAAAACCAATTTCCACAACTAGGACGCCCATACACCCTTTATATTCGAGCTACCACTCATATCAATCATGATGAGGCCTCATTTGCCTCCAAAATTCCAAAATTTCATAAATATAAAGTATATTAGCTTTTTAATAATATAAAATTTTTGATTGGTCCAAAGAAATAACTCCTCTCAATTCCTTACATTCGCCACTTTCGTGAGGGGGACGTCTTGCAAAAGCGAAATCAAAATAAGGAACCCTCCCAATACACTACTATGTAGCGATGTCGGGGATTGAGAGTTTGTTAAATTCGGACTAGAGTTTGAAAATAATTTGGGGAAAAATCATTTTGATATGGCCCAAGGCCTTGAAAAAGTTTTATTTTGAAAAAGAGTTATGAAAATATTTTGATTTATGTCTTACAATATTTACATAAAGTGCCTTATGTCCTACACAAGGTCTTTTAAATCATCATGCATATAACAACATATAGCTCACAAAAATTAGCATAATTATGAGCTAAAATTTTCCTGCGTCCCATCAATCCATAATATTTAAACTCTTTTCAGTAATGATATCTCATATCATATTAACATATTGCCATTTATAAGGCTCATCCATAGCTAGAATACAACAATTATGTAAGTCCAACATGACTATATAAAAAGTAGTATCTTTATCATTGCTACTTAACACACCATAACCATTCTTACATTTACCACTAGGTTTATAGCTCTTTTTTAGCGCATTACAAAATTATCTATTCTATCGAAAGATAATAGCATAAGAGCCTCACTTCCTCAAAATTCCCTTTAGGGTCATTACCTACATAATAGGGTTATAGCACTACCCTCTCCTCAATATCTCCCATACGATATATCAAAACTTCATATAATAATAATAATCTTATTCATAAAGAAAAATTAACTTACATCATCCATCTCTAGTCCGATTGCCCTTCCTCATCAATGGGCTCCCAAACAAAGTCCCCCGGTCTAAAATGACCTCGAATTTGTTGTAGGGGTTTCACTTCCAAAATTTCATCAAAACATGGTCCTTTACCTCTTTTAGGACAATCTCTCTTTCTATGACCTATTTCTTTACAAAAGAAACACTTACCCACAAATCCTTTCTGTCCACTCGCATTACTGGCACTCTCATCGCCAAACTTTCTTGATGAACTCGAATCTCCAAAGTCCTTACCCTCTTGTGAACGAATACGATATTCATGACACTTTAATAGTGCCGCATTCACTACCTCAATGAATGTCACTAACTTAGGACTCTCTAGCAAATGTTGCCGAATTCTCCAATATAAATTTCGAGCAAACTTCGATATACATTTTTCTTTCGTATTTACCTCATTAGGTACTAATTCCGCCCATCTAGAAAAATCCTCTTCATATTCTACCACCATTCTATTACCTTGAAAAATCTACATATTTTGAGTTGGGGAAGGGAAATACCTTCGATCAAAAAGTTCACAAAATTCTATTATAGGTAAAGTATCCCTCTGTTCAGATGTGGTGACAGACTCCCACCATTGGAGAGCCGCACTTGTTAGCTTAAAGGTGGATAAAAATTGTTTCTGCACCTCACTACACTCAACCATACGGAGGTGCCTCTGTATACTATTCTTCCATTAACTTGCATCCATTGCATCAACTCCCCCAGCAAACTTGGGAGGATGCCCCTTACTAGAATCTTCCTTCACTCTTTCCCATAAAGACAATCTTAAATGGGATCGAGATGCTTGAATGGAAGATTGCTGTGCCATCGTGGAAATGGAAGCAGTTACTACTTGTGCCACAATGTTGGCAACTTCATCTGTAGCCATGTCTTGCACTTTTTCAGCCCCTTTATTTGCCCTGACTGAACGACCTTCCTTCGGTGGCATCTAATACAAGAACAATTGTATCAGAAAGCCTTTCAAATATTTTTGTATCGCAGAAGAAATATGGACGTGTGAACACAACAGTCCTAATAATAAGGATCTACATCAAGAACGCTTACGGAAGACCGCAGTTACGCACACAGATCCTAAAGACACTAGAACCTGATGCTCTGATACCATCTGTGACAACCCACTCAAAATAATAACGGGTGGCCGTCCCTATACTACATTAAATCAGGTATCTCAGATGGAACAGTCTCAACATCAACTGACAATACAATAATATAAGGCTAACTACCCAAAATCATTTAAAGCGAATTGTCAAAAATTTAAAATTTTTATTTCACAACAACAACAAAACCAATAACGCAATCATAACTAACAATACACATCTAACTATGATGAGTGATATGTGCAAACTCCAATAATATAAAAAGGTACAATACCATGTACAACAAAAATCTACAATAAAATACTTGAATATGATGTCGGGTCATACACAATATAATAATCTGAGGAATGAAATATAAAAGTGTTAATCTATAACACTCGAGTATAAACTCAATATACAAACTGAATACTAATCTAGATATACAAAGATAGGAATCGTCTAAGACAAAGTGCCGCAATAGTCCGCTACTGCAATAGCTCCACGAATATACTGGATAGATGATCAATCAATGGTGTCCTTGTGGAGGAACACCTAAAGTAATACAATATATATACACATGGAGGGAGAAAATATAAACGGGTCAGAGCCCGAGTTGAAAAAAGACATTTTATAGCAAGTGCATTAAATTGCATAATAATTATAAATGCATTATTACATGATTAAGGTGGAATTGAACTCTTATTTAAAATCCAACTCACCTCTCAACTAAAGTGCGCAACTAAGCGTATGCACGTGATCTCCAAAAGAATACCCAATTCTAATTAGACAAATAAATCTAACTAGATCCCAAAATAAATATTCGATTAAGATTATCTAACTTATCTCGAATTATACACTTATCTAGATTCCATCTAAAACATTACTTTATATATAATGTTATAGCTCTCTTTATATTTGTTCATTTATTGAACATGTAAAGTTGCATAACCATCTTCACACCAATTTCATCACAATACATAAACATTCTTTTTTACTAGAATTTCATATATTCTAGTTATGCCCCTCATTTGGCATGTGAGCATATATATAGTTAATTATATGAGTTATTAGCATCAAGAGTTAAGGACAAAACTTCTCCTGATTCTCAATACGGCACTGCGTTTCGTGCGTGGGACGTCCCACCAAGGCGAAATCCAAACAAGGAACCCCCCGTTACACTACTCCTTATAGTACCGATCCTCGAGATTCATTATGACCTCAATGCATGAAGCATGTAACCCAAATTATTACTATTCCATTTTAATTAATTAATATTCCCAATTCTCAACAGTACACGGCGTTTCATGCGTGGGACGTCTCGCCGAAGCTAAATCCAAACAAGGAACCCCACCGGTTACACTACTCCTGGCACTGCGGTTCGTGCGTGGGATGTCTCGCCGAGGCGAAATCCAAACAAGGAACTCCCCAATACACTAATCCTGGCAATGTTAGTCGTTGAGGTCCATTATGCCCTTGATACCCAAGTACAAGCACAATAAACAATAACCATCCAATCGAGCTATAATTCGAGGACGCAGGCTCACATGCTATCATCTTCAAGTTGCCCATACACGTAGCAAACTGGGGCCACCTGGTGGGGTTCAACGACACCAACCTCGTGATCAACTCACGCACACAACGACCGGGAAGCGGTCATAGCTCCTAACCGACACGTGAGAACGTCACATACCCCCGACTTCTCACCCCCAAAATAATGCATTTATATATCGCATAATAATCACAATGGACGATCATGACATGGGGACTATCCACACCCTTCTCTTTGAGCCAGGATGCTCACCCTCAACGCACGCAACTTCCCAATGATAGCAAGGAGGGGGTATGCTTCACTATATATATATATATATATACACCATCATATAAGGTATACATACATCATCACATCATATAAAGATATACCATCATATAAGGTATACCTATCACATCATTTTCATATTTATTATACGCCCTTAGGCGCAAACAAATTAATGTCATTGTTTAGTATATTTCCTCTCTTGATATACTAACCATCAATTCTCACACATCTTCCTCACTTAGTATACACAATACTAATTCTCACTTGATGCTCACATGTCGCTTCTATTTATGAATTGTCTCTCAATTCTATTTATGTTAAGGATATTCGTTATCCTAATGCACTTCATTTAGAATTTCTCATAGTGTGGGACATCTCCCAAATCAATTATCATTCCCAAATAGAATCTCCAATTAAGGTTGGCTTCCCCACTTAGAATATACCATTATATCTAATCAGTATTCCTCAAATTTAGTCAATATGACTCCAATAATTTCTTATGAGGGAAAGTCGCTAAAAGTCTCCAAACCATACTCCAAATATCTCCTATAGAGGTTCCCAATTGATAACCTCGAACAAATTTGAATGAAATTCTCCCTAGAAAAACATTCCCCCAAAAGCCCTATTTTCGAATCGATTCACGCCAATTCCGAATCGATTCGGCCCAGCGAATCGACTCGGCCAGAACGACGAATCGATTCAGGTCATTAGACCTGGGACTCTGTCTCAGGCCGAATCGATTCGGCTGGGGTCCGAATCGATTCGGTCACTCAGACCTGGGCACCTGCGCATTTCTGAATCGATTCGGTAGGAGGCCGAATCGATTCGGCCCTTCAGAACTCTCGAAAATGGCTACTTTTTATTAAGCCAAAAATCCCAAAATTCATTTTAATCATTTCTTCTTCATTTCTCTTCAACCCAATCACAAGTATATCATCAATATTCGTCCTAGAATACATATAAACTAATTTTTATCCTCAAATCAAAGATCTACATATTAAATCTAAGATTATACCCAAAAGTTAGGTTTTGATAAACTAAACCTAAAACCCAAATATTCAATCCACAAATCATGCAATAAATGGTACATAACAATTATTTAGCAAGTTTAATCACTTGCCTCGGGTTCATAGGGTCTGAATCCTCACTGAGATCGCGTATTGATTGGAAAATCCTCTTTCTCTCTCTTTTCTCCTTCCTTTTCTTCTTCTTTCTTCTTCTCTCTTTCTCTCTTTTGATTTGGCCAAAACGGAGAATCAATTCGGGTCATCAGACCTGGGACTCTATCTCAGGCCGAATCGATTAGGCAGCGGTCTGAATCGATTCGGTCACTCAGACCTGGGCACCTGCACATTTCCGAATCTATTCGGTAGGAGGCCGAATCGATTCGGCCCTTCAGAACTCTCGAAAATGGCTAATTTTTAGTAAGACAAAAATCTAATAATTCATTTTAATCATTTATTCTTCATTTCTCTGCAACCCAATCACAATTATATCATCAATATTCATCCCAGAATACATATAAACTAATTTCTATCCTAAAATCAAAGATCTACATATTAAATCTAAGATTATACCCAAAACTTAGGTTTTGATAAACTACACCTAAAACCCAAAGATTAAATCCAATAATTATGCAATAAATGGTACACAACAATTATTTAGCAAGTTTAATCACTTGCCTGGGGTTCGCAGGGTCTGAATACGCCTTGAGATCGCATATTGGTCGAAAAATCCTCTTCCTCTCTCTTTTCTCCTTCCTTTTCTTCTTCTTTCTTATTCTCTCTTTCTTTATTTCTTTTTCTCTTTCTCTCTTTGGAGAAATGAATCTCCCGTAGGCTTTTTAAACCCTAACCCCCAAGATACACATCTTTAAATGATAATACAAACTTTAAATGACTCGGTAACTTTAATTCGAGTCAAACGGTCCTAAATTATTTCGAAACCTAAATAGACCCCAAGTATAGTCATTTCGACTTTCTCGACCCTTTCGGACACTATGGTACCCTTAGAATCTCCATTCGACACACTTTTGAACAACTTCAAATGTTGACCTCAATTGTCAATTTAATTAATCTCCGAATAAAATAATATTTATTTTCACCTAAAATAAATAAATCATCGTCTCCAAGACCTCGGGTTGTTACACTTCCTTCGTATGTAAACTGAACACACATATATAAACCCATTTTTTATTATGCGTGTTTAGTTTAAAATGGGTTTAAACTTCATATGTAAATGGAAAGAATCTTAAGGGTTTAAAGTTCTCCCAAATGAACCAACCAGTTTTTTTGCCAACAAAAGAAAATTTCCATTACGTGTATTCATATGTGAACTGAACACGCACTTTAAACTTTGTATATAAACTGAAAGAAGTTTACAAAATAAACACACCCTTTATTATCTACATACTTGGTATGTAAACTATGTGTTTGATTTGTTTTCTTTGGCTCTGAGGCTATGCATGATACAAAGAAGTGGTTTGGAAGTGTTTATGGTACCTACCAACGATTATAAGCATTGTGGCGCATGTTCTACTAAAAAAAACCTTACTAACATGCGACAGTGGGAGCATACACGGTATTTTTTAAGTTCATAAGTGTAACATATAGCAGTGGATTAAAAAGAAAATTGAGTTCAAAGTGTACAACTGGGTTACAAATGAGTTTAAAGTATTTTTGTTTTTTTGTGTGTTTGGTTATGATAAATTACATGCGATAAAAATTTGGTTATGAAGATTTTTTTATCATATGTTAAATTTTAATTTAGACATGACACGATATGATGGCACGATTCGAAATTCGAAAAACTAATCCTCATTGAATATTGACATGAAAATACTTTTATTTTGGTATTCTACCTAAGCGGCATTTGGATTATTGCACAATTTTGATTTACGGATAAACCTAAGTGGAGTTTGCATTATATTGCAAAATCATTACTCCCATTATCTATTTTTTTGGGTTACATATAGTTACTTCTTTTTTGTTTTACATATATTCGCTTTTTTGTTAATTGATTTGCAGAAATATTTTATCTTGCGATATGGAAAATAAATGAACTCCCTCGACCTCTAACATGACAATCTATGGACGAGTATGCATTTTCTTAGTTTCGAAAATTCTAAGGGGTTATTCTTAAGATTTTCCTAATATATTATACCTATGCAAAAAGAGGTGTGCACGGGATTAATATGTGTAAAACATATTCACAAATACACATTTAAGGTCATGATCACACAACATTAGTCATGAGGAATGTGGATGAGATTAAACCACCCAGATATTTAGACTTAGATGCTAATTCATTTTTTTTTTTAAATTTTGATTACGGTGGTTGTTCATCCACACTCTATGCTCATACACATTTCATTGACTTTTAGACAGGATATGATGAACAAGTATGGGAATAGATACAAAGATAAATGACACCAAATCACTTTGTCGTTGTACATCATTTATGGAGATTTTTATCAAATATGTTATACTCAATCGTTTTTTTTATTATGTATTAAACATGTTCGTTTGTACTTTGAATTATGTCATATTTTTTTGTGGAGGGGAATGGACTCAAATTGGAGATGTTGTTTTAACATTTAATTTTTTGGAGATGTTGTTTTAACATTTACTATGCCTGAAAAAAAAATTAACTTATGTTAAATTTATTTTGGCATTTCAATTTGGATACGTTTGAACGAATTTTTTCAGCATGCTATCGACATAGGAAAGCGTGCAGTTAAAAAATGTAGTGTTATAAAAGGTGTGTGTAACATCATTATTTAATAAGATGAAATTTGAATAGTATTTTTAAGTCTTTTGTAATGTGTAAAATACCATACATAGGAGTGTGAGTGTTCTATAACCATATATACTTGGGAGAAAATTTATAACCATGCCATCGACATGGTTATGAGTGTGATACAACCACAAATAATCGGGAGAAAAATGATCATCGTGCCATTGGCATGAGTATACCCTAATGTGTGTGTATATATACACACACCAATGATGAAAAATCATATATATATATATATATATATATATATATATAGGGAGAGGTTCTCTAGTGGACCAAAAGAATGGACTTTTTAATGGAACTTAACAAAAAACACATAATAACACATTAATTTTAATTCTTATAGTGTAATTGGTCCGCGCCAGCGGCACACGACACCCCACCTTCACCCCACTACCCCCACCCCCCGCCCCCCCAACCAGGGGGGTGGGGGATCGATCGACACGTGTGTTTGGTGTCGCTGGAGCGGGCCAATTACACTATAGGAATTAAAATTAATGTGTTATTTTGTGTTTTTTGTTAAGTTCCATTCAAAAGTCCATTCTTTTAGTCCACTAGAGAACCTCTCCCTATATATATATTGGTATAAACCCCATAAGGACACAAAAACAAATAAGCTTTCCATACTAATGTGGCATTAATGTGTCTAAACATAATGGAACAGAGTGAAGGATAATGAACTAGAAACAAAAGAATTATGAACCCAATCACTAAAAAAATCTCCAAAAAGTTTTATTTGATCGCATTAATTTACCAAACTTTGATTTAGTCTCAAGTGTCAAATAATGAACTCATAGTTGTCAAACTACACAATTCACACTAGCCCAGAAAATATTGATGATTCTCAAATCAATAGTGTCAAACATTTAAGAATAACTAGGATTCATTGTGAAAACCCTTTGATCGTCATCATAATACCCTGAAAAAGTATATAATCAATTTTCTGACACATTTCGAAGATATCACAAAAATTGAAGCAACAATATCAAAGTATTGGCGTTAGCAATTTTTTTTATTTGTCCCCTCAAATTTATAGGCTCTTGCCAGTGCTAGACTTTGATGCAAAAGAAGATTTCTCTTCTCATAGACCTTTCCTATTGAACCCACATAATTATCAAATAAAAAAACCTCTCAATAAATGGTTCTTACAAGCATAAATTCCCCATAGTCACATAGATATTTTAATGACAAGATTAATGGAAACATTTCTCACTTAGCTGATGCAACATAGATAGTTATAATTCATAAGAACTCGTGCAAAGTGTATGTAGAGGAATATGCAATGGGAATTCATTAGGCACATCAAAGTCAAACAACTCCATGAAAGCATAGTTAAGAACAATCTAAGCATTGAAAATCATAATCAAATGTCCTAGCCATATGAAAACATGGTATGATTTGGATTCAAACACACCGATATTCCACATAAAATGTGTAAAACCAAACTACATAAAAACAAACAAAATCTTTAATTGTTTTTAAATATTTTTCTGAAAACGACTTAAAAGATAAGCAAAATATATTTGTATTTTTCTTAATAATACCCCCTAAAAATCAAAATACAAAAGATAAACATCATACAATTAACACTAACATATAATATGACAAATAAATGCTAGGAAATATGAGACCACAATCACTCATAAGAAATAGCATGGGAATAATTATATGATATCATGGAGAGTCAGCAAGCCTATTATTCAATGGCACAAAATCAGATCACCTAACCCAACAGTATGTACCATGACTATCATGGGTATTGGGAACACTGGTGACACTTGACTTAGCCTTCCCACGGCCTTTCCTAAGATCATAAAAAAACATTATGGATAACATTTCCTATCACACTGCGTGCAAGTTTAGACACGAGGAATGTTACATTTGGATTGACCTTTTATAACTTCCCTAACAATGGTTTTCTCTTTTAAAATCATGGTCTTGGATTTAGTAGTGGAAGCATTTCGATCATCGAAGCCTAACCTATAATTGTGAAGTTTGATATGGACGGTGCCTAACATCTTATATAGATTCTCGGACGTAGATTCCAAATCAAATTTTACACAACCAGAGTCTCTCAATCTCTATTATAACTCCAAAATCCTAGACTCAGGCAAACGTTTAGACTCTTCCAACTTAAGGGATGTCACACCCTATATTTCTATGCATTAAATATTTAATTAATTAGACTAAATTAAAATTACAAGTGTGTCATAATTCAATTGAAATAATTATTGTGTGTCTATTTAAATATTAATTGAAAGAGATAAGGATTAATGTAAACGGAATAAAATTTACTATATGTAGTAAATAATACGGGACTATTATTATATGTAATAGTGAGTTAAACGACGAGATTTTATTATATCTCAACCAAGGGTCAAGTATAGACTAAATTGAGGCCGATATAGGATATTTATTTAGAATGAAATGGATGATGATTTCGAGGTAATGGATGATTCTGAAAGGGTCGAGAGAGTCAGAATAGTATACCTGATAGTATTGTTTGGATCCCGGGGAAATTTTAGACCAAACCGGCACCGTATGAGGGTGTTTTAGTCATTTGGTAACCTAGGGTTAAGAGACCTATGAATTTACAAATCCTTTATTAGAATATATTTAACAGACGATAGGATTGGAAATATAGAAAACAAAGAGAGGCCATTTGAGAAGAGGCATAAGCCATTTTTTAAGCTTAAGAGATAATTCTTGAAGGATTCAAACATGTTCTTGCACCACCATCATCACTGGACAGTGGACTGGAAGGGAAGACAAACCAATTCATTATCAATTCATGAATTCAGATCATCAATCATCAAGAGGCAAGTGTTTATTTGCAATTTATTTTGAAGTTATAATACCCTTGTAGAATAGGGTGTTAAAATGGGATTTAAATGACATTCTTGAGTTATAGATGATTAGAACATATAATTTGGGTAGGATGGCATGTAGAATTGATTCACACATGTAGAGTAGACAAAATAAAGTTTTATGTAGTGATGAATAAGAAGAAAATCTGTGTTTGTGGATGAATATGTGGGAAGAAAACAAAAAGTAGGGTTTTTTTATTATTAATGGGTTTAATTTGTTCTTGACTGAATTTAGTGAAGATTTAATGAGTTTAGAACGTTAAGAATAATCCCAAAACATATGAATGATGATTAGTAAAGTTATTTGGGAGTTTGGAAGCCTTACATGATAATTTTAATTGGTGAAAATTGTGAGAAAATGCAGAAATGCAATGAAGAAGACAATTTCCACTTTTTGAATCGATTCATCCCTAGGGAAAATCGATTCGGGTTTTCCAGAATTTTCAATTTCCATTTTTAAGCCTAGACATCTTGTATAATTAAGGGTGTGACTTTTGGGGCCTCTTTATAATGTAATGAAGGACTTGTTGACTTATAATAGGACTATGATGGTGAGGAGACTTAGTTTAGTTAAAAGATTTGAGTAGAGGATTTATTTGGGATTAAATCATAATGTAATCTATTTGAGCGAACGAGAGTGAGTTACGGGGATTTCAAATGAAATTATTGTATAGGCTAGTAGTGCTACTAAAAAGTTCCTTTAGTAATGGTATTTTACCATTACTAAAAATACTAGTAACAAAATGTTTTTGTTAGAAAAAAGGCGCGGGGTATAAAATTAGTAACATAATTTTACCGTTACTATTAGTAACTATAAAATTCTGTTACTAATTTTTAATTTACGAACAATATTTTAACATTACTAATTCTGATTTAATAACGGACTTTTGTGTTATTGCTTTAACCTTATTACACCCTTTTTTATAATACTTATGTCTAATTTTATTAAAAGTCTGTTAGTAATATATATATATATATATATATATATATATATATCCTAAATTTAAGCAAATTCAATTATTCTTACCACACTATTCAAATCCTAAGAACATATATAAAAATAGTCAATATAAATAAGGTCATTATATTCACATTTACATTTTATATAAGCCTCCACTCTTAATTTACAAAAGAAACTTAAACCAAACAGATGAAACATTGTAATACAATCATCTCGAAATGAGATGTTTTTATATTATAACCAAGCAAATCAAATATAAAAAAAGTCCGTTGTTATTGACTATCAACTTTCATTCTGTTATCATCACCATCAACTCTGCAACCAAATAGAATGATCATATTAGTTATAATATCAACATTTAGTCATACAAAATTAATTTTGTACATAAAATTACCCAACAAGTAAAATTAATCGTAAAAAAACTATAGAAAATTACACAACACTTTCAAAAAATTCTCGACATGCCCATGGTTCTGATGATGTCTATGTCTAATTCTCCTCTAAACATTCATCATAAGCGTAATAAGCCTAGATGTAAACTGTTTCAAATACTTATAATGCCATGGCAAATACAGTTCATATTTTAAAAATTTTGATATGAAAAATTTTCGATTCCAAATCGACACCACGAAATTAGGGTTCCTAAACACACCCTAAGAGTTCTCTAAATCCCATTCAAAAGAAATATTTTTCAAAACATAATAATTGAAAAAAAAATAGATTAAAGATTTCAATTCAAACTTCAAATTCATTTAAAATAAAAAAAATTTGCATAATAATTTGCACACATATTTTTATTACAACAAACATAGGAAATAAATCATACTTTTGCAAGGATGATATCAAAGAGCTCAGTTGCTTCTTTTGAATGACATGACTCCTGTTGATGACTGTTACAAAAATACACAACTCAAAATAAGAATTTCACAAAACTAAGTTCTCAAGATATACTCAAAAGCCCCATACCTTGTATGGGGGCTCCCTTAAATGCTTATTATTAATACACGATGGAAGAACCATGAAATAGAGAGACAACTGCAGAGAGTTTATAAAATAATAAAAGTATAATAACGAGTTAGAGATGGCTCGTTGAGATCACGACATGACAAAACAAGAAGTAGGAGAACACCCAAACATCTTCACTTCTCGTTGGAGAGGTAAAGCATCTTAAATGGTGAATCAAACCTTCAAAGAAAATAGGTCATTATTGTAAAAAAGATGGAAAAATCTTCTTGAAAATCCACCCTTGGAAGCTACTTTAAAGTGGGGAGGTCTACCTATAGTGATGTATGGTTAATCTTCTTTTTAAAAAAAATAATGAAAATAGCTCTGAAATGGTCCAAATTATAACAAATTACAAAACTAAAAATCATAACCCAGACCAAATGCGAACCAAGTATAAATTACTTAACCACCCCAAATGATCGTTATATCAGCACAATGATAACCTGCCACCTTCTTAATTTGGGGGCTCGAGCTTGCATTTGTGATGAAGTTTTAATTTTTGATATCAAACAATCATGATTCTACTATGAATGTTTTACTTCAATTTTGAAGTTTAACACAATGCATCCAAATGAGGAAATCAAAAATTGATTCAACATTCAAAGGTCCAACTCCATGTAACCCAAAAGTAACTCTAATAACACTTTGAATGTGCTCAATATTTACCAACGAATTTTTACAAATAAAGTAATCGATAATCCTTATACAGAACTAAACGTGATAAACAAGCAGAAAGAAAATAATATGTTCCCGCAAAATGAAATTTAAATTAAAAATTAAGAACCTCAATATTATGTGACATTCATAACAAATTCTTTCCCTAGATTTACACTATCTATATACATGGAGAAGTGGTAGGGGTTGTCATTTTATATCCACCTGAAATATGTATAATTATGTCAATTGTAACTACTAGTTATTAAAAAATTATCCACTACCATTCATTAATTTGATAAAACTGGCATTGCTGACCACAATTGTGCATCATGGCAATTCTTTTCGATTTAAACATTATCGCAAAAAATTAAATATAAGAGCATATTTTTCACTAATTCAAGGTCCCCAAAACAAGTACAAAAAAAATAATATGTCACTTGTGTTTTTGAAACCAGACTTTTATTTGTTTAGGCTCAATGTTAGATAGAATAGGGAAGTCACGGACCAACTGTTGTCGGCACCACAAACTTGACTTAGAAGTATAAATAGGTTCTAAATCCTTCCATAAGAAAGGTACACCAAATTAGTATAGGAAGTAACAAACTTAAACCTTTATTTATCTCCCAAAAAAAAGGCAAATAGCACCACCGTTCAATCTGAATTATCGATATGAATCAATCACAATCTCCATTCAATGAACAAATTAAGAATGAGAACTCAAAATTAAACATATGATTACCATATGTATATGTAAGTAATCGTTGATTATTATGTAGCACCGACGGGCTAAAGGTCTATAAAGTGCAGTCGTGGGAATGCTAGAGGGGTTCTATTATTTAATTGAAATGTATTTGTAATATAAAAAATTTCAACAATATCACTAATAGATAATATTTTTAATGTATTTATAATATAGCATGTCTATAAATATATATAATGGAAGATCCATAAAATCAAATTCGAACCAAAAAAATGCAAATCCATTATAAACGAATAACTCGGATCCGAAAATGAAAAAGAACAAATCAAAAAACAATTGACTTGTAACACCCCGCTTAAAATAATAACAGGTGGACAACCCTATACTATATTAAATCAAGAGTCTTAGATGACTCAGTCTCAACATCAACTACCCGTAACATAATATACGACTAACTACCCGATATAATATAAGCGAGATGTTAAAAATTAAATAAAACACACCACACTATAGAACTACTAACAAAGAAAAGGAAGATGTATACTAGAATTATGATAAATGAATTGAATAACTACAAATAGATATGCCATAAGAAATAAACCCGAATAAGTTGTTGGGTCACAACCAATACAATAAGTGAAATGGAATAAATATAAACATGTATATCAATATTCCTTTGGTACAAACCCAATATACGACATGAATCCGACCTACATTTTTAAAGAAGTAGGAAGTGGCTATGTTCGAGATCCCGCAAGAATCCACATCTGTCACGGCTCCCAAGACTCTAGATAGAAAGTCATCCGGCATCCATGCGGTAGGACACCTATAATAGTATATACATATATACAGGAAGGAGAGAAAAGTAAACGGGTCGGAGACCGAGTTGTGAAAATATTTAGCAAGTGTGTTAACCGTGCATAATAAATATCGATGCACTTATTTTATAATTAAGCACTCTCGTGAAACCCCAACTCACCTCTCATCTAATGGCGCGCTCCTATTCGCGTCCTGAGATTTTGGTTAAATTACCCCAATTATAATGATGACCTAAGTTACCCTAGGCCCAGCCTATACCCATGAGATCTTCTTTACTATCGTAACCCCAGGACCCACTCTTTCTAAACACACCATAAATTATTTATTTATTTTCAAACATGTATGCCATATTAGGCTTAATGGATTCCGGTTTATAATATACTCAAGTATAATTCTAGATAAGTTACCCACATACATTTTGGTTCAATCATATGATTTAATTTCTAAATAATAGACATACAAAATTATTATTGACAAAACTTCTCTCCAATCTCCACGTTGCGCTATATTTCGTGCTTGGGGTGTCTCGCAAAGAGAAATCCAAACAAGGAACCACCCCGTTACACTACTCCTTGTCAACGTCGATCCTAGAGATCCATTATGCCACACCTAATTATAGAGAGAACTTTTCTCCAATCTCAACACTGCACTATGTTTCATGCGTGGGGTGTCTCGCAAAGAGAAATCCAAATAAGGAACCACCCCGTTACACTACTCCTTGACAATGTCGATGCTAGAGATCCATAATGCCATACATACCATATTATAATACTATAACTAAATTTTAGACTACAATTATGAAAAAAACTAAAAATCTACAATAATAACCTTCGGATGATGTAACCGAAATATTCCTTAAATGCGATACATCAACCTCCATCAATCTAGTACACCATAATCATCCAAGATGTACTACATAATGATTCCATATCCTTTCATCTATAGGATATATAAATATATATATAGGCATTTTATTCTAACCATATATATATACCATCATCCATACCTATGACCAAGTGTACACATCATATCTGATGTACAATGGACATGCGCATAATCCACCTGGCTATATATATCGCCGATAAAATTGCACCATGCTATCATCTTCCCAGTGCCCGGCTCACGTAGCAGCTGGGGACCACCATGGTGGGTCTAAACGACACCCATCTCATTGTAACACACACACACGACGTCCTGGGAAGCGGTCATAGCTCCTAACCAGCAATGAGACGAAACATACCCACCACGTCTCATCCCAAATATATATATATCACATAATAACACACTGGAAGACCATGACCTGGGCAATATCCACACCCTGCTCTTTGAGCCAGGATGCTCACCCTCTACACGTGCAACTTCCCAATAATAGCATGAGCGGGGTATGCTTAACCACACAAGTATATATATCGTTCACATGCACAATATATACACATCTATATGATCCCATCATATTATCAAACATTAAACCATCATATACGGTTTAGATATCCATATCATGTATGTCCACAACATAAATATATCCATATATTCCTATCCATTAAGATATATGTATATATATATATATATATATATATATATATATATATATACACACACACATATCCATATATCTATATATATAAACTAATTCTCTTCTCGTTCATATCTATAAGATATATAAGCTCGGCTATAAGTATACAAAATCCTCAATTTACAAGCCGTCACCACAAACTCATTTAATGTACCTCGATATGTGAATACAATCCCTCACTTGAAAGCATATTCATCCATTTTCCTGTGATGAATAGTCTCCCGAAAATACATACATATATATATATATATATATATATATATATGTCCAACATTTGGGTATCACCCAAAGTTTAGTGTAGGTAACAATCACTACACATTCCATATATCTCCAAAAAGGACATTCATGTCTCCAATACTAGTTTCGACTATTGATATATATATATATATACATAACTAATATTCTATAAACCTCAAATTAGCCCAACTTTATTTCAAGTATTGGAATTCCAATGATTATTTCCTTACGATTATGTAATAACTATCTTGACTAGAAATTATGCTAACTATTATTCTAGTTGATAGTACAATCCAATCGTTCCCAATTCGGACTACGGTTCATTTACTCTCATGATTCCCCTAGTCTAACACCTCTGATTTACCCCTGAAATTTATCATTCTTAAGGATAATGAGACTACTCTCTCTCATTGGTCCCCAAATTGTGTCTTAATGAGATCCTATCTCTATAAGGATTCAATATAAATGTCGGCCTAGAATTTCACAACTTACCCTCTCAACTCTCCCTAGGAGTTCCTAACCTCCTATCGTATCTATACTTACTTTGGATTTATAATTAGGATTCTCAACCCCAATGAGGTTTCCCCACGATCTCTATACACAACTCCAATACATACATGGATATATTTCTCCCCAATTATTCCAAGGAGTCCCCAAAAGCATAATATGTGAGAAACCCCTTATATGTCTCCAAAACATATCTCTTACATCATAAGAGAGGTCCCCAAACCTACAAACCCAACCAAAAAGGGTTTGAATTCACTATAAAGAAAATTCCTCAAAATGCCCTGTTTTCGAATCGATTCGGTCCCTCCGAATCGATTCGGCCCCAGAAGCGAATCGATGCGGCCCATCTGAATCGATTCGGTCCAAGGGACCTGAGAGTCTGCTACCTACCGAATCGATTCGCTAGGGGCGAATCGATTCGGCCCTAAAGACCTGTGGCTTTTGCAACCTGGAGAATCGATTCGCTAGGGAGGAATTGATTCGGCCAATTCAGAAAGCCACGAAAAGGGCTATTTTTCTATAAACCGAAAATTTCCAAAACTCCCATATATTATTTCCCAACCATCAATCTTCATCCCTAACATGTTTCCAAATTCCAAAACCCATTATATATTTAATATGTTCAATTTAACTCCCTTAAACACAATTATAAACTTCAATTTCAAGATTTAAACCAAAAATTAGGTTTTGATGCTTATACCCAAAAAACATTTCTTTAACCCACAAATTATGAAATAAAATACACAAATGACTTATTTATCAAGATTAAACACTTGCCTCAATTTTTTAGAGGTTGAATCGTCCTCGATGTCGTGCTTGGGCCGGAATCCCCAAGATTTTCTTCCTATATCTCTTCTTTTCTCCTTCTTTCTTTCTTCCTTTCTCTTTCTATCTTTATCTAATTGAGAAGGCTTGATCCGTAAGTCTCTTAAACCTTAAAACAATAAAACCAATTTTAAATGTTAAAACACACTTTAAAAAACTCGTTTACTGCAATTCGAGTCAAACTGAATAGAAAATATTCTAGAGCCGAAATAATACCCAATGACAGTCATTTTGACTATCTCGACCCTTTCGGGATAGATGGTACCCTCAAAATCATCATCCGGAATACTTGAAATGTCCTCTATTTTTGGACCTCAATTCCAATTTTTAGAATTCTCCAATTTAATTAAAATTTTATTTTCCCAAAAAATTAATTTCTCAGTCTAAAAAATCATGGGGTGTTACATGACTTAAGACTCATCAGATCCAAAAATAAACCGGAAATGTTCAACATACAAAAAAATATATCCAATAACACAAATCCAATAATATAGATCGAGAATATTAAACAATACAGAATTGTATAATCAAATCAGTCTCGAACTTCATTATAAAATCATTTACTATCAGATCTGAAAACTCGAACTATATAATCAAATCAGATATAAACAAATCCATAATTAACTAAATCATAAAATTAATATTTTTTTTTAATTTCAGATTAATTTTTTTTTCTATTCGTTTAAAAAAAACACAGATCTGAACAAAAAATTGAATGTTAAAAACCAGAACACGAATAAAAAAAATATAACATACAACAAAACCAACGCACCAAGAAATAAAATAAAAAAATGCATATGTTTTAGGATCGATGCCTAACGCTCCTATCGATATGATCTCTGAAATGTCTTGGTATATTTTTGTCAATTTTAGGGATATGGATTTCAATATTGATAATTATTTGAGCTTGCATACTACTAGCGCTCTTATATTTATATTACCACCATATGAATTGAGTATACAAGCATACTCCTAATAAAACATGGAGTTTATTTTAGTTTAGAATATATCATACCTCAATTGCTTTCTATAACTTATCAGGCTTAATTTGCCTACTTCTCTCCTGTGTGCTTCTAAGTTCAACTGTTTCAAGTCTTGCCGCTGGATCTAAGTTTCTCTCTATGTAAATGGAGATTGTTCCATTGATGGAGCAACATTACCATTGCAATTTTTTTTTTATCTTGCACTATAGTTTATGTAATTCATTTCAGCACTAGATCCCAACCTATTTTCAATATCAAATCAACCTCTATACTATTACTATTAAACGTCATAAATAAATTTATTAAACAAGACTGATCTATACTATCTACCTTTTTTTGACGTATAACAGTGACTAAATGTCAAGTTGTAGAAACAAGTCTGGTGCATCCGAAAAACTTTGAACTGATTCAAGTGTTGTTCAAAATCACTGCCTAAGAAACTCTTTTGCTTTGGTAGTAATCCAACAAATACAATCCATTACCATTTTTCTAGTGATTCCTTTTTAGAATCTTAGAGCCAATCCCTTATACGTTTACTATTGTCTATCGCGAAAGGTTCCCTCAAATCATTGCAAAATTCATCTTACAAATATAAAGATAACATTCAATTCAAATAGTGACAAGTCATATTTCTCAACATAAATACTATTAAGTATTGAACAAATAAGGAAATAAGGAAATATCCAAAAGGATCATGATGCCCTGCGTCCATCATAACTATTTTTTCCTTTTTATTCATTCAAGGGTTTCCTTCCTAGGACCAAGAACTCTTGAGTCTACAAATAGTTTCAATTATCATTACAAAAGAAAGGAAACTGTAGGACACAAAATGAAAAAAAAATGTGGACAACATAAGTCAATGTGAGAAATAAAGTCAAACAATAACCAACACGAGAGAATGCACATATTAAATCTTTACCCTTCATAGCCATAAGTTTTCTCTCTGACCTCTACAAAGAAAAACAAAGCATCCAATGAGCCAAATTATAGAAGTCCTAATCAAAATCCAAATCTATAGAGTTCAGGGAAAATAAATTCAGTAGACCTTAATCAGACATCTCAAACCCTACTCTTCATTATCTATGAAAAATAAATTAAGTTAATAAATTAACTAGACCTTAATCCCATATCTCCAACCATACTTTTGTTTAACTATAATATAGCCCAGGGATTTCCTTGTGGCTTGTAAGAATATTAAATGGATAATGGAAAAGCTATCCAACGGTCTCATTGGTCAATATAAAGATCTATATCAATCATATAGTTACACAACCATATCTAACTTCTTGATGAACAATAATTTAATAAAAGATAAACCCCAAACATCAACTTAAAAATCACATATACAACAACAAAAATGCTTCAATTCTAATTAATATTTTTATAATGTATAAAACTCTTTTGGGAGTTTCATCAAATACCAAGAACATGATTTATCATGATTTAGGACAAGAAAGCATAGTTAGATTGCAAGAAAAAGAAAACATAACTTTTAAAATACATGTAAAATATAATTACTAACTTCTGATGTAAAAAATTAGATCACTCTAATATTCAATCATAGATAAATAAATGAGACAAAGAATTTTTAAAGTGGTTCAGCCTTATAAGAATGGCCTACGTCCACTGTTATGGTATTGCTGATTATATTGGAGTTCTCGATTACAAGTTATCTCAAGAAATTCCGGTCCGGGGGTCCTTTTACAATGAGGATTGTACAATGTATTTATAGTCCTGAGGCTGTAAAGTGAAAGGGTAATACATTAAATGATGTACATATGAAAGGTTAATACATTCAATGCCCCTTAAGCGTGTGCGTCTGAATGATAAGCATTTAATGAACAGTCAAATTTTTGGTTATCCCCCTATTAATGCTTTGTTAGAGGTGCAGCTCGGACCACCTGAGTTGCTCGGACCGCCTAAGCTTGTCGGTGCTCAAGAGTTCTCGCTCCTCGGAGCATATGAGTTCCTCGGGGAAGCAGTGTTCCTCGTTGTAGTATGGTTCCTCGGAGCGTGTGAGTTCCTCGTAAGTATTTAGTGTTGCCATGTAGATTGCCACGTGTCATCATTCAATTGTGCCATGTCAACAGACTAAATTTGGTATCAACAGAAGCCCCCAATGTTTCATAGTTCAAATTTTGAGGAGTATGGAACATTCTTTCTCGGTATATAATAGCTTTAAATTGTTCTCCTGATTTTTAGGAGTGGTTCCCTTGTATTTATTTCTCTTTCCAAATTCGTAGAATCAGGCTTTTTGAATTTTCACAACCGACTCAATCTTTGCATACTTTTTGTCCTTTTAGCCGTCGGTAGCGTAATCATTTCTTCTCTCTTCGATTGCCGGGCCCTTTTTGTTTCCCAAGCCGCCGGTAGCGTAATTGTTTCTTTTTTTAATCATTACTTTACCATTTCCCAAGGCAAAGTATTTAAACTTCACAGACACTCCCATCGTCTTCTACCTTTTCAAATTTTTATCTTCGAGCTTTTCGTCGTCTCTTTCTCTCCTGTGTATTCATCTCTTCCATCATTCGTTGTCATCAGATCTACTCTTTTTCTGTAAGATTTTCTTCCTTGTTCTTCATTTCTTTTATTCATCATGGTTTATCCTGTTGAATCTCTTGATAAGTTTCGTTCTGATTTTTCTATTCCCTCCTGGGTTGTTCTGGAAGAGCTTTCTGAGCCTTCTGATTATTTTCGCTTGGCTGAGGGACATTGGTTCCCCAGTCTCTTTATTGTTGAGTGTGGATTCTATTTTCCACTAAATCCCTTGTGTATGGAATTCTATCAGTACTTTGACGTTCTTCCTGCAAGAATAGCCCCCAACACATGGAGAATAGTTAATGAGGTGCATAGATTAAATCAAATCCATGGAATTCGCATAGGAATTCCTGATATTATGTTTTGTTATAGATGGGCAGTTGGTGATAACACCTTTTATTTAAAAACTAGAATGTTAAATAGGGCCTTAGTAGTCAATCTCCCTGATGCCAATAGGGATTATTTTGAGCACGGGGTTGTCATAAAAAATTGGCAACATGATCCTTTATCTGTAGATGAAGTTTATCAAGGTCCCAGATGCCCTCCCTATGGCAATGGGATAGGTTATTTTTATTTTATTTTACTTATTTTGAAATCATGCTTCTTTTTTGTTTGATAAAATGTGCTACTGATATTTTATTTATTTATTTGCAGTTTATAGCAAAAGAAAGTGTCCAAAGGAAGCAGACGTTAACATAAGACACTTGAAACTTATCTGGAGTCTGCATCAGAGTGTTGACGATCAGTACATCAGATCAGCCTCATATTTGTTGTAGTATAAGAGCTACACAACCTCTTTTACTGCTCGTCCAGTAATAAGTGAATCAGAGCCAGTACCAGCTTCCACCAGCTCCTCGCCTGAATCTCACATCCATTTGAGTGAAAGAATGAAGAAGTGAAGACCTCCCACTCTCTTCGAGAAGCCTGCCTCTGGTTCTTGGAGAGGCAAAAAGAAGTAAAATTGATGTCCCAGAAGGGACGAAGAAAGTTGATGCACCTTCCTCTGCTGCTGTTGTGAAGGTTGTCGAGAAGCCCGTAGTGGCTCCAAGCAAGTCTGCTGCTCCTGGAGAGGTGATTGTAATATCACTGACCAAGGGGTTCTTCCTTGGTTGAATCTGTTCTTGTTCCCCCGAGGATGCTAAAGAAGAGCTCCTCGGTCAATTTGGCTGACACCGTCACTCAGCCCCCAGTTACTGGTACTGGGGTTCCAACTTTTGTTCCCCCAAGCTCTGCCATGAGCTCGATAAAGTCCTGGATCATTCCCGAGGTCCAAGGTACTGAAGAAAACCTTACTCGGGACATGGTCACTTTGTTAGCTACTCGCCACCTTTCTTCTGTAAGTCTTCTTACTTTGAACTTTTCATATTTCTTTTGTCATTTCTTTTTCTGACTTGATTTCTTTTTACTTTCACAGTTGACAAGCTGCTTTAATATAATTCTGAAGAAGGATGAAGCAATTAAAGCTTCATGCTCCTCGTCCAGTGTGGAGGGAGCTCTGGAAGAAGCTATCAAGTCTTTGGACGATTCTCGCCAGACATATGCTACTGACAAAGCTGTTTGGGAGAAGAAGCTTGCCTCCACTGAGTAGGAGAAAGCTCAAGCTATTGATGTCTCCAAGGAGTTGGAGAAGATAATAAAGGAGTTAGAAGGGAAAAATAAAGAGCTCGACGAGAAACTCAAAACTGCTGGAGAGTTTGAAGATAAACTTAAGGCTGCCAAGGAGGAGCTGGCTCAACTTCGGGAAGTAGGTCGGCAAAAGGAAGAGATTGAAAATAAATTGAAAGCTGCTGATACCATGCTGTCCGAGAAGCTTTCCTTGGATAAGTTGAAGAGAAAGATGGCTGTGAAGAAGTCCTTCAGCGCTGGCTGGGATAAGGGGTGGAACAAGGGGTTGGCTTCCATGGTGTCGCAAGTGGACTATAGCAGCCTTAAATACTTTAGGGATGGATGGGTAGCTGCTCTTCAGGAGATTAAAGTGGATGAAAATTCTGATCTCTTTCAGCAACACATCCCTGGTCCCCCTCCAACTCCTGAAGACTTAGAAGAGGACGAAGCTGCCTTCGAAGAGTCTTCTATGGTGATGGGAGATCATCCCTCAGCCTGCTGCCGAGGAACTTCAACAAATCATTACTTCCTCCGAGCAATTGCCAGTATTCCCTGAGCAACTATCCATTCCCTCTGAGCAACCTACTTCCTCGTCCCAGCCTCCTGAGAAGGTTTTGGGACACAAGGAAAAGGTGTAGAGTTGTTCGGGTTTATCGTTATCTTTTTCTTTTATCAAATGTAACCCAGAACTTATAACTCTGTATTTATGATCTAATAAAACTTGGACTTTTTGCATACTGTTGTCTATATTCTATTCATACTCTGTCTTGATTCTTATTGATTACTGCTATTTATTTCTCTGCCAGTTTTTGGCCATGATGGAATTGTTATCTGCCCATGATACAAAGCTACTGCGATAATGTAATGAATACTTTAAGGCTGGTCACACAGACCTGAGTGCAGCACAAGTTATCGACATCCTTGGCCAAGATGCTTCAGAACAGGTAGTTGAAGCATATCAATATCTGAAGTGTCTCATTGATCGAGAAGTGGCCAATAATGTGGCCTATTATGATATGATCGAAGATCTCCAAGGCACCCTCGAAGATCTTCAGCTACAATACAAAGAATCCACTGCCCTGTTGCATGAGGGGTATGAGAAGAAGTACCAGCAACTCAATGCTGACAAGGGGTACGAGAAGCGCTTTGCTGGCTACGAGGTGAGGGAGAGAACTTTGAGGGGTGAGGTCGAGGAATGCAGACAAATTGTCGAGTTGCTAGAGCAAGAGAACAACAACTTGCAGAAAGATCTATCACAGTTGAAGTCTGCAGCCTCTTCTTCAAAAGCCTTAATCCCAGTGACCGATGAGGGATTCTGGTTCTTAGAGGTCGAGATCGCCAACTTGAGGGACGAGTTGGAAACCTTGAAGAGATCTGGTCCTTCCACATCTTCTCAGGGATGAGAAAGAGCACCTCGGGGATGAGCAAGAGCAGCTCGGATTCCTGTCGAGGAACAAAGGACTTAGTCTGCCCTAGAGAACCAGGCCTTCCAGTTAATGGCGAAGAACCAGGCGTTGGTTGAAATGTCAAAGAAGATCAGGGACCTGGAAGAGCAGCTCTCCACTCAGAAGTCTACCTTGGAGAATAAAGAGATATTAATCAAAAATCTCCACGAGCAGCTGGATATATTAACCAATCAATTCCACAAACAGCCCAGGGAGTTCTGGATGGCTGGATACAACGAAGCTCTCTTTCACTTGGACCATCGTATCTAGAATGCCAATATTGAGGGCTACAAGCAAGGCTGGTTAAATGCCTTAGGTGTGATGCAACTCGAACATGGTCATTACCTGTGGGACTATCATGATCCTGGGGTGGTCGACTTACCCGTGCCACCATTCAAACTGGACATGAGTTGGATCCCTGCTCGGGCCATTCCTCGGAGCTTGATTTCTAAATATCTCGGTGACTACAACCTCCATTCAATTGTTGAAGTATCTCGTCCCGAGCACCTTCTAGATCGACCATCCATGATGAATATCAGGATGTTAAAGGATCTCAGCTTCATAAATTCTCCCCTGGCTTTAAATGATCCTCCTACTAGCGAGGAACCTGTGTAAAAAGCAGAGGGGAAAAAACAAGTAGAGTAGGAATTTTTATGTAATAGTTAGTATACATTTCAATATCAATGTAACTTTCATTTCATAATCAATGTAATTTGTTTTGGATTTAATGAAAGACATTCATTTCTGTTTGCAATCTTAATTGCTATTGTCTTGTAAAACACTTTATATTTGTGCATGTGTATCTGATAAAAAGATAACAATATTGTGTAGTTTGTCGATCAACTTATTGTCGAGTAGTTTGAACTTGTGGTAATCATTTGGCAAAAATAATATTTTATTTCTCGACCAACTTAGTAATAATTAAAAAGTTACGAGTATCAAGAATGTTGCTCGATCACTTTAAATTTCACTTGTCGACCAACTACAGTTAGTGGGTTTTTATCCCCGACCAGCCATAGTTGGTAGATTTTTCTCTTAAATGTTTCCGACCAACCAAGGTCGGTAAATTTTCATTATCGACCAACTACAGTTGGTGGGTTTCTATCCCCGACCAGCCATAGTTAGTCTTTTTGAAATAATTTTACCTCCCGACCAACTCAAGTTGGCATTTTCGAGAATATATTTACTTCCTAACCGACATAAGTTGGCATTTTTAGGAATACTTTTATTTCACTAGAAACATATAGTTTTATTTCCCTTAGGAATACAAATTTTACTTCCCAGAGGAATATTGGTAGCTTTACTTCCCGGAGGAATATTGGTAGCTTTACTTCCCGGAAGAATATAGGTAGCTTTACTTCCCGGAGGAATATAGGTAGCTTTACTTCCCGGAGGAATATTAGTAGCTTTACTTCCCGGAGGAATATAGGTAGCTTTACTTCCCGGAGGAATATTGGTAGATTTACTTCTCGGAGGAATATTAGTTTCTCTACCAACCTTAGTTGGCATTTTCGAGAATTTTTTTTTGTAGCCTGAGCTTTGCCGAGTAGTGTGTAGCACTAGTATTCCCCGAAAAACTTTTAATAAAAAGAAAGAATTCAGCATAATATCTTCATTTTAATCATCACTGATAATATTTGTGCAGGTGCTCTGCGTTCCATGCATTCTTAAACTCCTCCCCTTCTAGAGTTGCTATTCGGTAAGTTCTTGGTCGAACAACTTCTGTAACTCGGTATGGTCCATACCAGTTTGCCTCCTGCTTATTGTGTTTTTGAATGACTTTTTTCAGCACATAATCTCCTTCTTTCAGGTCGCACTTCTTCACCCTTTTGTTGTAGAACAAAGTTGTTCGCTGCTGGTAACCAGCATTTCTAATGGATGTTTCTTCTCTAACTTCCTCGAGCATGTCTAAATCCAGTCTTCTCGTTAAGTCGCTGACAGGGGAATTAAAATTCAGAACCCTGTGTGTTGGGAGGCCCAACTCGGCAGGTATTACAACTTCACTTCCAAATGCCAGCATATATGGTGATTCTCCTGTTGCTACTCGAGGAGTAGTTCGGTAAGCCCAAAGTAATGATTGTAGCTCGTTGATCCAGTTTGCTTTCGCATCATCCAATCTTTTCTTCAAACCATTCAGCAGCGTTCTGTTTGTCACTTCAGTTTGTCCATTTCTTTGAGGATGGCCTGGTGCTTAGTGGATCTTCAAAATATTTGATTGATGATAATAGGCAACGAACTCCTCATTATCAAATTGTGTTCTATGGTCTGTGATGAAAGCATGAGGAAGACCATATTGACAAATGATGTTCTTCCAAACAAACTGGTACACCTTCTCGTACGTCATATCAATGAGTGGCTCAGCTTCTACCCACTTAGTAAAATAATCAACTGCGACGACGAGGTATTTGAACCTTCCTCGGGTCATTGGCAGTGGCCCAACCAAATCAATTCCCCACATGGCAAATGGCCAAGGGGAAGTTATGGGTGTCAACAATGCTTGTGGAGCTCTTCGAATGGAGGAAAAACGTTGGCACTTGTCACATTTCTTTGCATAGGCTATACAATTCGCCCTCATCATCGGCCAGTAGTATCCCTGCGTCATCACCCTTTGTAAAAGCGTCTGACCTGCTACATGTGCTCCACAGGACCCTTCATGGATCTCTTCAATCAAATCTTTCACCTCGGAGGGATGTACACATCTCTGCAAACCTGCTATAATTCCTCTTCTATACAGAATACCGTTAGTTAATACATACCGAGCAGCTTTAAACTTCAATTTCTTGGCTACGAGCTTGTCAATTGGTAATTCTCCCTCTTCAATATATGCCCTGATGGGATCCATCCAAGATGGTCCTAAATCAAGGGTAATAAATCTCATCGTCAGATCTTCATCTATACTCCGACCAACCAACACTTCAATTGGGATTGTTCGTCGTAGCTCAGTGTGAGTAGCTGCTGCTAGTCGAGCTAGGGCGTCTGCTCTTGCATTCTCCATTCTTGGTATTCTGACCAGCTGAACAGCGGAAAATTCTGACACCAGCTCCTTTGCCTTTGCATGATATCTGATCATTAATTCTCCTCTAACTGCATATACTCCCAACATTTGATTTACGATCAATTGAGAATCACTGAAGACCATAACCTGTTGCGCCGCCATAATTTATGCCAAACTAAGTCTTGCAATCATGGCCTCATACTCAACCTCATTGTTGGAAGCTTTAAATTGGAAACGCAAGGCGTATTCCATATCGACCTCATCCGGAGTGTTCAAAACTATCCCCGCGCCACATCCTGCAGTGCAAGATGAGCCATCTACATATAGTCTCCATATAAGTAACTCGTCTTCAAATTTTTGATCAGTCAGAGTTCCTCGGTGAAATATTTATTGCTTCCTTTCATCCTCCCCGGATATTTCTTGCTCTTCGTCGATCATCTCTCGTTGCTCTTTTACCAATCAGAATTGGTCTGAGCTCGAATTTGATGATTTTGTAACATCCACTTGCCCTTTTACCAACTGGAGTTGGTCTGAGCTTGTGTTTGTTGATCCTGTAACATCCACAGGTTGATCGGTGAGAAAATTTTACTCCTCGGGGGTATCAGGATAGGTGAACTCTGCTATAAAATCTGCTACAGCCTACCTTTTTAGCGATGATCTGGGTTCATAGACTATATCATATTCACCGAGCTCTATTGCCTAGTACATCAATCTCCCTGATTTTTTTGGTTTATATAGGGATTGCCTCAATGGCATATGAGTATATACGACTATGGTATGAGCCTAGAAGTATGGCCTCATTCTCTTACTCGCTTCAATCAACGCCAGTGCTAACTTTTCCAGCCTTGGATATCTAATTTCTGCTCCTCGGAAGGCCTTACTCGTATAATAAATTGGCTTCTGCAATCCATTCTCCACTCTGATCAACGTCGAGCTAACTGCATTCTCCGATACTGCTAGATACAAGTACAATTTTTCTCCCATCACTGGCCTGGACAACAGTGGAGGTGCTCCCAAGTATTTCTTCAAATCTTGAAAAGCCTTCTCACATTCATCATTCCACTCAAAAGTCTTTCGGAGTGTCTTGAAGAATGGGAGACATATGTCAGTTGCTCGTGATACAAATCTGTTGAGTGCTGCTACTCGTCTTGTGAGACTCTGTACTTCCTTCTTCGTCGTTGGAGATCGCAACCCTAATAAATCTTTGACCTTTTCAGGATTTGCTTCAATGCCTCATTGATTGACGATGTATCTGAGAAACATGCCTTCTCGTACTCTAAATATGCACTTCGTCGGGTTCAGCTTCATTTGATATTTATCCAGTTGATCAAAAGTCTGACTTAAGTCAACAAGATGGTCGGCAGCTTTCTTGCTTTTTGTCAGCATATCGTCAACATAGACTTCCATATTGCAACTAATTTTTTCAGCAAAAACCTTGTTCATTAGTCGCTGATATGTCGCACCTGCATTTTTCAAACCAAAAGGCATAACATTATAACAATAAGTTCCCCTATGGGTAATGAAAGAAGTACTCTCCCTATCTTCGGTTTTCATTTTAATCTGATTGTAGCCAGAATAAGCATCCATGAAACTCAGCAACTCGTGTCCCGAGGTAGCATCTACCAGCTGATCAATTCGGGGAAATGGAAAGTGATCCTTTGGGCATGCTTTGTTGAGGTCGGTGAAGTTTACACACATCCTCCATTTGTTGTTCTTCTTTTTTACCATCACCACATTTGCTAACCAGTCTGGATATTTAACATCTTCAATGAAACAAGATTTTTGGAGCTTCTAGACTTCCTCTTGTATAGCCTGATTCTTCTCGGGGCTGAACACTCTTCTTCTCTGCTTCACTGGCTTGATCTCCTTATTCACATTGAGCTCGTGACATAAGAAATTTGGGTCTATCCCCGGCATATCTTCATGACTCCACGCAAAAGTTTATTTTCTGCTTCTAAGGAAAGTTATCAATTCCTGTTTCAATGAGGCTTCTAACGACGACCCTACTTGAGTAGTATATTCAGGGTGCTTATCGTCCAGAATGATGTTTTCAGTAGCTTCCACCACTTGACCCTTCACGAGTTGTGACTTATCTCTAGGATCCAATGTTTCAATTTCTGCACCTTCTTCCACTTGATAAGTAGTAGTCTTTTTCCTTGATTCCTCCAGTTCTTCTTGCTCAGCGGATGAATAATAACATTACCGAGCTACTTTCTGATCGCCTTTAACAACTCCTACTCCAAAATTTGTTGGAAATTTTAGGCACTGATGTACTGTAGATGGTACAGCCTCAAACTTCTTCAATCCCACTCTTCCCATGATGATATTGTATGATGATTGAACATTCTTATCCATCATGAAGAAACGTATTCTTTCTGTTTGACAAGAAGGCCACGTACCAATGAATATATCCAACTTGATCGTCCCAAGTGGAAATACTTTCTCACCAGCAAAACCGATGAGGGGTCTGTGATAAGGCTCCAGTTGAGATAACTTTAGATGTAAACTATCGAAGAACGAGTAGAACATGATGTCTGCTGAGCTACCATTGTCTACCAGTACTCTTGAAATCATTACTTCCTTCATTCTCATCTTGATCACCAGTGGGTCATCATGAGGATATAGAACACCTGCAAGGTGATTCTTTGAGAAACCAATGACCAATTTCTCTTTATTCACCTTTCTCGGGCGATCCTCTTCAGCTAGATTTATTCGCTGAATGTACGAGCAAGCTTGAGCCTCACCGAGGTAAGCTTTTCTCTCTGCAGTAAGATCTCCTCCTCCTGCATCTCCACCTGTTATAACATTACAGTCAAATGACCCAAAGCGTATTGAAAATACCTCTCGTTCTGGCTGCCTTGGTCTCTTGGGAAGATCAGGGTTGTCTTCTGGATTAACTTCATGGTTTCTTTTCTTGTTCTCCTCTCCTCTATGAGGAGATCTATACCTCTCTCTTACTCGGTCGTTGTTTCTTCTTTCGTTTTCCCGATCAACATACTTTGACAGTTTTCCTCGTCTGATGAGTGTTTCAATCTCATTCTGAAGAACTATGCAATTTTGGGTCATATGGCCATGATCTTTATGAAACTCGCAATACTTCACCTTATTCCTCTTGTCAGGGTCTGCCTTCATTTTCTCTGGCCAGTTTAGTTCCTCGTTGTTCTTGATTTCTTCTAGAACATGGTTGATATCCTTCTTCAAAGGAGTATAATTATCATATTTCTTCATTACGTCCCATACCAACCTAGTTTTTGAATATTTATCATTACCATTGTTCTTGTGCTCTTTCTTCTTAGCTTTATCACCTTCCACCTTGGTTTCTTTAGCATCCATATTCTTCTTCGCAGCCATAGCCTCCTCGGCATTCATAATTTTGGACGCTTTTCCCATCAGGTCTGACATGGTTCGAGGTGGATCTTTGGCCAAAGTGTAGTACAACTTGTTCGGCAGTTGTCCACTCATCAAGGCAGTAATAGCTGTCTTCTCCTCATAATCAATGACTTCCAGTTTCTCGTTATTAAAACGAGTTATATAATCTCTGGTACTCTCACCAGCCTTTTGTCTAACACTTAACAAATGTGCTACTCATTTAACTGGCTTTGCCCCAAAATAGAAATTCCAAATGAATAACTCGGCCAGTTGAAGAAAGGTTGAGGAAGATTATTATACCATATTTGAGCAGATCCGGTAAGAGTTCCTGAGAATGCCCTGCATCTCATCTCATCTGGGACAGCATAGATGTCGGATGTAGCTTGATATTGTTATATATGGAGGACAAGGTCAGTCTTTCCATCATATTTGGGGGTCACAACAGGTGCTTTGAACTTTGATGGTGTTGGAAAATCTATAATTGACTCGAAAAAAGGTGTTCCTCGAATAAAGGTTCGTTGTAGAGGGTTCTTGGCCTTAGCCATTTCCCCTAATCTATCCTCCAGCCTATGAATAGAGACTTTCCATGCATTATTTCCTTCCTCGGGCCTGTTGGTTCGAGCAACTGATCGGGTGGATGTGGCTTCCTGAGATCTATCTTGACGAGCAGCTGGTCGCTCATGGGATCTATCTTGACGAGCAGCTGGTCGCGACTGCGCAGATCCTTCCCTTAAATCTGATGATCGTCGAAAACTCCTCGATACGACTTTAGGAGGACTTCTACTCCTTGTAAGTCCTAATCGATCAAAAGGTGATACCCTGCTTAACCTCTCTAACGCACTAGTCCTTTCTGGAGAAAGAGTGATACGTTGTTCTGTATCTGTGGCTCGCACTGACGAAGTTTGTCCAGGTTGATAAGAAAAATCTTCAGATTCCTCATTGCGATATGAATTGGTATGCCTAGTATGTGAGGATGGTGCACGGGTTTTTCTTTGAATACTCCGCAGTCCTGAATGGGTTTGTGCACCGCCATGAAGGGTTTGGATGAGTTGTCACATTATTTCTTGCATGACGGTCTGACCCTGAGCCAGATTTGTCATTATTCCAGCTAGATCTGGAATATTTGGCGGAGCATATGGATTTGGAGGGGTTCCAGCGTTTCGATTGCTGGATTCCGGAATGTCAGCCATTCGTAATGGATTATTTTTGGTGAAAAATGATATTACCAGTCGATTCGCACCGACGGCGCCAATCTTTTGATTTAAAAAATTAGATCACTATAATTATTCAATCACAGATAAATAAATGAGACAAATTTTTTTTAAAGTGGTTCAGCCTTATAAGAATGTCCTACGTCCACTGTTATGGTATTGCTGATTGTATTGGAGTTCTCAATTTCAAGTTATCTCAAGAAATTCCGGTCCGGGGGTCCTTTTACAATGAGGATTGTACAATGTATTTATAGCCCTGAGGCTGTAAAGTGAAAGGGTAATACATTAAATTATGTACATATAAAAGGGTAATACATTCAATGCCCCTTAAGCGTGTGCGTCTGAATGATAAGCATTTAATGAACAGTCAAATTGTTGGTTATCCCGCTATTAATGCTTTGTTCGAGGTGCAGCTCGGACCACCTGAATTGCTCGGACCGCCTAAGCTTCTCGGTGCTCAAGAGTTCCTCGAAGAGTTCTCGCTCCTCGGAGCGTATGAGTTCCTCGGGGAAGCAGTGTTCCTCGTTGTAGTATGGTTTCTCGGAGCGTGTGAGTTCCTCAGAAGTATTTAGTGTTGCCATGTAGATTACCACGTGTCATCATTCAATTCACTACACCAAAATGGGCAAATTGTCACCTTTCAGCCGGCCAGCCTTGTCAAGGTCATTGACCGTGACAAAAAAATACGCGTTTTATGTCACGGTCATTGACCTTGACACGACCGTGACAACTAATTGTCACGGTCATTGACCGTGACAAGTCCGTGATAAATTTAATTGTCACGGTCTTGTCACGGTCAATGACCTTGACACGACCGTGACAAATTTTCCAGCAAAAACCCTTTCCCCCTTCTTTTTTCCCTCCCACCGTTCCCTCCCTCTCTCTCTCGACGCTGCTCTCTCTCTCTCTCTACTTTCAGGTCCAATTTCTCTCTCTCTCTCTCTCTTCCATTTATATATATATTTGTGTGTATATTTATGTGTGTATTTGTATATATATATGTGTGTTCGTGTGTGGGGGATGGGGCGGGGTGGGGCAGGGTGGGGGAGGGGGTGGGGGAGGGGGTGGGGGAGGGGGGCAGGGGGTTGGGTGGGGTGGGGTGCGGTGTGTGTGTGTGTGTGTGGTGGTGTGTTTTGGGGGAGAGGGTGGTGGAGGGGGGAGGGGGTGGTGGAGGGGGGCAGGGGGTGGGGTGGGGTGTGTGTGTGTGTGTGTGTGGTGTGTTTTGGGGGAGGGGGTGGTGGAGGGGGGAGGGGGTGGTGGAGGGGGGCAGGGGGTGGGGTGGGGTGGGGTGTGTGTGTGTGTGTGTGGTGGTGTGTGGTGGGCGAGGGGGTGGGGTGGGGTGGGGTGGGGTGTGTGTGGTGTTGTATTTGAAGGAAATAAAAGCATGAATTAAGCATTTTTAACACTAATATGCAAGTTGAATCAATAAACACGCAAACAATTATACACCCTAGCAAGAACACATAAACACCATAAATCACTAATGAAAAAACAAAAGGATGATTCATACCTATAAGTTATTAGATGGATATTTAAAATTCTTTGGGGGGAGAAATAAGGTTTTGTAATGCTAGAACTTAAGGAAGTCCCGAGATTTTGGGGAGAGTATGGGAGAAACGTTGTAAAAATGATGGGGAGGGGTAACTTAAGAGAGTCAAATTTAATGACTTAAAGGCGCAAGTCGATTAGATTCAAATTCGAATCATTTCACTTTGTCCCATCTTTCTTACTTCCTTGGTTTTAATCAAGAACATCCTTAGACTTGTAGGGGGTGGGGTGGGGTGGGGTGTGTGTGTGTGTGTGTGGTGTGTGGTGGGGGAGGGGGTGGTGGAGGGGGGCAGGGGGTGGGGTGTGTGTGTGTGTGTGTGTGTGGTGGTGTGTGGTGGGGGAGGGATAATTCACGGGCTTTAGCTAAACTAGGGTTTTATAGAGTTTCGCTCCTACTACTTGGGCAATGACTATACTAGGGACCAAAAATAAATAAATAAACTGGATTCAAAGTAAATACTAGGAAATCCCAATTTATAACCGTCTAATTTATATCCTTTATTTATTTAATCACGATTCATTCCACTAAATAATCATGATTGCACTCAAATTTAATTATTTATAAATCACTCGAAAGAATGTGTTCTTATTATTAAAGTTGATTACGGTATATTATGATTCCCCACGTTATGTTTTCGATACCCTCTTGGTTAAATAAATTTTCTACTAACCGATTTTAATGAATATCTGATCAATTCCTTGATTCTAAAACTTAATTCTATAGGATTATAAAATAGTTCATCGGTCGGGTAAACAAAACATATAAGTCTATCAAGGGGTATCAAAATCCAAATTATTTCTTGGATGTGAATTCCTCCAAATTATGATCTCATACCTATTCACACAATGATTGACCAACTTGCGAGGATCTATTGTTCTAACATATAATTGAACTTCACCCATCGCAATCGAAGAAATAATTGTGAAATAAATTTAATATCCATAACCCTAGGGATTAAGAATCTATGAACTTTTTGCAAACGATATGAGATTTCCCATGTTTAATCAAGAACATCCTTAGACTTGTAGGGGGTGGGGTGGGGTGGGGTGTGTGTGTGTGTGTGGTGTGTGTGGTGGGGGAGGGGATGGTGGAGGGGGGCAGGGGGGCAGGGGGTGGAGTGGGGTGGTGTGTGTGTGTGTGATGTTCAATTTAGTTGGTGCACAAACTAACGGTCAAAGTAATAGTATATAATTCCAACATTTCAAACTACTTGAACATCACAAATGGATACGAACTTAAAATATAAATTGAGATAACCTTAGAATCTAATTAGGGTAAAAATATAATGGAATCAACTAACATATATGTAGGGGTGGGGTGGGTAGGGGTGGGGGTGGGGTGTGTGTGTGAGTGTGTGTGTGTGCGTAGGTGCGTAGGTGTGCGTGTGTGTGTGGCGGTGGGTGGGGGTGGGGCACCCATTTAATAACTCTTTAAATATTTGGAAAAAACATAATATTACAAAATTGAAACGAAATGGTATTGACGGAACTTACACATACGTTATAATATAGATGGAACATTTTTTTTATCTGTACTATTAATTCAATTAGGTAAAACGAAATGTGTACTATTAACATTTTTTTTTATCTATACTAATAACATTTTTTTTACAGCAAAAATGTCTCCTTCAGATGTTAAGGCGAAGATGATGATGCTGTTTATGATGATGTCGTCTGGGTTCGGTGGTAGCGGTGGCGACGAGGGCTCCTCCGCCGCTAGGCTCCCCAAATATGGAAAATTTTGGATTACCGTCGAAAATAAGTCGGAGCTTTTAGCGAGATCCCTCGAGCTGCTAAAGACGGTCATCGGCCCGGGGTTTATGACTTGGAAGGAGGTGCCGTATGAGCTCAAGTTAGCTGTTTGGGCGGCACTACAGGTAATATTTATATGAATATTTCAATTTATGTTTATATTTATATTTATTCGCAACTAACATTGTATTTGTTGGACAGGAACAATTCAACTTGGATCCAAAGCTACGCGATTCCGTATTGGAGCAGTTGAGGGAGCAACACAAGACGTGGAAGAAAAATATGCGGACACGGTACTTTGGAAAAACACGAGAGTCCATTTTACAATGGCGCGGATTCGTCCCGCCCAAGGAGCCGATCTCATTGGCACAATGGCAAAAGTTCATTGACAATGAAAGCGAGGATCGACAATTGGCATCTCGCCAATCGGGGAGGGAAAATCGGGCTAAAAAGACGGACGTGCACTACTCCGGCCGGACCTCTTACGCTGAGGTGGAGCATAGGATGCAGGTAAGATTTAATTTATCTATAACTACAGAAATATATTATTGGATATTATTTTACTTTATGGGGCCGATACTAATTTTACTTTACTCTATTTTATTTCAGGGGTTAGGGAGTGGGCCAGGGGGTAAGCCACATAGTCTCGATAATTATGTGGCTCTTCGGACGAAGAAGGGGAAGGACAAGGAGGTGTCCCCAAGCGTTGCGGCCACGATTGTAAGTAATCCGACAGTTTAATTATTGTTAATTACGTTATAATTTTTTAGTTTACTTATTTTACTAATCATGTGCTTTTTGTCGTTTCAGGTAAAGCTTAAGATAGTGCATGCATCGCAGTCTGATGCCGACAAGGCATCTTTGTCCACAGACGCACTCAGCTAAGTGCTTGGCTCTGATCGCAAAGGGAGGACAAGGGTAGTGAGCTCGCGGGTGGCCAAATCTAGGATCATCGGATTGGAGACAAGCGACACCGGGTTGTCTCGAACGGTGGATTCACACGACGCGAAGATGTCCCGTTTGGAGGCGACAGTCCAAGATATGTACGCATTCATGAAGCGTACGTTGGGTGGAGACCGTAAAGGGAAAGGTAAATGGAAGAAGAAGGCGGTGGAGGAGGAGGTGCGGGAGGACGAGGCGCAGGATGACGAGGATGTGGACCTAGCTGCTTCATCACCGACACGTTCATACTTCGACGATCCACTTCCCTATTTGACACCCTCCAACAGACCATTATCGACAATTGGTTGGCCGAGCGTGTTCATATTGGACGTATTTTATGGCCAGCGGATAGGGCGGGGGTTGAGGGACCCGAATATCGTCGAGGGTGGAATAGTCCATGGACGTGTGCTTCAAAAGATGGAGTCCAGGGTGCTCGTCACACATGTCATACCCGGGAAGGAGAAATCCCTATTGTGGTTGCACGAACAATGCGGCACAACGTATATTAGTGGGTGCGTCAATTCGTATGTCGTGTGGCCTACTCACCTCCTCAGTTTTATCCAAGTGTAGTAACATTATTTTTAAGTTTGTCCATTTTAATTAAATTTGGATTATATCGTCATGTATATTGTTTTTACTTTGAATATTTGGATTATATCGTCATGAATATATATTTGCATTATCTTTAGTTTGTGTTGGATATATGATGTTTGGAACAGGTACAACGTTGCTATAACTGGTACAAATATACTGCTGGGCAGTGGCGGTGGCCATACTGCCCAGCATAGTTTTTTTAAATTCTGCCCAAAATTGTCACGGTCATTGACCGTGACAAGTCCGCGACAAAAGTTGTCACGGACGTGTCACGGTCAATGACCGTGACAATTGGGGTCACGGTTATGTCACGATTTAGAATAGTGACAAACGTGTCATGGTCATTGACCTTGACACGACCGTGACACAAAATGCGAGTTTTTTGTCAAGGTCAATGACCGTGACACGACCGTGACAAAAAAAGTTGTCTCGCCTTGAAATGTCACGGTCATTGATCTTGACAAGGTGAATTTGTCAAGGTCAATGACCTTGACAAATGGGCAGATTTGGTGTAGTGATTGTGCCATGTCAGCAGACTAAATTTGGTATCAACACTAATGTTTGAACATAAATCTGAAATAATCCATATCATTACTTAAATTTTCTAATAAAACTAACCAATATATTATTTCAAAGTTACTTTTAACCAAAAATTTAGGCACACTATATGTTAGCAGAACACCAAATGAAATGTAAATGAACAAAAGAAGAATCGAACACATACAACGAATCTTTAATTGTTCATAGAATATAAGACTCGACATATTTTGCATCCAAATCCCAAATCTGTACATAATAATAGAACAAATGATGAATAAGTATGAGTATAGATCAAAAAGAGTTGAAGGAAATCTTACGGGTTTGGGGTTTGGATATAAATCGACCACGATTCTGTGAAATTACCAAACCCTAGGTCTTTCAAACTATAATTATTCGAAATGATCAAACCCTAGGTACTTTTAAATCGTGATATGGAAAAGAAGATGGAGTTTTGGCGGGTCTATTTGGAGAAGAATATGGGATTTTTGTCGATGGATTCAGAGAAGAAGGTAGGGGAAGAATCTTGTTTAGGTGTTGCCTTCGGAGAGTTTTGCGAGTATAGTGTAGTCGGGGACTTTTTGGGGTTAGGATCAAATTTACCCACTTTTTCATTGAACCAAATAATTTTAAAATATAGAACTAATATTACTAACACTCATCTCAAATTACTGACGGTAATCTAATGCAAGAAATAGTAATGGTATAATAGTGTTAGTAAAAAATGGTGTGTTACCAAATGACCATTTTGGTGAGATTTAAGGGGTAACTAGGACCCTTAGAGTAGAGAATTATACTTGGATTAATATAATAGTGAGCATAATCATAAAATAATAAGTACAACGAGTATTCAAGCGATATACACCACATACAAATGATGATGTTTGGGTTGTGTGTATACCTACTGATTATTTTATTTATATATATATATATATATATATATATATATATATATATATATATATATATATATATATATAGGTTGTGTGAATACCTATTATGCTATTGGTGTTAAATGTTAACATATCTTCACTTCTAACGATCACGGACGTTCTCGCGTAGTGGGCGATCCCACCTTGACGATTCTAGTGAGCTATGGATTTGTGCCCCAGAACATAAAACTTATGGTGGCTCACTAATTTTTTTGCATTAGTGGGAGTATAAGGTAATTTGGGTACGTTAGGTATGTGTGTAGCCTAAAGGCTTAGAACTATGTTCTCCTCCATCGCATGTCATTTGATTTTGGGTTCGAGGAGACATGCTGAACCAATAGTCCTTAATGTAGTACATGTGATAGAAGAGTATGACCGTATAATTGGTGGTTATCCTAAAGGACGTCGTAGTTGTATATATTAGTGTGTAATATATATATACATGTATGAACATTCTACTTACGTATGACAGTAAGCATTTAGATAATGTATATCTAAAAAGTTGATTATGTAATGAAACTTAATTAAATGATAACATATGGGAAATGTACTTACGATATTAATAACTTATGAGAAATGTTAATTAAGATAGCGCACCATATGCGTGGTACATGGACTTAGATGTAACACCCCATGATTTTTGAGACTGAGAAATTAAATTTTTGGGAAAATAAAATTTAATTAAATTTGGGAATTTAGGCCCAAAAATAGAGAACATTTCAAAGTATTCTGGATTATGATTTTAAGGGTACCATCTATCCCGTAAGGGGCGAGATAGTCAAAATGACTGTCATTGGGTTTTGTTTCGGCTCCGGAATGTTTTTAAGTTAGTTTGACTCGAATTGGAGTAAACGAGTCATTTAATGTGTGTGTTAACAATTAAAATTGGAACTTGTGTTTTAGGGATTTAAGAGGCTTGCGGGACAAGCCTTCTCATTTAGATAAGAGAGAAATAGGATGAAAAGAGAAAGGAAGAAGGAAAGAAGAAGAAAGGAAGAGAGAGAGGAAGGAGAGCTTGGAGATTTCCGGCCCAACCGTGACATTGAGGACAATCCGACCTCTACAAATCTGAGGCAAGTGTTGAATCTTGCTAAATAAGTCATTTGTGTATTCTATTTCATAATTTTTGGGTTAAAGAATTGGATTTTGGGTATAAATATCAAAACCTAGATTTTTGGGTTTAAATCATGAAATCAATGTTTAAAAATGGGTTTAAATGGTGTAGAATTGGTTGGGATAAACTTTGGGTCGATTTATTGGTTTAGAATCATGTTGTGATAAAGATTTGGAGGTTAGCACATAAATTTTAGGATTTAAATTCGTGGGTTTTTGATGAAGAAGAAGAACCCTCCAAATTCGGCAGACCCGAATCGATTCTCCCCTTAAGCGAATCGATTCGGCCTAGGCAAAATTGGCAGGTCTGTATGACCAAATCGATTCGGACCCAAGGCGAATCGATTCGATTTAAGACAGAGTCTCAGGTCCTTTGGATCGAATCAATTCGCAGTTGGAGCGAATCGAGTCGCCCTTGAGACCGAATCGATTCGGGCCAGGCCGAATCGATTCGACAACAGGGCTGTTTTATGGAGTTTTTCCTAGGATGATTTCTAACCCTTTTGGTTGGGTTTATTGGTTTGGAGCCTTCTCTTATGATGTAAGAGAAATGTTTTGGGAGACATATAGGAGGTTTCTCACACATTTTGATTTTGGTACTCCTTGGGATAATTTGGGAAAAATATATCCAGGTATGCTTTTGGAGTTGTATATAGATATTGTGGGGAAACCTCATGGGGATTGAGGATCCTAATTATAGATTAAATATAAGTATAGATGTAATGGGAGGCTAAGAACTCTTAGAGACAGTTGCGAGGGCATGGCCCGAAATTGTAGGTCGAGGGTAGTGGCAAATCCTTACGATAAATAGGATTCTATAAAGATTAAGGTTTAGGGACCAATGAAAGATAGTAGTCTCATTATCCTAAAGAATGACAAACTTTAAGAAATAAATCTGAGAGATATTAGACTATGGGATTATTTGTTGAAAATAAAATTGAGCTTGAGGCTTATAGACTATTAGTTAGGTGTATGCCAATAGTCGAAATTATTACTAAATTCTCTAATGTGCTCTTGAACGTAGCTAGTATGTGTAGTGATGATTTCCTACACTAAATTTTAAGTGATATCCCTAATGATGAATATATACATATGATTTTGGGAGACTATTCATCATAGGAAAAACGATTAAATATGTTTCAAGGGAGGGATTGTATTCACATATCGAGGTAAATTTAAAGGAAATTGTGGTGACGGCTTGTATATTGAGGATTACGTATACTTATAGCCGAGTGTATATGGATATCTTATACACATGAACGAGAATTAGTTTGTATTTATTTAGATATATGGATATGTGAATATGTGTATATATATCTATATAGATTGTTGTGGATATGTATAATAAGGATATTTAAACCGTATGTGATGGTTTAATTATATGATGGGATCATATGGATGTATATATATTGTGCATGTGAATGATATATATACTTATGTGGTTAAGCATTCCCCGCTTATGCTATCATTGGGAAGTTGCGCACATAGAGGGTGAGCATCCAGGCAAGAAAAGCAGGGTGTGGATATTCCCCAGGTCATAGTCGTCCCATGTGTTACTATGATAGGACTTATATTTTTGGGATGAGACATGGTGGGTATGTTTCATCTCATTGCCGGTTTGGAGCTATGACCGCTTCCCGGGACGTCGTGTGCGTGAGTTTACCACGACATGGGTGTCGTTTAGTCCCACCATGGTGGCCCCAGTATTGCTACGTGAGCCGGGCACTCAAAAGATGATAGCATGATGCAGTTTATTGGCGATATATATAGCCGGGTGTATTATGTGCATGGCCTTGTACATCATATGTAGTATGTACACTTGGCCATGGGAATGGATGATTGTATATATATATAAATGGTTAGAATAAAATACCTATATATATAAATATTTATATATATACTATAGATGAAAGGATATGGACTTTTATGGAGTACATCTTGGTTGATTATGGTGTACTAGATGATTGGGGGATTGATGTATCGCGTTTAAGGAATATTTCGGTTACATCATCCCAAGGATATTATTGGAGACTGTAGTTGTTTTCATAATGTAGTCTAAAATTTAGTAGTAGTAGTATTATATGGTATGTATGGAATTATGGATCTCTAAGATCGACATTTTCAAGGAGTAGTGTAATGGGGAGGTTCCTTGTTTGGATTTCGCTTTGCGAGACACCCCATGCACGAAACGTAGTGCATTGTTGAGATTAGAGAGAAGTTCTGTCAATATTTATGTGTGGCATAATGGATCTCCAGGATCGACGTTGACAAGGAGTAGTGTAACGGGGTGGTTCCTTGTTTGGATTTCTCTTTGCGAGACACCCCACGCACGAAACGCAGCGCATCGTTGAAATTGGGGAGAAGTTTTGTCAATTATAATTTTGTATGCATGTTAATTCAAAATTAAATCATATGTTCCAAGCCAAATATAATTGGCTAACGTATTAAGAATTCTAATTAAATAAATTATAAACCGGAATCCATTCATCCTATTATGGCATAATTGTTTGTAAACATAATCAAGTATGATTAGAAAAGGGGTGGATTCTTGGGTTAAGATAGGAAGGCAAATCTCGTGGGAATAGGCGGGGCCTATGTTAAGTTAGGTTGTCCTTATAATTGGGCTAATTTAACTAAAATTTAAGGACGTGAATTAGGTGTGTGCCGCTAGATGAGAGGTGAGTTGGGGTTTCACGAGAGTGCGATTCATCTTTAATTATGAAATATGTGCACCGATATTTATTATGCACGGTTAACACACTTGCTAAATATTTTTCACACTCGGGCTCTGACTAGTTTATTTTTCTCTCCTGCCTGTGTATATATATATATATATCTTAATACAGGTCTCCTACCGCATGGATGCCGAATGAATTTCTGTCCAGAGTCTTTGGAGCCGTGACAGGTACGGACTATTGCGGGACATAAATTGTAGCCGCTTCCCACTTCTTCAAGAATCTAAGTAGGCTCCATGTTGTATATCAGGTGTATACCCAAGGGATATTTATAGATGTGTATATTTATTCCATTTCAGTTATTGTATTGGCTATGACCCGATAGCTTATTCGGGTTTACTTTTTTGTAGTATACTCAGTTGTAGTTATTTATTTCATTTTATTTCAGCATTTCTTTCATCATAGTTCTTCATGCATTTTTCCTTCCTTTATTTGTAGTGTTGTTGGTTTCCTGTTGCATATTTTATTTAATTTTAACATCTCGCTTATATGATATCGGGTAGTTAGTCCTATATTATGTAGTACCAACATTTGATGTTGAGATTGGACCCTCTGAAACTCCTGATTTAATGTAGTATAGGACTGGTCACCCATTATTATTTTAAGTGGGGTGTTACAGATGATATCAGAGCATCAGGTTCTAGAGTGCTTAGGATCTGTGCGAGTTTTTGGTGTTCTTCCGTTAACGTTCTTGATATAAGGCCATACTATTAGGACTGTTGTATTCATTGCGCTTATTTTCTTATGTGAAGTGTATTCACTTGATCGACGTTCTGATAAAATTTTCTCTCGTTTCAGACATCACCTAGATTATGTCGTCTAGGAAAGGACAAGATTAGAGATACAATACCCATAATAGATTTTGGGTAAGCTTTGATGGGGGGGGGGGGTATTTGTTTCTCCCGATTCATTCGGAAATAAGAAAGAGAATTCTAGCGGTGGTTCAGTGTGACCTATTCGGGATTGAGTAAGAAAGGGAAACTTTACTCGAATGGCAAATCTTGGACTTAGTAAAGTAAGTCTAAGGAGAGGTATATAGTGTAGTCTTTGGGAGGCTTAGGTTGAGAAACCCGTCAACCTTTGTTAGGAAACCTGGTGTTGGTGACTCTTACCAATGTAAGGTAGGTGGACTTGTCCCAATATCGGGAGTATTGCCTTCTGGGAAGAGGGAGTAAGAAATTGGAGACTCCGGTTCGTTGCATAGGACTGAGGGAATTTTCGGTAGTCGCAATCGCGTTCTGTCCTTCAAATGGTTAGGAAGGATTTATGAGGAAGATATTTCTTTGAGGAGAATTAGGCCTTGGGGAGGAGTGAGCAAGTGTGGTTTTTATACCACATCTTTTGGGATATTAAACTGTCTTGTAATGAGCTAGTAGAGAGTTTCTCTATTGATTTCTGAAATGTGAATTGTTAAGGTTATTGGTCTATGGATAGGCTAGGGTAGGAAATTTTGGTGTTCCAATGAGGGAAGAACTCATTTTGTGGAAAGGTGTGGATGTAATGTAAAGGGATTGCATAACTGAGAAGTTTAGAGCTTAGTGGATTTATTTTGAGCGGAGAATTTATCCCATAGTTGTACTAGTCTTAAGAACTAGGTATTGGTTAGAGTATTACATTTGTTGAGATCTTGTGTCCTAAACATAAGGTGTTTGTTTGGCGTGTCGAAAGACGTGGACTTTATTTACATTGTATTGTTGTATAGGCCTTCGGGCAATATAAAAAAAATATGAAAAACCTTTTATAAAACCTTAACCCTGGTTCAACTAACCTCAATCCCCGACCTAGCTATTAAGTAGTGTATTGGGAGGGTTCCTTGTTTGGATTTCGCTTATGAGACCTCCCCCGCACGAAGGCAACTAGCGTCAGGAATTGAGGAGAGTTCAACCATTGGGAAATTTTCAAACTTATATATATATATATATATATATATATATATATATATATAGTATGCTGTTATAGATTATATTAGTGATAATTATACTACGATTTGAGGCTAATGGAGCCAGATTTCGATTCTACGAGTAAAGCTCGGGTACGGGGTGTATGGGCGCCCTGGATAGTTTGTTTACTTTAAAAGCTATATGGTTCGACGTGAAAACTAAAAAGGATCGGTATAGCAATCCTGAGGATTGATGTAAGTACTAGATGAGATTGAGGTCCTAGGCATATCTTAAATTTTGCGAACGAAATTTTTGTAAAGGGGGAAGATTGTAACATCCCGTGATTTTTGAGACTGAGAAATTAAATTTTTGGGAAAATAAAATTTAATCAAATTGGAGAATTTTAAATTTGCGAATTTAGGCCCAAAAATAGAGAACATTTCAAAGTATTCTGGATGATGATTTTAAGGGTACCATCAATCCCGGAAGGGTCGAGATAGTCAAAATGACTGTAATTGGGTTTTGTTTCGGCTCCATAATATTTTTAAGTTAGTTTGACTCTAATTGGAGTAAACGAGTCATTTAATGTGTGTATTAAGAATAAAATTGGGACTTGTGTTTTAGGGATTTAAGAGGCTTACGGGATAAGCCTTCTCATTTAGAGAATACATAAATTGGAAGAAAAGAGAAAGGAAGAAGGAAAGAACAAGAAAGGAAGAGACAGAGGAAGGAGAGCTTGGAGATTTCCGGCCCAACCACGACATTGAGGACAATCCAACCTCAACAAATTTGAGGCAAGTGTTTAATCTTGCTAAATAAGTCATTTGTGTATTCTATTTCCTAATTTGTGGGTAAAAGAATTGGATTTTGGGTATAAATATCAAAACCTAGATTTTTGGGTTTAAATCTTGAAATCAGTGTTTAAAAATTGGTTTAAATGGTGTAGAAATGGTTGGGATAAACTTTGGGAAGATTTATTGGTTTAGAATCATGTTGTGATAAAGATTTGGAGGTTAGCATAGAAATTTTAGGGTTTAAATTCGTGGGTTTTTGATGAAGAAGAAGAACCCTCCAAATTCTGCAGACCCGAATCGATTCGTCCTTTAAGCGAATCGATTCGGCCTAGGCAAAATTAGCAGGTCTGCATGACCAAATCGATTCGGAACCAAGGCGAATCAATTCGGTTTGAGACAAAGTCTTAGGTCCTTTGGACCGAATCGATTCGCAGTTGGAGCGAATCGAGTCTCCCTTGAGACCGAATCGATTCGAGCCAGGCCGAATCGATTCCCAAACATGGATGTTTTATGGAGTTTTTCCTAGGATGATTTCTAACCCTTTTGGTTGGGTTTATTGGTTTGGAGCTTTCTCTTATGATGTAAGAGAAATGTTTTGGGAGACATATAGGAGGTTTCTCACACATTATGATTTTGGTACTCCTTGGGATAATTTGGGTAAAATATATCGAGGTATGCTTTTGGAGTTGTTTATATAGATTGTGGGGAAACCTTATGGGGATTGAGGATCCTAATTATATATTAAATATAAGTATAGATGTAATGGGAGGCTAATAACTCTTAGAGACAGTTGCGAGGGCATGGCCCGAAATTGTAGGTCGATGGTAGTGCCAAATCCTTACGGTAAATAGGATTCTATAGAGATTAAGGTTTGGGGTCCAATGAAAGAGAGTAGTCTCATTATCCTTAAGAATGATAAACTTTAAGAAATAAATTTGAGAGATATTAGACTATGGGATTATTTGATAAAAATAAGATTGAGTTTGAGGCTTATAGACTATTAGTTAGGTGTATGCCGATAGTCGAAATTATTACTAGATTCTCTAATGTGCTCTCGGACATAGCTGGTATGTGTAGTGATGATTTCCTACACTAAATTTTGAGTGATAACCCTAATGATGAATATATACATATGATTTTGGGAGACTATTCATCATAGGAAAAATGATTGAATATGTTTCAAGGGAGGGATTGTATTCACATGTCGAGGTAAATTTCAAGGAAATTGTGGTGACAGCTTGTATATTGAGGATTACGTATACTTATAGCCGAGTGTATATAGATATCTTATACACATGAATGAGAATTAGTTTGTATATATTTAGATATATGGATATGTGAATATGTGTATATATATCTATATAGATATGAATATATGGATAATTTTATATGCATGTTAATTCGAAATTAAATCATATGTTCCAACCCAAATATAAATGGGTAACGTATTAAGAATTCTAATTAAATAAATTATAAATCAAAATCCATTGAGCCTATTATGGCATACTTGTTTGTAAACATAATCATGTATGATTAGAAAAGGGGTGGATTCTTGGGTTAAGATAGGAAGGAAAATCTCGTGGGAATAGGCGGGGGCTATGTTAAGTTAGGTTTTCCTTATAATTGGGCTAATTTAACTAAAATTTGAGGACGCGAATTAGGTGCGCGCCGCTAGATGAGAGGTGAGTTGGGGTTTCACGAGAGTGCGAATCATCTTTAATTATGAAATAAGTGCACCGATATTTATTATGCACCGTTATCAAACTTGCTAAATATTTTTCACACTCGGGCTCTGACCCGTTTATTTTTCTCTCCTGCCTGTGTATATATATATATATCTATTACTACAGATGTCCTACTGCATGGATGCCGAATGACTTTCTATCCAGAGTCTTGGGAGCCGTGACAGGTGCGGACTGTTGCGGGACATAGATATAGCCGCTTCCCACTTCTTCTAGAATCTAGTTAGGATCCATGTTGTATATCGGGTGTATACCCAAGGGATATTTATAGATGTGTATATTTATTCCATTTCAGTTATTGTATTGGCTGTGACCCGACAACTTATTCGGGTTTACTTTTTTGTAGTATACTCAGTTGTAGTTATTTATTTCATTTTATTTCAGCATTTCTTTCATCATAGTTCTTTCATGCATTTTTCCTTCCTTTATTCGTAGTGTTGTTGGTTGTCTGTTGCATATTTTATTTAATTTTAACATCTCGCTTATATGATATCGGGTAGTTAGTCCTATATTATGTAGTACCGACAGTTGATATTGAGACTAGACCATCTGAAACTCCTGATTTAATGTATTATAGGGCTGACCACCCGTTATTATTTTAAGCGGGGTGTTACATTAGACGTGTCGATAGTTCAGATAAATACTATGTCTAGTTATCTTGGGTAGTATGGCTAGGTGGGCTAAGTACAAAACATTAGGCGTACACTATAGTTGAGAGGTGAGGAAACTCAAGAGAGAGTACGTGAACCTAACATGTGTATCTAATAACTGATTTTTAAACTTTGATAAGTACTTGCTAAATGTTTTTTAAATGTTTTAGGTTCTTACCCTTGCAATAAATATTTTCAAAACCCTTTAGGTGTCCATCCACAGGGACGCCAGACTTGATTATCTATTCCAGGTATGTGTTGCTATAACATATGTGGATGCATGCATGATTTGGATTATACGTTTTAGTTGTTCATTCCTAGATTATGATCTCCTTATCTCAGTATTTCATTTTTGGGCGTGTTGCCCCTTCATCACTTTATTCAGCTATTTAGTTCAGACTTATATTGGGATTTATTTATTACCTATTGGATTAATTATTTGAATTTGGGATTTTGTAGCCGATGGTTTATTCAGCAAGACATTTATTTATTTATATGTTGTGATGGTTTAGACTCTATTACTGTGTGAATGGTTTAGTCTAGTTTTTCGCATATTGTTATCTGTTAAATGAAAAGATAAAATTTTGAGACCGTCTTAATTAACTAATAGGTTATTATTAATTAATGATTTTCGATAGTGATGCGAAAAATGAAACAAATGGGAATCCTGTTTTAATTTAATAAAAGACTGATCGCCCGATATTTAATTTGACAAGGTATCACAAGGGACTCCTTGTTTAAAAATTCCATTAAAACATAAAGGATATATCTCTCGCCCTCAACATACTTGATCTTCTCCCTTGGAATCTTCTCATGTGCCCTGAAATCCTAAATAAATTTAGTTCTTCTTTTTAAAATTTAATGAATCTACGTATAATTCTCAAAAGGTAACTAAAAGTTCACCCTGCTCCTCATTTTCTTCTTATTCTCATCTCAGACTTTCTTGGAATTCAAATAACCAAACCTGAAAACTTTATGATCATTATCATCTTTATTGGGGGGGGGGGGGTAATTTACATCCTCATGAGTGTTTAATAACGTGGTGTTTTTCTCAATGGGTAATTACATTCCCTTTTCAAGTTAATATCACTAAGGGTGGCATTGTATACCTTCAAATTGTTGCCATATATTATTATTTTAGTGGGACATTCTCGTGAGTAACTCCCAACATCTTGGCACTCAAAGAACTTGTCCCGATCATCCATGTTCTTACGACATCCCTTTTCTTCATATCAAGGTCATTAAATTTCTTTGATTTCCTCTCAAAATTATTACCCTCTATAATGTGAATAAACTTACTGAACTACCTAATAAACCTAGTTATCTCTTCAACATCAAGCTCATCATCACTATCAAAATTAGCCACATTATCCTTTCAGGATTTTAAAGAAATACCATTTTCTTTCTTTTAGTTCGTTTTCTTTGGAGAAAATATGTTCATCTCATAGGTTTGTAGGTCATCTATACATTCTCGAGTGTCCTAGCCACAGAAGTCCATTAAGATATAGGTAATTTACAAGAACAACTTAGATTTACTCACAATAATCATTCCTCCAAGTATTTACTTGCTTCCTCATTCCTTGTATCCTTATTCGCAGTCACTACTGGATTCCTTCCAACCACACACAACATAATAATATCCCACATCTAGGTATCCCACCAATCTTAATTGTTGACGTGACCGATCCAACCGTCAGACAACATAAACACAATATCCACCATTGGAAACACTGTTGGTATGAAGAATGGACAACTATAATTCAATACTAAAGAGATATCAAATACACATATAGACATAAGATTATTGGATCTAAAACTTGGGAAAAATCTAGGATTTAGGGGACTTTAGATTTGACTCAAATATTTTTTTCATATAAATCTTCATAACAACTGATGATGGACTTAAGCGTTTATAGAAATCATGAATTTTGAGGCGACACTTTTTAGAGATATCATTCAAATAAAAATGTAAGGATAATTTTAATGAAAATAATAATCTCATTCGAACGATTATACTCACTTAGTTTTAATTTATTATCGAACGATATTTTTTAGTCAAGTAGGAAAAACTTTGTCTGAAGTTTGTTTGAATATTTTTTGAATGAAACTGGTAACATTGTTTAAACGAAACATTAAACTCTTTCGAATAAACAGTAAAATCTCGTTTGAATGAAAAGAGAAATTTATTTGAACGACTTAAAGAAAAACTCATTTTTCTTTAAAAATCAATTTACAAAAAATGTTTAAAAGAAATTGATAAATAAATACCAAACTAAGATCGGGAACCAAACATAAATATGTATTCATACCTTCTTTGATATTTCTTTGATGTTGAAGACAAAACTCGACATGGAACTGAATGTATGATTGATGTCACTTTTAAATTTTTCATAAAAGTCCTCAATCACACATCGTTGGCTTGAAAGAAAAATAACTCAAATCCTAACAAGCTATGACTTAAATAAGTTTTTTCCAAAAAAAATTTAGTTAATTACATAAAAATTGACTCCGTTGGAAATTTATCTTTACAGTTTTTTATTAGTGGACTGAGGGTGAACCGGTAGTGAGGGGAAGGTGGGTAATATTGTTAGTTTATGAATCCGAGAGGAAACATGTGAACCTATGGGGAGGGACCTTCCCATCCGGTGGAATTAATAGGTGTCACAAAGGTGATGTTCTATGCGTCCTGTAAGTATTACTGTATATTTTTTACCATTAAGTTGAGTGACCGGTCTCTACTGGCAAGGGAGAATAACTCATGGTGCTATGGATAGAATAAATTATATGAATATGATGAGGTTCGGGTAGCAATGGTTGGTTTGCATGAAATATAGTCCCATGATGAAGAAGGTCATATCATCAATGGTGGGATGGGTTTTAGTGAGAATTTTAAAGACACCGATGGCATGCCCAAAGGGTTAGTTGTTTGGATGGGTGAATGTGTCCTCATCATCATTTGACGATGGATGTGGACTATGAGGGTTGATGGGTAGGTGTTTGGGTCATGAGCATCTGACAAGGTATTGGTGCTGGGATGATATCATAGGGGTTATTAGTGATATTGGATTTCAACTAGATTAGGCTCACAATGTATTAAAAGTTATGAATGGCATACGATAATGCCCAATAGTTGTCTATGATATGATCAGGTCCCTGGTGGAATTCGTAACGCGAGTTAAATTTATATTTTTATCCATGGTGGAATGGGGTTAAGAGTTTTGAGGCGAGCATCTAACATAAAAGTAGTGAAGATCTAACTGAGGGGGATTATAAATCAGTAAAGTTTCTTGGATGGGAATGAAACTATTTATGGAGAGGAATGACCTAAGAATTTATGGTAGCGAGTCCTTACTGGGCTATTATTGGAAAATGGGTGTGATCCTGATGGTTGACTAACTACAAGGATAGTGATATGAGACGTGGAAGACCCTAGAGGGATCCTATGGGCGGAGAAGTTATTGGTACCTTCATAAGAATCTTCAGTCTTGGATGCTTTGGTGGCTACACTTTCCCTGATATTAAACGTTATATGGTTGATGGACCTAAAATCAGGGATCTAAGTGAGCCATATTTCACTTTGTTCTTCCCTTTAGAGGTTCATGATCACAATATCTATCTTGTCATTTCAGAGGTTCCTGATCACAATCTCTGTCTGGTCATTCTAAGGGATGATTGTACATTTTGTCATCCTTTTCTCTCAAGCAAGTGATGAAAATGTCATCTTCTTTTCCCTTTTCGTGCTTCGGCATTTCCATGTCTTTACGGGTGATGCCCGATTCTTTTTTATATACATACCACTTCAGGTAAGCATGTTATACATCATCTTAAGTCTTGGCTATCCCTTCGCGCTTCAAGACCATATGACTAGTGAGGAATTCCATGGAGAACGCAGATAGCATCCTTTATAACACTACTAGGCTGCCATTTTCATCCCGCACTGAAGGTTATAGTTAGATAAGAGGATAGACAGAGAACATAGTCATTTAAAGTCTTTAAAGATAGACATTTTGAATTTGTCTAGTACTCAGGCTTCTATATAGAGAGCCATCATTTTTATGTTTGGTATCACATCAGTGGTTTATATATTACTGATGGATTCTTTAAGGAGACACAATTCAGATTGGACACGAGTTATCTCCTACCTTGGTTGTGTGAGAGGAACATATTTGACTGGGGGAGTAACCATAGTTTCATCCCATGGGAGAACTTGGAAGGATGTTTTAGGGTATTTTTGGTCCTATTTGTAAGGTTTTGAATAAGCATACAAGGCGAATGGTACTTGGATATGGGGCACTAAAGTTAGAAGAGGGAGTCAGAGCTGAAACTGAAGTAAATGGATCTTGGAGGTTAGTCAACATTGCCTAGAAAACCATCGCATGTGGTGTACAAAGATTAGGGAATGTGGGAGGAAGGACGTTCTCTATCATTACTATACATGTTCCTTGCATGCGAGAGCGTATTTGGCTCATTTCCTTGATCTCTGAGTGCATGGTGTTTTGAAAATCGATGATGTACTCAAACTGTTTCAGAATCTGGTCCAGTTTTAATGGGACCTAGTCTTCTTCGATAGACAAAGAGTGTAATAAGGTGAAAACGTGACAATCATGAATAAGGAGTTAAATAATGAAGACTAGATGACTGTACGATGTTCAGAATCGAGGTTTTGGGGTATGGACTTAGTGGGATTTTTATATTGATAGTGACAACAGTAGAAAACTTTGGGGCACTTTCATTCTGGATTTTACAGATAGAAGGACTGATATAAGGACAATACATAAGGGGATAAGGACTCACATATGCAATGAATTTTTTTGATACAATTCTTTTATCTACTTTTAACCGTGCTTGGATCGTATTTTGTTTTTTGATCTCATTTGTTTGGTATCATCTTCAACAGATGAGAACTTTATCAAAGCTCTGTTGGATCCAGGAAAATATGCACGAGATTTATTGATGTTGAAGATGATACCAAACAAATGATGATACCAAACACAATGGATGAGATCTCATTTTTTATACGAGGAGTGTGGAAAAATAGACTGTGGTAGTCTTTTTCAAAGTAAAATATTGTTAGGAGAATTTAATGTAAGGGATCGCTATTTTGGCAATGACTTAGACATTCATATAGTTTATCCTCCTTATAAAAAGGGAGGACATTCATTATATAATTTAGGGAGTTTTGAACTGGCCTCCGACATTCTCATAATTTTTGAGAAATTTAGTGACAGATATTGACCCGTAAGTATCTTTTTCTTTTTATGCAATAAGGTGTGTTACTAGATCTTTTTCTACATGCAAACGGGTGATGTGAATCGATTATCGGAGGATCGCTTTTCATTACCATGGGTCATGATATACTAGGATGCTTTGATATTGAAACCTTTAAGGTACATGTGACACCACTTTACCCTAGTATTGAATAGTTATGAAAGCCTATTCCATGTGCCCCATTACTAAATAAACTTAAAACATTCCCTATCACCTAGACCTTGGGATCAAGAAAGAAGTTGTTTTATATACTAGATGGATTGGATAAAATAGTGAGGACTTTCATTGGAGACTAGTCTTTCATTGAAATAAATTTTTGAAAGTATGATATTTATTTGGGAGGTGGCTTCTCGAAAGTACAAACCTCTCTTTAGGGGGAGGTGACTTTTCTAAAGTATGGACTTTTATAAATTATGAACTTCTTTCAACTAGTCACTTTTGGGGGGCTCAATGCTATAGGGTTTAAACAATAAAAAAATCAAGACCATGTCGTGCATGATGAAGAAGGTCATATTTAATTTTATTTACTCCGATGTATATTTTATCGCCAGATCCTTTGCGCACAATTGTATGTTTGGGAAAATGTACAATCCTACAAATGGGTATTTAAGAACGCATCTACGTTGTGAGGGAACCTAAACCTAAAGTTGTTAAACACTTCTAAAATTTCCATAAAGTAGTCACGCGGTAGAGAATTATTAATAATAATATAAAGGAGGCATATAAATAGTTCTATTTGCTTAATTTATACCTAGTGGACCTGCCACTGCGGCGTAGCTAGAATCCTAGTTACGTAAGGAAATACGATTTTTTTAGGGTAGAAAAATGATCCCTAACAGAGTCCCCACTAGGTTATTATGGTCCCTGAGCAAGCTAGCACTGTGCCTAGGCGAACTCTATGTAACGGTTGATGAGGGAGTTCTTATCTCCCATTCCACTACATCCCCTCGGGATCAGTTTATCGGTTCGACGTTGGGTCATTGATTTTCCTCTAGATTTAGTTTGGCACCATGCCTAGTTTTTTCTGCATGCCCGTGGTAAATGTGGCTTTCATGCCAAAAAGGGGGTTGCGTAGTGTGTTTTATGTCGCCATTTTGTTTTACATAAAAGAAAACAAAGAGGTTCGCGTTAGCCCTCTTGGGCTAATCCAAAGGCATTTGGTACATATATTCTTATTGTGCGGATTCAATAATTAACTTACGATTGGTAAAGGTATTAGTCAAGACAGTTGTTCTGTATGCTTCCATAATTCTATAATTATTATTGATCTTTACATAAATTGATTAATTTTTATTTATTTTTAGAATTTTCTTACAGACCTTATTGTGATGTTCTCTTAAAATGTAGATAGGTTCTTAGGTTGGCAAATGGTATCAAGAAAAGGTATAGAAACATCATTTTAACCAGTGCATGTACACAAGATTTCTTATGTATGACTCCGTGATCTATATTTGTATACAAGATGGCCATTTATCACGTATGCAAGTGTGAGAGAAAGATCGGTTATGATATGGTTTGATATTTCATTCGAGGTTTTAGGAGAGATGGAAAGGTGGGATAAGGGTACGTCTCTGTTGTGAATAATGTATAGGTGTTTGCATGTTGTAAGTGTTTGAGTATTAGTAGTGATATTTGGAGATCTCGCCTTAAGATAGTTTAATATCTCATTTGAATTGGATCAATATAAGGGATACGATATGGAATCATCTCATTAGAGACATCATAATATGAGATATATTTTTGAGGTTTGAGCTTACAATGATTCATCATGTGCCTACATACTCCAAAGGACTTCTAATAAAAGCCTACATAGTTCAATTTCTACACATGCCCAACTTAATGCGCTTGAAAGTGTAGGGATGCATGAAAGATCATGAATTTGAGATATTTTGATATCTCATTTTAGGTATGGAGAAGTGATGAGAGGTTGATGCATTTTGGCGGGGGGGTAATATATCATGAGAAATATTACTGAGGCTCAAGCTCACGAGACTATATTGTGCCTATATACTCATGTATCCACGAGAACAAAGCCTACGTAGTTAGGTTTTTATATTAAAAGGTGTGAATTTAAGAATTTGTATAGGTATATTTGGAAGAGCATGACTTAAGATAGTTTGATATCTTGTTTTGAGTTATTTGGGTGTAATGGATTAAATTCGAGATATGGATGCACCTCGGTGGAGATAATATATAAATATACATGTTATCAAGGATTGAGATTATGAGAAGGACTTAGTGTTGTACATACGTTCCCAACAGGACTTGGGATCAAAGCCTACGTGGTTTAATTTTCACATATTTTCTAACGTGATGTGCATGTGTAAGTGTAAGACTTGGCTTTAGAGGGGGAAGGGTTAGGTATGGGGGGTCAGCATGGGAGTGGACCCAAAGAACCATCAATAAGGACATATATGTCTATCAGATTATCACCAACTACAAGGCATTATTGAACCTTCAGGTTAGTTCGGGGATGTAGTTTTAGGTATGCCATGTGTTAAACATCCATTGCTAGAGAGGTACCGGTAAAAGTCTAGGGACTTTAGATTGGTGATGGATACAGCCTTTGTTGATAATATGTATTATAAGCCTTGGGCTTCACGAGTTTATGTCATTATAGCGCATAGGCACACAAGAAGGCTTCGAATAAAAGCTAACATAGTTCTAACGAATGAGACATATTTACGGGTATAGTCAATGGGACAATATTATGATATTTATTGAGCCCAATCCTTAATTTTACATTTATGTTTTAATGGATTGATATATTTATATTTTAAGAAAATACGTTGATCAAGTGTCGATATTTTATAAATATTTGTATGAAAACACATATTCTAATTTTCTATACCCCATATCCCATTGCCTATACCGAATTTTAGACTTTGGAATATAAAGTTTTTGGCTGACACAACTCAATGTCACTTTCTTGTGAACGTTTTAAATAGTATGTTAACATTTTTATGTATTTTAATCATGGCATTTGATTAACAGAGTCCCATTGGATTCAGGTGAATAGGAATGAACTTTCATTTTTTGTATGAGGACTAAGGAAATAATAGATTGTGGTCTAGTGTTTTCTGTAAGTAACATGCGGTTAGGAGAATCCAACGCTACGGACCTCTATTTTAGCGATAAGTTGAATATTCACACTGTTTATCTTCCTCGTTGAAGGGGAAGATATTCAGCTTGGAATCTGAAGGGTTTTGGACCAACCTCTAACTATTTGAAAATTTATAATAAATATCATTAGATACATTAACCTGTAAGTATCTTGTTCTTTTTATACAATAAGGTGTGCTCTTAGATCTATTTTGTATATGCACAGGGGTGATGTGACTCTATTAACAATGTCAGTCTTTTAATTTCTATGGGTCTTAATATACTTGGCTATTTGGACATAAAACTTTTAAGGTACGTGTGACACTATTTTACCCTAGTACTAAATAATTATGAAACACTATTCAATGTACCCTGGTATTAGATAAACTTCAGATGTTCCCTATCACCGATTCCTTGGGACCAAGAGAAAAGATGTTCAACATACTAAAGGGGAGAAAAGAGTGAGGACAATCATTAGTGACTACACTTTCGAGGAAATCACTTTTCAAACACTACGAGCTTTATTCGAGAAAGTGACTTCTCAAAAGTACGAGGCTCTCTTTAGGGAGATGTGACTTTCATGTAGTACAAACTTTCCTTTGAGTAAAGAAACTTTCCTAAAGTACGAACCTCTTTTAACTGTCGCTTTTGGCAGGGCTAGAAGGTATAAGGTTTAAATAATATGAAAATCAAGATCATGCAGTAAGTGATGCAAACCGTTAATCTTTATCTTTTACATGCTTTGATTTTTTTTTTATCGCGAGGTCCTTTGCGTTCACCTATATGTTTGGGAAAAATGCACAATCCTATACATGGGGACCTATGCACATATTTACATTATGAGGGAACGCAACAAAAATGTCAATTTTGCATGCTTGCACAAGGAGAATCTGGCATATTTCATAACCGTGACATGTTCTAGTATGTTTTATTCCCAATTTGGCAAGGCCTGTTCCTGATTTTAAACCATGCCAGATTATTGCACATTTCATTAAAATAACAAAAAATCAAACTTCCAATTGGGATAAAATCCCAAAAGAAACCAACCTAACCTAACTCTCTCTCTCTCTCTCTCTCTCTCTCCGAAGATGGCCAAACTCAGCCTCTGCCGCCCCTTCCACAATCCTCACCCAAGCAACCCAACCACCTCTATGTCAACCTCTTAACCACATCATCTTCAAGACATCCAAAATAAGAGGAAAATAACTCCAACCAAAGAAATCAACTTCCTCCAGCATTCTCGAAGTCAATAATAAGGTTCCTCTCTCTCTCTCTCTCTCTCTCTCTCTCTCTCTCTCTTTAATGTATATTAAAATTCTCAAAATACAACTTCGATCGTCTAATTTATTTATTAAAATTTCAAACTATGCCATCAATTGGACTTTGAATTTGTTGTAGTTTGAGAATATCTAATGGATTATTTAAGATAATAGGCTAATTATTAAAAAAATAAGAATCTCAATATATGGAAAAATTGGAATACGTGCGTAGTTTGAGTGTGTTTTTATTTAAGTTGATGTGTATTATCCTTGCAGATGAAATTATATGGATAAAGATAAGGTTATGGTTTTTGTGAATGGAGTCTTTATTGGTTTTCCTTAAGATGTCAAGTGTTCAAATTTTGCGGAACGCTTAACAGTAAATTTCCTTTAAATCTTATGAATTATCATTTTTATAATGTTCTTTTCGATAATAGTGTTCTCAATGTCATTTGAATTTGTTGAATTCTTTGGTATTTCAAACTATAATGTTTGTTTAGTTTTTTTCTCTATCTATCTTATTTTTTTCACCCCACCTATATTGCTATTGACTTTATGATTCAAAACATATAAAGGTTATTTGTTATGATGATATATACCCTTCAAATAAGAGTGTCATTACTTGATTTTTGATGATATAATTTGAAGGGGTTATCTTCTCATTCTATCATCGTATTTTTTACACATTTAAGTTGTTTGATGTAATGCCACATTTTGAAGAACTATGGATTTCAAGATTTTGGAGTATATTTTTCAAATATGAACTAACCAAGAATTGTCATTTATGGTTTTTATTTTTTCCTTTCCTTTTTCTTTTTAAGATGATCAATATGGGATGAAAGCAATCTTATTTGCAGGTACTAATTATCTATCCACTTGGGCAACGAATTGACATAATGACTATAGGTTTGTTACAAGTTTTTCAATGTCATGTTTTATATCTTATCTTAAAAATGGAAAATCCTTTTCAAGTGAGCCAAAGAGATGATTAGGCCCAGTTTTATGTGTTTAAGTTTTAAGTGGAAAAAGAGATTGTTGTTAGATTATCTCATACACTAAAGAGATTATACATATTTTGTCATAAAAGGGCAAATTAGTTTGTATGAAATACATGATTTTGGGGAAGATAAATGAATATAGATGGATATAATAAATTCAATGTATTCGATTAGTTGAATTTTACGTCTTTTTGTTTGATTTATTTTTTCTAGTTTCTTAAATGATTTGGATGATATGATTTTTCACTTTTTATTTGGAGCAAATATTATGATCTGCTACACTTGGACAAGAAGAATTTGACACAGTTTAGAACCATGCCACATTCTGCTATGGTTTATTTCCAAGTTTTCTATTGTAGTTTGTAATTATTAATAGATATATGGGGTGCTTCCTTATTTTTTATTTGAAATTATTGTAGAAAAAAGTTACTTTTAAAAAAATTATTAATTGATAGAGACTGTCAAAATATTGAATCTAAAAAGAAGTTTTTGTAATAATGGTTGACTTATGGCTTACATTAGACGGATAGTTTTATGGCCAATACATGATGCACCGTGATCTACAAATTGGTCTTTAAAAGCTCAAAATAACCCCCCAAATGGTCCCGTAAGAGGCACGAACGCCTCGCACAAGACTAATATAACTCATAGGAATTGATCGCATAGTCCTAAGACTCATGGTTTGAGAATATAATTATAGTATTATTTCGATTACTAATATTATCTTAGTTTTATATCCTATTTTTTGTAGGGTGACATTTTTATGTTAGCTTTTACCACATGGAACACAAAAAAAAGTTAATCATTTACTTTTCTGATATTGTTTATTTATTATTGTTGACATTGAGGATTGCTTTTTTTTTATGTGTTATGGCCATGTGGGATTTTATCATTTTATTGTGTAATTTTATGGCCGTGCGAGATTTTTAATATTATTCTTAAATTTTATGGTCATTCGGTCGTTACATTAATGCATTTTTATATCGATAGGTTTGTTAATGTATATAAAATAGAGGAAACTTAACCCATTTTTTTTTATTTCTGAATTATTAAGACTTGTAATATTTTGAAGTTTAATATGTACATTAGTTTATCAATAACAACATTCCAGATTCGCAATATGTTGATTTTCTTATTTTTTTGCAAATAATACATATTTTTTCTACTAGATTTGAATTTGTTGGTTCTCCTGATTTATTTACAAAGAATAAATTTTTATTTATTGAAAAATGTACATTGGTTAACATGTGCCAAAAGCGTGCCAGAAAATGAAAATTTGGCACAATTTTAAACCATACTAAAAGCATTAAAATCTAGCATGGGTTAAAATCGTGCCAAAAGCGTGCCAAATTTTAAATCTGGCATGGTCGATTTTGGCTCGATTTAAAACCATGTTAGATTACTATTTTGGTGTATAATACCGTAAATATAAGGCCACTAAACTGTTCTAAGATTTACGTAAAGTAGCCATGTGATAAAGAAATATTAGTGATAATAGAAAGGAAGCATATAGATAGTCTAATTCTCTTAATTTATCCCCAACGGAGTCTCATCTTCTGCATATATGGAAACCCAATTACAATAAGAAATATTGATATCTGATGGTAGAAAAATTATCCCTAACAGAGTCACCACCGTGGCGTTATGGTCTTTGAGTCAACTGGTGTTGTGCCTAAGGGAAGCTCTTAGGTAACAATGGGCACGTGAGTGCTTGTCTCCCATTCCACCGTATCCCACTAGGGTTGGGGTTATCAATTCGATGCTGGGTCATTGATTTTGTCCTAGATGTAGTTTGACATGATGTCCAATTTTTGGTCCACTCTCTTGGCAAGTGCAACTTTCCTGCAGAAAAAAAGGGTTTCATAGGATGTTTAGAGTCGTGAGTTTGCTTTATAGAAAAACAATAAAAAAAGGTTCGGATTAAACATTTTAGGATAATCCTAAGGCAAGTTTTAAAGTCTGCGATTTGTCCAAAAATTCTTATTGTGCAGGTTCGGGAATCGGGTTACGAGTGAGGAAGGTGTTAGGCACTCCAATTGTTTTGTATAGTTCCTTAATTATATTTTTATCATTGTTCTTTACATTAATTGATTACTTTTTAGTTATTTTAATATTTATTTAAAAACCTTAGCATGGGGGTCCCTTGAAATGTAGATAACTGCTTAGGTCGGAAAATGATATCAGTGAAAGGTATAGAAACATCACTTCATCTACTATAGGGACACAAGATTTCTTGTGAATGACACTGTGCTTTATATTTGTATAATGGATGACCGTTTTTCATATACTTAAGTGTGAGAGAAAGCTCATTTTTTTAGATATTTTGATATATTGTTTAAGACTTGAGGAGAGATAAAAAGGTTAGAGATGGGTGCATCTCCGTTGTGATTTGTGTATATGTGTATGTACGTTTGTTGGCGTTTGGGCATTAATAGTGTTATTTAGGAGATCAGACCTTGAGATAATTTTATATCTCATTTGAATTGTGTAAAGGATAAGGAATAAGATATGGAAGCATCTTGTTAAAAACAACATATCATGAGTTATATTGTTGAGGTTTGAGCTCACAAGAAGGACTCATAACTGCACCCACGTACTGTAATAACCTTGATTTTTATTTTTATTTCAATTTTATTATTTTTGTTTTACGGACCAACAATAATTTTCGCGACGCTTGTGAACCGTATGTATGCCATGTAACATGAAAATAAGGCCGTCCCATTTAATTGTGTATTAAAATAATAATTTTTCATATAAACTGATAGTAGAACGAGATTAAAACTAATAAATTTTAAATTTTATTTGAATTAAAAGTGTGTATAAATTACAGTAATTCAAAAGTAATGTCAATGTGAAAAAAATACAAAAACATGTCCTACGCATTCCAGTACTAATTTATAGTTTGTTGGAATTTCAAGAATTGTAAAAATTTATACCGGCTAAAAATTACACGCGAGGACCAAATATACTCTATTGAATAGTTATCATAAGTGAGTGTAACTGTCTAAATCTTACAAAAGAAACCAACCCTTCGCCTTATTTTTATCAAACCAACAAATTACTATCTCTCTCTCTACAAATGTCGCACAAACCCACAAAATTAAAATCCCCAAACCCCATTTCCCCAAACCCCCAACCTCTGCCAACTTCCCTCTCCCTCACCCTAGCCACCTCCGGCTTCTCCTCTTCCCTGCCCTCACGCCGCCGACAGCCCCTGTGCCACCGATGACCTCCTTCTTCTTCTTCATCTATTTTCATTTTTCTTATGTTGTTATTTTGGCCAAACAAGGTTTTCGAACATATATATATATATATATATATATATATATATATATATATAGAGAGAGAGAGAGAGAGAGAGAGACTTTCCTATAAGGACTCCTTATGGTGCAGACTCCGGTACATACCATTTTTTTAAAAGAGTAAAAAATGAATTTTTTTATGAAACTTCATGGATATGATCTCCATGGTGGAAATATCGTCTCCAATTTTTTTCATCAAAAAATTCAATAAAAAAACCATTGAGATGAAGTGATATGTAAAAAAATGGTATAAATATGCATTTTCGACCGTTGAAATATTGGCGATCATCTCACCAACTTTTTGATTGAATTTTTTTATGAAACTTCATGGATATGATCTCTATAGTGAGAATATCATATCCAAGAATTTTCATCAAAAAAATCAATCAATAAAGTGGTTGGCGCCAACCCAACATTTTAACGGTTGAAAATGCATATTTATACCATTCTTTTACATATCACCTCATCTCAACGGTTTTTTTATTGAATTTTTCAATGAAAAAAAATGGAGATGATATTCTCACCATGAAGATCATATCCATGAAGTTTCATTAAAAAATTCATTCTTTACTATTTAAAAAAAATGGTATGTACTGAAGTCTGCACCATAAGGAGTCCTTACAGGAGACTTTCTGTATATATATATATATATATATATATATATATATATATATATATATATATATGGATTTATGATTTATCTATATGTATAATCATGTGTGTATGTGTGAAATCGTGTGTGTGTGGTTTGAACAGTAGACCACCAGCCCTGCCATGGTGGTGGTCGACGATGCCCAAACCCCCCAATCGCCGTGGGTTTTCCCCCCACTGTTACATTTTTTTTATATACCCATATACATATATCAATACACATACATATATATGTTTTAAGCAAAAAAAATCAGTTCGTGAAATTAGTATTTTCAGTTGGAATTTCATCACGATTCGGTTTTGATTCCATCACGACTCGACTCTGATTTTGGGTATTGTAATTAGATACTTGGATTACGAGGAAACAATTTGAAATTTTGGTGTCAACTTTTTTTTTTACACTAGATTTCTTATAAAATGTTGTCAACATGAATTTCCAAACAGGTACGAGTAATCGTACATTTTTTCATTATATTTGGAACCATTGTCATTTTTTATATATATAAACGTCCCCTTTCTTTTAGAAAAATATGCGAAAAATATATAAACGGCGTTTATAAATTAAATTCTTTTCATAGCATGAGTTTTATTCATATTTAGCGAATGTCGTAAGTTGTCATACACCCAAACCATTCTTCCAAAATACCGATGTACCTAATTTCATTTAAACCCTGGAGCAAAACTTTACGTGAGAACTGGAATACAACAATGGAGCATCCATAAATGTCACGTAAAGCTCGTAAATACTGGTAGGGGATTCTTATTTAATATTATTTTTTGTAATGCTATTGATTTACGCCTATCGTTGATATCACTTTGTGATAGACCCACTACACTATATTCTCATTATGGAACTCATTTGAGTAGTTCAAATTGTTTACGTATAATTGATTCATATTTTGAAATGACTATGTCATCATATTATTTCATATGATGCTTTTTAACCCGGTTACTTATGTATATTATGCATTACAATCAGGGAATAATCTGTCGTTATACCCACGACTGTATTATTTGGCCTCAAAGACTTAGATGATTTAGGGCCAGGTTATTTGCTACCATATGGAATGTCATTTAATGTTTTAGAACGATTATTTTTATCTCCAGTTATCTGGATTGATTATCTCCAATTTAATTCGATTAATTTAGTTGTATGTATATGCTATTGCCCTAAGCCTCTGGAAAGATAATTATGGGTTATTTTTTTAGAAACCATCCGCAGCCTTTAACCAGATCTAGCCCTTGATATATCTATTTTTAGTAATATCATTATATATCATTATGTTTATCTCACTACGACTGTTGAATCTAATTTCTCTCCTGATGTTATTATCATCCAAAGCAAGATTTTATCTTGAAAATTATTTTTATAATTGTTATATAATTAGAATCATATACTTGGCAAAGTTTTGCTTATTCCTTCTTTTTCAGTAATGTTTATTAGGTACCTATATGCTATGATTAATATCTCAGCGATCAGTTGATACATAGAAGCAAGGAAAAGTCATATTAGAAGAAAAGGAGCATAGTTTGGCAAGAGAAATATTTTTGTATAGAAGTTTGTAATAAAGAATAAATTCTTAGAGTTTAGTTATAACCCATTTGAGTATCAATAAATGCCGTAGTTGTTTCAGTATTTCATATATATTTATGATTTAGAATTATTATAAGGTAACCCTCATGCTCGGGAACCCGGGGTGTGACAACGTGGTATCAGAGCACCGGTTTCATACTCCTATGCAGGACATAGTTGGGTTTACCACTAGGATAGTTATATCGTAAGGATATGATACTTATATTTAAGTAAGGTCATCAATCACGAAATTACCATAATGATATCAGGATTTTTTTTTAGGAAAAGGGTTTTTAAATATACGAATGATAATTGATATTTGGAAGGTATTTAGATAGATGGATTACGAGAATAAATCCTTGAAATATGAATTGGAGATATGTGGTTAGTTTCGATATTTAAATATATGTGATCGAATGAATCATTAAGAATTTGTGGATTGTCAAGATGTGATTGAGGATTTAGAGACATACTAATAAAGTTATCTTAGGATGGGATTGTATACATTATACTCTGCAAGTCTATATATACAGCACAGTTCTTTTGTCTCAAAATTATTCAATTGATACTCCCTTTGACCATTAATTACTTAGTTTGAAATTCCCCAAAACTTTCATCTTGAAAGTTATTTCGTTTCTCTATTTGAACTTTTATTATCAGCTTCCACATTATACTCTTTTTATACTGTATATTATTCCTAATAGATTACGAGAAGATACTTATGTTATAATGGTACCTGTTCAGGAATAGATAAGAAACTATTCAGAAAGTTCGTTAGTGAATATTGAGAGTTGTTTTTAGAATAAAGTTAAAGGCATTAGAAATATTATGATTGACCGTTCTACTCTTTAGAACGTAACAATATTATTTATTAGATACTACCCCATGATTATAATTTTCCCAAATCCTACATAAGTTGATTATATGGTCATATTATTTCACCAATACTATATGCCTCATAGCCACTGCTAGTTATTTTTGCAGTTTACTGTTATTCGGGATAATACTAGACATTTTTATCACCAGAGATACTACGGTTTCAGAAGTGAAATATAAATTTGTATTCCAAACAACAAGCGTAGTTGTAATTACATGAGATATTATCTAAAAATTGTACATGACTTGGGTATCCAAAATGTATTTTTCTTATAAACCATTTTCCAAAAAGAACCTTAACATGGAACCCGAATAATTTTTCTTTTGAACAATATGGTTTTTCACCCCTAGTATGTAAATGAGAAAATTAATAGCTTCCCTTGTTTTTCTATGTTTCGGAAAGAAAAAAATGAATAAACCATGTGAATCTTAATAACTCGCGTTAACGACTTTTGCATAAATTATCAAAATAACTTGAGCTCGTTGTTTACTTTAATCAATTAGAGTTTGGCATTTTCTGAAATCCTTAGTCCTAGATTACCTGTTCCGTTTCTTATTAAGTTATTTTTAAATTATCACTAGTCGTTAACAGTATTCCAATTTATAAATTATTACTTGAATCTTATGCTTTTACTATGAAGATTTCATGACCACGGTCGATAAGTCACGTTCTACAACTTATATTCCTATTACGTTACGATAAACTTTACATTAGCTAGCTCCGTATGCGGTATACCTCAATTACTTGCAACATACGTAAGGCCTTTTAACAGATATATTGAATTACTGACCTATTTAATTTTAGAATTATTTTATACAAATATTTACCAGGTGTCCCCAAATGATTATTCAAATATAGTACTTTAATGACATTTTAAAACCCGAAAGCACTGACGGATTAGGAATAAACATTAATTGAACCCTTTAACATCTGAAATTACTACCTATTTCGTTATCAGTTATGTACCGTAACTACCCAAATTAAGATAATCATCGATTAAGACCAAGTTACATCTACTTACGTTCACTTTATTACCAATGCTTCAGATATCTAGTTAGACTCGTCTAAGAGTACTCTCTATGTTTCATATTTGCATTATCTTTGGATAAATATAGGAGACCCTAATCTTGTGATGAATGATTAGAATACCAAGTAATTTCAGATTAACTAGGTTTAAAACACGTCTTCACCAGATAGGACTTAAGTTAGCCACAGAAACGCCAAATGGACTTTCGAAAGAATATAAATTCAAGTTAAACTATTAGCCATAAATACAAATGTTGTATCCAACATCTTATATCATAACCTTACTAGGAAACTTAACCATCTGATCTTATAGAATGGCTTTGCTACTAAAGAATGATATGGCCTTTAGCGAATCATGAACTGTTTCCAAATTGTCACCAATACCATTGCCTATCTAAACCTAAGAAAGAAAACCTTAGAATGGAAATCTTTGATGCTCCTTTTTGATGAAACACAAACCAGAATGTGAACCAAGAATTATTCTGCGATCGGGAACCGAACCTATAATTTAGAAATAGATTACATGTCCCTGATCAATATCACCAGAAAGTCATCATTCTAGATTCAAGATATACCCAAGAAACCTAAGAACATATCATGCAGAGAAGGAATATTAGTAGTGGCCTATATAAGAATGATATTAAGAATTTTTTGAGGAAATATCGTACTTGTCACCAAGACTAAATAAGGCACTAGTATTTGATGAATTTCTTTAACTCATTCTAAACTCGAAATGGAAATAGGATCGCATCACAACGAATTTTATTATTTAAAAGTTCATACATCTCAAGGATACGAGTCAGTATGAATGGTAAGTAAACCGACTCGTTAATTTTACATTTTTCTTCAAAAGAGAACCAGTCCATTACTTTCCTAGTAGAGAAATTTATAGTAACTTGACTAGCATGAACAAATCCCGTAGCTCATGGCCTTGTGACACCAACGTTCTTAAAAACTCTAATTACATTAAATTTTGAGATGAGAACATACTCTTTTAGATTATATCTACCATGTCAAACATATGAGTTTATACGAAACCTCATCAGGATTTTTTACCTTGATTATACGACCCAACTAGAGTAAGCCCAAGTATTAAGATACGTTAGCATATATATCAGTTCAGAGAAATATATCCTTATAAGCATATTCTCGATAATAGTATCTTATTACTAAACTATATAGATTTTAGTAACTTCGTCTACATTGTTGAAAGAACTATGTGTAAAGAAACTATTTCATTCTTCGTAGTACATCATGGATTATGAAAATCCTACCCATCTATGATATTCAGATTTTTCCAAATTTATAGGATGACCCTAATGTACCTTAAAGAATCACTTTTATCTTGCATGAATACGGAAGGTCGCCGGAGAATAATTCTACACTATTAGACATCATACATGTAGAAACCCTTAGTAAATCCTTATAAATTCGAGAACTAGTAAATTAATGGATCTACTTAATCTACTCAACCCTTCTCAGGCATTGCTTTATGGTAACTTCATAAGAATTAAATTATACAGATAGGTCAAACTGACGTTCAGAAAGTTAAGTTTACATTACGTGAAGATCCCACATGGATTCTTCTTTAGTATTTAAACTTTAAATAAACCGCGCTCAGAATTACAAAGCATTGTGGATTAAAAATAGCATTGGTATTTAGGTAAAACAAAATATTCGATCTAGTAATTGTAATCAACATTTTATCAATGCACTTTGCCTATATTTATAGTAATTAGTGAAGCTTGAAATCATTAGAAATTTTAAGTCATTATTAGCATAATTATAAATTAAAATCTTTCAACTTCAAGGACAATTGCCCTTTCCATATATTTACTTTTACCACATGACACCTAGAATTAGTAAACCTTGAACTAAAACTTCACAAAGTAGTCAAGAAAATCTTGATGATTCTAAAAATGAAGTTTAAAACCTTTCAGATTGATCAAGTGACTATTAAGAATACATATCATTAGCCTAGGATACAAAACTTCTTTCGATTAATTATGAGGATCCAAAAAATATGGTTTATGATTTAGTTAATATCAGCTTCGTGTGGATCAAATTTTGGAAAGCCAATCTTTAAACTCTCGAATGTAAATTGTTGAATCTCAACCTATATTTTCAAATTACATATTGTACAAACACTATGTAATACTGTTATTACGAGATCCATGATTCAACCTATAGTATCGTCTTACCTGTACCCATTCGTATAGTATGCAGGAACGCATTGTATGAGACGAACATCAGACCCTATACGAACCCATGCCTATATGAACCATACACCAAAACCTCTGTTTTGATACACGTTACCTGCAAAAGCTTGTAAAAATTCCTATTAATTATTTGAAACCTCTTTTTGTTTATATTCCTGATTATGTCATTTTCCCTTATATGAGTATGTTATATCACTAATCACGAGAAGATCGACTTTGTTCAATTATAAATTCACGAACTATCTTTCCAAATATGCTATATACCCTAAATGATGTACACACTATTAAACTTTGAAACTTTAAGATATCAGAATTTCGAGGACGCAATTTTTTTAGGTGGGTAGATTGTAATAACCTTGATTTTTATTTTTATTTAAATTTAATTATTTTTGTGTAAAAAATGACCTTTTACGGACAATAATAGTTTTCGTGACACTTGTGAACCGTATGATTTCCATGTAACATGAAAATAAGGTCGTCCCATTTAATTGTGTATTTAAATAATAATTTTTCATATAAACGGATAGTAGAACAAGATTACAACTAAGAAACTTTAAATTATTATTTAAATTAAAAGTGTGTATAAATTAGCGTAATTCAAAAGTACCGTCAATGCGAAAAAAATACAAAAACATGTCCTACGCGTTCCAGTACTAATTTATAGTTTGTTGTAATTTCAAGAATTACAAAAATTAATACCCCTTAAAAATTATACGCGAGTACCAAATATACTCCATAGTTATCATAAGTGATTATACCTGTCAAAATCCTATAAACGAAAGCCAACCCTTGCCTTGTTTTTATCAAACCAACCAATTACTCTATCTCTCTCTCTACAAATGTCCCACAAACCCACGAAATCAAAATCCCCTGTAACAACCCATAACTTTGGAGACCGAGAAATTTAAATTTTTGGGAAAATAAAATTTAATTAAATTGGAGAATTTTAAAATTTGGGCATTGAGGGCCAAAAATAGAGAACATTTCAAATTATTCTGGATGATGATTTTGAGTGAACCATCGATCCCGGAAGGGTCGAGATAGTCAAAATAAATGTCATTGGGTTTTATTTTGGCTCCGGAATGTTTTTAATTCAGTTTGACTCGAATTGGAGTAAATCAGTGATTTAAAGTGTGTATTAATATTTAAAATTGGGATTATTGTTTTAAGGGATTTAAAGGCTTATGGATGAAGCCTTCTCATTTGAGAATGAGAGAAATAGAAAATAAGAAGGAAAAAAGAAGAAAAGAAGAAGAAAAGAAGAGAGAGAGAGGAAGAAATGTTTGGAGATTCCGGCCCAAACGCGACATCGAGGACGATTCAACCTCTACAAATCTTAGGCAAGTGTTTAATCTTGCTAAATACGTCATTTGTGTATTTTATTTCATAATTTGTGGGTTAAAGAAATGGATTTTTGGGTATTAATATGAAAACCTAGATTTTGGGTTTAAATCTTGAAATTAATGTTTAAAAATGGGTTTAATGGAGTAGAAAAGGTTGGGATCAACTTTGGGTTGATTTATTGGCTTAGAATCATGTTGTGATAAAGATTTGGAGGTAATAATGGAAATTTTAGGGTTTTAATTTTGTGGGTTTTGTTGAGAAATTGAAATCGACCAGGATATCTGGTATGGCCGGTCGACCGCAGTGCGGGGACCGATCGACCGCGCCTCAAGGGAAGAGGCTACTGCATTTCTTCGTAGGTAAAATTTGGACCCGCGGTCGATCGAGGGTCTGGGACCGGTCGATTGGTCCCCTCTTTTTAGCCCAAGAATGGGAAATTCTTTTACCCCTTTTCTTTTGGAGTTTTATTCTTAGGGGCTTTCTTAATGGGCTTATTATGGAGGGTTACGATATTAGATCTAGGGAATAGGGACCTAGGTCGAATAGGGGCTTGCGGGCCTATGTTAAATTGATTTAGGAGGATGGGATGCCTCTTCTAGTAGTGAAAGGAATATGGGAATTAAGTGATTGGCGGATTTTTTTATCATGATAGAGGCGAATTATCATGAGATGATTATAAATGGTATAAGGATAGTTTATTTTGCCTATATGTGCATTAATAATGGATACCCTTATGTATAGTGTGTAATACCCCGTATTTTTATGCTATATTAATTTGGGAATTTATTAAATTTAATGTGAGTGAATTATTTAATAAAAATCCGGAAATTAATTATGTTATAATTATTAACGCGACGAGAGTTAGTAATTATGGGAAAATTATTGAATATTACAAATGAGCAAAGTAATATATTATATTGGTTATATTGAATGTCATGAGTGAGTTAAATGACAATTTTGAAAATTTAAGTCGGGACGTGCTCGTCTCGCGTCGGGACTAAATTTTGATAAATAAAAAGTGAATATTTTATAAGTTGCCCATATGGTCATTTTGAGTGCGCCAATGCATCCGGAAGGGTCGAGATAGTCAGAAAAGTGTACCCGGGGGTGTAGTTTGGGTCTCGGGGCGTCTTTAGCCCTAATTAGTACCCCGGGAGGGCGTTTTGGACATTTCACCTTTTTGGGTAATTAAACCCACGAAAATCAGAAACATATATCAGCCATTTAGGTTAGTCAGCTAGGGTTAGAAAACTCAAACACAAGTGACGGCCATAGGAGTGGGAAGAAGAAAGCTCCAAGGCAATCCAAGGCTCCAAAAGTCATCCGTTTGCACCACAACCACTACCAATGCGTAGATCGCGCAACGGGCTACGCAACCACACCAAAAACATCTGTAAATCAGAAGGTCAAAAATCCCAGGCAATTGTTTATCTTTCTATTTTCGTTGGTGCAATTTCCATATTAGTTTAGGAATGATTAGGGATGAAATATATGGAAGAAAACCCAAATTGTGATAGGAATTTGCATGTAGTAAAGACTTAAAACCTTATTCTGGAAGTCTCTTGTGATGTAGACAGATAACCCCCGAAATTTTGGTGTAAATAAGAAGAAAATTCTGGGATAAAACAGATTAGAAACATGAGTTAGAGATTTTTAGGGTTCTTGAGTTTTAAATGAATTATGGCATGATTAATCCATGTTTAGTGATGTAAATTGACATGTTTTACGTTGAAAATACCTGATATGTTGATATAAGGTTAGTAGTATCAATTCTGGGGCGATTGGGATTAGAAAATATGGAATTGGTGTAAGTTTGGAGATGAAACCCGTAACTGCAATTCTGCAGATTTCGCAGACCTGCTTGATCGATCGATCGAGCCCAGAGCTTCGATCGATCGAAGGTTCGATCAATCGAGCCCCAGACCTCGATCGATCGACCCCTCCTGGCAGACTCCTATTTCCCTTATTAAATGTGTTAAATTTAATTTATTATGAAATAATTCTTGGGCATCCCTAATAAATTGTTTTGGGAGATAGGGGATACTAGTAGGACATGTGAATAGATTTTGGGACCCTTGATGTCGAGCAAAAGGTTAAATTTTGGGATAATTACATAAGGGTCGGTGACTTTATGATTTAAAGAGAGAGACACGTAAGAGAGTTACTTTGGGACAAATGTGTATACCTACTGAATTTTATACTTGGGAGGATAGAATCCATGAGCGTTATGTAGTAAGTGGAAAAGTTCCTCAAATTAAAGTAAAATGTGAATGGTTATACGTGATAACTATATAATGTAAAATAAATGCGAAGGACGTAATTATGGGAATTGAGAAGTTACCCATTATTGATATTGTAATATTAGTATAGTTATATGATTGTGTATGCATATACTATCTATGTGTGGAAATCATGCCCATGCTACTTACTATCCCTGAGGTTTCCGCGCTGGGACAGTGTTATATCGATGGGACCTTTATCGGGGATATTGACTTGTACCCTAGAAGATAGATATCCTTGGTACAGGCTATTGGAATGATAGTTCAGACGGTCCTAAGAGATGCGGGTATGTGCTTTCCTCTTAGAGACTTCGAATCTATGCTTCGCCTCATGTTGTTTGTGTATAGGTATCCTAGGTACAGGCTATCGCAGTGATAGTTCAGACGGTCCTACGAGACTTGGAACCTGTACTTTATCTCAATATTGTTTGAGTATGTGTTAATACAGTTCGAGAGTGATTCCGAATCTGTATTCCCTTAGTACGAGTGATACGGGTATTGGATAGTAGAGTATACCCGCACCATTGTTTTATTTGGGGTGCTGTTGTGATATATATATTTTATGAGTAGTTAATATATATATGAAACTTTTAAATCTGTAACTGCCTACTGTGATGTGATATGTAGGACATGGTTGATGACTCAATTATAAATACTTGTTTTGAGAAAGTAAAATATGACACTGGAAAACTTTATTGATTAATAAAGTCAAAATGAGAACTTCGGTTACTAATTGAAATATTCTTTCAAATAATTGAATCGTGGAATTTTGAATCTTACGAGTAATCTGAGATAAGTTATAACGTTGGGAAGATTAGTGCGATAAATGATAAGACAAACCGTGGGGAGGGTTAGTGCGATAGGTGTGCACATTAGAAGAGAGGTGAGAATTTCTCAAGAGAGTGTCGCACTAATATGTTGTTGCATTGGATTGTATCAATTTAAATACTTGCTAAACGAATTTTAAATCAAACACACTATCAGGCTCTGACCCATTTCTTTTTCTCTCTCTCTCTCTCTTGTATATATATGTATGTATTACAGGTGCCCATCCACATGGGCATCTTGCTTAGGATCTCTTGGAAGGAACGCGTTGCAGCTTAGGTGCGAGTTGTAGGTCTCTTGATTAGACGACGTCGTTCATTCGGATCCACTCTTAGTACTTTCATCTAGTTGGGCATATGTAGCTCTTTCCATTATTCCGTTGTTATTGGACATTTGTATTTTAGTTATTTCCAGTATTGTTACTATGGGATTTATTCAGTTTGGATGTGTGACTTTAGATTTTCGTATGTTGACATTCGATTGACGAGTGTATTAAATTAATTGGACTATGTTGCAGAATTTAAATGTGGTGTGATTCTTACTTATTGAATGTGGTTAAATAAATAAATAAATAGTTTTTCTTTAAATAAAATTTGGAAAGTTGTGTATGAAAATGGTTTTGACACTTAGCTTAATTATTTAGGGTGTTAAATTGGAAAATTTTATTTTTATCGACAGTGATGCTGAGAATGAACCAACTGTTTACCTTGATTTAATTTAATAAAGGAGTGATCGCCCGGTATTTAATTAGGCGGGGTGTCACAGGTGGTATCAGAGCATCAGGTTCTAGTGTCCATAGGATCCGTACGGCTTATTTCGCTTTCATCTTAACGTTGTTGCTATAGAGCCCTATTTTTAGGATTGTTGTATTCTTGATTTTACGTTTAAGTCTTCAGCTATTTGAGATTTGATAATACCTGTAGACTAATAAACTTGTTCACGTTTCAGATGCCTCTGAGACGTGCTCCGAAAGATAGGCGTGCCCAGGCCGAGCAGCCAGTAGTTCCTGCACAAGGCACAATGAATGCAAATGAAGTAGCTGCCATTGTTGCTCAGGCGGTGAATGTCGCACTAGCGGTGGTTCAGCAGGCTCCACCTCAGGTTTAGGCAGTGGCGCCAGCACGAGCACATCTTCCATCTGCATGGGAGAGGGTTTGGGATTCTTTTCAGAAAGCGCATCCCCCTGAGTTATCTGGTAGCTCCGATATTGTCACAGTTAGCCAATGGAAGAAAGACATCCAGCGGCATCTCCGTATGTATGAGTGCACTGACGTGCAAAAGCAGTTATTGGCTTCCTTTAAGCTGGTGGGAGCCGCTTTGCAGTGGTGGGAGTCCACTACGACATTGGAGGAGAGGGGCACTGATTAAGCACAAATTCTTCATAATTATCCCCTTAATTTCGGTATTTTTATAATCCCGTGCAGTGTAAATAGCTTGAATTTGTCTCGTATTTATGCTACTAACCTTTTTTGGCAAGTATTTCTTGTTTTGTGTATTTCTCATGTGTTTTACAAGTATTTCACGCAAGTTAGTGCGAAAGAGAGCTCAAAACAGTGAAAGAAACCAAGAAATGGAGAGTTGAAGGGCATTTTCGTAATTTTTCAGCCTTAGTCCGAAGGTGGGGCCAACTAGAAAGTTTAATAGCTCTAAATTACAAGAATACTGGGAAAAACGGCACCTCTATCCGAGCTATAGTGAAGAAGTTACGATGTTTTGAAGTTGTGCGATAATGAAGAGTCTGGATGTGCGGATTTCTGTAATCAATTATGCATTTAATGCAGTGCAACTCTTGGAAAACTTGTGCCACAAGCGAAATTTGATGCCAAATTCATGCAACTTGGTGCTATAAAAGACCAAGCTCTACCTCATTTTCAAGGGGAGTTGAATTCTAGAAAGGGGGACTAGAAATTAGAGAGAGAAATTCATTTTTTAGAAATCCTTTTTAGTTTTTCATACTCTTAGAAAAGCCCTAGTTTGTATGTTTGAAGATTCAAGTTCATCTAGTGAAGATTTCAAGTATCAATTCTTCAATTCAATTCAAGTATCAAATTCCCTTCTCTTATTTAATCTCAATTTTTATTTAATCATCTTTTCTTGTTTTGTAATTTTTGTTTTTACCATATTTCTTAGATCTACAATTATATGCATTGTTATGAAATGGTTTTCCCAAAAAAAAAATCATGAGTAGCTAAATTCCCAAGGGTTGGGGTACATGAACTCAATCCAAGGCAAATTATTTATGTAGAAAATAGATGTTAAATTAAAATATTGATTGAATCGTGAAAGCACCACTTTATATTTATCTTTGATTTCGTATGGTGCGGGCTTGAACCTCATATACGTAATGCTTAGAATATATAAAGACTGGATTCATTCACCGCTTTATATCTATCTTTGATTTCATATGATGCGGGCTAGATCCCTCATATATGTAATGCTTAGAATTTATAAAGACCGGATCTAGTCAATAATTTTAATTTACAATTCTAGTATTCTATACGGTAATTTGCTAAGGATTGAGGGATTGTACCCTACCCTATTTTCTCCCATTTGTCAGATCTAATTTCTTTTGCACTTTTTAGTTTGTTTTTCTTAATTAATTTTTTAATAGAAATTTTCCCAATTTTTAATCATCTTTTCGTTTCTTTTACGAAATCATTTCAAGATTTAATAATTTTTCTTATTACTATTTGGCAATCTCGATCCATGTGGATACGATCCCGAATTACCGGGTTTATTACTTGAGCGACAGGCTTGCACTTGAGCCTAGATTGTACGCACTTTTGAGACAAATATTAAGTCGCGTCAAGTTTTTGGCGCCGTTGCCGGGGATCCGAAATTGTTAAATTTTTAAGAAAGTTATTTTTATCTACAAGTGATTTCAAAAAAAAAAAAATTCTCATGGTAGGGGAGGTATGTAGGGGAGGTATGTTTAGTTAATGCATTCGTGAGCATGAGTGAGCCCATGAACAAGAGTGAAAGAGGAAATTTAGAGTGTGTCGGGAGAGGCTTGTCGAAATACTTGGAGGAAAGCGAATGGCAGAACACTATCGATACATTTCTCCTTGATTACCACCCACCCACACCACCTTATCATTTGGCAAGTGAGCACGAAACGCAGGTTGAGGAAACCAAGCCAGAGAGAGCGCTAGAGGAGTTGAGCCTAGCAGAGTTTGAGCGCGAGTTCGGACAGGTGGATGAAAGCCTAAATGTTGAAGTCCAATCTTTCTGGGCCTCATTTCGTCATTTAGACGAAGCGAGTGGGGAAATAGAATTGATGAATTTCTCCTTCCCAAACCTCCACCAGATCCATTTGAAAATTTGGGGGGAGAAGATTTTGAGGACAAGGACTCTATGTTTGAATTGTTTTCCAATATGGAATCTTTCTGTTTGTGTGATCCGCTTCCCATACTACTTGAAAAATCTTTGGAACGTGATTCTATATTTCTTGGATCCCAATGGGACTTGTCCTCTTATGCACCAAAATCCTTCATTTTCCCCCTAAATTTTGTAATTAGTGATGGTTCATTTTTTAAACTTTTCACATGCCTTCCGTTTTTCAAACGGAATTCTTACTTTTCGGGAGGCATGCATCATAATGAGGGTACACCAATAATCCCTCAAAGTCAAATTGTATTTTGGGTGGACCCTCAAATTTTTCGACTTTTAGTGTATGATTTATTAGCTGTTCAAATGTTAGGTTGTAAATAGTTAGTTTTTTTTTTCTTTTTCTTTTTCTCTTTTATTATAGTCTAGTTTTGAGAGTTAGATTTTTTGTTATTCTTTTTGCTATGCTTGGTTCTAACATGTTTTGTAGATTCAATGGACTCGCACTCATCGGGGATCGCTCCATTTGGGTAATATCTTTCTTTTCCTCTCTTTATGTTGTGTTCTTGATTTGCATTGAGGACAATTCAACATTTAAGTTAGGGGGTGTGGGATATTATTTCCATTTATTGTTTAGATTCATTGATTCGATCACATGTTCTTTCCAAGTGTGTTTTTTAAAAAAAAAAAAAATTGAAAATTTTTGAAAAAAGCCAAAAATATTTTTCTTCAAAATAAATAAAAATTGGAATTTAAATTTTTCAAAAATATCACCTTTATTCTCTTTAAAGTCTCAAATTATACAATTCAAAATGCACTAAGCCAAAATTGACCAAAGATGGAAATTGAAAGAAACTTGACGACTTTACGAATAAGTGTGGAGATTAGTCCAACCCGGTGAGATTTCGAGCCTATCAATTTTTTATGAGTTTTTAAAATCAATCCGAGTTTATGATTAACTCAAAGTCCTTTTCAGCGTTTTAATAAGTCGTTGATGATCTCAATCCTTTGTTTTGATCGGTTATGGGAAATGTGTGAAATGTTGTCTCGAAATTCGTGCTAAATATATCTCTAAACTTAATTAATCTCGAGATGCATATAGTAATGTGATTAGCAATTTGGACAATGAAGTAGGCCCTCATTTGTTACCCAAAAATATTAGCCATAAAAAGTTGTGAAAAACAAAATTATCCCTTTGCAACCCAAGTTGAGCCAAATAAAATTTATCTTTTCGTTTGATAACCCGAAAAACCCAAATAGCCCGGAATTGTGAAAATTGAGAAAATTCATCAAGTAAGTCCAAATTGTGCAACAAAAAGGGGCAAGAGAAAAACAGGAAAAAAAATGCTCAAAAAAAAAAAAGAAAGAAAAAAAATAGAAAGAGAAAGAAAAAGAAAAAAATAAGCAAATGCCAGAAAAAAAGCACTAATGGACATCATAAGGAAATTTTCCAATTCCGAATAGCCCATGTATTCTCATTTTTACCCTTTACACTTTATGACCCAAGAAAGTCCTAACCGAGTCCGAATGGCGAAATTGGTTACCGCGTGGAGAGCTAAGACATGAAAAGATAATATGAGAGATTAAATGGTGTGAATTAGAGGTGATGTTCCCATTTCCAAATAACTGTATTCCGATGATGAGATCTTTTCACCATAAATTTCCTTCTTTTCAATTTTGTATGCATGAATTTGTGTCCAGTATATTTACTCTTTATATCATGCATATCGAGAGAAAATAGTCACAATCCGAGTGATTCGTTTGTGAGTGCCATCCGTAAGAATTTGAATCAAAATGAATTTTTGGAAAGTAACGTAATGCTCAATCGGTGGAAATTTGGGGTTTAATTGATGGCTTTGCACACACACACTACGGTTTGAAACAGTTGAATATGAGTTGATGGCGATTATTTTTTCGAAAAGTTTAAATTGTACAATTTTTAAGTATTTTGATATTTATTTGAGTCAATAAAGAATTTTGTGGGTAAATTCACTGCAAACCCTCACGAGACAAAACTCGTCCTACTAGGGTAACCTAGGGGTTTAAAGGCTTATTGCATACGCTAAATGCAATCTCTCGCCTGCGAAGGTGAAATTTTATTTTAATAAAGGAATTTTCAAGAATGGAATTTTTGGTTAGATTCATTTACATTGCTCGGGACGCGCAAAGTTCAAAGTTAGGGGGTGTGATTAGGCACATATTCTTCATATTTATCCCCTTAATTTCGGTATTTTTATAATCCCGTGCAGTGTAAATAGCTTGGATTTGTCTCGTATTTATGCTACTAACCTTTTTTGGCAAGTATTTCTTGTTTTGTGTATTTCTCATGTGTTTTACAGGTATTTCACGCAAGTTAGTGCGAAGGAGAGCTCAAAACAGTGAAAGAAACCAAGAAATGGAGAGTTGAAGGGCATTTTCGTAATTTTTCAGCCTTAGTCCGAAGGTGGGGCCAACTAGAAAGTTTAAGAGCTCTAAATTACAAGAATACTGTAAAAAACGGCACCTCTGAAGACCTTATACTTTTGACTCATTTGAGTCTAGACTGTATAAGAGCTCATCTAGTTTGGAAATTGTGACAAAATAGTGTCTATCCTAGAAACCAAAGAGTTTCAGAGATTGGGTTGCTTCTTCTTCTATCCATCTTGTGATGATCCTGAGACTATAGCCATCACTCACACACTTAGAATTTCATTCTTGCATTTCATATTGCACCACTATGAGTATTAATGTTGTGAGTGTGTTTAAATCCCTCAATTTGATTTTTAATAATTTTTTGGGAATTCAAAACATATTTTAAACAAGGTTTTATTTAATTAAAACTTGATTTAAAAGGTCTTGGGGTTAATGTATAAATATGGATTGTTGTGTTTATTGGCCTAAAGTTACTCTGGGTAGAAACCGAAAGCGCTAGAGACTCTAGGGTTGGCTTTGTAATTATTTTGGGACGCGCGTTTACATTCATCCTCAGGCCTACACCTGGTGTCCTCTGATTGGCCTGAACTGTGTTTCTTTACTGAGACAAACTATCGCGTGCTTTCAGGCCTTAGATCAACCCTTATCGATGGCCTGCATGTCTTTTGAGTGAATCCCAGTGTAAACCCTTAAGCCAATCACAACCTGTTTAATCCACCGCCTGCTGTGAACCCTTAGATTGTAGTCAAAGGAGCTTGACTCAATCACAACCCTTGATTTTGAACGAACCTCTGGAATCTTCTTCTCTTCCTATTTAAAGGCCTCTCATCTCAGCCTTCGAAAGCTTTTGCCATTTTGAAAAGTCTCAGAGAATAGAGAGAGGAGAGAGAAGAGAGAAGAGAGAAGTTAGAGAGAGAAACCAAACCCTAGTTAGAAACCCTAACTTCGTCCAAATACCTCTAAACCTAAACCACTTACCTCTCCATAAACACCATAAGCAGATAAACACCATCCTTAGTGTTTATTGAGTTATGAGAGTTTGAGTTGAGTGATTTCTGGGTTGCTGAAATCCTTGTGTTCATAAATCTTATTTCCAACTTAGACATAGACTCAGATCTTGTTTCTCTTTCAATAGAAATCATAGATCTGAAGTTTTTCATGTCACAGCACACTTAGTTGCATTTATTTCTCATCTTGAGAATTTCGTTGTTGATTGTTTTCTGATAAAACATTTTCTTACTTCAGAATCAACAATAGATGTTTTTATATTTCTGTTTTTACAAAACCTAACCTGACCTAGTGGGATTCGCACTTGGAGGGTTCTCAATCCATATAATATTTTCAAAAGTGATTGAGAAAGGTCTTGACCGATTTCTTAAGCAAGATCTCCGTGGAATCTGGGTTATTTTGAAAGGTCAAAAAGGTTCTTGGTTTTGTAAGAAAGAAAAATAACAAATACACTGCATATAGACTTTATATGTGATTTGTTAGGATCGTCTGTATCTAATAAGTGTGTGTGTGTGCATGCATGTGTTTTAGAACACCATTCACAAACATCTTCACACTACAAACACTCAAAGTGTTGGCTATAAGATTTGGTGAACAATAAGTCGACGTAAAGTGCTGAAACAAAGAAGAGTTGACAAACTGAGACAACTACATCAACAAACAAGATCTGCAGAAAAGTTAAGGACGCCAGAGGGTACAATCCAGAACTTGTATAGATTTGTTTTTGTGTGCATGTTAGTTAAATAGGTTGTAAATCATATATTTGTTTTAGTGATTGTTTTTGTTTTACTCCGTAGAGGGAGTCGTGGATGTTTCCTCAAGGTTGAGGTTTTACCACGTTAAAAATCCTGAGTATCAATATTTCTACATCTTCTCATCTCTTTCTAATAGTGTGCTGAGTTTAAAACATTTTAAACTGTTTACTAAAACTTGTTATCAAATCTTGTCCTAATCTCGTACATACTTTTGTTAACACATCTTGTGTTCAAAATCGTTTTGATTTAAGTAAAGAGTTTCTTCAACAAACTTTCGGAGTTGCTTAAATAGTTTATTTTCATAAACGGCTTTGGCAACGCTATTTCAATTGGTATCAGAGCATTTGGTGAACTTTTTTCAAAAAGATCCTGAGTTTCTGAAACTGTTTTCTTAAAATCAATTATGGACGAGAAAAACGAAAGATATGGTAACTTGACCAGACCTCCAGTCTTTGATGGAACCAATTTTTCTTACTGGAAAGTAAGAATGATTGCTTTCATTCAAGGCACTCTGGGAGATGATGTCTGGGATATTATTAAAAATGGATACTCTTATCCAACTAAACCAGCCACTGATGGAAGCAATGAAAGGATTAAGAAAATATTGAGTGAGTTTACTCAAGAAGAGAAACAGGTTTCTCGAAATAATAACAAAGGCAAGAACGCTATATTTATGTCTATTAACGAACATGAGTTCAAGAGAATCTCATCCTGTACCACTTCCAAGGAAGCATGGGATACCTTGATTACTGCCCACGAAGGAGACTCTAGGGTAAAGCTGCTAAGACTCAGATGTTAATCCAACAGTATAATACCTTAATCATGTCTGAATCTGAGTCTTTCGATGATTTTTATATGAACCTTACTGATATTGTCACTAAACTTCATGCCAATGGTATAACTTATGATAGACAAGAAATTGTGTCTAAAATTATGAGATCATTACCACAGAAATTTGACAATAAAAGATATGCTATTGAGGAGATGTGTGATATTAATCTCACTCCTGAATTACTCAGTAGCAAATTAAGAACTGTGGAAATGGAATTAGAGTTTAAGAAACAATTGACCCACACTAATAGGAAACATACCAATTCCAATCTTAGCTTTACCTCTAAGATGATTAAGCCTGAGTTAAACACCCCTAGTAATGATTCTGATGAGGACTGTGACTTAGAAAGTCTAGATAATCAGATTTCCCTAATGACAAAACAATTTAAGAAAATTGTTAAATTTAGAAACAATGTTGCAAATAGACAGGGCAAGTCTAATTATTCTACTCCTTCAAATCACAAGCCCCATGAGAAACCTCATGACAAACAGAACAAGGACAACACAAGACCTCACAGAGACCTCAAGAAGACTGAATGCTATAGATGTGGTAAACTAGGACACATTGCTCAAGACTGTAGAGTTAATTTAAATGCCCAAAACAAACACTCTAGAGCCAATATCTGCAAAACCTGGGATGACTCAAGTGATTCTGAAAATGAGGAACCTGAGACATCTGATGGTTTTGATCCTTGTTTAGCCTTCTTTGCCAAAATCATATACAATGATGATATGCCTATGCTTGATAGTGAGGATGAGTTTAGTAATTCTAGTTATGTTGCTTTGAATCATACTTTAACTGGTTTAGATGCTTTACTTACTGAGAACATTAATACCTCTTCCTCGGGGTGTGTGAGTCAAAGGGAAATCGATACTGCTGGTGTCAATGGGTGCGTGAGTTTAAGAAATGAAACCTTAGGGGTCACTTCACACACTTCACTTAGTGACTCTGACAATGATGATCTCCCAGACATCCACACTCTATATACTAAAACTCTTAAGGAAAGTACTAGACTAGAAAAGATTGTGAAAGATCTTACCAAAAAACTAGAGGATCTAAGCCTAATGGTAAAACTGAATGCTGAAGAGTATACTACTCAATGCATGTCTCATGAAAGTGAAGTTAAAGTGTTTGATGAAAAACTGAAAACTTTAACTGAAGCTAATGAAATTCTGGAGAAAAAATACAAAGGGACATTATTAGAATTGGAACAAACAAAAGAAAAGACAGCAACTGTTTTCAAAAAATTTACCAAATTTGAAAACAATTCTAAATGTTTTGAGGAATTCGTTGCTGAATCTAAAACCAATTCTGATGATAGAACTGGAATAGGGTTTTGCCCCAATTTGAAGACACAAACTAAACATGTTGAACCTATCAAGTTTGTGTCAGGAGGCAAAAGACCTATTGAAACATGTCCAGACTTTCATTCTCTAAAAACTAAGTTTGACCATCAAAACACTAACACTGGAGATGCAAGTTGCTCTAAGCATGAAAGTTTACCAAAGGGAAAATATGTCTGCCCCCCTATTAGGAAAAGTGAACCTGCTTTCAAATCTGTGCTACCTAGGAATAAAATTCAGCCTCAAAATTTCTCAAAACCTTTGTTTAGAGACTTTTCTAAGGAAAACCCTATTCTGAGCAATCTTTATTGCTCCTATTGTGATATATATGGTCACTCTTTCGATAATTGCTATGCTAGGAGACTGATTAAGCCTATCTACAACACTCCTATGTATCATAACTTTAACTATTCTAGGAGGAGTCGTAACAATTATGTCCTTCCCAGGCCACCAGACAAAAACTCTAACTATAGGAATAGAAAGACTAAACCTAAAAGGACATTTACTAGAAGGATTCCCAGAAACTTTTCTAAATCAAATGCTCAGGTATTTAATTTTACCCAAAATCATGCGCAAAATGTTTTTCAACAAAAATCTACTGCTCGCAAATTTTATCAAATAAGATCAAATCAGCGCAAACAGAAAACCAGAGCAATTTGGGTTAGAAAAGATGATCTAGTACCCCAGATGAAGTGTAATATTGTTATTTCTGCCTTAAAAGATGAACTTACATCTTCTGGTTGGTACTTGGATTCTGGATGTTCCAAGCATATGACAGGTGATGATACAAAACTTTTAAATAAAACCCATTTTGATGGTGGAAAAGTTGTTTTTGGTGATGGTATATCATCCCAGATCATAGGCAAAGGAACCCTTAAAGAAAAAGGACTTCCTCTTCTTGAAAATGTTCTCTTAGTTAAAGGTCTTAAGGCTAATTTACTTAGCATTTCGCAATTCTGTGACTCAAACTACACTGTTACCTTTTCAAAGAACAATTGCAAGATTTTAAATGAAAAGGGAGAATGCTTAATTACAGGATTCAGGACCCCTGACAATTGTTATATTGTCATGTCTAGTTCTGAAATCTGTAATGTTTCCAGAATGGATGACAACGAGATATGGCATAACAGAATGGGTCACATTAATTACGAAAATTTGAGTAAATTGTCTTCTCAACAGATAGTTAGAGGAATACCAAAAATTAAACCTATTCATAACATTGTCTGTGGTCCCTGTCAAGAAGGAAAAATTGTTAAAGCACCTCATAAAAGGGTTAAAGATATCCTTACATCTAATCCCTTAGAACTCATCCATATGGACCTAATGGGTCCTTCTCAAACTGTTAGTCTTTGTGGACACAGTTATATTCTAGTTATGGTTGATGACTTCACCAGATTCACTTGGGTAGCTTTCTTAAAACAAAAATCCGATACTTTTCAAACTTTTTTAAAGATTCTCTTACGGATTGAGAATGAAAAAGACACTCAAGTGAATAGAATCAGAAGTGATAGAGGTGGTGAATTCAAAGACACTGGTATTGTAGAATATTGTGACTATAATGGTTACAAACATGAGTTCAGTGCTCCTAAGACCCCTCAACAAAATGGAATAGCTGAGAGAAAGAATCGAACTCTTCAAGAGATGGCACGTGTCATGCTCCATGCTAAGAACTTACCTAAGTATTTTTGGGTAGAATCTATTCGTACAGCTTGCCATCTTATTAATAGGGTCTATCTTAGAAAGAATTCGAAACAAACCTCTTATGAACTTTGGTACAATAAAAAGCCTAATCTTAAGTACCTTAGAACCTTTGGTAGTACCTGCTATGTTTGCAAAGATAGGGAACACTTATCTAAATTTGAGAGTAGAGGAGATAAAGCCATATTCTTAGGTTATTCACCTAACAGTAGAGCTTATCGAGTGTATAATCTTCGCACTAAGACCTTAATGGAATCCATAAATGTAATTGTTAGTGACACTACTGTAGAAAGCAAGACTAGTGAATTAACTATAGAAGAAGAATCGTCAAATATTTTAGAAAATGACTCTTCTGAAATAGATAATTCATTACCTATTGAGTCACCTGAAGTACCTAACTGGGTTTCTAAAGATCATCCCATAAACAACATAGTTGGTAACCCTGGTGAACCAGTACGTACAAGATCCCAACTTAGAAATTATGCTCTCTATGCTTGCTTTGTTTCTCTCTTGGAACCAAAGAATGTAAATGAGGCATTGAATGACTCTCACTGGATTTCTGCTATGCAGGATGAACTTTTACAATTTGTCATTCATGATGTTTGGTTTCTTGTTCCACGTCCTGATCACAAAAAGGTTATTGGTACTCGTTGGATTTTCAAAAATAAAATTGATGAAAATGGGATGATAATTAGAAATAAAGCTAGACTAGTTGCTCAAGGTTACTCCCAAATAGAAGGACTTGATTTTAATGAGACGTTTGCTCCTGTTACTCGTTTAGAATCAGTTCGTCTGCTTCTTGCTATAGCTTGTCACATGCATTTTACATTATATCAAATGGATGTTAAATCTGCATTCCTTAATGGAATACTTGCCGAGGAAACCTATGTAGAACAACCTAAAGGGTTCATTGACCCTAATTATCCTAATCATGTATTTCGGTTGAAAAAGGCTTTATATGGTCTTAAGCAAGCTCCTAGAGCTTGGTATGAGCGGCTGTCCAGTTTTCTGCTGGACAAAGGTTTCAAAAGAGGTGGAAATGACCAAACCTTATTTGTCAAACATTTTGGCAAACACATTACTATCGCTCAAGTCTATGTAGACGATATCATATTTGGATCCACTTCTACCTCAGAAGTAAAATCTTTTGCTGAAATTATGAGTAAGGAATTTCAGATGTCCCTTATGGGGGAGTTACAGTTCTTCCTAGGTCTCCAAGTCAAACAACAACCAGACGGCTTGTTTCTTTCGCAGACTAAGTACGCATTAGAGATAGTTAAAAAATTTGGCCTCGAGAGTGCTAAAAGTGCTAAAACGCCTATGAGTACTACAGAGAAATTATCTAAAGATGAAAATGGAAAATCTGTAGACTCTACCTTATATCATAGTATGATTGGCACATTACTCTATCTGACTGCCTCGCGTCCTGATATCATGTATGCTGTTTGTGTTTGTGCGCGTTATCAAAACAACCCCAAGGAGAGCCATTTAAACGCTGTTAAACGCATAATTAAATATGTTAAAGGCACTCTAAATTTAGGAATTTGGTACACGAATGACACACCTAGCACTATTATTGGGTACACTGATGCTGATTGGGCTGGGTGTACTGATGATAGTAAAAGCACTTCAGGCGCATGTTGTTATATTGGTAATAACTTGGTAGGATGGAGTAGTAAAAAACAGAACTGCACATCTCTCTCGACTGCTGAATCTGAATACATAGCCGCCGGTAGCTGTTGTGCCCAATTGTTATGGCTTAAACAAATGCTAAGTGATTATGGTATTCTAGAACCCACACTTCATCTCTATTGTGATAATCAAAGTGCGATTAACATTTCTAAGAACCCAGTTCAACACTCGCGAACTAAGCACATTAAAATAAGACATCATTTTATTCGTGAATTAGTTGAAACCAAGGAATTAGAAATCAATTATCTTTCTACCGATCTACAACTTGCAGATTTATTTACCAAACCTCTTGATTATAATAGATTCATTTCTTTACGTAAATCTATTGGTATGATTTGTGTTGAGTAAATACCTGTCATATTTGCCAAGTTCTTTCCCTTTGTCCATTTGAGACAAAATGGGGGAGAAATTTGAGTCTACTGCATATACTAAAAAGCTTGATCTTAGTAATTTTTTGCAGGTATTCTTCTTGTACAGTCATTCTTCATTGTAATAATAGGATGTTAAACTGTATATAGTTGAGTTATGTAATTTTTGCTTTCTAGGATTTGGGTAGATAGAACCTTTATAGGAATAAGTTTTTCTTATTTGTTGTCGCCCTACGAGTTGAGATGACTCAAAGGAGATTTTGTCTCATATTTCCAAAGGGGGAGATTGAAGCCCTTATACTTTTGACTCATTTGAGTCTAGACTGTATAAGAGCTCCTCTAGTTTGGAAATTGTGACAAAATAGTGTCTATCCTAGAAACCAAAGAGCTTCAGAGATTGGGTTGCTTCTTCTTCTATCCATCTTGTGATGATCCTGAGACTATAGCCATCACTCACACACTTAGAATTTCATTCTTGCATTTCATATTGCACCACTATGAGTATTAATGTTGTGAGTGTGTTTAAATCCCTCAATTTGATTTTTAATAATTTTTTGGGAATTTAAAACATATTTTAAACAAGGTTTTATTTAATTAAAACTTGATTTAAAAGGTCTTGGGGTTAATGTATAAATATGGATTGTTGTGTTAATTGGCCTAAAGTTACTCTGGGTAGAAACCGAAAGCGCTAGAGACTCTAGGGTTGGCTTTGTAATTATTTTGGGACGCGCGTTTACATTCATCCTCAGGCCTACACCTGGTGTCCTCTGATTGGCCTGAACTGTGTTTCTTTACTGAGACAAACTATCGCGTGCTTTCAGGCCTTAGATCAACCCTTATCGATGGCCTGCATGTCTTTTGAGTGAATCCCAGTGTAAACCCTTAAGCCAATCACAGCCTATTTAATCCACCGCCTGCTGTAAACCCTTAGATTGTAGTCAAAGGAGCTTGACTCAATCACAGCCCTTGATTTTGAACGAAGCTCTGGAATCTTCTTCTCTTCCTATTTAAAGGCCTCTCATCTCAGCCTTCGAAAGCTTTTGCCATTTTGAAAAGTCTCAGAGAATAGAGAGAGGAGAGAGAAGAGAGAAGAGAGAAGAGAGAAGTTAGAGAGAGAAACCAAACCCTAGTTAGAAACCCTAACTTCGTCCAAATACCTCTAAACCTAAACCACTTACCTCTCCATAAACACCATAAGCAGATAAACACCATCCTTAGTGTTTATTGAGTTATGAGAGTTCGAGTTGAGTGATTTCTGGGTTGCTGAAATCCTTGTGTTCATAAATCTTATTTCCAACTTAGACATAGACTCAGATCTTGTTTCTCTTTCAATAGAAATCATAGATCTGAAGTTTTTCATGTCACAGCACACTTAGTTGCATTTATTTCTCATCTTGAGAATTTCGTTGTTGATTGTTTTCTGATAAAACATTTTCTTACTTCAGAATCAACAATAGATGTTTTTCTATTTCTGTTTTTACAAAACCTAACCTGACCTAGTGGGATTCGCACTTGGAGGGTTCTCAATCCATATAATATTTTCAAAAGTGATTGAGAAAGGTCTTGACCGATTTCTTAAGCAAGATCTCCGTGGAATCTGGGTTATTTTGAAAGGTCAAAAAGGTTCTTGGTTTTGTAAGAAAGAAAAATAACAAATACACTGCATATAGACTTTATATGTGATTTGTTAGGATCGTCTGTATCTAATAAGTGTGTGTGTGTGCATGCATGTGTTTTAGAACACCATTCACAAACATCTTCACACTACAAACACTCAAAGTGTTGGCTATAAGATTTGGTGAACAATAAGTCGACGTAAAGTGCTGAAACAAAGAAGAGTTGACAAACTGAGACAACTACATCAACAAACAAGATCTGCAGAAAAGTTAAGGACGCCAGAAGGTACAATCCTGAACTTGTATAGATTTGTTTTTGTGTGCATGTTAGTTAAATAGGTTGTAACTCATATATTTGTTTTAGTGATTGTTTTTGTTTTACTCCGTAGAGGGAGTCGTGGATGTTTCCTCAAGGTTGAGGTTTTACCACGTTAAAAATCCTGAGTATCAATATTTCTACATCTTCTCATCTCTTTCTAATAGTGTGTTGAGTTTAAAACATTTTAAACTGTTTACTAAAACTTGTTATCAAATCTTGTCCTAATCTCGTACATACTTTTGTTAACACATCTTGTGTTCAAAATCGTTTTGATTTAAGTAAAGAGTTTCTTCAACAAACTTTCGGAGTTGCTTAAATAGTTTATTTTCATAAACGGCTTTGGCAACGCTATTTCAACCTCAAGCCGAGCTACAGTGAAGAAGTTACGATGTTTTGAAGTTGTGCGATAATGAAGAGTCTGGATGTGCGGATTTCTGTAATTAATTATGCATTTAATGCAGTGCAACTCTTGGAAAACTTGTGCCACAAGCGAAATTTGATGCCAAATTCATGCAACTTGGTGCTATAAAAGACCAAGCTCTACCTCATTTTCAAGGGGAGTTGAATTCTAGAAAGGAGGACTAGAAATTAGAGAGAGAAATTCATTTTTTAGAAATCCTTTTTAGTTTTTCATACTCTTAGAAAAGCCCTAGTTTGTATGTTTGAAGATTCAAGTTCATCTAGTGAAGATTTCAAGTATCAATTCTTCAATTCAATTCAAGTATCAAATTCCCTTCTCTTATTTAATCTCAATTTTTATTTAATCATCTTTTCTTGTTTTGTAATTTTTGTTTTTACCATATTTCTTAGATCTACAATTATATGCATTGTTATGAAATGGTTTTCTCAAAAAAAAAATCATGAGTAGCTAAATTCCCAAGGGTTGGGGTACATGAACTCAATCCAAGGCAAATTATTTATGTAGAAAATAGAGGTTAAATTAAAATATTGATTGAATCGTGAAAGCACCACTTTATATTTATCTTTGATTTCGTATGGTACGGGCTTGAACCTCATATACGTAATGCTTAGAATATATAAAGACTGGATTCATTCACCGCTTTATATCTATCTTTGATTTCATATGATGCGGGCTTGATCCCTCAAATATGTAATGCTTAGAATTTATAAAGACCGGATCTAGTCAATAATTTTAATTTACAATTTTAGTATTCTATACGGTAATTTGTTAAGGATTGAGGGATTGTACCCTACCCTATTTTCTCCCATTTGTCAGATCTAATTTCTTTTGCACTTTTTAGTTTGTTTTTCTAATTAATTTTTTAATAGAAATTTTCCCAATTTTTAATCATCTTTTCGTTTCTTTTACGAAATCATTTGAAGATTTAATAATTTTTCTTATTACTATTTGGCAATCTCGATCCCTGTGGATACGATCCCGACTTACCGGGTTTATTACTTGAGCGACAGGCTTGCACTTGAGCCTAGATTGTACGCACTTTTGAGACAAATATTAAGTCGCGTCAGGCACGATCCCTATTCAGTCATTTTGGGAGCGGTTTGACCGCAAGTATTTTCCACCCGCCGTGCAGACTGAGATGAGGCGGAGGTTACTGAATATGAAACAGGAGAGTCTTACCGTAGAAGAGTATGAGTAGGAGTTCACGAGACTTCTCACCATTATGCCAGATGAGGAACCTACTGAGAGCAAGAAGATTATGCTGTTTGTCGACGGGTTAGCTTGGAGGATCCGTCAGCACCTTATCGGAAATTTATCCCTGAGTACTTTCACTGATGTACTCAATGCCGCGTTGCTACATTGCCAGGATCACCGCTTCCATCTACAGGGAAGCAAGAGAGAAGGAGAGTCCAGCCAGTAGGGCAGGACCGGGGGCAATAGTTCCAGTGAGGCACCATCTCATGGATAGACTCGTCAGCACGAGCAGAGTTCCCATCAGGGGGACCCTGCTAAGCGATTCCGTTCAGGTGATTCTAGGCAGGGATTCGGGGGTTTTAGGCAGGGCCATCAGGGCCAGCCTAATCAGCAGGGCTAGCAGGGCCAACACCGACAGCAGGGACAACGGCAGGGCCAGCAGCGTGCTAATCAGGGCCAACAAGGCCAGTGGCGTAATGGTAACGGCCAGCAGGGCCGCGGTCAACAGGTCCAGAGAGGAGGCAACTTCAAGGGCCGATGTTTTGGGTGTGTTAGGCACAGCCATAGGCGCCAGGATTATCCGGAGGGAGATAGGGCCCCACAGCAGCAGGATGCCCGTAATGAGCCACAGAGACCACTTTTTCCGGCTGCACTCCCAGCTCCAGCCCAGATGCCAGCCCTACCAGCCATTCCAGCAGCTTCGGTGCAGCAGGGGCAATTACAGTATGGGCATGTCTATAACGTCCACCAAGAAGCAGCTCCACAGGCAACACCCGTGATTGAGGGTATGTTTCCTATCCATGGTACTATGGGTCGAGTTTTGTTTGATACGTGGGCAACACATTGTTTTATAGCTACGCATTTTGCAAAGGCCTTAGGGTTGTGAGCCACAGCAGAGAGCACAGTGACGTGTGTAGACTCACCATTGTGGAGTGGGTCCCTTATTTTCTTTATATGCTGGGGAGTGGGGGTAGAGATTGGTAGCTTGGTATTACCTGCAGACATGTTAGTTTTAGACATGCACGAGCATGATGTGATTATTGGTATGGATTGGCTCACAGCTTATAGAACCATGATTGATTGCTTCGGTGGGAGCATTGTTCTTGCCATTCCGGGGCAAGAGATGTTTGTAGTGGCGATGCCTCGCCCAGAGGGAGGTTCGACCGCTCATTTGTATTACATAGAGGAGGATACCTCTAAGGAGGTTGTGATTCCCTTAGATTCGATCCCAGTTGTCAGGGAGTATTCTGATGTGTTTCAAGAGATATTAGGCCTACCCCCCAGTCGAGAGATAGACTTTGTTATAGATTTATTGCCAGATACGAGACCTATAGCACGCGCACCATACCGTATGGCTCCGACAGAGATGCGAGAGCTACGAGATCAGATAGAGCAGCTGTTAGGTCAGGGCTACATTCGTAGGAGTACCTCACCTTGGGGCGCTCCAGTTTTGTTCGTGAAGAAGAGATATGGGTCACTAAGATTGTGTGTGGACTACCGGGAGTTGAACAAGGTCACGATACGGAATCAGTATCCGTTGCCTCAAATCGATGATCTATTTGACTAGCTGAGGGGAGCAACTTTCTTTTCGAAGATGGATCTGAGATCGGGGTACCATCAGCTATGTATTAGAGAGCAGGATGTTTCAAAGACTGCCTTCTTGATAAGATATGGGTCTTACGAGTTCAGAGTGATGTCATTTGGTCTGACAAATGCTCCAGCCGTATTCATGGACTTAATGAACCGACTATTCAGAGAGTTCTTGGATCAGTTTGTCATCGTCTTTATAGACGACATTTTGATATATTCACACTCTGAGGAGGAGTATGCCGAGCATTTGAGGCAGGTTCTTCAGACCTTGCGAGAGCATCAGTTGTATGCTAAATACGAGAAGTGTGGATTCTGGTTGCGAGAGGTACAGTTCTTGGGGCATGTTGTTTCTAAACAGGGGATAGCAGTTGACCCGAGTAAAGTGTCGGCGGTGAGGGAATGGGGACAACCCATGACACCGACTGAAGTGCGTAGTTTCTTGGGGTTAGCTGGTTACTACAGGAGATTCATTCGGGGATTCTCCAAAATAGCGGGTCCATTGACGAATCTGACTCGCAAGGGAGTACCATATGTTTGGGATGACGCTTGTCAATTGGCTTTCGACGAGCTGAAAGACAGGCTTACTTCAGCACCAGTCCTTGCGTTACCGAAGCCGGGTGTGGAGTACCTGGTTTACACCGATGCGTCCTTACGGGGACTTGGGGGAGTACTTCAGCAGGAAGAGAAGGCTATAGCTTTTGCCTCCCGCAAGCTTAAGCAGCATGAGAAGAATTACCCCACCCACGACCTGGAGTTAGCAACGGTCGTCTTTGCATTGAGGATATGGAGGCACTATTTGTTGGGAAAGAAATTTCGTTTGTTCACAGACCACAAGTCGTTGTAGTACCTGTTCACTCAGCGAGAGCTGAATATGTGTTAGCGCAGATGGCTAGAGTTTGTGAAGGACTACCAGTTCGATATACAGTATCATCCGAGAAAGGCCAACGTAGTTACTGATGCGTTGAGTCGTAGACCGATAGATGAGGTAGCAAACGTCTGGAAAGCAAAGTGGAAGGAGTTGGGTCACCAGGACGCAGTAGCACGTTCTTTCATATCCGTGATGTTAGTCACACCCGAGATTGTTACGAGGGTGATACAGGCACAGACCACAGACCCATTTTGCCAAGAGCAGATTGTGCGACTTCTAGCCGAGGGCGTTGAGTCCTATTCTATTAGTTCCGATGGAGGTTTGCGGTTTAATAGGAGGTTGGTAGTTCCTGAAGGGGATGAATTACGTCATGTAGTGATGACCCAATCTCACAGGTCCCGGTTTGCGGTGCATCCTGGAGGGGATAAGATGTACCAGGATATGAGGAGGCAATACTGGTGGAGTGGGATGAAGAAGGACATTGCTGAGTTCGTGTCCAAGTGTCCTACCTGCCAGCTGGTGAAGGTGGACCATCAGAAATCGTAAGGGTTGCTTCAGCCATTGGAAGTACCCGTGTGGAAGTGGGAGAGCATTTCCATGGATTTTATTACAGGGTTGCCTACATCGCAGTGTGGCCATGACTCTATCTGGGTGATTGTAGACCGTTTGACCAAGGTGGCTCATTTTCTACCGGTGCGGATAGATTATACTGCGGGTCAGTATGCTCAGCTGTTTATTGCCGAGATCGTCAGATTACACGAGGTGCCCCTGAATATTGTGTCAGATAGAGACAAGATCTTCGTGTCACGCTTTTGGGAAAGCTTTCAAGAGGCTATGGGTACTTAGTTGAGGTTGAGTTCAGCTTATCACCCACAGACAGATGGACAGACATAGCGTACTAATCAGATGTTAGAGGATATGCTACGCATGTGTGTTCTTGATTTTGGAGGAGGTTGGGAGCCACATCTTCCACCGGTAGAGTTTACTTATAATAACTCTTATCAGTTTATGATTGGTATGGCTCCATTTGAGGCTTTGTATGGCAGGCCTTGTCGTTCCCCAGCTTGTTGGCTCGAAGTGGGGGATAACAAGTTTCTAGGACCAGAGGTGATTCAGGAGACCTCCACGAGGATTGAGATGATCAGGAGTCGCATTCGAGTAGCCCAGGACAGGCAGAAGAGATACGCCGATGCGAAACGGTTCTTCCGAGAGTTTAATGTGGGGGACCAAGTGTTATTGCGTGTATCTCCTATGAAGGGAGTGATGAGGTTCGGGAAGAAAGGGAAGTTGGCTCCGAGGTACGTGGGACCATTTCCCATCATCGAGAGGATTGGGCCGGTTGCATACAGGTTGGGACTACCAGAGCATTTACATCGCATTCACGATGTATTCCACATCTCGTCGTTGAGACGGTATCTTCGGGATGATATGGCCCATACTCGAATCGCGATAGATGAGATCGACTTACAGCCTGACAGCTCTTACGAGGAGAGACCGGTGGCTATCCTAGACTATAATGAGAGGAGATTGAGGTCGAAGATAGTTCCACTTGTGCGGGTCCAGTGGGAGCATCACAATGTGGAGGAATCCACTTGGGAGCGCGAGGCAGATATGCGCGAGAGATATCCAGAGTAGTTTTTACCAGGTATGCCTTATTTTCTGAATTTCGGGACGAAATTCCGTTATTAGGGGGGGAGTATGTAATACCCCGTAGTTTTATGCTATATTAATTTGGGGATTTATTAAATTTAATGTGAGTGAATTATTTAATAAAAATCCGGAAATTAATTATGTTATAATTATTAACGTGACGAGAGTTAGTAATTATGGGAAAATTGTTGAATATTACTAATGAGCAAAGTAATATATTATATTGGTTATATTGAATGTCATGAGTGAGTTAAATGACAATTTCAGAAATTTAAGTCGGGACGTGCTCGTGTCGCGTCAGGACTAAATTTTGATAAATAAAGAGTGAATATGTTATAAGTTGCCCGTATGGTCATTTTGAGTGCGCCAACACATCCGGGAGGGTCGAGATAGTCAGAAAAGTTTACTCCGGGTATAGTTTGGGTCTCGGGGCGTTTTTAGGCCTAATTAGTACCCCAGGAGGGCGTTTTGGACATTTCACCTTTTTGGGTAATTAAACCCACGAAAATCAGAAACATATATCAGCCATTTAGGTTAGTATGCTAGGGTTAGAAAACTCAAACACAAGTGAGAGACATAGGAGAGGGAAGAAGAAAGCTCCAAGGCAATCCAAGGCCCCAAAAGTCATCCGTTTGCACCACAACCACCACCAACGCGTAGATCGCGCAACGGGCTACGCAACCACACCAAAAACATCTGCAAATCAGAACGTCAAAAATCCCAGGCAAGTGTTTATCTTGCTATTTTCGTTGGTGCAATTTCCATATTAGTTTAGGAATGATTAGGGATGAAATATATGGAAGAAAACCCAAATTGTGATAGGAATTTTGATGTAGTAAAGACTTAAACCTTATTCTGGAAGTCTCTTGTGATGTAGACAGATAACCCACGAAATTTTGGTGTAAATAAGAAGGAAATTATGGGATAAAATAGATTAGAAACATGAGTTAGAGATTTTTAGGGTTCTTGAGTTTTAAATGAATCATGCCATGATTAATCCATGTTTAGTGATGTAAATTGACATGTTTTACGTTGAAAATACCTGATATGATGATATAAGGTTAGTAGTATCAATTCTGGGGCGATTGGGATTAGAAAATATGGAATTGGTGTAAGTTTGGAGATGAAACCCGTAACTGCAATTCTGCAGATTTTGCAGACCTGGTTGATCTATCGATCGAGCCCCAGACCTCGATCGATCGACCCCTCCTGGCAGACTCCTATTTCCCTTATTAAATGTGTTAAATTTAATTTATTATGAAATAATTCTTGGGCATACCTAATAAACTGTTTTGGGAGATAGGGGAGACCATTAGGACATGTGAATAGATTTTGGGACCCTTGATGTCGGGCAAAAGGTTGTATTTTGGGATAATTACATAAGGGTCAGTGACTTTATGATTTAAAGAGAGAGACACGTAAGAGAGTTACTTTGGGACAAATGTGTATACCTATTGAATTTTATACTTGGGAGGATAGAATCCATGAGCATTATGTAGTAAGTGGAAACGTTCCTCAAATTAAAGTAAAATGTGAATGGTTATACGTGATAACTATATAATGTAAAATAAATGCGAAGGACGTAATTATGGGAATTGAGAAGTTACCCATTATTGATATGGTAATATTAGTATAGTTATATGATTGTGTATGCATATACTATCTATGTGTGGAAATCATGCCCATGCTACTTACTATCCCTGAGGTTTCCATGCTGGGACAGTCTTATCTCGATGGGACCTTTATGGGGGATATTGACTTGTACCCTAGAAGAGAGATATCCTTGGTACAGGCTATTGGAATGATAGTTTAGACGGTCCTAAGAGATGCGGGTATGTGCTTTCCTCTTAGAGACTTGGAATCTATGCTTTGCCTCATGTTGTTTGTGTATAGGTATCCTAGGTACAGGCTATCGCAGTGATAGTTCAGACGGTCCTACGAGACTTGGAACCTATACTTTGTCTCAATATTGCTTGAGTATGTGTTAATACAGTTCGAGAGTGATTCCGAATCTGTATTCCCTTAGTACGAGTGATACGGGGATTGGATAGTAGAGTATGCCCGCACCATAGTTTTATTTGGGGTGCTGTTGTGATATATATATTTTATGAGTAGTTAATATATCTATGAAACTTTGAAATCTGGAACTGCCTATTGTGATGTGATATGTAGGACATGGTTGATGACTCAATTATAAAAACTTGTTTTGAGAAAGTAAAATATGACACTGGAAAACTTTATTGATTAATAAAGTCAAAATGAGAACTTCGGTTACTAATTGAAATATTCTTTTCAAACAATTGAATCGTGGAATTTTGAATCTTACGAGTAATCTAAGATAACTTAAATCATTGGGAAGATTAGTGCGATAAATGATAAGACAAACCGTGGGGAGGGTTAGTGCGATAGGTGTGCACATTAGAAGAGAGGTGAGAATTTCTCAATAGAGTGTCACACTAATATGTTGTTGCATTGGCATGTATCAATTCAAATACTTGCTAAACAAATTTTAAATCAAACACACTATCGGGCTCTGACCCGTTTCTTTTTCTCTCTCTCTCTTGTATATACATATATGTATTACAGGTGCCCAGCCACAGGGGCGTCTTGCTTAGGATCTCTTGGAAGGAACGCGCTGCAGCTTAGGTGGGAGTTGCAGGTCTCTTGATTAGACGACTTCGTTTATTCGGATCCACTCTTAATACTTTCATCTAGTTGGGCATGTGTAGCGCTTTCGATTATTCCGTTGTTATTGTACATTTGTATTTCAGTTATTTCCAGTATTGTTACTATGGGATTTATTCAGTTTGGATGTGTGACTTTAGATTTTCGTATGTTGACATTCGATTGACGAGTGTATTAAATTAATTGGACTATGTTGCAGAATTTAAATGTGGTGTGATTCTTACTTATTGAATGTGGTTAAATAAATAAATAAATAGTTTTTCTTTAAATAAAATTTGGAAAGTTGTGTATGAAAATGTTTTTGACACTTAGCTTAATTATTTAGGGTGTTAAATTGGAAAAATTTATTTTTATCGACAGTGATGTTGAGAATGAACCAACTGTTTACCTTGATTTAATTTAATAAAGGAGTGATCGCCCGGTATTTAATTATGCGGGGTGTCACATAGTGGGGGATCTCAATGAGGACGAGAGTTCTAGCTTGAGGTCCTAAGTGAGTTTAGATATGATTGAGGACCGACGAATGAAGATGTCGTGTATCCTTGAGGAGTATAGACTTAAGATATAAATTGTTAATGTAATAAGATTTAGGGTTTATTAGAGCTATTAAACCTTAGATGGGATTTTGAGAATTATGTGATTACCTGTGATCGAGATAAGTATCGTGGGTTGATGTACTTTCAGGCATTGATGGAATGTACAGAAATTTTTATACACACATTAATTGTTTGCCTGATAACCCTAATGTTGGATGTATACACGTATTTTTGGGAGACTATTCGTCATAGAAAAATGGATGAATATGCTTCAAGTGAGGGACTGTATTCACATATTGAGGTAAATTAAATGAGTTGTGGTGACGGTTTGTATATTGAGGATTTTGTATACTGATAGCCGAGTTTATATATCTTATTCATATGAACGAGAATTAGTTTTTATATATATATGGATATGTGAATATGTGTATATATATCTGTATGGATATGAATATATGGATATATATTTATGTACATGATATGGATATCTAAACCGTATGATGGTTTAATGTTTGATCATATGATAGGATCATATGGATGTGTATATATTGTGCATGTGAACAATATATATACTTATGTGGTTAAGCATACCCCACTCATGCTATCATTGAGAATTTGCGCGCGTAGAGAGTGAGCATCCTGGCTCAAAGAGCAGGGTGTGGATATTCCCCAGGTCATAGTCGTCCAGTGTGATATTATGTGATATATATTTTTGGGGTGGGACGTGGTGGGTATGTCTCGTCTCATTGACCGGTTAGGAGCTATGACCGCTTCCCGGAACGTCGTGTGTGTGAGTTACCACGAGATGGGTGTCGTTGAGCCCCACCATGGTGGTCCCCAGTTGCTACGTGAGCCGGGCACTGGGAAGATGATAACATGGTGCAGTTTTATCAGCGATATATATAGCCGGGTGGATTATGTGCATGTCCATTTTACATCAGATATGATATGTACACTTGGTCATGGGTGTGGATGATGGTATATATATATGGTTATAATAAAATGCCTATATATATATTTATATATATCCTATAGATGAAAGGATATGGAAATCTTTGTGTAGTACATCTTGGATGATTATACTGTACTAGATTGATGGGGGTTGATGTATCGCATTTAAGGAATATGTCGGGTACATCATCCCCAAAATATTATTGAAGATTTTTAGTTGTTTTCATAATCGTAGTCTAAAATTTAGTTGTAGTAATAGTATAATAGGGTATGTATGGCATTATGGATCTCTAGGATCGACATTGTCAAGGAGTAGTGTAACGGGGTGGTTCCTTATTTGGATTTCTCTTTGCGAGACACCCCACGCATGAAACTTAGTGCAGTGTTGAGATTGGAGAAAAGTTTTGTCAAATAGTTATGTGTGGCATGATGGATCTCTAAGATCTACGTTGACCAGGAGTAGTGTAACGGGGTGGTTCCTTGTTTGGATTTCGCTTTGCGAGACACCCAACACACGAAACGTAGCGCAGCGTTGAAATTGGAGAGAAGTTTTGTCAATAATGATTTTGTATGCCTATTATTTACAAATTAAATCATGTGTTTCAACCCAAATGCACATGGGTAACTTATTAAGAATTATAAATAAATTAAATTAATAACCGGAATCCATTAAGCCAAATATGGCATATATGTTTGTAAAATTACTTAACTGTGTTTAGAAAGAGTGGGTTATGATAGGAAGGAAACTCTCGTGGGTATAGGCTAGGCCTATGATAAGTTAGGTTGTCCTTATAGTTGGGGTAATTTAACTAAAATCTCACGACGCGAATAGGTGCGCACCATTAGATGAGAGGTGAGTTGGGGTTGCACGAGAGTGCGATTTCACTTTAATTATGAAATAAGTGCATCGATATTTATTATGCACGGTTAACACACTTGCTAAATATTTTCACAACTCGGGCTCTGACCCGTTTACTTTTCTCTCCTGCCTGTATATATATATATATATATATATATATATATATATATATATATATATACTATTATAGGTGTCCTACCGCATGGATGCCGGATGACCTTCTATCTAGAGTCTTGGGAGCCGTGACAGGTGTGGACTGTTGCGGGATGTAGAATGTAGTCGCTTCCCACTTCTTTAAAAATCTAGGTAGGATTCATGTTGTATATCTGGTTGGTACCCAAGGGATATTTATATACATGTTTATACTTATTCCATTTCAGTTATTGTATTGGCTGTGACCCGACAGCTTATTCGGGTTTATTTCTTTCTAGCATATTCATTGTAGTTATTCATTTCATTCATCATAATTCTAGTATGCATCTCTCTTTTCTTTACTAGTAGTTTAGTGTTGGTTTGTTGTCTGTTGCATATTTTAATTAATTTTAACATCTCACTTATATGATATAGGGTAGTTAGTTTTATATTATTTTAGTACTGACAGTTGATGTTGAGACTGAGCCATCTGAGACTCCTGATTTAATATAGTATAGGGTTGGCCACCCATTATTATTTTAAGCGGGGTGTTACATCCCCCAACCCCTAACGGCTGCTGACTTCCCTCTCCCTCACTCGAGTCACCTCCAACTTCTCCTCTTCCCCGCCCTCACGCCGCCGACAGCCCTTGTGCCACCGGCGACCTCCTTCTTCTTCTACATCTATTTTCATTTTTTCTTATGTTGTTATTTTGGCCAAGCAAGGTTTCGAACATATATATATATATATATATATATATATATATATATATATATATATATATATATATATACTAGGGTATGCCCATGCCTGAAGGCATGCCGAACATTTTTAAAAAGCACGTAATTGCAAAATGGTAAAATTTTCCAAAGTACGTAGTTATGAATCCGAAACAATTTCATTCCCCCAACAATACAAAGTGTTAGGTCATAAATAATTTAAACATCATATAAACAAAATCATCAATTCAACTGAATTCGTGAGAACAACACCAATACTGAAGTCGAAAATATTTATTATATAACATAAATAATCGTAAACAATTTTAAAAAATTGGCCAGAGTTTCCTCTATTTGTAGGACTAACCATCCTGTTTAAGAAATACAAAATTAACCCAAGAACAATATTCAAAGAGAAAATTTATCGGTCAAAATTAAATATTCATAGTCTGTTATGTATCTCCTTTATGAGTTCCATCGATAAAACAAAATGCGACATATGTCGATGCTCCCGATACCACTAAATCATCACTGCTCCATCACATCATCCTGACAACCATGTCCTACAAAACCAAAATACTGGAAAATTAAAATTTAAATACTTTATACACAAACACATAACGTCAATTAGTCTTACAAATACATGACATAACTATTTTTTTAGTCGTCAAAGAAACTTAATAGCAACGTCAATGGGGACCAAAATATATCTATGTTGTAGCCTCACATACAATTGTTTCCAAAACTTGCTACAGGATAGAAATATATGAGTTGTAAGCTAATAAGAGACTTATAAAATTTACAACATATTGGCACAATGCCACTGTGAAACTATATAAATAATTTTTATATAAATGTCATTTAAGATAAGTTTTTTTTTAAATTTAAATTTACAAGAGAGAATCACACCATTTAGTGAAACGGGTCTCCATTCGCAATGTTCTTTTCCTAGGTGCCCTGCATAAAGAAAATGGTTTATGCGGACTCTTTAAAATATAAAAACCAACTACTGCTCATTTATCCACTGCGCACATGGCTCAAGTACATGTTATTGTTGTCCAACTATTGTTCGCTGCCTGCATAGGATCGTACCAATGGGTTGCTATACTTGGGAGGATAACAACAAACCAATAGTATTCAAATACATCCACTGAAATGGAGATTAAAAGAATAGAAAATCTATTTTGTAACTTTATTAATTTTCACATGACATTAAGACAAAGATTTATCAAAGAATAATAAATCCAGATTTCAATTTACATTATCACCATGCTTCATAATGATTTTTGGAGCTTGAAATCTTGATAATGACCTATAAATGTAACTTGAAATCAGGGCAAGACTGACTGGACATCGTTAGCAGCATTATAGTGTTCAACATTTAACTATAATACGCAAATGCTTGCATTCGTAATAGCAGGTACACTAACTGCCCTGATCCTAGTCACAAAGTTCTAAAATGGTAAAGTACCTGCTATTGTCTTCCAACTGTTGTACGTTTTCCGCGTGGGATCGTACCAATGGGTCACTACACTTGGGAGGATGACAACAAAGCAAGAGTAATCAAATACAACTTGTTTGTAGAGATGTGAATACGAATGTTTATAAACTATAGAGAGAGGAATACCTAAAAGATAAAGAACCTTCACAAACTGAAGAAATAAAACTCCAAATTTATTCACAATATAAGCCTTATAAACATTGTCAAAATATATGGTAAGGCAAGCCATATATTTTATGCCCTCAATATCAAATCTGTAATACTCACTTTCAAATACATAAATGACCTACAACTTTATTCACTTCTTTAGAGCAGTAGCTTAAACGAAACTGATAGTTCTTGATTAATTCTTGGATCTCTTTGATACGTGATCTAATTATCCTAGTAATAGATGTAGAAGAGAAAGAAAGAATATCAAATATTACTTTTGAACCAATTTCTAGATCAATGCTATAAAGGTTCTTATCTATGCAGAATCAAACTCCTCCATGAATTGAATGAACTTGACCTTCTAATATGATCCATTAGATATGAAATTTGATGAAGCCCAAACTAAATTCCCATTATCATCCCTTTAAACTACCCCTGATCCCATTAGAAAACCTGCCACGACTAATGCTTGCATGACAAATAGCAGCACCGGTTTGAAAACTAATAGTAGCACCCGTTCAATAAATAAAATACATGTGGGATTAGAGCAGTGCATTAGTTGAATAAATAAATAACCTTGTTGCATCTACAACTGGTGGGAGCAGGGCAGTGCCTTTAGCGATAACATATTGTTGAAACATATTGGAAACCGAGTCCAACCGTAAGATGGATTTAACTACAAACAGAAGAAATAAATAATAAAATAATCTATTAGATAAAACCATATAAAAATCAAATAGGAATTTCATAAAAATTAAGCATTACTTACTCTCATTTACAATGGGTTTAAAAATCAAGCAGTACATACTCTCATTTACGCTCATTTACCTTATTGAAATGTTCATACTTCCTGTTACCCAAACCAAAAATGTCATACGTAAGTGGCGAAAACCAGATGCCCCTTTCTTCTCCCTATAAAATACCAAAAAATCCTTAACAGAACGTCTATAGATGGAAATAAACCTCATGGATGGAACAGGCATAAACCTTAACAGCAATAAACCTCTAAAAATTGGCTTCTCAGCATATGCTTTTATGCAGAAGAAATATCAGCAGTCGTAAAGCTCATAGATGGAGCAGTCATAAACACTAGTGACGTCTCTAAAAATAATACGACTGCAATTACCCAAAATAATGAAGACTGCATACAAATGATCTTAAATAAAATAAAGATTAAAAAGAAATTTCCTTATAAGAAGCGGATGGTGGCACAGTAAGCATATTCTAATCAATCTCGTCAACATATTTTTTTTTATCCCTGTAGACAGCCCTTGCACTGTTATATTCCAATAAATCTCGTCAAGATATTCAGACAACAATCATTTTTCCTGCATTGTATGATACCATGAGATTTTAACTTTTAGTAATCATCCTATAATTCAATTCTCCACGTATGTCAGAAGCACGAGAACTGAATTATAAAGAACGTTATGTCTCATAATGCGTCCTGCACATTAGCTTCATAATGCATCCTGCACATGGCGTAAATATATTGGCCAAGATAAGGTACTATTTACCCTAGAATTATATGCATATTAATAAATTTTACGGAAACAAAAAACTATGTAGAGCTATAACTCCAAATTACACTAAGGAAACCTACATTGCGGCATGTTGATAGATTTGGGAGGTGATACATGTGAATATGGGTGGATTAGGTCCATGAAAGCAGGCCCATACATGTGGGTTGACCCGTGGATGTACGTTCCACATTAAGTAAAAGAGGTGCTAATAATCAATTGTAATTAGTCTAATGCACACGAAACCAAATTCAAAAAGTCCTTCATAAAACTAAGAGTATGTTCTCAAAGTCAAAAGAAACCTTCATAAAAACAGAGGTTGCACTATTCATACATTTTTAACTTTCAATAACAACAAAAAGTATAAAAAAAACATAAACTTTACCACACAATACACCTCATTGCTTATAAAAAAAACATCTTGAATTCCCATGAATACAAAGCCCAAAGTTAATACAAAAAATGCTCACATTTATAACAACCGCCAACATTAAACCCATATGAGAAAGTGTATGCATTCCCATGTATCTTCCAGTACATACTGTAACAACTAAAATATAAATAGAATACAAAAAACATACGACAAAACATGGAATTTATTCAGATTATAAAAATAAAAATAAAAGTTGTAGACAAAAATCTCAATGCAAAAAAAACTGTACTTAAAAAAAAAGTGGAGAGTCTTTACCCTTTTGTGTCCTCTTAGGAGTAAGAACTCATCAAAACCTGCAGAAAAATTCCACTGAGAGATAATCTTTAGTCAACAACTAAATAGAGAAAAAATTAAGCACTAAACATGTAATAGCCTTATTATTAAAAAAATCCAAATAATAAAAGAATAAACGAATAAATAATAGAAGAATAAATGAACAAAAAAAGTTTCTATTAAAACAACCCAAATACTACATTTTTACTACCCATATATGAAGATATATAAGATGATACCTTGAATGGTGGTGAATGATAGCCATTAAAGAACATCAAAATCAAATCACCCCAAAATTAGAAACCTAAATCAATGAGACTCAAAATCGAAATACAGAGGAAAGGGGCGATTACCTAAGCAAGAGGAGCTCTGAGTTGCGATCGCGAGCGTATAGGGTCTGCAAGAGAGAGAGAGAAGAACCCAGAGAGAGAAAGACAGGGGCGGATGAGTGAGAGGGGGGGTTTGTGTATTCTGCCCATATGGGATGGAGGGTTTGGGCGTGTGAAAAGTATGAGAAAAAGTTTGTTTATATAAGTTTACAACTTTACCCTCAATTTTGAATTTTAAAGTACAGGGTGAATAAATTGAAATGTGTTCAAAAGAGGGGGAAATCAAAGACTTGAGGGATAAAATAGGAAGTTTAAAAATAATTAATCTTGAAGACATCATACTTGAAGCTTATGACATACATAAATTTCCTACTTTATTATTATTATTATTATTATTATTATTATTATTATTATTATTATATATATATATATGTCTGTCTGTCGGTATGCTTGTACGTGTAAAGGAAGCTCCGATATATATATATATGTCTGTCTGTATGCTTGTACATGTAAACGAAGCTCCGACCCCACCCCTGCTATGGTGTGTGTGTATATATATATATATATATATATATATATATATATGGATTTCTGATTTATATATATGTATAATCGTGTTTGTATGTGGGTAATCATGTGTGTGGGGTTTGAACAGTCCACCACCTTCCTGCCATGGTGGTGGCCGATGACCCCCAAACCCCCCAATCGGGGTGGGTTTTTCCCCCAAATTTTACATTTTTTATATATACCATATACATATATCTATACACATACATATATATGTTTTAAGCAAAAAAATCAGTTCGTGAAATTAGTATTTTCAGTTGGAATTTCATTACCATTCGGTTACGATTCCGTCATGACTCGGCTTTGATTTTGGGTATTGTTATTAGATACTTGGATTATGAGTAAACAATTGGAAATTTTGGTGTCAATTTTATTATTTACACTAGATTTCTTATAAAATGTTGTCAACATGAATTTCCAAACACGTACGAGTTACCGTATATTTTTTTCATTATATTTGGAACCATTGTCATTTTTTAATATATAAATTGTGAAATAGCGTTGCCAAAGCCGTTTATGAAAATAAACTATTTAAGCAACTCCGAAAGTTTGTTGAAGAAACTCTTTACTTAAATCAAAAACGATTTTGAACACAAGATGTGTTAACAAAAGTATGTACGAGATTAGGACAAGATTTGATAACAAGTTTTAGTAAACAGTTTAAAATGTTTTAAACTCAGCACACAAACAGAATGGGATGAGAAGATGTAGAAATATTGATACTCAGGATTTTTAACGTGGTAAAACCTCAACCTTGAGGAAACATCCACGACTCCCTCTACGGAGTAAAACAAAAACAATCACTAAAACAAATATATGAGTTACAACCTATTTAACTAACATGCACACAAAACAAATCTATACAAGTTCAGGATTGTACCCTCTGGCGTCCTTAACTTTTCTGCAGATCTTGTTTGTTGATGTAGTTGTCTCAGTTTGTCAACTCTTCTTTGTTCCAGCACTTTACGTCGACTTATTATTCACCAAATCTTATAGCCAACACTTTGAGTGTTTGTAATGTGAAGATGTTTGTGAATGGTGTTCTAAAACACATGCATGCACACACACACACTTATTAGTTACAGACGATCCTAACAAATCACATATAAAGTCTATATGCAGTGTATTTGTTATTTTTCTTTCTTACAAAACCAAGAACCTTTTTGACCTTTCAAAATAACCCAGATTCCACGGAGATCTTGCTTAAGAAATCGGTCAAGACCTTTCTCAATCACTTTTGAAAATATTATGTGGATTGAGAACCCTCCAAGTGAGAATCCCACTAGGTCAGGTTAGGTTTTGTAAAAACAGAAATAGAAAAACATCTTATTGTTGATTCTGAAGTAAGAAAATATTTTAACAGAAAACAATCAACAACGAAATTCTCAAGATGAGAAATAAATGCAACTAAGTGTGCTGTGACATGAAAAACTTCAGATCTATGATTTCTATTGAAAGAGAAACAAGATCTGAGTCTATGTCTAAGTTGGAAATAAGATATGTGAACACAAGGATTTCAGCAACCCAAGATCTCTTAACCAGAACTCTCATAAACCTAGGAAAACACTAAGGATGGTGTTTATTTGGTTATGGTGGTTTTTCCGGAGAGGTAAGTAGTTTGAGCTTGAGAGGTATTTGGACGAAGTTAGGGTTTCTAACAAGGGTTTGGTTTCTCTCTCTAACTTCTCTCTTCTCTCTTCTCTCTCTTCTCTCTCCTCTCTATTTTCTGAGACTTTTCAAAATGGCAAAAGCTTTCGAAGGCTGAGATGAGAGGCCTTTAAATAGGAAGAGAAGAAGATTCCAGAGCTTCGTTCAAAATCAAGGGCTCTGATTGAGTCAAGCTCCTTTGACTACAATCTAAGGGTTCACAGCAGGCGGTGGATTAAACAGGCTGTGATTGGTTAAAGGGTTTACACTGGGATTCACTCAAAAGACATGCAGGCCATCGATAAGGGTTGATCTAAGGGCTGAAAGCACGCGATGGTTTGTCTCAGTAAAGAAACACAGTTCAGGCCAATCAGAGGACACCAGGTGTAGGCCTAAGGATGAATGTAAATGCGCATCCCAAAATAATTACAAAGCCAACCCTAGAGTCTCTAGCGCTTTCGGTTTCTACCCAGAGTAACTTTAGGCCAATAAACACAACAATCCATATTTATATAATAACCCCAAGACTTTTTAAATCAAATTTTAATTAAATAAAACCTTGTTTAAAATATGTTTTAAATTCCCAAAAAATTATTAAAAATCAAATTGAGGGATTTAAACACACTCACGACATTAAAACACATAGGGGTGCAATATGATATGCAAGAATCAAATTCTAAGTGTGTGAGTGATGGCTATAGTCTTAGTATCATTACATGATAGATAGAAGAAGAAGCAACCCAATCTCTGAAGCTCTTTGGTTTCTAGGATAGACACTATTTTGTCACAATTTCCAAACTAGATGAGCTCTTATACAGTCTAGACTCAAATGAGTCAAAAGTATAAGGGCTTCAATCTCCCCCTTTGGAAATATGAGACAAAATCTCCTTTGAGTCATCTCAACTCGTAGGGCGACAATAAAAAAGGAAAACTTATTCCTATAAAGGTTCTATCTACCCAAAATCCTAGAAAGCAAAAATTACATAACTCAACTATATACAGTTTAACATCATATTATTACAATGAAGAATGACTGTACAAGAAGAATACCTGCAAAAAATTACTAAGATCAAGCTTTTTAGTATATGCAGTAGACTCAAATTTCTCCCCCATTTTGTCTCAAATGGACAAAGGGAAGGAACTTGGCAAATATAACAGGTATTTACTCAACACAAATCATACCAATAGATTTACGTAAAGAAATGAATCTATTATAATCAAGAGGTTTGGTAAATAAATCTGCAAGTTGTAGATCAGTAGAAAGATAATTGATTTCTAATTCCTTAGTTTCAACTAATTCACGAATAAAATGATGTCTTATTTTAATGTGCTTAGTTCGCGAGTGTTGAACTGGGTTCTTAGAAATGTTAATCGCACTTTGATTATCACAATAGAGATGAAGTGTGGGTTCTAGAATACCATAATCACTTAGCATTTGTTTAAGCCATAATAATTGGGCACAACAGCTACCGGCGGCTATGTATTCAGATTCAGCAGTCGAGAGAGATGTGCAGTTCTGTTTTTTACTACTCCATCCTACCAAGTTATTACCAATATAACAACATGCGCCTGAAGTGCTTTTACTATCATCAGTACACCCAGCCCAATCAGCATCAGTGTACCCAATAATAGTGCTAGGTGTGTCATTCGTGTACCAAATTCCTAAATTTAGAGTGCCTTTAACATATTTAATTATGCGTTTAACAGCGTTTAAATGGCTCTCCTTGGGGTTGTTTTGATAACGTGCACAAACACAAACAGCATACATGATATCAGGACGCGAGGCAGTCAGATAGAGTAATGTGCCAATCATACTACGATATAAGGTAGAGTCTACAGATTTTCCATTTTTATCTTTAGATAATTTCTCTGTAGTACTCATAGGCGTTTTAGCACTTTTAGCACTCTCGAGACCAAATTTTTTAACTATCTCTAATGCGTACTTAGTCTGCGAAAGAAACAAGCCATCTGGTTGTTGTTTGACTTGGAGACCTAGGAAGAACTGTAACTCCCCCATAAGGGACATCTGAAATTCCTTACTCATAATTTCAGCAAAAGATTTTACTTTTGAGGTAGAAGTGGATCCAAATATGATATCGTCTACATAGACTTGAGCGATAGTAATGTGTTTGCCAAAATGTTTGACAAATAAGGTTTGGTCATTTCCACCTCTTTTGAAACCTTTATCCAGCAGAAAACTGGACAGCCGCTCATACCAAGCTCTAGGAGCTTGCTTAAGACCATATAAAGCCTTTTTCAACTGAAATACATGATTAGGATAATTAGGGTCAATGAACCCCTTAGGTTGTTCTACATAGGTTTCCTCGACAAGTATTCCATTAAGGAACGCAGATTTAACATCCATTTGATATAATGTAAAATGCATGTGACAAGCTATAGCAAGAAGCAGACGAACTGATTCTAAACGAGTAATGGGAGCAAACGTCTCATTAAAATCAAGTCCTTCTATTTGGGAGTAACCTTGAGCAACTAGTCTAGCTTTATTTCTAATTATCATCCCATTTTCATCAGTTTTATTTTTGAAAATCCAACGAGTACCAATAACCTTTTTGTGATCAGGACGTGGAACAAGAAACCAAACATCATGAATGACAAATTGTAAAAGTTCATCCTGCATAGCAGAAATCCAGTGAGAGTCATTCAATGCCTCATTTACATTCTTTGGTTCCAAGAGAGAAACAAAGCAAGCATAGAGAGCATAATTTCTAAGTTGGGATCTTGTACGTACTGGTTCACCAGGGTTACCAACTATGTTGTTCATGGGATGATCTTTAGAAACCCAGTTAGGTACTTCAGGTGACTCAATAGGTAATGAATTATCTATTTCAGAAGAGTCATTTTCTAAAATATTTGACGATTCTTCTTCTATAGTTAATTCACTAGTCTTGCTTTCTACAGTAGTGTCACTAACAATTACATTTATGGATTCCATTAAGGTCTTAGTGCGAAGATTATACACTCGATAAGCTCTACTGTTAGGTGAATAACCTAAGAATATGGCTTTATCTCCTCTACTCTCAAATTTAGATAAGTGTTCCCTATCTTTACAAACATAACAGGTACTACCAAAGGTTCTAAGGTACTTTAGATTAGGCTTTTTATTGTACCAAAGTTCATAAGAGGTTTGTTTCGAATTCTTTCTAAGATAGACCCTATTAATAAGATGGCAAGCTGTACGAGTAGATTCTACCCAAAAATACTTAGGTAAGTTCTTAGCATGGAGCATGACACGTGCCATCTCTTGAAGAGTTCGATTCTTCCTCTCAGCTATTCCATTTTGTTGAGGGGTCTTGGGAGCACTGAACTCATGTTTGTAACCATTATAGTCACAATATTCTACAATACCAGTGTCTTTGAATTCACCACCTCTATCACTTCTGATTCTATTCACTTGAGTGTCTTTTTCATTCTCAATCCGTAAGAGAATCTTTAAAAAAGTTTGAAAAGTATCGGATTTTTGTTTTAAGAAAGCTACCCAAGTGAATCTGGTGAAGTCATCAACCATAACTACAATATAACTGTGTCCACAAAGACTAACAGTTTGAGAAGGACCCATTAGGTCCATATGGATGAGTTCTAAGGGATTAGATGTAAGGATATATTTAACCCTTTTATGAGGTGCTTTAACAATTTTTCCTTCTTGACAGGGACCACAGACAATGTTATGAATAGGTTTAATTTTTGGTATTCCTCTAACTATCTGTTGAGAAGACAATTTACTCAAATTTTCATAATTAATGTGACCCATTCTGTTATGCCATATCTCGTTGTCATCCATTCTGGCAACACTACAGATTTCAGAACTAGACATGACAGTATAACAATTGTCAGGGGTCCTGAATCCTGTAATTAAGCATTCTCCCTTTTCATTTAAAATCTTGCAATTGTTCTTTGAAAAGGTAACAGTGCAGTTTGAGTCACAGAATTGCGAAATGCTAAGTAAATTAGCCTTAAGACCTTTAACTAAGAGAACATTTTCAAGAAGAGGAAGTCCTTTTTCTTTAAGGGTTCCTTTGCCTATGATCTGGGATGATATACCATCACCAAAAACAACTTTTCCACCATCAAAATGGATTTTATTTAAAAGTTTTGTATCATCACCTGTCATATGCTTGGAACATCCAGAATCCAAGTACCAACCAGAAGATGTAAGTTCAGCTTTTAGAGCAGAAACAACAATGTTACACTTCATCTGGGGTGCTAGATCATCTTTTCTAACCCAAATTGCCCTGGTTTTTAGTTTGCGCTTGTTTGCTCTTATTTGATAAAATTTGCGAGCATTAGATTTTTGTTGAAAAACATTTTGCGCATGATTTTGAGTAAATTTGAATTCCTGAGCATTTGATTTAGAAAAGGTTCTGGTAATCCTTCTAGTAAATGTCCTTTTAGGTTTAGTCCTTCTATTCCTATAGTTAGAGTTTTTGTCTGGTGGCCTGGGAAGGACATAATTGTTACGACTCCTCCTAGAATAGTTAAAGTTATGATACATAGGAGTGTTGTAGATAGGTTTAATCAGTCTCCTAGCATAGCAATTATCGAAAGAGTGACCATATATATCACAATAGGAGCAATAAAGATTGCTCAGAATAGGGTTTTCCTTAGGAAAGTCTCTAAACAAAGGTTTTGAGACATTTTGAGGCTGAATTTTATTCCTAGGTAGCACAGATTTGAAGGCAGGTTCACTTTTCCTAATAGGGGGGCAGACATATTTTCCCTTTGGTAAACTTTCATGCTTAGAGCAACTTGCATCTCCAGTGTTAGTGTTTTGATGGTCAAACTTAGTTTTTAGAGAATGAAAGTCTGGACATGTTTCAATAGGTCTTTTGCCTCCTGATACAAACTTGATAGGTTCAACAGGTTTAGTTTGTGTCTTCAAATTGGGGCAAAACCCTATTCCAGTTCTATCATCAGAATTGGTTTTAGATTCAGCAACGAATTCCTCAAAACATTTAGAATTGTTTTCAAATTTGGTAAATTTTTTGAAAACAGTTGCTGTCTTTTCTTTTGTTTGTTCCAATTCTAATAATGTCCCTTTGTATTTTTTCTCCAGAATTTCATTAACTTCAGTTAAAGTTTTCAGTTTTTCATCAAACACTTTGACTTCACTTTCATGAGACATGCATTGAGTAGTATACTCTTCAGCATTCAGTTTTACCATTAGGCTTAGATCCTCTAGTTTTTTGGTAAGATCTTTCACAATCTTTTCTAGTCTAGTACTTTTCTTAAGAGTTTTAGTATATAAAGTGTGGATGTCTGGGAGATCATCATTATCTGAGTCACTAAGTGAGGTGTGTGAAGTGACCCCTAAGGTTTCATTTCTTAAACTCACGCACCCATTGACATCAGTAGTATCGATTTCCCTTTGACTCACACACCCGGAGGAAGAGGTATTAATGTTCTCAGTAAGTAAAGCATCTAAACCAGTTAAAGTATGATTCACAGCAACGGAACTAGTATTACTGTACTCATCCTCACTATCAAGCATAGGCATATCATCATTGTATATGATTTTGGCAAAGAAGGCTAAACAAGGATCAAAACCATCAGATGTCTCAGGTTCCTCATTTTCAGAATCACTTGAGTCATCCCAGGTTTTGCAGATATTGGCTCTAGAGTGTTTGTTTTGGGAATTTAAGTTAACTCTACAGTCTTGAGCAATGTGTCCTAGTTTACCACATCTATAGCATTCAGTCTTCTTGAGGTCTCTGTGAGGTCTTGTGTTGTCCTTGTTCTGTTTGTCATGAGGTTTCTCATAAGGTTTGTGATTTGAAGGAGTGGTATAATTAGACTTGCCCTGTCGATTTGCAACACTGTTTCTAAATTTAATAATTTTCTTAAATTGTTTTGTCATTAGGGCAATCTGATTATCTAGACTTTCTAAGTCACAGTCCTCATCAGAATCATTACTAGGGGTGTTTAACTCAGGCTTAGTCATCTTAGAAGTAAAGCTAAGATTGGAATTGGCATGTTTCCTATTAGTGTGGGTCAATTGTTTCTTAAACTCTTATTCCATTTCCACAGTTCTTAATTTGCTACTGAGTAATTCAGGAGTAAGATTTATATCACACATCTCCTCAATAGCATATCTTTTATTGTCAAATTTCTGTGGTAATGATCTCAGAATTTTAGACACAATTTCTTGTCTATCATAAGTTATACCATTGGCATGAAGTTTAGTGACAATATCAGTAAGGTTCATATAAAAATCATCGAAAGACTCAGATTCAGACATGATTAAGGTATTGTACTGTTGGATTAACATCTGAGTCTTAGCAGCTTTTACCCTAGAGTCTCCTTCGTGGGCAGTAATCAAGGTATCCCATGCTTCCTTGGAAGTGGTACAGGATGAGATTCTCTTGAACTCATGTTCGTTAATAGACATAAATATAGCGTTCTTGCCTTTGTTATTATTTCGAGAAACCTGTTTCTCTTCTTGAGTAAACTCACTCAATATTTTCTTAATCCTTTCATTGCTTCCATCAGTGGCTGGTTTAGTTGGATAAAAGTATCCATTTTCAATGATATCCCAGACATCATCTCCCAAAGTTCCTTGAATGAAAGCAATCATTCTTACTTTCCAGTAAGAGAAATTGGTTCCATCGAAGACTGGAGGTCTGGTCAAGTTACCATATCTTTCGTTTTTCTCGTCCATAATTGATTTTGAGAAAACAGTTTCAGAAACTCAGGATCTTTTTGAAAGAAGTTCACCAAAAGCTCTGATACCAATTGAAATAGCGTTGCCAAAGCCGTTTATGAAAATAAACTATTTAAGCAACTCCGAAAGTTTGTTGAAGAAACTCTTTACTTAAATCAAAAACGATTTTGAACACAAGATGTGTTAACAAAAGTATGTACGAGATTAGGACAAGATTTGATAACAAGTTTTAGTAAACAGTTTAAAATGTTTTAAACTCAGCACACAAACAGAATGGGATGAGAATATGTAGAAATATTGATACTCAGGATTTTTAACGTGGTAAAACCTCAACCTTGAGGAAACATCCACGACTCCCTCTACGGAGTAAAACAAAAACAATCACTAAAACAAATATATGAGTTACAACCTATTTAACTAACATGCACACAAAACAAATCTATACAAGTTCAGGATTGTACCCTCTGGCGTCCTTAACTTTTCTGCAGATCTTGTTTGTTGATGTAGTTGTCTCAGTTTGTCAACTCTTCTTTGTTCCAGCACTTTACGTCGACTTATTATTCACCAAATCTTATAGCCAACACTTTGAGTGTTTGTAGTGTGAAGATGTTTGTGAATGGTGTTCTAAAACACATGCATGCACACACACACACTTATTAGTTACAGACGATCCTAACAAATCACATATAAAGTCTATATGCAGTGTATTTGTTATTTTTCTTTCTTACAAAACCAAGAACCTTTTTGACCTTTCAAAATAACCCAGATTCCACGGAGATCTTGCTTAAGAAATCGGTCAAGACCTTTCTCAATCACTTTTGAAAATATTATGTGGATTGAGAACCCTCCAAGTGCGAATCCCACTAGGTCAGGTTAGGTTTTGTAAAAACAGAAATAGAAAAACATCTTATTGTTGATTCTGAAGTAAGAAAATATTTTAACAGAAAACAATCAACAACGAAATTCTCAAGATGAGAAATAAATGCAACTAAGTGTGCTGTGACATGAAAAACTTCAGATCTATGATTTCTATTGAAAGAGAAACAAGATCTGAGTCTATGTCTAAGTTGGAAATAAGATATGTGAACACAAGGATTTCAGCAACCCAAGATCTCTTAACCAGAACTCTCATAAACCCAGGAAAACACTAAGGATGGTGTTTATTTGGTTATGGTGGTTTTTCTAGAGAGGTAAGTAGTTTGGGCTTGAGAGGTATTTGGACGAAGTTAGGGTTTCTAACTAGGGTTTGGTTTCTCTCTCTAACTTCTCTCTTCTCTCTTCTCTCTCCTCTCTATTTTCTGAGACTTTTCAAAATGGCAAAAGCTTTCGAAGGTTGAGATGAGAGGCCTTTAAATAGGAAGAGAAGAAGATTCCAGAGCTTCGTTCAAAATCAAGGGCTCTGATTGAGTCAAGCTCCTTTGACTACAATCTAAGGGTTCACAGCAGGCGGTGGATTAAACAGGCTGTGATTGGTTAAAGGGTTTACACTGGGATTCACTCAAAAGACATGCAGGCCATCGATAAGGGTTGATCTAAGGGCTGAAAGCACGCGATGGTTTGTCTCAGTAAAGAAACACAGTTCAGGCCAATCAGAGGACACCAGGTGTAGGCCTAAGGATGAATGTAAACGCGCGTCCCAAAATAATTACAAAGCCAACCCTAGAGTCTCTAGCGCTTTCGGTTTCTACCCAGAGTAACTTTAGGCCAATAAACACAACAATCCATATTTATATAATAACCCCAAGACTTTTTAAATCAAATTTTAATTAAATAAAACCTTGTTTAAAATATGTTTTAAATTCCCAAAAAATTATTAAAAATCAAATTGAGGGATTTAAACACACTCACAACATTAAAACACATAGGGGTGCAATATGATATGCAAGAATCAAATTCTAAGTGTGTGAGTGATGGCTATAGTCTTAGGATCATTACATGATAGATAGAAGAAGAAGCAACCCAATCTCTGAAGCTCTTTGGTTTCTAGGATAGACACTATTTTGTCACAATTTCCAAACTAGATGAGCTCTTATACAGTCTAGACTCAAATGAGTCAAAAGTATAAGGGCTTCAAATTGTTCCTTTTCTTTTAGAAAATATTTAACCGAGATTTTTTCACTTTTATAATCCAAGATTATATTACGAGTCATATGTATTAAAATTGCGATTATGCGGGTGTTGGATAATTTGTTGTGTTGATTAATATTGGAAGTGGCATGATCACTGATTTATGGTCGAAATAAAAGGGGGAGTTTTCGATTTTTTTGTTAAATTTATTTTGTGTCACGAGCATTAATTTTATAACTACTCTTACCAAATGTTGACACTCGCATAGTATAAAATATGTCATACATGGACTACTATTTTTAATTTAAGTACACAATTGATTTCAGAATAACTTTGAAAATTAATATTTTTTTTTAAAAATCACATATCGAGACAATACTCCAAAACAGATCTTTACTTTGAGATTTTATTAATATAGTTAAATTGAATATTTGACCCAAATAATATTTTAATAAAATATTATATTGCTGTTTATTCAATTTATTTAAATAAATTGTATCCTTTGATTCCATTTAAAGAGTATTTTTCTAGAAAAATTATATTATTCAAATATCGAGGTATTACGTAAACCTTATTTACGAAATTGAGGTTGTTACTTATTTCGTCAACGAATTATAGAATGGTTAAATGACATTTATATATTAAATTATTTTCATAGCATGAGTTTTATTCATATTTACCGAATGTCATAAGTTGTCATACACCCAAACCATTCTTCCAAAATACCGATATACCTAATTTCATTTAAACCCCGGAGCAAAAATTTATGTGGAAATTGGAATACAACAATGGAACATCCATGAATGTCATGTAAAGCTCGTAAATACTGGTAGGTGATTCTGATTTAATATTATTTCTTGCAATGCTATTGATTTACGCCTATCGTTGATATCACTTTGTGATAGACCCAGTACACTATATTCTCATTGTGGAACTCATTTGAGTAGTTCAAATTGTTTATGTATAATTGATTCATATTCTGAAATGACTATATCATCATATTATTTAATATGATGTTTTTTAACCTGGTTACTTATGTATAACATGCATTACAATCAGGGAATAATCTTTTGTTATACCCACGACTGTATTATTTCGCCTGAAGGACTCAGATGATTGAGGGTCTGGTTATTTTCTACCACATGGAATGTCATTTAAGGGCTAAGCATGGTTACTTTTTATCTCCAGTAATCTGGATTGATTATCTCCAATTTAATTGGATTGATTTAGTTGTATGTATTTGCTATTGTCCTAAGCCTCTGAACAGATAATTATGGGTTATTTGTTTAGAAACCATCCGGAGACTTTAACCAGATATAGCCCTTCATATTTCCATTTTTAGTAATATCATCATATATCATTATGTTTATCTCACTACGACTCTTGAATCTAATTTCTTATTGTACTCCTGAAGTTATTATCATCCAAAGCAAGATTCTATCTTGAAAATTATTTTTATAATTGTTATAGAATTAGAATCATCTATTGGGTAAAGTTTTGCTTATTCCTTCTTTTTCAGTTAGGTTTATCAGGTACCTATAGGCTATAATGAATATTTCAGCGATCAGTTGATACATAGAAGCAAGGAAAAGTCATATTAGAAGAAAAGGATCATAGTTTGGCAAGAGAAATATTTTTGTATAGAAGATTGTAATAAAGAATAAATTCTTAGAGTTTAGTTGTAATTCATTTGAGTATCAATAAATGTCGTAGTTGTTTCAGTATTAAAGATATATTTATGATTTAGAATTATTATAAGGTAACCCTCACGCTCAGGAACCCGGGATGTGACACATACCTTAAAGATATTAGAATAAAAGAATACATAGTTTTACTTGTACAAATGTTCCAATGTGATGTGTGTGCAAGTGTAAGGATGGGCATAAGAATTTTTCTTCGTGATATTTTGATATCTCATTTTAGTTATGGACAGGTTATGACATATGGATACATGTCAGTGGGGGAGATTATATCATGAGACATATTACCAAGGCTCGAGCCCACTAAAGGACTCGATATTGCACCTATATACTCGTGTATCCCCGAGATCAAATCTTACGTAATTCGGTTTTTATATTGATAGGTATGCGTTTGATCGTTTTTATGGATACGTTCGGGAGAGCATTACATATCTCATTTTGAGTTATTTAGGTGTAATGGATGAAGGACGAGAGATGGATGCATCTAGGTGGAGATAATATATCAAAAGACATATTATCAATGCTCGAGATCATGAGAAGGAATCCGTATTGCACCTTTGTATCGTAAAGGACTTTGGATCAAAGACTACGTAGTGCAATTTGTATAGTGTTACAAAGTGATGCGTGTGCAAGTGTAAGACTTGGATTAAGAGGGGGAGGGTTTGTGTATGGGGTGTCAGAATGTGAGTGGACCTAAAGAACCACCAATAAGAATATACATGTCTGGTGAACCTTCGGGCTAATTTTGGGGTAGAGTGCTAGGGATATCATGTGTTATACATCCTTTCTATGGAGTTGGAGGTAGAAGTTTGGGGGGTTTAAACTGGGGATGGAAACATCCCTATTTGATAATACATCGAGACATGTATTATAAGGCTTGGACTTCACGAGTTCAACTCGATTGAGTGGTTATGTACACAGGAAGAATTGGAATCAAATATAACATAGTTTTAACATATGGGGCATATTTACAGGCATAGGTAACATGATACTAGGTATATAAGGTACACCATTAAGATATTTATGGATATTAGTCCTTAATATAACATTTTCGCTGTGTTGGATTGATATATGTATATTTTTCCAAAAAACATTGATCAAGTGACGATGTTTGAAAAGTATTTGTATGAAAACACATATTCAAGGGGTGATCGTCTATGCGAGCTTTCTTCATATAGAGAAGTGATAAAAGTAATTGGATTTTAGACTTTGGCCAACAAGTTTCAGGATAACATAACTAAATGCCACTTTCCTGAGAACGTTTTGTAAAGTATGTTTTCATTTTAATTTATTTCAACCATGGAATTTGATTAACATTTATTTTACATATGATCACATCAATACAATACACGAATGGAGGTGTTGGATGCGAGAGGAGTAAATGAAAAATGGATCTAAAAGTATTTTCAACTGAGTAATAGTTTATTGATTCAGTTAACGAAAAAAATCAACTGTTTGCCTCTCTCGCCTCTCTCTCTCTCTCCAAGAATTGTGGAAACCCTAGTACAATGACGGCGCTGACACCTGAAACAGGTGCAACGCCAGCCATCACGTCATGCCAAGATCCCAGGACTGTAGATCGTAATGCTATCAAGTCTTTTGCAGAGATTCTATCTAACAGGAATACTGTGGTGAACAGTAATACTATCCGTCCTACAGCTCAGTACAAAGGAGAGGTAGCCATTTTTTTCTCTAACAAAGATATTTCTGCTATGGCCACCCGATTTAAACATGCGTTAATAGGATAGTTTCAACATGGACGTACCTCATTGGAAACTATCAGAAAAACGTTTTTAACCTTCTCCCTCAAAGTAGGCTTTTCGGTGGGTCTTTTAGATTCGAATCACGTCCTCATACGACTTAATTGTGAAGAGGATTTCCACCGCATGTGGCTACGTGATCTGTGGTATATCCATAGATTCCCTATGAGGGTCATTAAATGGTCAAAAGATTTCAGAGCTAACGTTGATAGTCCATTGGTGCCGGTGTGGGTTAACCTTCCGTATATCCCTGTCCACTTTTTTTCCAAATCAGCATTATTCTCCATTGCTAACTCGATTGGTAACCCTATTAAACTTGATGAGGCAAGAGGTTCTATAGCTCGACCTAGCATGGCAAGAATTTGCGTGGAGGTTAATGTGACTAAGAAACTTCCCAGTAGAATTTGGTTAGGGACGGCTGAAGAGGGTTTTTGGCAGAAAATTTGTTATGAGAACCTACCATCTTATTATAGCTGCTGCTCAAAACTGGGTCATGTTAGTATTGATTGTAACAAGGAAGACGAAGAGCAAGACAGTCATAATGCGGAGATAAAGTAAAATACTACAACAGTTTCAAAAAAGGTGGGCAAATTAATGTGGAAACCTTCTCACAAGGTGCGAGTGTTCACTACAGGAGATATGCATGAAGACCGAGCTAGAGGAAATAATAAAGAAGTGGTGGTAGCAGGAAAAACAAATAATGAAGTGATAAACATGGTGGTCCACTCCAATCTCAATACAAACGTCAGTGCTGGGTAGAAATCTCAGTTAACGTCTAATTCATTTGAAGCTCTTGCAGATGATAACACGGATAAGGAAGAAGGAGAAATTCGAACAGATAATGAGGTGAATGATGAAATTTATAAGAGGCAAGAAGATCCTAAGGAGATTCTATCAGAGAGTTGGGATTTTGACATGGATGAAGTGCCAAAAATTCAGAAAGTGATAATGGACCCTACTACCATAAAAAAGTACTTTCTTTCACCAAGGGCTCCTAGATTGTCAATAGAGAAAAATATTATGGAAGATTGGCGACACCTCTATGCATCGGACTCTGAATCTACGTTGGTAAGGGAACTAAATGATGATTGGAAGTCTTTTTCAAAAGGAATATCAGAAAAATTTCCACGCCTCGACAAAAAAGAATTGATGGAGAATACAGAAGTGGAAGAAGATGGATTTACAGTGGTAAAAAGAAGGAGACCCAGGAAGAACTACTCAGTTACCCAGAAATCTAATATAATGACTCGGTCAGGAGGTAAGGCATCAAAAACTATTTCTTTTGTAGTTTCCCAATAATACAAACACTTTTCTGGAATATAAGAGGGGTGGGTAATGGTCCATCTATTAGAAGATTGAAAAGAATTATTCGAATACATTCGATCAGTGTTTTGGCTTTAATAGAACCGAAGATTGATGGCACTAAAATGGTGGACGTGTGTAAGAAAATAAAATTTGAGGGAGGAATGGCCAATACTATGAATAAAATCTGGATTTTATGGAACAAAAATTGGAAGGTGCATTTAGCTCATAACGGGATTCAAACACTCTCTCTATGGTTGGATAATTCTTTCTTTGGTAGTCCCTTTGTTTTTACGGCTGTATATGGGAAATGTAAAAGAGATGAGAGATTGGACTTGTGGAACGAGTTAGAGTTTATATCAAGGATTGGGGACATGAAATGGGTAGTGGGTGGGGACTTTAATATAGTAGCTAAGAGCGAAGAAAAAATTGGAGGTAATGAGGTGAATTGGGAGGGAGTCATGGATTTCAATATGTCTATGATAAATGTTGGGCTTCAAGAAATTAAATTTACTGGTTCTAGTTTTACGTGGTGCAACAATATAGAGGGTAATGCTCGGATATGGGCGAGATTGGATAGAGTGATGGGGAATTCAGAATGGAATAATGCAAAGTTTTCTAGCTCAGTGGATCACCTACACAGGGCTAAATCGGATCACATTCCTCTCCTTCTGAAAATTAAAGATGCAGATAAAGAGAATCCAAGAACTTTTAAATTTTTATCATTCTGGACTAAAAATGATGAATTTATCAAAGTAGTGAAACAAGCTTGGGATTATGAAGTTCAGGGTAAGCCTCTAAACATCTTTGCTGAGAAACTTAAAAGGGTTAAATCCTTCCTAAAAATTTGGTCGAGAAGCAAATATGGTGACATTTTTCAAGCTGCTCGTAAAGCAGAGGATGACATGCTGGGGATAGAAAAGGAGTTTGACTTGAGCCCCTCTGTGGAAAATCGGATTAAGTTTCACAAAACACAAGCGGAATACTTAAGAGCCTTAAACATTGAAGAGGAATTATGGGCGCAGAAAGCTAGAGCGAGATGGGCAAAGGAGGGTGATGCAAATTCAAAGTTCTTTCATGCCATAACAAAGAAAAAAAGTTCAGCGCTAACTATAACTAAACTTTAAAATCAACACATGCAATGGGTGACGGAAGAAAAGGAGCTGGAAACTGAAATAGTGGCTTGGTTCAGAAATCTGCTATGCTCCGATAACAACATGCGTAGCAGTGGCAGTGGTACTAACACCAACTGCCATCTTTACAGGTCCGGTTCGAGTGAAGAGGATTCGTCCAGCATATGGGACTGCATTCCCAAATCGGTAGTAGAAGCAGACAATCTGACCATTAGCACAGTGCTAAGTATAGACGAAATTTAGGAGGCAATATCTGACATGAATAGCGAAGGGGCATCAGGACTAGATGGGTTTAACGGTATGTTCTTTAAAACTTGCTGGCAGGTTATCAAAGAGGATCTTCATAAAGCTATTGGTTCCTTTTTTGTTGGGGAGGAGCTGCCAATTAGTTGGACATCAACTAATGTGGTTTTGATACCAAAAAATGACAATCCGAAAAGCTGTGAAGAACTTCGTCCCATTAGTCTATGTAATTTCTCGTCTAAAATTATCTCAAAAATTTTTGCGAAAAGAGTGGGTCATATTCTTCCAAAAATCATCTCTCCAACTCAATCTGGGTTTATCAAGGGCCGATCGATACTAGATAATATTTTACTTGCACAGGAAATAATGACAACTTTTACAAGGAAAGTGAGGGGTTCAAATATTATTTTAAAGTTGGATATGTCTAAAGCTTATGATAGAATGTCTTGGCTTTTCATCATTAAAACTCTAAGGAGGTTCGGTTTCTCAGAGATAGTGATTGACTTATTTTGGAGATTGATTTCAAATTGTTGGTATTCTATAATGGTTAATGGGAAGGCATGTGGTTTCTTTAAATCCAAAAATGGGGTCAGACAAGGGGATCCATTATCACCGGCTCTTTTTGTGATAGCATCAGAAGTTCTTAATCGGGGAATTCAAAAAATGATGGAAAGTGGAAAGATGATACATTTTGCTATAACAAGGGGATGCCCTATTATTTCTTCTCTTTCTTTTGCAGATGACACACTTATTTTTGCAAATGGAGATCAACGATCACTCAAGCATCTCATGGAGTTCTTAAAGGAATATGAAACGGAATCGGGGCAAGTGATTAACCACAATAAATCTTCCTTTCATCTTCCAAGAAACGAGGCAAAAGGAGCGAAAAAAGTCATTGAAAATATCACTGGGTTCAAAAGCAAAAATCTACCTATTATTTATTTGGGGATCCCATTATTCTCCGGAAAGAAAAAGAAAGCATACTTTTCAGTTTTCATCGACAAGCTGGTAGGGAAACTAAATCAGTGGAATCACCATTGTATCTCTCAAGCAGGTAGAGTGACACTTATCAAATCTGTGGCAGAATCCATGCACCTTCATCTTCTGTCCGCCGTCAATCCTCCGGTAAACGTTCTCAACCATATAGATAATTTACTTGCTCGATTTTTATGGGGGAATCAAGAAGAGAAGACAAAATTTCAATGGGTGAAGTGGAAAAATATTTGCAAACCAAAAGAAGAAGGCGGGTTGAACCTCAGATCAATGATTGACCTCTCATCAGCATATGCTTATAATTTATGGTGGAAATTCTTTAATACAAATTCGCTTTGGTCCTAATTTATGCATGCTAAATACAAAAAACTGGAGGCCCACAATTTTAATGGAACAATTTCACTGTCATCACAGGTGTGGAGGAGAATGCAAAATGTTGGTGAGGAGTTCTTGGAAAATTATGATTTAATTTCCGGGAAATGGACATTAGAACAAAATGGGATTTTCACAATCAAATCATCTTGGCACTTTGTGAGAGAAAAAGGTTGTATCCAAAAGTCTTATTCTATAATTTGGGATGAGAGAATACCACCAAAAATTTCGGTTTTCATGTGGCGATTGATTCATAAGGGCATTGCTATAGATGAATTTATTAAGAAACTGCATATTCCTTTTGTGTCTAAATGTAGATGTTGTAGTATGGCTTGTGAAGAGGATCGAGATCATCTATTTTGGGCAAGCTCAATTGCCCAATCTCTTTGGAAATGATTCTATAATATTATGGGAATAAGGCACAATTCATCAAATTTAAATGGAAATCTGATGAGCTGGTGGATTAATTCTAAAGGAGACAAGATTAGAGGAATTCTTTGTCGAATTATTCCAACATTCACTTGTTGGTACTTATGGTATGCTCGGAATAAAAGTATGTATGAGGGAGTGCCGATGAAGGAATCATCCATTCTTATTCAGATTTGTGAGGAGATTAAAGTTGCTTTTAGAAATTTTCCTTTTCAGGGTCCGAAAACTAGATATTGTATTGATACTATAGAGGCTTTTTCTTTGTTAGGTGCTAACATTGCAGTGATCTGATGTAGCCACCGGTGGGGGGCTTTTCCCCACCAGATAATTTCTAATAAATTCCAAATTTCATAAAAAAAAAAAAAAAAACGAATGGAGGTGTTGGATTAGAGACCAGACTTTTGAAATATAAACGTTGTAAACTGCATTCGGGCTCCCTTAAATCGGGACCGAGCTAAAGAAGATAAACATGCTTGTACAATTTTTCACAATATATATATATATATATATATATATATATATATATATATATAGAGAGAGAGAGAGAGAGAGAGGAATGCTCTCATACATACCAACTTTATATACTTGCTGGCGCAAACTTTTTTAATAAAATATTAAAAAATATTTTCGAGTTTAAATTTGTATGTGAATTTTTTGCTATTTTTCAAAAATCGGTCAAACATTCACATGTTTAACGTACTTTAGAAGCTGTGAAAGTTTGATCAATTTTTTAAAAATAGAAAAAAAAAGTTAGTTTGAGTTGATTTTTTACTTGGGTCCATTGAAATGTTTAAACCATATAAAAAATTCAACTCAAGAATAATTTTTTTACTATTTTAAAAAAAAATTGGTACTTAAACATGGTATATATGAGAGGTTGTCTCTCTATGTATATATGTATATATATATATATATATGGGGGGAAATTATCTATGGGGAATTATGTAATTGATCAGTTAACTATTTTAGGGGGCCTTTAATCGATTGTCTAAATGTTCCAGAGGGATCATTTCATTGTTGTTTATTGGATTATTATTTTATTATTATTTTTACTTTGGCCCCTTGTACATTGGATCTTGGAGTTTTTGACCCATTGAACTTTAGTTGGAGGTTTTAAAACTTGGTATTTTGATGGGTGCTTCTGGGTTTTTTTCTTGGACCTTGTTTGTGATGGGATGAAGTGTCTTTGAACCTCAATTTCAGATCGATGTATCCAAAATATTCCATATATGAGTTCTAGGGAATAAACTCATAAATATTGACCATTAGGGCATAACTCCGCTCATTATAATCCCACAGAGTATCCTAATAGTTCAATAATTCAAATAGGGTATCCTCATTACCCATCTCTACAAATCATTTCATATGAAGTCGATTCTAAAATTTAAACTATCAGAAGCTACTCGATCATTATGGTAAAATCGTTAGATCATCATAACTAGTTAACCGCTCACCTAATCTCAAACCTTGAAGTAAACGTAACACCAACTACCTAATTCCTTTAGCTTTATGTTTACCGAACCCTTTCTCTTATATTCTCCACAACTATAGGATATATTGATAAATCTAGTTATTCCAATCAGATAACCATCACATGCAAATATATATATATATATATATATATGAAATATCCACAATTTTACTCTTCACCCATCACATAGAAAGTATGGCATCTTGGTAGCCCACACATAAAGCACAAGGCATCCTCACAGCCACTTGTCTACTCTTAAATCTTTAAGGATCATTCGTGCCTTTACTAGTCGCGAACGATTAAATAATGTACCAAGTCCTAAAGTCCAAAATATATAATATGATTAATTACTACTCTATCACACTAACGAGTAACCATATACCAATTTTTTTACATAATTATTTACTACCCATTATCCTTCAGTAGGAACGAGGACCTCAAAGTGTAGGACCAAGATAAAGGAACTATGCCCAACCAACATCAATAATCCAAGGGTTTAAACTACATCCCCATGTATATAAGAGGCATATTCTCAATCAAAACCATCATTATCACAGGGATTTTAAATGAAATTGAATGTACATGCCCCACAAAATTCCTAACTAGTACATTTTCCATGACCCAACACATCCACTCGTAGTATGCTCTCACATAGAGAATCATAAAATTAGATACACACAATCCACACATCATAAGAAACACATTCAGGTACACCCACCCTACATATTACAACTAATAACCCACATATCGGTTCTTTACTTTAAGTTAACCCTAAATATACCCCATTATCTCAAAGGTTTCTAAAATATTGTCAAACTATAAGATGCCACCTTTTAGTATTAATTATACTTAAACATGCTCCTAATTTAGATACACCAGATGGGTCCTTTCATGTTAATCCAGAATTGTTAATTTAATTTCCCAACCATACTAATCAACCAATCTTTCAATAATCTCATTCACCGTAGTAAATAACCACCAATGGTCCAATATCCCATCGAATCATCTCTAATCAGACCTTAAATCCAACTATCATGGAAACCTGACAAAAACACCACCCAAAATGCACATTAGGAAACCTCAGTAGCCTAGATTGATCCAGTCTGGGACCTACCACACTCTATATTTTCATGTCACGTTTTTTAATGCAATTTCCTCTAATTTTGATCCATAACCACAATAATCCACCCCTAGTAATATATGATATGATTAAGGCTTTTAATCATACACAGGTAATATTTAACATGTGTATAATTCAATATCATATAATTCAATCTTGTGAAAATTCATCCTACACAAGAAGCCTAAATGATTAGATCATGATTTTAACCCAATTAGTTTCTATTCCAATATATCAGAATTTAAATAATAATATTTATAAAGATTTTATCATGGTATAATTCAATACCCAAGGTAATTAATCAATAACATACAATAGTTTCCCGAAAATAAGAATTTAACACGTGGACCCTAATTTATTCAATTCCTTGACTATTATCACAAACCTCACTAATTTAAGTAATTACACAAGAATTCATACTATAATCATAGATTCTAGCTAGAATAATTCTCAATATTCAAGTAATATTTATTAATCCAATAAAATTAAGTAAATAATAAAAGGCACATAAATATCATAACATTATATAAATTTCCCAAAGTTTAGATTTTATTCATAGAGCTGTCTCTTGAATTCATTTAAATCAATTACATGTCTTCTAATATACATTAGTTTAATCAATTGGGAAAAATAAAATAAATTTTGTCTTAAATAGTGAGAAGTGAGAGGTGAATTTCAATGGGGTGGTTGTGTTGTTTCATAACTTTAGCATGTCCTCGTGAATTTTCCCTCTCCTTGTTTCTTCTCCAAGTTATTTACTTAATAACTTCCAAAACTTTCTTTCTCGACTCCCTACAAGTTTATAGATTTTTGAAATATAATTAAATGAGGTTAACTAACTAAGCTACCTTATGTTTAATAATATTTTTTTAATATTAATTAGGCTCACATTATCTTTAGGACCCCGAACCCTCCAAACTTGCACCATTGGATTACCCAACCCATAACCCTACTTTTTCATATTTTAAATACTATTCGAGCATGACGTGACTTCACACGTCATGCCCAAAATGAAATATAACAAAAATTATTCTTATAAACTAGGATTCAAAATTTAACATGAAAATTCTCCAATTAGTTTATTATGGAGAATCTTCAATTTAATTTAAAAATATAAATTTATCCAATATAATTTAGAGAAAAATATTATTTATTTTCAAAAACTGAAACCCCCAAATTTTAAAAAATCTTCTTTTTATTAAATATGAATTTCCTTTATGTGTGGAATAGGATGGTTCAACACAACACACAAACAACAAATTTTAATTTCTTTCAAATTAAAATTAAACAAAACTAAAAGTGACATACAATTAATCTAACATAAATATTCACTGAAATGAATTTAATTTAACCCAAGTCCTAAAATTTGCCTAACAAGATTAATTCATTTTACTATATAATCCGAACCAATATTTATCAAATTAAAATTATCTTGACTTGAATTGAATTAATTAAACATTACCCAAATTAATTTAGTACCAAATTAAGCATGAGTAGTGATTTACACCATATTTTATCTTTTAGTCCCAAGCATGCATCTAGGTGATATAATAAGATAAAATAAATCACAAACCACAAAATCCAAATGGGAAAAACCTCGGATGGCCATAGCCTTAAGTCCACTAAATATGGTTTTATTATTATAAGACAAATGGCTTACTTCACATGACTTGATTCCGTCCAAGACTTGACGCGTCTTTTTGTAACTACCTCCACCAATGATTCTTTTGGTCTTCTTCCCGCACCCAAAGCCTTTCTTCAAATGGTAACACCGCACCAACAAATTACTCTCCTTTATGGGTAGAGAATAAAACCCAAACTTCTCCATTTTGTGGTAGAGATTAACCAATGGTGCCAAACACTCTAAGCAAATATATATATATATATATATATATATATATATATATATATATATATGAAGAACTTGGAATTGAAACTAAAACATAAGGGTATGTATGTGTTTTTCTTGAAATCAAATCATTTAGACATCAAAACACAAAACAAAACTTTTTCTCTCACGTATGTTTCTCTCTTTTACTCTTGGAGGGAATGAAAGTTATCGGCAAAAAAATGTTTACTGCCTTAGTTATGCATAAAAAGTAGTGGGAAAACGAGTGGGAAAGTGTAAAGTTTTATAAAAAAAACTATCAGAGAACTACCCAGGTCATTCGAACGACTTCATTCGAACGAGAATTTCTAACGAGAAAACATAAACCCAATGCCAAAATTCCTCAGAATCTCGTTCGAACGAGATTTCAGTAAACCCAAATAAAGTTCTTTTAAGCCCAAAACATTAATAAAAAGTTCTAAAATGATTTTCTGAAAAAGAAGATTCATAAAAAGTATTTTATGAAATACACCCAATATAATTTCCATGCTCCTATATATATATATATATATAAAGCATTCATACCTTTGGAGACTTGGAATCCAATAGTTGTTCGTTTAGAAACAAGGCACTAAACTCGGCAATGATGAAGCTTTACCAATCTGACTTCTACGTCTTCAACTAACTCGTCATAGGCTTCGATGGATACAGTTTATACTCTATCATATGAATCTAATTATTTTGTTCGAAATTGAGCCAACACTACATAAGACTCAATTGGAATTTTGTGTCCTTACAAATCTCTCCCTTTGGCTATTCTGGGACAAAATCAAACCAAAAAATCCTAAAGGGCCATTAAGCTCATCTAGACTCGAGCATCCCACCCAAAAAAAATAATAATACAGATTCTGACTCGACCCAAGGATAAATAGCTTTGCCGATATAAATATGTTGCTAGAATAAATTCATGCACACTTAAGAAAACCATTAAATGCATAGGGAATATCAAAATATTAAATGCAATTAAACTAAATACTCCCCCTACATTAATTCTCCCATTTATCAAATATGATCTACCTAAGAAGGTCGCGACTCCCCCTAAGTTGAATCTCCTAAACTAAGGTTTAGATACCATATCTTCTCCTTTTTTGTTCAGGAATATAAAAAGTATAAATAATTAAAACATTACTTATTTCTCCCTCTAATTAAAGCAATACCACTTCTCCCCCTCAAATAAAAATAAGGGATACAAAATATGGGAAAGCAAGTAAAGACATGATGGTGCATAAAGTGATAAGAACATTTAAGCATATGGGCGACATTAAAAGATAAGAAGTCCCCAACAAGGGTAAATAAATATTAACTTATGATGTGAGGAAAAAATGATACCAACTAAAATGTATTCAACATAAGCATGGGATACAAACCAAAATTCGCAAAAAGATAGAAACCGATTATGAATTAAAAGCATAAATGGATTGGGTAACATGGCAAAGACTCAAAACAAACAACATATCGTATATATGAATGCACAATAGATACATAATAGGCATAAGCACACATATATAGATATAAACACACAAATGACACAAAATAAAAAAAACATGAGTTTTCCACACTCTTATAGCATATATGTGTCATATGGAAACAGAAGTGAAGGGGTGTGAACCAGATACCATTGAATTAAAACCCATCCAGCTAAACATGTTCAGAGCGTTCTCATTTGATTACAAAACTTTATTAACTCAGATTTAGCCTTGCGTGAAAAGATAAATTAAACTCTATGAATAAGCAAGCACAACGCATACAAGCCTAGCATATTGATGATTCTACAAACCAATAGAGTCATGACAAGATAGAGCAACTAGAATAGAAAGTCATTGTGAAAAGCCGTTGATATACAATCAAAACTCCATCAAAATATGCATTTAATACTTTTGAATCAATATACCAAACTAAATAAAATAGGCCTAGGCAAATATTTTTCTTTAATGCAATATTTTTCTTTTAGTCCCTTGGACTATGTATTTCTTTTAGGTCCATTCCAAACGGTGGCTTAATCGCAAAGGATAATATTTCCTTTCGGAGCGCTTCCCTGTGCACATTCATATATTAAATTTTTATTATCACACAAATCTCACTGCAACAGATTTAACATGCACAAATCCTCCTAGGTCACAAGATATGTAGATGACTAGATTGGTAGGATAATACCTCACAAAGCTCAAATATAAATGTGAAGTTAAAAGTCAAATGAGCTCGTGCATGCGTGTGACAAGGCATATAGAAGTGAATGCATTAAGCAAGCCAAATTTAAACAACTCCATGTAACCATCACAAAGAACATTTTAAGGATTGAAAATTTTAACAAAAAGTTCAAGCGACATGGAAGCGAAAAGAAGGATTTCACGCAAACATATGCCACAAAAGGTGTGTCAAACTCAAATACATAAAAAATATTTTTGAATTTTTGAATTTTTTTAACCAAACATACAAAAAATATGTACTCAAAAGACAAACAAAAATCATTTTGTATTTTTAATTAAGCCTAAATTACTCACAAGGTAAAACAAAAATGATAAACAAATATTTTTGTATTTTTCAGTTAATGCAAACTAAAATGAAATGAGTATAATAAACAATTGGTTATCCTTAAGCTGGTTTATATTTAAAAAGGTTTTACGAGGAAATTTATAAATTGAATTAATCATTTAAATATTTGACACTTAGCTTGATTATTTAGGTTGTTTAAATTGGAAATATTTATTTTGCGATAGTGATGCTAAGAATGAACCAACCGTTCACCTTGATTTTAATTTAATAAAGGGATGATGAACCGATATTTAATTAGGCAGGGTATCATAGGTGGTATCTTAGCATCACGTTCTAGTGTCCTTTAGGATCTGTACAACTTATTTCTATTTCTGCTTAACGTCTTTGATTTAGAGCCCTATTTTTTGGACTGTTGTATTATTGTATTTATGCTTACGTCTTCAACTATTTGAGATTTAATAACAAGTGTAGACTAATAAACTTCCTTTTTATTTCAGATGCCTCCGAGACGTGCACCCTGAGACATGAATGCCTCGCCCGAGCAACCAGCAACTCTGGCTCAGGGAATGATGAATGCATCTAAAGTAGCCACCATTGTTCCTCAGGCGGTGAATCGCATTAGCAGTGCTGCAGCAAGCTCCACCCCAGGTTCAGGCAGTAGCACCAGTACCATCACAACTTCCCACTGTATGGTAGCGGGTCAGGGATGCCTTTTAGAAGACACATCCCCCTGGAGTTCTGGGGTAGTTCAGACATTGTCATCACCATCCAATGGAAGAAGGATATCCAGAGGAATCTGCGTATGTATGAGTGAACTGATGTGACGATATAATTACTGGCTTCCTTTAAGATAGTAGGGCCCTCTTTAAGTGGTGGGAGTCCACCACCACCTTAGAGGTGACGGACTGGGTGCGGCTTGACCGCAAGTATTTCCCATCGATTGTGCAGACTGAGATGAGGCTGAGGTTACTAAATCTCAAGCAGGAGAGTATGACCATTGCTGAGTATGAGGAGGAGTTACTAGACTTCTCACTATAATGCTGGATGAGGCACCTACTGAGGAGAAGAAGATATTGTTGCTTTTAGATGGATTGTCCTGGAAGATTGGTCAGCTCCTCATATGTAACCTATCGTTGGGTACTTACATTGACGTACTCAATGACGCTCTATTGAACTATCAGGATCACCGCTTCCATTAGCAGGGAAGAAATCGAGCGGGGGAGTCCATCCAACAGGGCAGGACAGGGGGCAATAGTACTAGTGGAGCACCAGCATCCCAAGGGCAGACCCATCACAGTGAGAAGAGTTCCCATCAGGGAGACCCTACCAAGCGATTCTGATCTGGTGATTATAGACAGGGATTTGGGGGATTTCGACAGGGCCAATCCAGTCAGCATGGCCAACAGGGCCATTACCATCAGTAGCAGGGCCATCAGGGCCAACACCATCAGCAGCAGGGCCATTGGGGGTGTGGTAAAGGCCAACAGGGTCATGGTCAATAGGGATAGATGGGAGGAAACTTCAGGGGCATGTGTTTCGGATATGGTAAGAATGTCTATAGGCATCATGATTGCCCAGAGGGGGATATGGCCTCACAGCAGCAAGGTGCCCGCAGTGAGCCACAAAGTCCACTCTTTGTAGCCTCCCTCCCACCGCCAGCTCAGATGCCAGCCCTACCATCCATCCCAACAGCCCCAGTACAGCAAGGGCAATTACAGTGTGGACATGTCTATAACGTCGACCAGGCCATAGAACCTCAGGCACCGCCAGAGATTGAGGCTACATTTCCTATCCATGGCACTGTGGGTCGAGTCTTATTTGATACTAGGGTGTCGCACTATTTTATAGCTACTCACTTTGCATGGGACTTAGGGTTATTAGACACGATAGAGAGTATAGTGACACGTGTAGACTCACCCATAGGGAATGGGTCTTTGATTTTCTTTACATGTCGGGTTATAGGTATAGAGATTGGTAGCTTGATTTTCCTATGGTCATGCTAGTGTTAGATATGCATGAGCATGACGCCATTATTGGCATGGATTGGATAGCTGCATACAGAACCATGATAAATTATTTTGGTAGGAGTATTATCTTTACCATTCCAGGTCAGGAGAAGTTTTTGGTGGCAATGCCTCGCCCAGAGGGAGGATTTTCCACCCATTTTTATTACATAGAGGAGGATACCTCTAAGGAGATTGTGATTCCCTTGGATTCGATTCCAGTTGTTCTTGAGCTTTCGGATGTATTCCAGGAGATACCTAGCCAACCTCCCAGTCAAGAGATAAATGTTGTCATATACTTAATGCGGGGCACTCGGCCGATAGCATGTGCACCATACCGTATGACTCTAGTTGAGATGAGGGAGTTACGGGATCAGATAGAGCAGCTGTTGGGCCATGGCTTCATTCGTAGGAGCCCCTCGCCTGGGGATGCTCCGGTGTTGTTCGTAAAGACGAGAGATGGTTCACTGAGTTTGTGTGTGGATTATCGAGAGTTAAACAAGGTCACGATACGGAATAAATGTCTATTTCCTAGAATTGATGACCTATTCGACTAGCTGAGAGGAGAAACCTTCTTTTCAAAGATAAATTTGAGATCAGGACACCATTAGCTACGCATTAGGGAGTAGGATGTGTCGAAGACTGCTTTCTTGACAAGATATGGATCCTATGAGTTCAGAGTCATGCCTTTTGGGCTAATAAATGGTCCAACCATATTCATAGACTCGATGAACCGAGTGTTTAGAGAGTTATTGGATCAATTTTTCATCGTCTTCATAGATGACATCCCGACTTATTCACAGACTAAGGAGGAGCATGCTGAGAATTTGAGGCAGGTTCTTCAAACTCTACGAGAACATCAGATGTATACTAAGTATGATAAGTGCGAGATCTAGTCACGAGAGGTATAATTTTTGGGGCATGTTGTGTTAGAATTGGGGATATCGGTTGACCCGAGAAAAGTGTTGGTAGTGAGGGAATGGGGACAACCCACAACACGGACAAATGTGTGTAGTTTCTTGGGGTTAGTCGATTACTACAGGTAGTTCATTCGAGTCTTTTCGAAAATAGCGGGGCTATTGATGAATCTAACTCGTAATGGAGTATTGTATGTATGGGACGATTCTTGTCAATTAGCTTTTGATGAGCTGAAAGATAAGCTGACTTCGACGCCAGTTCTTGCTTTGCCCAGGCCAGGAGTGGAGTATCTAATGTACATTGATGCCTTTCTATAGGGACTCAGTGGAGTACTTCAGAAGGAGGAGCAGTCTATAGTTTTTACCTCCCACAAGCTTAAGCCTCATGAAAGGAATTACCCCACCCACGACCTCGAGCTAACAACGGTCATTTTTACATTGCAGATTTGGAAACATTACTTGTTGGGGGTGAAGTTTCTCTTGTTCATAGACCATAAGTCACTGCAATACTTGTTCACTCAGCAGGAGTTGAACATGCATCAGCGCAGATGGCTGGAGTTTATGAAAGTCTACTAGTTTTAGATATAGTACCATCCAGGGAAGGCTAACGTAGTTACTGATGCGTTAAGCCATAGACCAATAGGTGATGTTGCAAAAGTATGGAGAGCAAAGTGGAAAGAGTTGGGACACCAAGATGCGGTGGCCTGCTCGTTTATATCTATTATGTTAGTCACACACGATATTGTTATGAGGGTAATACAGGCTCAAGTAGCGGATACTTTTTCTCAGGATCAGATTATATGGATTTTAGCTGAGGGTGTTGAATCTTATTCAGTGAGTTCTGATGGGGGTTTGAGGTTTAATGGGAGATTAGTGGTCCCATAGGGAGATGATTTACGTCATGCAGTGATGACACAGTCGCACAGATCCAGATTTGCATTACATCCTGGAGGGGATAAGATGTAGCAGGATATAAGGCGACAGTACTGGTGGAGTGGGATGAAGAAGGACATTGGAGAATGTCCAAATGTTTTACCTATTAGATGGTAAATGTGAACCATTAGAGCTTGCCAGGGTTACTTCAACCGTTGGAGATACCTACATGGAAATGGGAGAGTATTTTCATGGAATTCATTACTGGGTTGCCTATATCACAGTGGCGTCACGATTCCATATGGGTTATAATGAATCGGTTGACCAAGGTATCTCATTTTCTTCGAGTATGGACAAACTTCACCACGGGCTAGTATGGACAGTTATTTATTGCCAAGATAGTTAGGCTACACGGGATGCCCCTGGATATTGTGTCTGACATAGACAAGATTTTTATTTCACACTTTTGGGAGAGGTTTTAGGAGGCCATGGGTACAGAGTTGAGATTGAGTTCAGCTTATCACCCACAGACAGAGCGTACCAATCAAATACTGGAGGATATGCTACGCATGTGTGTCCTTCATTTTGGATGAGGTTAGAATCCATATCTTCCACTGGTGGAGTTCGCTTATAATAAATCCTATCAGTTAACGATCTTCATGGGCCCATTTGAGGCGTTGTATGGCAGGCCTTGTATTTCTTTTGCTTGTTGGATAGAGGTGGGGGACAACAAGTTTCTCGATCCAAAGGTGATTTAGGAGACTTCAGATGGGATTGAGCTTGTCAGGAGTCGCATTCGGGTAGCCTAGGACCGACAGAAGAGCTACATGGATGCAAAGCGGTCCTTCCAAGAGTTTAGCGTAGGGGATCAAGTATTACTGCGTGTATCTCCTATGAAAGGAGTAATGAGATTCGGTAAGAAGGGGAAATTGGCTTCGAGGTACGTAGGACCATTTCCCATTATCGAGAGGATAGAGATGGTCGCATATAGATCAGGGTATGTATTCACTATGTATTCCACATTTTTCATTGAGATGATATCTTTGGGATGATATGGCCCACACCCACATCGCGATAGAGTATATTGACTTATAGCCCGACAGTTCTTATGAGGAGAGACTAGTGGCCATCCTAGACTATAGCGAGAGGAGATTAAGGTCAAAGGTAGTTCCACTTGTACGGGTCGAGTGGGAGCATCATAATGTGGAGGAGTCCACTAGGGAGCGCAAGGCAGATATGCGCAAAAAATACCCAGATCTATTTTTACTAGGTATACCTTATTTTCCGAATTTCGGGATGAAATTTCGTTATTAGGGGGGAGTATGTAATACCACGTAATTTTTTATGCCTTATAAATTGGGGATTTATGAAATGTAATTGAAATAAATTAATTTAATATTAATTTGAAAATCTATTTAAAACATTTGCTAGCATGAGGAGAGTTAGTAATTATTGGGGAATTTGTTGAATATTACTAGATGAGTAAAGTAATATATGATTGAATTTATTAATATTATCGTGAGTGAATAACACGACAATTATAGAATTTAAGTCGGGACGCACTTGTGTCCTGTCGGGACTAAATTAATTGAATATAAAGTAATTAAATTATAAATCGACCGTATGGTCATTTTGAGTGCGCCAACGTATCTGGAAGGGTCGAGATAGTCAGAAAAAGGTACCTGGGGGTTTAGTTTGGGTATCAGGATGTTTTTAGGCCTAACCGGTAACACGGGAGGGCATTTTAGTAATTTTTCGTTTTAAGGCTCAATTATGGATGAAAATTAAAGGGATATATATGATGGGAGTTCGAGTCTTCGAGGATTAGAATTAGTAGATTTGTAGAGAGGCTAAGGAAGCGAGAAGGGAGAAGACTCTAAAGGGGAGAACCACTCTACCTACACCATCCTTGCCATCTTTAACCACCAACGCGTAGATCGGGAAACGAGGGACGAAACCATACCCATGAACACCTGAGAATCAGACCTTAATATCTTAGGCAAGTATCTAACTTTCTACTTTTCTAGTTAATATTTCAACCATGTTAGAATAGAATTGATAAATATATGTTTTATGGAAGAATTTGATGATTTATGGAATTTAAATCACATGCTTTAGAACAAATAATTATATTCTGGAAATCTCATCATATGTAGAGGACTACCCATGAAATTATAATGATTTAGAAGAGAGAAATATGGAAAAAGAATTAGAATACTGGAAGTTATAATGAAACTAGGTTTCCTGGTAAATATTATGAATTAGACCTTTAATCCTATACTTTTGATGAAATTCGTGCATTCTTTACGAAGGAAATTATGTAGGTAGGTTAATATGACTATTAGTTTGATTGGTTGGGATTTTGGGACTCAATCATGGAGTTTTGGTTGAGGTTGAAGATGGAAACCCATAGTTAACACTGGTAGAATTCGAAATACCTGCTTGATCGATCGATCGACTCAAGAATTTTGAGCGATCGACCCCTATAATCGATCGATCGACCCCTAATGAAAACCGCAAGTTTCCCCCCCTTTTGTTTAATTCGGATAAAATGCATAGGAACCCTTGTATATCATTTAAATAATATAATGGGTCATGAAGAGGACCAATAGGGTCTAAGTATATTCCGTTGAATGAAATTATATATGGGATGAAACCGTGTGTTAACGGGGGGGTCTGACATATGTTGGAAATCGTTCACACGTAAGCTACAAAATTGAGAGGTTATAAATGACTTAAACCATTATGTTAGAAAGGGTGTACCTACTGAATTAACCCTTTAGGAAGAGAGAATACTTAGAGGGACGTGAAGTCATTCCGAAATGATTAAAATAGAGAATAAAATGAGATGAGTTATTTATGCATAATATTGGGTAAAATTGTATTACGTACGGTTAATATATATTAACATGAGTCGTGGGCGAACCTAATTAGAAAATGAGTATATTTATATAGATGACCGAATTAATGTGTATATATCTATATTATATTTCTGTATAATCATACCCACGCTATTTTGTATCATGGAGGTTACCGCGCCAGGAAAGTCTTATCTCGATGGGACCTTTATGGGGGATATTGACTTGTACCCTAAAACATAGGATTCCTTGGTACAAGCTATCTGAGAATGATAGTCAGATGGTACTAAGAGACGTGAAGGGTATGTGTTGACCTCTTAATGACTTGGAACTATTCTTTGCTTCCATTTTGTATGTATTGTGTTAATACAGTTTGAGAGTGATTCTGAACTAGTATTTCCCTTAGTAGGAGAGATATGGGGACTTGATAGCAGAGTATGCCAACACCATAGATTTTATGTGAGGTGCCGATAGTATATATATTATATGAGTGATTAATATATATACGTATATACAGAAATCTTCTGCTCTGCGTATAAGTAGTTAAATATTGAATAAATGCTCCAAATTTTATAGTAAGCATTCGAGGAACTTTATAAAGGTATTGAGATATATTAAGTAACGTAAGTAATCATGAAGAGATTGATCAATAAGCTAAATATTATAGCTTTATGACTTCTTGAAATAAAATTTATGGGGGATAAGTTAGATAGACTTATGAAATTTAGTAGTACGGTAGGCGTGCACACTAGATGGGAGGTGAGAATTCTCAAGAGAGTGTCGCATACTAACATGGTTATATTATCAGGTAAGCAATTTAAATACTTGCTAAACTATTTTGAAAAATTGTTTTACACTCGGGCTCTGACCCGTTTCCTGTCAATTTTTTTCTCTCTCTCTCTCTTATATATATATATATATATATATATTACAAGTGCCCAGCCACAGGGACGTCATGCATAGGTTCTTAGGATTCGACGTTTGGTAGCTTAGGTGGGAGTTGCAAGACCTTGCAGTAGACGACCTCTTCCGTGATTCAGGTATTATTTTAGTTCTTCATAGTTAGGGAATGTGTCGCCGAATTTGCTATTCTGTTTGGATTTGTTAAAGATTTGTATTCATTTATATTTCTAGTATTCAGTACTCATTTAGGAGTTATTTCATGGCATGTTGATTATACTTATGAATATTTGACTTGTTTTGTAGAAGCTAGTTGGCATGTTTCTTTTAGATGATTGTATCTTTAAACAATTGGTTATCCTTAACTTGGTTGATATTTAAAAAGGTTTTTACGATGAAATTTATTAATTGAATTAATCATTTAAATGGTTTGACACTTAGCTTAATTATTTAGGTTGTTTAAATTGGAAACATTTATTTTGCAACAGTGATGCTAAAAATGAACCAACCATTCACCTTATTTTAATTTAATAACGGACTGATGACCTGGTATTTAATTAGGAAGGGTGTCACAATACAATCGATTATCCTGCATATGAAGGGCTCAAAGGCTGAAATCGAGATATATGTATTTTCTAATATGCAACAAATGGAGAAGATAGTGGATACAAATGATCCATGTATGTAGTAACTCAAATACTTATTTAAGTTAATTTTACGATATGCAATTTTTTCTTTGATTCCCAAGATTGGCTCATTTGATGATGTTTTAAATACTTTAGTATATTTTACACTAGTATGATGTTTATAGCCTTTCATGCTTGTGTATAATATTGTTACATATTCTTTAGCAATTTAGTTGAAGAGGATATAATTTTTGAGCTTATATTTGTTAAATCGGTGGAAGGGAATTATTGGTGGGTTAGTTTTTGCTTTTGTTGTTTTTGTTGTTGTTCTTTTTGTTGTTATTGAGTTTATTTTAATTTTAAAACAAGTTGGAATTTCACGAATAAACAAAGGAAACTCAAACATTTTTTTAAAATTAATAAGTGTTTAAAATTGATAAAGTCAAACATACACGCATTTGAAAATTGATCATTAGACGAAAGCATGAAACAACAAATAAACATACCAAAAATAAGATTAAACAAGTCATACAAGATTAAAGTATGTTGTACAAATAAACCTTGAGTCATAGAACTAATGAATTCAGATGTTGTTCAAAATTTCAAACTTCTAATTATAAATATTTATAATTGGGGGTTAGAGAGTGAAAATGTAAAATAAGAACATAAGAGCTCAAAAAGAGGGAAAAACACCTCACATGGGGCTAGAAGAAGAATATTGGTAGTCCGTGTGAGACTATTGTTATACATTTTATAACTTGGACACGAGTCTGGTGTGCCTTTATGTCGATGGACTTATTTGTGAGATTATTTATGTTAAAATATGTTGGATTTTACATATAAAAAAGAAAATTTTGTAAGAGAAATGGAAATTAATAAGTGTTCTAAAAAGATTAATAATTAGGCATTAGAGTGGGAAAATGTGAAACAACTATTTAATATTTTTATCGAGACTCGTGGATATATGTTTTCCAATTGTTATGATATTTTAAAATCATACCTATAATGTTTTTATTCTATCTTATGAATATTGATGATGAATTTTTCTTGGATTTATTATATTTGCGATGGCTTGGAGTTGCATTTTTTTGTGTAGCGAAGTTATGTTATAATCGTTTTTATTTACATCGATCTATTTTTTGACATCTTTTGCCTTGTTATTATATTAGGATTGATGATTTTTATTTATGAGGGATTTCTTTTGTACCCTTAGATTGGGATGAAATATTTCTTTGCAATGTGTATTTATGCGGTTGGTTAAAAATTGTGGAACTTTTTATATTATGTATTTTTGAAAAATGCATAATATAATTTTGGATTATAATTTTCTCATGTTAAGTTATGAGTTTTAATGAAAATTACATAGGTTTAAAAGTGTTTTCAATGGTTTTCTACGAACAAATAATAGGAAATAAATCAAATATATTTGGAAACACAACTTATGGCGATAAGTAATGTGTTGTTGGAATGTATACCTTTGGAGACACAACATCTGTGATGCCGAAAAGCATACCTTTGGCAACACAAATATTGTGCTGCCAAAAAGTATACCTTCGACAACAGAGTTATTATGTTGCCAAAATATATACCTTTGGAATTAATAGTTGTTGTGTTGCCGAAGGGCGTACTTTTGTCAACATAAATAATATAGTTTGTTATAAATTTAAGAGAAACTAAAATAACTTTGGCAATATAAATGCGTGTTGCCACAAGTATACCATTGGCAACACGATCCTTCTGTGTCGCCAAAGACTTTCCCAAACAAACAATGAGGAACAAGCTGGCGGCATAGCAAAATATGTCCACGATACCTTTTAGAAACACATTTCTAATTTTTGGAGACATACATTGTATGTTGTGAAAACTTTCTTTTCTTGTAGTGGCTCATTTCCTCATATTTGTTACGACAGGTTGGGTGTAATTTCGTATTTGAGAGCATTGTACAAGTAAGTACTCTTTTATTTCTATGTTAATTGATAATGGAACTTTTATGCATATGTCATTGTTGAAAGCTCCTCTAATTAAAAATCTCAATTACCTACAAAAAATATATAACACATTACAATAATGATAAGTGAGGTATCAAATCTAATCTAAGGAGTGAAACAAATGAGAAGTAGTGTAATTAATTTGTCTAGTTATTTTCTTTTTGGACTTTTTGCTTTTTCTATTTTTTTTAGATTTTTTTATATTAAAATAATTTTGGCGATGAGGGTGAAATAAGACTAAACTAAATCAAAGATCTAAAGACTAGCTAAAAAGTGTGATGAAAAATGACTGAAATCCAACTAAATAAAATGTAAAATATGAAATGAGTGAGGAAGTAAAAGTGAGAGATAACAAGGGATGGGACTACTCCATATATTATAGTTAATCTTATTAATTAATTCATTCAAATTAAACCTCCCAAGTTAGTATCAAAATTACAAATCAACTCTCGTTGCAAATGTAATTTTAATAGTGACCTTTTAGAAAATTAAATTTAAAACTCCTATAACTCTTGAAAAGTAGATCCAAACATCATTTAACAAACCATCCGCTAAGATCGATGTACTAAATTAGTTTAAATCATAGAAAGAAGTTTAAAGTTGAAATTCGAAGAAATAATTTCACATTTTAGAAAAACCTATAGTTCGATTCTAAAATGGAAACTAAGACTAAATCTCAATTTTCTATTGAAAATCATTTACCTTCTCTTGAGGCAGAAATTAAAATGTAAGAGTGCAAAGTTAATTATCAAAGGGACATTTAATAAAACTAAACTAATTAAAGTGGTATTAACATCAAATAATGGGATCAGCCCACCCCTTGAAAGGGTTTTCTATCCTAGCATAATGATAAAATAAAATAATCAAGCAATAAAAGGCATTTAAATGAAATATTCGAGATAAGAGAACAAATTTTCACACAAGTCTCCTTGATTTGTAAGAATGAACTCTAAATCTTCATTGAACTTGAGTAATCTCCATTCAATATGAGCATACAAATATTTTTAATTCAATACATACATTCAATTGAATCTCTTAATACACTTTGATTTCTTACTAATCTAAAAAAATAAAAGAAAATGAAAAAAAAACTATTTACAAGGTGTTTCTCTCTCTGTGGTATTTTTCTACTCTAAACAATATCTCTAAAAAAACTCTCTTCAAATGGGTCTTCTCTTTCTTTTATAATGGGCACATTAGGGAAAGGGATAAAGTTGGAAGAATTAAAGGTGCATGAGGTGTGTGAGGTAATGAGGAGGTGTTTGGGCGAGGGACTATTGGGAAGTTGGGGTTAAAGGTAGTTTTAGAAGACATGTGGGTTTTGGCTTTTGTTTGGTTTATGTTTGTATTTGTCAGGTGAAGAAATCATGGCTTTGGAAAAAAAAAAGAAATGTATTTAAATTGTCTGGGGTTTAAGTGGGTTATGTGGTTTTGGGAGAAACCGGGTTTGAAGTGTGATGGGTATGGTGTAGGGGTTGCTGCCTTGGGTGAAGGGTGCAAGATGGGTGGCCATATTTGCTTATGACAGGTAAGGGTCAGGGTCAACTCGGGTTAAAGGCAAAAGATCATGGGCTGGAATTAGTTTTAAGGTAATGTAAGTGGTTTGGTGAGAGATGGTGTTTAAGGTCACCTGGTTAGCTCCGATTTACAGGAAGTCGGGTTTGGGTTATGGGTATGGGAAAATTGGGTCAAGGCTGGAATTTGGATTTTAGGTAGAAATGGGTACTTAGTGTGCTTTTAGTTGGGATCGTGGTTTAATTGAAATGGGTTTATGGTTGGTGATCAGTCGCCGAATTTGGTGTAATTATAAAGGTCCGGGTATGGCACCGTGTTACTCCGATGGGTTTGGGACAGGTCTGACTAGGTAGTAGTGTGGGTTCATGATGGGTATGGTTGATTGGTTCAGGTGGAGGATGGAATTGGAGGGTGCTACAACTATGGTGGTCGGGTATGTTGTGAGTGAGATGGAGAAGGGAAGGTAAAGGTTGGATCGGGTTATGGATATTGGGCGATTAGAGAGTAGATCCCGTAAGGACATTCTTCTCATGTCCAATATGTTATATTTGTGTATGTCATACGCCGCTACATTTGGCACATCACCTCACGATCTCATGTCATGGTTTCGATCAGAATTTCGGGAATCAAGCATTCAACATCTCCATCAAGTGTCCCACATTCTGACTCAACGACTCCATGTTCCAAGATTTTAGGGATTTTATGCAAGTGGTACGCAAGAGAAGTCAAAATAATGAAAAAGAGGAAACATAGGAAAATTCAAGGGCATTTTAGTAATTTTACAGTCATATTCCAGAGGTATGGTGAACTAGAAAGTTGAAAGATCGATGCCATGAAGATACTGGAAGAAATGGCACCTCAATTCGAGCTACAGTGAAGGATTTATGACCTTTTGAAGATGGAGAAAATTCTTAAGAAGAATGGTGATTTATTTTAACCCCAAAACCAGCGAAGTACCACGAACCACACAGTGAACCGGTTCGGGGGCGAACCAGTTCGAGGTACTAGGAGAATCGGTTCGAGGTACCTGACGCTACAAAGAGTCCCAATGATGTAAAACTCTTTTGGTTTTCCAATAAATGCCAACTTTGGGGGAGTTATTTTTGAAGACTTAGAGAGACTTTTTTTAGAGTTCTATTAGCTCAAGTCTTCATGTTTCTTATCCCAAAAAATCATGTTTTGATTCACACATCATTCCCATAATTTTGTGAATCCTTTTGAAACCCAAAAACACTACTTTTCTTTTGTTCATATTTGTGGAGAATACGTTCTCTTCTTCATTGCTACCCACCTGGAGTTCCTGTGGGAGATTCCAGCCGATGACATCAGAACCGACACTTGCGAGTATTTCTGTGTCAAACTTTTTTTCATTTTAATTCTTGTAACTGCATCTTATAAAATTATAGTCAAAATAAAAAGGTTTTGCCCATTTGGGGGATTTTTCCTCGTTTGTGTGTGTTTGAATGTTCTTGCACGCTTTCATCATCTTCAATCACACCTAGATGCATGTTTAGGATTTAAATTGAAAAACTGAGGTTAATTCAATAATTTCTTAATTTGAACGTAAGTGCAGTTTTCAAATTGGTATCAGAGCCAATTACACAATTCTACCGTGTAATTTTCCTCAAAATTTTTCTAAGATATCAATTATCTGAAAAAATTGATTTTTGAAAAAGGTCGTGTTCAATGGAAAAGTTATATAATAAAATGCCAGTTTTTTACGGGAGAAACTATGCTTATTGGAAAGCCCGTATGAAGTCTTCTTTAAACACTATTGACGAACGTGTCTGGACTTTGGTTGAAAAAGGGTGGACACCTCTCTCCATCACAATTGATAACGTGACTAATTTAAAATATGTCACTACATGGACTGAAGAAGAATTTAAATGGTCATCTTTTAATTCTAAGGGGTTAAGTGCTATTTCTGGATCCGTTACACCTGAAGAGTTCCGACGGATAATGACGTGTACCACGTCAAAAGAGGCATGGGATGTTCTGCAACTTACACATAAAGGAACTGATGTTGTGAAAGAGTCTAAACTGCAAAATTTAACAACTCAATTTGAGACCATCACCATGATTGAGACTAAATGTTTTGATGAATTTTATGCTAGGTTATCTGATATTGTTAATGCTAGCATTAATCTTGGTGAACACATCCCTAATTCTAGAGTTGTTAAAAAGATTCTAAGATCACTGCCTAAGCATTTTATCCCTACAGCCACTGTGCCAAATTCTATGGGTAATTTAAACACGCTTAAATTAGAGGAACTTGTAGGCGACTTACAAACGTAGGAAATTGATATGTTTCCTAAATGTGTCAAGCCTAAAGATAAGGGAATTGCACTTAATGCCAAGGAGATAAAAAGTGAGGGGTCAGCAAGAAAGAGAGTTGAGTCATCTAGAAAAAGGGAGATAGAAACGTCTGATTCTGAGTGTGACTTAGATTTAGATGATTGGGCCTTGTTTGCTAAAAATTTCAAGAAAATTCTCAAATTAAAGAAAAATGGCAATTTCAAAGATAAAAAGAATTTTGAGAAAAATAAGAAAAATGAAAATAGTTTTAAAGACCCTCCTAAGAAAGACAATGAGAGATGCTATGAACGCAACAATAGGGGTCATAGAGCTTTTGAGTGTGCTACTCAACTGAACAGAGAAAAGGGTAAAGTTGTCCTTAATTCTACCCTTAGTGACGACAGTGAGGTCGAGTCGATGGACTCTGGAGATGAGTCACCGCATGAGTGTAACTTCACCGCATTCATGGCTAGTCATGTGAGTACCTATTGTTCTCCTCATGACGATGAGGATGATGCTTCACAGGGACACCTAAATAGTGAGAACGATGTGAGTGAGGGGGAGGATGATGCAAGTTAGAGCAAGAGTAATCTTGAATGCGCTTACGCCAAGTTATATAATGAGTCATTTAAAACTAAAAAGTGTAAAAAAGAGTTAGTTCTTAGGATCACAAAGTTAGAAGAAGATTTAGAAGAAGCAAGAGAGAGAGATTCCTTCTCCCGCACCACCTTGAGAGAGAGAGAGGGAGAGAGTCTATTTAGAGAGAGAAAGACTGTTTGGAGAGAGAGAGAGAGAGAGAGAGAGTTATTTTGAGAAAGAGAAAAGGAAATTGACTAAATAAGTGGCTAGTCTTACGAGTGAGCTCCATTCATACTTAGAGACTCAGAAGAAACTTGAAGCCCTTGTATCCCAGCTTACTCATGATCTTGAGAGAGCACGGGAAGCTAAGGTACAAATCGAGGACAAATCTGGGAAGATGGGAAAGATGTTCCTTGGTCCCACTTTAGGTTTTGGTGAAAGACAGGGAATAGGTTTTGATGGTGCCTCCACTCCATATGGCCATCGTCAAAAACCACGAAGGAGAGTTCAATTAAGAAAAGTAAACCAAGGTCCACCTAAGACTATTTTCTTTTGTACATATTACAAAAGAAAAGGCCACCTCAGGGATTTTTTCTATAGTTTGGGTCGAACACGACATACTATTGCTCCACCACATCATAATGATGATTTTTCCAGTCTGATGAGAGAGCGTGCTGAGTTTTTAGCTGCCACATCTAAGAGTTTGATGGAGGAATTCTGACGGATGTCTCTGTCGTCAGTAAATGCTTCTCACATCCTGGATAAAACCAATAACAACAAGGGTAAACAAAGATGCTCCAGACATATGACGGATGATGTCTCATTTTTTACCTACTTTAAGAATTATAAGGAAGGAAGAGTCACTTTTGGATTTCCTAAGCTAGAGAATGTTTTGTACGTTAAAGCTTTAAAAGCAAACCTTCTTAGCATTAGCCAGCTGTGCAACGATGACTTTTCCGTAAAATTTGGTCGGGATGCATGTAATGTCTATAATCAAGCCGATAAACTTTTAGTGAGAGGGGTGAGGACATGGGATAATTTATATGGGACTGAACCCACATCCTCGCTTATCCGCAAAAGCGCCACGATCACTCCTATGGATCTGTGGCACTAACGTCCAGGTCATGTCAACATTGGAGATTTAACTTGTTTAGCTAAAAATGACCTATTATGTGGCTTACCATCTCTTGGAAATCCAACTTCCACGGTTTGTGGATACTGTTAGTTGGGGAAGCAAATCCGTAGCCCCCATAGGAAGTTGCATTCCATTACCACCTCTCGTGTACTTGAGCTGATTCACATGGATCTTATGGGTACTACTCGTACTGAAAGTGTGGGTGGTATGCGGTATATCCTCGTGATGGTAGATGATATTTCTAGATATTCGATTATAGGTTTTCTGGGAGAGAAATCCAATGTTGTACAGTTTTTAACAACTAAGTGTTGTGTCCTGCAAAATCAACACAGATTCACTATTAATAGAATAAGTAGTGACATGTAATTTAAGGAAGCAAAGGTAGATCTAACTGTGATAGTCTTGGGATCAAAAATGAGTTTTCTGCTGGGAAGACTCCTCAGAAAAATGGGATTGTTGAGAGAAGGAATATAACGATACAGGAAATGGTTAGATCTATACTTCTAGGTCATAAAGTATCTAAGAGATTTTGGGCAGAGGTAGTGTCTACTGCATGACACACGGTGAATAGGGTTTACCTACATCCACACATGCTTAAAATGCCTTATGAATTGCGGACTGGCAAGAAACCCAACCTTTCATATTTCCGTGTCATTGGGAGGAAATGCTACATCCTACGAGATGGAGAGAAATTAGGAAAGTTTGACTCCCAGAGCGACGAGGGAATATTGATGGGATATTCATCGAATAGTAGACCGTATCGAGTGTTTAACCTGAAGAACTCTAAGGTTATGGAGTTAATAAACTTCATCGTGAAAGATGACGAACCTCCGACGTTTATTGATCCTAGCCTTCAATGTGACAATGAGGATTTTTCTGGTAGCGAGTTACTTGTCCCTCACCCACACCCGGTGGATCCTACTCCTGTGTTAGGGGACACACCAGCTTGGGTTCGTAAGAGTCATGAACCGGCCTCCATTGTAGGCTATCCCACTCTAGGGGTCAAGACTCGTGCTCAGCTAGAGAACATTGTTAGCCTTTTTTGGAGCCCAATAATAACAAAGAAGCACTTAAGGGTGAAAGCTAGATATCTATCATGAAGGATGAGTTGCTTCAGTTTAAAAAGACAATGTCTGGGAACTTGTCCCCCAACCTAGTGAGACTAATGTGATAGGTACCAGGTGCATTTTCAAGAATAAAATGGATGAAAATGGTACCATAATCAGAAACAAGGCTAGATTGGTTGCTCAAGGCTACACGCAGATAGAGGGTGTAGACATTGGGGAGATATTTTCTCCTGTTGCGATGCTTGAGCCCATTCACTTACTACTCGTAATCTCATGTCATCTATGCCTTAAATTATATCAGATGGATGTCAAGAGTGCCTTTCTAAATGGCATTCCATAGGAGGAGGTTTACGTGGAACTAACAAAAAGGGTTTGAAGACCCTAAGCACCCGGAGCACGTCTACGAGAGGATTACTTCCTATATCTTAGCCTGTGGATTCAAGAGAGGGGGAGTTGATATGACATTATTCACCAGGAGAGATGACAGTGTTATTTTGGTTGCCCAGGTCTATGTGGATGACATAGTCTTTGGATCCACGTGCTCCCAGCATGCTCACCACTTTGAGGAGGAGATAAAAAGTAGGTTTGAGATGATAATGGTAGGTGAGCTAACGGTCTTCCTTGGTCTCCAAGTTCGTCAGCTAGAGGATGGGATATTCATATCCCAATCCAAGTATTCTACAGAACTTGTGAACAAATTTGGTTTAGACTCCGCTAAGCATGCTCATACACCTATGAGTACTTCCATCAATCTTAGTAAGGACATATCAGGAAAGGACGTAGAGAAAACCTTGTATCGTAGTATGATAGGTAGTCTTCTCTACTTGACTATCAGTCGTCCTGACATAGCCTTTAGTGTTGGAGTCTTTGCGCGATATCAGGCATCCCCGAAAGAGTCACACTTACTCGCTCTAAAATGTCTTATAAAATACGTATTCCTTTTATACCCATGACCGTCTGTCCGCCTATTCAGATGCCAATTGGGCCGGGCATGTAGATGGTTATAGGAGCACTTCTGCTGGGTGTTTCTACTTTGGTTCTGCTCTTGTCTCCTGGTTGAGCAAGAAGAAAAACTCCATATCTTTGTCCACTAAGGAGGCTGAGTACATCGCCATCGGGAGTTGTTGCACGCAACTCTTATGGATGAAGCAAATGCTTAAGGATTATGGGATATCACATGACACTATAACCATCTCCTGTGATAACACGAGCGCGATACACATATCCTACAATCCCATCCAGCATTCACGCACAAAGCACATCAGGATATGCGAGAACTTTATACGTCAATTAGTTGAGGAGAAAGTCGTATCCCTGAGTTTCGTACCCACCGACCGTCTGTTAGCCGATATTTTCATAAAACCTTTAGATTCTCTTAGATTCGAGAGTCTTAGGAAGTCTTTAGGGATTTGCACAATTGACTAAGGGGTTGGTCCATGTCTAGCATAGGATGCATTGTCCTTTTCATATCATTTAATTCCTATTACTATATTGTATCATTTGTATTATTTTGTTTGTTTCTTTATTTTTATGAAAAATCCAAAAAGATTTTCTTTTAGAAATATTTTAGAAAAGCTCAAAAAGATTTTATTTTGATAAAATTTTGAAAAATCCAAAGATTTTTGTATTTTCTGGATGAGCATTTAAGATAACTGAGTCATAATTTCATTTAAGATAAAATTTTGAAAAATCTAAAAAGATTTGAAACACTGCATCATTTCATCCATGTGTTTTACATTGTTTGGAGTCTTTGAGATTTGATTAGTGATATCTTTCTACATGTTTGAATCCTATATACTTTATTGCACACATGCACGACTTTATTCGATTATTGTACTTGTCTATCACATATTGACTTGAGTGTTTCCATCTCAATTTTGTCTATACAACGAACAATATGCGATAAAACTTGACAAAATTGGAATGCATGTAAAAAAACCATTTTGGCGAGACTCTTTGTTATTAAAAATGGGGAAGGGCTGCGGAAGGTTCCTTTTGCCTTTGCAAATACTAAGCCACCGTTAAAACGGACCTACAAATTGAGGAATTTTATTATCCGGGGTCCAAAGAGGTTAAAAGAGCTTGAAAAATTTAAAGAATATAAAAATAAATATATGAAAAATATGGGCCATTAGGTTTCACCATCAATTCTCCAAAGTTTGAGAATTTATATCACCTCTATTCAAAATATATATCTGAGATAGTTTGGTTGGATAATTTAAACGGTTTTGCACTTCCTTGAAATCCTAAAAAAGCATTAAGTCATTTTGGACATTATTGGTGTGGAAATCACTTGGATCTTCGATTTGTTGATTTTATTGAGTCAATGTCTTATATTTCCATCTTTTTTTACACCAAAGGAAGATGTTGAGTTCATTCGTTAGTAGTATTCGATATTCATCGTACACACATGTAATGTTTGTATGCATTGATTTTCCTATCGAATCTGATCGCACCCCTTCATGTAATATATCATCTACTTGATTGTTTTTATTTTTGCTCATGGTGTGATTCTTTGTTGTATATTTTGTGTGAAAATTTTTGAAAATTTTAAAAATAGAATTTTATTACCTTGTGACATTTTCGATTTGCATTTATGATTCTCATATCTGTCTATTTGGGGACATAATAAAAAGGGGGAGAAATAATTATCATAATATGGGGGAGTTTTAATCTCATTTCAAACTCGATACTTCGCTTGGTATTTTTCTTTATCCCATGTGTGTAGGTACTATATTGAGGATCATTGGATTGCACACCCTGATGAGAAAAGATTTGAGATTTTGAATATTTGCAGAACAAACAATGAAGACTTACTCATTTATATCTTTCCAGTTTTGGGTTCATGGGAGGGTATATTTGTATAGGTCAATTGAATGATAATAATTCATATTTTTTATTTTGTACCGGCATAGACATAGGGGGAGATTTGTAAGGACATTTTTTTCATGACCAATACATTACATTTGTGTATGTCGTACACCGCTACATTTGGCACGTCACCTCACGTTCTCATGTGACAGATTCTATTCGAATTTTGGAAATTAAGCATTCAACATCTCCATCAAGTGTCCCACATTCTGCCTCAATGACTCCACGTTCCATGATTTTACGGATTTATGCAAGTGTTACACAAAAGAAGTCAAAACAATGAAAGAAATGCAAGATAGGAAAGTTCAAGGGAATTTTGGTAATTTGACAGTCATAGTCCAGAGGTATGGTCAACTAGAAAGTTGAAGAGATCGACCTAGGAAGATACTGGAAGAAATGGCACCTCAATCCCAGCTACAGTGAAGGAGTTATGACCTTTTGAAGAATGCTAATTTATTTTAACCCCAAAACCAGTGAAGTACCGTGAACCACACAATGAGCCGGTTCGGGGCACTAGGGGAACCGGTTCGAGGTACCTGACGTTGCAAAGAGTCCCAATGACATAAAACTGTTTTGGTTTTCCTATAAAAGCCAACTTCGGGGGAGTTATTTTTGAAGACTTAGAGTGACCTTTTTTTAGAGTTCTACTAGCTCAAATCTTCATGTTTTTTAGCCCCAAAAATCATGTTTTTATTCATAGATAATTCCCATACTTTTGTGAATCCTTTTGAAACCTAAGAACATTACTTTTCTTTTGTTCATATTTGTGGAGAAGTCGTTCTCTTCTGGAGTTCCTGCGGGAGATTCCAGCCGAAGACATCAGAACCAACACCTGTGGGTATTTCTGTGTCACACTTATTTTCATTATAACCCATGTAAATGTATCTTACAAAATTATAGTGAAAATAAAAAGGTTTTTCCCCTTTGGGGGATTTTTTCTCATTTGTGTGTGTTCGAATGTTCTTGCGTGCTTTCATCATCTTCAATCACACCTAGATGCATGTTTAGGATTTAAATTAAAAAATTGAGTTTAATTAAATAATTTCTTAATTTGAACACAAGTATACTCTTCAGAGGCGATTTGTCAAGGTCATAGGTTTTAACTGTGGGGTTCATATTGTAGTTGAAAGTGGTAGTCAAGGGTTAATGGTAGGTGGGACAGTTTGATTAGGTTTAATGAGGTTAAGGTGTAGCATGTGAGGTAAAGTGTAGGATATTGTGTGTGAGTTTGTTGGTTATGGTGGAAAGAGAGAGAAATGGTATTTGGGTGATGAGGGAAGAAGATGAATAGTACGATGAGGGGTGTTATGGTGTATTTGGGTGTATGGGTAATGTTTGTGTGTGTTTAATTGTACCCAACTAAAATAAATAAAAATAACACTACCTAATTAATAAAACTAACAAAATTAATAACAACAAAAATTAAAATCTACTAAAACTAAAAAATAAAATAAAAGTCTAACCTATTAATAAAAGACTCAAAATAAAATAAAATTATAATAAAATTAAAACAAATAATCTACTAAAATAAACACGTCTATAATATATATATAAAAATAGAAAAATACTCGACACACAGTAAATGACCCTAATATTTACACTATGCGCATACAAATTAAATGTAAAAATCCTAAAAACATTATACATGACTAAACTACCAATCTAAAAATATAAAAACAAAAACTAAACACACACAAGGCTAAGGTGATGGCTTGGGTTCGGTTTAGGCTTGGGTAATTGATACGAAAATTGGGTTTAACCACTTTTAACCGTAACAATGCCACATTTGATGTACTGACCACTTATTTATAGTAATTGCCTCGAATTAAGCTTGTTCGACACCGCAAATACTTATTGACATACAAAACAAATAAATATCAACAAATGTCCGATTTTTGCGAGAACTAGCAAGTAAAATGCATCTATCTGAGGTATAAATATAATACTTTTGGGTTCTTATCACACCACACCTAAATAGAACATTTCTAGTCCTCGAGCAAAAATAGAACGAAAGAAAGAAAAAAAGATAAGAAATCAAATGTGTGCCACTTTCGCGGGTAGAAGCGATTGCACTTAGCATGTGCAACAAGCCATTAAACCTCTAGGTTGCCCTAGAGGACTAGTGTTGTCTCATGAGGGTTTATAGTTAATATACCCACAAAATTATTCATTTGGAAAAGGAAGTTAATCTCATCTTTAGATAGAGACATATCATATAATCCATGATTTAAGGAATACGATAAATGAACTCTGAAGTATAATAAATTAAACTCACATAATACCTAAGGTAAATCCTTTCTAGAAGTCAATGTGCATAGTGTGAATCACTAAAAATGGTTTTAACTATTATAAGAGCAATTTGTAGATCACTTTTTTAAAATGAATGCTTCGACTTCCAACCCTTACTAAATATCTCTCTGAAATGATGTCTCGAGAGTTGGGTTGGTGTATCTCTCTTGTGTGTGAGGATGTGAGTAAATTTAAACAAGTTCAAATTCCCCACGCACATATAAGAAATAATGGACACATGGAATAATTTGATCTCAAGGAAGGAATGAAAATCACTATATCGAGAATGTCGAGTTATTCACCAGGTAGACTTTTTTATTTGCTCGAACTCTTAAGCAAAGGTAAAAATGGGATTTAATATAAAGGAAGAGGGGAAATGAGATGGGTAATATGGGTGATATGATAATTTTGGGAATTTTGAGAAGAGTGGACAGCTTGAACAATTAATGTCTTCATTTCACAAAATTTTGATCGCATGCTTTTCTTTTTTCAATATATCGCATTTTTTCTTTTTTTTTTTTCTCTTTTTTTGTGATGATTTTTTATGTGATACAATTCATCTTTTACATCATGAATGGAGACATTTTACATATATAATTTCAGACACTCTTCTTCTCAAGAACCAAGGGTGATGATGGAATAATGATGTATAGATGGTATGAATGATGTGGTAATTTGGAAAATGAATGGTGGAAAATGGAAAATGGGGTAAAGGATTAGTTTTCGGGACAAACTAGAAGACACATGTTTCTTAAAACTCGAAAGTGATGTCGTTCTCACTGTTCAAGTCAAAAATTTAGTGAAGAATAATGAGATCATACAATGATTTAAGTCCGGACCCAAAGTAAGTTTAATCAACTTGTGACTAGGAGATTGCCTACAAATCTCTGAAATGGTGAAAGGTACAAATCTCACAAGCTAAAGTCTCTACTAGTGATCCTTAAGGCTCTTTTGAGAATTAGAGTATTCTTCAACTCTAAACCGCATTGACGTGATAAGTACGCAAATTTTGTTAAGTCTAGAAATTCATGGTACAAAATGCCTTGTTATGTATTACATAAGCTATTTATAAAAATAATATACTTTATCTTGATTCCTAGACTTAAAAGATGGATGATAGAAAATTCACGTCAAATTAATGAGATGAAAGAAACTGCACGAAAATTTTAAAAATCAGGTTTGAAAATCATTTTTTTTCTAAAGATGTACGATTTCGATAAAATTCCCCACCCCCAAACAAAAAGTAACATCTTCCTCGATGTTAAGTAAAATGATTTTTAAAATTGAGAGTAGGAGGAAGGAAAGATATTACCAGAATCAATGACTAATGAAGTGGACAGATGAAGCCAAGAATAAACCTGAATAAGTGATAAGATAAAAAAATGTACAAGTCTATAAAATGGTAAAGCATTGGGTGGTGTGAAGCACCACCCCCAAACAAGATGAGACTCATACAAGAATAAAGAGCTGCCTCTCGTTAGAGTTAATTTTAATGTCTTCAGCCAAACCGAACCATTCTCACCCTAAATATAAGATCTATGAAAGTGCAGGGTGGCAAAAAAATTGGGTGATGATAATCACCCCCAAACAAGACTGAAGCGTCAGTCTTGTTGCATGAAATCTAAAAGGGTCAATGAACTTGTATGGAAAAGTTCATCACACGATGCAAAGTATCGGTGGATCATGGGAGGGTGGGGATTAGTGTAAGGGTGAAGAAGTGTCAGTCTCAAGACTTATTAAGATGAAAAGTGAGGGAAACAAGGGCCTATAAGCATTATGTTCAAGCTGGATGGGGAGGTGAAAGGGTGCAAAAATAGTGATGTGGTGGGGGGCATAGAAAGCACATGACTATTATATAATTGAACGATGATAGTGGTTATGCCGTGACATGCCAGGGATCTATCAATGGGAAAAATCAACACCACAAGAGAGTGGCGGGCATAGAGTAACAAGCTCGGTGTCACAAAAGTGAAGAGTAGTACAAAAAATACTTTCATGGATGGTGGAGGTTAGTTTCAGGTGAGGATCTAATTATGTAGATCGAAACATAAAAGGTTTAAAATTAAGATCCAAACTAGGTTGTAGGGTGGAAGGGACAATGGGTGGGTCGGGTGTTATAATGGTGGATTGGGTGAGACAAATGGTGGAGGAAGATGATCCAACTCAAGAGTAGGGAACACACACTCCTCATGAGGCGCGGAGTGATCCTCAAGGGCACTCGCAAGAGGAAGTGTGGAAATAAACAAGTGAGTGATCAACTTATCCACCATTACATCACCATCCGAGGTGGTTGGAAAATCAAATGAGGCATCCAAATCTGAGAGAGAAGAAACAAAATTAGTATATGACTTAAATTGATTGAAGCATGGTGGAACATGATCTATATCGAGAGAGGTAAAAACCAACCCGGATTCAATATCAGGATATGGGTGAGCACTCGTAGCCGAAGATAACATAGGATGAAGTTGTTCCTTGGTAACACACACAGTGGGATCAATAGGTGTAGACTCGTGCATTGTTATGGATTCAGAGGGAGAGGGAATACGAACCACAATGATGGGTTCATATGGACATGGTGGGATTTGATCACACTCACTATCTTCGGATAAGTTAACACAATTGTCAACCTGAGGTCAGGACCACGACTTCGTCTCAATGTCGAGATTCTCAGGGTTGTAGGGTTGGTCACACTAAAAATAAGTTGCATAAGATGACTCATCATCACTCCACATGGGGGCAACAATAGGTTCACTTTGGGTGGAATTCGACACGGTCGCACACTCAATTTCATTTAATCTTCATTCAAGCCGTTGGAGGGCTTCATTTTTAATTTGAGTGGCTTGATCTTGATCCTGGATGAAATTTTGCCAGAGGCTTTGGAGAGAGGATATGAAGGATGGTGGTGGAGTGAAGGTGGAAACAAATCACTATGCGAAAAAGGAAAATACTCATACGAAGTGTGTGGAATGGGGTCAAGTGTGTCATACACGGGAGAAGCATCTCTGTGAGAGACAAAATGATAATAATATTTGGGTGTGTATTGAGAGAACCGATCAGGAATGGGTGCACTTGGTTGCGATGACAACTGTTGGAATGTGTGAGGATCCGCAACATAAGGTTGTTATTCGTATTGTGTGGAAGGGTGACCATGCCTCCACGAATAACTAGGTTGCTCACACGACTCGGGATTGGATATATCATGACAATAGTCTTAGGTGAGTTTCAAAACAGTGTCATATGGATACACATGTTCCATAGTGGGTTCGGATGGATAAGGAAGGTACGGTCACTCATGGGACAAGTGATTGGTGTGATAACAATAGGTTAATGATGAATATGGGAAATGGATAAAGTCGTCCCATAAGGGATGTTCCTTGGCCATAACGGGATGGATAGGGGAGAAAAACGTTTCTCAAAATATATCTTTGGCTTTTTAATTTTTTTTTAAAAGAATAAAATCTTTTTGGGTTTTTTAATTTTTTGAAAAAGAAGGAAAATATTTTTGGGTTTTGTTTTGAAAATAAGAAAAATATTTTTTTAATTAATGAAAAGGGATAAAAGTGAACTCGGTATGAAACACACACTAACGGAGAACACAAAAACTGACTACCAATGGATTAGAATTAGAAACGTACAAGCAAAGTAAAATCCTAACTAACACGTAGCTAATTTTTATCTTAAATTAAGTGATTGGGTAGTCAAATTTTTATTAATCCGGGGGCGAGAAAATCACAGAGTCTTATACGCCGCCTTTGGAAATGAGCTCCTACTCTATTTGCTAGTTGGTTAATTTTAATTATATGATAGCACTGGTTAACAAACAAGTGGAATCAAGTGATTGAGTCAGGTGATGAAATCCCTTCTCTTTTCAATGACTGGGTTTATGTCTTAAGTCCAATTAATTCATCAATCCATTCAAAGTAAGACTATGCAAAAAATAAAGTTACATAAGACCATATAGTCAAAAAATAAGCGGAGTCGCTAACAGAAGATACACGAGTGATAAAGAAATGTACCTCCTATAACATTTACACACGTAGGGTGAGGACCGAGTCGATTCGACCAGGGGAAGTTCTACTAACTTCAGTCGTCCCCGGGAGTCCTATGGACCCAAAGTAAAGAGGCTTCAAAATTCCACTATAAGGGGTCTCTCTCTCTCTCTACCGTGTCATGTTTCACTTTTCGCTTTTTTGTTTTTGATTAGTACAAATAACTGGTGTCCAAAGCAGCACGAATGAATGTACAAGGCCTCAATATCCTAATACAAACAATATATGTAAAAATAAAAAATATATACAAATCTATAAATGTACAAATCTTCAAAACGCTCCTCAACTCGAAAAGTCGGCAACGAGATTTTGTGAAAAGTCATTCGCCAAAGTTTGAGCAAAGGTTCAACACTTAAAAAGTTTTAGCAAATTGTACCTAACTAAAATAAATAAAAATAACACAACCTAATTTATAAAACTAAAAAAAATAATAAAAACAAAAATTAATGTCTATTAAAAATTAAAAAAATAAAATTCTAACCTATTAATAAAAGACTCAAAATAAAATAAAATAATAATAAATTAAAACTAATAAAATAAAGAAAAATCAACTAAAATAAACACGTCAATAATATGTACATAAAAATAGAGAAATACTCGACACACAGTAAATCACCCTAATATTTACATTATATGCACACAAATAAAATATAAAAATCCTAAAAAAATTATACATAACTCAACTAACAATATAAAAATATAAAAGCACTAAATAAACACACACAAGTCTAAGGTGATGGCTTGCGTTCAATTTAGGCTTGGGTAATTTATACAAAAATTGGGTTTAGCCACTTTTAACTGCATCAATGCCACATTTGATGTACTGACCACTTATTTATAGAAATTTCCTCGAATTAATCTTGTTTGGCACCACAAATTCTTATTGGCCTAAACAAATATAGACATAAGTCCGATTTTATCGAGAACTAGCAAGTAAAATGCGACTATTTGAGGTATAAATATCATACTTTTGGGTGATTATCATTAGTAGCTCATTATGCTGGGATTTTGGGGACGCTTCCCAACCGTCCCTCACATATTTTGATATAAATTAGAATTGCATGCTAAACAAATCAAATATTAATTAGATAAAACTAGACCAATAATATTATTATATTATTTCATTGCACTTCACACCTAATGCTTGGGTCGGACCGAGTTGACCAAGGGTAACCTATAAATATGGGTCAAGGCATTACAAATGGTATCATAGCTCTTGGTTCTAGATTCCTTTCGAGACTAACATAGTGAGGACAGTAGTGGGTGTTTCAAACGCCAGTGTTGGTTTTGGGTTGATCACTCTAGATTTGTGAAGGTTTCAATTTATGTTCTCGATGGTAGAGTTAAGGAGATTAACACGATGGGTAAGTCATTTCCATGTGGCATATGACTAAGTTAGTTGTCACTAATCACTTCAGTTCTTTTGATTTATATATTTTAGTAATTTGCGAGTGTCTGTGCTAGACAATAGTGGCGACATCGCAGTTTTTAGTTTGAGGTGCTTATTTGTCAACCCTTGATGATGTGAGAGGTTTTATGAGACGTTGATAAAGCTTAATGATGTCCATATAATTAGAGACAAGAATGGTATAAAGTCAATTATGGATATTAGGAGGCTAGAGCGTCATACCTAAGTAATATTGATTTGTGGTAAGGATGCATTTAGTTCCAAGGTGTGATACTTTTGGATAATTAATAATGTTGATGCAATTAGGAGAATTTGATCCTTGGGCTAGTATCATGGCGTAAGATAATTGATAATTCTATAAAAATGAGGGACTGTGTTGGTCGACACTTGGGTATATGTACTCGGTATGAGTTGATAATATACCACTATTGTAAATAAGTGTCTTGGTGGATGTTGATTGAAAGTTGTACCTCACAATGTAAGATGATATTTAAGGACAACTTGCGATAAGTGTGATACATATGCGAAAATTATGGTTAAGGATACTTAGGAGAGAACTCTATATAGTTTTACATGTCAGGGTTTTAGGAGATATGATGCAATTTAAGGAAATAGGATCCCTAGTGATGTCATTGATGTAGACCAAGAGGTTTCTAAGTTATTTGTGACATCCCATATCCTTCTGAAATCCATATTAGTGTCATCTTATGATTTGGTGCGTGGATTATGGCAATAACCACTTGGAAGGGAGATAAGATTATTATCTAAGTGTCAACACCCATTTTAGCGGCCTGAGTAATGGCTAGATGCGAGGTAGTTCCAGTGTGAGTATGGTTTAAGGAAGTCTTACAATGTCTATAGGACTAATTATGTGTGGAGTCATTATGAATAGAAATTGAGTGGTTGTGATATCTTAAGGTGTTCAGTGGTTAAGGTGCACCATATTTAAAGCCTTGTAGACTGGTATCTTTGTGAAATCATAATGTAGAAATCGAGAAATTTATAGAGCACACCTATAAGGAGAGAGTCATATAGGTGATGAAATATTATCTAGTCCATTGTGACAATTATGTTGGGTATGCTTGGTGTCCATAGGGAACATGCAAGGTTTAATTTTATGGAGTCTGATGTGTCCCAGTTGTAGTTTTTTTTAGAGTTATACAATAATCTGAGGTTTTTGGCCAAGTTCAAAGGAGTCGAATCATGTAGCCTTGGTGAGGTCATCCAATTTGATGTAAATAGATGGTGCGACCTTTTATAGAGAATTAGACATTTTCTCCAGATTAGAAATGATATTCGTTGTCATAATAGGTCTAGTGTAGAAAGTATCATATTGACTTTGACGAGTACCAGGAAATGAATTAGAGACTTGGGTCAGTGATGTCATGATTAAGGTCTTGGTATAAGTTAGAATAGCCATAATAGGGGAGTTATTATCTTTTGGCTCATCTTACTAGACTAAGGGATGTAAATCCTAGCAGTACTTACTACCCTTAGAGTGTTAATAGCGATCGGTGTGTCCGTCCGGCAATGTCAAGGTTTAGTTAGAGTCTGGAGATAGGCACAATGATGACCCTATGTTATTCGAGATTATGATAAGGAAAATATATCACTTACCTCAGCATTCCCTCTGGAGAATTTTGGAAATATGATCATGGTATGATAATTTCAACAACGACCTGGGCGTATTAGGTTGGTCACGATGTCACTAGAGTTGTGGACAAGAACGACATTGATAAAGGCATTAAAAATCAACAACCAGAGTGGTTGGTATATGTCAAGGAGGTAAAGGGGAGGCCCGTCACCTAAGGAGGGAATCCTAGTGTTTGACTTCCCAAAGGGAAATAGGTTCATATATTGCTTTCGTATGGTAAGGATGAATGGTTGTGATCTGAATCCTCACGGTTGGCAACTAGATCTAGGATGTGGCTAGGTTATTACCCAGTGAAAATGTCTGGGAGAAATTGTATGTAGGTTCGATTTTTGTAAACCATTGTTCTTTTCTTATGGAAGGGACTTTCCTAGAATGGTTATTCATTCTCTTTGATTTCAAGTGTCCCTTTTAGTTTCAATGATCGTGAATTACATTACCATGGTTGTGGTAGCCCGAGTTTGTACCATGCCATGGTACAACATAATTTAGCCTAATCGAGTGTGCGTGGACCTTAGATGGTCAATGTAGCTCAATAACTAGGTGCGTCCTTGTCTAAGGTATCCTTATTATTGCACAAAGCCCTATGGATGGGCGTCTATGCTTTCAACCGCACAATTTGATGATAGTATTCTCTTTCCTTAGAATTTGAAACATTATAATTGGCCAGTGTAGTAGTTAGTTGCTTTGGTTATAGAGATAAGGATGATAACTTAAGGACATCATATAGTCTTAGAACTCAAGGAAACCCAGTAAACAATGTTGATTTTCCACGCTGAGTGGATTGGTATAATACTCAAGTGATTGCTCCATAGTTAGATTCTTAGAGTGATATTAGCTTCATAGGGATGACCTTCAGAAGGTGTTATTCAAGGCACAATGATAATTTGGTTGGTTTGTTAATCTTGGGAGTAAGTAATTAGAGATGCGAGGTTAATATCAAGCTTAAGAAAAATTATGTAGCCAGGATGATCAGAGAATTCATGGAGGTGCAAGAGGTGCGGTCCTAAGATTAGACATAGTTCTTGATAATGAATCTTGTGATTATTTTATTACATATTACACTCGGGTGACTGTTGATCACTAGAGGGGGTTACTCGGTAGGGGTAATGATAGGCTTTGGGTATTAGCAAGGTAGTCTTAGAACTTAATTGAGCGTGATCATCAAGTGATTTGAGACTCGAGGACGGTTATGTGATGTTGATGATTAGCATAATGGAGAGAGTTAGAGTACGTTTCACGTTGAACCTTTGGTGACAAACCCTTTGAAAAATTGTATGATATCATCTTAGGTGTTGAGTAATTTGATGATTTAGTCTTGGATAATTCCTATAACTTAGAATAAGAGTTGGTAAATTCCATGGACATGAGGAATTGATGGATCAATAATTTTAAGCAAGAAATTTTCTAATAAGGGAAGAATGTAATGCCCGTGCCCAATATTTTATAATTTTTCTTATGTAAATTATAATAATATGAAACCCTTGGGATTTGGATCATTAATATATGATCTTTTATCTCTATTTGATTATTCTTTGGCCTTAGTGGTAAGTTTCAGAAGATATTAGGAAGAATTTGAGTTTGTAGGAAGTTTTTGCGGTTGAAACGATATTGAAGATCGATCGAATGTGTTGTCAATGTCTTTCGAATTAGAATTATGCTTGTTCAAAAAATATAATGTTATTTGAACTTGGGTTCTAACAAGGATCTAACAAGATTTCCTTGTATGAGGTTTCCATAGCTCATTAAAAGGTCATTCAATGGATGATCAAAAGAAATCTCAATCTCATTCGAATAAGGTCTCATTCTCGTTCGAACAAGATGATCAAATATTGAAATTTAAATTAGGAAAAATGTTGTCAAAATGTGGATCATTGGATGGTTTTATCTATCAAGATATCAATGGATCACATCATTTATTGAGGCTTTGGGATATTTATGAATTTAATCCCTTAGGGTTGTTGAGAGTATATTAATGTAAGTAAGGTCATTTTGGCAAAAAAAAACAAATTTGTTCTCTCTCTCTCTCTCTCCCTCTCTCGCTCTTTCTCTCTCACTCTTGGATCTCTCCCACCAAAATAATCCACCCTAAACCACCATCTTTTCCCCTTGTGCCACCATGTTTTATAAGTATTCCACAATATATGAGCCTTATACAGCCATTTCCTCCATAGTTGTGCAAAGTTACTAAATTCGGAGTTTTGTGGGGGTTTTTTTGTAGGAAAAGAAGTAGAAACTATGGAGCTTAAAGGATTTTGTTAATGGATCTTCCATAGAGACAAGATTTATGGACCTAAGTAACCTCTTTAAGGCCATCTTAGGAGGTGTGAGATTGCCATCTTCTTCAATATTCATCCTACCATTTTGGAGCTCATTTGAGGTGGGAAAAATTATACTCTTAGATTATAACTCTAATTTCCCATGTGTTTATATTATATTTGAGTTTATAAGAGTAGGGCTCTTATATGGGTTAAAGAGGTTGATTCTTATGGTTTTATATAAATTAATTGAAAATAGGTTTCCATAATTTTGATTAACTGATGTGTTTTAAGAAGCTTGCTGTTAAATATTTTATGGAATAAATTTTTTGAAAATAATGTTTATTTTGTTAAAGATATTTTATGAACAATGCTATAAAGTTTCTTGCAAAAAGGGTTGTTTTATAAAAGTTGGGCATTTATTTATGAATTGAAGAGTAAAATTGTCGTTTAGTCTTCAAAAGTATATTTTAGCAAGTGTTCTGAAATTTCTTGAATAAATCACGTGTTAAGATCATTTTCTTTGATTTTTTTTATATTTAAAATCCTTCGTCCCGGGCATATAAACTTGTAGTATGTTGATGATAAACATAATGGAGGTTAATGAGTTGTAATTTGTAATAAATAAATTATAAATTTTAGTCCTTAAAATATGTGAAAAAGTGTTGAAGATGTGATAAGTGTAAGGTCTTGAGACTACATATGCTAATAAAGGAAAATGGTGTTTTCTTATAAAGTAGTCTTAAAAAATATAAACGAGTTCTTTGATAAAGGAAGTAATGAAATGTATAACTTGGGAAGTATGTTACTCCCAGGAGTTAAATAAGTACTAATGGGTTAAAAACGTTATCAACTTATTGTGTATAAGTTAACAATGTTTTTGAAAAAATAACACTTGTGAGAATAGAGAAAATTCAAGTTTGGAAATTTATGCTAAAGTGGAACATATTTACGAAATGGAAATATCGGAGTTGGTGTTACACAATTGTCCTAATGAACGTGATTTTTTAACAAAATCAACGTAACTGTATAAAGAACAAGAAATGCTGATTTCTAAAGTTTAACATAAGTTGGGGTGAAACCCAGGGTTTTGGCTTCGGCCGATTAATGAAAGGTGGAATAGTGTTGGAATTTGGAATAAAGATGTTAAACAGATTATTATGGACTCGGATGAAACCAAGAATAGTTTATTTTGGGCCCGGAACCCTGGGTTAAAGTCCCAAAATCACAGGCTAGAGCAAACGATAGCATAACCGACGGTGTGGAGCCCGTTAAATTATACGAATATTGGAATATTCTTAGAGGATGATACTGAAAAATGGAACATGATGAGAAATGGGTTATGTGGTGAATATATGAAAAGACAACCTAACTTAAGTGAATTAATAATATTTTGGTTAAAGGATAAAGTGGCAAGTAATGTAAGAAAATTGATAATTGTACATGAAGTAAAAGAAGAAGTAAAATGAAATGACTAAATGGTTAGTTAATCAACCTAAATAGGTTTAACCAATAATTAATACAAGATTGCATTTATGAAAGGTTTCTAATGGAAAATAAGTCTTTTCTAATATGGCACTTGCGTGTGTTGAAAGATGATTTTTAATGAAAATACTAACGTGAATTGATGTGAACAAATGGGTAATTTCGATAAAGAAATGATTTCCTTAAACAGAGGGTATTTGTTTACAACATTCAATCGGGTGTGTTAAATTAAGAAATAAATGTCAATTCACATAAAAGGGAGTTATTTTATGAGATTAAGGTGAATAAATCAGTATAAGTATCTTTTTTGGGAACAAAAGTAGTTTAATGCATTAAAACAAATATATATATATATATATATATATATATATGTGTGTGTGTGTGTGTGTGTGTGTGTGTGTGTGTGTGTGTGTGTGTGTGTGTATTTTAGTTGCATGTTCATGTAGATATAATGTGTTACTTTATGTTGTTTGATTCTATATTGCATTCTTGTATCTTTCCACTTGGCATTCAGCTCATTCCCTAATATTTGTTACGGAGGGTTGGGTGCGGGTCTGTATTTGAGAGTGTTATACAGGTAAGTCATCTCTTCTATTTTTTCATTAGTATATCTTTATTCTTGGATTTCAGGGACACTTCCCAAGGATCCTTCACCAAGTGTGATTTAAATTGGAATCACAATGCTAAAAAAGTGAAATATTAATTAAATAAAACTGGACTAGCAATATTATTTAGGTTATTGCATTGCACTTCACACCTAACGCTTGGGTCGTATCAGGCTGACCATGGGTAAACCATAAATTCGGGCTGGGGTGTTACATCACTCACGCGTACGAGGTGTATTCTTATGTTGTACCTAACCTAAGTCCTAATCATGATCGAGAGATACATTTCTATGCCTACTCATCATTCGTATAGCATCCCATACCCAAGACTCTACGATAAAATCTCCTCATGACACCACTTTTGTACATGAGTACCTAGGTGTAGGACCTTAGGGTAAAATGATCATGGCAAACCCGTCTACTCATCGAGGCACCATTATGGTTGATGTCCCATGAAACACAAAATTTAATCCCCTTCCTAGCATGTTTGAAAGGAGAACTCACACATGGTATGGATTATAAATAGAAATACATAATTGTAAGGACATATTTTATATGTCATGTTTACATTAGAGTATGCTGTATACTGCTACAACCGTCGAAGAATTATCCTATATCATTAAAGCATCAAAACGGATCCGAATATCAAAGAAGTCTCTACGAGATTCATTTTGGAAAGTTTGTGTTAAGTACCTTAGCATTTGACTTAGAGTATTGGGATTACTTTTCATAAAATATTTTCAAAGTGTTGGACTGGAGTTTTTAGACTTTTACGTTAAAAATAAAATTTTGGAGTTTTTGAGGTGGTGCATTTACTGAGAAAAAGAAAAAGGAAATTATTTAATTTTAATCTCATTCAAACAACACTTTATGTCACTCATACGACATTGTATGTCGCGTGAAGTGCCAGTTGTCCTTCAAACGACAATGGATCTCATTCAAACGACATGCTATCTCATTTCAGTGACCTGGCGCTTTATAGTTTTTATAAATAGTACTCTTCAACTCCGTTTTTCATAAGAAGTATTTCCCATTTTTCATTCTGCAAACACTGCGAAATTAGCAGAATACTTTTGGCTTCTTCTTTGTTTTACAATTCACAGAAATCCCATACACCGTGGTGAATTTTTTTCGAACCCAAGAACATACGTCTTGTTCAAGTTTCCTCTTGTAGGGAGGGTAACCTACTACTAATCTAGGTACCACTTGAGGGAGGTACTGGGCTGACGATTGCGATCATTGAGGTTCACTACGCGTGGATCTTTGTTGAAGATAGAACTGCATGTTCCTGTGGAGTAGCTGTGGTTGTTCCATTGCTGAAGACACGGACCGACACCTGCGGGTATCAGTGTGGAAAAATCTATTTCGTTGTGACCATGTAAGTTTTGATTTACAATTATAATGAAATAAAGGTTTTTCCCTTCTGGGATTTTTCTTGATATTAGTTTCCTTTGCACGCTTATTGATTTTATGTTATCTAATCACCTATATGCATGTGTTAGGGTTTAACGAAAATTTGGGTTAATTAAAATATTATTTATTTGAGAAGTCACACGATTCCGCTGTAGCTCACTTTTTACTCATTGATATAAGAACCTGTTGCACTAAGTTATTTTGTTTGATTCTATTTTTTTTTGTTAAATGTGGCTTTTGGTGGTATTGATGATTTTCGATGTCAACTTTTTGAAAACTCTAATGTGAAAATTCACATGAACTCTTTTTTTAAATCTCCCATTGAAAATGATTCTGAGAGGTGTTCGGGTTGTGAGGGTGTTGGTCACATGATAAATCAGTGTCCCACAAATTCAAGGAAGAAATTGAATAAATCGTCATCTCATGTTTCTACCCATAGTGATAGTGATTCAGAAGAAGAAATGTTTTATGCTTTTAGGCGAGTGCTTCCCACCCGTGTTTGTGATGATAGTGAGGATTATGAGAGTGAGGATGGAAGTGTATATGAGCGTAACTTGAAAATCTCTTTTAATGAAATTTATGTTGAAGCTTTGAATATAAAGAAAGAAAATTTGAAATTGGAAGATCAATTCAAAGAGCATGTCTTAAAAAATAATAATGATGTTTTAGTTGATGAAATTGGGGCACGTGACAAAATTTTGAAAGAGGAGTTAGGATATGTCGAGGGAGAGAGAGATAGTCTTTGAGGGGTGATGGAGGCTATGTAAAAGGAGATTCTTGAGTTTGAGGATTCTAGTCGCTTACTTGAATCTAGGATGAAGTTGAGAAAATTTTGAGAGATTCGAGTAAAGTGAAATTTGATTTGGAGTCTAGGTCTGAAAAGCTTGATAAGATTTTAGGCACTGTGGAAATAAAAAAAAAAGATATGGTTGGATTGGTTTTGAAAAGTAGGTTGCACCCACTCCTAAAGTCAACCCCACTCACGTGAGAGTGCCTCCTAGGGTTGTTAAAAGAGAGGGACCGAGGGTTGTTAAGAAAGAGCCACCTAGGATCATTAGGAGATGACCACCTTTAGGTAACATTCACTGCCCGATTTACACTTGCACACATTGCGGTAAGCAAGGTCATCTTTGGTGTATATGTTACAAACTTTTAAATAGACCTAGGAAGGTTAACAAAAAAAAATTGATTCCTCAAACCCCCCCCCCCTTGTCATTACAAATCTGTTTGGGTTAGGAAATCGGATTTGGAGGCAAATGATCTAATTGTTCATGACTCTTGTCTGCTTGCACGTGATTCACCCCATGTGAGATCATTTGGTTGATTGTGTTGATATGCTAGTTGTGCTCCATCATATACTCTTACTAGTGTTATGACTCACTTGTAGTAACTCACATTGTTTTATGAGTATGCTACTCTTTTAGCACTGTTTTGGATCTGTCAGCACCATCCAAGTATCTTTTTCTGGAAATTTTTTCATTGGGAAACACGGTCTAACATTGTGGGGAATATGTGAAAATTTGATTTTCTCGTTCGAGCGACTTTTGATCTTGTGCGAAGCCTTCTCGCGAGATGCTATGTAGTTTGAATGACCTGAAGTCTCGTTCGAGCGACCTGGTCGATTTTTAGCATTCTGTTTGGAGTACCCTGTGTTCCTTGGTTACATTATTTATTGTTGGTTTGCTTCTGACAGTTTATAGGCAGTCATTCTTGGTTTTAATGCGTAATTGCTAACACTGCATTATTTGTTCAATCACACCAGGTTAGATTATTGATTCATTTGCGTCATTCTTTCTAGATAAGATGATGCTCATGCCAATATTGTGCCTATTTCTAATATATACCATGTTTATATTTATGGATTTTGTTTTTTGAATTTTTTTTGAAAAATACAAAAAGATTTTCATTTTTTTGGAAAAATTGAAAATGTCAAAAATATTTTATATTTTGTTTTACACCATATATTAATGGACATTTAGGATGACCGAGTCATAATTTCATTCCATTTATCCATGTGACAATTTGATAGTGTTTTGAGACAATATATCATGTCATCCACGTGCTTTACAATGTTTGGAGTCATTGATATGTTATTAGTTTATACTTCCTATACGTTTGACTCGTTATTTCCTTTAATGAACACATGCACAAATTTGTTGGATTATTTTACTTGTCTATCACATGTTGGTCGAGTGTTTTTATATCAATCATGTCCTTAAAACAAACCAAGAGTAATAATAAGAGAGTAATAAAAGTAGTGCATGTAAAAACCATTACCCGTGAGGAATTTGTTTAAATTTGAAAAAATGATGAGTGACACGGGAAAGGGCTATGAGAGGGTAAAATTGACTCTGCGTAAAAGCCACTGTTTGAAAAGATCCGTCACATAAGTATTAAGGCAATAAAAAGATGAAATATGACAAAATTTGGGTCAATAGGTTTTCTCTAAGTTAAGAATTTAGTACCTCATTAGATATAAAAAAAATTGCAATATTTTATACGAGGGAGTTTGGTTGGAAAATAATCAACGGGTTTGCACGTCCTTTAAAAAGTTCTCAAAACGGCACTAAATAGTTTTGGACGTTGTTGGTAGGAAAATTACTTAGGCTTTGATTTGTTGATTTGATTTAGTCGATATCATCTAAACTCAACAATATTACAATTCAGGAAATTTCTGATGTTCAATCGATAGGAGTACACTTATGCATCGTGCGCATATGCTTGATCGAGTTTTATTACCTATTGAATTTTTTCACACCCATTCAATCTATATATATGATTTGGTTGTGTTAATGTTATTCATGGTGTGATTTTTGTAAATTATTCATATTTAAAAAAATTAAAAATTAAAAAATAGTTTGTGGATCTTTTGAGCATTTCCTCTACATGCGCGTAGTTTGATCCATATCTGTTTTATTTATCGTGACAACTCCATGCGTATTTTGTTTATTCTTTTCCTTGTCTATTTCAGACAAATAAAAAAGGGATAATGAATAATGGGGGAGTTTTGCATTATGGGGGAGATTTGATTATATTGATTGATATCTCTTAATACTATAAAATGCAAAACAAGGCATTTATTATGCTTTGCAATTAGCCTATCCACGTGGCAAATCATTTCACTATAAATCTTCTGAGGATGACACGTGGCATTGACATAAATGCAAATCTATATTACCCAATTTCCTCCTAATTGCTACTTAAGAAACGTTGGAGATTGACAGTTAAAATAGATGTGGGTGTTCAATGTACCACATAAAAAAACGTGGATGTGGGTGTTCAATGTATCGCCCAAAAAAAACGTAATAAATTAAATGCTCAACCCCAAGTCACTTAAATATTAGTTAGGCTTTTTCTGAATGTTTACATGTCTACGTACTTCAAACCTTGTTCTTCATTGTAGTTTTCTTTTGGGGAATATCAAAGGTAACACAGATTACCAAACAAATACCCAACTCATTCTTTAATTCTGCCCTTTCTCTTTCTTCAATAGATCCTTTCTTTTTCTAAATTAAAAATCACAACACCCCACTCTCTCCCCTATAAATTGATGGACGACCATCCTTTTTTACACACTCTCTCTCTTCATTCTACCTATTTCACATCTTTGTTGGCAGTGCCTTATAAACTTGGGAAAAAAATTAAATGGGTTTCTCGTGAGAGAGTCCTTTTATTTTCAATTATAATAAAGCATGATTTTTTTTCTTTCATATATTTCATCAATCCCATGTTTGTTTATAATATGGATATTTCTGTTTTTCACAGGAATGGGAGAAAGTGGGTTATAAAGAAAATGGGAGAAAATGGTTTTCACCTGATTTGTTTTCCATGTTTGTTTACACTACGTATCTTTTTGTTAATAACATCCATCTTTTTTGTTTTCACAGGTATGAAAGTCATTTTCTATTTTCACCGGAGAAAATGGTGCTTCTTCTCTCCCTCTCTTGCGAATATCTTCCTATTCTCCTTCCCATTGTTGGGTATGTGAAGAGAAAGCTGTGAAAAGCTTTTGTATAGACTTGGGTGGAGTCTTTATATCTTTTGCAGTGAGTTTGTTGGGTAGCGAGTGAAGAAGCCCAGGGCACTTGAGAAAAAAACAGCCAAGCAAGATACATAACTAAAAAAATTAAGTGGGTATTTTTTTTTTCATTTTACAATGTGTATGATTTTTTTTATTGCTTCAAATATATTGATTTTTTTTCTCACTCACCATAATATCTTAACATCCTAATATCATATGTTTAATATAATTTATAATCAATTTATAAATGGTGCTTTGGATTATTTTTCTAATTTCTTTGCTGCCTTTTCACATTATGCACTAAAGTGCTTTCTTAATAATAAAAAAAAGAACATGTTGAATTGAGGGTAGTTTAATCTTTTTTTTTTCTGTAAGTTAATGTTTTAATCATATTTTTAAAGGTATTGTGTTAGTTGTGGTGGGTCAGTATTTCAAGGGGATCGTTGTCGGGTTTTTAAAATGAGAGAACCTATAAATATAAAATAATCTCGGGGGTTTATTGGTATTTACACTTATTTTTAACAAACATAAAACTATGTTAAATAAATTAAATCCATTAAACCCCAATATGACCAATTATCAAGCCGAATTATTATATTTTGTCGGTCATAATTGATTTTGTGTGATGGAGTACTTTACCCTCCACTACATGTAAAACAATTTGTATACTTATTATTATTATTTTGGTGCATATTTTTAATAGGCACTCTACTTCAGTAAATGTTATGAACAAATTGGAAACATTTTTCTATTTATTTATGTGCTTTTATATTTAAGTCCCCCCATTCTCAGTGCTTATCTTCCTCTAATTTAGATTTATTTTTTTTAAATTTGATTAGGGAAATTTCTAATTTAACTTATCGAGTATAAGTTTTAGGATCATTCGATGAAAAGTCCATTAACATTTTTTAAAAACAAACTCACATTGAAACTAAACATGTATGCAAAAATTGTTATAATTTAATAGTATGCTATCTTGCCTCAATAATGATGACACTTTTTCAAGAGAATTTTTATTTTTAACTTTCTATACACGTTCCCATAATTTGCGCATCGCGCGGGTTTACACCTAGTAACTATATAAAAACTATAGACCCAAATCATGGGAGGATGACACGTGGCATTGACATAAATGTACATCTCTCCTCCTCAAATTATCTATCATTTCTTCTCTTCCACCGTTTACATTTCCAAGAGAGATTTTCAAGACTCATTTATTTTCCTCCTATTCAATGTACTCCATTTTTAGTTTTCCAATACAATGAATACAATGAATTTACTCCGACTTCCTATTCAATGTACTCCATTTTTAGTTTTCCAAGAACAACCTCTTCCTTTTTCCTCTTCCTCTTCTCTCTCTCTCTCCCCTTTAATATATAAACCATCCGTTAAAGGATTAGCCAAAGAAAAAAAAAAACACAACCCAAAACAATCCATAATTTGTTGGTAGTGAAAGTAACTTTTTACCTGTGAACGCAAAGCATTCATGGCCGGAACACTACAGGTACCTATGATTTTGTTTTTATTTTTTGTCATTTTCATTATTTTAGTCATTTTTACAATCAAATTTATAATTTCAATAGCAATATATAATTTGTAAAGGAGTTGTTTTTTCAAATCATCTCTTACGACTTAGAGTTATTTGATTTTTTGTGTCGATTTTATTTTTTAAGTTGGGACAGCCATAGATGAAGCTCCCAAAATCAGGTATGTTATCTTTTTTATTTTAAATTAGTGGAATGTATGTAAAAGAATACTATAACAAAAAGAATATAGTTTACATAAATTCGGTCACGCATCGCGTGGCCTTCATGCTAGTATTTATAGCTTTTCAAACTCGATGCATCACGAAGGTATTTGCTTTGTCTCATGTATGTAGGTACAAAAGTGAAGATCATTTTCTCGCACACCTTGATGGGAAAAACTTTGTTATTTAAAGATTGATTAATATTTTTAAAGAAAAGATTAAAGACTTACATGTTTAGTACCTTTTAGTTTTGGGTTCATGGGAGGGTATTAGATTGGTATAGGCATTTGGATTTGATAATTCGGATTGTTTTTATTTTGTACAGGCATAGACGCAGGGGGAGATTTGTAAGGACATATTTTATAAGTCCTGCTTACATTATAGTATGTTATATACCTCTACAATCGTCGAAAAATTATTCAAGATCATTCAAGCATCAAGATGGATACGAATATCAAAGAAGTCTCTACAAGATTAATTTTTGTAAGGTTGTGTTTAAGTACCTTAGCATTTCATTTAGAGTATTGGGGTTATTTTTCACAACATATTTTCTATGTGTTGGAGCGGAGTTTTCAATGTTTTACGAAAAAAATAATTTTTTAGAGTTTTTGAGGTGGCGCATTTTTCGAGAAAAAGAAAAAGGAAATTATTTAATTTTAATCATGTTTGAACGATACCGTATGTAGTTTAAACAACATAGTATTCCATGTGAAGTGCCAACTGTCATTCAAATCACACTGGATCTCGTTCAAACGACACGCTATCTCGTTTGAGCGACCTGCCGCCTTAAAGTTTTTATAAATAAGACTCTTCGACTCCGTTTTCAATAAGAAGTGTTTCTCATTTTTCATTCTGCAAAACACTGTGAAATTAGCAGAACACTTTTGGTTTCTTATTTGTTTTTCAATTCATAAAAATTCCATATGCTATGGTGAACTGTTTGGGAACCCGAGAACATACAACTTATTTAGGATTTCTCTTGTAGAGAGGGTAACCTATTGCTGATATAGGTACCACTTGAGGGAGGTATTGGGATGCTGACTGCGGTCATTGAGGTTATCTATGTTTGGATCTTTTCTAAAGATATAACTGTGTGTTCTTGTGGACTAGCTGCGGTTGTTCCATTGCTGACGACACTGATAAAGAACTGCAGGTATTCATGTGTCAAAATCTATTTCGTTGTAACCGTGTAAGTTGCGATTTAAAATTATAATGAAATAAAAGGTTTTTCCCTTCGGGTATTTTTTCTGATATTAATTTCCTTTTCTTGATTATTGATTTTATGTTATCTAATCACCTATGTGCATGTGTTTGGGCTTAACTAGAATTTTGGTTAATTAAACTTTGATTTATTTGAGAAGTATCATTATTCCGTTGTAGCACACTTTTTACAACAATCATTTACAATCCTCACCATTAGGGTAAAGAAACATATACACAACTCTAGCTTTTAAGATAAACCACATCCACATTTTGGTCAAACATTACTAGGTGACACTTAGAATCTCTATTATAAAAAGGTATAGAAAATCTTTAACTTTATATTCAACCCATAATACATTACCCTTTAACCCAAGGTTTCCAAATCGAGGTATTGTCTGACCCTACCATATCCTGTCAATGCGCACATTAACTATATTCATTATAATATTACCCTAGTCCAATCTCCTAAGGCTTCGTGTTAATGTTTCAACCCACACCTAATTTTAATAAAACTACATAACATAACAGCTACGCCACTCTAGGGTTGTTAACTCCATCCTAATATTACACAAATGCTAAAGGCCTTATGAGTCTATCACAATTATGTGACACCCTGCCTATTAAAATATCGGGTGTCCATCCCGTGATAAAAATAAATGGTTTGCCTCATATGGATCATTCTCAGCATCACTATTGATTTTTTAAAATTTACTAACCACCTAGTAATTTAATTAAACTGGTGCCAAATTTTATCTTTCATTAATTAAAAACGCGCGGAGGTAAATAAGGATTAAACCATCAATCACAAACTGATAAATAAATCAAACACCGATGAATAATATTAATACAAGTAACCAAATCAACTATCGGTTCAACAATAAAATACAACAGTAAACTGAAACAATAATCGGAATACACAATGATCAAATAAATAATTGAATACTAAAACTTAAGGAGATAGGCCCAAATGACTAATGGAGTAAAGATCCTACACTAGAGATCAATGAACAAAGCATTTATGGAAAGTCCTGAAACTTCCACTGAGTTGCAGCTTCACATCCATGGATAGAATATTCAACCAGCATCCCTATGGTTGGAGACCTAAAAGGTTTTGAAAAATATTTTGACACGGGTCAGAGCCCAAGTAAAACATTTTGAAAATATTTAGCAAGAAGTTAAATTGCAGTAATTAAATATGCATGCGCCCTTTTCATATTTAAGTTAGTGTCGCACTCTATTGAGTTATAACTTACCCCTCATCTAATGTGCACACCTAACGCTTGCCTGATAACCTCTCCTAGTTAAGCTACCCCACCTGCCTAGTCGTATCAAGTTTCTCTCTACATACTAACTCGTTGTCTCCACCCGTATTACCCATATTATATGTTACTGGAATCTTTATATCTATTATTCAATTATGAATTTCTCATCATATGCTTAATCCTCCACCCACTAGGGTTATTTTAGATGTCATTGTCTTTATCATTTACTAATTACACACTCTATAATAATTCATAATCGTATATTTATCACTTCGTTACATATATACAAATAAGACACCCCTAGGATGAGATGCGGTGCATGTATACTATGCTATAATGTCCCGAAACATCATCTACCAATCACACATAGTAGAGTAAACACAAGTATATATAATTATTATTCTAATTCTATATATATAATACGACACCCCTAGACTGAGGCCTGCAGTGCATGAATACTCTGCTAAGTCGTCCCAGTACATCACACACTTATAATGTATTATTGATTCAGTATCTCTCTCGAACCATAAATACAAATCACACCTAGTGGAGGCGAACATAGTTCGAAGACTATGGGTTACGCACATACCTAAGCACCCATATGACCATCAACACTATCGTTCTCATAGATAGCCCATACCTAGGTTAAATGCTCTAAGGCACAAGTCAAAAATCCCCAAAGGCTCATTAGGATATGACTATCCCGACGCATAAACCTCATGTGATAGAAAGCAGTGTAGGTATGTCATACACATAAAAAAGCATTCAGTAAGTATACACACAACCTATATATTTATTTCATTAGTATAAGTATGCACACGTACTATTTTATATATCCTATACATAGTATATATACCTCCCGAATGTTCTACATATTATTAAATTTCGATTATACTTCTCCTTATATACTTTCGAGTATCCCCCCTACTACAAGTGTACCAATTATTCTTTATCATATTTCAATCAGTAATTTACTCATTCCCTATTGGTCTAATTCATTGGCACTCTCCCTTCACCTTGACTCATTCTCATCCTTCGAATTCGTTACATTTCAAATCACAACGATTAATCTAATCACTTTCACATTAATTTATTAGGGTACTGTCACTCAACTACAATACCCCGACTCACTCATTCGGTCCGTATCTTCACCCTTTAGAATGTATTACATGAAGTTCCACAATTAGGTAAAACATCCTTTATTAAATGCAGTATTCAATAATTTATTATATACATCTTTAATAAATTAAATCGGCTACTCTGTGTCTAACTCCCGTCCCACTAACCTAAAAATATCCGAGTCAAGACCCCAACTCTTAATTTTATAATTGTTAACTCAGATTCATATGTTTATTTTTCAAGATTCTAATCACATCTCAATCTAGTCCATATCCTAATTTCTTTCGAAACTTCCATACGAATCCATTCATATATTTTCAAGGGTTTTTCATGCTAAACACTCTAAATCTATACCTCGAAATCATTCCCATTCAATTTAAAGGTAAAAATAATGTTCCTTAATATTTCCAGGGTCCTACACTCATCTACGGACATCCCTAAATAATCTAGATTTTATTTCTCGCAAAGTACTTGGGTTTCAGACACCCTTCCGTAGAAAAATCATAACTAATTAAAAAAAAATAGAAAAATATGAAACTAGCAACCACCTGTTCGTAACGACCTAAGGTCGTTTGAACGATATAAAAATCTCGTTCAAACAAGATTCTAATCGCATTTGAACGAGATACATTGTCGTTTGAACGACGTTCAATGTCATTTGAAGATCCACATCTTCTTCTTCCTCGTGACCTAACTTTCTGCCATTAAAGAACCTGTGAGCTTCTTTTTTTAACTCAAAATTTATCATAATCGTCCCAACATTTAAACCATACTTTAACCATATTCAAATCATACATCCAAACCCTAACCATCATCGATTTATCACATTCATAATAAAAAATCTAAATTACCAGATTTATCCAAAATTCATTTGTAAATCCAAATTAAATGACATGGATTATTGATCTACTACTACAAATCAGGTATAATCTATTTTGATTCATAAAACAACATTAATTATACCTTTAATCCTCATAATTGTCTACTTCATAAAACACCCATTTTTCATGCAATACCGGGCCAAAAACGAATTTGGTTTGCACCCACCATAATATGAATTCAAATATTGAAAATTAAATGAAAGAAAGTTTAACTAATTTCCTTGATATTTTCGTAGTGTCTGATTCCTTTGTCATAGACAATATTTTTGATAAAGAACACCTCAATCTTTTCTTTGTTTGGCTCCGAAAGGCTCTACCACTAGATCTCCCTTTTCTCCTATGCATCTAGGGTTTTCTTAAATGAGTTATGGCTACCATAAACTCCCTAACTTAGGTTTCATTAGGTGAATAATGAAATTAAGCCTATGGTCCAAATTAAAAAGACCTAAACACCCCCGTGTGGGGCCGATTATGCCTAAAAATACCCCGAGACCCAATTACTACCCCGAGTACTCTTTTTGACTATTTCGATCCTTTTGGACTCGACCGTGCACTCAGAATCGTGATCCAAGTTACATAACTAAAATCTCAAATTTCAACCTCAAGTTATCACACATGTATTCTTAAAAGAAATAACCCGAATAAATTTAAATCTTAATTCTCCAAATAAATTGAATTTCTCGATGTCATCAAATTAGTTGAAATTCTAATTCACCAATTTATATAAATTATTTATCTTAAAATTAAAGAAATTATTTATCCATAAAATACGGTGTGTTACATACTTTCCCCCTTACAAAGGAATTTCTTCCTTGAAGTTCAGAAGATTCTAGTAATCCAAGCCTCGAATACTTCCCTACTCGCATTCCCTTAAGATCTCTACCCATATCTCTACCAGTTGTCAAGAATTATATTATAATTTAATTAATTACCCAGGGCGCCCATACACCCTGTACCCATGCTCATCTGCATGAAAGTTACCCGACTTTACTATCCTTAAATCGTAATATAACTTTAAACTCATAGTTATAACCACATATGTACATATTAACTAAGGTGCCAAAATTATGTCCTAACGACCAAAAATATCCACACTCCTAACATTGCATTAAGTTTCATGCGTGGGACGTCTTGTAAATCAAAATCCAAATAAGGAACCTCCCCCCCCCCCCCCCCCCCGTTACACTACTACCTGACATTGTCAGTTGTTCAGATCTGCAAGGCCCTCAGTCCATATCACGTACCCTAAATTCCCATCTCCTAACATAAAAGTTTACTTCTCCACTCTCATGTTATAAAAGAGATTATACATTTAGTTCGCTCCTACTATCACTAGTTTCTTAGCGGGAATTAAGCACGAGCTCTATCTCCCCACTGGATAAAAAGCCTATCCACCCTGAATCCCATTAGTACTCGTCCCTACTCACTGGGATCAAATATCACAATACAACCTCATTGTTATAAGTCTATTATACGACACATAATAATATATATAGACTAGACCCTCTTTTCGGTGATGACTAACACAAATAAATCATATCTTAAAACAACGAATACAAAGTCTCATCATACTATATACTATATTCCAAACATCCCATCATAAATATCACTAATGTCTCGTACATAACATACTTATCTCAAGCTTAGCTCCACACTCTCGGGGTGTCTATATCCTACTGATATTATCGATTATCCCACACTTTGTAATTTAATTCTTCTCGATATTCCCCCGTATATTAACTTGTGGTGCAAAAGTTCTCTCAGTACTTACATTGTAGCACTATCATCAAACAACATATCACTACTCCCAATGTTTATTAAGGTCCTTGCGTGTAACATCCCGCAACAAGTTTCAAAACAACTTCCCCAATGCATTATTCCCTAGCATTATCGATCATCGAAATCCATGGGTCCAAATAACATATCTAAGATATCAAAAAAATTGTCTCCTAATACATACATCAAATCGTCTGTACCCATATCTCTCAAGGCATCACGTGATACGATGCTCTCACCATCACTAAGTTCTCTACACGTAAACAACAATGAGCTAAGTCTCTCCGCTCAATGATAAACCCGATACACCCTGGATCACATCAGTAAAAGTCACTATGCACCGGGATCCCATATAACTAGACAATTATACTCTCTGAAGTCTACTTACTAAAATATCGCTGCGATCTCGACCCTATTTCAAGCGAGACATCGTAAAAATCTACCTCCAACCCCCAAAACAATGAACACAATAGTCTTGCTGTAACTGATCATCATCGCTCAACAGTCCATTCATAGGAGAAAACCATACCTTGAAATTTCCTTTGAAAATGAGATAACCTCATAAAATATGTTGTCTCAGTGTCCAAACCTGCACCCCTGCAGATGGAACTAAATAGAGCCCCGCTGACTCAATGGTGAATATACACACACTATAATGATATTAATGATACCTCTGCTAAAACCATTTGACATGTGAATTTAGCACTAACAAACTACTGTGACTCACTTGTGTCAGACAAAATGAATCCCCAATGAATCTGGGATAAATCTCATACTTTTAATTGCCATTCGAACTGGCGATTCAAATGTTTCCTCGACATAATGCCCTTATCCCAACCAAACCAAAAACTTTTTATAACTGTTTCCATTACTGGGCATCCCATTTCTATCCCCCAATTCACTATAGACAGTATCTAAACCAGTGTTCCTACTCTTTACACATAAGACATCTCTATGTGACATTCCCCTTTCTTTGGTCCCACTGGCCATGTCAGGAGTTGTCCTTCTCACGAACCTAGTAGACTTGACCCTGATAGCTACCCTCATTGTCCCTCCACTGTCCCTACGGGACTAGTTGCTGGACTTAACTGCCCTGATTGAATCCATCATCACCTGGTAGGAATTATATTCATATAAAGTATTAAAATGGGTCCTCTACTTGGTATACCCTCATGTGGAGCCTCTCTATCACTATGAAATCAAGTCTTGCCCTTTGGTTCGACCCTCCAACTCTCTTGGTTCCCTTCTCATCACAATGACAACAACTTTGTCTATCATTATATTCGGACTTCCCCATCTATGGTTGTATATTCTACCCATGAGTCCATTATTAACATACATACCTTCTTTATTCTCTGTATCCACCTCATCTGGTAAGACTTTTGCTAAACACGTCAAATTTCCTTCATGACCGACCATTATACGAACCTTTTTTTTAAAAAAGTCTTGAAATCCCCTTTGCCTCTCTGTTTAAACAGTTGATGAGAGGATTTGCATTCAAATCGCACCCCAAACTAGTCGTTACCCATAATATCCCTCCATGGTTGTGGTGACCAAGTCCCGTCACTACAACGTTGCTCATATGGACCATTTTTTTTCCCGAAATTTAATCATGGGTGCCACTGCACTCAACCCTACGAAATTATATTTGGATCTTATCTTTGCTGGCAACTTCTATCGCGATCACCATTCCTAGAGTATTCAATGGATTCTTCTGAGCCTCTCCCCCTTTAATCCTTCCAACGTCCCTTGCTGGTAGTGCAAAATTGATCAATGTACGTAGCCCAATCAAACTCGTATATGAATTACATTAAGTATACTTAATAGCTGGAGAACGTAAGTCCAATACGTGAAGGAATATAACAATCATATAATAAGTCTCTATATCAAAGAACTCTACGTTGAAACTTAATAAGTCAAAAAAATCCTAAGGACTCTAGAAATTGATGCTCTAATACCATCAGTGGCACCCCGCCTATGAAAATACCGGGTGGCCAACTCGTGATCAAAATAAAATGTTTTTTTAATATGGCTCATTCTTCGCATCACTGTCGATTTTTTTTAAAGTTACTACACACCTAGTAATTTAATTAGGATGGTGCCAAATTGTATCTTTCACTAATTAAAAACATGCCTAGGTAAATAAGAATTAACCCTTCAATCACAAACTGATAAATAAATCCCACATCCATGAATGATGTAAATACAAGTAACCAAAGAAACTATCAGTTCAACAATAAAATAAAATAGTAAATTGTAATAATAAACGGAATACACAATGATCAAATAAATAATTGAATACTAAAACTGAGGACGACATGCCCAAATGACTAATGGAGTAAATATCCTACACTAGAGAAAACTTAACGAAGAGTCAATGGAAAGTCCTGCAACTTCCACATGATCTGCAGCTTCGCATCGCTGGATAGAATATTCAATAGGCATACCTATGGATGGACACCTAAAAGGTTTTGAAAAAGATTTTGACATGGGTGAGACCCCAAGTAAAAAAATTTAAAAATATTTATCAAGCAGTTAAATTGCAATTATTAAATATGCATGCACAGTCTTCATATTTAAGTTAGTGTCACGCTCTCTTGAGGTATAACTCACCCCTTATCTAATGTGCACACCTAATGCTTGCCTGCTAACCTCTCCTAATTAAGCTAGCCCACATAACTAGACGTATCAAGTCTCTCTCTGCATACTAACTCGTTGTGCCCACCCGTATTACCCATACTATATGTTACTAGATTATTTATATGTTTTAGCCAATTATGAATTTCTCATTATATGCTTAATCAACCACCAACTAGGGTTATTTTAGATGTCACTATCTTTGTCATATACTAATTACACACCATAGAATAAGTCATAAGCGTACATTTATGACTTCGTTACATATGTTCATATACAACACCCCTAGGCTGAGCTGCGGTGCATGTATACTATGTTATCATGTACTGATACATCATCTACCAATCAGACAAAATAGAGTAAAATACAAGTATATACATTTTTTATTCCAATTCTATATATGCAATACGACACCCTTAGGCTGAGACATACGGTGCATGCATACTCTGTTAAGTAGTCCCGGTACATCACACACTGTATAAAGGACTATTGGTTCAGTATCTCTCTCGAACCATAAATACAAATCACACCTATTGGAGGCGGACATAGTTCCAAGCCTATGCGATACGCACATACCTACGCACCCATATTATCGTTAACACTATTGTTCTCACAGATAACGCGTACCTAGGTTCTATGTTCTGAGGCAAAAGTCAAAAATGCCCCCGAAGGCTCCTTAGAATATGACTGTCCCGAAGCATAAACCTCCTATGATAGAAAGTAGTGTAGGTATATCATACACATAAGAAAACACATTAGGTATAAACATAACTTATATATTTAATTAATCACTATAGGTATACACACGACCTATTTTATATATCCCATATATACTATAAACCTCTCGAATATTATACATATTATTAAATTCCAATTATACTTCTCATCGTATAGTTCCGAGTATCCTCCACTGTTCGAAGTGTACCAATTATTCCTTAATGTATTTTAATAAGTAATTTACTCATTCCCTACTTCTCTAAGTCATTGGCAAGCCCCCTTCACCTTGACTTATTCTGATCCTTCGAATTCTTTATATTTCAAATCACACTCATTAATCTAATCACTTTCAGATTAATTAATTTATTACGGTAGTGTCACCAGACTACAATACCCCGACTCACTCATTCAGTCCGTATCTTCACCCTTTAGAATGTATTACACGAACTCCCACTATTAGGTAAAACACCCTTTATTCAATTCACTATTCAATAATTTTTTATATACATCTATAATAAAATAAACCGACTACTCTGTGCCTAATTCCCCTCGCACTATCCCAAAAATATCCGAGTCACGACCCGACTCTTAATTTTATAATTATTAACTTAAATTCATATGTTTTTTATTTCAAGATACTTAGAAAATCTCAATCTAGTCTGTACCCTAATTTTTTCCAAAATTTCAATACGAATCCGTTCATATATTTTCAAGGTTTGTTCATCCTAAACACTCTAAATCTATACCTCTACACTCTAAATCCCATCCAATTTTCACGTAAAAATAATGTTCCTTAATATTTTACAGGGTCCTGCGCTCATCTACGGACATCCCTAAATAATCTTAATTTTATTTCTCACAAAGAACATCGATTTAAGGCACCCTTCCATAGAAAAATCATCACTAATTAAATAAAAATCAGAAAAAACGAAACTGGCGGCCACGTATTCGCAATGAAAATATCTATCTCCATGTCCAAAACATAGGGTCGTTTGAACGAGATAACAATATCATTCAAACGAGATTCTCTTCTCATTTGAACGAGATACAGTGTCATTTGAACGACGTGCAATGTCGTTTGAAGATCTCATTCTTCTTCCTCACGACCTAATTTTCTGCCATTAATGAACCTCCAAGCTTCATTTCTTAAACTAAAAATTTATCCTAATCATCCCAAAATTTAAACCATCCTTTAACTAGATTCAAATCATGCATCCAAACCCTAACCACCATCGATTTATCAAATTAACAGTAAAAAATTTAAATTAGTTTTCACGATTTTGTTCTACACCCGATTTCTCCAAAATTCTTTTTTAAATCCAAATTAGATGACATGGATTATTGATCTACTACTACAAATCACGTATCATCTCTTTTGATTCATAACTTAACATTAATTATACCTTTAATCCTCATAACTGTCCAATTCATAAAACACCCATTTTTCATGAAATACCCACCCAAAAATGAATTTGGTCTGCACCCAGTATAATATGAATTTAAATACAACAAATTAAATGAAAGCAAGTTTAAGTACTTGCCTGGATAATTTCATAGTGTTTGATTCCTTTGTTGTAGACACTATTTTTGATGAAGAGCACCTCAATCTTTTCTTGGTTTGGCTCTCAAAGGGTCTCCCACTAGATCCCTCTTTTCTACTTTGCAACTATGGTTTTCTTAAATGAGTTATGGCTCCCACTAACTCCTTAACTTAGGTTTTATTATGTGAATCCCTAAATTAAGCCTATGGGCCAAATTAAAATGACCCAAACACCCATGTGTGAGCCCGGTTATGCCTAAAAAGCCCAGAGACCTAATTACTACCCCTGGGTACTCTTTTTGGACTATTTCGACCCTTCTGGACTCAACCGTGAATGCATAATCTCCATCCAAGTTACTTAAATAAAATCTCAAATTTAAACCTCAAATTACGACACATGTATTCTTAAAGAAACAACCCGAAATAATTTAAATCTTAATTCTCCAAATAAATTGAATTTCTCCATGCCATCAATTTAGTTAAAATTTTAATTCACGAATTTAAATAAATTATTTATCCACAAAATACGGCGTGTTACAAATGATTCTTTTAATTACATGCAATAAGTCAAATCCTTTAAACTTCCAATTCCCAATTAACAACCCATCATACTCTCTCATTTGCAAACTAATACCATATACACAAATTAACCCCTTAAACCCAATTAATTTGACAAATATCAAAATAACCCAAACACCAATTCTTGAAATCTAAAAAAATTATAATTCACATCTATTCTACAAGTATAAGAAATTTAAAGTCCAATCAAACCTAGCCTCAAGCCCCAACCATACCTCAGCCTCAGTTATTCAAAATTAATACATGCACCTTTTAATTCCCAAATATAAGCCACTCTAATCATCAAGCCACATAGAAGAGTTTGTAAGAGGTAAAAATTAAAAATATCTAATGTAAAACCTAAAAATGAACCCGATCAACCATTTTTTAAGGCTCGGATCGATTCGACCTAACTCCTAAAATAATATGGCACCTGGGTTCTCTTAATTTATTCCATGTTTGAAAATGACGATCCAGCCAAACACCAAATCATCCTACAACCCTCTAAAGTTCATAATTATCACCCCCCCCCCCCCCCTTCACATATAAATGGTGTAGAATCTTGGCAACACCAAATCTAAATGTTTTAATCCATACAAGAAGATTTATGAGTTTAATTTAACTTTTCATTAAGGAATTCAAATTTTGCCAATGTTTTCAATTAACTTTTGATTTTAATGGATTACTATATATAATCAAAGGGCTTGTAATTGATTTAGAATAGAAAATATGAATCAATAACTTTCTAACAATTTTAATTCCAATTCATGATGGAATTGAATAAACTAAGACTGAATTAAACCTAAATACTAACTAGATTTGGTTAATTACAAAATTATTCAATTTAATCATACAAATCACACTAAAACATCATTATATTTTGATTTCAATGAATAGGTATAATCTAACACAAATACAATCATAATCCAATTCTATATTAGCTTGACTCAATAGATTTTACGTAGAGAAATAAGCCAAGATTCTCCCAATTTATCATCTTCTCCTCATGTTCCTATTTCTCGTGTTCTACGATTCCTCCCAAATGTGATAACCAACTCACCAACATAAGGGGTGGTCAGCCCGATACTTCAATAAAAATGAGAATCATAGATGGACCATTCTCAACATCACTATAATAAATTAAGTATATGGGATAACAACCCTATATTTCAGAAAAAAACGGGTTGCCAAAAATTTAATTTTATAGGTTAAAGAAAGAATTTAAACAACCCATTTTGAAAAGAAAGTGGAATCCCAAAGGAACTTATATAACATCCGCATCAAGTATAAAACTAGGGGACCGAATATGCTGTCGGTCAATAGTCACTTACAACGATATTTAACAAGTTCATTAAGTTATACAATACATTGCAATAAATAAATACAAAAGCATGGGCCACACACCCGAGTAAATGACCCGGTCATAACTAGAGTACAAAAATCAAGGTGTCTACAACAACATATCCCGTAATATCCGAAAAGTATCATGGCTTCCCAAAAACACCAGAATTGGAAAGTCAAACGGGCGTCCTTGCGGTGGAGCACCTGAGCAGATATAAGATTCAAGCACAACAAGAGATAGGAATGGGTCAGGGCCCGATTTTATATGATCACCAGATCAATAAAGAGTATGACAATTATTAACAGTAAATCATGATTGATAGTAATAAGAATTTACCTACTCAACTCAATTCAAAAGATAAGGAAATTGAAATGATCATAAGTTTAATTCAATTACGCAAGAGGATATGAATGATGAACATTAATTAAAAAAGCTCCATCATTTACACTGATTCCTTTCATCGTTCCATTTCTCATTATGAAACATAATCACGGTTTTATGCTCTTTATGTCATTTATCATAATTCGAGTCCAACTTGAATAAGAATAGTTATATTCATATTTATATAACGATTCTAAGACCGCCTGTCCGGATTTCCCCACTGTGCGTGACCCTAAATGACTATCATCTTCCAAGGCCTATCAACCAAGACAACCTAGGCACCTAACGCAACGTCGTGAAGTGGCCATATACCTGTGAGTGAGTTATAACCACACCCGGAATTACCTCACAGTCCCACAATAAATACAACATACATAATAATCGATCATATGGCCGAGGACTATATTCGCCCTGCATTCACTAGCCAGGGGACTTCACCTCATGCGCGAACTTCCCTTATGATAGCATTTAGAGAGGTGTGTTTAAGTAAATTATCATTTACCATATTCATTTTCATTTTAACATATACATCCCATTTTATCCAGAGCCATACATAATTCATACCATCATTATAATTTCAAGGATTAATGAAATTCTTATCTATACTCCAAGAATTTATGGTGTCACTATAAATCACCAAGACTAACATACCTCAATTGATCTTCTAAAGTCTCCCAATATAGCCTTACAACTACTAATCTCATAAATATTAACAAAAGGAAAAGAATACCTTAACAACAATTTGGACACCCCCCGAAATAAGACCCATTTAATCCATTTCTAATTTGGGGTAGTTAACTAACTCATCTAGGACTCTAGGACTCTAAGTTTACTTCATACAAGAAGGTTCCTAAGTCCTAAGCCTAAAGAAAAAGGGTCAAAATTGATTTAGAAAAATAGCTCAAAACAGCAGGATTTTCGAATCGATTCGGTCTGAAAGAGAATCGATTCGGACCAGCCGAATCGATTCGGATAGGAGGACCTGACTTCTATATAATTTCCGAATCGATTCGGATAGGCCGAATCGATTCGATCCACTCATACTTGTAAGCTTCCCCACTAGGAAATCGATTCGCTAGGGGCGAATCGATTCGCCCAGCCCAGAATGGCCAATTTCGGCTATGGAGTCTTAGACTCCAAATTTCCCCTAACTCATTTCTACCCAAACCAAGCTCATTTATTGCATCCAACCAATCATAAATGCATTTAACTACTATTATTTACATCAATAATCATTTAAATCAACTTCTAAGGGTTTAAAACCTACAAATCCATAAAAACCCTAACATTGCTAAACCATAACCAATCCACAACAATCAATACAAATCATTCATCATAAACCATATATTAGCAAGTACGAAAACTTGCCTTGAGGTTGAAATCTCATATTCTTGGAAGATGGAAGCAAGATCAATTCTCAAATCTCCAATCTTTCTCTTTTCTCTTCTTTTATCCACAACTCTCTTCTTCTCTCTTTCTCTCTTGGTTAGTAAATACATTTAAGAGAAATAAATGAGGTGCAAGGCTAAAATCGTGCCTCTCTCCTTAACTCCCAACTTAAATGGTTAATACCACATTAAAATGACTCGCAATTACACATTTATGTTAAAACCAGTCAAAAGTGCCCAAAACATAAGAATACAATATGGCACTTATTTCAACTATCTCGTACATTTCGGGACTAACTACGCCATCTAAATTGGCATCTGGAAATTTTATAAATCATTTCAAGTTCCGGTTTCATTCAAACCATAAATGTCATTTAAAGCATATGACACTATAAAATGTAGCATGACCATATTTACTTACACATACAGTAAATATGCAACAATCTAGTAAATTTTAACTTTCAGCTCATTCAATTAATATTTACTCCATTTTCCAACATTTTATATAATTACTTCACACATAAAATTAATATAAAATAAGTTCTCAAAAGTGAGGGTTGTTACATACTCCCCCCCTTATGAGAGAATTTTTCCGTCAAAATTCAGCCGTACCTTGTATAAAGAGATGAGAATACTTTTCCCGCGTATCGTCCTCACGTTCCCACGTTGATTCTTTAGTGTCGTGATGACCCCATTGAACTCGCACCAAAGGCACCACTCGAGATATCAATCTACGCTCTCCGGCTCTAAAATTGCAACTGGTTGTTCTTCATACGAAATATCGGGTTGCAAATCGATATCCTCCAAAGGAATATGCAAAAGGGCTCCTTCACACCTCTTGTACTTTTTCAAAGAGGAAACATGGAACACATCATGGAGTTGTTATAAGTTCTTCGGTAAGGCATGTTGATACGCCACTGGACCTACCTTGGCAATAATAGGAAAAGGTCCAACGTAGCGCGGTGCCAACTTTCATTGTTTCCCAAAGCGCTTTATACCTTTCATTGGCAATACATGCACCAAGACTTGATCTCCAATTTCCAACTCTATATGACTTCTATTCGCATCGGCATAACTCTTTTGACGATCTTGAGATATTCAGATGCGATCTTGGATGAGTTCAATCTTGGAAGAAGTATCCTGGATCATTTCAGGTCCAAGAAACTTGTTATCCCCCACCTCCAACAAACAAGTGGGTGATCTACATGGCCTGCCATAAAGTGCCTTATAGGGTGCCATCCAAATAGTAAATTGGTACGAATTATTATAAGAAAATTTAACCAAAGGGAGATATTGTTCCCAACCACCTTTGAAATTGATCACGCACATTCGAAACATATCCTCCAACATTTGGTTGACTCTTTATGTCTCCCCATATGTTTGAGGGTGATAAGAAGTACTTAATTTCAATTCGGTTCCCATAGTTTCTTGGAAACTTTGCCAAAAGTGGGAAACAAAAATCTTGTCTCTGTCGGAGACTATATTTATGGGCACCCCATGGAGTCTAACGACCTCCACAATAAATAACCGGGCATAACGAGCGATATTGTAGTCGGTACGCACCGGTCAGAAATGTACCGACTTATTCAAACGATCAACAATAACCCAAATAGAATCATGACCGCTCTGCGACGTTGGCAATCCCGTGATAAAATCCATCGAGATTCTCTCACACTTCCACACCGGTATCTCCAACATTTGTAACAAACCCGTTGGTCTTTGGTGATCTACTTTCACTAATTGACAAGTAGTAATTGGGAAATGAATTCAAAAATATTCCGCTTCATGCCCGCCCACCAATACTGACGACGCATGTCTTGGTACATCTTGTCCCCACCAGGATGCACTCCAAATTTGGACCCATGAGATTCTATCATCACGGCCCATCTTAAATCCCCTTCGTCCGGGACAATGAGTCCCCCATGGAAACGAAGCCCACCCTCTTAGCTTATAGAGTAGGATTTTTCTCCCTTGGTTAACAATTAGCGTATATGGTCTTGACAACCTTTGTCCCTTCCTTGAGCTTCTATAACCCTTTCCACCATATTAGGCGTAACGGTCAACACCGACATAAATGCCCTAGCAACCGCGTCCTCCTAACTAAGCTCCTTCCATTTTTGTTTCCATACCTCCGCTAACTCCCCCTCGGGCTTGCAACTTAAAGAATTCGTCACCACATTCGCCTTGCCAGGGTGATAATGGATGTCAAATTGATAGTGTTTCACAAACACCAACCACCGGCGTTGTTTCATATTTAAATCTCTATGGGAAAACAAATATTGAAACAATTTGTGGTCCGCAAAAGACTAAATTTCTCCCCTAGGTGATAATGCCTCCAAATCTTCAAGGGAAAAATAATTGCGGCAAGTTCCAAGTCATGCACCGGATAATTCTTCTCATGGGGATTTAGCTTGCGAGAAGCATAAGCAATATCCTGTTGCTCTTGTTGAAGTACACCTCCCAATCCTTGGAGAGATGCATCGCTAAAGACTAAATATTCCAATTCTGGACTTGGTAACACAAGGATTGGAGCAGTAGTCAACCTATCCTTGAGCTCGTCAAAATCTGACTGACAAGAATCATCCCATACAAACCTCACCCCCTTCTGGGTTAAATTTATCAAAGGGCTAGCAATTTTAGAAAAACCCTTGATAAATCGGCGTTAATAACCCGCCAAACCTAGAAAACTACGAATCTCAGTAGCTGTGGTGGGCTGACCCCACTCCCTCACCGCAACCACTTTACTTGGGTCTACTGAAATACCCTGGGCTGTCACAATATGACCCATAAATTGTACTTCTTGCAACTAAAAACCACACTTCTCGAACTTGGCATACAACTGGTGATCCCTCAACGTCTGCAGTACCAACCGCAAATGAGTAGCATGATTGGCCTCTGTTTGAGAATACAGTAGAATATCATCAATGAACACGATCACGAACTGGTCCAGGAAGTCCCAAAATACTTTATTCATGAGGTCCATAAAAACTGCGGGGGCATTGGTTAGTCCAAAAGGCATAACAAGAAATTTGTAGGACCCATATATCGTTAGGAAAGAGGTTTTGGACACATCTGGCTCCCGTATTCTCAAATGATGATACCCCGTCCTCAAATCTACTTTAGAGAAGTACGATGCTCCCCTAAGTTGATCAAAAAAATCATCAATTCGAGGCAATGGGTATTTGTTTCGGATGGTGACTTTATTCAACTCTTTGTAGTCAACACATAACCGGAGAGAAGCGTATCGTTTCTTCATAAATAACACCGGAGCTCCTCACGGTGACGTAATTCTCCTACTAAACCCTTGTTCTAACAAGTCCTGAATTTGATCCCTTAACTCCCTCATCTCCACAAGATCCATACGATACGGAGTTCTGGCATTCGGTCGTGTTCCCGGTGCTAAATCGATTACAAACTCAATTTCCCTACTAGGAGGCAAACCTCGTATTTCTTGAAAAACATCATGGAAATCTCTAACAAGTGGAATAGAATCTAAGGAAACTACTACATCTCGAGAAGTCTCCTCCGCGATACAATACAACTAAGTGCTAGATCCTCCCTCCGAGCGAGGCATAGACAATAAGAACATTTCTTTCCCCGAAATGGCAAAAACTATACTCTTCCCATAGCAATTAACTATCGAATGATACTTCACTAGACAATCCATACCCAGGATTACATTATACTAGACTATGTCCAAGACGAGAAAATCGGCATCAAAACACAAGTTACAAAGATTTATTCCTATTTGTTTACAAACAAAGAAAATGAGAGAACCGTCACCCATAGAAGATTTAACACTAGTGAAGGTAATCTCTGCAGATTTTATCAACTCCATAGACTGAGCAAAACTTCTCGAAATAAACGAGTTTGTCGCACTCGTATCAAACAGCACACGACCCATGTGCCCTTGAATGAGAAACTTACCCTCAATGGCTGGCGGCGTGGGAGGAGCCAGAGGAAGCATAACATCCTGAATGTGATAAACACGCCCATACTGTAGCTTCCCCTATTGTGGAGGGACAACCGGATTAGGTACTTGTGGTAGTAACTGAGCCTGTGGGTACTATGGAACCCTAGGAAGCTGTCCCCCAATCAACTGAGGACACGACCTCTTAAAATGTCACCCTCATTCGTATTTTGAGAGACATTACTATGTGGTTCATCCGTAACCTCTTGATTAATCTCACTGTCAACCTCTTCCCATGTAAACTCAGCAACAGAGTCTACAAGTGGCTGTCCTTTGATGGACACCCTTGGTTGATATATGATGTCATATTTCCCCAACTCAATGGCCCAGGTCATTAACCTGCCTTACTTCTCAAGCTTATGGAGGACCTATCTGAGAGGTGAATCAGTGAGGATGACCATGGAATGGGACTAGAAGTATGGCTTTATCTTCCTGGAAGCATGTATCAGGGCATATGCTAGATTCTCCATTCGAGGGTAGTTCTGTTCAAATCCTTGAATGACCTTATTATTGAACTATATCGGCCTCTGCACTCCTTTATCTTCTCATACTATGGCCGCACTTATAGCTGACTCTGAGACTGCTAGGTAAACATATAGCTGCTCTCCCAGAATGGTCTGAGATAAGAGTAGGGGGACCCAAGGTAGTATTTCACATCCTTAAAGGCTTTGTCACACTCCTTGTCCTATTCAAAGGCCTTTCTAAGAACCTTGAAAAAGGAAGGCACTTGTCCGTAGCTGTGGAAACAAACGTATTTTGTGCAGTAACTCTTCCAGTTAGCCTTTAAACGTCTTTTATATTTCTCGATGTCTTCATTTCAAGTAGAGCTTTGATCTTTTCAGGGCTGGCCTCTATTCCCCTTTGATTGATGATGAATCTAAGAAATTTTTTGGCTCCTACTCAGAAGCCACACTTGGAAAGGTTGAGCTTCATGCTGTATATATCCATGGTGTCGAAAGTCTTTTCTCGGTCGGCCACGTGAGTGCAGGCCTTCAAGATCTTTATCAATATGTCATCTACATATACCTCCATGGTCTTGCCAATATGATCTTCAAGAATCTTATTTACAAGACATTGATACGTGGCCCATACATTATTTAAGTCGAAGGGCATGACCTTGTAGCAATAGGTCCCCTTATCTATGATGAACGATGTCTTCTCTAAGTCTTCAGCATCCATAAAAATCTGATTATACCCTGAATATGCATCCATGAAGCTCATAAGTTCGTTCCTTGTTGTGGCATCCACTATCTGATCTATTCGAGGTAAGGGGAGGCTGTCTTTTGGGCAAAACTTGTTCAAATCAATGAAGTCTATGATCATCCTCCATTTCCTATTAGCTTTTGGCATGATGACGGTGTTAGATAACAACTTTGGGTATATGACCTCTCTGATGAACTTGACCTCTTCCATCTTTTTAACCCCTTCCCTAATGACATCGTACTTTAACTTGGAGTAAACTCTTTGTCTTTGCTTAATAGGCTTGGCTTCATCTGCCACATTGAGTTTGTGAGACATAATCTCAAGGGAAATGCTTGGCATGTCTACATGGCTCCAAGCGAAGACACTTTGTCTCTTATTTAAAACTTTACCGGCTCTTCATTAATTTTGGATCTTAGGGCTTTTCCAATTTGGATGGGTTTTTTCGGTTCATCCTCATTTAGGATGATGGATTCTACCTCTTTCTTGGCCTCTCCCTTCTTTGATTTTGTTTCATCCCTAGGATCAAGTGTATCAATGTTATATGTGGTTGTTGACCTCTTATGGGCCTCTCTCTCTTTCGCCGAGTTGAGGTAGCATTCTTGTACCTAGCTCTGGTCACCTTACACTTCCCCTACTACATAAGGAGTTGAGAATTTTAGCATTTGGTGGACCATTGAAGGCAGTACCTCAAATTCCTCGAGGTCTACTCCTCCTATGATGAGGTTGTATGCCGAGAAGATATTTTCATCCATCATAAAAAAAAGTATCTTTCAGGTCAACCTCTTAGGCCACTCATCTCCCATTTGTACATCCATCTCATACATGCCCAATGGATGGACCTTCTCTCCCCTGAAGCCAATCAACGGATAATGATAGGATAGAAGCCTTGCCCTACTGAGGCCTAGGATTTTGAAGCAGGGCTAGAACATAACATCCGCGGAGCTTCCTTCGTCAATGAGGAATCCCTAAAATTCACACCCATGCACCCTTGTGGTGATTACTATAGGGTCATCGTGCGGAGCTAAGATGACTTTAGAGTCAAGTCTTGAGAATCCAACTATGAGGGTATCCATATGTACCTTCTTTTTCTTCTTCTCATGTTTTACCTCTGTAGATGATAAATTCACGACCTCGGCTCTAGTTACAAACTTTTCCTCTGCCACATGGGCCTTGCAATTCGCGACCTCTGAACCTCCTCATTTTATGCCTCCACAGATAGTATTCATCCCGAAAGAGATCATTCCAACTCTCTTCACTGGGGCATTGTCATCTTTTGGTGGGAGGTCCGGATCGTCAGCATCGTCATCAGAATCCTCTGCTCTTCTGATTGGGTCATATCTTCCCCCTTGGAAGATCTTCCATCCTCATACTTTTTGAGCTTCCGAGACTTTAACATCTTCTCAATCTCATCCTTCAAGGCGAAACACTTGTCTATCACATGCTTGTGGTCTTGGTGAAACTCACACCATAGGTTCTTATTTCTTTTATGTGGAGGAACCTTCAGCTTCTTCGGCCATCTTAAGGACCTGTCATTATTTATCTCGTTGAGGATGTGTTCATAACTCACGGTCAGATGAGAATAGTGCACAAGCTTGTCATTCATAAACCTCTTCTTTTCATCCTTCTTTTTTTTGGAATTTCCCACTGGTGCTTCCATTTTTATCCTCATATTTTTCATCCATAGCTTATTCAACGTTTATGACCTTCCCTAAAGTTTCTAACAGCTCTGCCATGGACTTAGGAGGATCTTCAGTATGCTTCCAGAGTAACTTCCCCTTATGGAGTCCTCCAATGAGGGCCGTCATAGCTATATTCTCTTCGTAATCTTACACTTCCAATTTCTCCTTATTAAACCTTGATGTGTAGTCTTTTAGGCTCTCATGATTTACCTTCTTGACGTACAACAGGTGAGTGGTCTTCTTTTGTGGTCTTTCCCCAAAATAGAAGTTGTGAACAAATCGTTCAGCCAAGCCCTTAAAGTTAAGAGAAGTAAACCAAATATGTGAAGCTCCTGTTAAAGTTCTTAAGAAGGCCCGGCACCTCATCTCATCTGGGATCGAATAAATGTCTACTCCAGACTGGTACATCTCAATATGATGCACACGGTTGGTACTACCATCATACTTGGGAGACATCATAAGTGGTTTAAATTTTGTAGGGGTTATGATGTTCACAATTCATGCCATAAATTGGGAGCCCTCTAAGAACCCTCTTTGTAGTGGGTGTCTTCTTTTGAAGTGGTTTCGTATCTTCTCTTCAATATGTTAAATGTAGTCATTCCATTGTCTTAGATGAGGTTTTCCCCAGCCACCTACAAGGGGTGGACTAAGGGTTCCCCAACCGCTGCACAACAGCGACTATTTACCTCTTCTTAACCCTGGCCTCGGCCTTGTTGGGGTTGAATGTGGTGAGGCTAATGTTCCCCATCTTCCCTTTGTGAGCCTCCTACACTTCTCGACCTAGATAAACTTTGACTCAGGTCATTAACTAGGTCAAGCCTTTCAAAGGCGAAACTTTTGCTCAAATTATTAAAAGCCGATCCTCTTTGTTGGGGACCACCATATCTTCTTCCCCTACCACCTCGGCTCTATTGGATAGGACTTACCATGTTGTTTGAAACCTCATATGGCTCCCAGCAGTCTTATGGGGCATCTTCTGCCTCCAGATCATCATACCTATCCTCAGGGCAATGGTTTTCATACCTCCCCAGATGTAAGCGCCTAGGGTCATCAATGTCCCTCCTCTGTTGAGGAGTAGGTTGGTATTTTCGTGGTGCCAGGGGTGGTCCCCTAACTTTAGAATGGGGTTGAGCATCTGCCAGAGTAATTATCTCTAGTGAGACCCCAGGTGTCCTCATCATATTTTGACTGAGCTGGGAAAATTGTTCCTTCATTGCTTGCTGTGTTGCAGCCAATGACCTCAAGGCTGCAACCACCTCAGCCATTTCGAAGTCAGGTAGTGTCTGGATGAAACTAGGTCCTCCGGAACCAGATGGTAGAGGAGGTGGTGGTAACTCCTATGCCATATGTTTAAACTAAAGAGCTTGTGAAGAATATGAACTTAATACCATAAAGGACATGTTTCAATGGTGAAATAACTCCACGCAATGGGTGAGGCATGGTTCACCACCAAAGTCTCCGATGAGGTTAATTAGAAAAAGAGGAAGAGACAACTTCTCATTCCCACACACGACGCCAAAAATGATGATGCTGGAAACAACACCACCAGGTAAGGTGTTGACAAGATCAAGCAACTGATAATAATGGTAGCACTAGAGTGTATTAAATATAAGAGATTGAGGTGAGGAGAAGAGAAGAAGATGAACAATAATATATAAGTGGTTCAGCTAATCTGTCCTATGTCCACTGTGATTGTCTGAGTAATATCACTGAAATAGGGCACAAATGGCCATAGATACAATCTCTCAAGATTTCTCTCTCTCTACTGTGTAAAATGATAAAGTTTTAGCTAGCGTTGAAAATTATCAATCTTTTTTTATGTTGAGGATCACTTCTATATATAGTGCTTGGGGCATGTAATGTACCCCCCAAGCATGCAATGAGTATGTGCATGAAGATCCAACCAGTGTAAGGATGACACCTGGTTGATCTTAACTAAATAATGATGAACTCAATATTACCTACATGGAGGGATGATATAGTTATAACAGATTTGTCCACATGTCCTAAGACAATCATGTGCGCGTGAATGCTCAATTGCCTTCGATCTGTACTAATCTTGTAGATGAGTACGAGGTTGGCAATGTTCGACCCCTCTCATGTTTGAGACCAATTTACATGATCACCTCGGCTAGGATGCCAACTGAGGTTATATGCTTAGAACACCGGCCAGGGCTGATGTTGTCATGATGTTTGATGATTCAGCTTCACATGATTCCTTACTGACCTCAGTCGAGGTCATGATGTTGATATTGTAACGTTGGATGAGGCCGATGTTGATGGATAGTCTAACCCATGAGTCTTTACTGACCTCGAATGATGTCTGGCCGAGGTTGAACTGAGGTTGAAGCGATATTGGCTGAGGTCGACCTTCTAAGTGGTGACCCAGATCATGGATGACATAGGTCATTGTCACCTCGGCTATGAGGCTGTCCAAGGTTAATTTCTCTCAGTAAGAGGTTGCACTTTGGTCATATCAATAAGGAGTAGGTTTAGTGGACTTACCTGACTTGGAGAAGTTTTCTTCATTAAACTTCTCTGAGACGGTGTCATTTGTTGATTGTTATATAGGTAATTTGGATTTTTGGAACTTTGACCACTTTATATCTAGCCAAGATTCAAAGTTTTATCATTATTCTGACGTAGGAATGGAGGGAACTCTTTTATCAAGGTCTGATTGGCAGTATTTAGAGACTTCTACAAATCTATCATATTTTAAGAGAATTGATCCTTTAGGAGATAGGTTATATTGATCAATGAAGAATGTTTCTTCTAATGTGCAATCACCATGATGAATTTTCCCAATTATATCCTGTTTTCGGAATTCTAGATGTACTGAATTAAGTCCTGAATTTCTAGATGTACTGAATTAAGTCCTGGATTTTTTCTTCTTTTAGGAGATCCTCTTCTGATTCTGATGGCTCCTCTTAAATAATATCTATTTGATTAACTATTCCGTCTGACTTAGTCCCTTAAGTGTTTGGATTCATAGAATTTTTATTTTGAACTTGATCCGATAATTCTCGTATGGGTTGTTTCTCTTTTAGTTTTTCCTGATTTGATTCTTATTCTTTGCATGAAGATCTTGATTAATTTTGTCTCCCTCTTGCCTTGTTGATGGATGTTTTGTAGGTGACTTTGTGTTACTTTAGAGTTTGGGTATTTGATCATAAAATTAGACTCTTGATGCCCTTTCTTTTAACAAAACTAGCAATAAGAGGGAATATTTTCATAAGAGATATACTGCCAAAATCCTTTAGAACCACAACCAATCCAAATTCTTTGAGTTATTTCTTTGAGTAGGTTGATCTCTACACAAACTCTTGTGATACTTGGTTTAGATCTAGAAACTGCAGAAGCATCCATTGGAATAGGTTTCCCTATTAACTCAGTTATGGATATAGGCATGACTTAGTATATAAATGAATTGGTAGCTTTGGAAGGTTTATCCAGACGAGAAAAATGGGACTTTCTTCTTCTGGGTGAAAATTTACCGTCCATTTAAAAGTACGCATCGAGAATTTCCCTATATACCATTGATCTCAGACCCATAATCTTACATAAGCCTCTTCACAGTTAAGTCGAATGAGGATATATTTAGAGTCAATCAAACTAATTTAGAATGCTTCCTTTAAAAAAAATGTAGGTAATATTTTTTGAATTATTTCTGAGGATGGTTTCCCATGAGAGAATTTACCTACGATAGAATGTTAAAAAGGAGAAGGTATGACATTGATGTCTTCTTCTGAGAATATTATAGCAAGATCTCCCTTATAAAATGAAGGTTTCTTGAGTTTTACTTCCTTAGAAGTATTATTCATGAGAACACTTGCAAAATATTTGACCTCATGTTGTTTGGATCAGGAGGTTTTGGGGGAATCAAAGTGTTAACTGGGATTTCTTCCATGTTAGCCATGTCTAGATGGTCAGGGCCAATGAGAGTTCACCCTTTATTTCTTGGATAAATCTTCACCACCTTCTTAATTATCTCCTTAGGATTGGGAAAAATAGTTCTCTCTTTTCTCTAATGGCCTATCTAATATTTTTTTTATAAAAAATATCACAATAAAGATTATACGAAGAACAATTATAATCAATAGAGAAAGCAGAAAATCACACACACAATGAAACTATGTACATTGTTCGATAACTTGCCTATGTTCACAGAGAGTTATACTATTTTATTAAGTATCTTTCAATATTCTTGGTTACATGCCCCTATGCCCCAGACCAGGGGTTACAATATATAGGTGTCGAATCCTTATTCTTCAAGTAAATCCCTGATGCCTTTGATGATCCATGAATCCCTTGAATATCTTCATAAGATTATAGGGGATTGAATTGGTCTTGGATCAGTGTGGTTTGTACACACATATAAATCCTTATTGTGGCTTGAGGACGGGCTAATTTCTTAGTCTGTTGGGTTATGAAAAAATCTTTTCCCCAAAATTTCCCCTAAAATCCTTGGGCCATTGTTTGGGCCAATGGATTTTACATGTGTCCAAGGGTGAATCTTCAACAATGACGTATTCGTAATTCATCAAAATGGGAGAGGCGTGCTTTGTATTTTCTATGAGATATTGAAGTGGAAAATCTTCCTGAAGAAGTGTAAAGAATCACTTAAGTATTTGAAATCAGTTTCTCAAAAACATAAGCGTCAGTTCATCTTTCCTGTTTGTCTTTACGCATATCGTGTACCCAGGCTTCATTCCTTAATCTCACTCTTCAAAATCAAGACTTCCTCAGCTTTTGAAGTGTGCTCTTTATTTCATAAGTTTCAACCTTTTTCTTTTTTAACTTTCCTTTCTTCTGTGCATTGATCTTCAACTGTAGCTATGATTTTTATGTTTTCTGTCATGGTGATGTTTGATAATAAGTCTCTGCGTGAGTTTAAGAAGTGTTATAATATCCCTGATTGGGTAGAGATAGGGTCTACATCAGTCCCTTGAAATGTTCGTGACCTAGAGGATGGTCACTGGATCCATGTTCTGTTAGTTTCACAAGGGGGTTTAACGTTTCCCCTAACCCTCTATTTTTGCATTTTTCCCAAGACTTTAACATAGTCCCTGCTCAATATACTCCAAACGTGTGGAAGATTATTATTGGAGTTCATAGGATAAACCATCTTTATGGCACTTACTTAGGATTACTTGAGATTTTTTATTACTATTCCTTCTCTCGCACAAGTGGTGGTCTTTTGTACTTGAAGGAAAGAATCTCTCATAGGGTGTTGGTAGTAAACCTACCTAATTCCCATAAAGACTATTAGTCTGAAGGTTTTATTGCTAGCAATTGGTAATTTCCTCCCTAATCAGGGGGAATAAGGTACTTGGGACCTCAGATCCCTACCTTTGGGGAGGAGTACATAGGTTATTATCTCTATCACTATTTTATTGCTTATTTGCCTTGCTCGGTGTGCACTCCTTCTGATTTTTCCTTCTTTTTCTTTTACAATAAATCCAATAACCAAGATCCAACTCTTAGCAAGATCCGAGGTTCTAAAATTCTTAAAGATTAGAGAATAAGAAATATTGTTGCTAAAGGGGAGAATCCTCAATCTACTACATTCTAGATGGAGTAAAGGAATACTATTTCAAGTTTTATTGATCATCCAGTAGATACCTCATCTGAAGGTTTTGAGAGAAGAAGATGGTGGTACCATTGAACACATTATGTTAGGGGAAGAGGAAGTGAGTATCTTGAGGGAGGATCAGGTAGAAGGTATGGAGGAAGGAAGTGGTGAAGGTCAGAGCAATAAGGACAAGTCCAGTGAAGGATAATCCATTGAAGAAGAGATATCCCCTATGAGGAGAAGAATATTAATCCATGATGACGATAATGATAATATGTTATCCAATAGGATGAAGATCATTAAGTAAAAGGATGGAGACTCTATTGGTAGCTCCAAGGTGGTTGCTCAAGATAAGGAGGTGGAGAAAAAGAAGAAAGAAAAATAGGAGAATCGAGAGAGAGAGAGAGAGAGAGAGAGAGAGAGAGAGAGAGAGGAAAATATAAGAAGAGAAAAATAAAGAAAGGGAAAAGGAGAGAAGAGAAGGGCACAAGCCTCAAGAGTTCCTTCTATTGCTGTTGTTGATAGAGCTTCGGTGGCTGCTGCTCCATAACTTTCCCCTGATTGTGGAAAAAGCAGTGCTCGTGACTGATCGCGAGTGCTCATTGAGCATGGGGGAGACTAGTTAGCCCTCAAGTATGCCTAAGGTATTTCTTTGGTAAGTGTTCCTTTCTCTAAGCTTCTTCTTTTTAAGTTTTTCTCTAACATCTCGTTCTTACCCTGTGCTTTTTTTTTCTTTGTAGTTTATCTCTAACTATAGTGTGCTGCTATGTCGTCGAGATGAGCTATCGAGGAGGAAATGAGAGCTGGATGAAGCTCTAAAGTCTTCAGAGAAGGTACTTGCTGACATGAAGGATACCTTTGATAAAGAGAGGGTGAAGTGTGATAAAGAGTTATTCAACCTCCACGAATCTTATGATGTTGTGATTAAGAACAACCTGGAAGTGGCAGAGGCAAATAAGGGGCTGGTCGCAAAAGTGGAGAAGTTGAAGGGGGGCAACAACCATTCGAGAGAGTAGATATAATGAAGGTTGGGATGCAGTGTATGATGATGTCGAATGTTAAGTTTCTTACCCCCACTGAGCATGTTTTAAAAAGTTTAGGACTAAGCCTTGATTACTGTTGGATTTGTTGATGATTCACCCCTCTTCTCTCAGCATCATCCTGGATGCAATCCCATTAAGAGAGTCTCCCTCTACCCAACCAAATGCCCTGGATGGCATGGGGCCCATTACTAAAGGGGGACATTGTCCTAGCTGTAAGAGATACGACAGGTGCTGGTGAAGGGGAGGTTCATGTTGACCAAGCTGCTGATGAAGGTAAATGGATCTCACGTCTGACCAGGTTGAGGCCTCTTAGGAATTCTAGGACTTGCTCTTCATTTTTTGTTCACTTGTTGTATTTTTGCTCCTTTTATTCGTTGTACTGGCTTGTTCCCTTTGATTTATTGAAAAATAAAGCTTTATGTCTCATTACTGATTCTTGCTATTTTTGTTGGTTATCGATTATTGAATTAGACAAATATATCCCCGCTAACTCCCGTCTAGGCCAAATTATTGGTCCCAACATAAATGATCAAGCACACTAAGGTTTTGTAAGGATTTATAAATCCCTGCGTGCGAGAAACCAAGATTACAAGGATCAGTCTGAGGTGGTCGCCAAGATAAAGGATAGGCTTGAAGAGATGGAGGTAATATGTGCCTCTGTGCAGGAGGATATAGATGCCTTGAAAGCAAAGCTTCTAGATGCGTTCGAAATCAACTAGGTGGGGGAATTTCTACAAATAGAGAATGAGTGTTTGAGGAGAGAAATTGCTCACCTCAAATAAAATACTTCATCTGGTATTCCTTTTGTTCTGCAAGGCTCCTCCTCATCCTCTGATGTGGTTTCTCATACTGATAATCAGGCTTCCAGGAGGGAGATTGCCGAACTGAAGGAAGATGTTCATCGAGCATGTATGATTGTTGTTGGTCTTGAAAAAGACATTACACAATTGAGATAGTTATTTTGAAAGGGTTCTCGGCAGGTTTGGGCTGACGAGTATCACAAAGGTTGGACAGATATCGCAGTATGATTGAAAAAAGGCCGACGAATTTGCTTTTGCCAGGGGATGGATGAACTTTCTTAAGTAATTAAAATTTCCTAAGGAATTAGCCTTGTGGTATAAATATCATAATGTTCGCTCATTTATTGTGAAAAATCCCTTCTCGAATAATGATGGATGAATCCCTATAGATGTTATTTTTGTTCAGCTTCTAGAGTTACATCCAGAGATATTATGAAGAAGACTTAGTTCTTCATCCCGATGATGTTCGGAGAGCTCGATTAGTGGACTACCTTTCTTGTCACACTGGGCCATCGTATGTTTTTATGATAGATGTAAATGTAACAAAAGAATGATTCTTTAATGATAGATAAGATGATTATTTATTCTTTGAGAAATTGTTGACAAAACATGTACTAATCTTACTTGTTTGTTTCTTGGTATCAGTATTCGAATTTAAAAAGGTTATTGATAAATCTGATCGTAGTATAAATGAGTTAGTACAAAACTTTTAATCATTTTGTGATTCTCGATCGACTAAATGAGATTGAGTTTTGTTATCTCGTGTTTGAACATTCTCTATGTTCAATATGCCTTTACCATATCATTCCATCCCACTTTACCTTTTAGGTCCCTTTGTCACACTTCCTTAGGCCTCATTCGGACAATGGAAAAAATGTACATGCTTAAGGGGACATCCGTCCGAACAGGATTTTTCAACCAACCTAAGTTGGCGACCAACCTTGAGTTTGAATTATTTCCTAAGGGTCCCCTGTAGGTCTTTCATTATTTTCGGAGCAACTTAGGAACACAATTGTGTTTTTCTAATAGAGCCCTAACGAAGGTTAAACATGAACCTTTCTTTATATATATTTTATCTTTGCATACACCAAATATGGCATACTATAAGAGATTTGTTCCTTGACTGGAGCAAGTTCATCAACGTGATGTTTCTATTATGTTTTGAGGGGGTGCATATTGATTTAGAAAGCATACATATTGAAGTTTTGATCAAGAGAAATTAAACAATCAAGAATTTTAGAATCTGCGGGCCAATCGACCTTTAATGACTAGAAATGATAAATAAAAGGCAACATTAGCTTCTAAATGAAGATTTTCCTAAACTAATGTTACTTGAAAAATAAATATTATTGAAGTCTAACAGTAGAACTTCCTAAGGTTGGTTACATTCTAGGATCTTGGTATCTCCCTGTCCTCTATCATTTCTAAGTGATAGGCCCCTTTAAGTCTTCTCTTATTACCTTGAAAGGTCCCTCCTAATTTGGTCCTAGTTTGTCATCTCGTGGTCTCACACCACTACCGAGGAATTTTTTTAGGACGTAATCTCCTACTAAAAATTTCCTCGAATTGACTTTTTTATTGTATTATTTGGCCAGTTGTTGTTAGTAAGATGCGAACTTAACTAGTGACAGTTCTTTTCGCTCATTGGCTAAGTCAAGCTTGGTGAGTAATTCTTCATCATTAAGGTCATGGTCGACCAGGGTAGTCCTCATAGTAGGCAGTCCTCCCTCTAGGGTATGACTTCCTCCATTCCATAGTCGAGCGCGAAGGGGATTTCTCCCATTTCACTCATTAGAGTTGTACAATAAAATCATAAAACATGATGTAGTTCATCTGCTCAGGCACCTTTGGCTCTTTCCAACCATTTATTTAGTCCTTCGATTATTATTTTGTTGGAAACTTCATCTTTCCCGTTGCTCTAGGAATATACTATAAAACTAAATTGGTGTTTGATGCCATATCATCGCAAAATCCTTGAAAGAATCTAATTTAAAACTACGTGCCGTTGTCAGTGATGATCATCCTTGGCATCCCAAAAAGGGTGATGATGTTCCTCCATATGAACCTCGTCATGTAAGAGTCTCAAATTATGTGAGTGGTTCTGCTTCTGCCCATTTGGTAAAGTAGTCGGTGTCGACAACAAATACTTGCGATTTCCAGATGTAGTAAGCAAAGGACATACAATATCCAAGTCCCACTGGGTGAATGGTGTAAGGACATAAATTTCCAATTGAGTCCATGTATTATTTTAACTTAATTCCGTGAATAAAACTATGTTTGTAATATGTCATAGGGAGATTTTATTTTCTCACGATCCCACTTGGTCTATGACGTATTGAAGAAATTGAAGACATTGCGGCAAAGCTTCAAATAATTAATCATGCCGAAGTTTAATTGGTGCAAGTTTATTCGTCTTCAAGTTAATTTCATTTCGATATCACACAGGTATGAATGCGTATAATTAATGGTGCTCGGAATTATTTTCATAAAAGATAAGGATCTAATTTTTATAAAGAAAAATGTTTAAAATGTTTTTAAAGTGGTTAAAATGGTAGACACTACGTTTTTATTCTAATAAGATTGAAAAGGTGTTTGACTTATATCGATCTCTATTGGAAGAGACATTTTAACAAAAAGTCAAAAAAAGTCAAACTGACACGCGGGCTTATTTAATCGACAACCAGTCTCGTTCAAACGAGATGGATATGTCGCACTAAATACTTGCATATGTCGTTCTAATGACACTATTTTTGAGGCGGAACTTAATTCCTATTTAAAGCGTGTTTGCATAAGAATTTCGCAAGTGTGCATTCTGGAAAAATTGTTTACGATCCAGAAACTTTTTGCACATGTTTTCTAAGGCTTACAAAGATTAAACACATCCTTAGACTTTGAAAAGATCTAAGTTATCATTCTTATATGTTTATGTGATATTGCTGCACCATGAAGGTTTTTTCTACCATTGAACATCAGGGCTTTACGGTGAAGAAAAGAGAAGGACTTCTTGTTCGACATCGTAGACGTATCAAATCCATTCGGTGGACACCAAGACATACGTGGATGCGTGTGTTCAGACTGGTATCGTGGAACATAGAATTTAAGTGTGGGCACTATTGAAGAACGGTAGAAGATCATAAGGAGCGTTAAGACCTATGGGAATCGAGTCATTGAGTAAGGCTAATCTGTCTTTGTAAAACCATTGTTCATAGTGGCTGTCTGACTTGGGCCGTCTGAGGTTGTTTTGCCGTTTTTGGTTTTTTCCTCATACATATGGCGTTGTGAGTATTCTTTACTTTACTTCACATACTTGAATCACTATATGCATGTTTAGGATTAATTAAGATAAAATTGGTTTAAAGTAAAAATTGGTTTTTCACAGCTTGGTTTGGTGCTAATTAAAAGTTGGATATTTTTTTGGTGATATTTGGTTTGATTTGAAACACACATAAGGGACCACCCCTTTTTCAAATTGTTATCAGAGATGGAAAACATATTTATTTGTTTTGTGATCCCGTGTGTTTTCAAAGATGAATTTTGGAAATAATGAACTTTTTTGAACTCCTATTTTTTATGGCACTAATTACACTTATTGGAAGATGAGAATGATAAGTGCAATAAAATCAATTGATGAGCGTGTGTGGATAGTAGTTGAGAAAGGTTGGACACCCCCTATCAATATTGTAGGTGAGGTCACTAGTTTAAAGCCTGTCGAGTCATGGACCAAAATTGAACATAGACTTTCACAATATAATTCTAAGGGTGTGCACGTTATTTCTTCACATGTCACACCAGAAGAATATAATAGAATTATGACTTATGAAACATCAAAAGAGGCTTGGGACATTTTTCCACTCACTCACGAGGGCACTAGCACGGGTAGGGCGTTAAAAGTTCAAAACCTCACTACACAGTTTGAGACCATTAGGATATTAGAGAGTGAGACTTTTGATGAGTTCTATTCTAGGTTGTCCAATATTGTCAACTCGCCATTTAACCTAGGTAAGAAAATTCTCGACAACTGTGTCATTAAGAAAATCCTTGCCTAGTAGGTTTGATGTGAAAGTAAATATTTTAAAATCCTTGGGTAAGTTAGAATCGACGAAACTAGAAGAGATTGTAGGTGACATACAAACCTATGAAATCGACATGATTACCTCCAAAAAAGTGCCTAAGAAAGAAAAGGGTATTGCTTTGAAAACCCGGAAGGAGGAAATCAAAGTTTTGGATTCCGATTCCGATTCCGATTTTGAGGATGTTGCTTTGTTAGAAAAGAAATTTAAAAATTTTATTAATTTTTAAAAGCAATCAAAAGATGCCAAGAAATTTGAAAAATTCAAGAACAACAAAGTAGATCCCACCTCTAAGGATAAGTTTGATAAGGCTAAGAGAGATGAGTCGGATAAGTGTTTTGGGTATGAGGGGTACGGTCACAAACTTAAGGAGTGTCCCACTAGAATTACTAAAGAGGGCAACTAACCCATTTTCTATAGTTACACCTTAAGTGATAGTTATCCGGAAGAGGGAGAGAGCTCCCCCATTGATTGTAAATTTATTGCGTTTGTGGCATGTCATGTGAGCGACGACGATTCTGATGTGAATGACACTTCCGAGGAGGTTTTGAGTGAATCCCTTGTTATTGAGGGAGAAGAGAGTGACGAGGAGGAAACAGATGTGAAAGAGTTGCAATTTTCATTTAATGAGTTGTATGCCGAGACTGTGAAAGTGAAGAAGGCAAATGCAAAATTGCAAGCTAAGTTGAAAGAGCATGCCATAGAAAATAATGAATTGAGGATCTTAGGACACAAGATAAGAAGTTTAGGGAGAAACTAGAGTTTGTGGAGAAAGAGAGAGATAATCTTCATGGTTTAATGGAGTCTTTGAAAAAGGAAATTTTAGCATTTGAGGAGTCTAGGCGTTTGCTCGAGTCTAGGATTAGTGAGTTGGAGAAGAGTTTGAGAGACTCATCGAGAGTTAAGTTTGATCTGGAGGTGAGGTCGGAGAAGTTAGATAAGATCTTAGGCACCGTCCAAATTAAGGGATATAGGGGAGATATAGTTTTTGATGAGAGAGTTGTTCCCATTCCCCCCGTATGTGTGAGAAACACTAGGAAGGTTAGAAAAGGTCCACGTATAGGTAATTATTCCCACCATCCCTACACTTGCATTTTTTATTGTAGGAACGGTAACCTTAGGCTTTATTGTTACGACCTTAGACAAGCTCCTAGGAAGCTTAGGAATAAAGTTGGTCTGGTTCCCCAAACCCCCAAGAATTGTTTTACACCTACTTGGGTTAGGAAATTGTATTTAGTGGCTTTAGGAATAAAACTTCATGATTCTCGTTTGGGTGCACTTGATTCTTCTCATTATAAATCAAAAGGATGATAGTGTTGCCATGATTGCCATTTGCTAGTTTGCTTTATGATTTATTGATTACTAGTATAATGACTTGTGTATCATTTTGTATTATAGTATTGATTTTCTTAAGTGCTATTGAAAAATAAAGAAAAGATTTTGTTTTTGAGAAAAATTTTGAAAACCCCAAAAGATTTTTCTTTTATTTGAGTCGAAATTTGTTTTAAAAGCCAAAAAGATTTTCGGTTTTTATTTTTGAGTTTTCATGTTTAATATGTCATATTGGTGTACTTGGACCTCCCCCCCCCCCCCCCCCCCCATCGTTTCATTATTCATGTAGCTAGGACATTTGGTCATTTTATTGATTCTTATAATGATCTTAACCATTGTTTATATGGGGTTGTTTTTGAATTTGATATGCATTTTGATTCGACTTTGTTTATATGCCAACATTGCACACATGCACGAGTTTATATGGATGTTTGACTTCTTTTGCATATTTGAATTTGGTGAGGTGTTCTTATCTCAATCTTGTCATCTATGCATAAGTAGACTTAAGGAGACGTGTGCATGTAAGAACCGTTTACCGTGATAATTTGAATTGGTATCTAATTGAAAAAATTATGAGTGATTCATGGGAAAAGGCTGCGAGAGTTCAAAATTAACTCGTCGTGAAAGCCACCGTTTAAAAGAGCCCAAAATAAATTGCAATATGCTAAGAAAATGGACAAATTAGTTTAGTTCATTCCAAAAAATGATATTTTTGAGGGAGTTTTGATGGATTAAAAATTTAAACGGGTTTGCACAACTAATCCTAATGTTGAATCATTGCAATTTTTCGCTATTGTTTGTAGAGTAGTCAAAATTCTGGATGTGTGTGCATGTAATTTGTTTAGTTCATTAAGATCACACTCTAATTGTCATATGGCTATGATAAAGTTTGATGATTTATCACTATTAATTAGAGTTTCTTGATCGTTTCGATGTGTTGGAATTATGACTTATTTGTTATAGTTTCACGCCCATACAGTCCATGTCCATGTTTGAGCACATCAATACTATGTTTGCATGTAACTCGCATTATTAGTTTTTATGTGTCTTTGTGTTTTGTGTTAAAAGCTTATTGTTTTAGCACTGTTTTGCTGCTGTCAGGCCCTTCTTAGAATTTTTTTGTGAATTTTTTTCACTGGGCAATTATTTATAATATTTATGGGAATCTGGGAAAAATTGGCGGTTGGCGGGAAATCATTCAAATGACATCTCCATGTCATGCTTAACGATATTTGTCCTCCGTTAGAGTGACGTACCTGGCTCATTCGAACGAAAGTCTGGATTTTTTCTTTTGATTGGTTTGTAGTCCTCTGGTTCAAATTTTGATATTTTTGGTACTGCTGGAAGTTTTCTGGACTAATTGGTTTATATGAAGGTTCTATTATCTTCAAAATTGGTATTCTGCTTATAGTTCATTTATCACACCTGATTAAATTTCTATTCTCTTTGTGTGATTCGTGGTTTACTAGATATGGAATTTTCATCTCCTGATCATTTTTAACTGGTTGGTTCCCGATTATCTAATGATTTCAAACCTCAAATTGGTATATTCTCGTGCTAGATATTTGTTGCTTGGTCTATCTTTTCACCGGGTTGCCTATTCGAGACAAAAAGGGGGAGAGATGTATGTGATGTAGGGGGAGATTTGTTGAGCATGTTTGTGATTGCATATTTTATCATTGGTATTACAAATTTTTAGTTCAAATTGGTACCATTTTCGCATTCATCAAATTGGTATCATATTGCTCAATTATTAACAAATAATTTTTCTCAGTTTATTCATCTTGGTATCTATTGTCAGATTGGTATCATTTGGATATATATTTGTTTCATTTGTTCCACCATACTTCCTTGGGTATTTGTTTGTCTGTTTTATGTGTGTAGGTATGCTTCAGCGATTCGAGATTTCAAGTCTACATCACATTACGACAGTTCATGCTTACAGGTGCTATATATATTAGTTCGTGTTCTGTAATTTTTGACTTTGGATTTATGGGATGGGATTTAGGCATCATGCGACTTGATGGACCGGCTTAGGCATTTCATTGCTTTAGTTTTTTCCCTGAATAGTCAAAGGGGGAGATTTGTAAGGACATAAATTTCCAATTGAGTCCATGTATTGTTTTGACTTAATTCCGTGAATAAAACTGTGTTTGTAATATGTTAAAAGGAGATTTTTTTTGTCACGATCCCACTTGGTCTATGATGTATTGAAGAAATTGAATACGTTTAGGCAAAGCTTCGAAGAATTAATGATTTCGAAGTTTAATTCGTGCAAGTTTATTCGTCTTCAAGTTAATTGCATTCCGAGATCACATAGGTATGAATGCGTTTAATTAATGGTGCTCGGAATTGTTTTCATAAAAGATACGGATGTAATTTTTATAAAGAAAAATGCTTAAAATGTTTTTAAGGTGTTTTAAATGGTCTACACTAAATTTTTATTCTAATAAGCACGAATAGGAGTTTGACTTATTTGGATCTCTATTAGAAGAGACATTTTTAACAAAAAGTCAAAAAACTCAAACTAACATACGGGCTCGTTCAATTGACAACCGGTCTCGTTCAAACGAGATAGCTATGTTGCGCGAACGACTTGTCTATGTCGTTCGAACGACACTAGGCGGCGCTTAATTCCTATTTAAAGCGTGTTTGCATCAAAATTTCGCAAGTGTGCATTCTAGAAAAATAGTTTACGATCCAGAAACTTGTTTGTACATGTTCTCTAAAGTTTATAAAGATTAAACACGTACTTAGAGTTTGAAAAGATCCGAGTTATTTGAGAACGTGAGAATTACGTGTGATAATTGATTAAACTAGATTCGCAAGTTTCCATGAACCCCTTATTTAATTAGAGACCCTAAACATCCATCTAAGGTGCGTGTGTCAACCCATAAAAAATAAAGCATGTGACCCAAAAATACGCTGAGACACAGATTTCAGTGAAAAACCGCTTTCGGGTAAAACCTTTATTTCACTATGAATATACAAGTCGCAACTTACAATTACATAGAGAAATCTGCAATGGATCAACGCGCAGCCAACCCACAAAGACACGCAGTCTTGAACTCAGCAAGAGAATACACGCAGCACCCTCCAAGGACTCGTAGCCCAAACAATGAAGGAAGAACCGCAACTCTCCTCAATGACACGCAACCATAAAACTTTGTAGAGACTCCCTCAGCAATGACACGTAGCCCTCGGTTGCAAAGATCTCTCCTCAAAGATGAACAACAACAAAGTTTGTGTTCTAGGGTTCCAAAAGATTCACAAAAGTAGTTGGGATTTTTTAGTGTGAATCAAAAAGATGTTTGGCACATCAAAAATTGAAGTCTTGTTGTGTTTGTACTCTTAAAAAAGTTTTCTAAAAGACTTAAAAAATACACCACCGAAATAGTTATATATATAGGAAAAATAAGTTGGTGGTAAAACCAGTTACGGAACTGCTCGAGTTTATCCCAGGCGGACCGGTCCGACTTGGAGGTGGATCGGTCCGACCTCGGATCGGTTCTTTTAAAAAATGGCTTCTTCAGTTCGCTTTCGGTCCGGGGTTTATTGGATCTGCAGCAAGCAAATCGGTCCAATTGAGGGGCGTATCGGTCCGGTAGGGAGGCGGACCTGTCCGATTTTCCCAGAAAAATAAAAAAGTTTTAAAAGCCTCATTTTTCTTGAAAAAACTTACTTCTTATTTTTATGAAAAACATTTTATAACAATTTCCCAATACTAAATATGAACTTTAAGGAACGCAAAAACAAAATTTTACCAAGTTCATTCTCGCAGAGGTTATGATGTTGAAGATGCTTTGATATTCGGATCCGTTGATGTAGATGCGATCTTGAGTTTCTTCAACGGTGTAACGGTGTACGACATATAAATTGATAATGAACAAAAATGTCCTTACATTATCATTATTATATGCTTACGTGATCTTTCTTCACAAAGAAGATTTGTTCTACCATTGAACATCGGGGTTTTGCGGTGAAGAAAAGATCAGGACTTCTTGTTCGACATCGTAGATGTATCAAAGCCATTCGGGGGGCACCGAGGCATACGTGGACGCATGTGTTGTGGACAGGTATCATGGAAGACAGAATTTCTACGTGGGAACTTTTGAAGAACGGTAAAAGATCAGAAGGAGCGTCAAGATCCGTGTGGATTGAGTCATTGAGTAAGGCTAATATGTATTTGTAAAACCATTGTTCATAGTGATTGTCTAGCTTGGGCCGTCCGAGGTTGTTTTCTCGTTTTAGTTTTTTTTCTCGTACATCCGACGTTGTGCGTATTCTTTACTTTACTTTACTTGATTTAATCACTAGATGCATGTTTAAGATTAATCAAAATAAAATTGGTTTAAAGTAAAAATTGGTTTTTCACAACTTGGTTTGGTGCTAATTAAAAGTTGGATAATTTTTTGTGAAAATAAGTTTGATTTGAAATGCACATAAGGGACCACCCTTTTTCAAATGTCCATGGGCTGGTTAATGAATTAAGGTTGTTAGCTGGTTGGTGGACCACATGGAGTGCTTATGGAACTTCTCACATCTATGAACACAAACTACAACATCCTTATGTTTTTCTGGCCACCAATATCCTTCCTTTATAACTCTAAAAGTCAAGGATCTTCTTCCTACATGTCTTCCACAAATTCCTTTATCAAGTTCACTAAGAACCTACTCGACATATTCTGGTTGAACGTAGTGGAGGTAGGCTCGAGTGAAAGATTATCTATAGAGTTTTCCTTCATGAGATAAGTGAAAGTGAGTAGCCTTTACTCTTATCTGGTGCACCGACCTCTTGTCGCCTGGAAGTGCTTTGCTTCATAGGTAAGCTGTGATAGGATCCATCCAACAGGGTGCCTTATCTACATGGAGGAATTTCTCTGTGATTATTTGGTTAATTCTTAGTTCCGCGAGGAATTCTATTTGAATGGTCCTTTTAAATTATAGTTAATGGTGGAGCTTAGAGCTGCTAGGGTGCCGACGTGACTGTTCTATCCCTTGGGGAACTATGCGTCATCAATTCTATCAAACTTCGCCATAAGTCCTCTCAGAATAGCAAGGTAAGATACCGTCCTTTCAACCTTGGCGCTGAAGTCTCCACTTATATGCTTGGACATTAGCTTTGAATTACCAAATACCCAAAGGCATTTTGCCCTTAGAAATTGTGCTTTGCGCAGGCCGATGATTAGTGCTTCATATTTCTCTTCATTGTTAGAGGTTTCAAATCCTAGCTTGATCCCTTATTTGAGCACAGTCTTCTCCTGGGAAAATAATACAATTCTAGCTCCTCCCCCTGAATTTGGAGGCTTCGTAAACGTAAAGGGTCCAGTCGAAGGTTCTTCTTCCTCTTTTATTGATTGATCGATTTCTAACTGGGCACTATGTTGATTCCCCGTGAACTCAGTGACAAAATCTACTTGAATTTTCCACTTAATTGTTTCCCTTTGTTGGAAGTGGATATCGAATCTTCCAAGTCCCATTGACCACTTTGACAATCATTCGAAGAGGTAATCTTTCCTTAGAAAATCTTTGAAGGGGTGCGAGGTGATTACGATGACGGAATGAGCCTCAAAGTAATGCTTTACCTTCCTCAAGGCTACTACTAGGGCATAGGCGAGCTTCTCTAGGGGAAAATAATGTTGCTCGGCATCCAGGAGCATCTTGTTAGCACAATAGACCTTGTGTTGGCCTCCTGCCTTCTCGCATACCAAGGCGGAACTCATAATGTAGTGTGACATGGAAAAATAGAGATATAAAGGGTCACCTTCACTTGGGATTACTAGCAAGGGTGTCTTTTTTAGGTAAGACTTAATCTCTTCTAGGTCTTCGAAGCAGTCATCGTTCCATACGAAGCCCTTATCTTTCTTCAACAACTGGAAGAATTGTCGACAGCGCTCCAAAGACTTAGAAATGAAGCGGTTGAGTGCAGAGAGCATACCGATAAGCTTCTGGACATCTCTAATAATCTTGGGGGGGATAGAATTTTCTGATTAAAATGATCTTATCAGGGTTTTCTTTAATCCCGCTTTTGTTGATGAGGTATCCTAGGTAATTTCGTGACTGGACACCGAATGAACACTTATTAGCATTAATTTTTATTCGGTATTTCCTAAGGATATCAAAGGTACCTTCTAGGTCTGAGAGATGGTCACCCTTGAGTTTACTTCTGACAAGCACGTCGTCGATGTATACCTCCATTGTTTCTCACATTTATTTTGAACATCTTGGTGACCAGTCGCTGGTAAGTTCCTCCCACATTTTTGAGGCCGAACGACATGACTTTATAATAATACAACCCAATTGGCATTATGAATGAGGTATTATCTTGTCTAGTCTTGTAAAGTGGGATTTTGTGGTATCTTGAGTAGGCATCCAAGAAGCTCATTCTTTCATGTGTTATAGTGGCGTCGACCATCTAGTCTATCTTTGGGAGAGGAAAATTATCTTTTGGACAGGCCCTATTTAGGTCGGTAAAGTAAATACACAATCTCTAGCTTCTGTTTCTTTTGGTTACTATGACTGGGTTGGATAGCCAATTGGATAATTGCACTTACCGAATGGAATATGCATCCAGTAACTTGGATAGCCTTTGGCTTTTCTGGGACCGTTCGACAAACCTTTTAAGTGGCTGGTTTAAAAGTTGGGTTGACGTGCAGTTCATGGCATGCAATTGAGGGGGTCCCAAGAAAATCATATGGTTGCCAAGGGAAAATATTCAAATTTGTTCATAGGAACGCGGTGAGCTCCTTATTTTCTTGGTTGGCCAGAGAGGATCCGATCAAGAATCGACTTTTAAGTAAGTTGACACCAACTGTAACTTCTTCCAGGTCCTCGATGAGACTATCTGCAGGGTGGAACCTGATTTCCTCCACCTCTGTTTGGCCATACCATAATTGCTATTTTGAGGCGACACACCTTCGTGGAAACCCTTTTGGACTTTCTTCTTATCTTTTTTCTTCTTATGCTTGGGTCAGATAGCTGCTATAAGGCATTTTCTGGCCAAAGTTTGGTCGCTATAGATCTCTACCAACCCCCGATCTGTATGTGATGACCTTCATGGCATGGAGATAGCCCTTGCCCAGAATAGTGTGATAAGGGGATTCAAAATCTACTGCTAAAAATTCAATCATCTTCGAGATACTTCCAGCCCTGGTGGGTAGGACTATATTTTCCAGAGGCATGGTTATCTTTCCTGTAAAGCCAACCAACAAAACTGTGGCCTTTTCTAGGTCGAAAATATTCGACTTTAACTTGTAGAATAAGTCAAGGTACACCATTTTTGGAGGAGCTACCTTGGTTGAAGAGCATCCTGTCGATGTACCAATTAGCTCTCCTTCGCCCTTGAAAAGGGGGACTTCATTTGGGTGTTAAAATCTCTTTTGCCTAGCCCTCGTGTGGACCTGGACCTAGGTGGGATGGGTGTTGATCCAAATCCCTACTGACCAAACTACTGATTTCATCATTATGTCGACCAGGACAACCATGCCATCGAGATGGTTATAGTCTTTCTCATCGACCAACCTCTGACCCATTTGTCTAAATTATTCCTTAGTCGTACCAGGGCCTCTTTCCTCGACTGTGAGACTCACTCACCTGAGGACTAGGAGTTTGATCATAGCGTCATCTTGTATTTTTATGAACATCCCTCTCCATTCTTTCTATTTGCCTTTTTAAGTGAGAATTCTCCTCTTATTGGAAACGAGTGTCTTCTTCTTGTTCTCGAAGTTTGGACTTATAGGCATCAACCAACCTAGAAATCTATGCGGACATTGGTGGTCATGACTCTCTTTAGAAGGCTGCCTTTACTGGAGAAGACTTCGATTTAGCTGGTGAACTTTTAGCCTTACCTTGGGAGGGGCAGGTCCTTCCTGAACATCACCATCTTGAGGGATGTTACTGGTGTGGTGAAACATCGAGGGCTTTGAGTTAGTGAGTTTTCTCATAGTAATAACAATCATTACCACAGATCTTGCCAATTGTGGTATCAAAAAATATCACAATAGAGATTATATGAAGAATAATCACAATCAATAGGGAAACTAGAAAATCACACAGACAACACAACTATGTACGTGGTTCGTCAACTTGCCTACGTCCACGGAGAGGTCTACTATTTTATTAAGTATATCTCAATATGCTTGGTTACATGACCCTATTCCCCCGGCCAGAGGTTACAATATATAAGTGTAGAATCTTTATTCTTCAAGTAACGCTACAATGCCTATGATGATCCATGAATTCCTTGAATATCTCCACGATTTTATAGGGAATTGACTTAGTTTTAGAGAAGTTTGGACTATACACGCACGTAAATCCTTATTGTGACATGAGGCCGATCTACTTTCTTAGTCTTTTAGGCCAGGGCGGCTATTGTTGTGTGTTATGAACAAAATCTAGTCCCCATAGTTAGTAATCAAATTCCCTCCACTGGAACACAAACTGAATAGACTGAAATTGATGGAATCATGCGATGTCTTCAGGACCTTACCTTTTTAGACCAACAACAAAAAAAAACTCTTTCTACTTCGGAGGAAATTTTTGAAGAAATTCGATGAATGAATGATCATAAAGAATTCCTGAGGTAACGACCTCCATCTTTTCTTAGAAAGCCAAATGCCAATGAAGCTGAGAAATCGATACGCTAGATTTTGAAAATTATGAATGGAGTACGTATAGCTACTAATCTTTGAGTGACTTTAGCAACATATATTTTTGAAGATGATTCTGGTTTCTGGTGGCAAGAAGTGTCACATAATAAGAATATTGTTAATTATACTTGCAAGCAATTTCATGAACTGTCGATTTCTTAAACTTATGGCAAGATAATCTATTATTAGCCCAATATGAGGCTAAATTTACCGAATTATCTCGTTACACCCTTGAATATATAGATACTGAGGTAAAGAATTGCAAGAAATTTGAAAGAGGATTACATCCGAGAGTTAAGAATTTGATCGTTCCTTTACAAATCAGTGAGTACTCTCAACTTATCGTTGTTGTAAAAATTGTGGAATCCAATTCTTCTGTCGTAGTACGATCTTCTACCTATTACTAGAAATAATCATGTTGTTAGAACTGCATCCCATTCAAGGCCTCACCCTTATTCACACTCAAATGGACAAGCTTACTCCCAGATTTGTCATAACACAATACATTCAGCAATCCGTCATCATGATTGTCACAAATTAGGACATAATCGGCCAAAGTGTCCTATGTTAAAATAAGTTCCAATTTGTTATCAGTTAAACAATCGCTCACAAAATAAAAAATCCTATCTATAAAACCCGGCACAATCCGGACAGCGGGGTGGCCAACCACCGCCCCCGAACTGTGTTGGACGTCACTAAATAAATACAATTCTCAACATGTGCAAGATATGAGACAATAAAAATGAATCCACAAGATAAATGATGATGAATCCCAAATGATAATGACCAAAAAAGCGATAAAATAAATCCACCTCATGCAAAAACTATAAAAAAAAATCCAATCTCCAATAAAGAATTAATTAACACTGAATAATAAACAAACTGTTAACACTCCAAATGAAATCCTTAGAAACTTGGAAACCGAATGGCCAAATAAAATCGGTAAGAAGTCTCATAATAAAATTCGATGGAAAGGAAAGCCTAAACTAATAAAGTGATTAATAAAAGTAACTCCAGTTGCACCTGCAGACGATCGTCTCCAAATAGTCCTATGCAGCTTCTCCAAAACTTATCCTGAATAGTTTAGTTAATGCGCGAGGTCAGAGACCTGAGCATGAATATACATTATTCCCCTCAAATGGGATCCTTGAATCTAAACAATAGCATTATACATGATAACTATCACAATAGAAATTTTTAATTAAATGAAATATAATTAAACGCAACAGCAAAAGTCAATAACTACCCTCAGTAATTGTTATTCACAATGCACAACAATAAGATTTTAAATAACTAAACCCCGTGTTGTTAGTTAAATTAAATTAACCTAATTTATCATTCTTATCAAATTATTATAACGACCCTCCAACCTCGGTGGTATGCCCACAAAAGTTTCACACTTCCCCTATCAAAATTCTAATTGATCCATTTAAACTAGCGATGCCACAATTTGACAAGGTTCCCCACATGACACGACATAAAATTCCAGCTGACTCGTTTGAACCATCTGTACCCTCACATTATGTTGCCCAAATTTTAATACCCGTTTTTATCTTTAGGCATTAATTCTCATCTATATACTTTATCAAGTTACCCCACCCTTATTATTGATGCGAGTTACTAAAAAATACCCCCTTAGTCCCATACCTAATGGTATCCTAAGTACATATACATCATATCTGTGACAAACCTGCTTTTTATATCTAATTCGGTTAGCTACTCCCAATTAAATTAAAGCGGAGCGTCAATATGTTGGCATTTGAAATAAAATTTAAATAAATGTAGTAAGTAAACATGTACACTCTCATATGTGTAACCAAATCATATAATAACAACTATAACAAGTGAAACCAACTCAGAACTATTAACTGCAATAATTCATCAGTAATCTCAAACTGAAAATATAAAATGCCAATACATGCGGCCCAACACAAAACGGGAAAGAATAATACAACAATTCTCTCAAATACCAAGTATCAACAACGTGATATTAATCTCTGATACCACCCTCAAGAAAAGGGAAACAAGAGACATAAATTAAAATAGAATAACTCCACAGCTATAGGAATCCTAAGATTGATATGATCTTATCAAGCTCCATAGTCTATTGTCCATCGGGACGAGGACCTGTCATATATTATATATATATGAGAGGAGCAAGAAGCAAGATAGACGAACGTCAAAGAAAGAAAACAAGCTATAAGATTATAAGATGTACTCATAATGAAAGCGCACTAGTCATTAATCGTCTCCAGTAATTAAGTTGTTCAATTACCCAACCAATGTTTCTATGTCGTGACTACCCAACCCAAACTTGAGTAACGTGTAGTCTCATATCGTATAATGATTAATTATTATTAATCTCACTTCAGTATTTAACATATCAAAATATTTCCTTCAAGTATAATATAAAATGCATTGATTCAGGATATTATTTTAAGACACAAGCATAATATCTCACACAACGAGTCATATCGGGTCACTATCGATATCCGGGGGAACAAGTCGTAACACTAGGCCTACACACGAATACTCCCCAACATTACGTGGCAAGGGCAATCATACTAAGTCCTAAATCACATGGCATTTCAAGATCTTTCTATCCGGACCGCATTACAACTATGTGTCCGGTTCCGGTGGTTTATCTCCGACACGGCACTCGAGCGGAACCTAACCGGATCAATCATAAAAAAATCGCATTCAACATGTGCCTATGTCGACCGGAGGACTAGTCTAGTGTATACTCGACAATATACATGTAAAATAATTTCACGCTTATGTATATATACAATCGTGTCAAGTCTCTTATTTGAGTTATACAATAGTCATTATTTAAAATATAACATAATTTACATCATTAATTTACTAATTCAACATCAAATCATTTCAAGGTTATATATCCCTAATAACCATAAGTATGTTATCAAGTTAGCATATTAGTCACAACACCACAATTATCTTACTAACAACATGAAAAATATTAGCACTCTCATTTCAACAACATGCTGGCCATAATTTAAAATGCAGATTCGAAGCTCTTTCGATCCGTTTTTGGAAAAACTTGAAACTACAAAGTTGTTCGGAATGTGATTTTATATAAGGACAAGTGAGCATGTTTCCATAGCGTGCATAAAACAGACCCAAAACTAATATATAATATTCGCCCCTGTTTTCGACAACTTTCTGCCCAGAATTTTAAAACGCTGATTTGAGGCTTTTTCGATCCGTTTTTGGAAAAACTTAAAACTACAAAGTTGTTCGGAACGTGATTTTCTACAAGGTTGCGTGTGCACACTACCATAGATTGCTTAAAACAGACCCGAAACTAACATATACAGTTCGGGCCTGTTCAAGACAACTTTCTGCGCAGAATTTTAAAACGCCGATTTGGGACTTTTCCGATCCGTTTTCAAAAGAATTAAAACCACAAAGTTGTTCAGAATATGATTTTCTACCAGGCCCCACGGACAAAATATCAATTTTCGGAACCAAAACATATCAAAACAGTTTTTAATATGACGATTTATTTAATTTCATAGATTTCTAAAATTCAAGAGGTTGTTCTACATATCAATCCCTATAATGATGTTAATGCATTTTAATCTACATGGATGATGATCCTAATACATTGAATATCATTTTTAACATCAATTTCATATTAATTTAGGGATCAAAATACATGTTCATGTGAAATTTCATTATAGATACATAATATACACATATAGGTTATTAACTTGACTTGGATTGTATGGAGAAGTTGAATCTTCTTGAAATCCTCTTAGCTTTCTTCTCTTCTTATTCTCTATCTACCAAACCCTATCCCCCATTGTGAAATGATAAAATGAAGACTTCTTCTCTTCTTTTCTATTTATACCTAGGGTTAGTTTATTTACAAAAATGTCATTGCCCCAAATTTAACTCTCTCGATTCTTTTACGCGTTAATTCGCTTCTAATATTTAACTCGCACATTCGTATCTCAATGAATTCATTTTAACTTTTCATTTCCAATCATTTTGAATATATATACCGACATATTTTCATTTCCAAACATTTCGAATATATACACTAGAATAGTTTGTTTTTTTTTTAATTTCAATTCAATAAAAAATTTGGGGTATTACATTCTCCCCCTCCACGAAGGGGATTTCGTCCTCGAAATCCAAATTAAAACAAATCAATTCAAGTCAAGTAAGGTAGTTTCGCACGTACCTTTCGTGATGAGATATGGGTGACTAATTCGCAAGTCATCCTCTCTCTCACAAGTGGCCTCAGACTCATCATGATTACTCCACATAACACGAACAAGAGGAATAACTTTTGACCTCAACTCCTGCTCACGACGATCTCAGATCCTAACCGGCCTCTCCTCATAGCTCCCATTGGGCTGCAGCTCAACCCCATCTAACTCTATGTGTAGGTGTGAGTCCTCGGTACATACGAACTTCCTCAACATTGATACATAAAAAAATATTGTGTACTCGCTGGAGCTGTTAGGGTAGGGCTAAACGGTAGGCAACTGATCCCACCCTACCCAATACTGTAAACGAACCCACGTATCGCGTTGAAATCTTCATTTTGGCACCAAAACGAACAATGCCTCTCCTGAGTGAGACCCTCAACAACACTTGGTCCCCAACAGCGAACTCTAACTTCCTCTGCCTTATGTTAACATAAGTCTTTTGACGATCTTGCGCGGTCTTCATCCGTGCACGAATTAAGTCAACCTTCTCCAAGGTCTCCCTAACAATATTCGGACCCAACATCCGATGCTCTCCGAACTCCAACCAATAGGTAGGGGATCGACAAGGCCTGTCGTAAAAATCCTCATATGGTTCTATGATAATAGTTTGTCTGATAACTATTATTGTATTCAAACTACACCAGTGGTAAATGTGTATCCCAACCACCTTTCAATTCCAACATACAAAATCATAGCATGTCCTCCAAAGTTTTGTTTACCCACTCCGTCTGACCATCAAACAGAGGGTGGAACGCAATACTTAAACTCAACTGAACTCCCATCGCCTCCTAAAGACCACCCCAAAAGTGCGAGATGAAGACACTACCACGGTCAGACACGATATCATGCGGTACCCTATGCATCTTTACAATCTTGTTAATAAAAATCATGGCATACTGTGCTACCATATAATTCGTCATCACTAGAAGGAAAGATCCACCTTTGCAATCTGTCGATGATGACCCAAATCGAATCATGACCGTGGTGCGATCTTGGCAACCCAATAATGAAATCCATGGAGATACTTTCCCAATTCTAACTGTACAACCGAAGTCTCACCACAAAGCCTAACATAACTGAACTACTAAGCTGATCCAAAAATCAATACCCCAAGTCCCGACTTATTAAGTTTCATGTGTGGAGTGTCTCGCAAGCGAAATCCAAACAAGAAACCCCCCCGATACACTACTGTCAGCTTGTCGAGATAAGGAATTTATCAACTCAAGACCCCTAGTGGTACAAGAATAATGTAACTCCAAAAAAACACTTATCTCTAGACGCAACGGTTCATCACACAACAAATAATCCAACTTCGCCTATTCAATACAGATGTCACTATTTATCAATCATGCCTCGATATTCAACTCATAATCGACTAACCGATGGTACTGAAAGCTCAAAAGCCAACTTTACTCCGAGTTGTCAATAACACTTACCTTGCACTTACACTAATGGTGAGTTAACCTATATGGCAACCCTTATGATCCATTAAGGTTGCACATGTGTATAAGCATACAACTTCTATGCACATGCGAATATTGTTCCATCTTTCCAAGTCTAGACTTAGGTAAATAATATCAACAAGGTTCATACTCTCTCGAACAAGACAACACCGACAAAGTTGCATTCTCGACGGTCAAAGATCCCTCACACAAAGGTTTCGAACTAACCCAAGATGCAATATTCCCGCTTGCACACTCCCACTTCTCACGGTTTGGTAGCCCTAACCCAAGGTTATAGACCCTCGCTATACCGCTCTTTTGTTTAAAACACGTATCGAAATTCAACCTATCCTACAGGATTTTCCTTGGGTTGTGAGTACATTAGAATTTTCTCACCGAATATGAAATGAAATTGGTTCTTTAAACCACGAATAAGGCTTGTACATTTTCCTAGCAACGAGGTAAGATAAAAAATTGCCACTTATCCTACTAAATAAGAATATAAGATTTGGCAAACTCACCATCCGAATACTCATCTTCCAGCACACTAACGCTACCTAATCTTTATGAAGAACGGTGTGCTATCCAACATGTCAAAGATCGTAAATATAAGGTAGCGGGTACCTTCACGTACCGTGACCCCAATTAACACTCAGTAATCCACACATAACTGAAGTAAAAATTAAATATCTTACTAACCCATTCGTGGGTGTTTTCCCAAGAGTACACACCCTCCTTACAAAACTTCTCAACAACGCTCAAAACACTCTCTTGTTGTCCCCTATAGTGGAGGTTATAACAACCATTTCAATGAATGGTACGACATTTGGAATCCCAAAATGTCTCAATCTTTGCCATTAATGACGACACTCAGTTGGTAACGCTATCATCAGTCAACCGAAAATTGATCGAGCTAAACACGACTCCACCATTATCAAAAGACCATCAAGACCATTCTATAACTATTCACTAGTCTAGACATCACCAAAATTGAACATCTTACACTGATTTCAGAATGTGTCTTTAATCACACACGATCTAAGCAAACATCATGTCACTAACTACTCACTCGTGCTATAATTCACATTAATACATAACAAGGGATACAATATAGCCACATTACCATATCTGATGGATTCAAAATCAAGCACCACCATTATCACGGTGCAACAAATTAGTACCCCTAATCACTGGGTGATAACATAGAATCGAACTCGTCGATATATCACCAACTCAAGCAAACACACTCGCATAAAATGAAACTCCTATTAAACACTCCCTCATGATGTTGTCACTCAACAAATCGTCCCTAGAGATTCACTACTCATCGTAGGGTTCACAACTCGTAACTCCAACTCAAGTCCATCCCTTAGCACACCCATATTCATGTACCTCTCTCGATATCTTTTAACAAATATACCAATGCTACAAAGCAAGATAACCACATCTTATCGAACACCAATTCTAATCTAGGGATTTACGAAGAACACTGAACTGAATTCATTGCCAAATACGGAAATAAAACTACTAAAAAAATTCTGGACTTCTCCAATGTCAATCCTCGTATGACCTTGTAATACGGACTTCCTCATCCCTAGTGTCCATGGCCAAGATATCGTAACATTACTGATACATTCTCACGAACTTGTTCGGGATAACTCGCCGAAACATTCCACTCTGAACAAGTGAGTACCCAACCCACTAACATATCTGGTGCATGACTGAACACACACCTAATCGTCCTTAAGTTGATTCCATTACGGATTTTATATGATCAGAACACTAAAAACCACTATGCCATCCCAATGCGACATATATCGCTTGTGTGGACAACGTGTAGGTTTACATGCCTACCAAAATTCCCTGATACCAACATAATATTTCAAGGATAATCAGTTATCCATTCCAGATTCAAACTCATGAATCTCCTATTTAACATCATCAAACGAATGAATCTAGTTCATGCTTTTCACAAGTATGATAACACTCTTGCACACACCAAAATTGTACCCCTCAGGTCATCCTTTGATGGTGTGGGACATACACCGATTTGGAGTAGTCCTATCTCAAATCACAACCCTTCCTTTACATGTTCATAAGTAATAATATACTCTTATTATCACAAGACTTACTTCATTAACCATTCACTTATTAATACGTCATTGAATGCCTCAACAGTCTGTCCATTACAGGTGGAGTGTGATAATTTCTTCTCAGGAAAATGTCACAACAACAACTGGACCACATCATTTTGAGGTGTTCCGTATCTAAAGCTCTACCCTTCCATATTGGAAACTACTTCAGAAAACTACACGCGCAAGTGGTACCAAAAACTCAGTGGTACTACAGGGTGGGCTATAAGTTACACCAACTTCTTTATAGCCATAAGAGCGACGATATTCAAAGTTGATAATGCACAGCAAATATACGGGTGTTTCCTCCCCCTAAAGCACCAAAATTCAACTCAATCATTGAGTTCAACATCGGTTTTCTTGCCTACTGGTGGACGATGAAACTATGATAGTTGCACGCGAATTGCGGACTCTTAAAATTCTTGGAGCCTTTTCCCTCCCAGATTCCACGTCTCATCAAATCACCATCTTAAAAGATAGTAAGTGAACACGTATCCTAAAAAAAATTATTCAAGTGGAGCACTAGTCATAATTACAACAAGTACTCACACACAGACCTCACGCGTACTATCCTATGGTCGATTCACCTCATGTGTGGGACGTCTCACGAATGAAATCCAAACAAGGAACCCTCCCTATACAAAAGGCTAGCTCCGAATCGCCCGTCAAAATCGTAGCGTGAAGATCTTCCAAGTCATTGAATACAATAACAAATCGTAAGGCTCTAGGTATAAAGGAAACGATGCGCCGAAAACGTAACGGACGCCCTCAGATCCCTAAAGGCTCTAAAACCGTGCTCTAATACCAACTGTGACAACCCTGGTTTTTATATCTAATTCGGTTAGCTACTCCCAATTAAATTAAAGCGGAGCGTAAATATGTTGACATTAGAAACAAAATTTAAAGAAATGAAGTAAAATAAACATGTACACTCTCATATGTGTAACCAAATCATATAATAACAACTATAACAAGTGAAACCAACTCAAAACTATTAACTGCAATAATCCATCAGTAATCTCAAACTGAAAATATAAAATGCCAATACAAGCGGCCCAACACAAAACGGGAAAGAAAAATACAACAATTCTCCCAAATACCAAGTATCAACAACGTGATATTAATCTCTGATACCACCCTCAAGAAAAGGGAAACAAGTGACATAAATTAAAATAGAATAACTCCATAGCTACAGGAATCCTAAGATTGATGTGATCTTATCAAGCTCCATAGTCTATTGTCCATCGGGATGAGGACCTGTCATATATTATATATTTAGGAGAGGAGAAAGAAGCAAGATAGACGAATGTTAAAGCAAGAAAACAAGCTATAAGATTAAAAGATGTACTTATAATGAAAGCACACTAGTCATTACTCGTCTCCAGTAATTAAGTTGTTCAATTACCCAATCAATGTTCCTATGTTGTGACTACCCAACCCAAACTCGAGTAACGTGTAGTATCATATCGTATCATGATTAATTATTATTAATCTCACTTCAGTATTTAACGTATCAAAATATTTCCTTTAAGTATAATATCAAATGCATCAATTGAGGATATTATTTTAAGACACAAGCATAATATCTCACACAACGAGTCATATCGGGTCACTATCGATATTTGGGGGAACAAGTCGTAACACTAGGCCTACAAACGAATACTACCCAATATTACATGGTAAGGGCAATCGTACTAAGTCCTAAATCACATGGCATTTCATGATCTTTCTATCCGACCCGCATTACAACCATATGTCCGGTTTCGGTGGTTTATCTCCGACACGGCACTCGAGTGGAACCTAACCGAATCAATCACAAAAAAATTGCATTCAACATGTGCCTACGTCGACTGGAGGACTAGTCTAGTGTATACTCGACAATATACATGTAAAATAATTTCACGCTTATTTATATATACAATCGTGTCAAGTCTCTTACTTGAGTTATACAATAGTCATTATTTATAATATAAAATAATTTACATCATTAATTTACTAATTCAACATCAAATAATTTCAAGGTTATATATCCCTAATAACCATAAGTATGTGATCAAGTTAGGATATTAGGCACAACACCATAATTATCCTACTAACAACATGAAAAATATTAGCACTCTTATTTCAACAACATGCGGCCCATAATTTAAAATGTAGATTCGAAGCTCTTCCGATCCGTTTTTGGAAAAACTTAAAACTACAAAGTTGTTCGGAATGTGATTTTCTATAAGTACATGCGAACACGTTTCCATAGCCTGCATAAAACAGACCCAAAACTAATATATAATATTCGCCCCTGTTTTCGACAACTTTCTGCCCAGAATTTTAAAACGCCGATTTGAGGCTTTTTCGATCCGTTTTTGGAAAAAACTTAAAACTACAACGTTGTTCGGTACGTGATTTTCTGCAAGGATGTGCGTCCGCGCCACCAGAGCCTGCTTAAAACAGACCCGAAACTAACATATAGAGTTTGGACCTGTTCACGACAACTTTCTGCGCAGAATTTTAAAACGCCGATTTGAGACTTTTCCGATCCGTTTTTGAAAAAACATAAAACTACAAAGTTGTTCAGAATATAATTTTCTACCAAGCAGTGGGGAAGAAATATCCATTTTTGGAACCAAAACAGATCAAAATAGTTTTTAATATGACGATTTACTTAATTTCATAGATTTCTAGAATTCAAGAGGTTGTTCTACATATCAATCCCTATAATGATGTTAATGCATATGAATCTACATGGATTATGATCCTAATACATTGCATATCATTTTTAACGTCAATTTCATATTAATTTAGGGATCCAAATACATGTTCATGTGAAATTTCATTATAGATACATAATATACACATATAGGTTATTAACTTGCCTTGGATTGTATGGAGAAGTTGAATCTTCTTGAAATCCTCTTAGCTTTCTTCTCTTCTTACTCTCTCTCTACCAAAACCTAGCTTGAGTCGGTGGTTTAATTAGAGTTTTAATAGGTTTAGGTTTCTTAATGACTATTAAATGATTCTAATTCATGGGGAGACTTCTCATAATCACTTTTCACAAGTTTCTCACCAGGGAGATCTTCCAAAATATTTTCCTCTCAACCATAAGCATCAACCTCCAGTCACAAGTTTTGAAGGCTTAATTGGGGTTTAATCAACTTTTTCCAAGAACAACACTTTGCTAATTTTTTTAGAGGAATTCAACCGTGTTATCAAATTTTATTCATCTTAATCACATGCATGAATACTATATTCCTTTCCTTTAGTATTATGCATTTTAAGTGTCGCCTAAACACTTAATTACATGTTTTTCTTAAAACTAATTAGTAACTTAATTAGAGAAAGTGGACACTTAATTATGGGACTATTTTTATGAAACTTTTAAATGTGAAATAATCTTTGAAACCCTTTGGTGTGTAGGTTAGATTATTGGATTTTTATGGTTTTGGGTGTAGGTTCTTATGTGGAATTTTTTTGGGTATTTATATGGTTAGTGGGACATATACACACCTATAAAAATTAGATGATTTAAAAAAGAGAAATATTTTGTCATATTGAAGATTATTGCATGTTAATTAATTTAACATTATTGGATGGAATTAATTGTGTTGAAATCAAGGACGGTGTTATTAATTGATTTAAATTTACTTGGGACCTTTATGATTAAATTTCTATGTTGTGCATATTGAATTATGTTTGGTGTGATTTGTTTTAGTTACATTTTTCATCGCGCAGACGAGGGTTTTTTGGGTAGGATATTGCTCACCTATATTTTAGGATGCCTACTAGGTATGGGACTAGTGGGTAGGCCTTGGTTTAAATTTATGATTTCTAGGTATGGGATTAGTTAGTGTAGATTCGTACGAATTTTATATTCCGTGTGGGAAAGATTTTTATGTTTTATCATCATTACGCTAGCCTATGCATGAGACTAGGGCATGGTAAATGTCTGTACTTCATCCTATATGTAAGTGTAACACCCCGCCTAATTAAATAGCGATGATCAATCCTGTACCAAATTACAAGAGGAGTCTCATATGGTTAATTCTTAGCATCACTGTCGAAAACTAAATTAATTACTAATAACCTATTAGGCTGGCGTCAAAATTTTATTTAACTAATCTTTTTAAACAAATTATTCAATTAAAACAATCATAATAGTTTATATATAAAACTGAAATGAAATAAAAATAACCGAACACTCGGTTTAACATCATACAACCAAATCGAATAGCCGCACTAAAAGGAGGTAAAAGGATAAGAAAATACAATTGGGCTTGTGGCCCGAGTGATACAATATTGCGTCCTATCTACATTACAAGAATGGAAGCGTCTAAGAGAATCCTGCATGCATCCACAGCTGCTGCAGCAACATCTAACTCGAAGGAATCATCATCCAGGCATCCCTGTGTCTGGACACCTATAATATATATATATATATATATATATATATATATATATATAGCAAGAGAGTAAAAAATAGAAACGGGTCAGATCCCGAGTTGTGAAAAATATTTTCAAGTGCATAAATGCTATATTTTTAAAATATGATTTATCTCATATTTAAATTGGTATCTCACTCCCATCAGATACCCCTCTTCCCTCCTCTAATAGTTCACACCTAATGCATCCCTTTAAGACATCCTAGTTAAGATGCCCACCCAACTATTCTATTTCACATGACCTCTAGTAATCCTCAAAAGCTCGAGTACTAAGGGCTAAATTTCTTCCCATTCTCAACACTGCTCTACGTTCGTGCGTGGGGTGTCTCGCGAAGAGAAATCCAAACAAGGAACCCCCCGATACACTACTACCTGGCAATGTTGATCGTCGGGATTAATTAGGGCCCTCAGCACATAACACCTATATATTACTCAATATAAATTTATCTCATATAACCTAATTTTTTTATTCATATGACTCCAGATATATATATATATATCCACCAGAAGGGGAAAATGCCTTATATATAATTTCTCAACTTTATACACAAGCAATATATCATGCTCAACGAATATAGTTATACTTAATACAATCATAAGCATAATAACCATCATACCGAGCTATAACTCGAGGATGCCGTCTCATAGTGCCTATCCAAATCCGAGTTTACTCAATGTACCATGGTACCAAGCGAGACTTACTCATGGTTATGGTAAAAATACATAATGGTGGAGGGGGTCATATTGCCTCTGCAAGTGGAGTTACACACATCGCACTCGAATGCGGGACTATATGACCTGGGTATATACTCTCCCTGCTTCTCAAGACAAAGGATTCACCCACATCGCGCAACCTCCCTGGATCGCTTAAGAGAAAATATATAATCTGGTTGTTCCAACCCTATACCAAAGGAAAGCCCGTGGAATTAGCCTCTAAAATATAAACATATCAATCACACACAAATATATTTATTTCCATACCATATATATATATATATATATATATATATATATATATATATATATATATATATATACCTTATAACAACGTCTTATATATAGTTTATCTCACTTCTCAATACATAAGGCTATAATTGCCCAACTCTCGTAGCGATAGCCAAAATTCCGAATGTTCCTTTTCGTAACAGTATATAATCGCTAATGCACTTAAAATACTAAACTCAAAAGTGTTACCTCACTTCATACATAACTCATACCTTAGTCGCTTATAAGTATTTATAAACCCTCCGAATACACCAATTCACATTAGATAAATAATTATGCCCTGAACCTATTTAATCCCCAAAGGTATCGCGCCTCTGATAATAATCGTCGTCTATTGACGTAACGGGTAATCGCTAAAGTATATAACCCACTTATCCTCTATTGCAATCCTATCCACATCCTAGGATTTTATTCCGAACATGTAGGTGGCACATAAATATAGTTCCACGTGCACAATTATTTTATATATAATCTCTCGCTAAAATACTCCCTCGGGTGTTACTCCTCACGAACATCCATAATTAAATAAGTCATGGATCCTATTTTCCATGAACTCAAAGCTTACATACCACTCAAAAATTAATTTAGAGGTCCCCACTATAATTTAGGGACCCTAAATCTTTAATTCCTCAAACTCTGTATTTTCCCCGAAAATATACTTTTAGTGCCACACCATTTTAGCACCCTCGTAGCCCCTATAAATTTCCTCAATTTGATAGATATATCTTCCCTAGTTACGTATATTTATTTCCTCAATTAAATAGGCTAGAAATATTTAATTTGAGAATTTATCCCATATAAATTTAACCAACACAAATTGCCAAAAAAATTGTATGATCGATCGATCGATCCCAGGCCATCGATCGATCGATCAAACAAGGCAGCCAAAACTGCTTCTTCTCCAACGGGCCTATTTCGGCCATTAACAACCGACCAAGATTTCTACCTATTTTACCACCAACATATAACCACACCAAAATACATATAGAACAAGGAATTAAGTTCTAATCATCCTAGAACCAAGAATTAACAACTAAATTCGATTAATTCCTAAGTTTCTCCAATTGGATATTTTTTGGGTTTTACTCGTTAAACTTCCGAAAAACCCGTTCGATTCATGAAAACCCAATCCCAAAATCATATAATTTGTTATTACCAATATTTTATATGAGATTTATGGTTCAAAATAAATAAAGAAAGTAAACACTTGCCTTGCGGATAAAATTCGATGACCTCGAGTTGAATCCTGCGGAGTTTGGCCGGAATCTCCCTTTTTCTTCCTCTTTCTCCCTTACTTTATTATCATCTTTCTTTTCTCTCCTTTTTATTTTGTTTCTCCCACATTCTCGTGGCTTTTATAGGAGAGAAAAGGGTTTATCCTTTATTAAACCCAAAAATGACTCGTTTACTCAATTGCGAGTCCCCACTAGACTAAAAATTCCTAGAACCCAAATACTATCCCCGAATACTCTATTTTGACTATCTTGGCCATTCTGAAACCAATCGCACATCAAAATGTCCATCTGAGGTACTTGACCGCAACCCACTAATTTAACCCAATACATCTCAATGCAGTTTTCCAATTAAAATATTATTTTTTGTCTCTTTACTGAACTACAACATATATTTAAAAGACGCCAACTCATTTACTTAATCTCAAAAGTAAATGAAATATACCTCTGAAATCATCCAGCCCTCATAAATTCCAAAAATTATTATTCCGAGAAATTCCTCAAATTTCCAATTTACACCCATTAATGGAATATAATTATCCCCAAAAGTGCGGGGTGTTATTGTAGAATATGACGTATGTGTACTTTGGAGACGCTTAGGTATCGGACTAAGGGGTATTTTTGAAGATCTCACATCGATAAAAAGGGTGGGGTAACTTGATAAAGTATATAAATGAGAATTAATTCCTAAAGATAAAAAGGGGTATTAAAATATGGGCGACATAGTATGCGGGCACCGACAGTTTAAATGGGCTAACTGACATTTTATGTCGTGTCGTGTGTGGAACCTTGTTAAATTACGGGATCGATAGTTTAAATGGATCAACTGGGATTTTGATAAGGGGAAGTGTGAAACTTTGATGGGAATACCACCCGGGGCGGGAGGGCTTCTATAATAATTTGAGAAGAATGATAAATTGGATTAATTTAATTAAACTAACACCATGGGATTTAGTTATTTAAAATCTCGTTGGTGTGCATTGTGAATAACAATTACTGAGAGTAGTTAGTGGCTTTTTCTATCGTGTTTAATTATATTCCATTTAATTAAAATATTCTATTGTAATATTTATCATGTATAATTCTACTCTCTAGATTCAAGGATCATATTTGAGGGGAGTAGTGTGTATTCATGCTCGGGGCTCTGACCTCGTGCGTTGACTAACCTTTTTAGGATAAGTTTTGGAGAAGCTGCATAGGACTATTTGGAGGTCATCGTTTGGAGGTGCATCCAGAGTTACTTTTATTGATCGCTTAATTAGTTTAGGCTTTCCTTTCCATCAAATTTTGTTATGAGACTTGTTATGGATTTTATTGGTCTATTAGATTTGAAAGTTGTTGAGGATTTCAGTTGGAGTGTTTATAGCTGGTTCATTATTCACATTTTTATTAATTAATTATTGAAGATTGGATTTATTTGGATTTTTGGCATGTGATGGATTTCTTTTATCGCCTTGTCGGTCATTATCATTTGGCGTTGATTATCATTTATCTTGTGGATTGATTTTTATTGTCTCATATGTGTCACATGTTGAGAATGGTATTTATTTAGTGACTCCCGACATAGTTCAACGGCGATGGCTGGCCATCCCTTTGTCCGGATTGTGCGGTGATGTTACACTGTCCTATCCAAAATCATCCTAAGCCAAATTCTGCTAAACGAATTGTGCAAATTTCGATCCGTGGAAAGAATTATGTCATACTACTTACACGAAATGATGTGATAAACGGTATGATACTTTTTCAACATTTTCCTGCACATATTTTATTTGATTCAGGTTCAACGCATTATTTCATTAGTCTTAGACTAGAAATATTATTGCAATTATTACCTAAATCTATTCCTCCATTCAATATTGAATTAGTAACAGGTGAAATAAATACACCGATGCAAGGTTATAAAAATTGTAAAATCTAGTTTGGTCTAAGAACACACCTTCCTAATTTGATAATTTTATATATTTGTGGTTTCGATATTATTATCTAAATAGATGTTTTATCAAGACATTATGCTTATATCGATTGTCATGCTAAGAAAGTTTATTTTTTAAATGAAGATAATTGTTCTTTTGTATTTCAAGGATCAGGTCTGTATGAACCCTCAAGTTTCCAAATTCTAATCTCTTCTTTAATTACAAAATTGTTGGAACGATTTGATAATGTTTTTCAGGAAGATTTACGAGGATTAACCCTTCCATTGAAGTCGAGTTTAGTATTAATATTTTTCCTAGTACACTTCTTCTTTTGATACCTCCGTATCAAATGAATCCTTTAGAACTTCGAGAACTCCGTACCCAATTAGATGATATTTTGGAGAAAGGTTTTGTTAGACTAAGTTCATCACCCTAGGGAGCTCTAGTATTATTTCTCAAGAAACATGATGGAAATTCTCGATTATTCATAGACTATCGTAAACTGAATCAATAACTATTAAGAATAAGTATCCTTTGCCCAGAATAGGAAATCTATTTGAACAACATTGAGGAGCAAAGTTTTTTTCTAAAATAAATTTGCGATCGGGTTATAATCAATTACACGTTAGAGAGGAAGATATTCTAAAAATTTATTTTCAAACTCGTTATGGACATTTTGAATTTACTGTAATGTCTTTTCGATTAACCAACGCACCTACAACTTTTATGGGTCTAATGCATAGATTTTTCAGGCCTTTTCTTAAGTAATTAGTTATCGTTTATATTGATGATATTCTCGTTAATTCTTAAAATCCAATAGAACATGACCAACATTTAGACGGGCCTTAAGTGGAAACCATCGTTTATATGCTAAAAAGAGCAAATGTGATTTTTCAATGAAGGAAATAAATTTTTTAGGGATTTCTTAAATTGTAATCGAAGTCGATCCAGCAAAAATTTCAGCCATTTTGGAATGGAAAAATCCAACCAATATTACTGAAATAAAAAAAATTCTATGATTAGATGGGTATTAACGTCGTTTTAAAGAATGATTTTATCACATTGCTCTTCCTCTTTTAAATCTAACTAGGATGGAAGTTCCATTTGTATGGAATGAAGAATGTAACTAATCATTCCAAGTGTTGAAGGACAAGTTAACTACTTCCCCTAGCCTCATTATTCCTCTTAGTGATGTAAGCTACGATGTATATACCAATGCTTCATTAAAGGGGTTAGGACGTGTGTTAATGCAGAATGAGAAAGAAATAGAATATGGGTCCTGAAAAATCAAAACTCATGAATGTAATTACCCTATCCATGATCTTGAATTAGCCACTGTAGTTTTTGCATTAAAAATTTGGTGTTTTTAGCTATATGGTGTAGGTTTTCAATTAATTTTGGATCATAAAAGTTTGAAATATATTTTACCTAAAAGAAATTGAATTTAAGACAACACTACTAGATGAATTTTTTGGAGGATTATCGATTTATATTAAATTACCATCCAGGCAAAAGGCAATTTTGTAGGCGATGTTTTAAGTTGAAATATAGTAGGATGACTCCACACATTAATTTCCTACGACATTGTAGTTGCCATAAAGTAATATGACATGAGGTTGATATCTCATTTTTGCTTATCCTGAGTTGAGAGGCGAAATCTTAGTTAAGCAAAACCGGGAATCCTTTTGTATAAAACTTTTGAAACAAAAATCGCGACTTCTCATACGATAAGGAAAAAAGTTTACAATTTAGGAAAAAATTGCATGTACTTGATGATGCATCTATTTGAGAAGAACTATTTCAAGAATCCCATCGTTCGAAATTTACATTTTTCCCCGGAAGTTAGAAAAGTACACTGCTTTAAAGAAGTAATACTAGTGGACAAATATGAGAAATTATATCCATAATTTTGTAAGGAAATGTATTACTTGTCAACAAGTAAAGATAAAATACCAACACCCTGGTGGACTCCTCCACCCCTTACCAATTCTCGAGGGGAAATCGGATCATATTACCATGTGTTTTATAAGTGGACTATCTCGTATGTCCAAGGATTTAATTCTATTTGGGTAATAGTAGATCGACTCACCAAACCTGCCAATTTTTACCTTTAAAGACCACCGATTGGTTTCAAAAGCTTAGCCATCTCTACATTCGAGAAATTGTAAGATTACATGGAATTCTTTTATCTATCATATAAAAAAGATATTCCTATTTTGTAGGAAAGATGTGGCAGGCATTACAAACCGACATGGGTACTAAAAATCATTTAAGTACCGCATTCCACCCATAAAAGGGATGGAAAATTCAAAAGTACAATCTAAACATTGGAGTAGATGCTATGTGCTTGTACATTAGATATGTATAACAATTGGAATGTCTACGTACCACTTGTCGAATTTTTAGATAACAGTAGTTATTAATCTAGTATTAAAGTTGATCCATTTGAAGCTTTATAAGAAAGACCATGTAGATCACCTGTATGTTGGATAGAATCCAGAAATAGTAAATAATTTGGACCCTAAATAATCGAGGAAACCACTAAAAGAATACAAAAAATTTACGAGTAATTGAAGACAACCCGGGATCGACAGAAAAGTTATGCGCACTAACGTCAGAAACCCTTAGAATTTCAAGTTAATGATCAAGTATTTCTGAAAGTTTCTCTTTGAAAGGTAAGCATTGGAAAGAAAGGAAAATTAGCCCCTAGATATATTGGAACTTTCACAATTTCTAAACGAATTGGATCTGTAGCATATCAATTCGACTTACATATGGAATTATCCAATATTCATAATGTATTTCATTTGTCACAATTATGGTAGTATATTTTTTATCCATCTCATACTGTTACATGGAAAGACATTTCAAATGAAACCATAAATTTGAACTACGTCCTATTCAAATTCTGGATCACCAAGTAAAGTACCTCTGAAACAAGGAAAGTCCTTAATTTAAAGTACGTTGGGAAAATCAAAATCAGCAAGAATCTACATAGGAACTAGAACCAGCGATGAAGGATCAATATCTTGACTTATTTCGAGGATGAATTTTTTTAAGTAGGTTGACTATAATAACCGAGATTTTCAAAACTATCCCTGAATATCTACAATCCATTTTTTAACCCTTATAAAATATTCAAATTGAAAATTCATCTAAGAACCAAAAAACTACATTTATTACCCTATAATTTTATAATATTAAACTATACCCTTGATGTTTTAGTAATTACAGAATAAACCCTTGAAAACTTCAAAGTAGCACAACTTGACTTATATTTCACTCCAAAACCTTAACTTTATATCAAATTAATCCTTTAGACTTCAACTAATATAGCATCACAATTTCATACCGTGAAACTTTGTAAAATTACAAAACTACCATTATACTTTATGAAAAGTATACTTTTAAGGCTATACATGCAATTATAAGATGAACAGAGGACCAAACAAAAAAGTTTTGGTAATTTCAGTAAACCTCATGTCCACCTAGTGTACCACATCAGCACAAGAAGTTAAAAAGCACATGTTTACACCATGAACACATATGAGTTCCATTTACCAACCGTTAAAACTTCATATAAATATCTCAAATCCACCACCCCATTCCACCAATCGAATTACCTGAGTATGTACTAGAAAACTGAAAACATTATATAAATAGCTCAAATAGATTGGAAGTGTATTTTGAGCCTGAAAACTAAAAATTTGAAATTCTCTATGTATAATCCATCTCAACATTTGAAATAAAAATTAAACTACTCCTACACATAGTGAAAAACAAACCACGTTCCTAACAATCCTTGCCATATCCATAGAATCCACGAATGTCAAGTAAAAATTTCAGAGAAATGTAGTTTTAGAACTTGAGATATACTGCATCTCAATCCACAAAACTTATATATTTGGACTCCATGTGAAAAATTAGGTTGAATTTTTATTAAAAATCATCTCAAATGGTTTATAAATGAAGGAGTTATTCAAGGTTAAAAATCAAAAACCCTAAAGTAAATTGTCGAGGAGAAGAATATGAACTTTTTGACGAGAAACATTGACCAAGCGCGTAAAGGCGAGTAACCAATCAGAAAATTCTGGAATTTTTTCCAATATTTTTATTTTATTTTTCTGGTTAAAATGGTATACGGTAAAGCCATCTTTGGATTAACCTATCCCGAGTTATGTCTGTTCCCCAGGCGTCACTTCATTAATGAGGTGGTGATGTCTTTTTAACTGCCAAAACACTTCCCAAAGTGCCACGTGTTTATTTGAAATGATTATAGGAGGTTGTGCACGTGTGATGGTGGGAAACTTAAGGGGAAGGTTTTAAAAGGCTTCAAACGTCTCTTTTATTTCAAAACCCTTCACTTTCCTTCATTTTCTTCAATATCCCATCTTATTTAGAGAGAGAAAACTGTGCAAAAACCTCCATTGTTGTCTAACTCATTACCCGATTTCTTCCCTCTCACATCTTTTGCCCCACCACATGTGGTTGTGCTCCTCCTTCCTTATTTCTAGCTTGTTACTCAGTTGTGTCATTCATCACCACTCTATTATGACTTCTTAAAGTTCTTCTAAGATTGCCTCCACCACTGCTCATCCAAGCTCCCCCTCTGCCACTTCTAGTGCCATTGCTATCCCCAGCGTCGATGCCCTATATGCTGCTCGTCAAGAGCAGCGACGCTTCTATCATCAGCGAAGACGATAAATTTTCTGATACATGAAAGACTTGACATTTATCATCAAAATTTGACCCTTTACTATTGGATGAGGAGGACATGGATGCATCAAAGTGGGGTTATCTTCCCCCAGAGGGGACTCTGCACTTTCGTTTGGACCGTGGTGACTTCCCCTATTCTCTGATTGACTTCGAAGCACCTGAGGGGTCGCCAGCCCATTTCACTGTCTGGCATACACATATGCAGAGTTCTTACACTGCCTCTCTTGTAAAAGTTAGGATTCATCAGGCCTACTAGTTTAGGGAGTTCACCCTCTCCAAGCACAATGTGGCGCTCCAAGTTCTAGTTTCCAGATGGAACATCACAACTCACAAGTTCTTTGTTGTATGGGGATAGTTCACCATTACGCTGGAGGACGTCTATGAACTTCTCAGCTTTGATCCCATGGGTGATTTCACCTATCATGATGAGTCCCTGGATGCCAAAGAGGATGCTGATCAGCTGAGTTGGATCAAATCTGCCGTAGTTGCATTGGTTCCTCGAACAAAGCCATATTTACTCCTCTCATCAACAGCTTTTTTGAAGCTCTGACCCCGAAGTACGTTAATTCTTGAACGGGATGAGGTAGAGGTATATCCCTGGAACTAATATCCTACATACTTGTGTTTAGGGCTGGCAATTTTTGACACGATAACCCGTTTATGGTAATAACCTGAAATGACCCAAACTTGACACGATTAGCTTGTATAGAATTAAGAGTACCCAAAACTTATACTCAAATAAAAATCAACGTGACCCGAAAATGACACGATTAACCCGAATTGCCACCCCTACTTGTGTTTCTTTCACGCTTCTTCCTGACTGGGAAACCCAACGATCAGCCTAGGGGGGACCTTATAAATATATCTATCTATTTGTCCAGGGTTTTCAACCTTCCTCTGGCCTCCATTGCCTTGGGGTCCCTTTATACCTAGTTGGATCGAACTCACATCATCATGGCTCAGTCGCTGGGTCATTATAACTTGGTCAATTTTTTCAACACCATCATTTTAACGGGCTTCCTTTACACCCATTTTCCCGCCATTACCGCCAGGTCTATTTCTCTGCCAGTGAGCCAAGGTATCAAGGCCCCATGCCTCCTATGTTTCCATAAAAAACAAAGTCAAAATCAGATAATGGAAGTTTTTTAGCTTTTGGACTCCTTTATGATGAGGCCATACAGTGAGTCTACATTTACCCATTGTTGGGATTTCTTTCCTTCTGTAGCTACAATGTTGAAGTTCCTCCCAGTTGTAAAAGATGCCTCACAAGCCGTGGTGCTGCTATTCACCCATGGGTTTCTTCCTTCCTATACTGAATGAGGATACACTTCATAACACTACAACCCTGACCGATGTAGCAGGCAGTTTGGGTTTTATCAGGGTCTCCTCGACCGATGTTCTAAGACAACCACACAAAGGCCACCTTCGTTCAAGCTTGCACCTTCTATACTATAGCAGTGCTTGGTGTGACCTCTACCATCAATGGGCATGTCACCCTTCCCAGGTCCATGAGGAAGGGGGGCATATCCACCCTATATGACACTAGGTTCCATATAGGGCAGTTAAGAATGATTTGTGAGTACATTCATTCCCCCCTCAATATACCCCAGTCCTTTCTTTCTCTACTTTTGAACTGGGTCTTTAGGGGAACTCCGTGATTGGAGTCGAGTTTTCCTTGAGTAAAACCATCAAAGAGCCTCCCCAGGAGCTACCCATCATTACTCGATGATCCCCACCACCACCACAAAGCCCAAGGTCATTACAACTCCCAAAGAACCTGCCCCTTCGATCGAAGACACAATGGGTGAAGGGCCCTCTCAGCCACTTGCCAATAAATCTAAGAGGGCTAAAAGTGGGACATCTTCAAAATTGAAATCAAAATCAAAATCAAAATCCAAGTCCCAAACTCATGTGAATGCCTTTCCCATAGCCTCCGTTCCCCCTACCATGTCTAAAGAGATGGATGAGGAGTTGAGGAGATAGGTTCAGGAGGAGGTAGAATGGATAAATACCGAGTTTCAATGGCACATTGTCATTGTTGCTCCTTTGCCTGCCTTTTCGACGATCGTAGTTGATTCAACTATGCGAACGACAAGGAGGATGAAAAGCTTAAGGGTTACTCAAAGTTCTGGTGCAACGGGTATGAGGAATAAGACCCTTAGTTCCAAATCCAAAAAGAAACGGATGCCCGAGGCACCTCCCTCCATTGTTCCTTCTGTTGCTGCCTCCTCACCACCTTCACCAATGGTTATACCTTCTCGTTCTCCTTCGGGATCAGAGGTATGTGTGCTTGTTTTGTTCTTACTCCACTTTGCTTAAGGCAAGTACATTTTCTTATTTCTTGGTAACTTTAGTGCAGGGAGTTAAAGAAGCAAGGCCTAGTCCTCCCAGTCCCCCTGTGAGCTATTTCGTGGGGAGACGTTGCGGTATCCTTCCAACCACTGCTATCCTTCCTTGTTTCCCCTGATAGGTCTTACTTACTCTCGTTGTTCGTCCTCCCAATGGGTTAAAGATGCTACTATGGGGGCTGATATCGTTGAATATGTTCGCATGTCCTCCCAATCGAAAACATCTCCCCCAGTTTTGTCTAAATTAGATCCTTAGCCTGAGGTTCTTTTTCCCCTTGCTCCTGTTGAAGAAATCTCCCCCGAGGTAACATATTATCTATTATCGGTTAGGTATGACAACATCTCTATTCCACCCCTTTTCTTTCTATGTAATATAATGAACTTTGATATGTTGGGGTGCCCCAGCTTGATGTGGCATCTTTGATAGCTAACATTTTTCTGCCCCCTGTCTTGATGAGACCCGTGACTGTAATCCCCCTTTTTGGTTCTATAATAGAGGTAAGTAACACTTATAAGTATTTCTCCTTATTTGAGTACTTATTCGTGTCTAACACTTAGCTTCGTTGCTACAGCTTTCTCCAAGTCTCTCCCTACCCTTTACTATCAATGATATGTACAAGGCCAAGGTCGATTTTGCCTCTCACCATGTTGATTCTTCGATGCAACCCCTGCTGGGGCATCGTTTGGATGTCCATCACCTTCGGTGAGCAAAACAGCTACACTGGATTTGGTACATTTTGTTGGCAAGGGAGTTATGCTTACCATTGAGGCTTCTTTATCCAAGGTCCTCGTTGAGGCTTCTGAGGCAATGAGCCTGCCCTCAATGGTTCCTGCCCCTATGGTCTTCGTGGCGACTCTCGTTCTTACTCTTGCTACAACTGAGGTATTTTTTTGCTAATTTCTCTACATTCTTGTTGTACAACTTTCACAAACTCCGCCTATAACGGTGACTTAACAACGAAAATGCTTGTTAAGATTTTTCACAAACTCAACATATAACGGTGACTTAATAACAAAAACACTTGTTAAGATTTTTCACAAACTCCACCTATAACGTTGACTTAACAACGAAAATGCTTGCTAAGATTTTTGATAAACTCCACCTATAACAGTGACTTAACAACGAAAAAACTTGTTAAGATTTTTCACAAATTCCACCTATAATGGTGACTTAACAACGAAAATGTTTGTTAAGATTTTTGATAAACTCCACCTATAATGGTGACTTAACAACAAAAATGCTTCTTAAGATTTTTGATAAACTCCACCTATAACAGTGTCTTAACAATGGAAATGCTTGTTAAGATTTTTATATATTCATCATTTCTTCTACACGTTCTCAGGTTGCACTGGAGACTTATCCACCAGTTCTTTCACCTATTGGCTCACCCCATCGGGAACCTATCTTTTCGGAAGATTCGGGCCATAATGATCAAGGTTCCATGACCGGTGTTTTAGCTGAGAGCGAATTTGGGTGCGAGCTTCCTCTACCCGACATGGCCCCTCACGCCTTCTACCTAATGGTGCTTCAATGTTCTCTTTAAATGCCTGTTAACCATCATTTGGTAGTTGATCAACTTGTGAGCCATCATCCTGAAACATTTGGGTGGATTGCCTACATTCCTACATCTTTGTTATGAGTTATATTCTATAAGGAATGGCTACCGTTGTTGCTGAAATTGCCAACACTCTAACTGAAAATGTTACCAGACCCCTCCTTAATCAATTCCTGGGCTATCTTAAGGAGTTGGGTCGTGGTGGGTTCCATTTTGACTGGCTTATTGCGCATTTAAAGACTTTGAAGATCCAGTAACTGGACATCCAGAGGGAATTATTGCGGAAACATCAGGAGGATCAGCGGGTTAAGGAAGCTAAATTGACCGAGCTAGCACCTCTTCTAGAAGCTATTGACCAAGAGGTGGGGTACCTCAAAGAAGCTCTGCATTTGGCAAAATTAAAGCGAGAGAGGCTCCTCATCGAGTGTACACAAGCGTAAACGGGGCTAGAGGTTTCTATAACTTCTCAATAATCTTGCCTAACAGCTTCTTCGAGCCTTCCTGGAGATTTCTTCTCTTCCCCAGATCTGTGGTTCCTCTAAGGCCAGTGAACTTTTGTGTATATACATTTTCTTTTCTCATGTAATTCATGGGCAGTAGCTCCTAATTTTGTAATTCCCCATAGTTTATGAATGAAAAATATATATTTTCTCATATCATTTCTTTATGTTACAACTGTTTGTGTACATTATGAAGTTTTATAATTCTTTCATCTCTGATCGAGTTATAATAAATAAAACTTGCATACTTGTTATAGAAAGAACTCGTATATTCATAATAGCAAGATACATCAGTGACCCATACATAATTTCTTACACATGATAGATTTTTAACCATTTATTATTAATCTTGAATGGCTTGTCTTCTTTCGTTTTATAAATTAAGCAATAACCTGAGTCATGAGCTTCCTTTACTATAAATGTTCCCTCTCAATTTGATGCGAACTTGGGTAGGGGCAATCCTCTGATGTGCTTCACTACTTCTTTCAATATGAGGTTTTTTTCCACGAACTTCTTTGGTCTCACCAAGTTATCACATGCCCTGGAGAGTTGTTTTGTATACATTTGAAAGTTCTGCATTGCATTATCCCTATGTTCGTCCAACATTTCCATCTGCACATGTCTACTCTGAGGGAGCATGTTGCTTCGCAAGGCATTTTGAGCTGAGGTAACTTCTAACTCTACTGGGCGGATTTCCTCAGCCCCATAATCAAGAGAGAATGGTGTATATCCTGTGGGTTTCCTCTTAGTTGTTCGATAGGCCCAAAATACGGCTTGTATCTTGTCATCCCATGATCCTGGGAAATCCTCCATCATTTTAGCCAAGATATTATCGAAAGTTTTGTTAGTAACTTCGGCTTCACCATTTCCCTTCGGGTATGCCACAGTTAAAGTATGATGAACGATGGGGTACTTATCTGTGAGCATCATTACCTCTGAATTGACAAAAGGAGTTCCGTTATCTAAAAGAATAACCTTTGGAATCCCAAACGGCAAATGATGTATTCTTTGATGAAACTGCTCACCACCCCTACTGTTTCCCTCCTTATTGGTATCACTTCAGCCAACTTTGTAAACAAATCTATTTCCACTAGTATCCAAATCTTTCTTCTCAAAAAAGGATGTATTGCTCCTATAAGATCAAACGCCCAGGTATGAAAAGGATAAGGCATTTATAGAGAGTGTAGGTCTATTGTTGGGGCATGGATCATATTTCCATGAAGTTGGCAAGCTTTGCATTTTCGAACAAACTCTGAGGATTCTTTCTCCATCGTTGGTCAATAATACCCCAATGTCATTAACTGATCATATAACTTGGCTCCCCTTATGTGAGCTAGATCGTGTGCTTGTGTGGAGACCTCATTTGTTTCCTCCTTTATGATGCAATGCAACGGTCTATTGAAGTATCCTCTTCAAAATAGCTACCCCTACTAAATATAGAACCTTTGGACCCTTCGTTTAAGTCCTATTGTGTCAATCTTCTCTATTGGGATAACTCCATATTTAATGAAGTCAATATAGGGCTGTCTCCAATGAGTTTGATCTTCCACGAGATGACATTCAGCCACTTCGAAGAATAACTGGCATTTGTCGCACTTCAGCTGTATCTCTGTCGCATCTTGTTTCATTTTAGGCCAAACATATCCTTCTTTTTGAACCCTTTGATAAAGAGGTATCTCAGTTATTTCACAGTGCTTTTCGTGTCTTCTCTTTAATCTTCGCTCTGCTTCTTTCGGGTCGATGCACCTTGACAGCCATCCTCCTATATTTCTAAAGTAAAGGTTCTCCTAATTAATTAAGTATTGAGTTAATTCTCTTAGTCCCATCATTCCTTCACCAACCTTCAGTTGCTTCATAATCTCTCCCCTCCAGTCTATGTCCTTCTCCATATGTAATATTGAATGTACTACTGAAGGATATGTCCTTCGTTGAATCACGAGGGTAGTTGTATCATTCCTCATTATCAGTTTTTGGGTGATGGTGGCATAGGCATCTGGGTGTCAGTTCATTGTTATGTGGTGCCTCTTGATCTTTGTTCGATGGAACTGACAAAGGATCCTCTGAATGATTGTCCAGTATGGTGCCAGGCTCATGTGTTTCAATGCATATTCTCTGTTCACCTATTGAATTACTAAGTTTGAATCACCTTTGATGTAAAGTGAACGAACCCCCCTCCGAAGAGCCTCTAGCAACCCCAGCACTAATGCTTCATATTCTGCCTCATTGTTGGAGAAAAGGAAATTTAACTTATAGGAAAGGAAAATATCCTCCAATCATTTTGAAATAATAACCCCTACCCCCATTATTTTCCGTCGAAGATCCAACAAAACGCATTGCCCATTCCTTATCAATTTCATCTAGGTAATTGTCTTGTAAGTCGTCTCCTGGAATATATTCTTTAGGTGGCTCAAACGTTCCCGAGGGAAAGATTTCCAATAGGTTAGCATACGCCTGGCTCTTGATCACGTGAGGAACCACACACTTCAAGTCGTATTCAGAGAGGATAAGGAACCACCTATCTTCTTTGCCAATCAATATAGTTCTTGCAAGCAAATACTTAATGGGATCACATCTAGTTATAATATTAATTGTAAAAGATAGCATATAATGTCTAAGTTTTTGCGCTATAAATACTAAGGATAAACAATGCCTTTCAAAGCTACTATATCTGGCTTCTGACCCATGGATGATCCTACTAAGGTAGTAGACTGGACATTCTTGCCCGTCAATCTCTTATGTCAGCAAATCTCCCACAAACCTTGTGGTGGATGTGAGGTACAACTGCAATGGTATTCCCGTCTGTGGAGGGAACCATAATTTATGGTGAAACGAGCAGCTTTTTCATCCCAGCGAGAGACTCCTGGTGAACCTCCCCCATTTGAATTTCACGTTCTTTGATAATAACTGCATTAATGGGTGTGTCCTTTCTCCCAATCTGGGAGCAAATCTCCTAAGGTAGTATACTTTACCCAGGAAACTCTTCAGCTCTTTCGCCATTCTGAGACATGGAATTTCCAAGACCGCTCGTTGTTTATCCTGGTCCATCTGCACCCCTTGTCGATCAACCACGAAGCCTAGGAATTTCCCCCTTGTTACTCCGAAGACACATTTTAGTGGGTTCATCCTTAATTTATAATTCCTGCATCGAGAAAACACCTTCCTCAAATCGCTCAAATGAGACTCCTCCTTCCTCAATTTGATGACTAAATCATCCACATAGAATTCCACAAATTTGTGGAAGAAGTCATGAAAAATGTCCATCATTGTTCTCTGGTAAGTAGCCCCAGTTTTCTTGAGTCCAAACGGCATCACTCTGTACATGAAATTGATTAACAGGGTTCTAAACTTTGTTTTCTCTACATTCGTAGGGTCCATCTTGATCTGGTTGTACCCTACATACCCATCCATGAAGCTATACATCTCACGGACGGCCATGGCATCTATTAGGCTATCGATGGAGGGTAGAGGGAACTCATCCATGGGGAAATACCTATTCAAATCTCTGAAGTCCACACATATCCTTATTTGGTTCTTATCTTTCTTTCCTACCGGCATGATACTAGATAGCCAAACGGGTGTTGTATTGGTTTGATGAACCCTGTCTGTAATAACTGTTGGACCTCTTCCTTGATCTTTAAATCTAGCTCAGGTTTGTACGTTCTCGTTGCTTGCTTCACCGGAATGGTCGAAGGCATCAATTTCAACTTATGGCAACTGACTTCTTCGTCCAGCCCTTCCATCTCTGTGTACTTCCATGTGAAGATGTCTATGAACTCCTGAATCAACTCGGCCAAAGCTTCTCAATTCTTAATTCTCTTTATTGAGATATTTTACTATAAAGATAGGCCTCAGATCCTACCCTTCTTGAGCTAGGTTCAACTGTTCCAACTCTTGTGCTTGTGGCCTTGGTTGATCCGTCATGTAGTCAGGTTCTTCGACTATATCTTCCATAAATTCTTGTATGTTAGAGTTATCTATCACCATGAATTTCCTTTGTTCGTCTACCAGAAAGCATTCGTATATCGGGTCAGCCTCTTCGGCCGCTCGTTCACACCATTATAAGCGATACACCACTTTTCCTTCTTTAGTAACGACTTTCTTGCACTGCCTACTGGAAGTTATCACTACCTTGCTCTTCTTCTGTCTGGAAGCCTCAACGATTCTTCCTCCTGAAAATTGACTCAATATGCTTTGTCGTTGGGCCTCATGTTGTATTAGGTCTGTTCTAGGTCTTATCATGTATTTGAGCATCTTCAAAATGTTTTTGGGCCGAGGGACCACATTATGAGCTTCTTAGGTCATATCCCCTTTACCACTTCTAGCCTCTTTATTTTGTTCGTTCAAGGGCTCCATCTACCAGGTGAGCTTCTTCGACATTGAAGGGCCTCCCCGTAGCTCTAATGGTCACCTCTGTTCCCTTGATATTTGCCTTGGCACATTAGTGATATGTCGAAGGAACTAGCCCTTGATTGTTCATCCACACCCTTTATATTAGCAGATTCTATGAAGTTGCACTTTCTATTATATGGAACTTGATATGGGAACTCAAATTTCCCATCAAAATCCCAACATTCACTTGCCCTATAGACTTAGAAGACAGTTTATCGTAACCTGAAATTACCAATGGCATGTGGACCAACCTTTCCTCCGGAATATTAGTTGCATGAAAATAATTAATTGGCATAATATTTTTGGAAGATCCCCCATCCATGAGAGTCCTTAGGAAACTAATTCCATTGACACTGGCGGCCACATACAACGGTCTATTATAAGGGAACCTTACTTCCCTATCTGCGTCGCTAAAAGTTATTTTTGACAAAAACCTCTTTACGAACCTGGCCATGGGTCCCTTTCATCTCAGCAAAGGGACCACGTTTTTCTTTATGATATCAAGGATTTCCCTTGTTATCTCCAATCTAGTCTCCTTTGGTATCCCCACCTGTTCCAAGAACGAGGAAAACTTTGGGGATCTCTAAACTGCACAGTATTCCATACCTTGGTCTACTTCTTCACCTTCAATGATATATGCCTCATCCACATCTCTAGCACTTGCTTCATCATAAACAAGAACTACGTTAGCCATTCCTCTAGTGCAATCATCTAGAGCTTTTTCGAACTCCTTCTGCTCCTTCGCCAGCTCCCTCGCTTCCTTATCTGCCTCCCCATCGTAGGCCAACACCAGATTGGCTCCATATGCTGGCAGTGGGTTGTTGTTAATATTTTACAAAGGGATTTGTAATGTTCCTGCCTTAACATACTTGTCAATGATCTCCTTAGCGTGAAATAACCCTCCGTTGGATGTTGGATCTTTTGATAAATCTGATAGTACTTTGGATCCACCCTAGTCTCCACATTTGGTTCTCCAAAGAGTATGCCCTTTGGTTCATAAATAGTTCTTCCTTGAACCATTTCATTGTAATAGCTAATAGCTTATTCTACTGTACAAGTCAATGGTGGTGGGTCTTCTTTGCCTCTTCTGAACTTCCTCTTATTGTCCTTCTTCGGTGCTCTGCCCCCATCTGTTCCTTCGGTATACCCCACCCGTGGGGGCTGAGACCTTACTACCATAGGTTGTGTCGGCTGTCTGAACATCATGGGCACCACCACCGAGTTTGGTTGTACAACCAACGAGATATTCTTTTAGCTTGTAGGAATGCTAAAAAAGTTCCTTCGTGCGTATCGTTAATAAGATGGCATATATACTCAGGAAGCACCCCTTCCGCACAAATATGTAATAGTTTAGACTCTTTGGCCTCCTCTATTACGTCGAGGGACCTTTGTCTGATCCTTCGAACGTATGCCACCACGTCTTCCCCTGGTTGTTGCTTCTCCCCTCCTAGTTGGGTTAGAGTAAACTCATCCTCTGCCAGAAAGAACTTCTGGACAAACAATATGTGCATCTCCTCCCACGTATAAACACTCTTGGGATCTAAGTGGGAATACCATGTATATGCTTTATCAGTTAAGAATTTCTAAAATTCCCTCAACGTGAGCTTGTTATTGTTGCAATGTGCCTCCAAGTGTTCAATAAAGTGCTTAATATGATCTTTCGTATTTCCACCTTTTCTTGTGTACTTTTCAAAGATAGGGGGGATATAATCCTTTGAGTAAGGTTCGTCATTGTATTCCTGGGGTTAGGGTGTCCGAAAGTCATCATAGACGGAAGCTACCTCACCCATAGATTGCAAGGAAGCTTGTATGAACTTTAACATCTCCTTTTGCATTTCCTTCCTCATTTCCTCCATGGGTGATGCTGCGGGGACACCAACCAACGGGAAGATAGGCTGAGTGCTCGTTGTAGCTGGAGTAATCATCACAGTTGGGGTCATTGATACTCTCAAGGCCCCCACTAATCGATTAACCACGGATGGTACACTTGCTGGGACTGTTCTCGTTATGCCTGTATCTGGTGGGACCATTGGGGCTGCCCCCGGTGTTGCGAAGGGATTGGCTTCAAATCCTCCCAACACCATTGAAGGTACCGATGTTTGCAAAAACTCATAAACCTTACTCATGAGGAGTGCCACTTGAGTGGGTACCAACCCTGCACTCGTGGAAGCTTGTGTTACCCCTGGTACGCCTGTCGTCGCCTGCACTAGAGGTGCCTATATTCGAGGAGCTCCGTCCTTTAGAGTGTCTAGTTCTCTCGCAGCTTATTCTTCATTGTATTTGATGTCATCAAAGTTGAGCCTTCGATTAATGTTATCTTGCACCATACTCCTTGCTTAGAATAATGCGTCCCCAGTAGAGTCGCCAAATGTAAGAGGGTAGTTTAGATAAGATGGAGGCATAACCCCTTTTGAGTGCAGTAATGATAGGTTAACTGGCCAAAACCATGGATTAATTATAGGACATGTAAACAAAAACTCAATGAAGATAAAATAAGTTTAAACTCACAAATCTCTTGTGTATATCTCAATCAAATGACAACGAACTCAGATGTAACTCATTTAGAGGGAGAGAGAAGTAAGCACCCTAGATACACCTTGGTAGGCAGCCAAAACACCCCAACCACCCTCAAGAATCTCTGTCAAGTATTAAACTTCCTAATAAATGACAATGGTGGGTGAGTACACTCTCTGGTTTTGTAATAAATATCTCTAACAATAACTTCTTGATTCTCAAAAGAACCTCCCCCTCCTTAGAGGTGGTTGGGGTCCTTAAATAACCCCCACGCCACCCCCGAGGTAACTCAGTCATCAATGCATGTGAAAAGACCTCCCTCATACTTTATGTCACCAACAATAAATACTTGATGCACTAGTTATCTGTCAAACCCAAAACCCAATATCCGTACTAATCATTTGTTATTAAAATTATTGGATCATAATCTTGAGCACATTGGAAAATATACTTCATTTATCAATATTTTTCTGCACACTATGCATAATGAACATAATATTATTATTATACCGTAATGAAATCAATATCAGAGTCATTATTAACCGAACATACAATACTATGATTAACTATGATAAAATTTCACAATCATCAACTCAATCTATACTAACGCAATATATACAATGTGTGAGTATATTAAAATCTTCAGTGTGACAATGATAAAATCCCCATATTTAAACCCCATCTCTTTCCAACGGTGCAACTCTCAAAGTTACCGGTCATATGGTATCCTAGCTGGCAGCATACGAACCTGAAATTGTTAAAATATAAACCATAAGCATTAAGCTTAGTGAGGTACTCCTTCCCTGCAGTCAAATGACAATTCTATATCGAATATGTGGATATAAAATCCGAACAATCCCGCCCATTGGCAATAACAGATCCTGTATCATAAGATCCAAATAATTCTGCCCATTGGCAATAACAAATCCTAGATCATAAGACCCAAATAATTCTGCCCATTGGAAATAACAAATCCTGGATCATAAGACCCAAACAAATTCTGGATATTTTAATATCCAAACAAATCCTGAATACCGAAGTATTCAAACCAATCCGGGATCATGATACCCAAACAAATCCTGGATATTTTAATATCCAACCAAATCCTGAATACTGAAGTATTCAAACCAATCATGGATCATGGGAGCCAAAAAAATACTGGATATTTTAATATCCCAAAAAATCCTGAATACCAAAGTATTCAAACAAATCCGCTCTTAGAGCTATATTCATATTTATATATGAAACAAATCATAAGTACACTCACCTTGACAGTTTAACTGGCTTTTCCTTTGCCTTTATCCACTACTTGTTGAATCAACTCTTCTTCCCTTCCTATCATTCTTACAATATTAGTATCATCATAAGAATATTAATAGTCCAAAGAATAACTTCAACATAACTCAATTCATAAGCATCATATCATTCAATTTAAATCATTCATCATAAATGGAGTCCCATCTAGATTCAGGTAATGACATCTAACATATTCAAATTACATCACAAATCTTCTTTAATTCTTCTTAGAAATCCAATCCTTATAATATTAGGTTTCCAACACAAAAGATGACACATCATTATGAGTTTCCTAGTGCAAGATATGCCCATTTCTTTACTACATAGCAAATCTGCCCTACAGGATCCTCTATCATTCAGTCATCTTCCAAGAATTTTCTTAAATTTTACACATCATAAATTTACATGACATTTGAAAAAATTTCATAAAACATATTAAATAATACAAGGTTAAAATTTCATAATTTTCAGAGTTCATTTGCTATGCCAAGCGAAACATCAAACACATGGTATGCATATTTACTCTTTTGGGTCAGATTTCATACCCGAACTTCAAACTCTCACCAAAGACTCATTGATTGGTATTTTCACATGTTTTTCGGATATGTAATAAATATATAAGTCAAGGTTAATCTAAAATTTTAATCAATCAATTCCAGTAAGTATACAAAAACATATGTACGTTTTAATAAACAAGGTTTCTAAACAAAACAATTCCAAGTGTTTACACATCCAAGTTTGCTTAAACTTGCATCTATTCATAAGTACACATCAAGACATGGAATTTAAGTAAAAAAATGATTATTTAAATCATTTAAATAAGTAATACAAAAAAATAAACAAGATTTATGGATGGAAATACCTTAGGGGCCTTTACGTAAATTTCTATGAATTTTTCTGAATGTTTCTCCTCACTTTCTTCTTCCTAACTTCCTAATTCTCTTTCTTTAAGATTCAAATATCTCATGGCTGAATTTAGATGAATAAGGAGGTAATTATAAGGGTTTGAAGTAGGCCAAATCCACCACCCTTCCCAACCAATCAAAATATAACATGTGGCATTATATAAAACAAAATATCATTTAAGGCTAAATGACTACTTTACCCCCTGTTTGTAAAAAAGACAAAATCTTCCCACTCGGATGTCCGTTCGATGAACCGTTTGTTTTTTTACAAACCTAACTCATATATATATATATATATATATATATATATATATATATATATATATATATATATATATATATATATATATATATATATATATATCTAGTTTATACCTCAAGTCCATTGTTATGTCATAAAGGTCAAAACTAACCTTCAAGAGGAACATTCCAACCGAAAACTTGTAACTAATTCGACATTTCAAGCTTTATGAAGGTAGGATTAGACTAAACAAAATAACTTAACATTATATATAATAATAAAATATTATCCATATCACATAAGCTAATCATGATTTAAAACATAATTTATCATAATTATATTCGGGTTGTCACAATTCTCCCCCAGTTAGGAAATTTTGTCCCCGAAATTGACATACCTTGGTTGTCTGAATCAAACAAATACGGATAACGCATCTTCATGGTAGCCTCGCTCTCCCATGTAACATCTTACATGGAATTCCTTCTCCACACAACCTTTACAAGTGGGATCACTTTGGATCTCAATATCCGTTCCTTCCTATCCACGATAGCGAGTGGTTCTTCCAGATAACTCAAATCTTCCTCTAATTCAATAGGTTGTTCCACCAACACATATGAAGGATCCGATACATAATTTCTTAACATAGAAACATGGAAAACATCATGTAACCGAGCTAAATCTGGTGGTAACTCTAACTTGTAGGCAACCATCCCGACTTTTTCAAGAATTTCATAAGTTCCAATATAGTGTGGACTTAATTTCCCTTTCTTTCCAACCCGCATAACTCCTTTCCATGGCGATATCCGAAGAAACACATAATCCCCTTTCTTGAATTCCAAATCTTTTCGTCGTTTATCCACATAACCTTTTTTCTTCTTTGATTTGTTCTCATTCTATCTTGAATAATCTTCACTTTTTAGGTGGTGACTTCAATCAATTTTGGACCCTCTATCTTCCTTTCACCAACTTCACCCCAACATATCGGTGTACGACATCGTCTACCGTGTAATGCTTCATATGGAACCATACCAATAGTAGACTGAAAACTATTGTTATATGCAAATTCTATCAAAGTTAAATATTCATCCCAATTATCTTTGAAATCAAGCACACAAGCTCTAAGCATATCTTCCAAAATCTGCATTGTCCTTTCAAACTGCCCATCTGTCTGAGGATGAAAAGCCGTACTAAACTTCAAGTTAGTACCCATAGCATACTGCAATCTATCCCAAAATCTGTATGTAAAAGTAGGGTCCCTATCTGAAACAATCGATACCGCTGCTCCATGCAATCGAATAATTTCATTAACATGCAGCCTAGCATACCTATCAACTGTATACGTAGTCTTGACTGCCAGAAAATGAGAAAAATTTGTCAATCTATCCACCACTACCCAAATCAAATCTGACCCCTTCTGAGATCAAGGAAGCCCAACCACAAAATTCATCGTTATATGATCCCATTTCCATTCCGGTATTGGCAATGACTGAAGTAGACTAGTAGGTTTCTGATGCTCCACTTTCACTTGCTGACATATAAGGCACCTAGCAACAAAATCAACTATTTCCTTCTTCAGATTATTCCACCAATAATGCTCCTTTAAATTTATATACATTTTTGTGCTACCAGGATGCATTGTATAAATGGAATTATGAGCCTCATCTAAAATTTCCTCTTTCAATCCACCCACATTAAGCGCACACAACCGATGCTTATACAATAAAGTTCCATCATTCACAATACAAAAATCTTCAGACTTACCATCTTGTCGTTTCTTCTCAAGGAAAGTATCTTAACTTTACAAATCATGAATACGGGTAGCTAACAAAGGTCTGATTGTTACATGAGCAAAGAACATGTCCTCATATGCTAGCTTCAATTCTACTCCCATCAATCACAACTCCATAATATGAGAAACTCTAGCACACTGAATGCAAGATAACCTGCTCGAAGCTTTTCTACTCAAAGCATCTGTAACTACATTTGCCTTCCCCGGATGGTAGTGAATTGTACAATCATAATCTTTAATTAACTCCATCCACCGCCTCTGTCTCAAATTTAACTCCTTATGAGTAAATAAATACTTAAGACTCTGATGGTTAGTAAAAAATTCACATACCTCACCATATAAATAATGATGCCATAATTTCAAAGCAAACATAATAGCAGCAAGTTCCAAATCATGCGTAGGATAATTTTGTTCATGTGTACGCACCTGCCTAGAAGCATAAGCAATAACTTTACCCTGCTGCATAATGTGAAGCATCGGTATAAATAACAAAACCATCTCCATCGTGTGGAATAGTAAAAACAGGTGCAGTTACCAACCTCTTCTTCAATTCTTCAAAACTATTTTCACAATCAGAATTCCATTCAAACTTAATATCTTTCCGGGTCAATTTAGTCATTGGCAAGGCAATTGAAGAAAATCCCTTAATAAACCTTCTATAATACCCAGCTAAACCCAGAAAACTTCTCACCTCAGTGACATTATTGGGCCTCTCCCATTTTACAATAGCTTCTATCTTCTTGGGATCAACACATACCATCTACAGAAATAACATGGCCTAAAAATACAACTTTTGATAGCCAAAATTCACATTTGCTAAACTTAGCATACAATTGCTTATTTTTCAACACATTTAAAATAGTTATGAGATGCTTTTCATGCTCAACCATATCACGTGAATAAACCATAATATCATCAATAAAAACTATCACAAATGAATCAACGAAAGGATGCATTACCCGATTCATAAGATCCATAAATACAGCAGGAGCATTAGTCACCCCAAAAGGCATTACCAAAAACTCAAAATGACCATACCGAGTGCGAAAATCAGTTTTAGAAATATCACTCCTCTTCACCCTCAACTGATGATACCCTGATCGCAAGTCTATCTTTGAAAACACTTTAGCACCTTGTAGCTGATCAAACAAATCATCTATACGAGGTAAAGGATATTTGTTCTTAACTGTAGCTTTATTCAAGTTCCTATAATCAATACACAAACGCAAAGTACCATATTTCTTTTTCACAAATAAAACTGGTGCACCCCATGGAGATACACTAGGTTGTATAAACCCTCTATCAATTAAATACTGTAACTAAATCTTGAGTTTTTTTAATTCAACAGGTGCCATTCTATACGGTGCCATAGAAATAGGGTTTGTTCCCGGTGCTAATTCAATGCTAAATTCAACTTCTCTCTCTAGCGGTAACCCATGTAATTCGCTAGGAAACACTTATGGAAAATATCATACTATAGGAACATTAACTAATTGTAAAACCCCCTTCGAAGTGTCAAGAACATATGCAATAAAAACCTCACAACCCTTAACAATATCCTTGTTTGAATAGCAGAAATAATGCAATTAGGAACAATTTTCCTTTCCCCCATAAATTTAAATTCAGACTCACCAGGAACTTTAAAAACAACTTCTTTACGAAAACAATCTACGGAGGCATAATATTTGGATAACCAACACATTCGCAAAATTATGTCAAAATCAGAGATACATAATGGAAGTAAATCTATAACTGTATCTCTAACCCCCACAATCAAAACACACTCACGAAAAACATATTCAACTACAATCATATCCCCCATCGGCATGGAAATACCCAACCCCACATCTAAATGAGTACATGGTCTATTCAGATATATGGAAAATGCATATGACACAAAAGAATGTGTGGAACTGTAACACCCCGCCCGCCCGGCGAGAGCGAACGAAGCGCTACTCATCGATAAAACTAACCAAAACCACAATATAACAAGGTATAGAGCATCTCAAAGCCACAATAAAAATAAGATAATCCACTAATCTCAAATCTCTTCAAATTTAATACAACCAATAATCTCCCGAAATATAACAACTATCTAACTCGAAATAAAATGCTCTATACAATAAAAATAAATACAATCTTCTCATTGTATTCTTGAATATTCTTCCCAAAAATAATCCACGCTAAAATCAAATCCAAAGCGCCCAAAATCCGCGCTAACCTGCCACTAAAAGAAAATATGGGGAAGTACACAATACGATAGGAAGATGCTCAACAAATATTAGCGGTGAATAAAACGCTACAATACGAATACGAATATTCAAATCAAAGTGAATCTCATAAGCAATTATATCAATATAATTTCTCAACAATACATTAACCGGGTCACCAGGCCTCACCACCGTACCGCGCCTATGCATTTTTCTAGCATATCCGGAAAAAGGAATATTGGCGGGTGCCCAACTTCAGTACCATATTAAAATCTCATGACAACATGCTCAACACCAAATATAATACCACGTGAATCAAAATTAGATTCCAATAAATATTTTCAGATTCCAATGAATTTAGAAATTCAAATATGAGTCAATAATCAGAAGAAAACAATGGGAATGATACTCGCGAGATTAAGGAGCATATTGTGTAAAACCCCATACCTTAAAATCATCATATAATTCAGCCTCAAAATCTAATCACACCATTACGTTCTTCTCGCGAAAATAATCAAATCTCGTTCTAGCCCAAACTCGAGAAAACACCAAATAAGCCTTCTAATCTAAGGTTGAAATCTTGAATAAGTTTGGGGCTATGGTTTTATATGAAAGGGAGTAATTTCGGAGAGGTTTTCTGGTTGAAAAGTTTGAGAAAAAGTGATTTGAAAAGTCCATCCACGAATTTGTTGATATATAAAGGATTAAGAGCTTGATTAATAAAAGAGTTCTAATCACATACAAACACTAAAAAATCTATTCCGGGCGATCGGACCGTTGGAATCGCTTCAAATTTTAGAATGTTGTAGCGAACGGCGAGACAGGACTAATCCTAGGCCATCACAATAAAGGTAAAAAATAGAAAATCAGCCCCCACCCCAATTATATAACCCGCATAGACTTACACTAACTAGTCCCATACCTAATTAGCATAAATCGTAATTAAGTCCCACTTACTAGTCCCATACCTAACAAGTGTACTATAACAAGGGTGAAAACAAATTATCTACCATACCCAATCTTCCCGAAAAATTATCATATTTCCATAAAGTAACAAAATTCCAAATTATAACAACATTCATAATAATACTAAATTCCCATTTAAATAATTCAAATTAAAAAGTGGAAATCAAAGACACTTAAATATTATGATTTTCAGAATAATGGTTACATGCAAGTCCTATCATGATCCTTATTTTCCAACACAAGAAATTAAATTAAACTAGGGTTTTCACATGAAATATCAAAATTTACTTTTAAAATGGCTCCTCTACATGCACATGCCCATAGCAAAGTCGACTACACCGACACAACCCAAAGAATACAAGTTATAAGTATTTGGTATCATTAATTTTATTCATGTAAAACAGCCCCGAAATTTATCTCTTCAATCTTTATATTCAAATCTTATTTTAGAAAACATGAGTTTAATGGAGGCTACAATCAAGACACATAACACTAAAGGAAAAGAATAGGGTCAACATGCCTGAATAAAAGTTGATTTAGAAATCTGATCTTGAATGTGTATTCCTCTCAAAAATTTGACAAAGATTCGTTCTTGACGCGTCTTGAGAAAATCAGGTTAATCTTGACAAAACTTGAGTTGAAAGTTATGTAGAATGGGGCTAGGGTTTTGAGGTTGAAGAAGATGAGAGGATTCTGATTTTTGAGAAGGCTAAAATGTGTTTTAAAAGATCTAAACTCGTCACTTTATGTTTATATACCAAAAAGAATTAGAGTCCTAATCAAATACAAATACTTGAAAAAATCATTACGAACAATCAGACCGTTAGAATCGCTTGAAATTTTAGTATGATGTAGCGAACGGCGAGACAGGACGTCTGACAAAAATTCAGCTTGATCGAACGGCCGGATTTCTAAAAATATTATTTTTACTAGATAGTTTTATGTTCCGAGGACTCTTAGAGAGTTTTATGTTTTGAGGACTCTTCTAAATAATAAAAATTCAATTAAATCTCCATTTTAATTCCGATTTCGAAACCGTTTGAAATTATCGCCTTTAAAAATAATAACCAACATATTTGAGCAATAAAAATAATTTTATCTCAAAATTTATTTTTTTCCTCTTAATTTCGAAAATACCCCAAAAATTACGCGGGTTGTTACAGGAACCAGGATCAATTAGAACATAATCACTTCTATCAGTAACATAAAGTGTACCTGTCACCACAACTGGAGTAATTTGAGCTTCTTTCATTGTAAAAACTGGTCCACTTTTCCTGGAACTACTAGCTTGTCCTCTACCCATACTTTTCATTGCACTGCCTGGAGATAACATTCTTCTTGCTACTTCACTATGTGTTGTTGGAGTCTCTGCCAACTGCAGACAATTCTTCTTAATATGCCCCACTTGATGAAAATGGTAGAATTCCAATCCCTTAAGCTTAGGACACTCAGATTTATAATGCCCTTCCTCTTTACAAAAGAAACATGTAACACCTCCGATTGGGGCCTCACCTCTCCCTGACTTCCTGACTGAACCAAAAGATCCTCCACCCCTGGTATCTCTACCAAATCTCCCCTGACCTATACCAGTATCTCCACCACCTATTTGAAATTTATGAGGTTTCATCTTAACACTTCCACCCTCACCTCCCTTAGAGTGGGATGCGTCGAATCTACTTTTCTTAAAAACCTCTCTACTCGCCACCCCTTGGTTCATTTGCCTTTCTGCTATCGTGGCTTTATTTACCAGAGAAGCATAATCTTCTAACTCATAAATGGCCACTCTATTTTGAATAGGACAAATCAGTCCATCTTGAAACTTACTACATTTATCTTCTTCATTCTCCACATATTTAGTAGTAAATCTAGACAAAGCAGTAAATTTAACCTCATACTCCCTCACAAACATTTTCTCTTGGGTCAAATTTATATGTTCCCTCATCTTTTCCCTCCTATAAGCTTTAGGGAAATACTTAACATACAAAGCTTTAATAAATTCATCCCAAGTAATAACATCAGTACCTTCCATCCTGGGCACCAAATGGTTGTTGGCTTCCCACCAATATTTCGCCTCTCCTTTCACCTTAAATACAGCTAGATTCACTTTCTGGTTATCTAGAACCTTCATAAATGCAAAGATGGTTTCTAGATCCCTGACCCACATCTCAGCTTCTGTAGGTTCAACTGACCCTGAATATTCTGGAGGATTCAACTTCAAAAACTTATCGTGCATGGAATCTTTCATTTCCTTCCTTGCCTCTTTCTCAATCCTGGCCACAATCTTTGATTCTAGATGTGTAACCTGTTGTTCTGCCATTTGTGCCATATATATTTCTTATTTCTATACCATCCTTATCATTGCATGTGCCATTATTTGCATCTCTGTAGGTTGATCTTTATCTCTAGCCCTTCCATCAACACTTTGCTCTACTTCAGTATTCTCTGTACGAGAAGCCACTCCCTCTTCTCTATGTTGTCGATTCCCAGGTTCCATCTGTAATTATCTGTAATACAACAAAGTTCTAACAACCAACAAACAATTTATAATACTAAACTATTGGTTAGCACATAAACAATTCATAAGTATCAAATCAACTCAATAACTACCATCTAATCATCACACACGTCTAGAATTAATAACCACGCTCTGATACCACTAATTGTCACACCCCAAACCCAATATCCATACTAATCATTTGTTATTAAAATAATTGGATCATAATCTTGAGCCCATTGGAAAATATACTTCATTTATCAATATTTTTTTGCACACTGTGCATAATGAACATAATATTATTATTATACCATAATGAAATCAATATCAGAGTCATCATTAACTGAACATACAATACTATAATTAACTATGATAAAATTTCACAATCATCAACTCAATCTATACTAACGCAATATATACAATGTGTGAGTATATTATAATCTTCAGTATGACAATGATAAAATCCCCATATTTAAGCCCCATATCTTTCCAACGTGCAACTCTCAAAGTTACCAGTCATATGGTATCCTAGCTGGCAGCATACGAACCTGAAATTGTTAAAATATAAACCATAATCATTAAGCTTAGTGAGGTACTCCTTCCCTGCAGTGAAATGACAATTATATATCGAATATGTGGATATAAAATCCGAACAATCATGCCCATTGGAAATAACAAATCCTCGATCATAAGATCCAAATAATTCTGAACATTGGCAATAACAAATCCTGGATCATAAGACCCAAATAATTCTGCCCATTGGCAATAACAAATCCTGGATATTTTAATATCCAAACAAATCCTGAATACCGAAGTATTCAAACCAATCCTGGATCATGAGACCCAAACAAATCCTGGATATTTTAATATCCAAACAAATCCTAAATACCGAAGTATTCAAACCAATCCTGGATCATGAGTCCCAAACAAATGTTGGATATTTTAATATCCAAACAAGTCCCGAATACCGAAGTATTCAAACCAATCCTGGATCATGAGACCCAAAGAAATCCTGAATATTTTAATATCCAAAATATCCCGAATACCTAATTATTCAAACAAATCCGCTCTTAGAGATATATTCATATTTATATATGAAACAAATCATAAGTACACTCACCTTGACAATTTAACTGGCTTTTCCTTTTCCTTTATACGGTACTTGTTCAATCAACTCTTATTCCCTTCCTATCATTCTTAAAATATTAATATCATCATAAGAATATTAATAGTCCAAAGAATAACTTCAACATAACTCAATTCATAAGCATCATATCATTCAATTTAAATCATTCATCATAAATTGAGTCCCATCAAGATTCAGGTAATGACATCTAACATATGTAAATTACTTCCCAAATATTCTTTAATTATTCTTAGTAATCCAATTCTTATCATATTAGGTTTCCAACACAAAAGACGACACATCATTCTGAGTTTCCTAGAGCAAGATATGCCCATTTCTTTACTACATAGCAAATCTGCCCTATAAGATCCTCTATCATTCAGTCATCTTCCAAGAGTTTTCTTAATTTTTATGCATCATAAATTTACATGATATTTGACCCAATTTTAGAAAACATATTTAGTAATACAACTTTAAAATTTCATGATTTTTAGAGTTCATTTGCTATGCCAAGCAAAACATCAAACACATGGTATGCATATTTACTCTTTTAGGTCAGATTTCATACCCGAACTTCAAACTCTCACCAAAGACTCATTGCTTGGTATTTTAACATTATTTTGGTATATGTCATACATATATGAGTTCAGGTTAATCTCCAATTTGAATCAATCAATTACAGTAAGTATACAAAAATATATGTACGTTTTAATAAAGAAGGTTTCTAAACAAAACAATTGTAAGGGTTTACACATTCAAGTTTGCTTAAACTTGCATTTATTCATAAGTACACATCAAGACATGGAATTTCAATAAACAAATGATTATTTCAATTATTTAAATAAGTAATACGAAAAAATAAACAAGATGTATGGATGGAAATACCTTAGGGGCCTTTACTTAATTTTCTATAAATTTTTCTGAATGTTTCTCCTCACTTTCTTCATCCTAACTTCCTAATTCTCTTTCTTTAAGATTCCAATCTCTCATGGCTGAATTTAGATTAATAAGGAGGTAATTATAAGGGTTTGAAGTCATCCAAATCCAACACCCTTCCCAACCAATCAAAATATAACATGTGGCATTATATAAAACAAAATATCATTTAAGGCTAAATGACGCCTTTACCCCTGTTCGTAAAAAGACAATATCTTCCCACTCGGATGTCCGTTTGATGAACCATTTGTTTTGTTACAAACGTAACTCATATATATATAAATATATAGTTTATACCTCAAGTCCATTGTTACGTCATAAAGGTCAAAACTAACCTTCAAGAGGAATATTCCTATCGAAAACATGTAATTAATTCGATATTTCAAGCTTTATGAAGGTAGGATTAAACTAAACAAATTAACTTAATATTATAAATACTAATAACATATTATCCATATCAAATAATCTAATCATGATTTAAACATAATTTATCATATTTATATTCGGGTTGTCACATTATCACCATGTCATAGACATTAAATTCCAAGATATGCCTTTTGGCCAAACCACTGTGTGTTAGGGGGCTATCGCCACAAAGGTGGCTTACCAACTATCTGACAGCCCCAAATACCATGGTGGTTTACTCAAATGCAGATTTGAAGTTGTCTAGCTATCTAGTGATATCACCTACAGTAGATGTGACATTAAGTAGAGGGTTGTTTGGTTCACAACTCAACGACTTATGGAACTCAAAGTTGTTCTCGACGAGGTTCCATGGTGAGGGTCCTTCGGTGTTTTTCTAGTTGCATCTAAGATGGAGAGGAAAGGCCCCAATGGTTCCCCACTTCTCAATCCTCCAAACCAAGTCCCTCTAAAGTTCCCACAGCGAGGTCGTTCGATAGAGAATGAAAGCTCTCCCAGGCCCTGCCGAGCCTGGTCTCTCGCGAGTATCGTTAAACCTCAAACTAAAATTCATTATTCTCGTTACATCATTACAACCGTTATAGCTCATAGACAATATAAACCAAGATACAATATGACTAATCATAACAAGCTAAAGTATAAGTTGCCACGCCAAGCTACCTCGCCTGAGTTCCCACACTTGAGCTACCACGCTTGAGTTACCGCACTTGAGCTGCCTTAATCCCAAATACTGTTGTTAATGGGGTATTATCCCTAATCTCAGGATTATCTTCAAGCCCCCTCTACAGCCATCTCTATATTCGAGAAACTATTAGATTACATGGAATTCCTTTATCTGTCGTATAAAAAAGATATTCCCATTTTGTAGGAAAGCTTTGGCAGGCATTAGTAACCGACATGGGTACTAAACATCATTTAAGTACCGCATTCCACCCATAAACGGATGGAAAATTCGAAAGTACAATCTAAACTTTGGAGGATATGCTATGTGCTTGTACATTAGATATGTTTAACAATTGGAATGTGTACGAACCACTTGTCGAATTTTTAGATAATAGTAGTTATCAATCCAGTATTAAAGTTGATCCATTTGAAGCTTTATAAGAAAGACCCTGTAGATCACCTGTATGTTGGATAGAATCCCGAAATATTAAATAATTTGGACCCGAAATGATCTAGGAAACCACTAAAAGAATACAACAAATTTGAGAGTAATTGAAGACAACCCAGGATTGACAGAAAAGTTATGCAGAACAATGTCGAAAACCCTTAGAATTTCAAGTTAATGATAAAGTATTTCTGAAAGTTTCTCTTTGAAAGGTAATTTTACACGTTGGAAAGAAAGGAAAATTAGCCCCCAGATATATTGGAACTTTCACAATTTCTAAACGAATTGGCTCTGTGGCATATCAATTAGACTTACATATGGAATTATCCAATATTCACAATGTATTTCATATGTCACAATTATGGTAGTATATTTTTTATCCATCTCATACAGTTACATGGCAAGACATTTCTATCGAATCAAACCATAAATTTAAAGTAAGTCCTATTCAAATTCTGGATCACCAAGTAAAGTACCTCCGAAACAAGGAAATTCCTTCATTTAAAGTACGTTGGGAAAATCAAAATCAACAAGAATCTACATAGGAACTAGAACCAACGATGAAGGATCAATATCTCGACTTATTTTGAGGATGAATTTTTTTAGGTAGGTAGACAATAATAACCGAGATTTTTAAAACTGGCCCTAAATACGTACAATCCCTGTTTTAACCCTTATAAAGTATTCAAATTGAAAAGTCATCTAAGAAAAAAAACTATATTTGATACCCTATAGTTTTATAATATTAAACTATACCCTTGATGTTTTAGTAATTACAAAATATCCCCTTGAAAACTTCAGAGTAACACAACTTGACTTATATTTCACTCCAAAACATTAACTTTGTATCAAATTAATCCTTTAAACTTCAACTAATATAACAACACAATTTATACCGTGAAATTTTGTAAAATTACAAAACTACCATTATACTTTATGAAAAGTATACTTTTAAGGCTATACATGCAATTACAAGATGAACAGAGGACCAAACATCAAAGTTCTATTAATTTCATTAAACCTTATGTCCACCTAGTGCACCACATCAGCACAAGAAGTTAAAAAGCACATGTTTACACCATACACACATGTGAGTTCCATTTTCCAACCTTTAAAAGATCATATAAATATCTGAAATCCACCACCCCATTCCACCAACCGAATTCCCTGAGTATGTACTAGAAAACTGAAAGCTTTATATAAACAGCTCGAATAGATTGGAAGTGTATCTTGAACCTGAAAGCTAAAAATTTGAAATTGTCTATGTATAATCCATCTCAACATTTGAAATAAAAATTAAAGTACTCCTATACATAGCGAAAAACAAACCATGTTCCTAACAATCCTTGCCATATCCTTAGAATCCACGAATGTCCAGTCAAAATTTCAGAGAAACATAGTTTTAGAACTTGAGATATACTGCATCTCAATCCACAAAACTTATATATTTGGAGTCCATGTGAAAAAATAGGATGAATTTTGTTAAAAAATCATCTCAAATGGTTTAGAAATGAAGGAGTTATTCAAGGTCAAAATTCAAAAACCCTAAAGTCAACTGTCGAGGGGAAGAATATGAACTTTTTGATGAGAAACATGGCCAAGAGCATAAAGGCGAGTAGACAATCAGAAAATTATGGAATTTTTTCCTATATTTTTATTTTATTTTTCTAGTTAAAATGGTATAAGGTAAAGCCAAATTCGTAACTCTAGGTGGAGCTGAGTAGCCTGGGTTGATAGCACTTTAGTGAACACATCCGGTGAGTTATTACTCGGGAGGATGGGATATTATATATTCAACATATGTGTGGATGTTGTAATATGGTTCTACATATATTATGGGATACATAATTATATACGGGTAACTAAATACAGGAAGTGAATTGTATTAATGACATATCGGTTTTATACATATTCAACGTATCCGTGAATGTTGTAATATGTTTTTACGTATATAATGGGATAAATAATTATATACGGGTAATTTAATACATGGGGAAAATTGCATTATTTATATAACTAGTGAATGTTATATAGTTTTCAAGGAAAATGGTGAATTAAGCTAAGGTGATAAATAAGTTATACATAATTTATTTAAACATACTCAGGCTAGAGTAGGGTGTTAGGGAAAAGTTATAATAAGTGCTAGTTATGGGATAAATAACTAGGGAAGTTATAGAGAAACCGTTGAGTGAGAAACTAACTTCAATATGAAGTGCATTCATGCATTTTTAATTACTGAAAGGTAATCATTTGCAAAATTCTTTCAAATGGTTTTGGGTTCTAACCCTTTCTATCAAATATTTTCAAAACCTTTTAGGTGTCCAGCCACAGGGACGCCAAGTGTGACTTCATTCGAGAAATTCGCACCTCCAGCATATGTGGATGTTGCAAGATTTGGATAGACGCATCTATTTTTCTATTCCGAGTGTCAGGATTCATATCAGTTTATTTCGAGCATGTCACTCACAATTTTATTTTGTTTTATTTCAGATTGTATGGGATTTATTACTCTCTGTTAGTTTGGTTAGTTTTGGATTTTAGCCACTGGTTTATTTGACAAGACTTTTATTATTCTATGTGATGATTAATTCTATCAGCATTGGATGTTTTTATTCTATTTCCGCACTTATTCTTGTCTTGGATTAAATAAAGATAAAATTTGTCACCAACTCTTTGAATACTAAGTGATTTGTAAATTTTAAAAAGTTTTCGACAGTGATGCTAATAATGAACCAAATGAGATTCCTATTTTAATTTGATATAGGAATGATCACGCGGTATTTTAATAGGCACGGTGTCACATATGGCATCAAAGCATTAGGTTCTAGTGTCCATAGGATCTGTACATCTTTTTACGTTTTAGCAAAGCGTTCTCTTCATATAGAGCCCTATTATTAGGACAATTGCTTTATCTTCACGCTTATGAATTATTATGTTTCTTTTATTTAGTTTTGTATTTATAGTGAACTAATAAATCTTGTTTCAAAATTTCAGATGCTGCCTAAGAGAGGTAGACCTGCTAGGGAAGTAGCCAGGGACGAGGTGAGTGAGGCTCAGTAGGAGACAAAGGTTCCACAGCCACAGGCCCCACCAGGATTAGTGACGATAAGTTAGATGGCAGAGGTGGTGGCCGAGGAAGTCATTGCAGTGATGGAAACCATGGAAGCCAATTTCCCTCGGCTTCATCTACAGCAGCCAGTGGCCCCAGTTTCATCGGACCACCCGGGGCCAACAGAGTGCCAGAGAGTCTGGGAGGCCTTTCAAAAGGGCCATCCACCGGAGTTTTAGGGATTTTTAAGGTAGTCCTAGCATGCATGTGGAAGAAGGATATGTAGTGCCATTTGTATATGGTTGACTGTATGGAGGTACATAAACAAATGTTAGCCACATTCAGGTTGATCAGGGAAACTCTACGATGGTGGGAGTACGTCACCACTTTTGGAGATAGGGATTCAATAACCATCGATGATTTCTAGGTGCGGTTTGATCGCAAGTACATTCCTCCAGTAGTTGAGGCCGAGATGAGAAGGAAATTTAGTGAGGTAACTCAGGGAGAGCATTCAGTGGCAGAGTACAAGGGGGAGTTCACTCGTTTGGACAATTTTGTGCCTAATGAGGTGAGCAACGAATAGCGGAAGAAGGCTAGATTTGTTACTGGATTGGCCTGGAGGATCAGGCAGCAGTTGATTGGGAAGCCCACATTGCTAACGTACACTGACATTGTCAATGTCGTTTTATTACATTTCCAGGATCATCTCTTCCACCTGAAGGGAAGAAAGAAGAGTGGTGAGCCGAGAAAAAAGTCCAAGGCAGGTGGGGGTGGTACTAGAAGAGCCCAACCGCAGTCAGGTAGTCAGTATGGAAATCATTCTAATAATTTTAAGTCTGAAGGATTCTGACAGGGAGGTCAGGGGCTCAGGCACGGCCAACATGTCCCTAATCAGTAGCGGCATGTTCCTTAGGGCCGATAGGTCCAAGGGAACATTGAGGGAGGCCCGAAGGGCTAACACCAGGGAAAACTTCATCAGGGCTAGAAGGTCCATTATCAGGGAGATGGTCAGAATCGTTGCTACATTTGTGGCTAGATAGGCCATTTCAAAAGAGAGTCCCCATAGCGAGGAGGGTGGCAGCAGTAGGTTGCCCCGTATGGACATCATGTATAATGACCTCTAGCAGCATCAGCTTCCCCAGCCCCACAGCAGTAGGGGAAGATGCATTATGGGCGTGTGTACAACGTCCGGGATGTCCCCATTCCACCAGCACCTCAGGTGCCATCAGCAGTTAAGGGTACGTTTCCAATCCACGGTCATGAGGTTAGGATACTTTTTAACACTAGGGCATCACATTCATTTATTAAAACCATATTTTCTAGGGCCACCTGTTTGCTAGAGATAGCGGGCAGTCTCCTTATGTGTGTAGAGTCACCGATGGGTAGTGGTTCACTTATACATTACATTTGTAAAAGAGTGGACATTTTAATTGGGAGATTGAGTTTATAAGAGTACCTCCTAGTGTTAGATATGGATGATATGATGTCATCCTAGGCAAGGATTGGTTGTCAGGATACAGGGTGATGGTAGAATGCTTTGACAGGACCATCATGTTCTCCATTTAGGGATAAGAGTTGTTCCTAGTGCCGATGCCTCTTCTTGAGGGAGGGTCGCACACTGACTTGTACTATATTCAGGAGGAGACCTCATATGAGGTCATGATTCGATTAGTTTTGATTTTGGTTGTGAGGGACTTCGAGAATGTATTTCAGAAAATACAAGGCTTGCCACCCAGTAAGGAGATGAGTTCGTTATTAATCTGGCATCGTATTCGAGGTCGATTGCTCGAGCACATTACTGTATGTCCCCTTTAGAGATGCATGAGCTTAGGGACTAGATTCATCATCTCTTGGGTCAGGGTTTAATTCGGTGGAAGACATCATCGTGGGGTGAGCTCGTATTGATCGCAAAGAAAAAGTATGGTTCGCTTCGGTTGTGCGTAGACTACAGGGAGCTGAACAAGGTGATGATACGAAATAATTATCCGTTACCCAGAATTGATGACGTATTTGATCAGTTGAAAGAGGAAACATACTTCTCAAAGATTTATTTTAAGTCAGAGTATCATCAGTTGCGTATGAATGAGGACGATGTCCCTAAGACCACTTTTCTATCGCGGTATGGATCTTACGAGTTTAGGGTGATGCCGTTTGGGCTCACCAATGCACCAGTAATGCTCATGGATATCATCAACAATTTTTATAAAGAGTATTTTGACCAGTTCATTACCGTTTTCATTGATGATATTTTAGTCTACTCGCGCAGAGAGGAGGAGCATGCAAAGCACCTACTTATGGTTTTGGAGACATTACGGGACCACTAACTCTATGCCAAATACGGGAAGCATGGATTTTTTCTACGAGTGGTGTAATTTCTTGGCTATATTGTGTTAGACTGGGGTATTACTGTTGATTTGATTAAGGTATCGATGGTGAAGGATTGGGGACAACCCATGACACCGACAGAGATTCGCAACTTTCTGGGGTTGGTCGGGTATTACAGTAGGTTCACTAAGGGGTTTTCGAAAATTACGAGTCCATTGACGAACCTGAATCGCAAAGGGGTACCATTTGTATGGGATGACCACTGTTAATTAGGGTTCGATGAGATAAAGTACAAGCTGACATAGGCGCCTGTACTTGCTTTTCCTCAGGGATAATTGGAGTACCAGGTCTACACTGATGCATCCTTACATGGGCTTGGGGTGTGTTGTAGTAGGAGGAGAGGTCTATAGCTTATGAATCTCGGAAGATTAATCCCCATGAAAGAATTACCACACCCATGACCTAGAGTTAGCATTGGTCGTTTTTGCTTTGAGGATATGGAGGCATTATCTTCAGGGAGAGTAATTTAATTTATTCATGAATAAAAAGTCACTTCAGTATCTCTTCACACAGAATGATCTAAACATGAGACAAAGGCGGTGGCCAGAATTAGTGAAGGATTACCAGTTCGATATACAATATCATCTTGGTATGTAGCAGACATGTTGAGCAGGAGACCCACTAGGGAGGTTGCAGAGGTCTGGAAGGTGAAGTGGAGGGATCTTTGACACGATGATGATGTCGCTAGGGCATGTATGTCAGCTTTATCTATCGCTCCCAAGATTATTATGAGGGTTGTGAGGGCACATGCGGAGAATCATACTTGTCGAGACATGATATGTCACTTACTGGACGAGGGAGCAGACTGTTATTCGATTAGTTCGGAGGGAGGCCTAAATTTTAATGGGAGGTTAGTCATGGCAGAGGATGAGGACTTGAGGCATGCGGTTATGATAGAGTCTCATGTTTCAAGGTTTGGGGTACATCCCGACGAGGATAAGATGTACCAGTATATGAGGAAGCAGTACTGGTGGGCAGGGATGAAATAGAATATAGCAGAGTTTGTCTCGAAATGCACCACATGTCGGCTTGTGAAAGTTGATCATAAGATACCTCCAGGGATGATACAACCACTGGATATTATCATGTGGAAATTGGAGAGTATCTCCATGGACTTGATTAAGGGGTTGCCTACATCACAGAGGGGTTACGATTCCATATGAGTGATTGTGTATCAACTGACCAAGGTAGGCCATTTCTTACCAATTCGCACTGATTTTGAGATGATGTGATATGCATAGTTGTTCATAGGAGGGATAGTTAAGCTACACGGGGTGCCAGTTAACATTGTTCTGACAGAGACAAGAATTTTGTGTCCTACTTCTAGCAGAGCTTCCAGGAATCCATGGGCACAGAGTTAAGATGGAGTACCATTTACCACCCACCGACAGATAGGAAGACTGAGAGAGTTAATCAGATGCTGAAGGATATACTAGGGATGTGCATTTTAGTCTTTGGGGGAGGATGTTAGTGATACTTTCCTTTGGTAGAGTTTGCATATAACAACTCATACTAGTTTACAATCAACATGGGACCATTTAAGGCGCTTTATGGAAGACCTTCTCGTTTGCCCGCCTATTGGCTAGAGGTGTGAGACAATAAGATTTTGGGTCCAGAGATGATCCAGGAGATGACTACTAAGATAGAGATGATTCGAGAATGGATTCGAATAGCTCAGGATAGGCAAAATAATTATGATGATGCTTCTCGGACACATGTAGAGTTAGAGGTCGGCGATCAGATATTGGTCCAGGCATCTCCTATAAAATGAGTGATGAGGTTCGATAATAAGGGAACCTATCACTGCGGTGTGTGGGGCCTTTCCCTATCATTGAGAGGTTGGGACCGGTAGCTTATAGACTGGGTTTTCCAGAGCATCTTCAATGGATACACGACGTGTTCCACATGGCATCACTAAGGAAATATCGAAGGAGCAAGAGGGCTTTCTGTAATGTTCCACTCGAGGAGATTGAATTACAACCATAAATCTCATATAAAGAGAGACCTGTAGCTATTTTGGGTCGTAGTGAGCCCAAGCTGCGGTCTAATGTAGTACCACTACTTAGAGTACAGTGGGGTCATCACAATGTTGATGAGTCTATTTGGGAGAGGTTGGAAGATATGCGTGAGTAGTATCCAGATTTATTCGTCGCAGGTATGACGTAATTTAGGGGTCAAAATTCCTTTGGATGGGGGGAAGTATGTAACACCCCGTATCTATGTGAATTTAAATACTTAATTAATTCAAGTAAATTTTAAATTACTTGTGTGTCGTAACTTAATTGAATTCATTATGGTAATATTAATCGGAGAGTAAATGGTTATTATTTATTAGATTGAATTACGAAGTGAATAGTAATAATTTATTTACGTCAGAACGTGTATTAGTGACTAAAAATGGGATTAGAGTATTAAACCTAAATCTAAGTAGTGTTGAACAAAAAAAAACACAAAACTAAACTTTTCAGTTTGAGGGTAATCTAGAGGGATCAATGGGAAGAGAAATTGGGGATCTTTTGGAGATAAAATAACAAACAAAGCGGGTGTTCTTCATCAAACCTTTCTCTAGATCAACATAACAGACTCTACGAACCAAAAATGCAAGTAATTAAATTGTCATGATTTTAGTTGTAATAATCAATTCTTATTGTAGTGGGCGTATTACAAATTCGTTTTTGGGTGGGTATTCCAGTGAAATTGGGTTTTCGGTGAATGAAATACTTTGATGAGATTAAGGGTGAAATAAATGGTGTTTTATGATTCTGGAGTGTAAGTGTATGAATCGTATGTTAAATCTAGTAAAAATAGATGTTAAATTTATGATAATAGAAACATAAAATTCTATTGGATGTTTGAAACCCGGATAAAACCCGAATCTAGAAATCGTTGGAATTCGTGGAAATTAGATGTTGAATTATGGTTTCTAGGATGACTGTTTTCATGTGGTAATATTGTTGATTGTGATAGGAGAATACTGATATTGAAGTTAGAAGCTTAGTTGGGTTAATAATGGAGGAAACAGACAACTCAGGGAAAAAGGGTACCTGATCGATCGATCGATCGACCCAAGGAGTCAATCGATTGATGGTACCCGAATTTTGGTAATTCGAACAGTTTAATTATATAAGGGGAATTTATTTAAGAATTAAATTCCAAAGTATTTTATTTAAGCAAAAATAAATGTAAGAATAAATTTTTCAAACAGTTATGGGGAATATAATTGCATTAGGGGGTGCGATGTGGGTGACACATTATGGATAAATTTTGGGATAAAAATTCCTACGTATCAATTTCGGACTGAGGAAAATGTCTGGGTAATGAATTTGACCGACACTACTTTAAGATAATTAATTAAAGTGAAACTAATTAATTAGATTAGAGTCGGACTATTGATTCAGGATTTTTGGGCTAGTGCTACGGTATCGGTACACGGTAAATCCAGGAAACAATTATTATTATTATATATATACATTGTCTGATAATATATATATATATATATACATTGTGTGCTTATAAATATCAGTGAGTGTATATTTATTTAATTTATATACCCTAGTGCTGTCGGGGGAGGTTGCGCGTTGTGGGTGAATCCCCTATCTTGAGGAGTAGGGCGAGTATATCCCCAGGTCATAGCGTCCAATTTCAAAGATGGGGCATTGAGATGATCTCCTCATACTCGGGGGAATATGACTGCCTCCATCAATGGCGAATCCAGAAATGTGAGTAAGAGGGGGCCAAACAATATATATCTATTTTTGTAGGGGCCAAAACTATAAAAATATATTTTTTTTTCTAAAATTTTAAAACTATAGGGTTAAAATTTAAAATTCTTTAAAGTTTGGGGGGGGGGGGGGGGGGGGGGCAAAGGCCACCCCTTGCCCCCTCCTGTATCCGCCACTGGCCTCCATTACATTTTTGTTTAGGTTCTGATTCGGTGGACCATAGTTGTCTCGGAACTCTAGGTGGGACTTAGTAGCCTAGGTTGGTAGCACTTTAGAGAACATATCCTGTGAGTTATTACTCGGTAGGATGGGCTATTATATATTCAACATATGTGTTGATGTTGTAATATGGTTCTACGTATATAATGGGATAAATAATTATATACGGGTAACTAAATACATGAAGTGAATTGTATTAATGACATATAGGTTTTATTCAACATATGCGTGAATGTTGTAATATGGTTTTACATATATAATGGGATAAATAATTATATACGGGTAATTTAATACAAAGGGAAAATTGTATTATTCATATAACTAATTAACGTTATATAGTTTTTAAGGAAAATGGTGAATTAAGTTAAGGCGATAAATAACTTATAAATCATTTATTTAAACATACTCAGGCTAGAGTAGGGTGTCCGGGAAAAGTTATAACAAGAGCTAGTTACGGGATAGATAACTAAGGAAGTTAAAGAGAAATCATTAGGTGTGCACATTAGTTGAGGGGGTGAGTATGTCATCAAGAGAGAGTGCGATGCTAACTTAAATATGAAGCGCATTCATGCATTTTCAATTACTTAAATTTAATCATTTCCTAAATATTTTCAAAACCTTTTAGGTGTCTAGCCACCGGGATACCAAGTGTGACTTCATTCGAGGGATTGGCAGCTGCAGCATATGTGGATGTTGCGGGATTTAGATAGATGCATCTATTTTCCGATTCCTAGTGTAGGGATTCATATCAGTTTATTTAGAGCATGTCGCTCACAGTTTTATTTAGTTTTCTTTCAGATTGTATGGTATTTATTACTCTTTATTAGTTTGGTTGGATTCGTATTTTAGCCGTGGTTTATTCGGCAAGACATTTATTATTCGATGTGATGATTAATTCTATCAGCATTGGATCTTTTGATTATTTTTCGCTCTAATTCTTGTCTTGGATTAAATAAAGATAAAATTTGGTACCAGCTCTTTAAATACTAGGTGGTTAGTAAGTTTTAAAAAGTCTTCGACATTAATGCTAATAATGAACCAAATGAGATTCCTGTTTTAATTTGACATTGGACTGATCACCCGATATTTTAGTAGACGAGGTGTCACATAGGACAAACTCAAAAATAATGTCTTGTTTAAACACCTTGTAATTCAAACTCATACCCACATTGGAAAATTTTAAAAAACTTATCCTACAAAGATTATATTCATTTTTTTTATCAAAGGGAGATTTCTATACAGTCATACAAATCAAATAAAAAGCCTTTGAGTTCAATTGTAATTAAATAAGATGAGAAATTTAAATATAGTCTAATTAGATAAAAATTAAAGATAATTTGTGATTAGGCAAGATTTAGCTAAATTAGTACCATTCAATAGAGATTATGGGAGATCTAAAAATCTAGTAACCATTATAATTATAGATCTGGGATTATGTGCGGTCGAGTATTGTGAATAGTTGTGTAAGGGAAAATTCTCAATATAATTAATTTGAATCTAATGGCTTCAATTTGGGTAAAACATTTTGAGTCATAGATTACACTTTATTTGTTAACCTTTCAATTGTATTATGTGTTTTATTGAAGACGTAGTGTTAAAGCTTTAAAAATTGCATTATCATGTCATATTTTGTTCTAAGTTTTGTCTTCGTGCTTTCGAGGATCTGTCAGGTATGGATGCATATAAATTTTGATTCTGGGAATTTTAGTTTGGTTGTTTAATTTTATAAAATGTTCGGGGCTATTTGTAAAAGATTTTTTTATAAGAAAAATATTTAATTATTGTAATTTGATCAGCTTTATATGTTTCGTTCGAACGATTATTAGTTAGTTCAAATGAACTTCAAATGGAAATCAAACAACATTTGTATGTTAAAAGAACTAATGTCGTTCAAAGCTCATTTGAAGCTTGTTCGAACAAGCTTAGTTATTCGTTAGAATGGGTTTTGAGTTGGCTGGAACGAGATTGTGTTTTATTCGAACGGGCCCTTATTTTGTTTTAATGAGGTTTTTCAAATAACATGCTACCTCAAAAAGTGTGTTTTCTATATAAATGTATTCAAACATTAATTTTTATAGAGACCATTGCCAAAAATCATTTTCTACACATACCCAAAAGATCCTAAACCCTAGTTTCACCTAACCCTTTAATATCAAAGTTTCATTATAATATATTCTTTGAGATCTCATTTGTGGGCTCCAAGAGGTTTTTTCTCTTCATATTTATTGAGAATTATCTCGTGCAGAGGAATTACTACATGCTTTATTATATACACACACGATGGACTATGTGCTTTTGCGTTGTGGTGAAGAAGAAGGGCATCCTTATTTCAATATCTAGATGATTACTAAACCTTATCTGTGGATACCGAGGTGTGCGTGGACACACATGTTGTGGAAACTTGCATGGGTTGATCCCCATGCTGTTGCTATGGAGGAGAGGTAAAATATTATAAATGCTTAAAGGCTTGCAAGGTCATCGAGCCTATGTTGTAAGTCATCTATCGACATTTGTAATCACTCATCATAGTGACTTGTCTATATAAAGTTTTTCAAGTTATGGGTTTTCTTTATACAATGACGTGCTATGTTATTGAACTTCCTTTGTCTACTATTTCCTAGATGCGTCTTATAGGAGAATAAATTTTGGTAAATCATTTATTACAGCATATGCTTAAAATTGGTGCTAAGTTTCACTTTTGGTTAATTTGTTTAATGTATTATATTTAATTCAAAAAAATTAAAAATTGAATTTTCTTTAGACCACCATTCGTATACTGCCTAGCAAATTCAAAATGTATGTTCAAGAATAAGCATAACACCGAGATTTTGAGAAAAAACAATCACCGTAAAAAAATCTCGTGACGCTACTCCTGGTCTACTAGAAACATGAAGACTTTTACAAGAGATCATCTATTTACCCAACTTGAGTTCCCATTTATACGTTATTTTACTTCACCAATCCTCTAAACTCAACCCGATCGAGTGGCTATCAACCAATAGTCCTCTAATGCTCATCAAGTGAGAATAATTCAAGTTCTTCAAACATTCCTCACATTGAATTTTCATCTAATGATCTTTGATGACTAATGATAAATGATTGGTTTTCTAAACATGCCTCAGTGAAATATTCCAAAATCTCTCATAAAATCTTTAAACTGAAGTGAGGTAATATAAAATCACATATAGCAATACTAGTGAAATAAAGAGAGCATCTTAGATCTAAAAAATTTGTAAAAGAAGGTAAGAGTTTGAATTAAAAGTGTAAGCAAAATGATTTATATAGTGAAAATATAGCTTCTCCTACTTCCACGCAGTCAATGCAGACGAAGGATCTTTTTCCATACGCATGGTCACAAAAAATATGACCAAGATGGGTTTTATCGGTCATATTCGTGTATATTGAGACAATTAAACCCCATGCACACATTTTTTGGTATAATTAAAAATGTTTTAAATACCTCCCAACCGAAATCCATTGTTTGCACGTGTTATCAAAATATAACTTTAACAATAAGAAAAAAAGAAAGAAATGTGGGAACAAAATTATGTGCATATTTAGGGCATCCTAAAGTATATAAAAGTTCAAATACCATGTCTAAAAAGGTCGAAAAATCCACCTGTGTCTATAAGTTGATGATGCGATGCAATGAAGGTTATCTTGGACACGAATAAAGAAATTTAAGGAAATTAAGCATATTGAAAAAAAAGGACTGCCATGGATATGTTCATGGCCTAAAATAAAAGAATACTAAACATATGAAAATAAAACATTTTAGCATGAAATAAGACAATGAAGTTTTTTGTACATTATTAATATCCCCTTTGGTTGCTCCGTGGAAAAATATTCGAAAAGACTAAAATACACCAAATTGCACCCTAACCTATAAAGTCTTCACAATCAATATATATCACCCACAACCTTACAAAGGAAAACACAAACAAATACTTAACATTAGATACAAAATCAATGAATGATGATCAAATGTCTAAACAAATGATGAGAAACATGCAAAAGTCAAATAAAACAAAACCATTAAGAAATTAACATAAGTTTTAAGGTAAATCTCCCCTTGCATAGAAACTCCCCTCGAATATTTGCACTTTCAGAAATAAAGTTCTCTTCCCCATTAGGACACAAATAGGGAAAGGTAGAAAAAATATTATTATGACAAGTGAGACAATAATGCGCAAAAGATGAGAGAGATATAATAAAAATTTCTTCAAAATAATATTATAATCAATCGCATGCAATATATACGAAAGATCTATACCCTTAAATCGCATGCACAACGACCACAAGAAAACCATAAGATATCAATTGAGAAAAGATATATCAATTGAGAAGAGATATAGTCAATGATAGATTTAGAATTACCATATGATATCTACATATAAGTCACACACGAAATACATGCTAACATCGAAGAATATGTATCACGAGGTTTAAAAAGTGTAGCTGGGCAAAACAACCACCAATGAATTACAATTCAAACAAAACAATATGTACTCGCTCTAAAACATTATCTCCCCCAAAATAAAATATTACCTCCTCAAAACTATGCATACAAATAGATAATCATGAAAATCATGGCAAAGAGAAACTTATTAAGCATGTGAAACATAATAAGAGAAAGCGTATCATGAAGAGACATATTAAAGAGATGCAATAATAGACATAGAGCACATGATGAAATATGATAATATATGATAAGAACCACATATGTCTGAGAATGTGTAATATTGATCCAAGTTCGCAAATTTCTAATTTATAGGATTACATATTTAATTTAGTATCTAAATTTTCACAAACCAAATTTGATTTTAATTCAGCCCCAAAACATGCATCTACGTGTCCAAATAAATCAATCCATCAAATATAAAGCATGAGACACAATAAATATGCTGAGACACAGATTTCAGGAAAAAAAACCTTTCGGGTCAAACCTTTATTTCACTATGAATTCAATAAATCGCAACTTACAATTACATAAAGAAATCCACAATGGATCAAAGTGCAGCCAACCCATAAAGACTCGCAGTCTTGAACTCAACAAGAAAATGCAAGAAACACCCTCCAAGGACTCGCGGCCCAATATTCAACAAAGAATCTTCTCGTAACAAGATTCTCAATGACACGCAGCAATACGGTATAGAGACGTAATCCACAAGAATGAACAAGAGCAAAATATGTTATTCGGTTCCAAAAGGATTCACAAAAATATGGGAATGATGTGTGAATCAAAACATGAGTTTTGTGACTCAAAAATGTGAAGACTTGAGCTAATTTAACTCTTAAAAACTTCTCTCTAAGTCTTAAATAAATACACCTCCAAAATAGGTATTTATAGGCATAAAAGAAATCAGATGTGATCTTTTGAAAATATCCGAAGCGGTCCGGACCGGGTTCCCATGGCGGTCCGGATCTCTTCTTTATTTTGAACAGATCCTTATCTGCTTAGGCGGTCCATACCCTTTAAAATAAAAAGGTTCGGATCTCCCCTATTTTTTATGCAATTTTTTTCCTCTTCTTCAAACGGGCATAACGTCTTCATCGTAACTCGGATTGAGCTGCCATTTTTCTAGTATCTTTGTGGCGTCGATATCTTCAACTTTCCAGTTGACTAGACTTCCGGACTACAACTATAAAATTATCAAAATACTCTTGAACTTTCCTATCTTGCCTTTCTTTCATTGTTTTGACTTCTCTAGCGTACCACTTGCATAAAATCCATTAAATCATAGAACGTGAAGTCGTTGAGGCAGATGTGGGACACTTGATGAAGATGTTGAATGATTGATTCTTATAATTCAGATAGAATCTGTCATGTGAGATCATGAAGTGACGTGCCAAAATAAGCGGCATACGACATACATAAATGTAACATATTAGACATGAGAAAAATGTCCTTATAAATCTCCCCGGTGTCTATACCGGTAAATATATAAAACTCATCCGAATTATCAAAACAAAACCCTGCACAAATCTAATATTCCCATAAACCCAAAAATGGAAAATACTAAAATTTGCGAGTTCTCAAATTTTTTTCAACTTCAAATTTCTCAAAGATCTCCAGTCTTTTCTCATCAGGGTGTGCAACATAGAATCTTCAATCTTCATACCTTCACACATGAGACAAAGAAAATACCTTCATGAAGTATCGAGAATGAAATGATATAAACATAGATACCAATTTATGAGAAAACCATAAGTTAAATCTCAAAACTCCCCCATAATAGATAATTCTTTCTCCCCTATTTAATTATGTCCCCGAATAGAAAAATGAGAAGAATAAATCAAACAAGCAAAATCGGGGTGCCACGATATTCAAAACAAGGCATCAATCAAATGGCAAATGTGCTCTTGCAAAGAGATACTAAAAAAATCTTCACCGTCTGTCTTTTTTTTTCAAATTTTTTCATACAAAAATGCAAAAAAATGATGTTACAAAAATCACACACCATGAATTTTCACTAAGATAACCAAATCATGGAAATGAAATGAATGTGTGAACATATTCGATAGAAGAATCAACTCGATCATATCATATGTGTAAGATACATAAGTGTACTCCTAATGAATGAACATCAAAATCATCTGTAGGTGTGAAATTATTGAATTTAGATGACATCGTCTTAATCATATCAACAAATCAAAGTCACGATGATTTCCACACCAATAACATCCAAAACTATGTAATTCTTTTTCAAAACTTTTTAAGAACGTGAAAAGAAATTATAAAATCTCCAACCAAACTACCTAAAAAATATATTCTTTTAGAGGTGGATAAACTAAATTCTCAAACTTGGGAGAATTGGTGAAAAATGTAAATGGTCCATAATTGGCATAAATTTCTTTTTATTGCCTTTCAATTTTTTCGGGCTCTTTTAAACCTCTTTGGACCCCGGATAATAAAATTCCTCAATTTTTTAAGTTCAATTAAACAGCGGCTTAATCACAAAGGATAAATGATAACCTTTCATAGCCCTTCACCGTTTAAAAAAAATACACAAATCCTCACAAACATGGTTCAAATGTGCACACTTTTTATTGTCTTATTTTATCGCATTTGGTTCATTGTATAAACAGAATTGAGATGGAAACACCCAACCAACATGTGATAGACAAGCACAAACATCAAATAAATCCGTGCATGTGTGCAATAAAAGACATAATGAGTCACACGTGTAGGAAGTAACAACTAATTACATCTTAATGACTCCAAACATTATAAAGCACATGGATGACATGACTTATTGTCTCAAATCACTATGAAAAAGTCACATGGAAATGAAATGATGTTGTGACATAGTCATCCTAAGTGTTTATCCATAAAAGGTGTAAACAAAATACAAAACTCTTTTTGTATTTTTTTAAATTTTATCAAAACAAAATCTTTTTTTTTTTAATTTTTTTTAAAAACAAAGGAAAACATACAAACATGGTACACACTAGCAATAGACATATATTATCATCATGTAAAACATCATATGCTAGCTAACAACTCAAACCTCAATCATTAGGTGCAGGGGGGTTTTCCAACGGTGGTGACAACTTATGAAAAACCTCCATCAAGTCATGTGAAGTTTTGACTAAAAACTTAACTTGCTCACTAAGATGTGAAAACTCTCTCATGTAGTCTCCAGGAGCATGTAAAGTATCTTGTGTGGGTTCATGTGTGACAGAAAGACGTGTAGAAGAAAAATGTGACACATTAACCAACTTAAAGAAAAATTTCCTAAGGTGTCCTCTCCTCTTGTAATGCGAACAAACATAAATAGGCCTAGGAACACCTCTCTCGAAAAATCTAGTATAATATCTCCTAAGAGAAATGGTACGCCTTGGTGGGTCAGTTTTTGGGCCATGTAAATGTGTCATTAAACAGGGAACCGGCTCGGGTGCGACAAAAGAAGTGGAAGCACCGTCATGACCTTTTCCTAGCCCGTCAACTCTACCCTTATCGGGATTAAAAACCACATTTTCATCCTTCTTAGGTGCTTTCTCGAAATTGACTTTGACCTCCCTGGAATGTTCAAGATAACTCTCGAGTTGGAATACACTTGTTGTCGAACTAGACACCGTGTCGATCAGATTACATTTTTCCTTTCTTAAAACCTCATTCTCTCTCTCCAAATCTAACACTCGACGACCAAGATCCCTATTATACTTCTTTGTTTATAAGGTTTTGGTGTACAAATCTTTAAAGTCTTTTTGGATCTCACTTTTGCACTCGCTTTCATACTGTGACACCCCGCCTAATTAAATACCAGGCGATCACTCCTTCATTAAATTAATTCAAGGTGAACAGTTGGTTCATTCTCAGCATCACTGTTGAAAAATAAAACTTTTCCAAATTAAACACCCTAATTAATTATGCTAAGTGTCAAAACCATTTAAACCATTATTCTCATTTTATAAAATCCGGTTATAAAACCTTAAACCATTAACACCTAAAGAGTCTCACAATATGTAGAAGAATAAAATGAACATTTAAGAGTTTACCCAACAATAATAAATTCCAACATTAAAATACTAAGGAAAACATCCTGACAGTAACAATCCCGAAATCAAGATACTGAAATATAAAAAAATTACAATCTCTGACAATACCAATTAAATAATGAAAAAGGGCGACACATGCCCCTGCTAGATAAAGCTGAACTAGAAGTAGAGTCAACAATGAGGTCGTCTAAGAAATGGCCTGCAACTCCCACAAAAGCTACAGCGCGTTCCATCCAAAGAATCCTAAGTAAGACACCCCTGTGGCTGGGCACCTGTAATACATATATATATAGACACAAGAGAGAAGAAGTAACAGCAAACGGGTCAGAGCCCGAATGTAGAACCGTTTTAAAAATAGTTTAGCAAGTATTTAAATTGATTACAGGCCAATGCAACAACATATTAATGCGACACACTCTTGAGAAATTCTCACCTCTCTTCTAATGTGCACACCTATCACCCTAACCTTCCCAATGGTCTATCTTGTCATATACCACACTATCTTTCCCCAATGATTTAACTTATCTTAGTTTATTCGCAGGATTTACAACTGAACAACACAAGTATTTAAAACGTAAGATTTCAATTTGTAACCAAAGTTCTCCTTTTTACTTTATTAATCAATAAAGTTTTCCAGTGTCATATTATACTTTCTCAACACAAGTATTTATAATTTGAGTCATCAACCATGTCCTACATATCAAATCACAGTAGGCAGTTCCAGATTTCAGAATTTCATATATATATTAAACACTCGTATAATATATATATCATAACGGCACCCCACATAAAAACTATGGTGCGGGCATACTCTTCTATCCAATCCCCGTATGAATCACACAAGGGAATACAAGTTCGGAATCACTCTCGAACTGTACAAATACATACACAAACAACATTGAGGCGAAGCATAGTATCCACGTCTAAGAGGTCAGTACATACCCTCACGTCTCTTAGGACCGTCCGACTATCGATCCCATAGTCCGTACCTAGGATATTTATCTTCTAGGGTACGAGTCAATATCTCCCATAAGGCACACGAGATAAGATCGTCCCAACACGGAAACCTCAAGGATAGAAAGTAGCGCGGGCATGATTTTCACAAGTATATAATATATGCATACACAATCATATAAATATACCACTTTTATTATATCAATTTAGGTTTATCCCATAACCCACATTCACAACATTTATCCTTATTTTCCCATTATTATTTATCACGTATAATGGTTCGTTTCTCACTTTAATTCGAAGGGTTTTTCCAACTTACTACGTAACCCTCATGGACTATATTCTTCCAAATGTACAATTCAGAAGATATCCATTTATGTTCCAACGTAACTCTCTCATACGTGTCTCTCCCCTTTAATATATACTTACATTATCCCTTATGCAAAATATCCCAAAAATATAGATTTTGACTTACATTAAAGGATTTTGAATTTTATTTTCAAAGATGAGAATTTCAAATGGTTTCGAAATAGGAATTAAAATGGAGTTTTAATTGATTTTTTTTATTATTTAGCAGAGTCCTCAAAATATAAAACTCTCTAAGAGTCCTCAAAATATAGAACTCTCTCAGAGTCCTCAAAACATAAAACTATCAAGTAAAAACAATATTTTTAGAAATCCGACCGTTCGATCAAGCTGAATTTTTGTCAGCAGTCCTGTCTCGCCGTTCGCTACAACATAGTGAAATTTCAAGCGATTCCAATGGTCCGATCATCCGGAATAAAATTTTTAGTGTTTATATCTAATTAGAACTCTTTTTTTAATTAAACTCTTAATACTTTACATGACAAAGGGTTTCCAGAATATCATTTAAGTCATCACTACATGCAATTTCCTATCTCAAATTGGGTTTTTCTTCCATACAATTCATCCTAATCATTCCTAAACCAATATGAAAGATGCATCAACGAAATAAGCAAGATAAACACTTGCCCAGAATTTTCAGAAATCTGGTTTGGTGTTTAATTTGGTGTGGTTGCGTTCCCCGTCTCACGATCTACGCGTTGGCGGTGACGGCGGTGTAAACGGATGAGTTTTGAGCCTTGGAATGCCTTGATAGCTCTCTCCTCTCCTCTCCAATGGCCGTTCTAGTGTTTTGAGTTATCTAACCCTAAGAGATAACCTAAACATCTGATATAACCCCTTTAATTTTCGTGGGTTTAATTACCCAAAAATACAAAATGACTAAAATGCCCTCCCGGGGTACTAATTAGGCCTAAAAATGCCCCGAGACCCAAATCAAATCCCCGGGTATACTTTTCTGACTATCTCGACCCTTTCGGACGCGTTGGCGCACTCAAAACGGCCATACGAACAACCTATAAAATATTCACTTTTATTAATCAACATTTAGTCCCGACACGACACAGGCGCGTCCCGACTTAAATTTCCATAATTGTCATTTTTATTCACACGTGACAATATTATAAAAAATAAATCTCATATATTACTATACTCATCCAGTAATATTCAACAAATATCAAATTTTCAATAATTACTAACTCTTGTCACGCTAGTAAATATTTTAAAGCAACATTCCGGATTAAAATTAAATTAATTTATCTCAAATTAAATTTAATAAATCCCATAATTTAAAAGCCATGAAAATACGGGGTATTACATACTTCCCCCCTAATAACGGAATTTCGTCCCGAAATTCAGAAAATAAGGCCTACCAGGTAGCACAATTCTGGATATCTTTGTCAGTATGCAAACTATCTACATAGTACGGCGGTCAATCACTATAGCTTTTTACTCACAGCAACATTGTTTTACATTCTCATTGGAGACACTTCACATTGCACTCCCAACTGACAACATTTGAATAGGTTACGTCTATATGTTATAAATTCCATTATCTCACTATCATTAGGAGGCCACACCTCACTACATGACAACTACTCGGATTTATTCATACACAAAATTCCCATTATGAGAAGATCATACGAACATTTGACCACTCTTGACTGCCTAAAACAGTCGTGGAATTCCACCATAGTTATCGGATATTTTCTCGATCGATCCAAAAATTCTGATTATCTACTCTCCTCTAAACATACGGAAGGAGAATAGTCGAGGTTCTTCCTTAACAAAACCTTAATGTGACACCCCAACTAATTAAATACCGGGTAGCTACTCCTTTATGAAATTAAATCAAAATGCCAAGTTGGCTCAGTTAATAGCATCACTGTCGAAAACATTTTATTATTTCTAACCACCTAGTATTTAAAAAGTAAGTTGTCAAAATTTAATTTAAAGTCTGATTAACATGCAGTAAAAGATTTAAAGCAAGAATAATATCACCATTCACCATAACGAAATAATAGAATAACCATCACATGATTTAAATAAATCCGGAGGAAAAACTCCTCACAACAAATTCCACAACTGAAATAAGTAACGAAATACTGAATACTGAATCAATACATGCCAAAGTCTGAAAAACTGAAATGGAAAATCTCTAATAGAATTTGGGCAACATGCCCTACAACTGAGGAATACTGAACATGGAATCCAAATGACAGAAGCGTCTAAAAGAAATTCCCTATAACTTCCACAAACAGCTACAGCTCGTCATCGGAATGAGAATCCTATGCATGGTGTCCTTGTGGCTGGGCACCTAAAATGGTTTTACAAGAAAAATAGATTTGAAAGCAAACGGGTCAGAGCCCGAATGTGGAGATATTTAATAAACCTGCAAGTGCTTTAAAAACATTTAAAACATTAAATGCAAAGTACATGTTAGGACGTGCACTCACATGAAATTCTCACCTCTCGTCTAACTGTGCACTACTAATGTAAGTACCCATCTAAAATGACACAAACCACTAGCTAAGTGACATCATATCTAGCTAGACTGTCATAGGTTCTACCTTTATTACTCGGTTCCCATTAACATGATTGTTGATACCAAAATTAATATGCTGATATGGACGAATAATATGAAGACACGTGTCAATCTACTTGGCACAATAATAACGAGGAAGTTTCATTTCCCCGACCAACTCATGTTCTCTCCGAGCAACGAGGATACACTGAGGAACTTCAGCACTCCGAGGTACACTAGCGCTCCGAGGAACTCCTGGTCAACGAGCAACTAAGGCGGTCCGAACTGCATCTCGGTCGTAGCATTAACTGCCAGATAATCAACAGTTCAATTATTCATTGAATGTTTATCATCTTGACGCACACGCTGCATTAAATGTATTACCATTTCATATGTATATCATTTAATGTGTCAACCCATTCATGTACAGCCTAAGGGCTATAAATACCTTGTATCACCCTCATTCAAAGGGACCGGAATTTCTTGAGAGAACATATACTCAAGAATTCCCAAACACTCAGCAATAACATAACAGTGGACGTAGGCCATTCTTATAAGGCTGAACCACTTTAAAAAAAAAATTCATTTTATTTATCTGTGATTGAATAATTAGAGCTATCTAATTTTTTACATCAACAGATTGGCGCTGTCTGTGGGAACGATTGTTATTATCATTTTTCACCAAAAAGCATCCATCATCAATGGTGGATAATCCAGAATCTAGCAATCGAAACGCTGGAAATACTGGAAATCCTCAGAATCCCTCTGCACCTCCAGATCTAGCTGGGATTATGACGAATCTGGCTCAAGGACAAACCGCCATGCAAGAAACAATGAGGCAACTCATACAAATCCTTCATGGTGGTGAACCTGCACGTTCAGGACAACAAAGTGGTCAGAGGCAAACTTATTTACTTTCTTCACGATCCAGGCGTACTGAGTCACGTCGCAATGAGGAGTCTGATGATTTCTCTTATCAACCTGGGCGAACTTCGTCAATAAGGGCGACAGATACTAATCAACATATCACCCTCTCTCCAGAAAGACCCAGTGCTTTAGAAAGACTGAGTAGGGTGTCTCCTTTCAGTCGATTAGGCCCTAGGAGGAATAGGAGCCCACCTAAGACCATGTCGAGGAGTTTCGACAACCATCAGATCTAAGAGAAGGATCAGCACAATCACGACCGGCTGCTCGTCAAGATAGATCTCAAGAAGCTACCTCAGAACGATCAATTGCTCGAACCAATAGGCCCGAGGAAGGAAATGAAGCGTGGAAAGGATCTCTCCAACGTTTGGAGGATAAATTGGGAGAAATGGCCAAAGCAAAGAACCCCCTACAACGAACTTTTGTTTGAGGAACACCTTTTGTACAGGCTATTGTGAATTTTCCTACACCGTCAAAGTTCAAAGCACCTGTAGTGACCCCCAAATATGATGGAAAGACAGATCCTGTTCTTCACATAGAGCAATATCAAGCTGCTGCCGACATCTATGTCGTTCCCGACGAGATGAGATGCAGAGCGTTCTCAGGAACTCTTACTGGAGCTGCCCAGATATGGTACAACAATCTTCCTAGGAGTAAGATTTCAACTTTCTTTCAGTTGGCCGAATTGTTTATTGGCAATTTCTGTTTTGGAGCAAAGCCAGTAAAATGAGTAGCACATTTGTTAAGTGTTAGAAAAAAATCTGGTGAGAGTACTAGAGATTACATAACTCGTTTCAATAACGAGAAGCTGGAGGTCATAGATTACGAAGAGAAGACAACAATCACCGCTTTGATGAGTGGGTTGTTGCCTAATAAGTTGTATTATACTTTGGCGAAAGATCCACCTAAAACTATGTCAGAACTGATGGCAAAAGCGGCCAAAATCATGAATGCTGAGGAAGCTATGGCTGCAAAGAAGAATATAGATAAAGACACCAAGGTGGAAGTCGACAAGTCTAAGAATAAAGAGCATAAGGGCAATGGCGGTGATAAACGCTCCAGAAATAATAAATCATCATGGGAAGTCTTGAAAAAATATGACAATTATACTCCTTTGAAAATGGGTATTCATCATGTCTTGGAAGAAATCAAGAACAACGAGGAGGTAAAATGGCCAAAGAAATTGAAGTCAGATCCTGATTCGAGGAGTAAGGATAAATATTGCGAGTTTCATAAAGATCATGGTCACATGACCAAAAATTGCATAGCTCTTCAGAACGAGATTGAAACACTCATCCGAAGAGGAAAGCTATCAAAATATGTTAATCGAGGAGGTGAAAGAAAAAATAATGACCGAGCTAGAGAGAGGTCTAGATCTCCTCGTCGAGCAGAGGAGAAAAAGAAGAGAAACCATGAAGATGATCCAGATGATGACCCCGACCTTCCCAAGAAACCAAGACAGCCAGAACGAGAGGTATTTTCTATACGTTTTGGGTCATTTGATTGTAATGTCATTACAGGAGGAGATGCAAGAGGAGGAGACCTTACTGCAGAAAGAAAGGCTTACCTTGGAGAGGCTCAAGCTTGTTCATATATTCAGCGAATAAATCTGGCCGAGGACGATCGTCCGAAGAAGGTAAACAAAGAGAAACTGGTCATTGGCTTTTCAAAAAATGACCTAGCAGGTGTTCTTTATCCTCATGACGATCCTCTGGTGATTAAAATGAGGATGAAGGAAGTAGTGATTTCAAGGGTGTTGGTAGACAATGGAAGTTTGGCAGACATCATGTACTATTCATGCTTTGGCAGTTTAAATCTAAAATTATCTCAATTGGAACCGTATCACAGACCCCTCCTGGGTTTTGCTGGCGAGAAAGTTTTTTCACTTGGGGCGATCAAGTTGGACATATTCATTGGAACTTGGCCTGCTTGTCGAACAGAGAGAATACGCTTCTTTGTGATGGATAAGAATGTGCAGTCAGACTACAACATCATCATGGGAAGAGTTGGTTTGAAGAAGTTCGAAGCAGTTCCATCTACAGTGCATCAGTGCTTAAAATTCCCAACAAATTTTGGAGTAGGAGTTATGAAAGGTGATCAGAAAGTAGCTCGGCAATGCTATTATTCGTCTGCCAAGCAAGAGGAACTTGAAGATTCAAGAAAAAAGACTACTACCTACCAAGTGGATGAAGGTACGGAAATTGAAACACTGGATCCTCGAGATGAATCCCAACTTGTAAAAGGACAGGTGGTGGAATCTACAGAAAATATTATTCTGGATGACGAGCACCCTGAACGAGTAACCCAGATAGGTTCTACGTGGGATGCTTCAATAAAACAGGAGTTGATAACTTTCTTGAGAAATAGGAAGAAAACTTTTGCGTGGAGTCATGCAGACATGCTAGGAATAGATCCAAACTTCTTATGTCATGAGCTCAATGTGAATAAGGAGATCAAGCCTGTAAAGCAGAGAAGAAGGGTATTTATCCCCGAGAAGAATCAAGCTATTCAAGAGGAGGTCAACAAGCTCCAGAAAGCTCAATTCATTGTAGATGTGAAGTACCCAGACTGGTTGGCGAATGTGGTGATGGTAAAGAAGAAAAACAACAAATGGAGAATGTGTGTTGATTTCACTGATCTCAACAAGGCGTGCCCAAAGGATCATTTTCCATTGCCCAGAATTGACCAACTAGTAGATGCTACCTCTGGGCACGAGCTGCTTAGCTTCATGGATTCTTACTCTGGCTACAACCAGATCAAAATGAAACCTGAAGACAGGGAAAGTACTTCTTTTATTACCCCTAGGGGAACTTATTGCTATAATGTTATGCCTTTTGGTTTGAAAAATGCAGGAACGACATACCAGCGGCTGATGAATAAGGTTTTCACCGAACAAATCAGTTGCAACATGGAAGTCTATGTCGATGATATGCTGACAAAAAGCAAGAAAGCTGCAGATCATCTAGTTGACTTAGGTCAGACATTTGATCAACTGGATAAATACCAGATGAAGCTAAACCCGACGAAGTGCACATTTGGAGTACGAGAAGGAATGTTTCTCGGGTACATTGTCAACCAGCGAGGCATTGAAGCAAATCCAGATAAGATCAAAGCTCTTTTAGGGTTGTGATCTCCAACAACAAAGAAAGAAGTGCAGAGTCTTACAGGACGAGTTGTAGCGCTCAACAGATTTGTGTCCCGGGCAAATGATAAATGCCTCCCATTCTTCAAAACACTTCGAAAAACTTTTGAGTGGACTGATGAATGTGAGAAGGCCTTTCAAGACTTGAAAAAGTATTTGAGAGAACCTCCATTGTTGTCCAGGCCAATAATAAGAGAGAAGTTGTATTTGTATCTGGCAGTATCAGAGAATGCAGTCAGTTCAGCATTGATCAGATTGGAGAATGGAGTCCAGAAACCAATCTATTACACAAGTAAGGCTTTCCGAGGTGCGGAAATCAGATACCCAAAGCTGGAGAAATTGGCATTGGCATTAATTGAAGCAAGTAGAAGAATGAGGCCATATTTCCAAGCCCATACCATCGTCGTTTATACCGACATGCCACTGAGGCAAGCTCTTCATAAGCCAGAAAAGTCAGGTAGATTGATGTACTGGGCAATAGAGCTCGGTGAATATGATATTATATATGAGCCCAGATCATCATTGAAAGGGCAAGCTGTAGCATATTTTATAGCAGAGTTTAGATATCCTGATACCCCCGAGGAACAAAAATTGCTCGCTGACCAACCTGTGGATGTTACAGGATCAACAGACGTAAATCCAGACCAACTCCGGTTGGTAAAAGAGCGAGAAGAGATGGTCAACAAAGAGCGAAAAGCGTCAGGGGAGGATGAAAAGAAGCAACAAATATTTCACCGAGGAACTCTGTCAAATAAGAAATTTGAAGACGGGGTGCCCATATGGAGATTATATGTAGATGGCTCATCTTGCACAGCAGGTTAAGGGCAGGAATTGTTTCGAACACCCCAGACGAGATGGACATGGAATATGCTTTGCGATTCCAATTCAAAGCCTCCAATAATGAGGCTGAGTATGAAGCCATGATAGCAGGTCTTAATTTATCAAAGATTATGGAAGCGCAACAAGTGATGGTATTCAGTGATTCTCAATTGATTGTGAATCAGATGATGGGAACGTATGCGGTTAAAGGAGAAATAATGGTCAAGTATCATGCAAAGGTGATGGAATTGTTGGCAGAATTTGATGCCATTCAGTTGATCAGAATACCCAGAATAGAGAATGCACAAGCAGACGCACTGGCCCGACTAGCATCAGCTACTCGTACCGAGCTACGAAGAACAATACCAATTGAAGTACTGGAAAGTTGGAGCATAGATGAAAACCTGACGATGAATGTTATTACCCTTGATTTAGGACCATCTTGGATGGATCCCATCAGGGTATATATTGAAGAGGGAGAATTGCCAGAGGATAAGCTCGCTGCCAAAAAATTGAAGTATAAAGCTGCTCAGTATGTATTAACTAATGGTATTTTATATAGACGAGGAATTATGGCAGGTTTGCAGAGATGTGTACATCCCTCCGAGGTGAAAGAATTGATTGAAGAAATCCATGAAGGGTCTTGTGGACCTCATGTAGCAGGTCAAACACTTTTACAAAGGGTAATGACTCAAGGATACTATTGGCCGACGATGAGGGCTGATTATATAGCCTATGCTAAGAAATGTGACAAGTGCCAACGTTTTTCCTCTATCCGACGAACTCCATAAGCATTGTTGACACCAATAACTTCTCCTTGGCCATTTGCCATATGGGGAATTGATTTGGTTGGACCACTGCCGACCACCCGAGGAAGATTCAAGTAGCTCGTCGTTGCAGTGGACTATTTTACTAAGTGGGTAGAAGCTGAGCCGCTTATTGATATGATATACGAGAAGGTATACCAGTTCATTTGGAAGAACATCATCTGTCGATATGGTCTCCCTCATGCCTTCATCACAGATCATGGAACATAATTCGACAACGAGGAGTTTGCTGCCTATTGTCAACAATCAAACATCCTGAAGACCCATTCAGCACCAGGTAATCCTCAAAGCAATGGGCAGACTGAGGTGACAAACAGAACACTACTAAATGTTTTGAAGAAGAGGCTAAGTGAAGCTAAAGCTAATTGTATTAATGAGCTATAATCAGTATTGTGGGGTTATCGAACAACTCCCCGAGCAGCGACTGGAGAATCACCATACATGCTGGCATTTGGAAGTGAGGCTGTAATACCTGCCGAGTTGGGTCTCCCAACACACAGAGTGCTAAATTTCAATTCCCCAGTCAGTGACTTGATGAGAAGATTAGATTTGGACATGCTCGAGGAGGTCAGAGAAGAGGCAGCCATTAGGAATGCTGCTTATCAACAATGAGCAGCTCTTTTCTACAACAAAAGAGTGAGGAAATGCGATTTAAAGGAAGGAGATTATGTGCTAAAGAAGGTAATTCAGAAGCACAATAAATTGGAGGCAAACTGGCATGGACCTTACCGAGTTACATAAGTTGTTCGACCAGGAACTTACCGAATAGCAACTCTAGAAGGAGAAGAATTCAAGAATGCTTGGAATGCTGAACACCTTCGCAAGTATTATCAATGATGTAAAATGTACAACGGTTCCATCAATATGAATAAAACGATGATGTTTTCACCATTTTTCTCTCCTTTGTTTGAAAGTTTTTCGGGGAATACTAGTGTTGTACACTACGCTGCTCGACAGCAAAAAGAAGACAATAGTTCAGACCCACGACCAACTCCGGTTGGTAAAAGGGCGAGAACAAATGATATACTCCTTTGGTTAGGAGGCGTACACTTGCGTGATAAACTTTGGTTGGTAAAAGAGCTTGTGGACAAGATAGTTCGAAAGAACCTGATATACTCCTTTGGTTAGGAGGCGTACACTTGCGTGATCAACTTCGGTTGGTAAAAGAGCTTGTGGACAAGATAGTTCGAAAGAACCTGATAGTTCGAGCGTGATCAACTTCGGTTGGTAAAATAGCGAGAACAAATTATACTCCTTTGGTTAGGAGGCGTACACTTTCGTGATCAACTTCGGTTGGTAAAAGAGCTTGTGGACAAGATAGTTCGAAAGAACCTGATAGTTCGAGCGTGATCAACTTCGGTTGGTAAAATAGCGAGAACAAATTATACTCCTTTGGTTAGGAGGCGTACACTTGCGTGATCAATTTCGGTTGGTAAAAGAGCTTGTGGACAAGATAGTTCGAAAGAACCCGATAGTTCAAACTCATGATCTACTCTGATTGGTAAGAGGGCAAGAACAACATTCTTAAAATGCCAATTTTGGCTGGTTAAGAAACAAAATATGCCAATTTATGTTGGTCGGAAAGTAAAATCATTCCAGAAAATACAAGAATTCCAAACTGAACCAAGTATAGTGGGTCGGTGATCAAAACTGTAATTGGTCGACGAGGATAAATTATCAACCTTGGTTGGTCGGACACATTTTATGAAATTTTTTTTACCAAGTATGGCTGATTGGAGATAAAAACCCATCAACTGTAGTTGGTCGACAAACACAATTTAACAACCTTGGTTGGTTGGAAGCATTTTAAACATTTTATACTCATCACTTTATTATTAAGTGATTGAGCAACATTGATACTTGTAATTTTGATTACTAAGTTGGTTGATGAACAGCACCATATTGTTATCTTTTTAACAGATACATATGCACAAATGTAAAAATGTTTGATAAACACAAAACAATAGCAATACAAATTTGCAAACAAAAATGAAATTCTTTCATTAAGGTCAAAATGAATTACAAACTACATGTGTACCAACTATTACATTAAGATCCCTACTCTATTGGTTTCTTTCCCTTAGCTTTTGAAATAGGTTCCTCGCCAGCAGGAGGGTCTTCCAAGCAAAGAGGAGAATTAATGAAGTTAATATCTCTAAGCATTTTGACGTTCATCACAGAAGGTGTGTCCAGTAGATGTTCAGGACGAGATACTTCGGTTTGAGAATGAAGATTGTAATCACCAAGGTATTTTGAAATTAAACTTCGAGGAATGGAACGAGCTGGGATCCATTCCATGTCCAATTTATTAGGTGGCATAGGCAAGTCTAGTAATCCTGGAGCATGATAATCCCATAAATAATGTCCTTGCTCCAATTTTAATACACCCAGGGCGTTCAACCACCCCTGCTTATAACCTTCATTATTGGCGTGTTCAATACGAGCATCTAAATGAACTAGAGCTTCGTTGTATCCAGCCATCCAAAATTCCCTGGGCTGTTTATGGAATTGGAAGGTTAATCTATCCAATTGTTCATGAAGGTTTTTAGCAAAAAGGTCGTTGGTATGTAAAGCAGACTTCCTCGCAGAAAGTTGATCTTCCAAAGACAGGTTTTTCTTGGACATTTCAGACAAGGCACGATCTTTTGCATTCAATTGGAACGCTTGAGTTTCCAGAGTAGATTGAGTGCGAGACTCTTCAACATTACGACTGAGAACTCTTGATCGACTCCGAGCATGTGGAGAATTTTGCTCCTCGACAACATTTTGAACAGCTCTTCCTCGCCCACGAGACCCTCTTCCTCGTCCCCGAGCAGTAGTAGAAATGCCAGATTTTCTTAGCGTATCCAGTTCTTGCCTTAATTTGGAATTCTCAACCTCTAAGAACGAGAAACCTTCATCGATAAACGGTATTAAAGCAGTGGAAGAGGAAGCTGCAGACTCATACTATGCCAACTTTTTCTGCAAATTATTGTTCTCTTGTTCCAGCAACTTAGTGATCTGTCTGCAGGCCTCAACTTCACCTTTTAGGGTTCTCTCCCTAACATCGTACCTAGCGATGATCTTTTTGTGACCTGTTTCAGAGGAAAGTTGTTGATACCTATTCTCATATTCCTTGTGCAACAAAGCAGTTGATTCATTGTGCTGACTCTGAAGATCTTCTAAGTAATAATGAAGCTCCTCAATCAAGTCATAGTAGGCCACGTTGTTGGCCACAGCTCCATCAAGTAAATCCTTCAAGTACCGATAAGCCTCAATTGCTTGTTCTGAGGCATCATGGCCAAGGATGTCAGCAATTTCTGATACACTCAAATTTGTATGACCATCTTTATAATATTCATGGCATTGCTGCATCAGCTTTGTATCATGCGCAGATATCAGTTCCATTCTAGCCACAAACTAATAATGAAAAGAAGACAACAGTCAATAAAAACAAATCATCAACAACAGAGATGAACAAAGATGTATTTTATTAGATCACAAAAAGATTACATTGTTTGATTACAAATAATGAAAGATAGAAATGATACTGAACAACATCACACCTTTTCCTTGTCTCCCAAGACTTTCTCGGGAGGCTGGGACGAGGAGCTTGGTTGCTCGGTGGTAACAGCAGCTTGATCAGCAGGAGTTGGAGTTGAAATTTTCTCAGGAGGAGGAGGCATGGAAGAAATGTCCTCGTTGGCAGAAGGTAGAGATGTAGGGAATTGATCATCTATGGCTATGGAAGATTCATCAGAGATAGGCTCATCTTCTTCTTCTTCTTCTTCTACAATTGGTGGGGGAGGACCAGGGAGGTGTACCTGGAATAACCCAGAGTCGTCTTTGATCTTCAATTCCTGCAGGGCAGCTACCCAGCCATCTCGGAAGTATTTCAACTTCCCGTATTGTATTTGGGATGTCATCGCACCAATCCCTTTGTCCCATCCTTTATCCCAGCCAGCGCTGAAGGATTTTTTAACTGCGAGCTTTCTTTTCAGTTTCTCCGAGGAGATATTCTCGGATAGAAGATCCTCGGCAGTCTTTAACTTCACATCCAATTCTTCTTTTTGGCGCTTTACATCTCGCAGGACGGACAACTCTTCCTCTGCCTTCTTCAGCTTATCTTCAAGCTCTCCAAAGTTCTTGAGATTGTCATCATATTTTTTATGCTCAATCTCTAAACTTTTCACCTTGTTCACCAAACTCTTGGAGATCACATCCAACTTCACCTTCTCAGCTTCAACTATTGACAACTTTTTCTCCCAGACAGCTTTGTCCTCACTATACTGCTGACGAGAATCCTTCAAGGATTGGGTCAAACCCAGCAGAGCATCCTCTACCCCCGACGAGGAGCTGGAAGCTTTAATTGCCTCATCTTTCTTTACGATGTTGTTAAAACAATTCACCAGCTAAACAAAGGAAAAAGTGATAGGTCAGTACAAAAATACAAGTATTCAAAGAAAGAAAGGAAATTCAGAGTGTGAGAAATTTACTGAAGCAAGGTGACGGGTAGCTAGGGATGTCAGCATATCCCTAGAAATTTTTTCATCAATTCCTTGGACCTCGGGTATGATCCAAGTTCTTACCGAACTCGTGGCAGAGCTCGGAGGAATGATGGTTGGAACACCAACACCACCAGCTGGTAGAGAAGAGATGGTTTCAGTTAGATTGGCAGTTTCAGCCAAATTGACTGAGGACGATTTCCTCAATCTCCTCAAAGGAATTTCAGCAATTTCAACCAAGGAAGAGCTCTTGGTCGGAGAGATAGCAGTCATCTCCACAGGAGCAGCCTTCTTGCTAGGAGCCACTGGGGGCTTCTCGGTAGCTTTGGAAGGCGCAACATCCACCTTATTAGTCCCCTCTGGGACATCAATTTTGCTTTTCTTGGCTTCAGCAGCAGAAGTAGTGTCATCAAATAGAGCAGGGGGAGCTCTTTTCTTGCCCATTCTTCGACTTAAAGGGATGTGAGAATCTGAAGAAGAATCCTCTGGAGTTGAGGCTGGCTCAACAGATCTAATCACAGGACGAGCAGTATAAGAAGTCGTATAGCTCCTATACTGCAGAAAATATGATGCAGACCTGATGTGCTCGTCTGCAACGTTCTTATGCAAACCCCAGATAAGTTTCAGATGCTTAATATTAACCTCTGACTCTTTTGGAGTTTTTCTTTTACTATCAACTGCAAATAAATACATAATGAAATATCAGTCATACATTTTTCCAAATATGATAAAAGCATAATTTCATAAGTAAAGGAAAATGAGAATAAACCTATCCCATTGCCATATGGGGGGCATTTAGGACCCTGGTATACTGCATCTCCAACCAAGGGGGCATATTGCCAATTTTTAATCACCACCCCATGTTCAAAATAATCTCTATTTGCATCAGGGAGGTTAACTACAAGAGCCCTATTTAAAAACCTAGTTTTTAAGTAATAAACATTATCTAAAATAGCCCATCTATAGCAATACATAATCTCAGTAATCCCTATACGAGTTCCATGTGTTAGATTTAATTTATACACCCCATTAATTATTCTTCATGAATTGGGGGCTATTTTTGCAGGAACAACGTCAAAGTACTGACAGAACTCTAAGCATAAGGGGTTTGGAGGAAAAGAAAATCCACATTCAGCAATGAATAGACTGGGGAACCAATGTCCCTCAGCCAATCGAAAATAATCTAAAGGCTCAGAAAGAATCTCCAGAGTTACCCAGGAAGGAATGGAAAAATCGGAATGAAATTTCTCAACAGACTCCACAATATAAACCATAGTGAATAAAAGAAATACAGAAGAAAAGAAGAGAATCTTACAGGAAAAAGGAAGAGCTGACAACTAGCGAAGGAAAAGATGAACGCACAAGGGAGAGAGAGAGAGAACAGAAATCTTGAATGCAGAAAATTGGAAAAGGTAGAAGACGGTATGGTTACCTAAGAAGTTTAAATACTTTACCTTGGGAAGCTGCGAAGGAAATGATTACACAAAAGAAACTAATACGCCACCGGCGACTAAAAGGACAAAAATGCACGAAGATCGAAGCACTCATAAAAATTCGAAAAAGGCGGATTCCGTGAATTTGAAAGAAATTCAAATATGAAGAAAAGGCTCCTAAAATCCAGGAAAGTCATTTAATATCGCCATATACCGAGAAAGAATGTTCCATACTCCTCAAAGTTCAAAATATGAAACATTGGGGGCTTCTGTTGATACCAAAATTAATATGCTGATATGGACGAATAATATGAAGACACGTGTCAATCTACTTGGCACAATAATAACGAGGAAGTTTCATTTCCCCGACCAACTCATGTTCTCTCCGAGCAACGAGGATACACCGAGGAACTTCAGCACTCCGAGGTACACTAGCGCTCCGAGGAACTCCTGATCAACGAGCAACTAAGGCGGTCCGAACTGCATCTCGGCCGTAGCATTAACTGCCAAATAATCAACAGTTCAATTATTCATTGAATGCTTATCATCTTGACGCACACGCTGTATTAAATGTATTACCATTTCATATGTATATCATTTAATGTGTCAACCCATTCATGTACAGCCTAAGGGCTATAAATACCTTGTATCACCCTCATTCAAAGGGACCGAAATTTCTTGAGAGAACATATACTCGAGAATTCCCAAACACTCAGCAATAACATAACAGTGTACGTAGGCCATTCTTATAAGGCTGAACCACTTTAAAAATCTTTGTTTCATTTTATTTATCTGTGATTGAATAATTAGAGCTATCTAATTTTTTACATCAACAATGATAACGCTCGCAATTAAATAGGGGGCTTAACGTAAATTCAAGTTCTCACATAAAAGTAATACAACTCATTATAGATCATCCATTTTTGTTATTCCAAAGTTATACACACAATACCATATGAAAGTTCCCAGTTTATTAAGTGTATATTTTCCACAACATAAATATACAATATAAGCACCCCGAGACTAAGCTGCGGTGCACACATACTCTGCTATCCATCCCGGTACATCACGTACATAAGGATCACGCATTCCGAATCTCTCAGGAATCGTTCAGATAACACAAATCACAAACAGTGGAGGCGAACACAGTCACATCACATGGGTCACGCACATACCTGCGCTCCCACGATCAGCAGACTTATTAACATCCCAATAAGTCCTTCTCTGACCTATGTTCATCGAAGTAACCAGTCTAAATCTGGGCAACACAAGGATTAGAGGGCCCTAAGAGAACGCAAACCTCCCGTGATAGCAAGTATGGTAGGTATGTCATACACACAAATCATATATCAATACTAAGTAAACACGCATCTTAGTACTCACCGTAGTTTAATTATAGTACTTATCGCATTCTCGTACCAACTTATAATTTATACAATTTATATAATCCCGGTTCATAATCATACACGCCATAATTTATTCTCACGTCGTAGTAGGCACTCACGTCTCGACTCAAATGTCTATTTGATTCGTTCCACAATTATGTAATTTACTCCTCATTATGTCCCAATTGTCCCAAGTATACCAATACATCATCAAAGGAATGTTATCTCTATCCTCGAACAAGTTTACGGGACTCCCAAAATCAAAACAGGCCAAAAAGGCCTAAGCTGCCAGCTCGTTAGAATTCTCGTTCGAACGAGGCTGTTTGAACGAGATTTCGTTCGAACGAACTGGGCTATCTAACGAGATCTCGTTCGAACGAGATTATCGAACGAACATCCCTCTCGTTAGAACCCCAAACTGTCAACTCGTTAGAAGCTCGTTCGAACGAGCTTGTTCAAACGACCTGGGTAGGTCTTCTAACGAGTAACCGGATTCAAGCCCAGAAATCCTATCTCGTTTTTCCAATTTCTCTACACCTCAAATCTCATCCAACCCTCAATCTAAAAATTGTTTAAGGTCTCTAATCGTCCCTAAACATGTTAAAGTCACATACTAACGTATTATAAAGGATCAATTCTTCCTAAACATTATCAAATCACAAGTCTCTACTCTTTTCCCCAATTTTTCAAGAACATAAACCCTAGAATTTATAATCATCAATTTACTCAAATTAGATCCGTTTTTGTTACATCCAACATATATTATCATCAGGGTAATCATCTCTATACGATTCAAAATGTAATTTCTTCTCAAAATTTAAGTTCTAAGTCCAATTAAAATGGGTTTTTATTAAACTCCCAAGAACAATTTGATTTATTGGATAGTCTAAGCATGGAAGAAGCATTTACTGCATAAAAACGTAATTTAAACCACTTGCCTTGATTCAATCTCAGATTTTGATGACGATTTGATGAATCTCTCTCTCTCTCCAAGCTTTCTTCTCCAATGGCTATGGTGGCTAGGGTTTGTTTTTTGGGAAAGGAATTAGAAACCTAATTCTAATAACCTACGTAGCCTATTGGGTTAACATGGGTTGGTTAGTGGTTTAGTGGGTCAAATCCACATCAGATATAATTTACTAATTTTCGTCACTTTTAAATTCCCAAAAATACAAAATTACCAAAATACCCTGTATGTTGCCCGTATGGCCTAAAAATACCCCGGGACCCAAACTAAACCCCCGACTAGTGTTTGCTGACTATCTCGACCCTTCCGGATGCATTGGCGCACTCAAAACGACCATACGGTTAATAGAATTTAAATTCACTTTTATAATTAAAATGATTGTATCTTGACGCGACTGTCTCACGCGTCCCAATAAAATGTCCAAATTGTCGTATATCAATCTCACGACAAATTTCATAATTCAATATTCATATATCATCATATATACTCAATATAGTCAAATACCAACTCACATCTCGCTAGTATTTTATCCGGATTAATTCCCAATTAATTCTCATTTAATTAATTAATCCCAAAAATAAATATCGCCAAAAATACGGGGTATTACACTTAATAAGTACCTCGTACGCGACAAACATGTACGAGTGCTTCTACAGAGCATTCTTGAAATCATCGTACCAATATTCCAAAATCTCCTTCACGTGGCTCCACTAATATTTAATCACCATGCGCCTATTCCATGGCTAAGGGTGATACATCCTACTCGAAACGAAATCTTATCTCCGCTGAAATCCCATATCAAAGGTGGGATTCACCAATCTCATACTGATTCAGAAATTTATACTGTGTCGGATCATGCATTGGCGTGATCCTTCCTTTCAAAGGAAGTCTGGGGCATACTAGTTAATATTGTAAGCCAACCCAAAGGAATATCAATCACTTCCTTCTCGGCGACTTAATTCACATGTTCGGGATAAACCCTTGATCTTGTTTTGACGATGGCAACCCATCCAAGGACTGTACCGACTTTACCGACCTCTTCCAATTTCAGGAATTGTCGATAAACACAAAATTCTTTGGTTGACTCTCCTCTTTCAACCAAACCTTACCTATGGGCGGTGCATGTAGAGACTACTCACTATCTCCCGCTAAACATCGATTTTTCCTTGAAATGTCTCACATTAAGTGACACGTAATACTCCCCTTCCTTCCTTATAGTATACCGAAAGTTCCACCCGTGCTCTTCTCTCCACGAAGCGCAATTCGGGATCTCTTATACTATACCAACATCATCACCCTTTGTATGTACAAGTCGCTCTCATACTTGCCTACTAACAACTCTACTCCGAGTGTTCTTCATAATCATTTAATTCTGCTCTATTCAAGGAATACTCTTCTTAAATGACTTCCCACAGTCTTCCAATTCAAATTTGGGTGTTCTATTCTAATTACACACCTATGTATGGATTATCTCCCCTCATGTGATGTTTAATCCACTATATCACTTCCACTTCGTTCTGTTAGCCCCACCAACGCATTTTCCACACGTCCATTGCCACGCCCCTTCATCTCGGACGAGTTTTAACATATGTTAACCAGGATGTCTACACACCCTATAAACCGGGCATACTAGCGTAAGCATCACATACGCTCCATACTAATAAACAAATTCTTTGTTTTCCCTGGTGCTTGCAGCGTGATTACAACACTCTAATCACCCTAAAAAATCAAAATTTTAAATCTTCCTTATCATCGTTCCACCCCTCAACTCGTGGGGTAACTTTCAATGCTTTCTTACCACAAGATCCGGCTTCCAATAGCTTTAAGACAAAATTCAACTTCCAACTTACATACATAATTACTTGATCCCATTTGACCAGGGTACCGAACTCATGGAATAGTGACCAGACGTCTCCCTATTTCCAACCTTATACTAAGTTTCATGCGTGGGATGTCTCGCAAAGAGAAATCCAAACAAGGAACCCCCCCGATACACTACTGCCTAGTATTGTCGGTTATCGAAATTCGTTAGGTCCTCCGTCCATAACATATACCCCTTTATTCCGTCCCTTGACAGAAAAGTTACAATTTCTCCCGTAATTATGCTTAACAAAGAACGTTTCACTAATTGCACTATTATTCACTATAGGTTGGTGGTAATAGCATTCCATAAACCTCGAATACATACAATCGGAATTCTCAAAATTCCTTTCCCTAATAATAGGGGTATAAATATTAACTCCCACATCTCTAAAGGATAAATATAACAATGCACTCTTCCTAGCACTAAGTCCGGAGTGCTAAACAAAATACTGAGTCAAATCTTTTCGCTCAACGGTAAATCTCGATACATACGAAATTATACTGACAAAGTCTATACATACTTTGGCATCGAATATCCCGAGCCCACTATTTCCTCCGAAGTCTCTAGGATAGATAAGATAAGTGCGATTCCAACCTTCTTACAGGTGAAGCCTTGCCAAAACAAAACGTAAAACATGTTGCGCTAATGCAACCACTCCGATAGCCTTGCAATAAATGCCCCCTATCGTACTAATCATTTCTATAACGTTTTAACAAAGATAATATCATACTCTTGTATCGCATCACTAAAACGAGTAACCTTAATAAAGTATAACACGCTGTTAATATACTCATTCATCCTCCGCGGATAGCAGTAAAGAAAAATCCCGCTACACTAGGGAAAAATATTCACATTTTAATAAAGTTTATAATGATATGCATTAAGCTCATCTCACATGCTAATCTAGCAAGGAACAAAATATAGTGACTCGCTCGTGTCACATAAACACGCCTCATCCTCTGAGGATACAACTTACACTTCTACCTTGTCAATCGTCTTGACTGCGCAAATGGTTTCCGGACGTAACACGTCTACTCAAACCAAACAAAATTACTTTAATCGTTGCCTTTTACTAGGCACCATATTCTTGTCCTTATACTCACTTTGGAACACATTATCGCGAGCGATATCACTCCGCACAAAATGTCTCAACACATGATCCACTTACCACCTGTCCTACTAACCAGGTTAGGATTGTCCTTCTCTCGGACTTTAGTAGATTTGATTCCCGTTAGCCATCCCGATTGTTCCTTTAACTTTTTAAGCCATAAAGATCATGTTACTATCTATAATAGTGATTACTGAATTTACCATCACTTGGTAAGAATTTAACTATCTGAAGCCTTTAAATGGGTCCCCCGATGTGTATCCACATACCTTTGTGGTGCTACACTACCACCCTCATATTCAGTCTTATTCTCGACTAACTTCTTCGATCCCTTTAAGCTTCCCACACAAGGAGCATTAACATCTTTATTGACAAAATACAACATTGTCAACCTCTGAATAAGCCGTCCATCAGAATTTCCTCCTCGAGTATTATCAATTATTATTACAAGTTGGTCTCCCACTTGGAGTCGTTTCCTCCACTCGTATCTACATCTTTCGATACAAAATTTGCTAATGATTAGGATTCATATGCACAATCGGACTTCTGTCATGCCCTCCTGCGATGAGTTCAGAACCACGTTTGCTTCTCACCCTGAAGAGTTGAGGAAAGAACATACGATCAACACTGTACCTAAGGTTCTCCTATAGGCATAGCATTCCACTCCTAAAATTGGTGGTTGACTCCAACCATTATAACTTCGTCCCGAAAGCCAAGAAATTTTTTTCTAAATTTTCACTTTCAGTTTGCCACACTTCATCTTATTTTTAAGCCTTTGGATACTTTATCTCCTTTGGTAAACACATACAATTTTCGCGTTTCTAAAATTTCCCATTGACAGTCTCTACACGTTTTTGTAATACGTTGGGTAAGTTTACCCTCGCACCTCATTTGACTATAACAGGATTTGAAAATCATTATTGCGCCTTAGTCGCCTTTCTAGTCTTGGATTCTCGTGCCACAATGTAGGTGACTTCAACTACGGTCATCATCCTCGGATATATTTTATAATCTCAACTGAGCCCTGCCTCCTGATGTACGCTTAACGGTCCTCTTCTGACATCCGTCATCGCTTGGCACAGGCACACATCCGAACGAAATTAGAATTCACTAATGTATACACATTATAACAGGAGGACGAAATCTCATCAAAGAAATCGATAATCCTAAACATAGGGCTCTATAACAAACAAAGCAACGCTGAAAGCATAATAAGCTGTACAGATACTAAAGGAGACTAGATCCTGATGCTCTGACACCACCTGTGACACCCCGCCTAATTAAATATCGGGCGATAACTCCTTTATTAAATTAATTCAAGGTGGACAGTTGGTTCATTCTCAGCATCACTGTTGAAAAATAAAACTTTTCCAAATTAAACACCCTAATTAATTAAGCTAAGTGTCAAAACCATTTAAACCATTATTCTCATTTTATAAAATCCGATTATAAAACCTTAAACCATTAACACCTAAAGAGTCTCACAATATGTAGAAGAATAAAATGAACATTTAAGAGTTTACCCAACAATAATAAATCGCAACATTAAAATACTAAGGAAAACATCCTGACAGTAACAATCCCGAAATAAAGATACTCATATATAAAAGAATTACAATCTCTGACAATACCAACTAAATAATGAAAAAGGGCGACACATGCCCCTGCTGGATAAAGCTGAACTAGAAGTAGAGTCAACAATGAGGTCGTCTAAGCAATGGCCTGCAACTCCCACAAAAGCTACAGCGCGTTCCATCCAAAGAATCCTAAGCAAGACACCCATGTGGCTGGGCACCTGTAATACATATATATATAGACACAAGAGAGAAGAAGTAACAGCGAACGGGTCAGAGCCCGAATGTAGAACCATTTTAAAAATAGTTTAACAAGTATTTAAATTGATTACAGGCCAATGCAACAACATATTAGTGCGACACTCTCTTGAGAAATTCTCACCTCTCTTCTAATGTGCACACCAATCGCACTAACCTTCCCAATGGTCTATCTCGTCATATACCACACTATCTTTCCCCAATGATTTAACTTATCTTAGGTTATTCGCAGGATTTACAACTGAACAACACAAGTATTTAAAACGTAAGATTTCAATTTGTAACCAAAGTTCTCCTTTTTACTTTATTAATCAATAAAGTTTTCCAGTGTCATATTATACTTTCTCAACACAAGTATTTATAATTTGAGTCATCAACCATGTCCTACATATCAAATCACAGTAGGCAGTTCCAGATTTCAGAATTTCATATATATATTAACTACTCGTATAATATATATATCATAACGGCACCCCACAAAAAAACTATGGTGCGGGCATACTCTGCTATCCAATCCCCGTATCAATCACACTAAAGGGAATACAAGTTCGGAATCACTCTCGAACTGTACAAATACATACACAAACAACATTGAGGCTAAGCATAATATCCAAGTCCAAGAGGTTAGTACATACCCTAACGTCTCTTAGGACCGTCTGACTATCGATCCGATAGTCCGTACCTGGGATTTCTATCTTCTAGGGTACGAGTCAATATCCCCCATAAGGCACACGAGATAAGATCTTCCCAACGCGGAAACCTCAGGGATAGCAAGTAGCGCGGGCATGATTTTCACAAGTATATAATATATGCATACACAATCATATAAATATACCACTTTTATTATATCAATTTAGGTTTATCCCATAACCCACATTCACAATATTTCTCCTTATTTTCCCATTATTATTTATCACGTATAATGGTTCGTTTCTCACTTTAATTCGAAGGGTTTTTCCAACTTACTACGTAACCCTCATGGACTCTATTCTTCCAAATGTACAATTCAGTAGATATCCATTTATGTTCTAACGTAACTCTCTCTTACGTGTCTCTCCCCTTTAATATATACTTACATTATCCCTTATGCAAAATATCCCCAAAATATAGATTTCGCCTTACATTAAAGGATTTTGAATTTTATTTTCAAAGATGAGAATTTCAAATGGTTTCGAAATCGGAATTAAAATGGAGTTTTAATTGATTTTTTTTATTATTTAGAAGAGTCCTCAAAATATAAAATTCTCAAAGAGTCCTCAAAAGATAAAACTCTCTAAGAGTCCTCAAAACATAAAACTCTCTAGTAAATACAATATTTTTAGAAATCCGACCGTTCGATCAAGCTGAATTTTTGTCAGCAGTCCTGTCTCGCCGTTCTCTACAACATACTAATATTTCAAGCGATTCCAATGGTCCGATCATCCGGAATAAAATTTTTAGTGTTTATATCTAATTAGAACTCTTTTCTTAATCAAACTCTTAATCCTTTACATGACAAAGGGTTTCCAGAATATCATTTAAGTCATCACTACATACAATTTCCTGTCTCAAATTGGGTTTTTCTTCCATACAATTCATCCTAATCAATCCTAAACCAATATGAAAGATGCATCAACGAAATAAACAAGATAAACACTTGCCTAGAATTTTCAAAAATTTGGTTTGGTTGCGTTCCCCGTCTCGCGATCTACGCGTTGGCGGTGGCGGCGGTGTAAACGGATGAGTTTTGAGCCTTGGAATGCCCTGAGAGCTCTCTCCTCTCCTCTCTACTCTAATGGTCGTTCTAGTGTTTTGAGTTATCTAACCCTAGGAGATAACCTAAACATCTGATATAACCCCTTTAATTTTCGTGGGTTTAATTACCCAAAAATACAAAATGACTAAAATGCCCTCCCGGGGTACTAATTGGGCCTAAAAACGCCCCGAGACCCAAATCAAACCCCCGGGTATACTTTTATGACTATCTCGACCCTTCCCGACGCGTTGGCACACTCAAAACGACCATACGAACAACCTATAAATATTCACTTTTATTAATCAACATTTAGTCCCGACACGACCGAGGCGCGTCCCGACTTAAATTTCCATAATTGTCATTTTTATTCACACGTGACAATATTATAAAAAATAAATCTCATATATTACTATGCTCATCCAGTAATATTCAACAAATATCAAATTTCCAATCATTACTAACTCTTGTCACGCTAGTAAATATTTTAAAGCAACATTCCGGATTAAAATTAAATTAATTTATCTCAAATTAAATTTAATAAATCCCATAATTTAAAAGCCATGAAAATACGGGGTATTACACATACTCGCTTTCTCCCTCACTTAAAGTGCTCAAATCATCATCGTCGCATTCGTGTACACTATTGTGGGACAAAGTGGGTGTGCTCACATGAGTTGCTAAAAATCCAACAAACTTCTCACCACTAGTCACATCACCCTCACCTTCACTACTATCGCTAAGTATGGCAGGCATGGCTACTTTCTTACCTTTCTTTCTAAGACACGTAGGACATTCAAACGACTTATGCCCCTTACCGCCACATTCAAAACAAGTCACATCCTCAAAATCCTCATCACACTCCTCATCTGAGTCATTCTCTTTTTCCTTCTCACCGATTTCTTTAGACTTTCCTTTTTTTTCCAGAAAAAATCTCTTTTTATTGGAAGAATTTTCTTTAGAAATTTTGAGAAGTATTTTAAAAAATTTCGTAAATAAGGCCATGTTGTCAAAATTAAAATCACCCCCAGGGTCGGAATCACAAACACGCTCTTTATTTGTCTTCTCAGTCTTGACAAATTTAGGAAACATATCAATTTCATACGTTTGTAAGTCTCCTACTAATTCTTCTAATTTAAGGGTGCTCGAATTTCCCATTGAATTTAAAACAGTGACTTAAAATCAATTTAACAACACGGGTGTTATCAATTGCATCGCCCAAATTAAAACAACTGTTGACAATGTCCGAAAGACGTTCTTAAAATTCATCAAAATTTTCGGACTCTAACATAGTAATGGTCTCAAATTGGGTGGCAAGATTTTGAAATTTTAATTCTTTAACCGCATTCGTACCCTCATGTGTCAATTGGAGTACACCCCATGCCTCTTTAGACGTGGTGCATGTCATAATTCGGTGGAACTCGCCAAGCATGACAGCTCCAGAAATAGCACTCAAAACAGGTGAATTAAAATTAGATATTTTAAAATCATCTTCAGTCCAGGACGACACGGGTTTTAAAGAGGTGATATTTTCAACGGTGACAGTGGGAGGAGTCCACCCTCTTTCACACAACAACCAAACACGTTTAACAATATCCTTTAAAATAGATTTCAAACGGGCTTTTCAATAGGCATAATTTGTTCTCTCAAATATTAGCATCCGATTATATAAGTGATCCATTGAAAAACTTGCAATTTAAACAAAATCAAATTTTTCAAAAAAAAATCAATCACATAAATTTTGCAGAAAAATAGGAAATCAAAAAAAAATAGTGATACCTGCTTTGATACCAATTTTGAGAATGTTTAATATTGACCCAAGTTCACAAATTTCTAGTTTATCGGATTACTTATTTAACTGAGCATCTAAATTTGCACAACCCAACTTTGATTTAAATTCAGCCCCGAAACATGCATCTACGTGTCCAAATAAATCAATTCATCAAATATAAAGCATGCGACACAATAAATACGCTGAGACACGGATTTTTGGAAAAAAAAAACTTCGGGTAAAACCTTTATTTCACTATGAATTCAATAAATCGCAACTTACAATTACATAGAGAAATTTGTAATGGATGAATGTGCAGCCAACCCACAAAGACTCACAGTCTTGAACTCAACAAGAGAATGCACGCAGTATCCTCCAAGGACTCGTAGCCCAATCTGCAATAAAGAATTTGCTCGCAGCAAGATCCTTAATGACACGCAGCCATACGGTGTAGAGACGCACTCCACAATAATGAACAAGAGCAAAATATGTTCTTGGGTTCCAAAGATATTCATAAAAGTATGGGAATGATGTGTGAATTAAAACATGAGTTTGGGGACTCAAAAATATGAAGACTTAAGCTAATAGAACTCTTAAAAACATCTCTGTAAGTCTTAAACAAATACACCTTCGAAATAGGTATTTATAAGCATAAAAAAATCAGATGCGATCTTTTTAAAATATCCGAAGCGGTCCGGACCGGGTTCTCAGGGTGGTCTAAAACTCCTCTTTATTTTGAACAGATCCTTATCCGCTTAAGCGGTCCAGACCCTTTAAAATGAAAAGGTTTGGATTGCCCCTATTTTTTATTCAGTTTTTTCCTCTTCTTCAAACAGGCCTAACTTCTTCACTATAACTCGGATTGAGGTGAATTTTTTTCCATTATCTCTGTGGCGACGAGTTCTTCAAATTTCTAGTTCACCAGACCTCCACACTATGGCTATAAAATTACCAAAATACCCTTGAACTTTCCTATCTTGCCTTTTTTCATTATTTTGACTTCTCTAGCATACCACTTGCATAAAATCCATAAAATCGTGGAATGTGAATTCGTTGAGGCATATGTGGGACACTTGATGAAGATGTTGAATTCTTGATTCTTATAATTCGGATAGAAACCATCATGTGAGATCTTGAAGTGACGTGCCAATTGTACCGGCGTACGACATAAACAAATGTAACAATATTTGACATAAGAAAAATGTCCTTACAATATCCAAAAATATCTTGGCTAGAATCATGCGATATTGATGATGATCAAATAACCTAACACCCAAAAAACATAGAATAAGATGAAAAAGTAAGTATATTCATCAACAAGATCAACATCTCTACCAAAAACAACAAAATCTGTCACAAGACACATCTCAAGACACAAGAGAGTCAACAAAATAAGTCACCAAATATTAGCTAAAATAAATAAAAAAGTGTCACAGATGACATAAAATATATAACGGGCTAAATACATGACAGAGGCAAAAATAGAGAGAGAATATCGTGATAAAATTAAACACCATTGGCTAATCCAAAAGGATAACATATAAATCTAAACAAGACCTTAAAAAATTAAAAATTTATGATTTTAAATCCAAGTACATCAACTCAAGAGATGATTTAAAATTTGAATGGAATTTCAAAGTATAAAAGTTGAGTTTACATTAATAACTACACTTATTTAAAGACATTTTCGACCACCTCCCTGCTCTCTCATGATCAACTTAGCTAAATTAGAAAATGGAGGACTACTTAGGGTTAGAAATATAACACTGATAATAGCTCAACATGTGTTAAGCGAGCTGATCAAGATTATGCTCCATGCCTAATCTAGTAAGATATTCATGACTACAGTCCATGATAGTGTAGAAGATCAACTATGTCAAGATGCATTATTTTATTGTAAGTCAAACTCTATAAGGATAATACATTTCAAATTGTAACCACTGAAACATTAAATAGAGGATATAGAAATAATCTCGTGTAAATTTTCTAAAGTTTATAATGCAAAGATCATCATCATGGACGTGGACATAGGCCAACTTGCCCAAACCACGTAAATCAATGTCTCCCTCTTATTTATTTTGAATAATTATCACGATTGTTGGGAATTCCCCTACGAGTGGATTTTTTTGCCACACAGAAAATAATACAACAAATTATTTTGATTTTTGAAGCTATAGCCCTATTATTTTTCGGCTAAGCATTTGAATTATCGTTTTTTTCAACAAACTGTCTTTTCTCGTTGACTATATTTTCACAAAAGCATTATATGCCATCTATTTAAGCAAAACATAAATTCAAACAGTGCGTTATCAGTTATAAGGTAGCTATTATCAATGCATAAGTGATCGAGTGCGAAAGGTGAGCGCGTGTAAGGTGCGCAGTCGTTGTTTTCGTTTCGCCCACTCAATACAAACAAACCTAAATTACGACTACACTTGCGAGGCGACCACAATGATAAATCGGGTATTAAAAGTCCACAGGGACGAGATGCTAGAATTTATATGATTTAATAATCGGAAATAAAAGTGTAAAAGGTGATTACAAACTAAAAAGGAAAATATGCATAAAAGGGAAATGATTAATCTAGGCGAGGGTATTGAAACAAGATTAACAAAGCAGGAAAAGTATAGGTTGCGCCGAATATCCCTCACCCGAGTTAATTTGTATGAAATGGATACATGGGTCGACGAGTTATTTAGAATACATCTCGTTTTGATAGTTAATTAAACCAAGGGTTGTCACGCCCCTAAATCAACATAAAAGCCTAATATGATTTTGGCGTCAACACAAATCCCGAAAATTGCGCACGCAAGGTCGTAAGCATAGGACATACATAATATGCCCCATCAAATATCCTAGGCGCAATAACTAGGAAACGCACCCAAAATAAACCTGTAAACACTATCACCAAAGCCAAGAAATGCCTCAACTCAAGTGAGTTCCATTCAAACACAACCTCATTTAGATTATCTAGAAAGCATATGAAAAATGAGGTAAATATATGCGATAAATAAAGGCGATAAATCTACTTAGAAAGCAAGTAAATCAAAGCATGAAAACTAATTAACAATACATGTAAATTGATCTAGAAAGTAAGAATAATGGAAATACAAGATACATTAATGGAGAGGAAGATGAAAGTACAATCTTACAAACCCAAATGTTGTCACACCATATGAGGAAGAAGAAAATACCTCTCAACTCCCAAACCCTAACCTATAATCTATCCTAAACTAGTATATCTGATTATTACAACAAAAAATTGGTTTATATAGTAAGTTGGAATAAAGAAAAGAAGGAAAAATATCTCCTGGAAATAGGGGATCGATCGATCGAGCCAAACCGTGATCGATCGATCATGAACAAAATATCTCACTGTCGAGAATGATCGATCGATCGACCCCTTTGTTCAATCGATCGATCAAGCAGGTCTCAGCCAAGGCAGCTACTACATTCCCTTTTTTCTCCTCCTCTCCTTCTCTTTTGGTTTCATTATATTTCCTTCTGCTAAAAGTCCCGTAACTTCTTCGTTTTGAATCATAACCGCGCACCATTCACGTCCATGTGAAGCTTGTGAGGAGGGATACAACTTTCATGAAGATGTTGGACTAGGTGCTCAAGCTGTGAAAAGACTAAAATGCCCTTCAACATGAGATTGCGTAAGAAAATCGAGCAGAATGCATCCGAAATTCACACTAAGCATCCAAATACCTATAAAAGCTCAATTAACCCCTGCAAAACATGTTAACATAGAAATCTGAGGTTGTCTGGTTAACGAGTATAAATATAGGGAATAACATACCCGAGGGGGATAAAATGCATACGTTCGAAGGATAAAATACGAAATATTTGCATATTATCACACCCCCTAACTTACACATTGCTAGTCCCTAACAATGAAATAGGCTACAATAAGAACTACAAGTGAACCAAAAGTAGGAGATAGTACAAAAGTTTGGAATAAAAGCAAAAGGCAGCGAGCGATTAGATTGCATTTAGCGTATGCAATAAGCCGTTAAACCCCTAGGTCACCCTAGTGGGTGAGTGTAGTCTCGTGAGGATTTTCAGGGATGGTACCCACAAATGTCACATGGTTTCCTCAAAATATGCCCAACCCAACATGTGACAAGCCCAAAAACAACGAAAAGGTTTTCATACGCATTATTAGCAAGGTGAATGAAGTCAACAAAAGTCCAAATCATTAACATTATAGAATGCACCTCATAGAATTTAAACCTTAAAATGGGGGAGGGGGACGAGCACATGTAAAGTGTGGTTTGGCAAAAAACTAATATAAAACGGATACGAAATAAAGCAAGCATATATCCAATCCTCGTGGGCATTACACTCATTAAGTGAATTCACTCAAAACAGGGAGGTAACACACGGAACATGCAGGCATAAAGAGTAAATGTAAATGGAAACTAGGTCGCACACATGTCAGAAGAGAAGAACACTATATACAAACTAAAAAACTGTAATCTCATTGAAAGGATACTGCACACTAAAAGAGGCGAAATGCATTTTCACATATTGTCAAAACTATTATGACTTTTTAATTACATGCACCTAAGATCACATAGGACTTTAATAGGATTGTAATGTAGGCTAGGTTAGGGTACGAAATGAAGGAATGCATATACAGATTCAAAGTGTTCGGGATAAAAACTCAAGATAATGGGAAAATGTGGGCAATATCAAAATTGGAAAACAAGTTCCAAAACGGCATTAGATATATCATCAGGGATAGTAATCAAAGCTTATTAAACTATATACAACATATACAACTTTCTCTTTATTTTTCTTTTATTCTTTTTCATGTTTTTCTTTTGTTTTCTTTTGCTTTTTTCTTTTTCTTTTTCTCTCACTTTTCACTACTTTCTTTTCTTTACTTATCAAACTCTCATATACCTAAATTGCAACCGACATCATAACAACAACATTCAATCCCAAGTAACATTCTAAACAAAGGTACAAAAGGTGTATGTATGGTATAACACTCCAATTCGGAGTTGGTTATGGAATTTGGGTTATGAAACGAAAGGCTATATTTAGGCTCAAAGGGGGTTAACGACGGTAAACATATAAGGGTGAGGTCAAGGCTAATATGGGTGATATAACAAAGAGGGTCTGTGATCATTTCCCAAAGTTTACGCAATTCTCGAATCAAAACAATAAATGAAAATAATGCTAAAGTAATACATTTCAAGTATGAACTCAATTAATGAACGGTCAAATGAAAGAATAGTGAGATTACCAACGAATTCAACGTGTTCAATGAGAAAATAATAGTGTATACACTCACAAATGACGAAAGGTACAAAGCTTACTCGGTGTAAGTGTATACAATGCAACAAAAGATTACCGAGTTATAAAAATCTTAAACTAAATCAATAAAACAAGAAAAATGCATGTGCTCATGGGATTACAGTTTAATTCATGAAGTTATTCATAATCTCAATAATTAAGACTGAAGTCTAATAACTTCTAAAATCGAGAACATGCATCGTTGAGATGCCTATTGGATCGGGAAATTATTGAAATTTATCATCGGAAACAAAGGCAAAATGCCCAAAAAAGGAGAAAAAAGAAACAAAATCTTTTTGAAATTTTTGAATTTTTCTAAGAAAAGTACACTAAGTAACTAACATGTGAGCAAAAACATGGACTAAAAATAGAAATGGATAGAATATCCCACACCCCCGAACTTAAAACTTGACATTGTCCTCAATGTGAATTAAGAACCAAGTCAAAGATAGGAAACGAGCAATATTACCTGAAATTGGAGGGATCCCCATAAGAACAAGTCCAAAGAATCTACAAAACAAGTTAGTACCGAGCAGAGAAAAAACAAATAACAAAAAGTTAACTAATTATAAGAGGCTAAAATAAAAAGAAAGAAAGAATAAAAAGCTAACTATATACAACCTACTATTTAGGCTTCACACTAACTGTACACTAGAAGTCTAAATAACTGAGGGTCCACCGCAAAAATGATTTGACTTTGGAGGATAAACGGTGTACCCTCACATACAAGCATGCCTTTCGAAAAATATGGATTCCGTTTGAAAAACGGAAGGCATGTGTAAGGCGAAAGAAAGGAACCATCGCCAACTAAAAGTTTTGGAGGGACGATGGGGGGTTTGGATTGAACGGGTGACAAAAACATGTGGGGACCAAGAAAAATCGAATATCCTCCCAATGATTTTGAAATTGGAATGGGAGGCGGCGCACACAAAGGCATGAATGCGATCGTGGAAGGTGACTCGATAAAGTACTCCTCATCGGCGAAAAGGTTTAAAACAATAAAGTTTGAAACTGAATCATCGGGTACTTGTGACGGCGTGATAATAGAGAATGAAAATGGGGATGAAAGAAATTCAAACTCACGAGATGAATCATCATCGCATGAAGATTGAGTTTTGAAGGAAATAATATCATTTTCAATGAAATGTTCTTCTTTGGGGGTGAAAGAAGAAATCATTTCATTGCAAATAGATATTACGTCATTTTCATCCTCACTTTCAATATGTATTATGCAATGGGCAAACAATAGAATGGTTTGTTCCAAAATAGGCACAAGTACCTCATTTGGTTCACAACATTCCTCGACTTCAAAAGTCTCGAAAGAAAAAATCATCGTAGAACTCAAATAATAATTCCAACTCATGTTCCCACTGACGATTTTCATCCCCATAACGATTTTCAATTTTCTCATTCTCATACATAGGCAAGCCCTCACCGAATGTCGTAGGTCGAGGTGTGGATCCATGAAAATAGGAACTTTGAAAATTACCATCGTACTTGAACGAAAACTCATTATTATAGGAATTTTGAAAACTATTCGAATTCGTTTCAAAATTCTTATTATAAGGAGGCAAAGGCCCAAAATCATTGTCATCATCATGAAAATTCCAATAACCTAAGTTTTGACTTTCGTTATACTCGCCCAAAGTCATATTTGAATTTCTTATACTTTGGGATTCTAAGTATTAATCGAAAGTCAGAGGTCGAGAATTTTGAGAACTATAACAATGATTACCGAAAGAATTGGAACAAGACATGCTTACCCCAAAAATGGCTCGAAGTGGCGAATTCCACAAAGTAGGTGTGCGCGGGGAAAATTCAAGCATTTCTAAGTGCTCAAATGAGGAAGTCCTGCAAAAATATTAGCAAATAATATAAATAGAAAGAAAATACTATGAAATACTAAATCAAATAATGTCTAAGAAAAACTAGTCCTCGACAACGGCGCCATTTTGATCGAGTGCGAAAGGTGCGCGCTCATTGTTTTGTTTCATCTACTCAATATAAACAACCCAAAATTACGACTACACTTGCGAGGCAAGCACAACGGTCAGTCGGGTATCAAAAATCCACAGGGATGAGATTCTAGAATTATATGATTTAGTAATCCGAAATAAAAGTGTAAAAGGTTGTTACAAACTAAAAAGGAAAAGATGCATAAAAAGGAAATGATTAATCTAGGCGAGGGTATTGAAACTAGATTAAAAAAGCGATAAAACTATAGGTTCATCGAATATCCCTCACCCGAGTTAATTTGTATAAAATTGATACATGGGTCGATGAGTTATTTAGAATGCATCTCGTTTCGACAGTTAATTGAACCAAGGGTTGTCACGCCCCTAAATCCACATAAAAGCCTAATATGATTTTGGCATCAATAAATATCCCGAAAATTGCGCACGCAGGGTCGTAAGCACGGGACATACATGGATATGCCCCGTCAAATATCCAAGGCACAATAACTAGGAAACGTACTCAAAATAAAACCGTAAACACTATCAGCAAAGCCAAGCAGCGCGTCAACTCGAGTGAGTTCCATTCAAACACAGCATAATTTATATTAGCTAAAAAGCATATTAACAATGAGATAATTAAATGCGGTAAATAAACGCGATAAATCTACCTAGAAAGAAAGTAAATCAAAGCATGTAAACTAATTAACAAAGCATGTAAATTAATCTAGAAAGAAAGAATAATGGAAATACAAGCTATATTAATGGAGAGGAAGATGAAAGTACAAACTTACAAACCCAAATGTTGTCACACCATATGAGAAAGAAGAAAATAGCTCTCAACTCCCAAACCCTAACCTAAAATATATCCTAAACTAGTATATCTGATCATTACAACAAAAAAATGGTTCATATAGTATGTTGGAATAAAAGAAATGAAGAAAAAAAGGAAGGAAAAATATCTCCTGGAAACAGGGGATCGATCGATCGAGCCAAACCATCGATCGATCGATCATGACCAAAATATCCCACTATCGAGAAGGATCGATCGATCGACCCCTTTGGTCGATCGATCAATCAAGCAGGTCTCAGCTAAGGCAGCTACTGCATTCCCTTTTTCTCCTCTTTTCCTCCTCTTTTGGTTTCATTATTTTTCCTTCTGCTAAAAGTCCCATAACTTCTTCGTTCTGAATCGAAATCATGCACCATTAGTGGCCAACAACTTCCGTGAAGATGTTGGGACAGGTGCCCAAGCAGTGAAAAGGCTAAAATGCCCTTGAACGTGCGATCGCATATGAAAATCAAGCGGAATGCGTTCGAACTTCACACTTAGCATCCAAATACCTAGAAAAGCTAAATTAACACCTGCAAAACATGTTAACATAGAAATCCAAGGTTGTCTGGTTAGTGAGCATAAATATAAGGAATAAGATACCCGAGGGGGCTAAAATACGTAGGTTTGGAGGATGAAATACGCAATATTTTGTAATTATCAATAAGATAATTCGTTTTCAAATTCATTAAATACAAATTCATATATAACACTTAAACTCATAAAAATGGACCATTGTCTTAAAAATCAAGGAATAAGATGATTATAGTAAAGAATTTAAGCTTAATCATTCTGATAAGTCTCAATAAACTACTCAAACGAGTGTGATAGTGCAGTGTAAGTCATTTACAGACTAATAATCCTTAATAGACTAGTAAACATTATTTTTCATACTATATTAAAAAATGGTTTACGTAAAGCTCATGAACACAAGAAAATAAAACTATTCGATTATATTTTATTAACAAGATTAACCCATAAACATCTAGCATGGGTAAGAACAACTAAAAAGTCAATCAAATTAAAATTCATTTGGTATTTTCCATTTATTTTCCAAAATTAAGCCAGAGTATGTATAAAGTCAACAGTATAAGATAAGTAAATAACACATCGATAACAACACACTATCACACAAGAATTCAGAAAGTCAAAAATAATTTTGGACTACTCTTAAAATTAAAAGAAAAAAAGAACAAAGATAGGGATGAGAAATGCATGTATATACAAAAGCAATCCAACCTCACAGAAAACAAATCCCAAGAGGAGAAATTAAAACTCATAAAAAAATAGAATAACGAACACTCCTAAATTTATACAAAAAATTGAGATAAACCAAATATTCAAAACAAGATCTGTCTAAAAAGGATAGCCCAAGACAAGATATGGGACATGGGACAAGAAAATCCCAATTATGAAAATAACATCATCACTTAAGTGGGAGGGGAAACTTCTTTGATATCAAAGAGAGGTGTATGAAACCTTTAGTAGACCTCTGTGTTAGTGGAGAGAACACAAATAACGCTAATCCAATCACTTTTCTTATTCCGAACATTCGTTGAAATAGGATTCTTAGTGTATGGATAAATTTCCAATATAATCAATTTGTTTGTAATTGACATAATTCTGGACAAAGCTATTTTTAGTTGTAGTTTAGACTTTTAGTTTCATGATCCTATTACGCCGATGAGGTTGAGTGTTGAAGGCGTAGAGGCCAAGCTTCAAAGAATATATCCTGCCACGTTTTAGTGCCATATTCATCTTCACATTCTTACCAAGGTTATTTTAGGTATGAATGAATAAAGATTAATGAGACCTTGGATATCTTATTAAGGATGTAATTTTACCTAAAAAATAATTTTGGAAAGTAATTTTATTTTTAGGGAAATTGGATCTGAGTTTGAACGAGATAAAAATTCGTTAGAAAAAAATAGTGTTGGAATGAAGTTATAACTCGTCCAAATGAATTTGACTTTTTGTTTGAAATAGGGTTCAAACGATCATCCCACGATGGCATACAATTGCAATTCGTTCGAGGTCATTTAAAGACGGTTCAAATTAGAATGCAATCTCTTTTGAATGAACTTGTGTCTTCATTCAAACGAGATGTGATGTTCAATTGAATAAGTTTGATTTTCATTTCAGTGATTTTACAGTCTCAAAATTGATTTTTTCCTATTTAAGGAGTTTTAGATTTAGAAAATTTAAGAGCTTTTTGCGAAAAAACATTTTTTCACAGGTTTTGAAAAGTTCCAAAGAAAAAGATAAAACCTTTTAGTTTAAAGATCCAAGTTTCCTAATCTATTTTCTTTGAGATCTTTGTTTGCACTTCTAATTTGATTCTTTCATCTGGAAAGAACACTTTTCGTGAAACAAACTCCATAGATATTATGTTCGGTGTGAAATGGTTAATGAGGCTATTTTGATAGTTACTAAGGCGCACATAGACTCAGGCGTTGTGGACAACTTACTTGGGTTAACTCTTACGTAGCACTGTGGAAGAGAGATTGAAGATAGAAGAGCATCAAGGGTTATGGGTGATCGAGTCTTGAGTAAGTCTATTGTCTACTCTTTGTAATACACGATCATAGTGACTTACCTGGCCTTGTCATCCGAGGTTTTATCCATTAGTGGTTGTCATACATCAGCATCTTGTGGTTGTGCTTTATTTAATTTTATATGCTTAATAACCTTAGATTGCTATAGGGTTAAAAAGATAATGTTTTGCAAATCAGGAATGCCAAACGATTTTTTTAAAATTGGTGTAAAGATAGAAATTGAGATAATTAAAAAAAATATTGCCTTTGCCAAAAAAAATACACTATAGGCGCATTATCAAGTTGGTATCACATGTTGAACACTCAGTATTTGTGTTTTTGATCCCATGTATTTAGAAAGAATCTTAGAGGGTTTGATGGTTTTATAACCCTTATGTTTGATGGGTTTAACTAAGCTTACTTGAAAATGCTTATGAAGCCTGCACTTAAGGCTATAGATGAGCTAGTGTGGTTAGTTGTTGTTAAGGGGTGGTCACTATTAGTCTCGAGAGAAGGATAGGCAATTCATCTTAAACATATTGAGTCGTGAACTGAGTCTGAGCATAAATATCACATTATAATTATAAAATTTTAAATGATCTTTCATATTCTATCACCTTGGAGGAATTCTACCATATTATGACATGTAAGACGTCAAAAGAGGCTTAGGATATACTCCAACTCACCCATGAAGGAACTAGCGCTGTCAATGCTTCCAAAATAAAACAAATCACCACTCAATTTGAAACGATTAATATGTTAGTGAGAGAGGATTTTGATAAGTTCTACACTTGATTGTCCGACATAATAAACTTGTAGTTTAACTTGGGACAGAAGATAACCGATAATCGAGTGGTAAGAAAAATCTTAGGGTTGTTGCCAGACAGATTTAATCCTAATATGACTATTGTTAATTCATGGGGGTACACTTGACTCGACAAAACATGAAGGGCTTCTAGTTGACCTATTAACTTATGAGCTCGACATGCTTACCTCCAAGAAAGAGAGTAAGAAAGAAAAGGGTATCACTTTCAATGTCGTGAAGGAGGAAACACTTGTTTCAGTAGATAAGTCTGACATCAAGTCTGAAGATGTGGCCATGGTGTCGAAGAAGTTGAAATTTCTCAAATTTTGAAAGGAATCTAAAAATGCCAAAAGATTTGATAAAGATAAGAATAAGGCCAATACCTTCCCTAAATACCGTAGTGAGAATACTTAGAGGGATGAGTTAAAAAGATGTTATCGTTGTGAGGTTTATGTTCATATAGTAGCTGAGTGCCCCACTAAACTAAGGATGAATTATAAAAACCGATAGCTTATATTTCCACCCTTAGTGATATTGATTCGGAAGAGGGAAACCATTCCGACAAATAGCGAAACTTTGTCGCATTCATGGCTAGTCATGTAGACCTTGATGAGATATATTCCCATGAAGATGTTTCTTCGTATAAAATTTTTTGAGGCCATAGTTAGTGGAGCCCAAGTGAGTGAGGGTGATGTAAATGAGGATGATGACATGATTGAGGATAGTGAACTACAAGTGACCTTTAGTGAATTATATAAGAAAACTTTGAAGGTGAAGAAAGCTAACTTGATGTTGGAGGCTAAGTTGATGGAACGTGCCATGGATGATAATGATAGTACCTTAATTGAGGATCTTACGGCATGCGAGATGACTTTTTGGGATAATCTAGAGTACATAGAGAGTGAGAGTGATAGTCTTTATGGTTTAATGGAGACTTCGGAGAAAGAAATTTTACAGTTTCAGGAGACTAGGAGTTTAATCGAATTTATGATAGTTGAGTTTAATGAGAGATTAAATTTCGAGTAGGGTCAAATTTAATTTAGAGGCTAGGTTAAACAATCTAGAGAAAATGTTTGGCTCCATTCAAATCAAATACTAAAAGTGTGGAATTGTCTTCGATGACCGTATTGCTCACATTTCTAAAGTCGAGACGACATGTTTGAGAGAGTCGACTAGGAACATTAGGAAAGGTCAAATTTTAGGTAACACTCCATCTTCGTATTTACACTTGCACTTATTGCAGTTTAATTACTCACCTCAAATATTTTTCTTACAATCTTCAAAATGGTCCAGTCCAAGAGTAGAATCTCTGCAGTTACCAAAACCCATATGCGTCATTTTACACTTACTTGGGTTAGGAAATATGGATTTAGAGTCATTACGTTTTTGGTTCCTTGATTCTCGTTTTGTTTCACATGATATCTCTTATGCCATATCCAAAGGTCGATTTTGTTAGCGGTATTTATCATCTCTAGTTGCACTTCATGTTAGATATTCGCTGGTGCTATGACATCTGTACTATTTTGTATTTTTATTTTATTTTATGGAGTTATATTGGAAAAATACAAAAATATTTAATTTTTATAAATTTTGGGAAAGTACAAAAAGTTTCTTATTTCAATTTTTTTTTAAAAACTCAAAAAGATTTTCAGTTTTTGTTTCTTTAAGATTTGTATATATCATATGGCATATTGGTGTGCTTGAATCCCCTTCACTTCATAACTTCCATGTGGCTAGGACATTAGGTTATGACTTTAAATACTTATATTGATCCTAACCATGTTTTTTGTGAAGTTATTTCGAACTTGAATCGCGTTAAGGATTTGACTTTATATATGTCTATAGATACACATACAATAGTTGTTTAAACATTTAAATTCACATGTAAATTTGAGTTTGGTGAGATGTTCTCTTATGAATTTTGTCGTTTACACGTATGTGTGACTATGAGGGATTTGTGCATGTAAGAATCATTGCCCGTGAGTGTTATTTAAATAAATTAAGAATTACGAGTTTGCACGAGAAAGGGCTATGAAATGAGCAAATCACCATTGCTGGAACGCCACCATTGGCAAGAGCATAATAAAATATTAAAGGCAATAAAAATAGAAAAGCTGTGAAAAACGGGACAAATTAGTTTAGTTTGATCATTCAATAAATATAAATAACTTCAAAACCAATAAAAATTGTATCCATCCCCCGAGATCTTTCCCAACTTTATTTTCTTCCCAGGCGCTTTCAAGAGGAGGATAAAGAGGGAGATATAAAGGTCTTGAGCCCCTCGTAACAGTGTGGGGTGCCACGACCATCATCGGTGTTGGGTGATACAAAAAGATGGAATCATTAGCCTATTTTATGCAAAATAGGAAAAAGAACATGTTACCACCTAGAGAGAGAGACATCAAAGACAAACCGATGCTTACGAAACCAATAACTCGGAGGTTCGGCGACTAAGTTACAGAATGGGAAGGTGTTAGGCACCCATCCCACCCTTTCGGTCTCTCACGGGATTATGTTACTATTTTCCTTAATTTCTTCGTGAAGTGTGTGAATGTATATATACGTGGAGATCGGAATCATTCGACTTGCATCATGAAAAGGATTGAGCGTTGTAATCCACACGAATGCTCCCAAAATAATAATTAGAAAATATGATGTGTGCACTTATCGAGATATTGATCGTTATGCTAAAATGATAATATGTGTTAGATAAGACACAAGTATGATATATATAAAATAATGCATGAAATAGGATAATGACAAAATAGGACTCGAGTCTCGGGTTTTTAGCCCCAGATGCCTACGTAGCTTATAAAGGCGTCAAAGTCCACGTCATTTGCATTTGGAACAAGGGTGGGGTTTATACCATAGATTCAAACATGAGTTTGTTATAGTGTGTGTGTAGAAAATATATTTTAGTTTTGATCAAATATGATAAAGAATCCCGTCGGAATATATAGGCGTAACCCGCTTTTTCTTGTTTTTTTATAGAAAATAATTTACATACAATATAACTAATAAAGAATGATATATTAATGTATGAGATGAAAATATAATTTAAGCAATAATGCAAAATTAAAAGGAATTTAACAAGAGAGAAAAGTATTTAGACCGTCTTTGGAGACTTGGGGATTGATCTTGATTGATGACAAGCTTATTGTTTGAAGAGAGAGAAGGAGACTTTTGTTAAATTAGGTATTGTGGCCATCTCGAATTCTCATCTCTCTCTCTCGATGGAGGGAAAAGGGGTGGGGGAGAAAATGCCTCGAACCATATTTACTCTAGGAGCGTTTCGGTCGTCGTCGGTGTGGGGTGAATGTAAAAAGATGAAGTCTCTAGCATATTTGTCACAAAACAAGCAAACGAAGATGTCTGCACTTCGGGAGAGCGGCATTAAAGACAAACTGATGAGTAAGAATCTAATAGTTCACAAGTTCGTGGGCTATGTTATGGAGTGTGAGAGTGTTAGGCACCCATACCGCCCTTTAGATCTCTCATGGGCTTGTGTTACTGTTTTTCTTAATTTCTTCATGAAATGTTTGTGCATGTATATATAAATAGAGATCAGAATCCCCCAACTCACATCATGTAAAAGATGGAGTGAGGTAATCCATAGGAATGTTCTCAAAATGATATTTAATAAATATGATGTATGCTTTTACAAAGATATTGATCATTATGATGAAACAATCATATATGTTGGATAAAACGCTAATAAGGATTACAAATATAACATATATATAAAATGATGTATAGATGAAAAAGATTGAAATGCAAAAATAAGAAATTTGAAAAAAAATGGAAAATTGGACTGGAGTCTCAAGGTTTAACCTGAAACGCCTATGTAGCCTATAAAAGCATCAAAGTCCACGTAGTTCTAATGCGGAATAAGGGTGGGGTTTATCCCATATATTTGATCGGGAATTTATTATATGCATGTGTGTAGAAATGGTGTTTTAGTTTTTGAGAAATTGTGGTGAATAATCTCGTTGGAATTTATAGGTGTAACCCTCTTTTTGTTGGTTTAATTTGTTTATAGAAAATAAAGTATGTGCAATATAACTAATAAAAGGGTGAGATGTTAATGTGTATGAAATAAAGTAGAATCTAAATTAAGAATTTATGTAACTAATGCGAAAATAAAGAAATTCAAAGAGAGAGAAGGGTGTTTGGACCTTCTTTGGACAATTGATGCTTGATTTTAATTCTTGATGAGCTTCGTTGGATGTTAGGGATGAATGTTGTATGAGAGAGAATGAGATTTTTCTCAATTGGGTATGAAAATGATGGGAATGAAATGTGGGAAGGAATATTATCACACAAGAAAACTTCGATGATTGTAAGAGAATGTTGATGAGATCACTGATTGATAGATCTGAGGTGTGCATTGAGAGTGAGATCACGAACTTCATTTATAGGGTAGGGGGTAACAATCGGCATATCCCTGGCCCTCCTAATTGGTAGGTAACCCTTGACACACTACCGATTGACAGGGAAATGGACCTGTCAAATGTTAGTCTCATACAGATTTTTTCGAAAACACGATCATACAACGCAATTCCTAAATCAAAATCACGCATGTATCATACCATTAGAAAGGTAATTGGGATTACTTTAAGAGTCCTTTGGGCTAATCCCGGGTCCGAGAGTTGACTTTGGGTCAAATGGGGCTCGAAAGCACTCATTGGTGTTTAGGACGAAAGATTATCGGATGAGAACCGATCATTTATCCAAAACGTAAGTCATAATCGTGCATGAGGTGGACCATTGGGAAGGTTATGTTAGATACCTCTATGTTCCAAATAGCTTTTCTCAATTTGGAGAGTTGACTTTGCCCAATCGGGGCCCAAAAGCGCCCGGTGACCATTTTGAGTAAAATGGATCGTTCGTCTGTATCATAAGGTTGATTCGCATACGGGGCAGACCATTGGACAGGTATTCAGTGCCTTTAAAGTTTCATTTAGTCTTGTTTCAGCTGACTAGTTGACGTTGGTCAAATAGAGCCCGGGAGCGCCTGATGGCCTCCGAATAAATTTTTTGGGGAAAGCAAATTATTTGTCAAAATGGTTATGATGTTTTGTGCACAGGTTGATACGTTTGAAAGGGGTTTTAGTTCCCTCTGATATAAAAAATTACACCCTCGACCAGGTCAAGAGTATCCCTATCCAAGATGAGGGATCAACTCTACTACCCTAGGGGGGTCATACTTAAGATATGGTGTCAGGCAAGTCGACCCCATCATTGGTGACTCAGTTCAAAAGACAGTACTACTGGGCAACCTTATGGAGGCCAACCCCACTATTAACTTTGATGACCCTAATCATACCAAGCCCGTGGAGATAGGAGCCTGAGATTAGGAGCTATTCTTATGACCTGATGACTGGTCGACCTTATGGAGGCCTACAGCATGAAGGTCTTTCATTCAGCAATCAGGACCAAACATTTCAGTATCAACCTCAACCTCGCCCTGTCACCATAAGTTATGGGTGACACAATCATGGCACGTGATTCGGGGACACGTGGGACAGTGCGCGTGGGACTCATATAGCACGTGGACTAGACCATTATAATAATAGCATTCCCTCATGTGAGGGAATATTTTGTCATCATTAACTGCAGGTGGTCAAAGCAGGTGTCAAGAGGGAATTGGCTAGATATGCTTAATGCGTGCTTGGGGGGTACACTATTCCCCTCAAGCCATATATATATATATATTTGTAATATTCAACCTTGAAAAGGGATGGATAATTGTAACCCTAGTAAAAACTCTGCTTGTACACACAGTAGAGAGAGAGAGAGAGAGAGAGCTTATGTGCATTTTATCCAAGGTCATTAGTGCCCATATTTAGTGGATCACACACTCGCAGTGGATGTAGTCCTGATTGGCTGAATCACTATACACCATTGTCTTCATTCCTCTTACACGCATCCCCTTATATATACTTATACACATACATAACTCTATTGCTTCCATTGTTGTTACTGTTTGAGTTCATCATCTCTTATCTGGTTGTGCTGAATCTTAGCATCATTAATTTGATGCCGTCTGTGGTAACGAGAAGTTATCTCTTCCTTTATACAAGTTGACCTCACTGAAAACTCTGATGGTGGGCCAGTTCTCCCCCTTCATGTGGAGTTATTTCACCATTAAAAGAGATCCATTAAGGTTCTTAATATCTTTTGATCATCCAACTCATCACAGTTCAAACATATGGCACCGGAGTTACCACCACCGCCTCCTCCACCAACTAGTGGAGTAGGACCTAGTTCCAACCATATACCACCTCATTCTAAGATGGCTAAGGTGGTCGCTTCCCTAAAGTCTTTAGCAGCAAGCTAACAGGTTATGCAAGAGCAATTTTTAGCTCTTAGCCAAAACATACTGAGACCACGAAGACTCTCACTCGGGATGATTACTCCAATAGTTGCACCAGGACAACGCGAGGCCAGGGGACCACCCCAGGCACCATGCAAAGACCTTCCACCTCCACAACGGCGGAGGGATGTTACTGACCCCTGAAGTTTACTCTTGGGTAGGTAAGGAAACCATTGTCCGTAGGATAGATGCGATGGTGTGGAAGTGGAAGAGGCTCATATAGATTATTGGGTGCCATGTGAGGTCTACAACAATATTATATGACCTGTCCAGGAGAGCCGATGGAAGTGTAGGAGGAAAACTCCTGACGATCGCTCGAGAGGCTCAACTTTTGATCATTTAATCAGAGTGTCGGCCTTTGAGAGGTTGGTCCTAGTCAATGCCCTAAGGGAAAAATTGTTAAGATCGAGAAGTATCACAAGGTCCAAAAGAGAGGAAGTAGATGGATGACCCCACGGGGGCCGACCCCATGGACGGGACAATATTTAGGGAGAGGTGAACTGCCGACATCGATCGGCCGCAGCATAACCCTCAGTTCACCCTAGAGAAGTGTTCACAGATAATATCGTCCAAAACAATCATGTGAGGTCATGGAATGACTCAATTCAAAGGTTGCAGGATAAAATTGGTGATATCCTAAAAACATATACCCTCTTCAAAGAGGATATTCCATAGGCTCAGCTTTTTTGGCGAAGATAGTCAACTTCCCCATGCTACCCAAGCTTAAACCACCTGTGTTCACCCCAAGGTATTACGGGAGTACCAACCTGGTCCATCATATTAAGATGTACCAATCAGTGGTCGACCTATACTCTATCTCAGATGAGATGAGGTGTCTTGCTTTTTCCATCACTTTGATCGGGTCCGCACATATTTGGTATACCTCTCTTTCAAAGAACTCAATTGAAAGCATTAAGCAGCTAGCATACTGGTTCATCCATAACTTTTGCTTGGGAGTGAGGCCAAAAAAGAAGACCACTCACTTGCTCTATGTCAAGCAGGGGAAGAACGAGAGCCTCAGAGACTACATAGCCAGGTTTAACAAAGAAAAGTTAGAGGTGGAAGACTACGAGTAAAGTATACCCATGACAACCCTCATTGGAGGACTCCAAAAGGGGAAGCTATTATGGAAGCTTATTGAAAACCCCCCAAAGTTAATGGACGAGTTACTGGTAACAACGGGGAAGGTGATGAATGCCGAAGAGGCAATGTCTTCCAAATACGAAAATAAAAGAGGAGGCACTAGTGGGGGTAAGTACTAGAAAAATAATAAGGAGGGGAAGAAAATACTAGAATATGACAAATTTACCCCTCTGACGGTCAGCTGCGAACACATTCTGAATGAGATAAAGAGCGAATGATCCTTAAAATGGCCTATAAGTTGATAGCACCCCCTCACAAGAGGAACAAAAACCTATCGTGTGAATTCCACCAAGACCATGGCCATTTAACTGATAAGTGTTTTTCTCTGAAAGACGAAATTGAAAAAAAGTTAAAAGAAATGAAGTTAAGAAAATACGTGGACAAGGGTTCCTTCAAGAGCACCCGAGGGGCCGACCCTAGGAAGAAAGGAAAGGATGCATGCAGAGAAGATTCCCCCAACAGAAGAGATGACCCTTCAGAGGATGAGTATGATCATGACCTCCCATTGAAAGACTACTACGGCCCTGTGAAAAGACTTAATATAATCTCGTTCGGTGTTGGAATGATCTTCGAGGGCCTAGATGGAGGAGGATCAGAAGTCACCAATAGAAAGGCCCATGTAGCTAAGGCCAAGTCAGTAACAAAAGTTGTGCACTCAACCTCTATTGAATCCAATCCATAAAAGAGGAAGAAATTTGATATGGATACTATGATAGTGGGTTTCTCGAGGATGGACATCAAGGGCCTCTTAGCCCCACATTATGATAGTCTCATCATCACCACCAAGGTACATGGATGTGAGGTTCCGAGTATCTTGGTAGATGGGGGTAGTTCTTGCAAATGTGATATTGTATCCATGCTTTAAAGCCTTAGGACTCAGTTATGCTAGGCTCGTCCCATACCATCATCCCTTGATTGGTTTCAGTGGGGAAAAAGTTCATCCCCTGTGAGTGTATGCGGTTGTTGTTAGAATGGGGGCCGAGTGGCCAAGATGGTTTACCAAGAAGGTCAAATTTTTCATGATGGACGAACACGTCTTTTAATACTACAACATTATGCTTGGATGAGTGGACCTCAAGGAATTTGAGTATGTGCCTTCCAAGGTTCACCAGATGATAAAATTCTCGACCCCTTATGGGGTAGGGGAAGTTCAGGGAGACCAGATGACGGAATGGGAATGCTACTTCAACTCTACCGAGGAAAGAGAGGCACACATGAAGGTAATAACTACTTACAATATTGGTACATTTGACCCTAGGGATAAGATAAAGCTGAAGAAAGGAGAAGCCGCAGAAGAGGTTATATCCATCATCCTCAATGAGGATGAGCCGAAAAAAACCATCCAAGTTGGTAAATCTCTTAGGGTTGTTGCCTGACAAATTTAATCCTAATATGACTATTGTTAATTAATGGGTGTACACTTGACTCAACAAAACTTGAAGGGCTTGTAGTTGACCTATTAACTTATGCGCTTGGCATGTTCACCTCCAAGAAAATGAGTAAGAAAGAAAAGGGTATCACTTTCAATGTCGTGAAAGAGCAAACACTTATTTCGATAGATAAGTTTGACATAGAGTCTGAAGATGTGGCCATTTTGTCGAAGAAGTTAAAGAAATTTCTCAAATTATGAAAGGAATCTAAAGATGCCAAAAGATTTGATAAAAACAAGAACAAGGCCAATACCTTCCTTAAATACTGTCGTGAGAATATTTAGAGGGATGAGTTAAAAAGATGTTATCATTGTGAGGGTTATGGTCATATAGTAGCTGAGTGCCTCAATAATCTGAGGATGAATTATAAAAATCGATAGCTTATATTTCCACCCTTAGTGACATTGATTCGCAAGAGGGAAACCATTCCGCTAAAGAGCGCAACTTTATCGCATTCATGGCTAATCATGTAGACCTCGATGAGATATATTCCCATGAAGATGTTTCGTCGTATGAAATTTTTTGAGGCCATAGTTAGTGGAGCCCATGTGAGTGAGGGTGATGTAAATGAGGATGATGACATGATTGAGGATAGTGAACTAAAAGTGACCTTTAGTGAATTATATAAGAAAACTTTGAAGGTGATGAAAGCTAACTTGATGTTGGAGGCTAAGTTGATGGAACGTGTGATGGATGATAATGATAGTACTTATTTGAGGATCTTATGGCATGCGAGAGGACTTTTGGGATAATCTAGAGTACATAGAGAGTAAGAGTGATAGTCTTCATGGTTTGATGGAGACTACAGAGAAAGAAATTTTACAGTTTCAAGAGTCTAAGAGTTTAATTGAGTCTATGATAGTTGAGTTTGAGGAGAGATTTAATTTCGAGTAGGGTCAAATTTGATTTGGAGTCTAGGTTAAAAAAGTTAGATAAAATGTTTGGCTCCATTCAAATCAAATACTAAAAGTGTGGAATTGGCTTCAATGACCGTATTGCTCACATTTCTAAAGTCGAGACCACATGTTTGAGAGAGTCGACTAGGAACATTAGGAAAGGTCAAATTTAGGTAACACTCTATCTTTGTATTTACACTTGAACTCATTGAAGTTGGATTACTCACCTCAGATATTTTTCTTATGAGCTTCAAAATGGTCCAGTCCAAGAATAGAATCTCTACGATTACCAAAACCCATATGCGTCATTTTACACCTACTTGGGTTAGGAAAAATGGATTTATAGGCATTACATTTTTGTCTCCTTGATTCTTGTTTTGTTTCACATGATACCTCTTATGCCATATCCAAAGGTCGATTTTGTTAGCGGTATTTATCATCTCTAGTTGCACTTCATGTTAGATATTCGTTGGTGCTATGACATGTGTACTGTTTTCCGTTTTTATTTTATTTTATTGAGTTATATTGGAAATATGAAAAAATATTTCATTTTTATGAATTTTTGAAAAGTACAAAAAGTTTCTTCTTTCTAAATTTGTTAGAAAAACTCAAAAAGATTTTCAGTTTTTGTTTCTTTAAGTTTTATACTTATCATATGGCATATTGGTGTGCTTGAATCCCCTTCATTTCATAACTTCCATGTGGCTAGGACATTAGGTTATGACTTTAAATACTTATATTGATCTTAACCAAGTTTTTGTGAAGTTATTTCGAACTTGAATTGTGTTATGGATTCGACTGTATATATGTCTATAGATACACATACAAGATTTGTTTAAACATTTAACTTCACATGTAAATTTGAGTTTGGTGAGATGTTCTCTTATTAATTTTGTCATTTACACATATTTGTGACTATGACGGATTTGTGCATGTAATAATCGTTGCTCGTGAGTGTTATTTAAATAAATTAAGAATTGCCAGTGTGCACGAGAAAGGGCTATGAAATGAGAAAATCACCATTGATGGACAACCACCATTGGTAAGAGCCTAATAAAATATTAAAGGCAGTAAAAATTGAAAAGCTGCCAAAAAAGGGCCTACTTAGTTTAGTTTGATCATTCAATAAATATAAATAACTTCAAAACCAATAAAATTTTTGTCCATCCCCCAAGATCTTCCCCCACTTTATTTTCTTCCCAAACGCTTTCAAGAGGAGGATAAAGAGGGAGAGATAAAGGTCTTGCGCCCCTCATAACAGTGTGGGGTGCCTCGACCATCATCGGTGTTGGGTGATACAAAGAGATGGAATCATTAGCCTATTTTGTGCAAAATAGGCAAAAGAACATGTTGTTGCCTCGAGAGAGCGACATCAAAGAGAAGTTGATGCTTACGAAACAAATAACTTTGAGGTTAAACGACTAAGTTACAGAATGGGAAGGTGTTAGGGACCCATCCTACCCTTTCGGTCTCTCATGGGATTATGTTATTTTTTCCTTAATTTCTTCGTGAAGTGTGTGCATGTATACTTAATTCCTTAATTCCTTAATTTCTCATGGGATTAAGTGGAGATCGGAATCATTCGACTCTCATCACGGAAAGGATGGAGCGTTTTCATGCACACGAATGCTCCCAAAATAATAATTACAAAATATGGCGTGTGCACTTATCGAGATGTTGATCGTTATGCTAAAATGATAATATGTGTTAGATAAGACACAAGTACAAACCACAAGTATGATATACATAAAATAATGCATGAAATAGGATAATGACAAAATAGGACTCGAGTCTCGGGTTTTTAGCCCCAGATGCCTACGTAGCTTATAAAGGCATCAGAGTCCACGTAGTTTGCATTTGGAACAAGGGTGGGGTTTATACCATAGATTCAAACATGAGTTTGTTATAGTGTGTGTGTAGAAAATATATTTTAGTTTTGATAAAATGTGATGAAGAATGTCGTCGGAATATATAGGCGTAACTCGCTTTTTCTTATTTTTTTATAGAAAATAAATTATATGCAATATAACTAATAAAGGATGATATATTAATGTATGAGATGAAAATATAATTTAAGAAATAATGCAAAATTAAAAGGAATTTAACAAGAGAGAAAAGTATTTAGACCATCTTTGGAGACTTGGAGATTGATCTTGACTGATGAAAAGCTTCCTTGCAAGTGAAATGAAGATTGTTGGAAGAGAGAGAAGGAGAGTTTTGTTAAATTAGGTATTGTGGCCATCTATAATTCTCTTCTCTCTCTCGCGATGGCGGGAAAGGGGGGAGAATATGCCTCGAACCCTACTCTAGGAGCGTGTCGGTCGTCGTCGGTGTGGGGTGAATGTAAAAAGATGGAGTCTCCAGTCTATTTGGCATAAAACAGGCAAAAGAAGATGTATCCACTTCGAGAGAGATGCATCAAAGACAAACTGATGATTAAGAATCTAATAGTTCACAAGTTCGAGGGATAAGTTATGAAGTGGGAGAGTGTTAGGCACCCATATTGCCCTTTAGATCTCTTATGGGCTTATGTTACTTTTTTTCTTAATTTCTCCATGAAGTGTTTGTGCATGTATATATAAATTGAGATCAGAATCCCCCAGAGTGAGGTAATCCATAGGAATGTTCTCAAAATGATATTTAGAAAATATGATGTATGCTTTTACAAAGATATTGATCGTTATGGTGAAGCAATAATATATGTTGGAAAAAATGCTAATAAGGATTACAAGTATAATATATATATAAAATGATGTATAGATGAAAAAGATTGAAATGCAAAAATGGGAAATTTGGAAAAAAATGGAAAATTGGACTGGAGTCTCGGGGTTTAACCTAAAATGCCTACGTATCCTATAATAGCATCAAAGTCCACGTAGTTATAATGCGGAATAAGGGTGGGGTTTATCCCATATATTTGATCTGGAATTTATTAGATGTGTGTGTGTAGAAATGGTGTTTTAGTTTTTGACAAATTGCGGTGAATAATCCAGTTGGAATTTATAGGTGTAACCGTATTTTTGTTGGTTTTATTTGTTTATAGAAAATAAAGTATGTGCAATATAACTAATAAAAGGGTGAGACGTTAATGTGTATGAACTAAAGTATAATCTAAATTAAGAATTTATGTAACTAATGCGAAAATAAAGAAATTCAAAGAGAGAGAAGGGTGTTTGGACTTTCTTTGGAGAATTGATGCTTGATTTTAATTCTTGATGAGCTTCTTTGGATGTTAGGCATGAATGTTGTATGAGGGAGAATGAGATTTTTCTCAATTGGGTATGAAAATTATGGGAATGAAATGTGGGAAGGAGTATTGTCACACAAGGAAATTTCACTGATTGCAAGAGAATGTTGCTGAGATCACTGATTGATAGATCTGGGGTGTGCCTTGAGAGTGAGATCATGACCTTCATTTATAGGGTAGGGGGTAACAATCGGCATATCCCTGGCCCTGTTAATTGGTAGGTAACCCTTGACACACTACCGATTGATAGGGAAATGGACCTGCCAAATGGTAGTCTCATGCAGATTTTTTCGAAAAAATGATTGTACAATGCAATTTGTAAATCCAAATCACGCATGGATCATACCATTAGAAAGGTAATTGAGATTCCTTTAAGAGTCCTTTGGGATAATCTCGGGTCTGGGAGTTGACTTTGGGTCAAATGAGGCTTGAAAGCACTCATTGGTCTTTTGGACCAAAGATTATCAGATGATAAAGGATCATTTATCCAAAACGTAAGTCAGAATCGAGCATGGGGTGAACCATTGGGAAGGTTATGTTATATACCTCTACGTTCCAAATAGCTTTGCTCAGTTTTGAGAGTTGACTTTGCTCAACCGGGGCCCAGAAGCACCCGGTGACCATTTTGAGTAAAATAGATCATTCGTTTATATCATAAGGTTGATTCGCGTACGGGGCAGACCCTTGGACAGGTATTCAGTGCCTTCAAAGATTCATTCAGTCTTATTTCAGCTAAATAGATGACCTTGGTCAAATGGATCCTGGGAGCATCTGATGGCCTCCGAATAAATTTCCGGGGGAAAACAAATTGTTTATCATAATGGTTGTGATGTTTTGTGCATAGGGTGATCCGTTTGAAAGGGGTTTATGTTCCATCTGATATATAAAAGTACACCCTTGGCCAGGCCGAGGGTAGACATGCCCAAGATGAAGGGTCAAATCTACTAACCCTAGGGGTTCATACTTAAGATGGAGGGTCATACTTAATATAGGGGGTCAGACAAGTCGACCCCATCATTGGCGACATCGTTCGGACGACAGTACTACCGAGCGACCTTGTGGAGGCTGACCCCACTATTAACTTTGATGACCTGAATCAGCCCAAGCCCATGGAGATAGGAACCTTGGCTTAGGGTCTATTCAGACGACCTGGTGATTGGTCGACCCTATGGAGGCCTATAACATGAAGGTCTTGCATCCAACATTCAGGACTAAACATTCCAGCATCAACCTTAGCCTCGGCATGTCGCCATAAGCTGAGGGTGACACCATCATGGCACGTGATTCAGGAGATGCGTGGGACAGTGCATGTGGGACTCATATAGCACGTGGACTAGACCATTATAACAATATCATTAATATTATGTCATCATTAACTATACGTGGCCCATCCAGCTATCAAGAGAGGATTGGCTAGATCACCATTCACATGCTCAATGCGTACTTCGGGGGTACACTATTTGCCTCAATCCCTATGTATATATATTTGTCATCTTCAACCTTGAAAAGGGATGGATAATTATAACCCTAGTAAAAACTCTGTTTGTACACATAGTAGAGAGAAAGAGAGAGTGATAGAGAGAGAGCTTATGTGCATTGTATCCAAGGTCATTAGTGCCCATATTTAGTAGATCACACACTCGCAGTGGATGTAGTCCTGATTGGCTGAATCACTATACACCATTGCCTTTATTCCTCTTACACGCATCCCCTTATATATACTTATACACATACATAACTCTATTGCTTCCATTGTTGTTACTGTTTAAGTTCATCATCTCTTATCTGGTTGTGCTGAATCTTAGCATCATTAATTTGATGTCGTCTGTGGGAACGAGAAGTTATCTCTTCCTTTATACATGTTGAACTCACTGAAAACTCTGATGGTGGGCCAGTCCTCCCCCTTCATGTGGAGTTATTTCACCATTAAAAGAGATCCATTAAGGTTCTTAATATCTTTTGATCATCCAACTCATCACAGTTAGAACCTATGGCACCGGAGTTACCACCACTGCCTCCTCCACCAGCTAGTGGAGTAGGACCTAGTTCCATCCATATACCACCTCAGTCTAAGATGGCTAAGTTGTCCGCTTACCTAAAGTGTTTAGCAGCAAGCGAGCATGTTATGCAAGAGAAATTTTCAGCTCTTAGCCAAAACATATTGAGATGACCAGGACTCTCACTGGAGATTATTACTCCAACAGCTGCACCAGGACAACATGAGGCCAGGAGACCATCCCAGACACCATGCAAAGACCTGACACCTCCACAATGGTGGAGGGATGTTATTGACCCCCAATGTCTACTCTTGGGTAGGTAAGGAAACCATTGCCCGTAGGATAGATGCGATGGTGTGGAAGTGGAAGAGGCTCATATAGATTACTGGGTTCCATGTGAGGTCTACAACAATATTGTATGACCTGTCCAGGAGACCGAGGGAAGTGTAGGAGGAAAACTCCTGACGATCGATCGAGAGGCTCAACTTTAGATCATTTGATCAGAGTGTCGGCCTTTGAGAGGTTGGGCCTAGTCAATGCCCTAAGGGAAAAATTGTTAAGATCGAGAAGTATCACAAGGTCCAAAAGAGAGGAAGTAGATGGATGACCCCACGGGGGCCGACCCCATGGACGGGACAATATTTAGAGAGAGGTGAACTGCCGACATCAATCGGTCGTAGCAGAACCCTCAGTTCACCCTAGATAATTGTTCACAGATAATATCGTCCAAAACAATGCTGTGAGGTCATGGAATGACTCAATTCAAAGGTTGTAGGATAAAATTGGTGATATCCTGAAAAACCGAGACCCTCTTCAAAGAGGATATTCCATAGGCTCACCTTTTATGGAAAAGATAGTCAACTTTCCCATGCCAACCAAGCTTAAGCCACCTGTGGTCACCCCAAGGTATGACGGGAGTACCAACCTAGTCCATCATATTAAGATGTACCAATTAGCGGTCGGCATACACTCTATCTCAGATGAGACGAGGTATCTTACTTTTTCTAGCACTTTGATCGAGGCAGCACATGTTTGGTATACATCTCTTCTAAGAACTCCATTGAAAGCTTTAGGCAGATGGTAGACCGGTTCATCCATAACTTTTTCTTTGGAGTGAGGCCACAAAACAAGACCACTCACCTACTCTATGTTAAGCAGGGGAAGAACGAGAGCCTCAGAGACTACATAGCCAGGTTTAGCAAAGAAAAGTTAGAGGTGGAAGACTACGAGTAAAGTATACCCATGAAAACCATTATTGGAGGACTCCCAAAGGGGAAGCTATTATGGAAGCTTGTTGAAAATCCCCCAAAGTTAATGGATGAGTTACTGGTAACAATGAGGAAGGTAATGAATGTCGAAGAGGCAATGGCTTCCAAATACGAAGATGAAAAAGGAGGCACTAGTGGGGGTAAGTACTAGAAAAACAATAAGGAGGGGAAGAAAAGACTAAAAGATGACAAATTTATCCCTCTAACGGTCAGTGGAGAGCACATTCTAAATGAGATAAAGAGCAAGCGATCCTTAAAATGGTCTGAGAAGTTGAGAGCACCCCCTCACAAGAGGAACAAAAACCTGTGGTGTGAATTCCAGCAAGACCATGGCCATTTAACCGATAAGTTTTTTTCTCTGAAAGACGAAATTGAAAAAATGTTAAAAGAAGGGAAGTTAAGAAAAACGTGGACAAGGGTACCTTCAAGAGGGCCGAACCTAGGAAGAAACTAAATGATGCATGCAGAGAAGATTCCCCCAATAGAAGAGATGACCCTTGAGAGGATGAGGATGATCCTTACCTCCCACCGAAAGACTACCACAACCCTGTGAAAAGACTTAATATGATCTCATTCGGTGTTGGAATAATCTCCAGGGGCCTAGATGGAGGAGGATCATAAGTCACCAATAGAAAGTCCCATGTAGCTAAAGCCAAGGAAGTAATAAAAAATTTGCACTCATCTTCTATTGAAGCCAAGCCATAAAAGATGAAGAAATTTGATATGGATACTATGATAGTGGGTTTCTCGAGGATAGACTTCAAGGGACTCTTAGACCCACATTATGACCCTCTCGTCATCACCACCAGGATAGACGGATGTGAGGTGCCGAGGATCTTGGTAGATGAGGGTACTTCTTGCAGATGTGATGTTTTATCCATGCTTTAAAGCCTTGGGACTAAGTTGTGCTAGGCTCGTCCAATACCATAATCCCTTTATTGGTTTTAGTGGGAAAAAATTTCATCCTCTATGAGTGTATGAGGTTGTTGTTAGAATGGGGGATGATGGGTCGAGATGGCTTACCATGAAGGTCAAATTTTTCATGATGGATGAACACTTCTTCTAAGCCTATAACATTATACTTGGATGAGTGGACCTCAAGGAATTTGAGGATGTGCCTTCTACGGTTCACCAGATGATAAAATTCCCGACCCCTTACGGGGTATGGGAAGTTTAGGCAGACCAGATGATGAAACTGGAATTCTACTTCAACTCTGCCAAGGAAAGAGAGGCGCACATGAAGGCAATAACTACTTACAATATTGATACCCTTGACCCCAGGGATTAGATAAAGCTGAAGAAAGGAGAAGTCGAAAAAGAGGTTATATCCATCATCCTCAATGAGGATGAGCTAGAAAAAATCATCAAAGTTGGCAAAGCCCTTAGGGTTGTTGCCTGACAGATTTAATCCTAATATGACTATTATTAATTCATGTGAGTACACTTGACTCGAAAGAACTTGAAGGGCTTGTAGTTGACCTATAAACTTATGATCTTGACATGCTCACCTCCAAGGAAGTGAGTAAGAAAGAAAATGGTATCACTTTCAATGTGATGAAGGAGGAAACACTTATTTCGATAGATAATTCTGACATCGAGTCTGAAGATGTGGCAATGTTGTCGACGAAGTTAAAGAAATTTCTCAAATTCTGAAAGGAATCTAAAGATGCCAAAAGATTTGATAAAAACAAGAAAAATGCCAATACCTTCCCTAAATACCATAGTGAGAATATTTAGAGGGATGAGTTAAAAAGTTGTTATTGTTGTGAGGGTTATAGTCATATAGTAGCTGAGTTCCCCACTAAACTAAGGATGAATTGTAAAAATCGATAGCACAACTTTCCACCCTTAGTGATATTGAAAAAGGGAAACCACTCCGCCACAGAGCACAACTTAGTGATATTGATTCGCAAAAGGGAAACCACTCCGCCAAAGAGCACAACTTTGTCGCATTCATGGCTAGTCATGTAGACGTTGATGAGATATATTCCCATGAAGATGTTTCATCGTATGAAATTTTTTGAGGCCATAGTTAGTGGAGCCCAAGTGAGTGAGGGTGATGTAAATGAGGATGATGACATGATTGAGGATAGTGAACTAAAAGTGACCTTTAGTGAATTATATTTGAAAATTTGAAGGTGAAGAAAGATAACTTGATGTAAGAGGCTAAGTTGATGGAACGTGCGATGGATGATAATGATAGTACCTTAATTAAGGATCTTATGGCATGCGAGAGGACTTTTGGGATAATCTATAGTAGATAGAGAGTGAGAGTGATAGTCTTCATGGTTTAATGGAGACTATGGAGAAAGATATTTTACAGTTTCAGGAGTCTAGGAGTTTAATTGAGTCGATGATAGTTGAGTTTGAGGAGAGATTTAATTTCGAGTAGGGTCAAATTTGATTTGGAGACTAGGTTAAAAAAGTTAGATTAAATGTTTGGCTCCATTCAAATCAAATACTAAAAGTGTTGAATTGGCTTCGATGACCGTATTGCTCACATTTCACATTTCTAAATTCATGTGCCTGAACTTGATAGGACATTTAACATGATGGACAGGTACCGGATGAAACTCAACCCAGCAAAGTGCATCTTTAAGGTTGGAACAGGAAAGTTCTTAGGGTTCATCGTCAATCAAAGGGGAACGAGGCCAATCCTGAGAAGATAAAGGCTCTGCTAGAAATGGAGACCCCCAAGACCATTAAAGAATTTCAGAGGCTCACAGGACGAGTGGCTGCTTTGAATAGGTTCATATCCAGAGCCACATACAAGTGTCTACCATTTTTCAAAGTTCTCAGAAAGGATTTTAAATGGAACGAAGAGTGTGATAAGGCTTTCAAAGAGCTAAACTGCTACCTAGGTTCTCCCTTACTTTTATCACGTCTAGTGCAAGGTGAAAGATTGTATGTATACCTAACCATCTCAGAGTTAGCCATCAGCGCTGCTATTATGACAGAAGAAGACAAAGGGCAGAAGTTGGTGTATTTCAATTATAAATCACTACAAGGGGCAGAGCAAAGGTACCTTAAGATGGATAAGTTAACATATGCTTTGATTCATGCCTCAAGAAAGATGAAGCCATATTTATAGTCCCATACAATGGTCATCCTCGCCTATTACCCTCTTAGAGAGGTCATACACAAGACAGAAAAATGAAGGAGGCTAATGGCCTAGGCTATAGAGCAGAGAGAGTTTGATATTGTGTATCAACGTAGGGTGGCCATCAAGGTAAAAACATTAGAAGATTTTTTGGATGAATTTACTTGGAAGGAGGATGAGGCTAAAAATGAGAACCTCGAGAAGATAGATATCCGGTCAGGCATAATTGTTGACCCGTCCACAGATAAGGCTGAGACAAGCACCGCCAGAGAAAATGTTGTTGAAAATGAAGAGGGATGATACCTATTTAAACAGGGATCCCCCACTGAAGGAAATTTATTAAAAGAGTAAGCTGTATGGAATCTCTTTGGTGATGGGTCCTCCTGCGAGAGCGAAAGTGGAGTTAGATCAATAGTGTCAGCACTTGACGACACAAGCATAAAGTATGCCTTGAGGTTCAGCTTCAAAGCCTATAATAATGAGTCATAATATGAGGCCTTAATAGCAGGCATCTCCTTGCCTAGGTCTCTTAGTGTTGGCCAGATCTTGGTCCATAGTGATTCAAGATTGGTAGTGAATCAGATGCTAGGAGCATACGAGGATAAAGATGAGAGAATGGCCAAATATCTTGAAAAAGTAAAGTCGCTATTGAAGAGCTTAAAAGAAATAAAGTTGAAGAGGATGCCTAGGCTAGATAATGGTCGAGCTGATTCACTGGCTAGACTAGCCTCAGTAACTAGGACAGATATCAGGAGAACAGTTCAAATGGAAATTCTGCTTTGGCCAATGATTAAAGATTCAGATGGAACTCTTAGCTATTGATTAAATATAAGCAAGGAAGCTTCATGGATGGACCCTCTAGTCAAATACATTAATGAGGGGGATATGTCAAAGGCAAAATGAGAAAGGAAGAAGTTGAGGTATAGAGATACAAAATTCACGGTCATCGGAGACACCTTTAACAAAAAGGGATTATGTTTCCTTATGCTCAGATGTGTGCACCTGTATGAGGTTCCACATATCTTGCAAGATATGCACAAGGGGTCTTATTCCAGCCACATGGGAGGTAGGTCATTAGTGAAGAGGATAGTCACACAGGTATACTAGTCGCCGACCTTTGTGAAGGATGCCACAACATATGTGAAGAAGTGTGATAAATGCCGGAGGTTCTCCACCATCCCTCATCACCACCATCAACCTCTTACCTCCATTACATCCTCATGGCCATTTGCAGTATGGGGAATCGATCTGGTAGGACCCTTCCCTAGGGTCGTCAATAACTATTGATACTTAATCGTAGCGATTGAATATTTTTCAAATGGGTGGAATCAGAGACAATGGTCACAATCACAGAGTAGAAGACCTTTCAGTTCATCTGGAAGATGATCATATGCAGGTATGGTCTCCCCAAAACCCTCATCTCAGATAACAAGACTCTGTTCAAGAATATATCCTTGGAGAAATACTATGAAAGAGTAGGGATCAAATAGTTCTTCTCTACCCCAGGCCGACCTCAGTCTAATGGGAAAATTGAGGTTACAAATTGAACAATCCAAGAAAGGATTAAGAAAAAACTTGAGAAGTCAAAAGGAAGATGGGTTGAGGAGGTATACATAGTGATGTGGGCCTACAGGACAACAATAAAATCTCCTACAGGGGAAACCCCTTTTATGTTGGCATATGGCTCAGAAGTTGTCATCCCCACCAAAATTAGGTTTCCTACCCACAGAGTTCAAATGTATGACCCTCAAAGAATTATGGAAGGAGGGATACTTGATATATACTTGACTGAGGAAAGAAGAGAAGATACTGAGATAAGAGAAGCAACCTACCAGCAGAGGACTACCAGGTTTTACAATGAGAGGGTAAAGCAAAGGTTGAAACTGTGGGAGACCTAGTCCTTAAAAATACATGGTATAAACTTAACAATATCCACCCAAATTGGCATGGCCCATATGAGGTCATCGATGAAGTCGTCCCTGGAACCTATAAACTATAGAACCTTAAAGGGGAACCCTTTTCGAACCCCTGGAACGTAAATCATCTGAATAAATACTATCAAGAATATTGTAGTTACTGTCCTACTGGCTCATAATTGTAATGAATGTGTTGTTTTATATAACATTTGGAATGTTGATGATAATATTCTATTGGCCCCTCATCTTAAGTTTGTCAATTTAAATATCCATTCGAATAATTCATGCTAAGCTACAAATAATCATTCATAGAGAAGTAGGATAAGGGTGAATGATAGGGACGACCCTCCATTCACTCTCAAGAAAGATGAGGGAGGACTTATGTTTTAAAAACACCATTAATTTGGTGGATAACCACCCAGGATGAGGGTGAACGATAGGGTCGACCCTCCATTCACTCTCAAGAAAGACGAGGGAGGACTTAAATGTTTTAAAACACCATTAATTTTGTGCATAACCATCCTCGACTAGGATGAGGGTGAATGGTAGGGATGACCCTCCATTCACTCTGAAGAAAGACGAGAGAGGACTTATATTTTAAAAAACACCATTAATTTGGTGGATAACCACCCTCGGTTAGGATTAGGGTGAATGGTAGGGACGAACCTCCATTCACTATCAAGAAAGACGAGGGTGGACTCAAATGTTTTAAAACACCATTAATTTGGTGGATAAACATCCCCGGGTAAGATGGGGGTGAATGGTAGGGACGACCCTCCATTCACTCTCAAGAAAGACAAGGGAGGAATTTATTTAAAAACACGATTAATTTGGTGGTAGGTATGACCCTCCATTCACTCTCAAGAAAGAAAAGGGAGGACTTATGTTTAAAACACCATTAACTTGGTGGATAACCATCCTCGGCTGGGATGAGGGAGGACTTTTTTTAAAGAACCATTAACTTGGTGGATAACCACCCCCATCTAGGATGAGGGTGAATGGTAGGGATGACCATCCTTTTGTGACACCCCGACTATTTAAATACCGGGTAGCTACTCCTTTATTAAATTAAATCAAAACGCCAAGTTGGCTCAGTTAATAGCATCACTGTCGAAAACATTTTTATTATTACTAACCACCTAGTATTTAAAAAGTAAGTTGCCAAATTTTAATTAAAGTCTGATTAACATGCAACAAGTGTAAAGAATAAAAATAACACCATTCACCATAATGAAGTAAATAGAATGACCGTCACATGATATAAATAAACTGGAGGAAAACTCCTCATAATACAATCCCAACACTAAAGTAAATAATGAAATACTGAATACTGAAATGAATACATGCCAAAGTCTGAAAACTGAAATGGAAATGTATCTAATAGAACTTGGGCGACATGCCCTACAACTGAGGAATAATGAATAAGGAATCCAAATGATATAAGTGACTAAAAGCAAATCCCTGTAGCTTCCACAACCAGCTACAGCTCGTCATCAGAATGGGAGTCCTATGCATGGTGACCTTGTGGCTGGGCACCTAAAATGGTTTTACAAAAAGATAGATTTGAAAGCAAACGGGTCAGAGCCCGAATGTGGAGATATTTTAAAAACCTGCAAGTGCTTTAAAAACATTTAAAACAGTAATGCAAAGTACATGTTAGGACGTGCTCTCACATGATATACTCACCTCTCGTCTAACTGTGCACTCCTAACGTTCCTGTACCCATTCAAGTGTTGTCTCATAACTATCTAAAGAGTTTCTAACACTTCTACTCGGTTCACGTTTTAAGCTCCATCATTAACAATTAAATAGAGGGTTCTACTATAATTTCCAAATTCCCAATTACTAACAAAACCATTTATTGATAAAAAAATCCCCTTTTTATCTTTTCAAATCATTACCATAATTATACTCACAATTTAACATAATAAATTCCTTCTCATATAACCGTATATTTTTCACGTCATAAATATACTATACAAGCACCCAAAGGCTAAGCTGCGGTGCACACATACTCTGCTATCCATCCCGGTACATCACGTACATAAGGATCACGCATTCCGAATCTCTCAGGAATCGTTCAGATAACAACATCACAAATGGTGGAGGCGAACACAGCCACCATCACATGGGTCACGCACATACCTACGCTCCCATGATCAGCAAACTTATTAACATCTCAATAATTCCTTCAATGACCTATGTTCATCGAGGTAACCAATCTAAATCCGGGCAACACAAGGATAAGAAGGCCCTAAGCGAACGTAAACCTCCCGTGATAGCAAGTATGGTAGGTATGTCATACACATAAAGTTATATACTAAGCATTCACACATCTTAGATATCTCAATATTAATAAGGGTATACTCTACATCATTATACCATTATTCCCAATTCATATATTTCAACTATCTTGATAATATAATTTACATAGTCGACACGTCTCACGTCGTAATTTCTTAAACTTGGAACCTATCTCAAATAGACTATTAAGTTCCCATAATTCCCACATATAACATCTTTATACCTAAGGTCTTTACTTCTGCCCCAAATCAAATTATTCGAATTTGTACTATTAACCCAAATATTATCTCACATAATGAATTTCATTATTTTAGAATACTTCCTTTAATTAAATTCCAATTAAAGTCCAATCTCATAATCATGCCTACTGGTCTTCCTTAAAGTTTAAGGGTAATCACAATGTCTCCAATAAAATTAACCAAGAGTTAACATCATTAAAATTCAATTAAGGAAAACTTTATTCATTCTGGGAAGGTCGATCGATCGACATTGACCTTCGATCGATCGACTGATGAATGTCAATCGATCGATCGCACCAGGTCTGTTACGGCTGCTTCGTTTTGCAGTTACAGTTTCGTCCCAAATCACCATTTTTAAGCATGAAACTTCAAGATAAGGTTACTATAACGTTATACTAACATCCTACATCAGTAATAACATTCTAAATCCCATAATTCATCATTTAAAGGCTTACTTTGGATTAAAACTACATCAAAACAATTTCCAGATTTCTTTCATTCAAGAACATCATCTAACTTCTTCTAGATTGCACTATTAGATCATCAAAGTTCTGTTTATAACATATGAATTCGTCCAGAATATACTACATGCAATTCCTACATAAATCATGGCCTTTAACTTCCAATTCATGGGTCTAATTTATCTCCAAAAGTCAATTTCGGAAATTCCTAAACATGGAAACATATTTTGAATCAAAAGAGTTTAAATCACTTGCCTTAATTATCTCAGAATTTGGTGTAGAGTCTTTGTGACAAAGTTGTTCCTTCTCTCTCTTTTCTGCAGAATTCTTCCCTTCTCTCTCTCTCTCTCAAGTTCTTCTCAAGGTTCCCTTCTCTCTCTCTCTCTCAAGCTTTTCCCAAGGTTGAAGATAATGGAGAATGGAGGTGTGAAATGGTTTGTGGAAGTTTGGAAGTATATTTCAACTTCTCCCGTAGCCCATTAAGTCTCTAAATGGTAGTAGTGGGTTAAGTGGGTTAAGGAAATAGTCAGCTTATTAATTTCATTTTCGTCATTTTTTAATTCCCAAAAATACAAATTACCAAAATACCCCTTAAGATGCCGGTATGGCCCACAAATACCCCGGGACCCAAACTAAACTTTCGGCTCGTGTTTTCTGACTATCTCGACCCTTCCGGACGCGTTGGCACACTCAAAATGACCATACGGTTAATGGAACTAAAATTCACTTTTAATTTAATAACAAAATACCATGACGTGGCGGTCACACGCGTCAAACAAAATTCCCAAATTGCCGTATATAAATCTCACGACAATTTCAATATTACCAATGTTCATATAATGTCAAGTATACACATTATAATAAAATACTAACTCACATCTCGTTAATATTTTTAATCCGGATTAATTTCCAATTAATAAGCATTTAATTCAATTAATCCCCAAAAATAAATATCACAGAAAATACGGGGTATTACACCTTTCACTATCAAGAAACATGAGGGAGGACTTATGTTTAAAACACCATTAACATGGTGGATAACCACCCTCGGATATGATGAGGGTGAATGGTAGGGACGACCCTCCATTCACTCTCAAGAAAGACGAGGGAGGACTTATATTTTAAAACACCATTAACTTGGTGGATAACTATCCGCACGTAGGATGATGGTGAATGGTAGGAACGACCCTCCATTCACTCTCAATAAAGAGAAGGGATGACTTAGAGGATGGTTAGCACGCTATGAAAAGAGAAAAATAGAAGACCAAATGAAAAGGGGGCATTTTCATTACAAATTATGAAGGTAAAATACATGTTCAAAAGGGTGAAAACTAAAACACAAGAAGAGGATATAGGCCACAGACAGCTACACTAGAGAGAAGCATCATAGGGTGGAAGCCTAGCATCGTTTAGTGGAGGACCACCGATAATATTAGCAGAAGGACGATCCTTAGACATCCTAGTGCCTTCAACATTTACTTGAGACTCCACATGGGGTCGTCTAACTCTACTTTCTCTAGAGAAGGATGAATGGACGACACTCCATCAACAAATATCAAGACAACCCACTGACAGGCCATCTTAATTCCCCTCTCCTAGTATTCAAGCCCGAAGCCTTGGAATTCATTGGAGAGTTTTAGGCCTCCACATCATCAGCCTCAGCCCTTTGAATAGCTACAATAAGATCTTTCTTGAACTGGGTTCCCTGACTGGTCAAAGCCTCTTCCTTTATTGTATTGATCTCTTCCTTGAGCTTCAGTTGAGCAGTATGCTCCTTTATAAGCTCACTTAGAACCCTCGAATGCTTGGCCTTCACATTCTCCAGCTCAGTAATTATATTATCCAACTCCGTCTTCAAGTAAGACTCATTTTGAATATCTCTCTTGGCCTCGTAATCCATCCGCTTGGTGGCAGAGGTGAAGGTGCAGACAGACTGCAAAAGACGAGAGAGTTTATATTGAATGGACAATGGCATAGTTAGTAAAATATTGGTGAATCAAAATTCAAGGGATAAAAGAAATACCTAAGCCACTGTGTGAACCCCAAAATCAGAAACTTTGGTCGGTCGCATCTTGGCCAAAAAGTCATAGTCTGAAAGTGATGGTGCTGAGAACATAGAAACCTTAACAACTTTCATGTTGGCAATTAAAGAGGTAGGGTCAAATTGGCTGACCAAAAGGAACCCATGCACGAGAAAGAACTACATCCCTCAGTATTTGTTTGTGGGACCTCCACCCTTGCCCTCGTATGAGAATCAGGCTGAGTGCCGATAGGGGCTTCTGGCTCCTTCCTTTTATAGGTCTCAATGGTCGGCTCCACTTGGGTCTGCCCCACAGCCTTTATTTACTTTTGGATCTGCTGAGGCTCCTTGACCTTCTTCTTAACCAGACCAGACATCAAGATAGGGGAAGTTATTTCCAAAAGTTGATCAGATACATTTGAAGGTCGACCTAAAAAAATGAAATAATACGTCAAATATAAGTAATAATAATGAGGAAACACTTGGAAGGAATCAAAACAAAAAGTAACTCACATAATTATGTCAACGGCCCGACCCTTAGACCAACTTCTTTGAGCAAACGAGGGGTTATTATATCAAAATACACCCTCGGCTAGGACGAGGGTATCCCTTTCTAAGACAAGGGATCAAGGCCACTACACCAGGTCTCACTGGAGAAGGGTGATATATCAAAAGTCACCCTCGGCCGAGTCGAGGTTACCCTCGCCCAGGATGAGGGTCCACCTTTATCATAGTTCCAGAGTTTCATTGAAGGAAGTTTCGGCCATGCCGACTCCTCATCCTAGAGAAAATGACCCTGAGATGGGCCGACCCCTCAATATAATCCAGAAAACTCTATAAGGGGCCGACCCATAATCAGGGGGTAAACGAACCTATAACGGGATGACCCTTCATCATAGGTCGGACGAACCCATAAAGGGATGATAATACAAGGCCCACATCCATTCATATCCAATGCCAGCATAAACTTTAGCCTCGACGTGACATCATAGACGGAGGGTGACATCATCAAAGTGCGTGATTAGGGATACGTGTGGGACAGTGCGTGTGGTAGTCATATTGCACATGGACTAGACCGTTATAAAAATATCATCCCCTCACTTGAGGGAATATTATGTCATCATTAATCTCAAGTGGCAGAGCCAGGTGTCATCAGGGAATTGGCTAGATCATCATTAACATGCTCAATGCACGCTTAGGGGTACACTACACCACCCAATCCCTATATATACTTGTCATCTTTAACCTTGTAAAAGGATCAATAATTATAACCCTAGATAAAACTCTACTTGTACGCACAGTAAAGAGAGAGAGAGAGAGCTTATGTGCATTGTATCCAAGGCCATTAGTTCCCATATCTAGTGGATCACACACTCACAGTGGATGTAAGCCTGGTTGGCTGAACCACTATACACCATTATCTTCATTCCTCTTATCCTCATACCCTTCTATACATTCATACATATACAACTCTATTTCTACCATTGTTATTACTGTTTGAGCTCACCTCCTATTATCTAGTGGTGCTCAATCTTAGCATCATCAGTTTGGTGCCTTCTCTGGGAATAAGAAGTTATTTCTTCCTTTATGAAGCTTGACCTTACCGAGAACTCTGGTGGTGAATATTTTCTTCCCCTTCGTGTGGATCTGCTTCTCCATTGAAAGGGGTCCATTAAGGTTCTCAAGCTCATCAGTCTTTTGATTGCTCAACTCTTCACAGCTCAAACATATAGCACCAGAGTTATCACTACCTCCTCCATCATCTAGTTGAGTAAGACCTAGTTTTAGCCAGGTACTACCCCAGTCTGAGATGTATGAGGTGGCTACCACCCTAAAATCTCTGACAGCAAGACAACAGGTTATGAAAGAGCAATTTGTCGCTCTTAAAAAAAATATACTGAGACCCCCCGGAGTATCACCGGAGATGATTACTCTGGCAGTTGCACCAGGAAAATATGATGCCAGGGGACCACCCCAGGCGTAATGCAAAGACTTGTCACCTCTAAAATAGTGGAGGAATGTTGTAGACCCCCGACATCTATGCTTAGGGAGGCACGAAAACCCTTGCTCGTGGTATAAAAATGAAGATGTGGAAGTGGAGGAGGCCCCCATAGAATGTTGGGAGCCGTATGAGGTCACCAATAAAACTGTGTGACCCATCCAGGAGAGTAGATAGAAGTGTGGGAGGCATATTCCCAACGATCGCCCGAGAGGCTCAGCTTTCGATCGTCTGAGCAGAGGGTCGGCCTTTGAGCTGGGACCAATGAATGACTTAAGGGAAAGACTGTCCAGATCGAGGAGTCTATCAAGGTCCAGAAGAGAGACAGAGGATGTCCAAACCCACAGAGGTCGACCCCACCGACGAGATGACGATCAAGGGGAAGTGAACAGTAGACACATCGATGACTGAAGAACCCTCAGTTCATCTCAATTAAGAGAAAGTGGATAACATCAGCTAACCCAACCCTATGAGGTCGTGTAACAACTCAATCCAAAGGTTGGAGAATAAAATTGGCGATGCCTTGAAAAGACGGGACCCTCTTCAAAGAGGATACTCCATAGGCTCACCCTTTGTGACAAAGATAGTTAACTTCCCGACGCTATCCAAGTTTAAGAAAACAGTGGCAACCCCAAGATGTGATGGGAGTACCAAATCGGTATATCATATTGATATGTACCAATCAGTGACAGACATATACTCTATTTCAGATCAGATGAGGTATCGTGCCTTCTCCAGCACTCTGACCGGGGAAGAACATGTCTGGTATACCTCTCTCCAAAAGAACTCCATTGAAAGATTTAAGCAGATAGTAGACCAGTTTATCCACAACTTTTACTTCGGAGTAACACCACAAAAGAAGAACACACGCCTGCTCTATGTTAAGTAGGGGAAGAATGAAAGACTAAGAGACTCCATAGTCAGGTTCAAGAAAGAAAAGTTAGAGGTTGAAGATTATAAGGAGAGTATTTCCATGACGGCCCTCATTGGAGGGCTCTAAAAGGGAAAGTTACTATGAAAAGTTGTTGAAGATCCCTCAAAGACAATGGCAGAGTTGTTGTCCACGATGTGAAAGGCAATGAACGTCGAAGAGGCGATGGAAGCTAAATACAAGGATAAAAAAGGATTTACTAGTGGGGTAAGTACCAGAAAAAGAACAAGGAGAGGAAGAAAAGGCTAGCATATGACAAATTTGATGATTACACCCCTCTGACAGTCAGCTACGAACACATTCTGAATGAGATAATGAGTGACCGATCCTTAAAATGGCCTGAGAAGTGGAGTGCACCTCCTGACAAGAGGAACAAAAACCTATGGTGTGAATTTCACCAAGACCATGGTCATCTGACCGATAAGTGTTTTTCCCTAAAAGATGAAATTGAAAAAATGCTAAAAGAAGAGAAGTTAAGAAAATACGTGGACAAGGGTGCCTTCAAGAGGGGCTGAGAGGACGACCACAGGAATAAGAGAAGCGACACATGCAGAGAAGATCCTCCAAACATAAAGGATGACCGTTCGGAGGATGAGGACAACCCTGACCTCCCACCGAGAGACGACCACGACCCTGTAAAAATACTTAATATGATCTTGTTCAGTGTTGGGATGCTCTCTAGGGGACTAATAGGAGGACCATCCGAGGTTGGTGATAGGAAAGCCCATGTAGTTAGCGCAAAGCAGTAACAAAAGTTGTACACTCAACTTATATTGAAGCAAAGAGAAAAAAGAGGAAGAAAGTTGATACGGACACTCTGTTAGTGGGATTCTCAAGAATGGACTTCAAGGGCATCTTAGCCCCGCAGGATGACCCTTTGGTCATCACCACAAGGGTGCACGGATGTGAGGTGCTGAGGATCTTAGTGGATGGGAGTAGTTCTGCAGATGTGAAGTTTTGGCCGTGCTTTAAAGCCTTTGGACTCAGTTGTGCTAGGCTCATCCCTTACCATCACCCCTAAATTGGTTTCAATGGGGAAAAATTTCACCCCCTAGGAGTGTATGAGGCCGATGTTAGAATGGGGGATGAGTGGTCGAGATGGCTTACCAAGAAGGTCAACTTTTTTTATGGATGAGCACGTCTTCTCAGCTTATAACATCATACTGGGGTGAGTGTCCCTCAAGGAATTTGAGGTCGTTCCTTCCACAGTTCACCAGATGATAAAATTCCCGACCCCTTACGGGGAAGGGGAAGTTCAGGGAGACCAGATGATGGTAAGGAAGTGCTTCTTCAACTCTCCCGAAGAAAGAGAGGTGCATAAGAAGGCAATAATTACTTAAAATATTGATACACTTGATCCCTGGGATGAGATAAAGCTGAGGAAAGGAGAAGTCACGGAAGAGGTAGAATCCATCATTCTAAATGAGGATGAGTCAAAAAAACCCGTCCAAATTGGCAAAGATCTAAAGATAGAAATAAAAGAAGATCTCATCAAGTTGTTAAGGAGGATACAGAGCGTATTTGCATGGAGTCATGCAGACATGCCGGGGATCAACCCTGAAATCATGTGTCACAAGCTCAACATGGTATTGGATGCAAAGCCAGTAAAGAAGAAGAGGTGGATTTATTCTCGAGAAAAGTATAAGTTCAAGAAGCTGGAAGAGGCCGAGTTCATCAGGGAGGTCATCTATCCCGAATGGCTATCTAACGCGGTCATAGTCCCCAAAGCCAAATAGGAAATGGAGGATGTGTGTAGACTTTACTGACCTCAACAAGCATTATCCCAAAGATAGTTTCCCTCTCCCCCATATTAATCAGATGGTAGGTGCTATCGCAGGCCATGAGCTAATGAGTTTCATGGATGCTTATTCAGGCTACAACTAGATCTTTATGAGCCCTGAGGACTCAGAAAAATGGCTTTCATTACGGACAAGGGGACATACTACTATAAGGTCATGCCCTTTGTCCTAAAAACTACGGGGGTAATGTACCAGCGCCTTGTGAATAAAATGTTCGAAGACCAAATCGGGATGTCTATGGAGGTCTATTTAGATGACATGTTGACAAAGAGTTTGAAGGTCGAGGATCATGTGGCTGACCTCAAGAGGAACTTTAACACGATGGGAAAGTATTAAATGAAGCTTAACCCAGCCAAATGTGTCTTTGGGTTCGGAGTAGGGAAGTTCTTAAGGTTCATCATCAATCAAAGAGGCATTGAGGCCAATACTAAGAAGATAAAGACCCTACTATAAATGAAGACCTCCAAGACTATTAAAGACATTCAGAGGCTCACAGGGAGAGTGACTACTTTGAGTAGGTTTGTATCTAGATCCATACACAAGTATCTACCATTCTAAAAAATTCTCAGAAAGGCCTTTGAATGGAACGAAGAGTGTGACAAGGCATTCAAAGAACTGAAGTCATACCTAGGGTCTCCATTTCTATTGTCATGTCCAGTGAAAGGAGAAAGATTATACGTATACCTGGCTATCTCAGAGTTAGCCATCAGCGCAGCCATTGTAAGAGAAGAATATGGAGTGCAGAAGCTTGTGTATTTTAATAGTAAGGAACTCCAAGGGGCAGAGCAAAGATACCTTGGGATGGAGAAGTTAGCCTATGCCCTCATCCATGCATCAAGAAAGATGAATCCGTACTTATAATCCCATACAATGGTCATCCTCACTGACTCTCCTCTTAGGTAGGTCATACACAAGCTAGAAAAATAACGGAGTCTAATTACCTGGGCTATAGAGCTGGGAGAGTTTGACATTGTGTATCAACCTAGGCTATCCATTAAGGGGCAAGTATTACCAGATTTGGTGGCTGAATTTACTTGGGAAGAGGATGAGGCTGAAGATGAAAGCCTTGATAAGGTAGATACCCAGTAAGGCATAGTTATTGACCCGTCCATAGATAAGGCTGAGACAAGCACCGCCAGAGAAAAAGTCATCAAAAATGAGTATGGAAGATATCTCTTTAGACATGGATCCCCCACCGAGGGAAATTTCTCAGAAGAACAGGATGTGTGGAACCGTTTTGTTGATGGGTCCTCTTAAGAGAGCGGAAGTGGAGTTGGATTATTAATATCGGCACTTGACGACATAGACATTGAATAAGCCCTGAGGTTCAACTTTAAAGCCTCCAACAACGAGTGTGAATATGAGGCCCTGATAGCAGGCGTTTCCTTTGCTAGGTCTCTTATCGTTAGCCAGATCTTGGTTCATAGTGATTCAAGACTGGTGATGAATCAGATACTAGGAGCGTACGTGGCTAAAGATGAAAGAATGGCTAAATACCTTGAAGGAATAAAGTCACTATTGAAGAGCTTTAGGGATGTAAAGTTTAAGAGGATACCTAGGATGGATAATGGTCGAGCCGATGCGCTTTCTAGGCTAGCCTTGGCAAATAGGATATATATTCGGAGGACGATCCCAGTGGAAATTTTGCTTCAACTAACGATTGAAAATGCAGATGGAACACTTATCACTTGCTTAAATATTAGAAAGGAAGCTTCATCGATTGACCCCTAGTCAGATACATTAAAGAGGGGGAGATGCCATAAGTAAAATAAGAAAGGAAGTATTTGAGATACAAAGATGCAAAGTTCATTATCATCGGAGACACCATATACAAAAAGGGATTCTTGCTCCCTTTGCTCAGATGTTTTGCACTCGTCTGAGGTTCCACACATGTTGAAACATGTGCACGAGGAGTCCTTTTCAAGACATATTGGGGGCAGGTCGTTAGCAAAAAGGATAGTAACCTAGGGATATTTGTGGTCGACCTTAGGAAAGGATGCTACGCCATACATAAAAAAATATGATAAATGTTAGAGGTTTTCCACCATCCCTCATCAATCCCATAAACCTCTAACCTCCATCACGTCCCCATGGACATTACCCTTGCCTAGGGATGTCAATAACTATTGATACTGGATCATAGCAATTGAGTATTTCTCAAGTGGAGCTTATGGTGATGATCACCAAGCAGAAGACCTTCCAGTTTATCTGGAAAAACATTATATGAAGATATGGTCTCCCCAACACCCTCATCTCAGATAACGGGACTCAATTCAAGAATACATCCCCGAAAAAATACTATGAAAGAGTAGGGGTCAAACAGTTCTTATCTACCCTAGGCCGACCTAAAGATAATGGACAAACTGAGGTCACAAATAGAAAAATCTTAGATGGGATTAAGAAAAAACTCAAGGAAGAAAAAGGAAGATGGATCGAGGAGGTATATGCTATACTATGGGCCTATAGGACGACGATAAGGACTCCTACCGGAGAAACCCCTTTCATGTTAGCGTATGGCTCAGAAGCAGTCATCCCCACTGAAATTGGGTTTCCTTCTCACAGAGTCCAAATGTATGACCCCCAGAGAAACATGGAAGAAAGGATACTTTATATATATTTGTTCGAGGAGAAAAAGGAAGACGCTGAGATAAGATAAGCAGCCTATCAGCAAAAGAAAGCCAGGTTTTACAACCAGAGGGTGAACCAAAGGCCAATCGATGTAGGGGACCTAGTCTAAAAAAAGACATGGTGGAAACCTAACAAACTCCACCCAAATTGTCATGGCCCATATAAGGTCATAGATGAAGTGGTACCGGTAACCTATAGTCTAGAAAACCTTTAAGGGGAACCCTTTTTGAACCCCTGGAATGCAGATCATTTGAAGAAATACTATCAATAATGTTGTAATGTTCTAATGGACCATAGTTGTAATGAATGTGTTTCTCCAATAGAACACTTGGAATGTTAATAAAAATACTACATTTACCCCTCATCATGTGTTTGCCAATTTTGATATGATTGGGGTAATTCTTGCTAAATCCCCCTCGGCTATAATGAGGGTGAATGGTAGGGACAACCCACCATTCACTCTCAAGAAAGACGCGTTGGGGACAAGATATTTAAAAACATCATTAATTTACCCTCGGCTATGATGAGGGTGAATGGTAGGGACGACCCTCCATTCACTCTCAAGAAAGACGCGGGGGGGACTTGATATTTAAAAACATCATTAATTGGGTGGATTATCTGCCTCGTCTATGATGAGGGTGAATGGTAGGGGCGACCCTCAATTCACTCTCAAGAAAGACGAGGGGGGACTTGATATTTAAAAACATCATTAATTTGGTTAATGCCACCCTCCGCTATGATGAGGGTGACTAGTACGGTTGACCCTCCATTCACTCCCAAGAAAGACAAGGGTGGACTTATGTTTTAAAACATCATTAATTTGGTGGATTATCTCCCTCGTCTATGATGAAGGTGAATTGTAGGGAGGACCCTCCACTCACCCCCAAGAAAGATGCGAGATGAATTAATATTTAAAAACATCAATAATTTCAATAATTCCACCCTCGTCTATGATGAGTGTGAATAGTAGGGACGACCCTTAATTCACTCACAAGAAAGACGAGGGAGACTTGATTTTTAAAAACATCATTGATTTAGTGAATGCCACCCTCGTCTATGATGAGGGTGAATGGTAGGTACGACCTTCCATTCAAGCACAAGAAAGATGAGGTGGGACTTTATAATTAAAAACATCATTAATTTGGTGAATGTCACTATCAGGTATGATGAGGGTGAATGGTAGGTATGACCCTCCATTCACGGTCAAGAAAGACGAGGGGGGACTAGATATTTAAAAATATCACTAATTTAGTGAATGCCACCCTTGGTTGTGATGAGGGTGAATGGTAGGGACGACCCTCCATTCACTCTAAAGAAAGACGAGGGGGGACTTGATATTTAAAAACATCAATAATTTGGTGAATGCCACCCTCGGCTACGATATGGGTGAATGGTAGGGACGACCCTCCATTCACTCTGAAGAAAGACGAGGGAGGACTTATGTTTTAAAACATCATTAATTTGTTGGATTATCTCCCTCAGCTATGATGAGGGTGAATGGTAGGGATGACCCTCCACTCACCCCCAAGAAAGATGAGACAGGACTTTATATTTAAAAACATCATTAATATGCTGAATGCCACCCACGGCCATGATGAGGGTGAATTATAGGGACGAGCCTCCATTCACACTCAAGAAAGACGAGGGGGACATTATATTTAAAAACATCATTAATTTTGTCAATGCCACCCTCGACTATGATGAGGGTGAATGGTAGGTACAAACCTCCATTCACTCTCAAGAAACACGAGTGAGGATTTGATATTTAAAAACATCATTAATTTTGGGAATGCCACCCTCGGCTATGATGAGGGTGAATGGTAAGGGCGACCCTCCATTCACTCTCAAGAAAGACGAGGGGGACTTATATTTAAAAACATCATTAATTTGGTGAATGCCACCCTCGGCTATGATGAAGGTGAATGGTAGGGACGACCCTCCATTCACTCTGAAGAAAGACGAGGGGGACTTGATATTTAAAAACATCAATAATTTGGTGAATGAAACCCTTGACTATGATGAGGGTGAATAGTAGGGACAACCCTCCATTCACTCTCAAGAAAGACGAGGGGGGACTTGATATTTAAAAACATCATTAATTTGGTGAATGCCACCCACGACTATAATGTAGGTGAATGGTAGGGACAACCCTCCATTAAATCTGAAGAAATACGTGGGGGGACTTGAAATTTAAAAACATCAATAATTTGGTGAATGTAACCCTCGGCTATGATGAGGGTAAATGGTAGGGACAACCCTCCATTCACTCTTAAGAAAGACGAGGGGGGACCTGATATTTAAAAACATCATTAATTTGGTGAATGACACACTCGGCTAAGATGAGGGTGAATGCTAGGGACGACCCTCCATTAACTCTTAAGAAAGACGAGGGAGGCCTTATGTTTTACAACAACATTAATTTGGTGGATTATCTCCCTCCTCTATGATGATGGTGAATAGTAGGTACGACCCTCCACTCACCCCCAAGAAAAATGAGAGATGACTTAATATTTAAAAACATCATTAATTTCATAAATGCCACCATCAGCTATGATGAGTGTGAGTGGTAGGGACGACCCTCCATTCACTATCAAGAAAGACGAGGGGAACTTGATATTTCAAAACATCATTAATTGGTGAATGCGACCCTCGCCTATGATGATGGTGAATGGCAGGGACGACCCTCTATTCACTCTCAAGAAAGACGAGGGGGGACCTGATATTTAAAAACATCATTAATTTGGTGAATGCCACCCTCGGCTATGATGAGGTTAAATGGTAGGATTGACCTTCCATTCACTCTTATGAAAGACGAGGGAGGACTTATGTTTTTAAACATCATTAATTTGGTGGATTATTTACCTCGGCTATGATGAAGGTGAATGGTAGGGACGACACTCCACTCACCCCCAAGAAAGATAAAAGAGGACTTTATATTTAAAAACATCATTAATTTGGTGATGCCACCCTCGGCTGTGATGAGGGTGAATGGTAGGGACGACCCTCCATCATTCTCAAGAAAGACGAGGGGGGACTTGATACTTAAAAACTTCGTTAATTTTGTTAAATCCACCCTCATCTATGATGACGGTGAATCGTAGGTACAACCCTCCATTCACTCTCAAGAAAGACGAGTGGGACTTGATATTTAAAAAATTCATTAGTTTGGTGAATGCGACCCTCGTCTATGATGAGGGTGAATGGTAGGGACGACCGTCTATTCACTCTCAAGAAAGACGAGGGGGGACTTTATAATTAAAAACATCATTAATTTGGTGAATGTCACTCTCGGCTATGACGAGGGTGAATGGTAGGGATGACCCTCCATTAACTCTCAGGAAAGACGAGGGGGGATTTGATATTTAAAAACATCATTAATTTGGTGAATGCCTCCCTTGGCTATGATGAGGGGGAATGGTATGGACGACCCTCCATTCACTCTAAAGAAAGACGATGGTGGACTTGATATTTAAAAACATCATTTATTTGGTGAATTCCATCCTCAGTTATTATGAGGGTGAATGGTAGGGATGACCCTCCATTCACTCTCAAGAAAGACGAAGGAGGACTTATGTTTTAAAACATCATTAATTTGGTGGATTATCTCCCTCGTGAATGATCAGGGTGAATGGTAGGGACGACCTTCCACTCACCGCCAGAGAAAGACAAGATAGGACTTAATAAGTAAAGACATCTTTGACATGGGGAATGCCACCCTCGTCTATGATGAGAGTGAACGCTAGGGACGACCCTCCATTCACTCTCAAGAAAGACGAAGGGGACTTATTATTTAAAAACATCATTAATTTGGTGAATGCCACCCTGGGCTAAAATGACGGTGAATGGTAGGGACGAGCCTCCATTCACAGTTAAAAAAGACGAGGGGGACATGATGTTTAAAAACATGATTAATCTGGTGAATGCCACCCTCGGCTATGATGAGGGTGAATGGTAGGTAAGACCTTCCATTCACTCTCTAGAAAGATGAGGGGGGGAATTTATATTTAAAAACATCATTAATTAGGTTAATTCCACCCTCGGCTATGGTGAAAGTAAATGGTAGGGACGACCTTCCATTCACTCTGAAGAAAGACGAGGGGGGACTTGATATTTAAAAACATCAACAATTTGGTGAATGCTACCCTTGGCTATGATGAGGGTGAATGGTAGGAACGACCCTCCATTCACTCTCAAGAAAGACGCAGGGGGACTTGATATTTAAAAACATCATTAATTTGTTGAATACCACCCTCTGCTATGATGACGGTGACTGTTAGGGTTGACCCTCCATTCACTCCCAAGAAAGACAAAGGTGGACTAATGTTTTAAAACGTCATTAATTTGGTGGATTATCTACCTCGGCTATGATGACGGTGAATGGTAGGAACGTCCCTCCACTCACCCCCAAGAAAGACAAGAGAGAACTTTATATTTTAAAACATCATTAATTTGGTGAATGCCACCCTCGGTTATGGTGAGGGCGAGTGGTAGGGACGACCCTCCATTCACTCTCAAGAAAGACGAGGGGGACTTGATATTTGAAAACATCATTAATTGGTGAATGCCACCCTCGCCTATGATGAGGGTGAATGGTAGGGACGACCCTCCATTCAATCTCAAGAAAAACGAGTGGGGACTATACATTTGAAAACATCATAAATTTGGTGAATGCCACCCTCGGCTGTGATGACAGTGATTGGTAGGGACGACCCTCTATTCACTCTCAAGAAAGACGAGGGGGGACTTGGTATTTAAAAACATGATTAATTTGGTGAATTCCACCCTCGGCTATGATGAGGTTAAATGGTAAGATTGACCCTAAATTCACTCTTAAGAAAGACGAGGGAGGACTTATGTTTTTAAACATCATTAATTTGGTCGATTATTTCCCTCGGCTATGATGAGGGTTAATGGTAGGGACGACCCTCCATTCACTCTAAAGAAAGACGAGGGGGACTTGATATTTAAAAACATCATTAATTTGCTGAATGCCACCCTCGGCTATTATGAGGGTGAATGGTAGGGATGATCCTCCATTAACTCTCAGGAAAGACGAGGGGGGACTTGATATTTAAAAACATCATTAATTTGGTGAATGCCTCCCTTGGCTATGATGAGGGCGAATGGTAGGGACGACCCTCCATTCACTCTCAAGAAAGATGATACGGATTTGATTTTAAAAAAATCATTAGTTTGGTTAATGCAACCCTCGGCTATGATGAAGGTGAATTGTAGGGACGACCTTCCATTCATTCTGAAGAAAGACGAGGGGGTGAATTTATAGTTAAAATCATCAATAATTTGGTAAATGCAACCCTCGCGTATGATGAGGGTGAATGGTAGGGAAAACCCTCCATTCACTCTCAAGAAAGACGAGGGGGGACTTGATATTTAAGAACATCATTAATTTTCTGAATGCCACCCTCGGCTATGATAAGGGTGAATGGTAGGGATGACCCGCCATTCACTCTCATGAAAGACGAGGGAGGACTTATGTTTTAAAACATCATTAATTTTGTGGATTATCTCCCTCAGTTATGATGAGGGTGAATGGTAGGGACGACCCTCCACTCACTCCCAAGAAAGACGACATAGGACTTTCTATTTACAAAAATCTTTAATTTGGTGAATGCCACGCTGGGCTATGATGAGGGTGAATTGTTGGGACTACCCTCCATTCACTCTCAAGAAAGACGTGGGAGGCCTTATGTTTTAAAAGGTCAATAATTTGGTGGATTTTATCCCTTGTCTATATTGAAGGTCAATGGTAGGGACGACCCTCCACTCACCCCCAAGAAAGATGATAGATGACTTAATATTTAAAAACATCACCAGTTTCATGAATTTCACCCTCGGCTATGATGAGTGTGAATGGTAGGGGTGACCCTCCATTCACTCTCAAGAAAGACGAGGGGGACTTGATATTTAAAAATATCACTAATTTGGTGAATGCCACCCTCGTCTTTGATGAGGGTGAATGGCAGGGACAACCCTCCATTCACTCTCAAGAAATACGAGGGGGGACTTTGTAATTAAAAACATCATTAATTTGGTGAATGTCACTCTCGGCTATGACGAGGGTGAATGGTGGGGGTGAACTTCCATTAACTCTCAGGAAAGACGACGGGGGACTTGATATTTAAAAACATCATTACATTGGTGAACGCCTCCCATGGCAATGATGAGGGCGAATGCTAGGGACAACCCTCCATTCACGCTAAAGAAAGACGAGGGGGGACTTTAAATTTAAAAACATCATTCATTTGGTGAATGCCACCCTCGGCTATTATGAGGGTGAATGGTAGGGATGATCCTCCATTCACTCTAAAGAATGACGCGGGGGGATTTATGTTTAAAAGATTCAATAATTTGGTGAATGCCACCCTCAGCTATGATGACGGTGAATGGTAGGGATGACCCCCCATTCACTCTCAAGAAACATGTGGGGGGACTTGATATTTAAAAACATCATTAGTTTGGCGAATACCACACTCGGCTACGATGAGGGTGAATGGTAGGGACGACCCTCCATTCACTCTTCAGGAAGACGAGGGAGGACTTATGTTTTAAAACATCATTAATTTAGTGGATTATCTCCCTCGTCTATAATGAGGGTGAATGGTAAGGACGACCCTCCACTCACCGCCAAAGAAAGACAAGAGAGGACTTTATAAGTAAAGGCATCTTTAACTTTGTGAATGCCACCCTCGGCTATGGTGAGAATGAACGGTAGGGACGACCCTCCATTCACTCTCAAGAAAGACGAAGGGGACTTGTTATTTTAAAACATCCTTAATTTGGTGAATGCCACCCTGGGCTATGATGGCGGTGAATGGTAGGGACGAGCCTCCATTCACTGTCAAGAAAGACGAGGGGGACATGATATTTAAAAACATGATTAATGTGGTGAATGCCACCCTCGGCTATGATGAGGGTGAATGGTAGGTAAGAATCTCCATTCACTCTCAAGAAAGACGAGGGGGTACTTTATATTTAAAAACATCATTAATTAGGTGAATGCCACCCTCGGCTATGATGAAAGTGAGTGGTAAGGACGACCCTCCATTCACTCTCAAGAAAGACGAGGGGGGACTTGAAATTTAAAAACATCAATAATTTAGTGAATGACACCCTTGGCTATGATGAGGGTGAATGGTAGGAATGACCCTCCATTCACTCTCAAGAAAGACGCGGGAGGACTTGATATTTAAAAACATCATTAATTTGTTGAATGCCACCCTTGGCTGTGATGAGGGTGACTGGCAGGGTTGACCCTCCATTCACTGCCAAGAAAGATAAGGGTGGACTTATGTTTTAAAACATTATTAATTTGGTGGATTATCTCCCTCGGCTATGATTACGGTGAATGGTCGGGACGTCCCTCCACTCACCCCTAAGAAAGACAAGAGAGAACTTTATATTTAAAAACATCATTAATTTTGTTAATTCCACCCTCGGATATGATGGGAGAGGTCTTTATATATAAAAACATCATTAATTTGGTGAATGCCACCCTCGGCTATGATGATGGTGAAAGGTAGGGATGACCCTCCACTCACTCTGAAGAAAGACGAGGGGGGCTTGATATTTAAAAACATCATTAATTTTGTGAATTCCACCCTCGGCTATAATGAGGGTGAATGGTAGGGACGACCCTCCATTCACTCTCAAGAAAGACGAGTGGGACTTGTTATTTAAAAACGTCATTAATTTGGTGAATGCCACCCTAGGCTATGATGAAGGTGAATGGTAGGGACGACCCTCGATTCATTCTGAAGAAAGATGATGGGGGGACTTCATATTTGAAAACATCAATAAATTGGTGAATGCAACCCTCGGCTATGATGAGGGTGAATGGTAGGGACAACCCTCCATCCACTCTCAAGAAAGATGAGGGGGGACTTGATATTTAAAAACATCATTAATTTGGTGAATGCCACCCTCGGCTATGATGACGGTGAAAGGTCGGGACGACCCTCCACTCACTCTGAGGAAAGACGAGGAGGAACTTGATATTTAAAAACATCATTAATTTTGTGAATTCCACCCTCGGCAATAATGAGGGTGAATGGTAGGGACGACCCTCCATTCATTCTCAAGAAAGACGAGTGGGGATTGGTAGTTACAAACATCATTCATTTGGTGAATGCCACCCTCGTCCATGATGAGGGTGAATGATAGGGATGACCCTCCATTCACTATTAAGAAAGATGAGGGAGGACTTATGTTTTAAAACATCATTAATTTGGTGGATTATCTCCCTCGGGTATGATGAGGGTGAATGGTAGGGACGACCCTCCTCTCACCCCCCAAGAAACATGAGAGAGGACTTTATAGTTAAAAACATCATTAATTTGGTGAATTCCACCCTCGGCTATGATGACGGTGAATGGTAGGCACGACCCTCCATTCACTCTAAGGAAAGACGAGGGGGGACTTGATATTTGAAAACATCATTAATTGGGTGAATGCCACCCTTGGCTATGAAGAGTGTGAATGGTAGGGAGGACCCCCCCACTCGCTCTAAAGAAAGACCAGGGGGACTTGATATTTAAAAACATCATTAGTTTGGTGAATGCCACCCTCGACTATGATGACGGTGAATGGTAGGGATGACCCGCCATTTACTCTCAAGAAAGACGAGGGAAGAATTACGATTTAAAACAACATTAATTTGATGGATTATCTCCACTCACTATAAAGAAAGACGAGTGGGGACTTGATATTTAAAAACATCGTTAATTTGGTGAATCCCACCCTCGGCAATGATGAAAGTGAATGGTAGGGACGACCCTCCATTCAGTCTGAAGAAAGACGAGAGCGGACTTGATATTTAAAAATATCAAAAATTTGGTGAATGCAAACCTCGGCTATGATGAGGGTGAATGGTAGGGACAACCCTCCATTCACTCTTAAGAAAGACGAGGGGGACTTGATATTTAAAAACATCATTAATTTGGTGAATGCCACCCTCGGCTATGATGTGGGTGAATAGTGGGGATGACCCACCATTTACTCTCAAGAAAGACGAGGGAGGACTTATGTTATAAAAATATCATTAATTTGGTGGATTATCTCCCTCGGCTATGATGAGGGTGAATGGTAGGGACAACCCTCCAATCACTGCCAAGGAAAATTGAGAGAGGACTTCAAATTTAAAAACATCATTTATTTGGTGAATACCACCCTAGGCTATAATGAGGGTGAATGGTTGGGACGACCCTCAATTCACTCACGAGAAAGACGAGGGGGACTTGATATTTAAAAGCATCATTAATTTGGTGAATGCCACACTCGGCTATGATGAGGGTGAATGGTAGGGACGACCCCCCATTCACTCTCAAGAAAGACGAGGGGGGACTTTATATTTAAAAATATCATTAATTCGGTGAAATTCACCCTCGGCTATGATGAAGGTGAATCGTAGGGACGACCCTCCATTCATTCTCAAGTAAGACGAAGGGGTACTTGATATTTGAAAACAACAATAATTTGGTGAATGCCTCCCTCGACTATGATGAGGGTGAATGGTAGGGACGACCCTCCATTCACCTCAAGAAAGACGCGGGGGAACTTGATATATAAAAAACTCAATTAATTTGGGGAATGCCACCCTCGTATATGACGACGGAGAATGGAATGGATGACCCTCCATTCACTCGTATGGAAGACGAGGGAGGACTTATGTTTTAAAACATAATTAATTCGGTGGATTATCTCCCTCGGTTACGATGAGGGTGAATGGTAGGGACGACCCGCCATTTACTCTTAAGAAAGACGAGGGAGGGCTTACGTTTTAAAACATCATTAATTTGATGGCTTATCTCCCTCGACTATGATGATGGTGAATGGTAGGGACTACCCTCCATTCACTCTCATGAAAGACGTGGGGGTCTTGATATTTAAAAACATCATTAATTTGGTGAATGCCACCCTCGGCTCCAATGAGGTTGAATGGTAGGGACGACCCTCCATTCACTCTCATGAAAGACGCAGGGGTCTTGATATTGAAAAACATCATTAATTTGGTGAATGCCACCCTCGGCTATGATGAGGCTGAATGATTGGGACGAACCTCCATTCACTCTCAAGAAAGAAGAGTGGGGACTAGATATTGAAAAACGTCGTAAAATTGGTGAATGCTACCCTCAGCTATGATGAGGGTTAATGGTAGGGACGACCCTCCATTCATTCTCAAGAAAGACGATAGGGGACTTTATATTTAAAAACATCACTAATTTGGTGAAAGCCACCCTCGTCTATGATGAAGGTGAATGGTAGGGATGACCCTCCATTCAGTCTCAAGAAAGACGAGGGGGGACTTGATATTTAAAAACATCAATAATTTGGTGAATGCCACCAACGGCTATGATGTGGGTGAATGGTAGGGACTACCCTCCATTCACTCTAAAGAATGACGTGGGGGGACTTGATGTTTAAAAACTTCATTAATTTGGTGAATGCCACCCTCAGCTATCATGACGGTGAATGGTAGGGACGACCCCCCTTCACTCTCAAGAAAGATGTGGGGGGACTTGATATTTAAAAACATCATTAATTTGGTGAATACCACACTCGGCTATGATGAGGGTGAATGGTATGGACGACCCTCCATTCACTCTTAAGAAAGACAAGGGAGGACTTATCTTTTGAAACATCACTAATTTGGTGGATTATCTATCTCGTCTTTGATGAAGGTGAATGGTAGGGACGACCTTCCACTCACCCCCAAGAAAGATGAGATATGAATTAATATTTAAAAATATCATTAATTTGGTGAATGCCACCCTCCTCTATGATTAATGTGAATGGTACGGATAACCCTCCATTCGCAATCAAGAAAGACGAGGGGGGACTTGATATTTTAAAACATCATTAATTTAGTGAATGCCACCCTCGTCTATGAAGAGAGTTAATGGTACAGACGACCCTCCATTCACTTTCAAGAAATATGAGGTGGGACTTTATAATTAAAAGCATCATTAATTTGGTGAAAGTCCCTATCTGCTATGATGAGGGTGAATGCTAGGCATGGCCCTCCATTAACTCTCAAGAAAGACGAGGGGGGACCTGATATTTGAAAACATCATTAATTGGGTGAATGCCACCCTTGGCTATCACGAGTGTGAATGGTATGGTGGACCCTCCACTCACTCTAAAGAAATACGAGGGGGGAATTTATATTTAAAAAAATCATTAATTTGGTGAATGCCACCCTCGGCTATCACGAGGGTGAATGGTAGGGACGACCCTCCATTCACTCTCAAGAAAGACGATAGGGGACTTTATATTTAAAAACATCACTAATTTGGTGAATGCCACCCTCGGCTATGATGAAGGTGAATGGTAGGGATGACCCTCCATTTAGCTTAAAGAAAGACGAGGGGGGACTTGATATTTAAAAACATCAATAATTTGGTGATTGCCACCCATTGCTATGATGTGGGTGAATGGTAGGGACTACCCTCCATTCACTCTAAAGAATGACGCGGGGGGGTTTATGTTTAAAAGATTCATTAATTTGGTGAATACCACCCTCAGCTATGATGACGGTGAATGGTAGGGATGACCCCCCATTCACTCTCAAGAAAGATGTGGGGGGACTTGATATTTAAAAACATCATTAATTTGGTGAATACCACACTCGCCTATGATGAGGGTGAATGGTAGGTACGACCCTCCATTCACTCTTAAGAAAGATGAGGGAGGACTTATGTTTTGAAACATCACTAATTTGGTGGATTATCTACCTCGTCTTTGATGAAGGTGAATGGTAGGAATGACCCTCCACTCACCCCCAAGAGAGGTGAGATATGAATTAATATTTAAAAATATCATTAATTTGGTGAATACCTCCCTCGTCTATGATGAATGTGAATCGTACTGATGACCCTCCATTCGCCCTCAAGAAAGACGAGGGGGGACTTGATATTTAAAAACATCATTAATTTAGTGAATACCACCCTCGTCTATGAAGAGAGTGAATGGTAGGGACGACCCTCCATTCACTTTCAATAAAGACGAGGTGGGACATTATAATTAAAAGCATCATTAATTTGGTGAAAGTCACTCTCGGCAATGATGAGGGTGAATGCTAGGCATGGCCCTCCATTAACTCTCAACAAAGACGAAGGCGGACTTGATATTTGAAAACATCATTAATTGGGTGAATGCCACCCTTGGCTATGACGAGTGTGAATGGTAGGGAGGACCCTCCATTCACTCTAAACAAAGATGAGGGGGGACTTGATATTTAAAAACATCATTAATTTAGTGAATGACACCCTCGGCTATGATGAGGGTGAATGGTAGGGACAAGCCTCCATTCACTCTTAAGAAAGAAGAGTGGGGACTAGATATTGAAAAACGTCGTAAAATTGGTGAATGCTACCCTCAGCTATGATGAGGGTTAATGGTAGGGACGACCCTCCATTCATTCTCAAGAAAGACGATAGGGGACTTTATATTTAAAAACATCACTAATTTGGTGAAAGCCACCCTCGGCTATGATGAAGGTGAATGGTAGGGATGACCCTCCATTCAGTCTCAAGAAAGACGAGGGGGGACTTGATATTTAAAAACATCAATAATTTGGTGAATGCCACCAACGGCTATGATGTGGGTGAATGGTAGGGACTACCCTCCATTCACTCTAAAGAATGACGTGGGGGGACTTGATGTTTAAAAACTTCATTAATTTGGTGAATGCCACCCTCAGCTATGATGACGGTGAATGGTAGGGACGACCCCCCTTCACTCTCAAGAAAGATGTGGGGGGACTTGATATTTAAAAACATCATTAATTTGGTGAATACCACACTCGGCTATGATGAGGGTGAATGGTATGGACGACCCTCCATTCACTCTTAAGAAAGACAAGGGAGGACTTATCTTTTGAAACATCACTAATTTGGTGGATTATCTATCTCGTCTTTGATGAAGGTGAATGGTAGGGACGACCTTCCACTCACCCCCAAGAAAGATGAGATATGAATTAATATTTAAAAATATCATTAATTTGGAGAATGCCACCCTCCTCTATGATTAATGTGAATGGTACGGATAACCCTCCATTCGCAATCAAGAAAGACGAGGGGGGACTTGATATTTTAAAACATCATTAATTTAGTGAATGCCACCCTCGTCTATGAAGAGAGTTAATGGTAGGGACGACCCTCCATTCACTTTCAAGAAATATGAGGTGGGACTTTATAATTAAAAGCATCATTAATTTGGTGAAAGTCCCTATCTGCTATGATGAGGGTGAATGCTAGGCATGGCCCTCCATTAACTCTCAAGAAAGACGAGGGGGGACCTGATATTTGAAAACATCATTAATTGGGTGAATGCCACCCTTGGCTATCACGAGTGTGAATGGTATGGTGGACCCTCCACTCACTCTAAAGAAATACGATGGGGGACTTTATATTTAAAAACATCACTAATTTGGTGAATGCCACCTTCAGCTAGGATGAAGGTGAATGGTAGGGATGACCCTCCATTCACTTTCAAGAAAGACGAGGGGGGACTTGATATTTAAAAACATCAATAATTTGGTGAATGCCACCCACGGCTACGATGTGGGTGAATGGTAGGGACTACCCTCCATTCACTCTAAAGAAAGACGCGGGGGCACTTGATGTTTAAAAACATCATTAATTTGGTGAATTCCACCCTCGGTTGTGATGACGGTGAATGGTAGGGACGACCCTCCATTCACTCTCAAGAAAGATGTGGAGGGACTTGATATTTAAAACATCATTAGTTTGGCGAATACCACACTCGGCTACGATGAGGGTGAATGGTAGGGACGACCCTCCATTCACTCTTCAGGAAGAAGAGGGAGGACTTATGTTTTAAAACATCACTAATTTTGTGGATTATCTACCTCGTCTATGATGAAGGTGAATGATAGGGACGACCCTCCACTCACCCCCAAGAAAGATGAGAGATTAATTAATATTTAAAAATATCATTAATTTGGTGAATGCCACCCTCGTCTATGATGAATGTGAATGGTACGGATGACCCTCCATTCGCTCTCAAAAAAGACAAGGGGGGACTTGATATTTAAAAATATCATTAATTTAGTGAATGCCACCCTCGTCTATGATGAGAGTGAATTGTAGGGACTACCCTCCATTCACTTTCAAGAAAGACGAGGTGGGACATTATAATTAAAAGCATCATTAAATTGGTGAATGTCACTCTCGGCTATGATGAGGGTGAATGCTAGGGATGGCCCTCCATTAGATCTCAAGAAAGATGAGGGGGACTTGATATTGAAAAACATCATTAATTGGGTGAATGCGACCCTTGGCTATGATGAGTATGAATTGTAGGTAGGACCCTCCACTCACTCTAAAGAAAGACAAGGGGGGACTTGATATTTAAAAACATCATTAATTTGGTGAATGACACCCTCGGCTATGAAGAGGGTGAATGGTAGGGACGACCTTCCATCCACTCTCAAGAATGACGAGGGGGGACTTTATATTTAAAAACATCATTAATTTAGTGAATGCCACCCTCGGCTATGACGAGGGTGAATGGTAGGGATGACCCTCCATTCACACTTAGGGAAGAAGAGAGAGGACTTATGTTTTAAAACATAATTGATTCGGTGGATTATCTCCCTCGTCTATGATGCGCGTGAATGGTAGGGACAACCCACCATTTACTCTCAAGAAAGATGAGGGAGGACTTTCGTTTTAAGACATCATTAATTTGATGGATGATCTCCCTCGGCTATGATGAGGGTGAATTGTAGGGACGACCCTCCACTCGCTGCCAAAGAAAAATGAGAGAGGAATTTATCTTTTAAAAACATCATTAATTTGGTGAATACCACCCTCGGCTATAATGAGGCTGAATGGTAGGGACGACCCTCCATTTACTCTCAAGAATGAGGATGGGGGACTTTATATTTAAAAACATCATTGATGATGAGGTAGAATGGTAGGGACGACCTTCCATTCATTCTCAAGAAAGACGAGGGGGGACTTTATATTTAAAAACATCATTATTTTGGTGAAATTCACCCTCGGCTATGATGAAGGTTAATGGTAGGGACGACCCTCCATTCATTCTCAAGAAAGACGAGGGGGTAGTTGATATTTAAAAACAGCAATAATTTGGTGAATGCCACCCCTGGCTATAATGAGGGTGAATGGTAGGGACGACCCTCCATTCACCTCAAGAAAGACGCGGGGGGACTTGATATTTAAAAAAGAAAATTAATTTGGTGAATGCCACCCTCGGCTATGACGACGGAGAATGGTAGGGATGACCCTCCGTTCACTCTTAAGGAAGACGAGGGAGGACTTTTGTTTTAAAACATAATTAATTCGGTGGATTATCTCGATCGGCTATGATGAGGGTGAATGGTAGGGACGACCCACCATTTACTCTTAAGAAAGACGAGGGAGGTCTTACATTTTAAAACATCATTAATTTGATGGATTATCTCCCTCGGCTATAACGAGGGTGAATGGTAGGGACGACCCTCCACTCACTGCCAAAGAAAAAAAAGAGCGGACTTTATATTTAAAAACATCATTAATTTGGTGAATACCACCCTCGGCTCCAATGAGGTTGAATGGTAGGAACAACCCTCCATTCACTCTCATGAAAGACGCGGGGGCACTTGACGTTTAAAAACATCATTAATTTGGTGAATGCCACCCACGGCTATGATGTGGGTGAATGGTAGGGACTACCCTCCATTCACTCTAAAGAAAGACGCGGGGGCACATGATGTTTAAAAACATCATTAATTTGGTGAATGCCACCCTCATCTATGATGACGGTGAATGGTAGGGACGACCCTCCATTCACTCTCAAGAAAGATGTGGGGGACTTGATATTTAAAACATCATTAATTTGGTGAATACCACACTCGGCTACGATGAGGGTGAATGGTAGGGACGACCCTCCATTCACTCTTAAGAAAGACGAGGGAGGACTTAAATTTTAAAACATCATTAATTTGGTGGATTATCTACCTCGTCTATGATTAAGGTGAATGGTAGGGACGACCCTCCACTCACCCCCAAGAAAGATGAGAGATGAATTAATATTCAAAAATATCATTAATTTGGTGAATTGCACCCTTGTCTATGATGAATGTGAATGGTACGGATAACCCTCCATTAGCTCTAAAGAAAGACGAGGGGGGACTTGATATTTAAAAACATCATTAATTTAGTGAATGCCACCCTCGTCTATGATGAGGGTGAATGGTAGGGACAACCCTCCATTCACTGTCAAGAAAGACGAGGTGGGACATTATAATTAAAAGCATGATTAATTTGGGGAATGTCACTCTCGGCAATGATGAGGGTGAATGCTAGGGATGGCCCTCCATTAGATCTCAAGAAAGACGAGGGGGACTTGATATTTAAAAACATCATTAATTGGGTGAATGCGACCCTTGGCTATGATGAGTATGAATTGTAGGTAGGACCCTCCACTCACTCTAAAGAAAGACAAGGGGGGACTTGATATTTAAAAACATCATTAATTTGGTGAATGACACCCTCGGCTATGATGAGGGTGAATGGTAGGGACGACCTTCCATCCACTCTCAAGAATGACGAGGGGGGACTTTATATTTAAAAACATCATTAATTTAGTGAATGCCACCCTCGGCTATGACGAGGGTGAATGGTAGGGATGACCCTCCATTCACACTTAGGGAAGAAGAGAGAGGACTTATGTTTTAAAACATAATTAATTCGGTGGATTATCTCCCTCGTCTATGATGCGCGTGAATGGTAGGGACAACCCACCATTTACTCTCAAGAAAGACGAGGGAGGACTTTCATTTAAAAACATCTTTAATTTGATGGATTATATCCCTCGACTATGATGAGGGCGAATGGTCGGGAAGACCCTCCACTCGCTGGCAAAGAAAAACGAGAGAGGACTTTATATTTAAAAACATCATTAATTTTGTGAATACCACCCTCGGCTATAATGAGGCTGAATGGTAGGGACGACACTCCATTCACTCTAAAGAAAGACGAGGGGGGACTTGATATTTAAAAACATCATTAATTTTGTGAATTCCACCCTCAGCTATAATGAGGCTGAATGGTAGGGACGACCCTCTATTAGCTCTCAATAATGAGGATGGAGGACCTTATATTTCAAAACATCATTAATTAGGTGAATGCCACACTCGGCTATGATGAGGGTGAATGGTAGGGACGACCCCCCATTCACTCTCACGAAAGACGAGGGGGACTTTATATTTAACATCTTTAATTTGGTGAAATTCACCCTCGGCTATGATGAAGGTGAATGGTAGGGACGACTCTCCATTCATTCTCAAGAAAGACGAGGGGTTACTTGATATTTAAAAACATCAATATTTGGTGAATGACACCCTCGGCTATGATGAGGGTGAATGGTAGGGACGACCCTCCATTCACCTGAAGAAAGACGCGGGGGGACTAGATATTTAAAAAACATAATTAATTTGGTGAATGCCACCATCGGCTATGACGACGGAGAATGGTAGGGATGACCCTCCATTCACTCTTAAGGAAGACGAGGGAGGACTTATGTTTTAAAACATAATTAATTTGGTGGATTATCTCCCTCGCCTATGATGATGGTGAATGGTAGGGACGACCCACCATTTACTCTTAAGAAAGACGAGGGAGGGCTTACGTTTAAAACCATCAGTAATTTGATGGATTATCTCCATCGCCTATGATGAGGGTGAATGTTAGGGACGACCCTCCACTCACTGCCAAAGAAAAACAAGAGAGGACTTCATATTTAAAAACATCATTAATTTGGTGAATACCACCCTCGGCTAAAATGAGGTTGAAAGGTAGAGACGACCCTCCATTCCCTCTCATGAAAGACGCTGGGGTCTTGATATTTAAAAACATCATTAATTTGGTGAATACCACCCTCGTCTATGATGACGGTGAATGGTAGGGACGACCCTCCATTCACTCTCAAGAAAGAAGAGTGGGGACTAGATATTTAAAAATGTCATTAATTTGGTGAATGCCACCCTCGGCTATGATGAGGGTGAATGATAGGGACGACCCTCCATTCACTCTCAAGAAAGACAAGAGAGGAATTTATATTTAAAAACATCATTAATTTGGCGAATGCCACCCTCGGCTATGATGAGGATGAATGGTAGAGACGAGCCTCCATTCACACTCAAGAAAAACGAGGGGGCATGATATTTAAAAACATCACTAATTTTGTGAATGCCACCCTCGTCTATGACGAGAGTGAATGGTAGGGACGACGCTCCATTCACCTTCAAGAAAGACGAGGTGGGCCATTATAATTAAAAGCATCATTAATTTGGTGAATGTCACCCTCGGCAATGATGTGGGTGAATGCTAGGCATGGCCCTCTATTAACTCTCAAGAAAGACGAGGGGGGACTTGATATTTGAAAACGTCATTAATTGGGTGAATGACACCCTTGGCTATGATGAGTGTGAATGGTAGGGAGGACCCTCCACTCACTGTAAAGAAAGACGAGGCGGGGCATGATATTTAAAAACATCATTAATTTTGTGAATGACACCCTCGGCTATGATGAGGGTGAATTGTAGGGACGACCCTCCATTCACTCTCAAGAAAGATGAGGGGGACATGATATTTAAAAACATCAATAATTTGGTGAATGCCAACCTCATCTATAATGAGGGTGAACGGTAGGGACGACCCTCCATTCACTCTCAACCAAGACCAGGGGGCACTTGATATTTAAAAACATCACTATTCTGGTGAAAGACACCCTCGACTATGATGACGATGAATGGTAGGGACGACCCTCCATTCATTCTTAAGAAAGATGAGGAGGGACTTGATATTTAAAAAGATCATTAATTTCGTGAATTCCACCCTCGGCTATGATGAGGGTGAATGGTAGGGACAAACCTCCATTCACTCTCAAGAAAGACGAGGGAGGACTTAGGTTTTAAAACATCATTAATTTGGTGGATTATCTCCCTCAGCTATGATGATGGTGAATGGTAGGGATGACCCTCCACTCACCCCCAAGAAAGATGAGACAGGACTTTATATTTAAAAACATCATTAATTTGGTGAATAACACCCTCGGCTATGATGAGGGTGAATGGTAGGGACGACCCTCCATCCACTCTCAAGAATGACGAGCGGGACTTTATATTTAAAAACATCATTAATTTGGTGAATCCCATCCTCGGCTATGACGAGGGTGTATGGTAGGGATGACCCTCCATTCACTCTTAAGGTAGAAGAGGGAGGACTGATGTTTAAAACATAATTAATTCGGTGGATTATCTCCCTCGGCTATGATGCGCGTGAATGGTAGGGAGAACCCACCATTTACTCTCAAGAAAGACGAGGGAGGACATACATTTTAAAACATCATTAATTTGATTGATTACCTCCCTCGGCTATGATGAGGGTGAATCGTAGGGACGACGCACCACTCGCTGCCAAAGAAAAATTGGAGAGGGTTTTATATTTAAAAACATCATTAATTTGTTGAATACAACCCTCGGCTATAATGAGGGTGAATGGTAGGGACGACCCTCCATTCACTCTCATGAAAGACGCGGGGGACTTGATATTTAAAAACATCATTAATTTGTTGAATGCCACCCTCGGCTATGATAAGGGTGAATGGTAGGGACGACCCTCCATTTATTCTCAAGAAAGGCGACAGGGGACTAGATATTTAAAAACATCATTAATTTGGTTAATGCCCTCCTCGGCTATGATGAGGGTGAATGGTAGGGACGAACCCCCATTCACTCTCAAGAAAGACGAGGGGGACTTTATATTTAAAAACATCTTTAATTTGCTGAAATTCACCCTCGGCTATGATGAAGGTGAATGGTAGGGACGACCCTCCATTCATTCTCAAGAAAGACGAGGGGGTACTTGATATTTAAAAACATCAATATTTGGTGAATGCCACCCACGGCTATGATTAGGGTGAATGGTAGGGACGACACTCCATTCTCCTCAAGAAAGACGCGGGGGGACTTGATATTTAAAAAACATAATTAATTTGGCGAATGCCACCCTCGGCTATGACGACGGAGAATGGTAGGGATGACCATCCATTCACTCTTAAGGAAGACGAGGGAGGACTTATGTTTTAAAACATAATTAATTCAGTGGATTATCTCCCTCGTCTATGATGAGGGTGAATGGTAGGGACGACCCACCAATTACTCTTAATAAAGACGAGGGAGGTCTTACGTTTTAAACCATCAGTAATTTGATGGATTATCTCCCTCGGCTATGATGAGGGTGAATGGTAGGGACGACCCTCCACTCACTGCCAAAGAAAAACTAGAGAGGACTTTATATTTTAAAACATCATTAATTTGGTGAATACCACCCGCGGCTAAAATGAGGTTGAATGGTAGGGTTGACCCTCCGTTCCCTCTCATGAAAGATGCGGGGGTCTTGATATTTTAAAACATCATTAAATTGGTGAATGCCACCCTCGTCTATGATGACGGTGAATGGTAGGGACGACCCTCCATTCACTCTCAAGAAAGAAGAGTGGGGACTAGATATTTAAAAACGTCATTAATTTGGTGAATTCCACCCTCGGCTATGATGAGGGTGAATGGTAGGGACGACCCTCCATTCACTCTCAAGAAAGACGATAGGGATTTTATATTTAAAAACATCACTAATTTGGTGAATGCCACCCTCGGCGATGATGAAGGTAAATGGTAGGGATGACCCTCCATTCAGTCTCAAGAAAAACGAGGGGGGGCCTGATATTTCAAAACATCAATAATTTGGTGAATGCCATCCACGGCTATGATGTGGGTGAATGGTAGTGACTACCCTCCATTCACTCTAAAGAAAGACGCGGGGGGACTTGATGTTTAAAAACATCATTACTTTGGTGAATGCCACCCTCAGCTATGATGACGGTGAATGGTAGGAACGACCCTCCATTCACTCTCAAGAAAGATGTGGGGGGACTTGATATTTAAAAACATCATTAATTTCGTGAATGCCACCCTCGGCTATGATGAGGGTGAATGGTAAGGATGACCCTCCATTCATTCTCAGGAAAGTCGAGGGAGGACTTATGTTTTAAAACATCATTAATTTGGTGGATTATCACCCACAGCTATGATGAGGGTGAATGGTAGGGAAGTCCCTCCACTCACCCCAAGAAAGACGAGAGAGGACTTTATATTGAAAAACATCAATAATTTGGAGAATGCCACCCTCGGCTATGATGAGGATGAATGGTAGGGACGAGCCTCCATTCACACTCAAGAAAAATGAGGGGGGCATGATATTTAAAAACATCACTAATTTTGTGAATGCCACCCTCGTCTATGAAGAGAGTGAATGGTAGGGACGACCCTCCATTCACTTTCAAGAAAGACGAGGTGGGACATTATAATTAAAAGCATCATTAATTTGGTGAATATCACTCTCGGCTATGATGAGGGTGAATGCTAGGCATGGCCCTCTATTAACTCTCAAGAAAGACGAGGGGGGACTTGATATTTGAAAACGCCATTAATTGGGTGAATGACACCCTTGGCTATGACGAGTGTGAATGGTAGGGAGGACCCTCCACTCACTCTAAAGAAAGACGAGGCAGGACTTGATATTTAAAAACATCATTAATTTGGTGAATGACACCCTCGGCTATGATGAGGGTGAATTGTAGGGACAACCCTCCATTCACTCTCAAGAAAGATGAGGGGGGACATGATATTTGAAAACATCAATAATTTGGTGAATGCCAACCTCAGCTATAATGAGGGTGAACGGTAGGGACGACCCCCCATTCACTCTCAACCAAGACGAGGGGGCCCTTGATATTTAAAAACATCATTATTTTGGTGAATGACACCCTCGACTATGATGACGATGAATGGTAGGGACGACCCTCCATTCACTCTTAGGAAAGATGAGGAGGGACTTGATATTTAAAAAGATCATTAATTTTGTCAATTCTACCCTCGGCTATGATGAGGGTGAATGGTAGGGATAAACCTCCATTCACTCTCAAGAAAGACGAGGGAGGACTTATGTTTTAAAACATCATTAATTTGGTGGATTATCTCCCTCAGCTATGATGAGGGTGAATGGTAGGGATGACCCTCCACTCACCCCCAAGAAAGATGAGACAGGACTTTATATTTAAAAACATCATTAATTTGGTGAATAACACCCACGGCTATGATGAGGGTGAATGGTAGGGACGACCCTCCATCCACTCTCAAGAATGACGAGGGGGGACATTATATTTAAAGACATCATTAATTTGGTGAATGACACCCTCGGCTACGACGAGGTTGTATGGTAGGGATGACCCTCCATTCACTCTTAAGGTAGAAGAGGGAGGACTCATGTTTTAAAACATAATTAATTCGGTGGATTATCTCCCTCGGCTATGATGCGCGTGAATGGTAGGGAGAACCCACCATTTACTCTCAAGAAAGACGAGGGAGGACATACATTTTAAAACATCATTAATTTGATGGATTACCTCCCTCGGCTATGATGAGGGTGAATCATAGGGACGACCCACCACTCGCTGCCAAAGAAAAATGAGAGAGGGTTTTATATTTAAAACAACATTAATTTGGTGAATACCACCCTCGGCTATAATGAGGTTGAATGGTAGGGACGACCCTCCATTCACTCTCATGAAAGACGCGGGGGACTTGATATTTAAAAACATCATTAATTTGGTGAATGCCACCCTCGGCTATGATGAGGGTGAATGGTAGGGACGACCCTCCATTTATTCTCAAGAAAGGCGAGTGGGGACTAGATATTTAAAAACGTCATTAATTTGGTTAATGCCTCCCTCGGCTACGATGAGGGTGAATGGTAGGGATGACCCTCCATTCACTCTCAAGAATGACGATGGGGGACTTTATATTAAAAAACATCACTAATTTAGTGAATGCCACCCTCGTCTATGATGAAGGTGAATGGTAGGGATGACCCTCCATTCACTGCCTAAGAAAAACCAGAGAGGACTTTAAAACATCATTAATTTGTTGAATACCACCCTCGGCTAAAATGAGGTTGAATGGTAGGGACGACCCTCCATTCCCTCTCATGAAAGATGCGGGGGTCTTGATATTTAAAAACATCATTAATTTGGTGAATGCCATCCTCGTCTATGATGACGGTGAATGGTAGGGACGACCCTCCATTCACTCTCAAGAAAGAAGAGTGGGGACTAGATATTTAAAAACGTCATTAATTTGGTGACTTCCACCCTTGGCTATGATGAGGGTGAATGGTAGGGACGACCCTCCATTCACTCTCAAGAAAGACGATAGGGATTTTATATTTAAAAACATCACTAATTTGGTGAATGCCACCCTCGGCTATGATGAAGGTGAATGGTAGGGATGACCCTCCATTCTGTCTCAAGAAAGACGAGGGGGGACCTGATATTTCAAAACATCAATAATTTGGTGAATGCCACCCACGGCTATGATGTGGGTGAATGGTAGGGACTACCCTCCATTCACTCTAAAGAAAGACGCGGGGGGACTTGATGTTTAAAAACATCATTAGTTTGGTGAATTCCACCCTCAGCTATAATGACGGTGAATGGTAGGGACGACCCTCCATTCACTCTTAAGAAAGATGTGGGGGGACTTGATATTTAAAAACATCATTAATTTCGTGAATGCCACCCTCGGCTATGATGAGGGTGAATGGTATGGATGACCCTCCATTCATTCTCAAGAAAGTCGAGGGAGGACTTATGTTTTAAAACATCATTAATTTGGTGGATTATCACCCACAGCTATGATGAGGGTGAATGGTAGGGAAGTCCCTCCACTCACCCCAAGAAAGACGAGAGAGGACTTTATATTGAAAAACATCATTAATTTGGAGAATGCCACCCTCGGCTATGATGAGGATGAATGGTAAGGACGAGCCTCCATTCACACTCAAGAAAAATGAGGGGGCATGATATTTAAAAACATCACTAATTTTGTGAATGCCACCCTCGTCTATGAAGAGAGTGAATGGTAGGGACGACCCTCCATTCACTTTTAAGAAAGACGAGTTGGGACATTATAATTAAAAGCATCATTAATTTGGTGAATGTCACTCTCGGCTATGATAATGGTGAATGCTAGGCATGGCCCTCTATTAACTCTCAAGAAAGACGAGGGGGGACTTGATATTTGAAAACTCCATTAATTGGGTGAATGACACCCTTGGCTATGACGAGTGTGAATGGTAGGGAGGACCCTCCACTCACTCAAAAGAAAGACGAGGCAAGACTTGATATTTAAAAACATCATTAATTTGGTGAATGACACCCTCGTCTATGATGAGGGTGAATTGTAGGGACAACCCTCCATTCACTCTCAAGAAAGATGAGGGGGGACATGATATTTGAAAAAATCAATAATTTGGTGAATGCCAACCTCAGCTATAATGAGGCTGAACGGTAGGGAGGACCCCCCATTCACTCTCAACCAAGACAAGGGGGCACTTGATATTTAAAAACATCATTATTTTGGTGAATGACACCCTCGACTATGATGACGATGAATGGTAGGGACGACCCTCCATTCACTCTTAAGAAAGATGAGGAGGGACTTGATATTTAAAAAGATCATTAATTTTGTGAATTCTACCCTCGGCTATGATGAGGGTGAATGGTAGGGATAAACCTCCATTCACTCTCAAGAAAGACGAGGGAGGACTCATGTTTTAAAACATCATTAATTTGGTGGATTATCTCCCTCAGCTATGATGAGGGTGAATGGTAGGGATGACCCTCCACTCACCCCCAAGAAAGATGAGAGAGGACTTTATATTTAAAAACATCATTAATTTGGTGAATAACACCCACGGCTATGATGAGGGTGAATGGTAGGGACGACCCTCCATCCACTCTCAAGAATGACGAGGGGGGACATTATATTTAAAGACAACATTAATTTGGTGAATGCCACCCTCGGCTATGACGAGGGTGTATGGTAGGGATGACCCTCCATTCACTCTTAACATAGAAGAGGGAGGACTCATGTTTTAAAACATAATTAATTCGGTGGATTATCTCCCTCGGCTATGATGCGCGTGAATGGTAGGGAGAACCCACCATTTACTCTCAAGAAAGACGAGGGAGGACATACATTTTAAAACATCATTAATTTGATGGATTACCTCCCTCGGTTATGATGAGGGTGAATCATAGGGACGACCCACCACTCGCTGCCAAAGAAAAATGAGAGAGGGTTTTATATTTAAAAACAACATTAATTTGGTGAATACCACACTCGGCTATAATGAGGTTGAATGGTAGGGAAACCCTCCATTCACTCTCATGAAAGACGCGGGGGACTTGATATTTAAAAACATCATTAATTTGGTGAATGCCACCCTCGGCTATGATGAGGGTGAATGGTAGGGACGACCCTCCATTTATTCTCAAGAAAGGCGAGTGGGGACTAGATATTTAAAAACATCATTAATTTGGTTAATGCCTCCCTCGGCTACGATGAGGATGAATGGTAGGGATGACCCTCCATTCACTCTCAAGAATGACGATGGGGGACTTTATATTTAAAAACATCACTAATTTAGTGAATGCCACCCTCAGCTATGATGAAGGTGAATGGTAGGGATGACCCTCCATTCACTCTCAAGAAAGACGAGTGGGGACTTGATATTAAAAAACATAAATAATTTGGTGAATGCCACCCACGGCTATGATGTGGGTGAATGGTAGGGACTACACTCCATTCACTCTAAAGAAAGACGCGTGGGGACTTGATGTTTAAAGATGTCATTAATTTGGTGAATGCCATCCTCAGCTATGATGACGGTGAATGGTAGGGATGACCTCCATTCACTCTCAAGAATGATGTGGGGGGACTTGATATTTGAAAACATCATTAATTTGGTGAATACCACACTCGGCTATGACGAGGGTGAATGGTAGGGACGACCCTCCATTCACTCTTAAGAAAGACAAGGGAGGACTTATGTTTTGAAACATCACTATTTTGGTGGATTATTTACCTCGTCTATGATGAAGGTGAATGGTAGGGATGACCTTCCACTCACCACCAAGAACGATGAGAGATAAATTAATATTTAAAAATATCATTAATTTGGTGAATACCACCGTCGTCTATGATGAATGTGAATGGTACGGATGACCCTCCATTCGCTCTCAAGAGGGACGAGGGGAACTTGATATTTAAAAACATCATTAATTTCGTGAATGCCCCCCTCGTCTATGATGAGGGTGAATGGTGGGGATGGCCCTCAATTTTCTCTCAAGGAAGATGAGGGAGACTTGATATTTGAAAACATCATTAATTGGGTGAATGCCACCCTTGGTTATGACGAGTGTGAAAGGTTGCGAGGACCCTCCACTCACTCTAAAGAAAGACGAGGGGGGACTTGATATTTAAAAACATCATTAATTTGGTGAATGACACCCTCGGCTATGAAGAGGGTTAATGGTAGGGACGACCCTCCATTCAACCTCAAGAATGACGAGGGGGGACTTTATATTTAAAAACATCATTAATTTGGTGAATGCCACCCTCGGCTATGACGAGGTTGAATGGTAGGGATGACCCTCCATTCACTCTTAAGGAAGAAGAGAGAGGACTTATGTTTTAAAACATAATTAATTGGGTGGATTATCTCCCTCTGCTATGATGCGCGTGAATGGTAGGGACAACCCACCATTTACTCTAAAAAAAGATGAGGGAGGACTTTAGTTTTATAACATTATTAATTTGATGGATTATCTCCCTCGGCTATGATGAGGGTGAAAGGTAGGGATGACCCTCCACTCGTTGCCAAAGAAAAATGAGAGAGGACTTTATATTTAAAATCATCATTAATTTGGTGAATACCACCCTGGACTATAATGAGGATGAATGGTAGGAACGACCGTCCATTCACTCTCATTAAAGACGTGGGGGACTCGATAATTAAAAACATCATTAATTTGGTGAATGCCACCCTCGGGTATGATGAGGGTGAATGGATGGGACGACCAACCATTCACTATCAAGAAAGACGAGTGGGGACTAGATATTTAAAAACATCATTAATTTGGTGAATGCCACACTCGGCTATGATGAGGGTGAATGGTAGGGACGACCCTCCATTCACTCTTAAGTAAGACGATGGGGGACTTTATGTTTAAAAACATAACTAATTTGGTGAATGCCACCCTCGGCTATGATGAAGGTGAATGGTAGGGATGACCCTCCATTCACTCTCAAGAAAGACGAGGGGGGACTTGATATTTGAAAACTTCAATAATTTGGTGAATGCCACCCACGGCTATGATGTGGGTGAATGGTAGGGACTACCCTCCATTCACTCTATAGAAAGACGCGGGGGCACTTGATGTTTAAAAACATCATTAATTTGGTGAATGCCACCCTCAGCTATGATGACGGTGAATGGTAGGGACGACCCTCCATTCACTCTCAAGAAAGATGTGGGGGGACTTGATATTTAAAACATCATTAATTTGGTGAATACCACACTCGGCTACAATGAGGGTGAATGGTAGGGACGACCCTCCATTCACTCTTAAGAAAGACGAGGGAGGACTTATGTTTTAAAACATCATTAATTTGGTGGATTATCTACCTCGTCTATGATAAAGGTGAATGGTAGGGACGACCCTCCACTCACCCCCAAGAAAGATGAGAGATGAAATTATATTTAAAAATATAATTAATTTGGTGAATGTCACCCGCGTCTATGATGTATGTGAATGGTACAGATGACCCTCCATTCGCTCTCAAGAAAGACGAGGGGGGACTTGATATTTAAAAACATCATTAATTTAGTGAATGCCACCCTCGTCTATGATGAGGGTGAATGGTAGGGACAACCCTCCATTCACTTTCAAGAAAGACGAGGTGGGACATTATAATTAAAATAATCATTAATTTGGTGAATGTCACTCTCGGCTATGATGAGGGTGAATGCTAGGGATGGCCCTCCATTAGCTCTCAAGAAAGACTAGGGGGACTTGATATTTGAAAACATCATTAATTGGGTGAATGCCACCCTTGGCTATGATGAGTGTGAATGGTAGGGCGGACACTCCACTCACTCTAAAGAAAGACAAGGGGGGACTTGATATTTAAAAACATCATTAATTTGGTGAATGACACCCTCGTCTATGATGAGGGTGAATGGAAGGGACGACCCTCCATCCACTCTCAAGAATGACGAGGGAGACTTTATATTTAAAAACATCATTAATTTGGTCAATGCCACCCTCGCCTATGATGAGGGTGAATGGTAGGGATGACCCTCCATTCACTCTTAAGGAAGAAGAGGGAGGACTTATGTTTTAAAACATAATTAATTCGGTGGATTATCTCCATCGGCTATGATGCGCGTGAATGGTAGGGACAACCCACCATTTACTCTCAAGAAAGACGAGGGAGGACTTTCATTTTAAAACATAATTAATTTGATGGATTATCTCCCTAGGCTATGATGAGGGTGAATGGTAGGGAAGACCCTCCACTCGCTCCCAATGAAAAATTAGAGAGGACTTTATATTTAAAAACCTCATTAATTTTGTGAATACCACCCTCGGCTATAATGAGTCTGAATGGTAGGGACGACCATCCATTAACTCTCAAGAATGAGGATGGGGGACTTTATATTTAAAAACATCATTAATTTGGTGAATGCCACACTCGCTTATGATGAGGGTGAATGGTAGGGACGACCTTCCATTCATTCTCAAGAAAGACGCGGGGGGACATGATGTTTAAAAACGTCATTAATTTGGTGAAAGCCACCCTCAGCTATGATTATGGTGAAACGTAGGGACGACCCTCCATTCACTCTCAAGAAAGATTTGGGGGGACTTGATATTTAAAAACATCCTTAATTTGGTGAATGCCACACTCGGCTGTGATGAGTTGAATGGTAGGGAAGACCCTCCATTCGCTCTCAAGAAAGACGAGGGTGGACTTGGTATTTAAAAACATCATTAATTTAGTGAATGCCACCCTCGTCTATGATGAGGGTGAATGGTAGGGACAACCCTCCATTCACTTTCAAGAAAGACGAGGTGGGACATTATAATTAAAAGAATCATTAATTTTGTGAATGTCACTCTCGGCTATGATGAGGGTGAATGCTACGGATGGCCCTCCATTAGCTCTCAAGAAAGACTAGGGGGACTTGATATTTGAAAACATCATTAATTGGGTGAATGCCACCCTTGGCTATAATGAGTGTGAATGGTAGGGCGGACACTCCACTCACTCTAAAGAAAGACGAGGGGGGACTTGATATTTAAAAACATCATTAATTTGGTGAATGACACCCTCGTCTATGATGAGGGTGAATGGAAGGGACGACCCTCCATCCACTCTCAAGAATGATGAGGGGGACTTTATATTTAAAAAGATCATTAATTTGGTCAATTCCACCCTCGGCTATGATGAGGGTGAATGGTAGGGATGACCCTCCATTCACTCTTAAGGAAGAACAGGGAGGACTTATGTTTCAAAACATAATTAATTTGGTGGAATATCTCCCTCGGCTATGATGTGCGTGAATGGTAGGGACAACCCACCATTTACTCTCAAGAAAGACGAGGGAGGACTTTCGTTTTAAAACATCATTAATTTGATGGATTATCTCCCTAGGCTATGATGAGGGTGAATGGTAGGGACGACCCTCCACTCGCTCCCAATGAAAAATTAGAGAGGACTTTATATTTAAAAACCTCATTAATTTTGTGAATACCACCCTCGGCTATAATGAGTCTGAATGGTAGGGACGACCATCCATTAACTCTCAAGAATGAGGATGGGGGACTTTATATTTAAAAACATCATTAATTTGGTGAATGCCACACTCGCTTATGATGAGGGTGAATGGTAGGGACGACCTTCCATTCATTCTCAAGAAAGACGCGGGGGGACATGATGTTTAAAAACGTCATTAATTTGGTGAAAGCCACCCTCAGCTATGATGATGGTGAAACGTAGGGACCACCCTCCATTCACTCTCAAGAAAGATTTGGGGGGACTTGATATTTAAAAACATCCTTAATTTGGTGAATGCCACACTCGGTTGTGATGAAGTTGAATGGTAGGGAAGACCCTCCATTCGCTCTTGAGAAAGACGAGGGTGGACTTGATATTTAAAAACATCATTAATTTAGTGAATGCCACCCTCGTCTATGATGAGGGTGAATGGTAGGGACGACCCTCCATTCACTCTCAAGGAAGACGAGGTGGGACATTATAATTAAAAGCATTATTAATTTAGTGAATGTCACTCTCGGCTATGATGAGGGTGAATGCTAGGGATGGCACTCCATTAACTCTCAAGAAAGACGAGGGGGGACTTGATATTTGAAAACATCATTAATTGGGTGAATGCCACCCTTGGCTATGACGAGTGTGAATGGTAGGGATAACCCTCCACTGACTCTAAAGAAAGACGAGGGTGGACTTGATATTGAAAAACATCATTAACTTGGTGAATTCCACCCTCGGCTATGATGAGGGCGAATGGTAGGGACGACACTCCATTCTCCTCAAGAAAGACGCGGGGGGACTTGATATTTAAAAAAAATAATTAATTTGGTGAATGCCACCCTCGGCTATGACGACGGAGAATGGTAGGGATGACCCTCCATTCACTCTTAAGGAAGACGAGGGAGGACTTATGTTTTAAAACATAATTAATTAAGTGGATTATCTCCCTCGGATATGATGAGGGTGAATGGTCGGGACGACCCACCATTTACTCTCAAGAAAGAAGAGGGAGGAATTACATTTTAAAACAACATTAATTTGATGGATTATCTCCCTCGGCTATGATGAGGGTGAATTGTAGGGACGACACTCCACTCACTGCCAAAGAAAATCGAGAGAGGACTTTATATTTAAAAACATCATTAATTTGGTGAATACCACCCTCGGCTGTAATGAGGGTGAATGGTAGGGACGACCCTCCATTCACTCTCATGGAAGACGCGGGGGACTAGATATTTAAAAACATCATTAAATTGGTGAATCCCACCCTCGGCTATGATGAGTGTGAATGGTAGGGACGACCCTCCATTCACTTTCAAGTAAGACGAGTGGGGACTAGATATTTAAAAACTCATTAATTTTGTGAATGCCACCCTCGGCTATGATGAGCGTGAATGGTAGGCACGACCCTCCATTCACTCTCAAAAAGATGATGGGGGACTTTATATTTAAAAACATCACTAATTTGGTGAATGCCAACCTCGGCTATGATGAAGGTGAATGGTAGGGATGACCCTCCATTCACTCTCAAGAAAGACGAGGGGGGACTTGATATTTAAAAAGATCAATAATTTGGTGAATGTCACCCTTGGCTATGATGAGGGTTAATGGTTGGGACTATAATCCATTCACTCTCAAGAAATAGGCGGGGGGACTTGATATTTAAAAACATCATTAATTTGGTGAATGCCACCCTCGTCTATGATGAGGGTGAGTGGTAGGGACGACCCTCCATTCACTCTCAAGAAAGACGAGGGGGGACTTGATATTTAAAAACATCATTAATTGGGTGAATGCCATCCTGATCTATGATGATGGTGAATGGTAGGGACGACCCTCCATTCACTCTTAAGAAAGAGGAGGGAGGACTTATGTTTTACAACATCATTAATTTTGTTGGATATCTACCTCGTCTATGATGAAGGTGAATGGTAGGGAGGACCCTCCACTCACACCCAAGAAAGATGAGAAAAGAATTAATATTTAAAAACATCATTAATTTGGTGAATGCGACCCTTGGCTATGATGAGGGTGAATGGTAGGGATGACCCTCCATTCACTCTCGATAAAGACGAGGGAAGACTTATGTTTTAAAACATCATTAATTTGGTGGATTATCTCCCTCGGCTATGACGAGTGTGAATGATAGGGAGGACCCACCACTCACTGCCAAAGAAAGATGAGGGAGGACTTTATATTTAAAAACACCCTTAATTTTGTGAATGCCACCCTCGGCTATGATGAGGGTGAATTGTAGGGATGGCCCTCCATTCACTCTCAAGAAATACGAGGGGGATTTGATATTAAAAAATATCACTAATTTCGTGAATGCCACACTCGGCTATGATGAGGGTGAATGGTAGGGACAAACCTCCATTCACTCTCAAGAAAGACGAGTGGGGACTAGATATTTAAAAACCTCATTAATTTCGTGAATGCGACCCTCTGCTATGATGAGGGTGAATGGTAGGGTAGACCCTCCATTCACTCTCCAGAAAGAAGAGGGGGGACTTTATATTTAAAAACATCATTAATTCGGTAAATTCCACCCTCGGCTATAACGAGGTTGAATGGTAGGGATGACCCTCCATTCACTATTATGGAAGAAGAGGGAGGACTTATGTTTTAAAACGTAATTAATTCGGTGGATTTTCTCCCTCGGCTATGATGCGCGTGAATGGTAGGAACAACCCGCCATTTACTCTCAAGAAAGATGAGGGAGGACTTTCATTTTAAAATATCATTAATTTGATTGATTATCTCACTCGGCTATGATGAGGGTGATGGTAGGGACGACCCTCCACTCGCTGCCAAAGAAAAATGAGAGAGGACTTTATATTTAAAAACATCATTAATTTGGTGAATACCATCCTCAACTATAATGAGGTTGAATGGTAGGAACAACCCTCCATTCACTCTCATGAAAGACGCGGGGGACTTGATATTTAGAACATCATTAATTTGGTGAATGCCACCCTCGACTATGATGTGGGTGAATGGTAGGGACGACCCTCCATTAACTATCAAGAATGAGGATGGGGGACTTTATATTTAAAAACATCACTAATTTTTGTAAATGCCACTCTCGGCTATGATGAGGGTGAATGGTAGGGATGACCCTCCATTCACTCTCAATAAAGACAAGGGAGGACTTATGTTTTAAAACATCATTAATTTGGTGGATTATCTCCCTCGACTATGACGAGTGTGAATGATAGGGAGGACCGTCCACTCACTGCCAAAGAAAGACGAGAGATGACTTTATATTTAAAAACACCATTAATTTTGTGAATGCCACCCTCGGCTATGATGAGGGTGAATGGTATGGATGGCCCTCCATTCACTCTCAATAAATACGAGGGGGACTTGATATTAAAAAATATCATTAATTTCGTGAATGCCACACTCGGCTATGATGAGGGTGAATGGTAGGGACAAACCTCCATTCACTCTCAAGAAAGACGAGTGGGGACTAGATATTTAGAAACATCATTAATTTGGTGAATGCCTCCCTCTGCTATGATGAGGGTGAATGGTAGGGTAGACCCTCCATTCACTCTCAAGAAAGACGAGGGGGATTTTATATTTAAAAACATCAATAATTTGCTAAATGCCACCCTCGGCTATGATGAAGGTGAATGGTAGGTATGATCCTCCATTGACACCCAAGAAAGACGAGGGGGATTTGACATTTAAAAACATCAATAATTTGGTGAATGCCACCCTCGGCTATGTTGAGGGTGAATGGTAGGGACCACCCTCCATTCATTCTCAAGAAAGAAGCGGGGGGACTTGATATTTAAAAACATCATTAATTTGGTGAATTCCACCCTCGGCTATGATGAGGGTGAATGGTAGGGACGACCCACGATTCATTCTCAAGAAAGACTAGGGAGGAATTACATTTTAAAACAACATTAATTTGATGGATTATCTCCCTCATATATGATGAGCGTGAATTGTAGGGACGACCCTCCACTCACTGCCAAAGAAAAACGAGAGAGGACTTTATATTTAAAAACATCATTAATTTGGTGAATACCACCCTCGACTATAATGAGGGTGAATGGTAGAACAACCCTCCATTCACTCTCATGAAGGACGCGGGGGACTAGATATTTCAAAACATCATTAATTTGGCTAATCCCACCCTCGGCTACGATGAGTGTGAATGGTAGGGACGACCCTCCATTCACATTCAAGTAAGACGAGTGGGGACTAGATATTTAAAAACTCATTAATTTGGTGAATGCCACCCTCGACTATGATGAGGGTGAATGGTAGGCACGACCCTCCATTCACTCTCAAGAAAGACGATGGGGGAATTTATATTTAAAAACATCACTAATTTGATGAATGCCACCCTCAGCTATGATGAAGGTGAATGGTAGGGATGACCCTCCATTCAGTCTCAAGAAGGACGAGGGGGGACTTGATATTTAAAAACATCAATAATTTGGTGAATGCAACCCTTGGCAATGATGAGGGTGAATGGTAGGGACTATCCTCCATTCACTCTCAAGAAAGACGCGGGGGGACTTGATATCTAAAAACGTCAATAATTTGGTGAAGGCCACCCTCGGCTATGATGAGGGTGAATGGTAGGGACGACCCTCCATTCACTCTCAAGAAAGACGAGGGGGGACTCGAGATTTAAAAACATCATTAATTTGGTGAATGCCACCCTGAGCTATGTTGATGGTGAATGCTAGGGACGACCCTCCATTCACTCTTAAGAAATAGGACGGATGACATATGTTTAAAACATCATTAATTTGTTTGAATATCTACCTCGTCTATGATGAAGGTGAATGGTAGGGACGACCCTCCACTCACCCCCAAGAAAGATTAGAGATGAATTAATATTTAAAAACATCATTAATTTCATGAATGGCACCGTCGTCTATGATGAGTCTGAATGGTAGGTACAATCCTCCATTCGCTCACAAGAAAGACGAGGGAGACTTGATATTTAAAAACATCATTATTTTAGTCAATGCCACCCTCGTCAATGATGAGGGTGAATGGTAGGGATGACCCTCCATTCACTCTCAAGTAAGACGAGGTGGGACTTTATAATTAAAAGCATCATTAATTTGGTGAATGTCACTCTCGGCTATGATGAGGGTGAATGGTAGGGATGACCCTCCATTAGCTCTCAATAAAGACGAGGGGGGACTTGATATTTTAAAACGTCATTAATTTGGTGAGTGACACCCTTGGCTATGATGAGGGTCAATGGTATGGAAAACCCTCCATTCACTCTAAAGAAAGCAAGGGGGGACTTGATATTTAAAAACATCATTAATTTGGTGAATGTGACCCTTGGATATGATGACGGTGAATGGTAGGGATGACCCTCCATTCACTCTCAATAAAGACAAGGGAGGACTTATGTTTTAAAACATCATTAATTTGGTGGATTATCTCCCTCGGCTATGACGAGTGTGAATGATAGGGAGGACCCTCCACTCAGTGCCAAAGAAAGACGAGAGATGACTTTATATTTAAACAAACCATTAATTTTGTGAATGCCACCCTTGACTATAATGAGGGTGAATAGTAGGGATGGTCCTCCATTCACTCTCAAGATATACGAGGGGGACTTGATATTAAAAAATATCATTAATTTCGTGAATGCCACCCTCGGCTATGATGAGGGTGGATGGTAGGGACAAATCTCCATTCACTCTCAAGAATGGCGAGTGGGGACTAGATATTTAAAAACATCACTAATTTGTTGAATGCCACCCTCTGCTATGATGAGGGTGAATGGTATGGTAGACCCTCCATTCACTCTCAAGAAAGACGAGGGGGATTTTATATTTAATAACATCAATAATTTGCTGAATGCCACCCTCGGCTATGATGAAGGTGAATGGTAGGTATGACCCTCCATTGACACCCAAGAAAGACGAGGGGGATTTGACATTTAAAAACATCAATAATTTGGTGAATGCCGCCCTCGGCTATGATGAGGGTGAATGGTAGGGACCACCCTCCACTCACCCTCAACAAAGAAGCGCGGGGACTTGATATTTAAAAACATCATTAATTTGGCGAAAGCAACCCTCGACTATGATGAGGGTGAATGGTAGAGACGAGCCTCCATTCATTCTAAACACGAGGGGGACATGATATTTAAAAACATTATTAATTTGGTGAATGCCACCCTCGGCTATGATGATGGTGAATGGTAGGGACGAACCTCCATTCACTCTCAAGAAAGACGAGGGGAAATTTGAAATTTTAAAAGATCATTAATTTAGTGACTTCCACCCTCGGTTATGATGTGGTTGAATGGTAGGGACGAACCTCCAATCACTCTCAAGAAAGGCGAGTGGGACTTGATATTTAAAATCATCATTAATTTGTTGAACGCCACCCTCGGCTATGATGAAGGTGAATGCTAGGGACGACCCGCCATTCACTCTCAACAAAGATGAGGGAAAATTTGGTATTTAAAAACATCAGTAATTTGGTGAATGCCACCCTCGGCTATGATTAGGGTGAATGGTAGGGACGACCCTCAATTCACTCTCAACAAAGAAGTGGGAGGACTTGACATTTAAAAACATCATTAATGTGGTGAAAGCCACCCTCGGCTATGATGAGGGTGAATGGTAGCGATGATCCTCCGTTCATTCTCAAGAAAGTCGAGGGAGGACTTATGTTTTAAAACATCATTAATTTGGTGGATTATCTCCCTCAGCTATGATGAGGGTGAATGGTGGGGACGTCCCTCCACTCACCCCAAGAAAGACGAGATTGGACTTTATATTTAAAAACATCATTAATTCGGTTAATGCCACCATCGGCTATGATGAGGATGAATGGTAGGGACGAGCCTCCATTCACACTCAAGAAAAACGAGGGGGACATGATATTTAAAAACATCATTAATTTGGTTAATGCCACCCTCGGCTCTGATGAGGGTGAATTGTAGGGACGACCCTCCACTCACTCTCAAAAAGACGAGTGGGGACTTGATATTTTAAAATATCATTAATTTTGTGAATGCCACCCTCGGTTATGATGGGGGTGAATGGTAGGGATGAACCTCCATTCACTCTCAAGAAAGACGAGGGAGGATTTATGTTTTAGAACATCATTAATTTGGTGGATTATCTCCCTCGACTAAGATGAGGGTGAATGGTAGGTACGTCCCTCCACTCACTACCAAAGAAAAACGAAAGAGGACTTTATTTTTAAAAACATCATTAATTTGGTGAATCCCACCCTCGGCTATGATGAGGCTGAATGGTAGGGACGACCCTCCATTAACTCGCAAGAATGACGAGGGGGGACTTGACATTTAAAAACATCAATAATTTGGTGAATTCCACCCTCGGCTATGATGAGGGTGAATGGTAGGGACAACCCTCCATTCACTCTAAAAAAAAGACGAGGGGGGACTTTATATTTAAAAACATCATTAATTTGGTGAATACCACCCTCGGCTATGATGAAGGTGAATGGTAGGGATAACCCTCCATTCAATCTCAAGAAAGACGAGGGGGGACTTCTTATTTAAAAACATCAATAATTTTGTGAATGCCACCCACAGCTACGATGAGGGTGAACGGTAGGCACGACCCTCCATTCACTCTCAACCAAGACGAGGGAAGACTTGATTTTTAAAAACATCATTAATTTGGTGAATGACACCCTCGACTATGATGACGGTGAATGGTAGGGACGACCCTCCATTCACTCTTAAGAAAGATGAGGTGGGACTTGATATTTAAAAAGATCATTAATTTTGTGAATTCCACCCTCGACTATGATGAGGGTGAATGATAGGACAAACCTCCATTCACTCTCAAGAAGTACGACTGGGACTTGACATTTAAAAACATAATTAATTTGGTGAATGCCACCCTCGTCTATGATGAGGGTGAATGTTAGTGATGACCCACCATTTACTCTTAGGAAAGATGACGGAGGACTTTTGTTTTAACACTTCATTAATTTCGTGGATTATCTCCCTCGACTAAGATGAGGCTGAATGGTAGGGATGACCCTCCACTGACTGCCAAAGAAAAACGATAGAGGACTTTATTTTTAGAAACATCATTAATTTGGTGAATGCCACCCTCGGCTATGATGAGGGTGAATGGTAGGGACGACCCTCCATTCACCCTCAAGAAAGACGAGTGGGACTTGATACTTAAAAACATCATTAAGTTTGTCAATGCCACCCTCGGCTATGATGAGGGTGAATGGTAGGGAAGACCCTCCATTCAATCTCAAGAAAGACGAGTGCGGACTTGATATTTAAAAACATTATTAATTTGGTGAATGCCACCCTCGGCTATGACAAGGGTGAATGGTACGGACGACCCTCCATTAACTCGCAAGAAAGACAAGTGGGGACTTGATATTTAAAAACATCAATAATTTGGTGAATGCCACCCTCGGTTATGATGAGGGTGAATGGTAGGGACGACCCTCTATTCACTCTCAAGAAAGACGTCAGGGGGCTTGATATTTAAAAACATCATTAATTTGGTGAATGCCACCCTCGGTTATGATGAGGGTGAATTCTAGGGACGACCCTCCATTCACTCTCAAGAAAGATGAGGGGCACATCATATTTAAAAAAAACAATAATTTGGAGAATGCCACCCTCAGCTATGATGCTGGTCAATGGTAGGGATGACCCACCATTTACCCTCAAGAAAGACGAGGGAGGACTTTTGTTTTAACACTTCATTAATTTCGTGGATTATCTCCCTCGACTAAGATGAGGCTGAATGGTAGGGATGACCCTCCACTCACTGCCAAAGAAAAACGATAGAGGACTTTATTTTTAAAAACATCATTAATTTGGTGAATGCCACCCTCAGCTATGATGAAGGTTAATGGTAGGGATGACCCTCCATTCAATCTCAAGAAAGACGAGGGGGAATTCTTATTTAAAAACATCAATAATTTGGTGAATTCCACCCTCAGCTATGATGAGGGTGAACGGTAAGGACGACCCTCCATTCACTCTCAACCAAGACGAGGGGGGAGTTGACATTTAAAATTATCATAGCTTTGGTGAATGACACCGTCGACTATGATGACGGTGAATGGTAGGGACGACCCTCCATTCACTCTTAAGAAAGATGAGGGGGACTTGATATTTAAAAACGTCATTAATTTTGTGAATGCCACCCTCGGCTATGATGACGGTGAATGGTAGGGACGACCCTCCACTCACTCAAAAGAAAGGCGAAGGGGAACTTGATACTTAAAAACGTCATTAATTTGGTGAATGCCACCCTCGGCTATGATGAGGGTGAATGGTAGGGATGACCCTCAATTCACTCTCAGGAAAGATGAGGGAGGACTTCCATTTTCAAACATCATTAATTTGGTGGATTATCTCCCTCAGCTATGATGAGGGTGAATGGTAGGGACGTTCCTCAACTCACCCCCAAGAAAGAGGTGAGAGGACTTTATATTTAAAAACATCATTAATAGGGTGAATGCCACCCACGGCTACGATGAGGGTGAATTGTAGGGACGAGCCTCCATTCACACTCAAGAAAGACGAGGGGGACAAGATATTTAAAAACATCATTAATTTTGTGAATGCCGCCCTCGGCTATGATGAGGGTAAATTGTAGGGAAGACCGTCCATTCAATCTCAAGAAAGACGAGTGGGGACTTGATATTTAAAAACATTATTAATTTGGTGAATGACACCCTCGGCTATGATGAGGGTGAATGGTAGGGATGAACCTCCATTCACTCTCAAGAAAGACGAGGGAGTACTTATGCCTTCAAATATCATAATTTGGTGGATTATCTCCCTCGGCTATGATGAGCGTGAATGGTAGGGACGTCCCTCCACTCACCCCCCAAGAAAGAAGAGAGAGGACTTTTTATTTAAAAACAACAATAATTTCGTGAAAGCCACCCTCGAATTTGATGAGGGTGAATGGTAGAGACGAGCCTCCATTCACTCTCAAGAAACACGGGGGGGACATGATATTTAAAAACATTATTAATTTGGTGAATGCCACCCTCGGCTATGATGTGGGTGAATGGTAGGGACGAACCTCCATTCACTCTCAAGAAAGACGAGTGGGACTTGATATTTAAAATCATCATTAATTTGTTGAATGCCACCCTCGGCTATGATGAAGGTGAATGCTAGGGAAGACCCTCCATTCACTCTCAATAAAGATGAGGGGGAATTTGATATTTAAAAACATCAGTAATTTGGTGAATGCCGCCCTCGGCTATGATGAGGGTGAATGGTAGGGATGACCCTCAATTCACTCTCAAGAAAGACGCGGGAGGACTTGACATTTAAAACCATCATTAATTTGGTGAATGCCACCCTCGGCTATGATGAGGGTGAATGGTAGGCATAACCCTCCATTCATTCTCAAGAAAGTCGAGGAATCACTTATGTTTTAAAACATCATTAATTTGGTGGATTATCTCCCTCAGCTATGATTAGGGTGAATGGTTAGGACGTCCCTCCACTCACCCCAAGAAAGAAGAGAGAGGACTTTATATTTAAAAACATCTCTAATTTGGTGAATGCCACCCTCGGCTATGATGAGGATGGTTGGTAGGGACGACCCTCCATTCAAACTCAAGAAAAATGAGGGGGACATGATATTTAAAAACATCATTAATTTGGTTAATGCCACCCTCGACTCTTATGAGGGTGAATTTTAGGGACGACCCTCCACTCACTCTCAAAAAGACGAGTGGGGACTTGATATTTCAAAATATCATTAATTTTGTGAATGCCACCCTCGGCTATGATGTGGGTGAATGGTAGGGATGAACCTCCATTCACTCTCAAGAAAGACGAGGGATGACTTATGTTTTAAAACATCATTAATTTGGGGGATTATCTCCCTCGGTTAAGATGAGGGGGAATGGTAGGGACGTCCCTCCATTCACTCTCAACCAAGACGAGGGGAACTTGATATTTAAAAACATCATTAATTTTTTGAATGCCACCCTCGGCTATGATGAGGGTGAATTGTAGGGACGACCCTCCATTCACTCTCAAGAAAGATGAGGGGGGACATGTTATTTAAAAACATCAATAATTTGTTGAATGCATGCCTCAGCTATGATGATGGTGAATGGTAGGGATGACCCACCATTTACCCTAAAGAAAGACGAGGGTGGACTTACGTTTTAAAGCTTCATTAATTTGGTGGATTGTATCCCTCGGCTATGATGAGGTTGAATGGTAGGGATGACCATTCACTCACCCCAAGAAAGATGAGAAATGAATTAATATTTAAAAACATCAATAATTTCATGAATGCCACCCTCGGCTATGATAAGGCTGAATGGTAGGGACAACCCTCCATTAACTCTAAAAAAAATGAGGGGGGCCTTTATATTTAAAAAAATCATTAATTTGGTGAATGCCACCCTCGGATATGATGAGGGTGAATGGTAGGGATGAACCTTCATTCACTCTCAAGAAAGACGAGAGGGACATGATATTTTAAAACATCATTAATTTGGTGAATGCCACCCTCGGCTATGATGAGAGTGAATGGTAGGGATGAACCTCCATTCACTCTCAAGAAAGACGAGGGAGGACTTATGCTTTAAAACATCATTAGTTTGGTGGATTATCTCCCTCGGCTATGATGAGGGTGAATGGTAGGGAAGTCCCTCCACTCACCCCCAAGAAAGAAGAGAGAGGACTTTATATTTAAAACCATCAATAGTTTGGTGAAAGCCAAACTCAACTTTGATAAGGGTGAATGGTAGAGACGAGCCTCCATTCACTCTCAAGAAACACGAGGGGGACATGATATTTAAAAACATTATTAATTTGGTGAATGCCACCCTCGGCTATGATGATGGTGAATGGTAGGGACGACCCTCCGTTCACTCTCAAGAAAGACGAGGGGGACTTGATATTTAAAAACATCAATAATTTCGTGAATGCCACCATCGGATATGATGAGGGTGAATGGTAGGGGCGACCCTCCATTCACTCAAAAGAAAGGATATGGGGGACTTGATTTTGAAAAACATCATTAATTTGGTGAATGCCACCCTCGGCTTTGATGAGGGTGAATGGTAGGGATGACCCTCAATTCACTCTCAAGAAAGACGAGGGAGGACTTATGTTTTCAAAGAACATTAATTTGGTGGATTATCTCCCTCAGTATGATGAGGGTGAATGGTAGGGACGTTCCTCCACTCACCCCCAAGAAAGACGTGAGTGGAATTTATATTTAAAAACATCATTAATATGTTGAATGCCACCCTTGGCTATGATGAGGATGAATGGTAGGGACGACCCTCCATTCACACTCAAGAAAAACTAGGGGGACATGATATTTAAATACATCATTAATTTGGTCAATGCCACCCTTGGCTCTGATGAGGGTGAATTGTAGGGACGACCCTCCACTCACTCTCAAAAAGACGAGTGGGGACTTGATATTTTAAAATATCATTAATTTTGTGAATGCCACCCACGGCTATGATGAGGGTGAATGGTAGGGATGAACCTCCATTCACTCTCAAGAAAGATGATTGAGTGGAAAAACCGAGCGTCCGTGTAATACGCTAGTCGTTGTTATCGGCTTCCAACTTCAATAAAAAAAAACCTAAACTTTTAACTACACTTTTATGGAGTATAGTAGTAAGTCTGGGGATCGAATCCACAGGGAATGTTTTGTAGAATTTAATTGACTTATTACTTCTAAAATAAAAGTGAAAAAGATGATGATGGTTGACAAGGGGAAATAAGTTGGAACAAATTTATAAAACTAATTAAAATGAATGAGGAAATAGGTTGGAATACAATCCCCCAATCCCTAGTAATTACCCATTAGAATACTAGAATTGTAAATTATAAATTTGAATGAATACAGTCTTTATAGATCCTAAGCATTACATATATGAGGTTCAAGCCCGCATCATATGAAATCAAAGATAAATATAAAACGATGCTAAATAATTACACGCACATCATATTCTTAAATATCCCAAGTACCTAGGGCAAGAGAGATTAAAAGATCTAGGGTGATTGTGAACTTCTCTTACACGATTCTTTCAAATTTAAATTTAAATTCTATTTCCTACGTAGATAAATTACATAGGGATGGGTTCATGCATCCCAACCCTTAAAAATTAGCTAAACATGATGAAAACAAAAGAAAACTCTAACAAACATTGTTAACAATTTGCAAAACAATTGAGAATTGAATGGAAAAATAAAATAGAGAATAGAAATTGATACTTGTATTTAGAAAGAGGAGAAAGAGATGAATTTGAATCCAGCAAAACTTCTTCTTCAAACTTACAACTAGAGTTTATGAAAACTTCTACCAAAGAAAACTACAATCTAACTTTCTCTCTCTAATCCTACTCCTACCCTCTAGAATTTGACTCCCTCTCTCTAGAATTCAACTCCCTTTGAAAATGAGGTAGGGCTTGGTCTTTTATAGCACCAAGTTGCACGAATTTGGCATCAAATTTCGCTTGTGGAACAAGTTTTTGCCAACCAATCACCATAAAATCTACATAATTAATGACAGAAATCCGCACATTCAGACTCTTCATTATCGCGCAACTTCAAAACATCGTAACTTCTTCACCGTAGCTCGGATTGAGGTGCCGTTTTTTCCAGTATTCTTGTAATTTAGAGATCTTAAACTTTCTAGTTGGCCCCACCTCCAGACTAAGGCTGAAAAATTACGAAAATGCCCTTCAACTCTCCATTTCTTGGTTTCTTTCACTGTTTTGACTTCTCCTTCGCACTAACTTGCATGAAATACCTGTAAAACACATGAGAAATACACAAAACACGAAATACTTGCCAAAAAAGGTTAGTAGCATAAATAAGAGACAAATCCAAGCTAAATACACTGCACGGGATCATAAAAATACCGCAATTAAGGGGATAAATGTGAAGAATATATGCCTAATCACACCCCCTAACTTAGAACTTTGCGCGTCCCGAGCAATGTAAATGAATCTAACCAAAAATCCACTCTTGAAAATTCTTTTATTGGGATAGAATACCTTTTTTGCGGGCAAGCGATTGCATTTAGCGTATGCAATAAGCCTTTAAACTCCTAGGTTACCCTAGTAGGACGAGTTTTGTCTCGTGAGGGTTTGCAGTGAATACACCCACAAAATTCTTTATTGACTCAAATAAAGATCAAAATACTTAAAAATTGTACAATTTAAACTTTTCGAAAAATAATCACCATAAATTCATATTCAAATGTCTCAAACCATAGTGTGTATGTGCGAAGCCAAAAATTAAACCTCAAATTTCCACCGATTGAGCATTACGTTACTTTCCGAAAATTCATTTTGATTCAAATTCTTACGGATGCACTCATAAACGAATCACTCGGATTGTGGTTATTTTCTCTCGGTATGCATGATATAAAGAGTAAATATAATGGGCACAAATTCATGCATACAGAATTGAAAAGAAGGAAATATATGGTGAAAAGATCTCATCATCGGAATACAGTTATTAGGAAATGGGAACATCGCCTCTATTTCACACCATTTAATCTCTCATTTTATCTTTTCATGTCTTAGCTCTCCACGCGGTAACCAATTTCGCCATTCGAACTCGGTTAGGATTTTTTGGGGTTAAAAGGTGTAAAGGGTAAAAATGGGAATGGATGGAATGTTCGAAATTGGAAAATGTCTTTATGACGTCCATTAGTGCTTTTTCGGGCATTTGCTCAATTTTCTCTTCTTTTTTTTTCTTTTTTTTCTTTTTCTTTTTTTTTCTTTTTTTTTTCTTTTTTTTGGTGAGCATATCTATTTTTTTTCCTTGCCCCTTTTTGTTGCACAATTTGGACTTACTTGATGAATTTTTTTCAATTTTCACAATTCCGGCCTATTTGGGTTTTTCGGGTTGTCAAACGAAAGGAAAATATTTTATTAGGCTCAAATTGGGTTGCAAAGGGACAATTTTGTTTTTCACAACTTTTTATGGCTAATATTTTTGGGTAACAAACGAGGGCCTACTTCATTGTCCAAATTGCTAATCACATTACCATATGCATCTCGAGATTAATTAAGTTTAGAGATATATTTAGCACGAATTTCGAGACAACATTTCACACATTTTCCATAACCGATCAAAACAAAGGATTGAGATCATCAACGACTTATTAAAACGCTGAAAAGAACTTTGAGTTAATCATAAACTCGGTTTGATTTAAAAACTCATAAAAAATTGAAAGGCTTGAAATCTCACCGGGTTTGATCAATCTCCACACTTATTCGCAAAGTCGTCAATTTTTTTTCAATTTCCATCTTCGGTCAATTTTGGCTTGGTGCATTATGAATTTTATAATTTGAGACTTTAAATAGAATAAAGGTGATATTTTTGAAAATTTTAAATTCCAATTTTTATTTATTTTGAAGAAAAATATTTTTGGCTTTTCAACATTTTTCAATTTTTTTATTTTATTATTATTATTTTTTTTTTTAAAAACACACTTGGAAAGAACATGTGATTGAATCAATGAATGTAAACAATAAATGGGAAGAATATCCCACACCCCCTAACTTAAATGTTGCATTGTCCTCAATGCGAATCAAGAAAACAACATAAAGAGAGGAAAAGAAAGATATTACCCAAATGGAGGGATCCCTGATGAGTGCGAGTCCATTGAATCTACAAAACATGTTAGAACCAAGCATAGAAAAAATAATAACAAAAACTCTAACTATCAAAACTAGACTATAATAAAAGAGAAAAAGAAAAAGAAAAAAAACTAACTATTTACAACCTAAAATTGGAACGGCTAATAAATCATACACTAAAAGTCGAAAAATTTGAGGGTCCACCAAAAATACAATTTGACTTTGAGGGATTAATGGTGTGCCCTCACTAGGATGCATGCCTCCCGAAAAATAAGAATTCCGTTTGAAAAACGGAAGGCATGTGCAAATTTTAAAAAATGAACCATCACCAATTAAAAAATTTAAGGGGATAATGAGGGATTTGGGTGCATAGGGGGATAAGTCCCATTGGGATCCAAGAAAAATAGAATCACTTCCCAAAGATTTTTCAAGTAGTATGGGAAGTGGAGAACACAAACTAAAAGAGTCCATCTTGGAAAACAATTAAAGCATAGAGTCCTTGTCCTCAAAATCTTCTCCCTCAAAATTTTCAATTGGATCTGGTGGAGTGACACGTCTAAGTGTATGGCCCATAAGATGAAGCATCTCAAAATAACATTCCCATACAAGAAGCGGATCAACATCCTTAAGACATTCATCCAATTGTTGTGATGGATTTAATGGTTCGATAATAGTGGGGACACAATGAGACAAATGATCTTCAACCTCAATAGGTTTTGAAATATTTATAAGAGGTTGATATTCAAAAGAACTTGGATCGCTATCAATGATTTCATTCTCAAAAGTATTAGGTGAAGCGCAAGTCTCCTTCTCTAAGTTGTCCAAATAATCACTCAACTCCTTGCAAGTTGTTAGAATTTTCAACTCGGTAACAGCAAAGTCATCAGATTGCTTTTTTATATCAAGCAAGAGTTCTTCCAAAGTAGGCTTCCTAGGTTCTAGCACCTCGAATTCCTCATTTGGTTGAAAACTTACTTCATCTTCAAAACTATCGGGAAAAAAATCCTCATTGGGTTCAAATAATGCATCTAACTCTTGCTCCCAATAATGATTTTTTTCGCGATATTCTTTTTCAAGTCTTTCTTCTTCAAGCAATTGATTTTGATAAATTTGGAGTTTCTCAGCACTAGGCCTATATTTAATATAATCATCTTTAGTGATATTGATCCAATGTTCATAAGTCTTGAGTGCCTCCTCTTCCTCACTATTAGCATAACAATTAAAGCCACCAAAAGAGTTAAAATAAGACATATCAAATTGGGCAATTAAAAAAACGTGACACACATTTTTTTTTTTTTTAATTTTTTTTTTGAATTTTTTTTATTTACTTTTTTTTTTTTTTACGAAGTAGTAAATCAATTATAATCTATAATAAACACTCTTCGGCAACGGCGCCATTTTGATCGAGTGGAAAAATCGAGCGTCCGTGTAATACGCTAGTCGTTGTTATCGGCTTCCAACCTCAATAAAAAAAAATCTAAACTTTTAACTACACTTTTATGGAGTATAGTAGTAAGTCTGGGTATCGAATCCACAGGGAATGTTTTATAGAATTTAATTGATTTATTACTTCTAAAATAAAAGTGAAAAAGATGATGATGGTTGACAAGAGGAAATAAGTTGGAACAAATTTATAAAACTAATTAAAATGAATGAGGAAATAGGTTGGAATACAATCCCCCAATCCCTAGTAATTACCCATTAGAATACTAGAATTGTAAATTATAAATTTGAATGAATCCAGTCTTTATAGATCCTAAGCATTACATATATGAGGTTCAAGCCCGCATCATATGAAATCAAAGATAAATATAAAGCGGTGCTAAATAATTACACGCACATCATATTCTTAAATATCCCAAGTACCTAGGGCAAGAGAGATTAAAAGATCTAGGATGATTGTGAACTTCTCTTACACGGCGCCATTTTGATCGAGTGGAAAAACCTAGCATTTGTGTAATACGCTAGTCGTTGTTATCGGCTTCCAATCTCAACACAAAAAAAAACCTAAACTTGTAACTACACTTCTTAAGGAGTATAGTGGCGAGTCTGGGTATCGAATCCACCGGGAATGGTTTATAGAATTTAATTGATTTATTACTTCTAGAGAAAAAATGAAAAAGATGATGATGGTTGACAAGGGGAAATAAGTTGGAACAAATTTATAAAACTAATTATAATGAATGGGGAAATAGGTTGGAATACAATCCCCCAATCCCTAGTAATTACCCATTAGAATACTAGAATTGTAAATTATAAATTTGAATGAATCCAGTCTTTATAGATCCTAAGCATTACATATATGAGGTTCAAGCCCGCATCATATGAAATCAAAGATAAATATAAAGCGGTGCTAAATAATTACACGCACATCATATTCTTAAATATCCCAAGTACCTAGGTCAAGAGAGATTAAAAGATCTAGGACGATTGTGAACTTCTCTTACACTATTCTTTCAAATTTAAATTTAAATTCTATTTCCAACGTAGATAAATTACATCGGGATGGGTTCATGCATCCCAACCCTTAAAAATTAGCTAAACATGATGAAAACAAAAGAAAACTCTAACAAACATTGTTAACAATTTGCAAAACAATTGAGAATTGAATGGAAAAATAAAATAGAGAATAGAAATTGATACTTGTATTTAGCAAGAGGAGAAAGAGATGAATTTGAATCTAGCAAAACTTCTTCTTCAAACTTACAACTAGAGTTTATGAAAACTTCTACCAAAGAAAACTACAAACTAACTTTCTCTCTCTAATCCTACTCCTACCCTCTAGAATTTGACTCCCTCTCTCTAGAATTCAACTCCCCTTTTGAAAATGAGGTAAGGATTGGTCTTTTATAGCACCAAGTTGCATGAATTTGGCATCAAATTTCGCTTGTGGCACAAGTTTTCCAAGAGTTGCATTGCATTAAATGCATAATTAATTACAGAAATCCGCACATCCAGACTCTTCATTATCGCGCAACTTCAAAACATCGTAACTTCTTCACCGTAGCTCGGATTGAGGTGCCGTTTTTCCAGTATTCTTGTAATTTAGATCTCTTAAACTTTCTAGTTGGCCCCACCTTCAGAATAAGGCTGAAAAATTACGAAAATGCCCTTCAACTCTCCATTTCTTGGTTTCTTTCACTATTTTGAGTTCTCCTTCGCACTAACTTGCATGAAATACCTGTAAAACACATGAGAAATACGAAAAAAACACGAAATACTTGCCAAAAAATTTTAGTAGCATAAATAAGAGACAAATTCAAGCTAGATACACTGCACGGGGTCATAAAAATACCGCAATTAAGGGGATAAATGTGAAGAATATATGCCTAATCAAAAGACGAGGGAGGACTTATGTTTTAAAACATCATTAATTTGGTGTATTATCTCCCTCGGCTAAGACGAGGGTGAATGGTAGGCACGTCCCTCCACTCACTTCCAAATAAAAACGAGAGGACTTTATTTTTAAAAACATCATTAATTTGGTGAATGCCACCCTCGGCTATGAAGAGGGTGAATGGTAGGGACGACCCTCCATTAACTCGGAAGAAAGATGAGGGGGGGACTTCATATTTAAAAACATCACTAATTTGGTGAGTGCCACCCTCGGTTATGATGAGGGTGAATGGTAGGGACGACCCTCCATTAACTCTCAAGAAAGACGCCGGGGGACTTGATATTTAAAAACATCATTAATTTGGTGAATGCCACCCTCGGCTATGATGAGGATGAATTGTAGGGACGACCCTCCATTCACTATCAAGAAAGATGAGGGGGGACAAGATATTTAAAAACATCAATAATTTGGTGAATCCCACCCTCAGCTATGATTATGGTGAATGGTAGGGATGACCCACCATTTACCCTCAAGAAAGACGAGGGAGGAATTACGTTTTAAAGCATCATTAATTTGGTGGATTGTCTCCCTCGCCTATGCTGAGGTTGAATGGTAGGGACGACCCTCCACTCACCCCAAGAAAGATGAGAGCTGAATTAATATGTAAAAACATCAATAATTTCATGAATGCCACCCTCGGCTATGATGAGGGTGAGTGGTAGGGACAACCCTCCATTCACTCTCAAAAAAAGACGAGGGGGGACTTTATATTTAAAAGCATCATTAATTTGGTGAATGCCACCCTCAGCTATGATGAGAGTAAATGGTAGGGATGAACCTCCATTCACTCTCAAGAAAGACGAGGGGGACATTATATTTTAAAACATCATTAATTTGGTGAATGCCACCCTCGGCTATGATGAGGGTGAATGGTAGGGATGAACCTCCATTTACTCTCAAGAAAGACGAGGGAGGACTTATCCTTTAAAACATTATTAATTTGGTTGATTATCTCCCTCGACTATGATGAGGGTGAATGATTGGGGCGTCCCTCCACTCACCCCCTAGAAAGAACAGAGAGGACTTTATATTTAAAAACATCAATAGTTTGGTGAAAGACACCCACAACTTTGATGAGGGTGAATGGTGGTGACCAGCCTCCATTCACTCTCAAGAAACACGGGGGGGACATGATATTTAAGAACATTATGAATTTGGTGAATGCCACCCTCGGCTATGATGATGGTGAATGGTAGGGACAACCCTCCATTCATTCTCAAGAAAGACGAGGGGGGACTTGATATTTAAAAACGTCATTAATTTGGTGAATGCCACCCTCGGCTATGATGAGGGTGAATGGTAGGGACGACCCTCCATTCACTCAAAAGAAAGGCGATGGGGGACTTGATATTTAAAAACATCATTAATTTGGTGAATGCCACCCTCGGCTATGATGAGGGCGAATGGTAGAGATGACCCTCTATTCACTCTCAAGAAAGATGAGGGAGGACTTATGTTTTCAAACATCATTAATTTGGTGGATTATCTCCCTCAGCTATGATGAGGGTAAATGGTAGGGACTTTACTCCACTCACCCCCAAGAAAGATGTGAGAGGACTTTATATTTAAAAAAATCATTAATATGGTGAATTCCACCCTTGGCTATGATGAGGATGAATGGTAGGGACGACTCTCCATTTACACTCAAGAAAAACGAGGGGGACGTGATATTTAAATACATCATTAATTTGGTAAATGCCACCCTCGGCTATGATGATGGTGAATGGTAGGGACGACCCTCCACTCACTCTCAACAGGACGAGTGGGGCCTTGATATTTTAAAACATCATTAATTTGGTGGATTATCTCCCTCGGCTAAGATGAGGGTGAATGGTAGGGACGTCCCTCCACTCACTGCCAAAGAAAAACGAGAGAGGACTTTATTTTTAAAAACATCATTAATTTGGTGAATGCCACCCTCGGCTATGATGAGGGTGAAATGTAGGGACGACCCTCCATTAACTCATAAGAAAGACGAGTGGGGACTTGATATTTAAAAACATCAATAATTTGGTGAATGCCACCCTCGGTTTGATGAGGGTGAATGGTTGGGACAACCCTCCATTCACTCTCAAGAAAGCCATCGGGGGACTTGATATTTAAAAACATCATTAATTTGGTGAATGCCACCCTCAGCTATGATGATGCTGAATGGTACGGATGACCCACCATTTACCCTCAAGAAAGACGAGGGAGGACTTACGTTTTAAAGCATCATTAATTTGGTGGATTGTCTCCCTCGGCTATGATGAGGTTGAATGGTAGGGATGACCATACACTCACCCCCAAGAAAGATGAGAGATGAATTAATATTAAAAAACATCAATAATTTCATGAATGCTAGCCTCAGCTATGATGAGGGTGAATGGTAGAGACAACCCTCCATTCACTCTAAAAAAAAGACGAGGGGGAACTTTATATTTAAAAACATCATTAATTTGGTGAATGCCACCCTCGGCTATGATGAAGGTGAATGGTAGGGACAACCATCCATTCAATCTCAAGAAAGACGAGGGGGGGACTTGTTATTTAAAAACATCAATAATTTGGCGAATGCCACCCTCAGCTATGATGAGGGTGAACGGTAGGGACGACCCTCCTTTCACTCTCAACCAAGACAAGGGGGGACTTCATATTTAAAAACATCATTAATTTGGTGAATGAGACCCTCGACTATGATGACGGTGAATGGTAGGGACGACCCTCCATTCACTCTTAAAAAATATGACGGGGGGACTTGATATTTAAAAAGATCTTTAATTTTGTGAATTCCACCCTTGGCTATGATGAGGGTGAATGGTAGGGACAAACCTCCATTCACTCTCAAGAAAGACGAGTGGGACTTGATATTTAACAACAAAATAAATTTGGTGAATGCCACCCTCGGCTATGATGAGGGTGAATGGTAGGGATTACCCACCATTTACTTTCAAGAAAGACGTTGGAGGACTTTTGTTTTAAAACATCATTAATTTGGTGGATTATCTCCCTCGACTAAGATGAGGATGAATGGTAGGGATGACCCTCCACTCATTGCCAAAGAAAAACGAGAGATGACATCATTTTTAAAAACATCATTAATTTGGTCAATGCCACCCTCGGCTATGATGAGGTTGAATGGTAGGGACGACCCTCCATTCACCCTCAAGAAAGACTAGGGGGACTTGATATTTAAAAACATCATTAAGTTTGTGAATGCTACCCTCGGCTATGATGAGGGGGAATGGTAGGGACGACCCTCCATTCACTCTCAAGAAAGGCGAGTGGGGACTAGATATTTAAAAACATCATTAATTTGGTGAATGCCACACTCGGCTATGATGAGGGTGAATGGTAGGGACGACCCTCCATTCACTCAAAAGAAAGGCGATGGGGGACTTGATATTTAAAAACATCATTAAATTGGTGAATGCCACCCTCGGCTATGATGAGGGTGATTGGTAGGGATGACCCTCAATTCACTCTCAAGAAAGACGAGGGAGGACTTATGTTTTCAAACATCATTAATTTGGTGGATTATCTCCCTCAGCTATGATGAGGGTCAATGGTAGGGACGTTCCTCCACTCACCCCCAAGAAAGAAGTCAGAGGACTTTATATTTAAAAACATCATTAATATGGTGAATGCCACCCACGGCTATGATGAGGGTGAATTGTAGGGACGAGCCTCCATTCACACTCAAGAAAGACGAGGGGGACATGATATTTAAAAGCATCATTAATTTAGTTAATGCCACACTCGGTTATGATGAGGGTGCATGGTAAGGATGACCCTCCATTCACTCTCAAGAAGACGATGGGGGACTTGATATTTAAAAACATCACTAATTTGGTGAATGCCACCCTCGTCTATGATGAGGGTGAATTGTAAGGATGACCCTCCATTCACTCTCAAGAAAGACGAGGGGGGACATGATACTTAAAAACATCAATAATTTGATGAATGCCACCCTCAGCTATGATGATGGTGAATGGTAGGGATGGCCCACCATTTACCCTCAAGAAAGACAAGGGAGGACCTACGTTTTAAAGCATCATTAATTTGGTGGATTGTGTCCCTCGGCTATGATGAGGTTGAATTATAGGGACGATCGTCCACTCACCCCCAAGAAAGATGAGAGATGAATTAATATTAAAAAACATCAATAATTTCATGAATGCCACCCTCAGCCATGATGAGGGTGAATTGTAGGGACAACCCTCCATTCACTCTCAAAAAAAGATGAGGGGGAACTTTATATTTAAAAACATCATTAATTTGGTGAATGCCACCCTCGGCTATGATGAAGGTGAATGGTAGGGACTACCCTCCATTCAATCTCAAGAAAGACGAGGGGGGACTTGTTATTTAAAAACATCAATAATTTGGTGAATGCCACCCTCAGCTATGATGAGGGTGAACGGTAGGGACGACCCTCCATTCACTCTCAACCAAGACGAGGGGAGACTTGATAATTAAAAACATCATTAATTTGGTGAATGAGACCCTTGACTATGATGACGGTGAATGGTAGGGACGACCCTCCATGCACTCTTAAAAAAGATGAGGGGGGGACTTGATATTTAAAAAGATCATTAATTTTGTGAATTCCACCCTTGGCTATGATGAGGGTGAATGGTAGGGACAAACCTCCATTCACTCTCAAGAAAGACGAGTGGGACTTGATATTTAAAAACATAATTAATTTGGTGAATGCCAACCTCGGCTATGATGAGGGTGAATGGTAGGGATGACCCACCATTTACTCTCAGGAAAGACGTTGGAGGAATTTTGTTTTAAAACATCATTAATTTGGTGGATTATCTCCCTCGACTAAGATGAGGGTGAATGGTAGGGATGACCCTCCACTCACTGCCAAAGAAAAACGAGATATGACATCATTTTTAAAAACATCATTAATTTGGTGAATGCCACCCTCGGCTATGGTGAGGTTAAATGGTAGGGACGACCCTCCATTCACCCTCAAGAAAGACGAGGGGGACTTGATATTTAAAAACATCATTAAGTTTTTGAATGCCACCCGCGGCTATGATGAGGGGGAATGGTAGGGAAGACCTTCCATTCACTCTCAAGAATGGCGAGTGGGGACTAGATATTTAAAAACATCATTAATTTGGTGAATGCCACCCTCGCCTATGATGAGGGTGAATGGTAGGGACGACCCTCCATTCACTCAAAAGAAAGGCGATGGGGGGACTTGATATTTAAAAACATCATTAATTTGGTGAATTCCACCCTCGTCTATGATGAGGGTTAATGGTAGGGATGACCCTCAATTCACTCTCAAGAAAGACGAGGGAGGACCTACGTTTTCAAACATCATTAATTTGGTGGATTATCTCCCTCAGCTATGATGAGGGTCAATGGTAGGGACGTTCCTCAACTCACCCCCAAGAAAGACGTCAGAGGACTTTATATTTGAAAACATCATTAATATGGTGAATGCCACCCACGGCTATGATAAGGGTGAATTGTAGGGACGAGCCTCCATTCACACTCAAGAAAGACGAGGGGGACATGATATTTAAAAACATCATTAATTTTGTCAATGCCACACTCGGTTATGATGAGGGTGCATGGTAGGGATGACCCTCCATTCACTCTCAAGATAGACGACGGGGGACTTGATATCTAAAAACATCAGTAATTTGGTGAATGCCACCCTCGTCTATGATGAGGGTGAATTGTAGGGACGACCCTCCATTCACTCTCAAGAAAGATGAGGGGGGACATGATATTTGAAAACATCAATAATTTGGGGAATTCCACCCTCGGTTATGACGAGGGTGAATGGTAGGTACGACCCTCCATTCACTCTCAAGAAAGACGCTGGGGGACTTGATATTTAAAAACATCATTAATTTGGTGAATGCCACCCTCGGCTATGATGTGGGTGAATTGTAGGGACGACCCTTCATTCACTCTCAAGAAAAATGAGGGGAGACATGATATTTAAAAACATCAATAATTTGTTGAATGCCAACCTCAGCTATAATGAGGGTGAATGGTAGGGACGACCCTCCATTCACTCTCAACCAAGACGAGGGGGCACTTGATATTTAAAAACATAATTATTTTGGTGAATGACACCCTCGACTATGATGATGATGAATGGTAGGGATGACCCTCCGTTCACTCTTAAGAAAGATGAGGGGGGACTTGATATTTAAAAAGATCATTAATTTTATGAATTCCACCCTCGGCTATGATGAGGGTGAATGGTAGGGACAAACCTCCATTCACTCTCAAGAAAGACGAGTGGGACTTGATATTTAAAAACATAATTAATTTGGTGAATGCCACCCTCGGCTATGATGAGGGTGAATGGTAGGGATGACCCACCATTTACTCTGAGGAAAGACGACGGAGGACTTTTGTTTTAAAACATCATTAATTTGGTGGATTATCTCCCTCGACTAAGATGAGGGATAATAGTAGGGATTACCCTCCACACACTGCCAACGAAAAATGAGAGAGGAATTGATATTTAAAAACATCACTAATTTGGTGAAGTCCACCCTCAGCTATGATGAGGGTGAATGGTAGGGACGACCTTCCATTCACCCTCAAGAAAGACGAGGTGGACTTGATATTTAAAAAAATCATTGAGTTTGTGAATGCCAACCTCGGCTATGATGAGGGTGAATGGTAGGGACGACCCTCCGTTCACTCTCAAGAAAGGCGAGTGGGGACTAGATATTTAAACACAACATTAATTTGGTGAATGCCAACCTCGGTTATGATGAGGGTGAATGGTAGGGACGACCCTCCATTCACTCAAAAGAAAGGCGATGGGGGACTCGATAGTTAAAAACATCATTAATTTGGTGAATGCCACCCTCGGCTATGATGAGGCTGAATGGTAGTGATGACCCTCAATTCACTCTCAAGAAAGACGAGGGGGGACTTGAAATATAAAAAGATCATTAATTTTACGAATTCCACCCTCGGCTATGATGTGGGTGAATGGTAGGGACGAACCTCCTTTCACTCTCAAGAAAGACGAGTGGGACTTGATATTTAAAATCATTAATTTGTTGAATGCCACCCTCGGCTATGATGAAGGTGAATTCTAGGGACGACCCTCCATTCACTCTCAATAAAGATGAGGGGGAATTTCATATTTAAAAACATCAGTAATTTGGAGAATGCCACCCTCGGCTACGATGAGGGAGAATGGTAGGGACGACCCTCAATTCACTTTCAAGAAAGGCGCGGGAGGACTTGACATTTAAAAACATCATTAATTTCGTGAATGCCACCCTCGACTATGATGAGGGTGAAAGGTAGGGATGACCCTCCATTCATTCTCAAGAAAGTCGAGGGAGGACTTATATTTTAAAACATCATTAATTTGGTGGATTATCACCCCCAGCTATGATGAGGGTGAATGGTTGGGACGTCCCTCCACTCACCCCAAGAAAGACGAGAGAGGACTTTATATTTAAAAACATCATTAATTTGGCGAATGCCACCCTCGGCTATGATGAGGATGAATGGTAGGGACGTTCCTCCATTCACACTCAAGAAAAACGAGGTGGACATGATATTTAAAAACATCATTAATTTTGTTAATGCCACCCTCGGCTCTGATGAGGGTGAATTGTAGGGACGACCCTCCACTCACTCACAAAAAGACGAGTTGGGACTTGATATTTTAAAATATCATTAATTTTGTGAATGCCACCCTCGGCTATGATGAGGGTGAATGGTAGGGATGAACCTCCATTCACTCTCAAGAAAGACGAGGGAGGACTTATGTTTTAAAACATCATTAATTTGGTGGATTATCTCCCTCGGCTAAGATGAGGGTGAATGGTAGGGACGTCCCTCCAATCACTGCCAAAGAAAAACGAGTGAGGACTTTATTTTTAAAAACATCATTAATTTGGTGAATGCCACCATCGGCTTTGATCAGGGTGAATTGTAAGGACGACCCTCCATTCACGCTCAAGAAAGATGAGGGGGGACATGATATTTAAAAAATCAATATTTTGGTGAATGCCACCCTCAGCTATGATGATGGTGAATGGTAGGGATGACCCACCATTTACCCTCAAGAAAGACGAGGGAGGACTTACGTTTTAAAGCATAATTAATTTGGTGGACTGTATCCCTCGGCTATGATGAGGTTGAATTGTTGGGACCACCCTCCACTCACCCCCAAGAAAGATGAGAGATGAACTAATATTTAAAAACATCAATAATTTCGTGAATGCCACCCTCGGCGATGATGAGGGTGAATGGTAGGGACAACCCTCCATTCACTCTCAAAAAAAGACGAGGGGTGACTTTATATTTAAAAACATCATTAATTTTGTGAATCCCACCCTCGGCTATGATGAAGGTGAATGGTAGGGACGACCCTCCATTCAGTCTCAATAAAGATGAGGGGGGACATGATATTTAAAAACATCAATAATTTGGTGAATGCCACCCTCAGCTATGATGATAGTGAATGGTAGGGATGACCCACCATTTGCCCTCAAGAAAGACGAGGGAGGATTTATGTTTTGAAGCATCATTAATTTGGTGGATTGTCTCCCTCGGCTATGATGAGGTTGAATTGTAGGGAAGACCCTCCATTCACCCCCAAGAAAGATGAGAGATGAATTAATATTTAAAAACATCAATAATTTCATGAATGCCACCCTCGGCTATGATGAGGGTGAATGGTAGGGACAACCCTCCATTCACTCTAAAAAAAAGACGAGGGGGGACTTTATACTTAAAAACATCATTAATTTGGTGAATGCCACCCTCGGCTATGATGAAGGTGAATGGTAGGGACGACCCTCGATTCCATCTCAAGAAAGACGAGGGGGGACTTCTTATTTAAAAACATCAATAATTTAGTGAATTCCACCCTCAGCTATGATGAGGGTGAACGGTAGGGACGACCCTCCATTCACTCTCAACCAAGACGAGGGGGGGGGGGACTTGATATTTAAAAACATCATTAATTTGGTGAATGACACCCTCGAATATGATGACGGTGAATGGTAGGGACGGCCCTCCATTCACTCTTAAGAAAGATGAGGGGGGACTTGATATTTAAAAACGTCATTAATTTTGTGAATTCCACCATCGACTATGATGAGGGTGAATGGTAGGGACAAACCTCCATTCACTCCTAAGAAAGACGAGTGGGACTTGATATTTAAAAACATAATTAATTTGGTTAATGCCACCCTCGGCTATGACGAGGGTGAATGGTAGGGATAACCCACCATTTACTCTCAAAAAAGACGACAGAGGACTTTTGTTTTAAAACATCATTAATTTGGTGGATTATCTCCCTCGACTAAGATGAGGGTGAATGGTAGGGATGACCCACCACCCACTGCCAAAGAAATATGAGAGATGACATTATTTTTAAAAACATCATTAATTTGGTGAATGCCACCCTCTGCTATGATGAGGTTGAATGGTAGGGACGACCCTCCATTCACCCTCAAGAAAGACGAGGGGGACTTGATATTTAAAAACATCATTAAATTTGTGAATGCCACCCTTGGCTGTGATGAGGGGGAATGGTAGGAACGACCCACCATTCACTCTCAAGAAAGGCGAGTGGGGACTAGATATTTAAAAACATCATTAATTTGGCGAATGCCACCCTCGGATATGATGAAGGTGAATGGTAGGGACGACCCTCCATTCACTCAAAATAAAGGCGATGGGGGACTTGATATTTAAAAACATCAATAAATTGGTGAATGCCACCCTCGGCTATGATGAAGGTGAATGGTAGGGATGACCCTCAATTCACTCTTAAGAAAGACGAGGGAGGACTTATGTTTTCAAACATCATTAATTTGGTGGATTATCTCCCTCAGGTATGATGAGGGTGAATGGTAGGGACGTTCCTCCACTCACCCCCAAGAAATACATGGGAGGACTTTATATTTAAAAACATCATTAATATGCTGAATGCCACCCATGGCTATGATGAGGGTGAATTGTAGGGACGAGCCTCCATTCACACTCAAGAAAGACGAGGGGGACATGATATTTAAAAACATCATTAATTTTGTCAATGCCACCCTCGACTATGATGAGGTTGAATGGTAGGGAAGACCCTCCACTCACTGCCAAAGAAAGACGAGTGGGGAATTGATATTTAAAAACATTATTAATTTGATGAATGCCACCCTTGGCTATGATGAGGGTGAATGGTAGGGACGACCCTCCATTAATTCGCAAGAAAGACGAGGGGGGACTTGATATTTAAAAACATCAATAATTTTTGTGAATGCCACCCTCGGTTATGATAAGGGTGAATGGTAGGGATGACCCTCCATTCACTCTCAAGAAAGACGCGGGGGGACATGATATTTAAAAACATCATTAATTTGGTAAATGCCACCCTCGGCTATGATAAGGGTGAATTGTAGGGAGGACCCTCCATTCTCTCTCAAGAAATATGAGGGGGGACATGATATTAATAAAACATCAATAATTCGGTGAATGCCACCCTCAGCTATGATGATCGTGAATGGTAGGGATGACCCACCATTTACCCTCAAGAAAGACGAGGGAGCACTTACGTTTTGAAGCATCATTAATTTGGTGGATTGTCTCCCTCGGCTATGATGAGGTTGAATGGTAGGGATGACCCTCCACTCACCCCCATGAAAGATGAGAGATGAATTAATATTTAAAAACATCAATAATTTCATGAATGCCACCCTCGGCTATGATGAGGGTGAATGGTAGGGACAACCCACCATTCACTCTCAAAAAAAGACGAGGGGGGACTTTATATTTAAAAACATAATTAATTTGGTGAATGCCACCCTCGGCTATGATGAAGGTGAAAGGTAGGGATGACCCTCCATTCAATCTCAAGAAAGACGAGGGGGGACTTCTTGTTTAAAAACATCAATAATTTGGTGAATGCCACCCTCAGCTATGATGAGGGTGAACGGTAGGGACGACCCTCCATTCACTCTCAACCAGGACGAGGGGGGACTTGATATTTAAAAACATCATTAATTTGGTTTGACACCCTCGACTATGATGACGGTGAATGGTAGGGACGACCCTCCATTCACTCTTAAGAAAGATGAGGGGGGACTTGATATTTAAAAAGATCATTAATTTTGTGAATTCCACCATCGGCTATGATGAGGGTGAATGGTAGGGACAAACCTCCATTCACTATCAAGAAAGAGGAGTGGAACTTGATATTTAAAAACATAATTAATTTGGTGAATGCCACCCTTGGCTATGACGAGGGCGAATGGTAGGGATGACCCACCATTTACTATCAAGAAATACGACGGAGGACTTTTGTTTTAAAACATCATTAATTTGGTGGATTATCTCCCTCGACTGAGATGAGGGTGAATGATAGGGATGACCCTCCACTCACTGACAAAGAAAAAAGAGAGGACTTTATTTTTAAAAACATCATTAATTTGGTGAATGCCACCCTCGGCTATGATGAGGTTGAATGGTAGGGATGACCCTCCATTCACCCTCAAGAAAGACGAGGGGGACTTGATATTTAAAAACATCATTAAATTTTTGAATGCCACCCTCGGCTATGATTAGGGGGAATGGTTGGGACGACCCTCCATTCACTCTCAAGAATGGCGAGTGGGGACTAGATATTTCAAAACATCATTAATTTGGTGAATGCCAACCTCGGCTATGATGAGGGTGAATGGTAGGGATGACCCTCCATTCACTCAAAAGAAAGTCGATGGGGGACTTAATATTTAAAAACATCATTAATTTGGTGAATTCCACCCTCGGCAATGATGAGGGTGAATGGTAGGGATGACCTTCAATTCACTCTCAAGAAAGACGAGGGAGGACTTATGTTTTCAAACATCATTAATTTGGAGGATTATCTCCCTCAGCTATGATGAGGGTGAATGGTAGGGAAGTTCCTCCACTCACCCTCAAGAAAGACGTTTGAGGAATTAGTATTTAAAAACATCATTAATATGGTGAATGCCACCCACGGCTATGATGAGGGTGAATTGTTGGGACGACCCTCCATTCACACTCTAGAAATACGAGGGGGACATGATATTTAAAAACATCATTAATTTTGTCAATGTAACCCTCAGCTATGGTGAGGCTGAATGGTAGGGAAGACCCTCCATTCAATATCATGAAAGATGAGTGGGGACTTGATATTTAAAAACATTATTAATTTGGTGAATGCCACCCTCGGCTATGATGAGGGTGAATGGTAGGGATGACCCTCCATTAACTATCAAGAAAGACGAGGGGAGACTTGATATTTAAAAACATCAATAATTTGGTGAATGCCACCCTCGGTTATGATGAGGGTGAATGGTAGGGACGACCCTCCATTCAATCTCAAGAAAGACGTCGGGGGACTTGATATTTAAAAACATCATTCATTTGGTGAATGCCACCCTCGGTTATGATGAGGGTTAATTGTAGGGACGACCCTCCATTCACTCTTAAGAAAGATGAGGGGGACATGATTTTTAAAAACATCAATAATTTGGTGAATGCCACCCTCAGCTATGATGATGGTGAATGGTAGGGTTGACCCACCATTTTCCCTCAAGAAAGAAGAGGGATGACTTACGTTTTAAAGCATCATTAATTTGGTGGATTGTCTCCCTCGCCTATGCTGAGGTTGAATGGTAGGGACGACCCTCCACTCACCCCCATGAAAGATGAGAGATGAATTAATATTTAAAAACATCAATAATTTCATGAATGCCACCCTCGGCTATGATGAGGGTGAATGGTAGGGACAACCCTCCATTCACTCTCAAAAAAAGACGAGGGGGGACTTTATATTTAAAAACATCATTAATATGGTTAATGCCACCCTCGGTTATGATGAAGGTGAATGGTAGGGATGACCCTCCATTCAATCTCAAGAAAGACGAGGGGGGACTTCTTATTTAAAAACATCAATAATTTGGTGAATGCCACCCTTAGCTATGATGAGGGTGAACCGTAGGGACGACCCTCCATTCACTCTCAACCAGGACGAGGGGGGACTTGATATTTAAAAACATCATTAATTTGGTTTGACACCATAGACTATGATGACGGTGAATGGTAGGGACGACCCTCCATTCACTCTTAAGAAAGATGAGGGGGGACTTGATATTTAAAAAGATCATTAATTTTGTGAATTCCACCATCGGCTATGATGAGGGTGAATGGTAGGGACAAACCTCCATTCACTATCAAGAAAGAGGAGTGGAACTTGATATTTAAAAACATAATTAATTTGGTGAATGCCACCCTCGGCTATGACGAGGGCGAATGGTAGGGATGACCCACCATTTACTCTCAGGAAATACGACGGAGGACTTTTGTTTTAAAACATCATTAATTTGGTGGATTATCTCCCTCGACTGAGATGAGGGTGAATGATAGGGATGACCCTCCACTCACTGACAGAGAAAAAAGAGAGGACTTTATTTTTAAAAACATCATTAATTTGGTGAATGCCACCCTCGGCTATGATGAGGTTGAATGGTAGGGATGACCCTCCATTCACCCTCAAGAAAGACGAGGGGGACTTGATATTTAAAAACATCATTAAATTTTTGAATGCCACCCTCGGCTATGATTAGGGGGAATGGTTGGGACGACCCTCCATTCACTCTCAAGAATGGCGAGTGGGGACTAGATATTTCAAAACATCATTAATTTGGTGAATGCCAGCCTCGCCTATGATGAGGGTGAATGGTAGGGACGACCCTCCATTCACTCAAAAGAAAGTCGATGGGGGACTTAATATTTAAAAACATCATTAATTTGGTGAATGCCACCCTCGGCAATGATGAGGGTGAATGGTAGGGATGACCTTCAATTCACTCTCAAGAAAGACGAGGGAGGACTTATGTTTTCAAACATCATTAATTTGGAGGATTATCTCCCTCAGCTATGATGAGGGTGAATGGTAGGGAAGTTCCTCCACTCACCCTCAAGAAAGACGTTTGAGGAATTAGTATTTAAAAACATCATTAATATGGTGAATGCCACCCACGGCTATGATGAGGGTGAATTGTTGGGACGACCCTCCATTCACACTCTAGAAATACGAGGGGGACATGATATTTAAAAACATCATTAATTTTGTCAATGTAACCCTCAGCTATGGTGAGGGTGAATGGTAGGGAAGACCCTCCATTCAATATCATGAAAGATGAGTGGGGACTTGATATTTAAAAACATTATTAATTTGGTGAATGCCACCCTCGGCTATGATGAGGGTGAATGGTAGGGATGACCCTCCATTAACTATCAAGAAAGACGAGGGGAGACTTGATATTTAAAAACATCAATAATTTGGTGAATTCCACCATCGGTTATGATGAGGGTGAATGGTAGGGACGACCCTCCATTCAATCTCAAGAAAGACGTCGGGGGACTTGATATTTAAAAACATCATTAATATGGTGAATGCCACCCTCGGTTATGATGAGGGTTAATTGTAGGGACGACCCTCCATTCACTCTTAAGAAAGATGAGGGGGACATGATATTTAAAAACATAAATAATTTGGTGAATGCCACCCTCAGCTATGATGATGGTGAATGGTAGGGATGACCCACCATTTTCCCTCAAGAAAGAAGAGGGATGACTTACGTTTTAAAGCATCATTAATTTGGTGGATTGTCTCCCTCGCCTATGCTGAGGTTGAATGGTAGGGACGACCCTCCACTCACCCCCATGAAAGATGAGAGATGAATTAATATTTAAAAACATCAATAATTTCATGAATGCCACCCTCGGCTATGATGAGGGTGAATGGTAGGGACAACCCTCCATTCACTCTCAAAAAAAGACGAGGGGGGACTTTATATTTAAAAACATCATTAATATGGTTAATGCCACCCTCGGTTATGATGAAGGTGAATGGTAGGGATGACCCTCCATTCAATCTCAAGAAAGACGAGGGGGGACTTCTTATTTAAAAACATCAATAATTTGGTGAATGCCACCCTCAGCAATGATGAGGGTGAACCGTAGGGACGACCCTCCATTCACTCTCAACCAAGACGAGGGGGGACTTTATATTTAAAAACATCATTAATTTGGTGAATGACACCCTCGACTATGATGACGGTCAATGGTAGGGACGACCCTCCATTCACTCTTAAGAAAGATGAGGGGGGACTTGAAATTTAAAAAGATCATTAATTTTGTGAATTCCACCATCCGCTATTATGAGGGTGAATGGTAGGGACAAACCTCCATTCACTCTCAAGAAAGACGAGTGGCACTTGATATTTAAAAACATAATTAATTTGGTGAATGCCACCCTCGTCTATGATAAGGGTCAATGGAAGGGATGACCCACCATTTACTCTCAGGAAAGACGACGGAGGACTTTTGTTTTAATACATCACTAATTTGGTGGATTATCTCCCCCAACTAAGATTAGGTTGAATGGTAGGGATGACCCTCCCCTCACTGCCAATGAAAAATGAGGGAGGACTTTATTTTTAAAAACATCATTAATTTGGTGAATGCCACCCTCGGATATGATGAGGGTGTATGGTAGGGACGACCCTCCATTCACCCTTAAGAAAGACGAGGGGGACTTGATATTTAAAAACATCATTAAGTTTGTGAATGCCACCCTCGGCTATGATGAGGGTGAATGGTAGGGACGACAATCCATTCACTCTCAAGAAAGGCGAGTGGGGACTAGATATATAAAAACATCATTAATTTGGTGAATGCCACCCTCGGCTATGATGAGGGTGAATGGTAGGGAAGACCCTCCATTAACTCAAAAGAAAGGCGATGGGGGACTTGATATTGAAAAACATCATTAATTTGGTGAATGCCACCCTCGGCTATGATGAGGGTGAATGGTAAGGATGACCCTCAATTCACTCTCAAGAAAGACGAGGGAGGACTTATGTTTTCAAACATCATTAATTTGGTGGATTATCTCCCTCAGCTATGATGAGGGTGAATGGTAGGGAAGTTCCTCAACTCACCCTCAAGAAAGACGTGAGAGGACTTTATATTTAAAAACATCATTAATATGGTGAATGCGACCCACGGCTGTGATGAGGGTGAATTGTAGGGATGATCCTCCATTCACACTCAAGAAAGACGAGGGGGACATGATATTTAAAATCATCATTAATTTTGTCAATGCCACCCTCGGCTATGATGAGGGTGAACGGTAGGGAAGACCCTCCATTCAATCTCAAGAAAGATGAGTGGGGATTTGATATTTAAAAACATTATTAATTTGGTGAATGGAACCCTCGGCTATGATGAGGGTGAATGGTAGGGACGACCCTCCATTAACTTTCAAGAAAGACGAGGGGAGACATGATATTTAAAAACATCAATAATTTGGTGAATTCCACCCTTTGTTATGATGAGGGTGAATGGTAGGGACGACCCTCCATTCAATCTCAAGAAAGACGTCGGGGGACTTGATATTTAAAAACATCATTAATTTGGTGAATGCCACCCTCGGCTATGATGAGGGTTAATTGTAAGGACGACCCTCCATTCACTCTCAAGAAAGATGAGGGAGGACATGATATTTAAAAACATAAATAATTTGGTGAATGCCACCCTCAGCTATGATGATGGTGAATGGTAGGGATGACCTACCATTTACCCTCAAGAAAGACGAGGGAGGACTTACGTTTTAAAGCATCATTAATTTGGTGGATTGTCTCCCTCGGCTATGATGAGGTTGAATGGTAGGGACGACCCTCCACTCACCCACATGAAAGATGAGAGATGAATTAATACTTAAAAACATCAATAATTTCATGAATGCCACCCTCGGCTATGATGAGGGTGAATGGTAGGGACAACCCTCCATTCATTCTCAAAAAAAGACGAGGGGGGACTTTATATTTAAAAACAGCATTAATATGGTGAATGCCACCCTCAGTTATGATGAAGGTGAATGGTAGGGATGACCCACCATTCAATCTCAAGAAAGACGAAGGGGGACTTCTTATTTAAAAACATCAATAATTTGGTGAATGCCACCCTCAGCTATGATGAGGGTGAACGGTAGGGACGACCCTCCATTAACTTTCAACCAAGACGAGGGGGGACTTGATATTTAAAAACATCATTAATTTGATGAATGACACCCTCGACTATGATGACGGTCAATGGTAGGGACGACCCTCCATTCACTCTTAAGAAAGATGAGGGGGGACTTGATATTATAAAGATCATTAATTTTGTGAATTCCACCATCGACTATGATGAGGGTGAATGGTAGGGACAAACCTTCATTCACTCTCAAGAAAGACGAGTGGGACTTGATATTTAAAAACATAATTAATTTGGTGAATGCCACCCTCGTCTATGATGATGGTGAATGGTAGGGACGACCCTCCATTCACTCTTAAGAAAGATGAAGGGGGACTTTATATTTAAAAACATCATTAATTTTGTGAATGCCACCCTCGACTATGATGAAGGTGAATGGTATGGACGACCCTCCATTCACTCTCAAGAAAGACGAGGGGGGACTTCTTATTTAAAAACATCAATAATTTGGTGAATTCCAACAGCAGCTATGATGAGGGTGAATGGTAGGGACGACCCTCCATTCACTCTCAAGAAAGACGAGGGGGACTTGATATTTAAAACCATCATTAAGTTTGGGAATTCCAGCCTCGGCTATGATGAGGGTGAATGGTAGGGACGACCCTCCATTCACTCTCAACAAAGGCGAGTCGGGACTATATTTTTAAAAAGATCATTAATTTCGTGAATTCCACCCTCGGCTATGATGAGGGTGAATGGTAGGGACGACCCTCCATTCACTCAAAAGAAAGGCGATTGGGGACTTGATATTTAAAAACATCATTAATTTGGTGAATGCCACCCTCGGCTATGATGAGGGTGAATGGTAAGGATGACCCTCAATTCACTCTCAAGAAAGACGAGTGAGGACTTATGTTTTCAAACATCATTAATTTGGTGGATTATCTCCCTCAACTATGATGAGGATGAATGGTAGGGACGTTCCTCCACTCACCCCCAAGAAAGACGTGGGAGGACTTTATATTTAAAAACATCATTAATATGATGAATGCCACCCACGGCTATGATGAGGGTGAATTGTACGGACGAGCCACCATTCACACTCAAGAAAGACGAGGGGGACATGATATTAAAGAAAATCATTAATTTTGTCAATGCCACCCTCGGCTATGATGAGGGTGAATGGTAGGGAAAACCCTCCATTCAATCTCAAGAAAGACGAGTGGGGACTTGATATTTAAAAACATTATTAATTTGATGAATGCCACCCTCGGCTATGATGAGGGTGAATGGTAGGGACGACCCTCCATTCACTCTCAAGAGAGACGAGGGGGGACTTATTATTTAAAAACATCAATAATTTGGTGAATGCCACCCTTAGCTATGATGAGGATGAATGGTTGGGACGACCCTCTATTCACTCTCATGAAAGACGAGGGGTACTTGATATTTAAAAACAATATTAATTTGGTGAATGACACCTTCGACTATGATGACGGTGAATGCTAGGGATGACCCTCCATTCACTCTTAAGAAAGATGAAGGGGGGACTTTATATTTAAAAACATCATTAATTTGGTGAATGCCACCCTCGGCTATGATGAAGGTGAATTGTATGGACGACCCTCCATTTACTCTCAAGAAAGACGAGGGGGGACTTCTTATTTAAAAACATCAATAATTTGGTGAATTCCAACCGCATCTATGATGAGGGTGAATGGTAGGGACGACCCTCCATTCACTCTCAAGAAAGACGAGGGGGGACTTGATATTTAAAAACATCATTAATTTGGTGAATGACACCCTCCACTATGCTGACGGTGAATGGTAGGGACGACCCTCCATTCACTCCTAAGAAAGATGAGGGGGGGACTTGATATTTAAAAACATCACTAATTTGGTGAATGCGGCTATAATGAGGGTGCATGGTAGGGACGACACTCCATTCACCCTCAAGAAAGACGAGGGGTACTTGATATTTAAAAACAATATTAGTTTGGTGAATGAAACCCTCGACTATGATGACGGTGAATGGTAGGGACGACCCTCCATTCACTCTTAAGAAAGATGAAGGGGGGACTTTATATTTAAAAACATCATTAATTTGGTGAATGCCACCCTCGGCTATGATAAAGGTGAATGGTATGGACGACCCTCCATTCACTCTCATGAAAGACGAGGGGGGACTTCTTATTTAAAAGCATTAATATTTTTGTGAATGCCAACCGCAACTATGATGAGGGTGAATGGTAGGGACGACCCTCCATTCACTCTCAAGAAAGACGAGGGGGGACTTGATATTTAAAAACATCATTAATTTGGTGAATGACACCCTCGACTATGCTGACGGTGAATGGTAGGGACGACCCTCCATTCAGTCCTAAAAAAGATGAGGGGGGAATTGATATTTAAAAGCATCACTAATTTGGTGAATGCGGCTATGATGAGGGTGCATGATAGGGAAGACACTCCATTCACCCTCAAGAAAGACGAGGGGGACTAGATATTTAAAAACATCATTAAGTTTGTGAATGACACCCTTGGCTATGATGATGGTGAATGGTAGGTACAACCCTCAATTCACCCTCAAGAAAGGTGAGTGGGGACTAGATATTTAAAAACATCATTAATTTTGTGAATGCCACCCTCGGCTATGATGAGGGTGAATGGTAGGGACGACCCTCCATTCACTCACAAGAAAGACGATGGGGGAATTTTTATTTAAAAACATCTCTCATTTGGTGAATGTCGCCTCGGCTATTATGAAGGTGAATGGTAGGGATGACCGTCCATTAACTTGTAAGAATGACGAGGGAGGACTTGATATTTAAAAATTTCAATAATTTGGTGAATTCCACCCTCGGTTATGATGAGGGTGAATGGCAGGGATGACCCTCCATTCACTCTCAAGAAAGACGCCGGGGGACTTGATATTTAAAAACATCATTAATTTGGTGAATGCCACCCTCGGCTATGATGACGGTGAATTGTAGGGACGACCCTCCATTCACTCTCAAGAAAGATGACGGGGGACAAGATATTTAAAAACAACAATAATTTGGGGAATGCCACCCTCAGCTATGATGATGGTGAATGGTAGGGATGACCCACCATTTACCCTCAAGAAATATGAGGGAGGACTTACGTTTTAAAACATCATTAATTTTGTGGATTGTCTCCCTCGGCTATGATGAGGGTGAGTGGTAGGGACGACTCTCCACTCACCCCCAAGGAAGATGAGAGATGAATTAATATTTAAAAACATCATTAATTTCATGAATGCCACCCTCGTCTATGACGAGTGTGAATGGTAGGGCCGACCCTCCATTCACTCACAAGAAAGACGAGGGAGACTTGATATTTAAAAACATCATTAATTTAGTGAATGCCACTGTTGATACCAAATTTAGTCTGCTGACGTGGATCAATTATGTGGAGACACGTGTCAATCTACATGGCACCTACAAACATTTTTCAACAACATACCTGCTCCGAGGAGCTCAATCTCCCCGACCAATTAAGGTGCTCCGAGCAACAAGTTTCTTCGAGGAACTTTATTGTATTGAGCAACTCAGATTTACCGAGATACTTAGGCGGTCAGAGCTGCATCTCGTATAGAGCATTCATATTCGGATAATCAAGAGGATGACTGCGCATTAAATGCACAGTTATTATCGCACAAATGTACACGCCTATTGGACAGCTATGTATTATTCTTTCACATGTGCAGCCTCAAGGCTATAAATACATTATAACGTCCTCATTAGCGGGGGACTCGGAATTTCTTTGTAAAACCTGTTATCAAAAATGCCAAACAATCAGCAATAACAAAAACAGTGGACGTAGGCCATTCTTTCAAGGTTGAACCACTTTAAAATTTCTTTGTCTTGTTTATTTTTATCTGCGATTGAATAATTAGAGATAATATAATTTTTTAGATCAACAGATTGGCATCGTCTATGGGAAACGAATGAAACTATCATTTTTCACCAAAATAATTCATCACCAATGGTTGATAATCCAGAATCCAGTAATCAAAATGCTGGAAACTCCCCAAATCCGTATGCTCCCCCAAATGTCCAAGATCTGGATGGAATAATGGCTAATTTGGCGCAGGGTCGGACGACCATGCAAGAAACTATGCGACAACTCATACAAACTGTCCAGGGTGGAGTATCTACTCATTCAGGACAACGAAGCGTTCAAATAAATACCTGGTTACCTTCTAGGCGAATGTTACTCTTAGAGGAATCTCGATCCAGATGCACCGATTCATATCGTACTGAGAAATCTCGTGATCCTTCTGATCAGCCTGGGCGTACTTCCTCGGTACGAGCTATAGACACTCAACAAAACATCACTCTATCTCCAGAAAGAACAAGTGCTCTTGAAAGGTTGCGTAAGGTCTCTCCTTTTCATCGTTTGGGCCCTAAGAGAAATAGAAGTCCTCCTAATATTGTGTCGAGGAACTTTCAACGACCATCCGATCTAAGGGAAGGTCCTGCCCAATCACGACCAACTTCTCGTAATGAAAGATCTCAGGAAGAAAATTCAACACGATCAGTTGCTCGGACCAATAGGCCCGAGGAGGGAAATGATGCATGGAAAGGCTCTATTCAAAGGTTGGAGGATAGACTAGGGGAAATGTCTAAGGCCAAGAATCCTCTATAAAGAACTTTTGTCCAAGGGACGCCTTTTATCAAGGCAATTGTGGTTTTTTTCCACACCATCATAGTTCAAAGCACCTGTTGTGAATCCTATGTATGATGGAGAAACTGACCATGTCCTTCATATAGAACAATACCAAGCCACTGCCGATATCTATGCAGTGCCAGATGAGATAAGATGCAGGGCATTTTCAGGAACTCTTACCGGATCTGCCCAAATATGGTACAATAATCTTCCTTGGGGGAAGATTTCAAATTTCTTTCAACTGCCGAGCTTTTTATTTGAAATTTATATTTTAGAGCAAAACTAGTTAAATGAGTAGCACACTTGTTAAGTGTTAGACAAAAAGCAGGTGAGAGCACCAGGGATTATATAACTAGTTTTAATAACGAGAAGCTCGAAGTTATTGACTACGAAGAAAAGATAGCAATTACTTCTCTGATGAGCGGACTGTTACCAGATAAATTGTACTACACTCTAGCCAAAGATCAGCCTAGAACTATGGCAGAACTAATGGCAAAAGCAGCAAAGATTATGAACGCCGAGGAGGCTATGTCTGCGAAGAAGAATATGGATACCAAAGAGACCAAGGTAGAGGTTGATAAGACTAAAAAGAAAGAACATAAGAACAATGGTGGTAACAAGAAGTCAAAAGAAAATCCATCATGGGAAATGTTGAAGAAATTTGGAAATTATACTCCTTTGAAAGTAGACATAAACCACGTTCTGGAGGAAATCAATAACAACGAGGAGCTAAATTGGCCAGAGAAAATGAAGATAGATCCTGACAAGAGGAATAAAACCAAATATTATGAATTCCATAAAGACCATGGTCACACGAACAAAAATTGCATAGCTCTTCAGAATGAAATTGAAGCACTTATCAGATGAGGTAAACTGGCCAAGTATGCTGATCATAGAAAGGAAGGAAAGAGCAACGACCGAGCAAGACTGAGGTCTATATCTCCTCGTCGAGCAAAAGAAGACAAGAAAAGAGATCATGAAGATGATCCAGAAGATGACCCCGATCTCCCCCAAAAGACCAAGACAGCCAGAATGTGAGGTATTTTCAATTCGTTTTGGATCATTTGATTGTAATGTTATTACAAGTGGAGATGCAGGAGGTGGAGAACTTACTGCAGAGAGGAAAGCTTACCTCAATGAGGCTCAAGCTTGTTCATACATTCAACGAATAAATCTAGCTGAGGATGATCACCCGAGGAAGGTAAACAAAGAAAAGCTGGTCATCGGTTTCTCCAAGAACGACCTCGCAGGTGTGCTATATCCTCATGATGATCCATTGGTGATCAAAATGAGGATGAATAAAGTAATGATATGAAGAGTGTTGGTGGATAATGGTAGCTTGGTGGATATCATGTTCTACTCATGCTTTGATAGCTTAAATCTAAAGTTGTCTCACTTGGAGCCTTATCACAGGCCCCTCCTCAGTTTTGCTGGCAAAAACGTTTTTCCACTTGGGACGATCAAATTAGATATGTTCATCGGTACATGGCCTGCTTGTCGAACAGAAAGTGTGCTTCTTAGTGATCGATAAGAATGTTCAATCAGCTTACAATATCATCATGGGAAGAGTAGGTTTGAAGAAGTTCGAAGCAGTACCATCTACTGTACATCAATGCCTAAAATTTCCATCTAATTTTGGAGTAGGAATAGTGAAGGGTGACCAAAAAGTAGCTCGGGAATGCTACTATTCCTCTACCGGGCAGGAAAAATTAGAGGAATCTAGGAAAAGGACTACTACCTATCAAGTGGATGAAGGTGCAGAAATTGAAACATTAGATCCTAGAGATAAGTCGCTGCTCATAAAAGGTCAGGTGGTGGAAGCTACTGAAAATGTCATTCTGGACAATGAACACCCAGAACGAACAACTCAAATTGGTTCATTGTTGAATGCCTCAATAAAGCAAGAATTGATAGTCTTCCTAAAAAGCAGAAAACAAACTTTCGCATGGAGCCACGAAGACATGCCAGGGATAGACCCAGCCTTCCTATGTCATGAGCTCAATGTGAACAAGGAAATCAAGCCAGTAAAGCAACGACGAAGAGTATTCAGCCCTGAAAAGAACCGAGCTATACAAGAAGAGGTCGAGAAGCTTCAGAAAGCCTGTTTTATTGAGGATGTCAAATATCCAGACTGGTTAGCAACTGTGGTGATGGTAAAGAAGAAGAATAACAAGTGGAGGATGTGTGTAGACTTCACCGACCTCAACAAGGCATGCCCAAAGGATCATTTTCCTTTGCCCGAATTGATCAACTGGTGGATGTTACCTCGGGGCACGAACTATTAAGTTTCATGGATGCTTATTCTGGCTATAACCAGATTAAAATGAAACCTGAAGATAGGGAGAGTACCTATTTTATTACCCCAAGGGGAACTTATTGTTATAATGTTATGCCTTTTGGACTTAAAAATGCAAGTGTAACATATCAGCGCAAATCAGTCACAATATGGAGGTTTATGTTGATGATATGTTCACGAAGAGCAAGAAAGTTGTTGATCATCTAATTGACCTAGGCCAGACCTTTGATCAATTAGATAAATATCAAATGAAGTTGAACCCTACCAAGTGCATATTCGGAGTAAGAGAAGGCATGTTTCTCCGGTATATTATCAATCAACGAGGTATTGAAGCAAACCCTGAAAAGATCAAGGCTCTATTGGGGCTACGATCTCCAACGACGAAGAAGGATGTGCAAAGTCTCACAGGGCGAGTTACAACATTTAATAGATTTGTATCATGAGCAACTGATAGATGTCTCCCATTCTTCAAAACACTCAGAAAAACGTTTGAATGGAATGATGAATGCGAGAAGGCTTTTAAGGAATTGAAGAAATACTTGGGAGAATCGCCATTATTATCAAGACTAGTGATGGGAGAGAGATTGTACTTGTATCTGGCAGTTTTGGAGAATGCAGTTAGCTTGGCATTGATAATAATGGAGGATGGAGTGCAAAAACCAATTTATTACACTAGCAAGGCCTTTCGAGGAGCAGAGATCAGATATCCAAGGATGGAAAAATTGGCACTAGCGTTGATCAAAGCAAGTAGAAGAATGAGGCCGTACTTCCAAGCTCATACCATAGTTATGTATACCGATATGCCATTGAGGCAAGATCTTCATAAACCAAAAAAATCAGGGAGCTTGATGTACTGGGCAGTAGAACTTGGTGAATATGACATAGTTTATGAGACTAGATCATCGCTTAAAGGGCAAGCAGTAGCAGATTTTATTGCGAAATTCACATATCCTGACACCTCCAAAGAGCAAAAGTTGAATACCGACCAACCTGTGGATGTTACAGGATCATCAAATTCAAACTCCAGCCAACTTAAGTCGTCCAACGAGCAAGAGGAGATGGTCGAGGAGAAGCAAGAACTGCTGAAGGAGGATATAAGGAAACGTCAAATATTCCACCGAGGAATTCAGTCCAATCAAGAGTTTGATAATGAGATACCTGTGTGGAATTTGTATGTATATGGTTCTTCGTGCACTATAGGTAGTGGAGCATGGATTATTTTGAACAACCCAGATGAGATCGACGTGGAATATGCTCTATGCTTTCAACTTAAAGCTTCTAACAATGAAGCTGAATATGAAGCAATGATTGTTGGTCTTAGTTTTGGCAAAAACCATGAAGGCTGAGCAGGTTATCGTATTCAGTGATTCACAATTGATCATAAATCAAATGTTGGGGGTATATGCAGCCAAAGGAGAATTAATGATCAAGTATCATGCAAAATCAATGTAGATTTTATCTAGATTTATTGTAGTACAGATAATTAGAATACCAAGATTGGAGAATGCGAGAGCAGATGCCTTAGCTCGGTTAGCCTCGGCCATACGCACTGAGCTAAGAAGAATAATTCTAATAGAAGTCTTGTCTAGTCGGAGCATAGACGAAGATCTGATGATGAACACTATTACCCTTGATTTAGGACTATCTTGGATGGATCCCATCAGGGTATATATTGAAGAAGGGGCTTTGCCAACTGATAAACTCACAGCCAAGAAACTAAAATATAAAGCTGCTCGTTATGTATTGACTAATGGTATTCTATATAGACGAGGAATTATAAAAGGTTTGCAAAGATGTGTGCACCCCTCCGAGGTGAAAGACTTGATTGAAAAGGTCCATGAAGGGTCCTGTGGAGCCCATGTAGTAGGTTAGATGCTTTTGCAAAGAATAATGATGCAAGGATACTATTGGCCAACGATGAGGGCTGATTGTATAGCCTATGCCAAAAAATTTGACAAATGTCAACGCTTCTCTTCTATACGAAGAACTCCCCAAGAATTGTTAACACCCATTACTTCCCCTTGTCCATTTTCCATGTGGGGAATCGACTTAGTCGGGCCACTTCCAACGACCAGGGGAAGATTTAAATATCTCGTGGTCGCGGTGGATTACTTTACTAAGTGGGTGGAAGCTGAGCCTCTTATTGATATGACATATGACAAGGTGTACCAATTTATTTAGAAGAATATCATTTGTAGATATGGTCTTCCCCATGTGTTCATTACTGATCATGGAACCCAATTTTACAACGAGGAGTTTTCTGCGTATTGTCATCAGTCAAACATACCCACTCTCCACCAGACCATCCCAGAGCAATGGACAAACTGAAGTGACAAACAGAACGTTGCTGAATGGTTTCAAAAAATGACTGGACGAGGCAAAGGCAAATTGGATTAACGAGCTACATTCTGTGTTGTTGGCTTATCGTACTACACCGCAAGCAACAACAGGAGAATCTCCATACATGCTGGCATTCGGGAGTGAAGCTATTATACCTGTCGAGTTGGGCCTCCCCACACACAGGGTGCTGAATTTCAATTCTCCTATTAGTGATTTGATGAGGCAATTAGATCTAGACATGCTCGAGGAAGTTAGAGAAGAAGCAACAATTAGGAATGATGCATACCATCAAAGAACAGCTCTGTTCTACAACAAGAGAGTAAAGAAGTGTAATTTGAAAGAAGGGGACTATGTGCTAAAGAAAGTAATTCAAAAGCACAACAAAATGGAAGCTAACTGGCATGGACCCTATAGAGTAACAGAAGTTGTTCGACCAGGGACATATAGGATCGAAACCTTAGAAGGAGAAGAGTTTAATAATGCATGGAACGTAGAGCATCTGTGCAAATACTATCTGTAGTTAAAATACCTATGTAATGCAGTTTTCTTCAATATGAATAAAGTTTTGGATGTTTTACCCAATTCTTTCCTTTTGCTGAAATTTTTCGGAATACTAGTGGTACACACTACACATCAAGTCCAGAATAAAAATCCACCAACTTCAGTTGGTCGGGAATAAAAATCCACCAACTCAGGTTGGTCGGGAATAAAAATCCACCAACTTCGGTTAGTCGAGAATAAAAATCCACCAACTCCGGTGGTCGGGAATAAAAATCCACCAACTTCGGTTGATCGGGAATAAAAATCCACCTACTCCGGTTGGTCGGGAATAATTGTTTAAGCAATATCATAGGATATAAGTCATTTCGTGGCTTATAATTAAAAAGTGATAAGTCACTATAATCAAAAAATAAAACAGAATTTCTTTACTTATGGCATATCAAATTACCACCAACTCTAAGTTGGTCGGAAACAAAATATCACCAACTCCGGTTGGTCTCCAAATAATTATCACGAACTCAGAATGGTCAACAATAAATTTTCACCAACTCGAGTTGGTCAGCAATTTAAAATAACACATGACATTTTTATTTTCTTACAAGATATACATACACATTCATCAGAGAATAAAATATATATTTTATAAAGTAACGACAATCGAGATTGCAGAGAAAACTAAAAGTTCCTTCATTAAAATCAGAAAAAATTACATAGAGAACAAATTACATATTACATGAGGAATCATTACATCAAAGATCCTATTCTATTGACTTTTTTCCTTCTGCCTTTGAAACAGGTTCTACTCCAGCAGGAGGATCGTCTAAGGCATAAGGGGAATTTATGAAGTTCAGATCTTTAAGCATCCTGACATTCATCACAGATGACCGATCAAGAAAGTGCTCGGGGCAAGATATCTCAAAATTAGAATGAAGACTGTAGTCGCCGAGATACTTGGAGATTAAGCAATGAGGAATTGTTCGAGCAGGAATCCATCTCATATCAAGTTTAAAAGGTGGCATGGGCAACTCGAGCAACCTAGGATTATAATAATCCCATAAGTAGTGACCATGCTCCAATTGCAGCACACCCAGTGCATTCAACTATCCATGCTTATACCCCTCATTGTTTGACTGCTGGATCCGATCATCAAGGTGGTAGAGGGATTCATTATAACCAGCCATCCAAAACTCTCTGGGATATTTATGAAATTGGTAAGTTAACCTCTCTAGTTGATCGTGGAGATTCTTCACCAGATTTGTTTTATTTTCCAAGGCAGATCTTTGTGTAGAAAGTTGCTCTTCGAGGTTCAGAATTTTCTTGGACATCTCTGCTAAGTCCTGATTCTTCGCCATCAGCTGGAATGCCTGATTCTCTAAGTCTGATTGAGTTCTTTGCTCTTCAACTGAAATTCAAGCAGCTCTTGCTCGTCCCCGAGAAGATTTTGCTCGTCCCCTAGAAGACGAGGATGGTCCTACCATTTTTAAAGTTTCCAACTCATCTCTTAGGTTAGCATTTTCTACCTCCAAGAACGATAAACCTTCGTCATTGATAGGGACTAAGGCTCCCGAGGAAGAGGCTGCAGATTTCAATTGGGATATCTCTTCTCTCAATACATTATTTTGCTGCTCCAATAGCTTGGCGATCTGTCTATGCTCCTCAACCTCAACTTTCAGGATTCTTTCTTTCTTATCATAAGCAGCGATGAATTTATCATATCCTTTGTTAGCATTCAGTTGCTGATATCTCTTCTCATATCCCTGATGCAAAAGGGTAGAAGACTCCTTATATTATTATTAGAGTTCCTCGATGGTACCTTGGATATCTTCAATCATCTCGTAATATGCCACATTGTTGGCAAATGCATGGTCGAGCAAGCACTTCAATATTGATAGGCTTCGACGGCTCATTCAGAAGCATCTGGACTAAGGATGTCGATGACTTGAGCCTCGTTTAAGTCTACATGAACAGCTATGAAGTACTCATTACATTTCTTCATTATTTTTATGTCATGAGCTGATAATAGTTCCATACTGGCCATAAACTAGTAAAGAGAAGAGACAAAAAGAATCAATAAGGATGCAAACAGAGCAAGTAGAAGAAAAAATCAATATGAACAGCCAAAAGTTCGAATTTTATTACATCACAAAGAGAAGTACATAGCCCAGAATTACATTTAACAAAAAAAGCAAAGAGAAAGGTCCGAACAACTCTACACCTTCTCCTTGCTTCCTAAGATTACCTCGAGAGGCTTGGAGAAAAGGTAGGTTGCTCGAAGGGCGTAGAAAGTTTCTCGGAAGATATTGGCAGTTGCTCGGCCAAGGTACTGGTAGATTGAAGTTGCTCGGCTGAAGTAATGGTGGGCTAGAGTTGCTCGTAAAAAGTTTGAACAACTGGAACATGAGGAATCTAATCTCCAATCATCAAGGAGGATTCCTCAGAGGCAGCTTCGTCCGCTTCTTCTTCTCCAGGAGAGGGAGGAGGACCATGAACATGTCACTGGAATAAGTTTGAAGTCTCAGCGACCTTTAGCTCCTGCAGAGCTGCAACCCATTCATCTCTGAAGTATTTAACACTAGCGAAATCCATCTGGGAAGACATGGCAGCTAGGCCTTTATTCCAACCTTTGTCCCAGCCAGTGCTAAAAGACTTTTTAACATCAAGTTTTCTCTTAGCCTTCTCCATGGAAATCCTCTCAACCAGAAGTTCCTCGGTAGCTTTAAATCTCCCTTACACCTCTATCTTTTGGCGATCAACTTCATGAAGTCTACCGACTTCTTCTTCAGCAGTTTTGATCTTGTTCTCAAGCTCCTCAGCATTCTTGAGTTTCTCCCTAAGCTCTTCATTTTTCTTCTCAAATTCTTTTATCTTTTTCTCCAAATCTTTAGAGGCCTCCACAGCTCGGTCTCTTTCTTGCTCGACAGACTTAACCTGCTTCTCCCAAGCAATTTTATTCTTCTCATACTTTTGATGAGATTCCTTTAAAGACTAGGATAGTCCAGTGAAAGCCTTTTATACTCCATCCGAGGAACTAGAAGCTCGGATGGCTTCATCTCTCTTCACAATGTTGTTAAAACACGTCACCAACTGGAAAGAGGAATAATTATAAGTCAATGTATGAACATAATATTAAAGATAGAAGATTTAAATCAATAATACTTACAGAGGCAATGTGTTGAGAAGCCAAAGCAGTAACTCTCTCACGACTAAGAGTGTTTTCAATGTCTGGGACCTCTGGGATAGTCCAAGATAGTAACAAGCCCACAGCGGAGCTCGGAGTAATAAAGGATGGAACACTACCTTCAACATTTGAAGGTTGAAGGATAGTTTCAGTAGGTTTCTCTGTCAAACTCTTTTTTAATCTCCTCGAGGGAGACGGAACAATTTTAACCAAATACGATGTCTTTGCTGGAGATATAACGATAACCTCACTGGGAGGAGAGATAGCAACAACCTTGCTCAGGGCCAATGGGGGCTTCTCAACAACCTTCTTCGAAGCAATTGGAGGGGGTGCATCAATTTTTCTTGTCCCTTCCTCTAGGACATCCTGCTTATTTTTCTTGGCCTCCACATTGGCAGAGTACGATTTGTCAAAGTAGGCAGGAGCTAATTTTCTCTTCATTCTACTACTAAGGGGAATATTTGATTCAGGGGAAGAACCCTCAGAAGCTGGTAATGGGTCGATGTCACCCACCACTGGACGGGCAGCAAAGGATGAAGTATAGCTTTTGTACTGCAACAAATAAGATGCCGATCTAATGTGTTCGTCAGCAACAGCTTGGTGTAAACTCCAGATAAGTTTCAAGTGTCTCAAATTGTCATCAGTTTGTTTAGGGGATTTTCTTTTACTGTCAAATGCAAATAAATAAAAACTAAAATTTCAATGACGCATTTTATCAAACACAAAGAAAACATAATTTCAAAAATAAAATAAAAACAACCTATCCCATTGCCGTAAGGGGGACACTTAGGACCCTGATATACATCGTCTCCTTTTAATGGAGCATGCTGCCAATTTTTCATAACAACCCCATGCTCGAAGTAATCCCTGTTGGCATCTGGGAGATTGACAACTAAAGCCCTATTTAAAAACCTAATTTTTAAATAAAAAGTACTATCGCTGACAACCCATCTATAGCAAAACATAATTTCTGGAATTCCTAAACGGGTTCCATGAATTTGGTTTAACCTATGGACTCCATTAACTATTCTCCAAGTATTAGGAGCTATTTTGCAGGTACAACGTCAAAATATTGACAGAATTCCAAACACAAGGGATTTGAAGGAAAAGAAAAGCCGCATTCGGCCACAAAGAGACTAGGGAACCAATGTCCCTCAGCCAAAGAAAAATAATCTGAAGGTTCAGAAAGTTCTTCCAATATGCCCCATGAAGGAATAGAAAAATCAGAGTGAAAATTATCAAGAGACTCAACAAGGTAAACCATGATGAACAAAGAAAATAAAAGAGAAGGAAGAAGATCTTACAGGAAAAGGGTGAATCAGTTGACAATGAACAATGGAAGAAATGAACGCACAAGATAGAGAAGAAGTGAAGAAGTTCTAAGATGCATATTTGAAAAAGTAAAGGACGATCGAATTATCTATAGAGTTTAAATACTTTACCTCGGGAAGGGAGAAAAATAATGATTACCAGGATGGACGATTGCGTATCCGGCGACTAAAAAGAAGAAAAAGGCACGAAAAATGAAGCGGTTATGAAAATTCAAAATATTTAACAAGTATGATACTTAGCATTTAAAAAGAAGCTACATACAACGAATGCTTTCCTAAAAACCATACAAACCGAAAATCTAAGCAGCAGAATGTTCCATACTTCTCTTCAGCATCAAAATACGAAACATTGGGGGCTTCTGTTGATACCAAATTTAGTCTGCTGATGTGGATCAATTATGTGGAGACATGTGTCAATCTACATGGCACCTACAAACATTTTTCAATAACATACCGACTCCGAGGAGCTCAATCTCCCCGACCAATTCAGGCTCTCCGAGCAATAAGTTTCTCCGAGGAACTTTATTGTACCGAGCAACTCAGATTTATCGAGATACTTAGGTGGTCCGAGCAGCTTAGGCGCTCCGAATTGCATCTCGTACAGAGCATTCATATCCGTATAATAAATAGGATGACTGCGCATTAAATGCACAGTTATTATCGCATAAATGTACACGCCTACTGGACAGCTATGTGTTATTCTTTCACATATATAGCCTCAAGGCTATAAATACATTGTAACCTCCTCATTAGCGGGGGACTCGGAATTTCTTGGTAAAATCTGTTATCGAGAATTCCAAACAGTCAGCAAAAATAAAAACAGTGGGCGCAGGCCATTCTTTCAAGGCTGAACCACTTTAAAATTCTTTTGTCTTGTTTATTTTTATTGGTGATTGAATAATTAGAGATAATCTAATTTTTTACAACAACAGCCACCCTCGGATATGATAAGGGTGAATGGTAGGGACGACCCTCGATTAACTCTCAAGAAAGACGAGGGGGGACTTTATAATTAAAAACATCATTAATTTGGTGAATGTCACTCTCGGCAATGGAAGAGATGACCCTCCATTCACTCTCAAGAAAGACGAGGGGGGACTTCTTATTTAAAAACATCAATAATTTGGTGACTGCCACCCTCAACTATGATGAGGGTGAATGGTAATGACGACCCTCCATTCACTCTCAAGAAAGATGAGGGGGGACTTGATATTTAAAACAATATTAATTTGGTGAATGCCACCCTCGGCTATGATGAGGGTGAATGGTAGGGATGACCCTCCATTCATTCTTAAGAAAAAAGAGGGAGGACTTATGTTTTGAAACAGCACAAATTTGGGGGATTATCTTCCTCGGCTATGATGAGGAAGAATGATAGGGACCACCCTCCACACATTCCCAAAGAAAGACGAGAGAGGACTTTATATTCAAAAACATCATTAATTTGGTCAATGCCACCCTCGGATATAATTAGGGTGAATGCTAGGAATGACCCTCCATTCACTCTCAAGAAAGACGAGGGGGACTTGATATTTAAAAACATGATTATTTTTGTGAATGCCACCCTCGGCTATGATGAGGGTGAAAGGTAGGGACGTACCTCCACTCACCCCCAAGAAAGACGAGAGAGGACTTTATATTTAAAAACATCATTAATATGTTGAATGGCACCCACGGCTATGATTAGGGTGAATTGTAGGGACGAGCCTCAATTCACACTCAAGAAAGACGAGGGGGACATGATATTTAAAAACATCATTAATTTGGTCAATGCCACCCTCGGTTAGGATGAGGGTTAATGGTAGGGACGACCCTCCATTCACTCTCAAGAAAGACGAGTGGGGACTTGATATTTTAAAACATCAATAATTTGGTGAATGACACCCTCGGCTATGATGAGGGTGAATGGTAGGGACGACCCTCCATTAACTCTCAAGAAAGACGCGGGGGGACTTGATATTTAAAAAACATCATTAATTTGGTCAATGCCACCCTCGGCTATGATGAGGGTGAATGGTAGGGATGACCCACAATTCACTCTCAAGAAATAAGTGGGGGGACTTATGTTTTAAAACATCATTAATTTGGTGGATTATCCCCCTCAGCTATGATGAGGGTGAATGGTAGGGATGTCCCTCCACTCACCCCCAAGAAAGACGAGAGAGGACTTTATATTTAAAAACATCATTAATTTGGTGAATGCCACCCTCGGCTATGATGAGGGTGAATGGTAGGGACGAGTCTCCATTCACTCTCACGAAAGACGAGCGGGACATGATATTTACAAAATTGCATTAATTGGGTCAATACCACCCTCGACTATGATGAGGGTGAATGGTAGGGACGACCCTCCATTCACTCTCAAGAAAGGCGAGTCGGGACTCTAATTAAAAAACATCATTAATTTGTCAAATTCCACCCTCGGATATGATAAGGGTGAATGGTAGGGACGACCCTCCATTCACTGTCAAGAAAGACGAGGGGGGACTTTATATTTCAAAACCTTATTAATTTGGTGAATGCCACCCTCGGCTATGATGAAGGTGAATGGTAGGGACGACCCTCCATTCACTCTCAAGAAAGACGAGGGGGGAATTCTTATTTAAAAACATAAATAATTTGGTGACTGCCACCCTCAGCTATGATGAGGGTGAATGGTAGGGACGACCCTCCATTCACTCTCAAGAAAGACGAGGGGGGACTTGATATTTAAAAACAATATTAATTTGGTGAATGCCACCCTCGGCTATGATGAGGGTGAATGGTAGGGATGACCCTCCATTCATTCTTAAGAAAGACGAGGGAGGACTTATGTTTTGAAACATCATTAATTTGGTGGAATATATGTCTCGGCTATGATGAGGGTGAATGGTAGGGACGACCCTCCACTCACCCCCAAGAAAGATGAGAGAGGAGTTTATATTTAAAAACATCATTAATTTGGTGAATGCCACCCTCGTCTATGATGACGGTGAATTGTAGGGATGACCCTTCATTCACTCTCAAGAAAGACGGGGTGGGACTTGATATTTAAAAACATCATTAATTTGGTGAATTCCCTCGGCTATGACGAGGGTGAATTGTTGGGATAAACCTCCATGCACTCTCAAGAAAGACGAGTGGGCCTTGATATTTAAAAACATCGTTAATTTGGTGAATGCCACCCTCGGCCATGATGAGGGTGAATGGTAGGGAGGAACCTCCATTCACTATCAAGAAAGAAGAGGGAGACTTATATTTTAAAACAACATTAGTTTGGTGGAAACTACCCTCGGATGTGATGAGGGTGAATAGTATGGACGACCTTCCATTCACTTTCAAGAAAGACGAGGGAGGACTTATATTTTAAAACATCATTAGTTTGGTGGAAACTTCCCTCGGCTATGATGAGGGTGAATGGTAGGTACGACCGTGCATTCACTCTCAAGAAATACGAGGGTGGAATTATATTTTAAAACATCATTAGTTTGGTGGAAATCACTCTCGGCTAGGATAAGGGTGGACTTATGTTTTAAAAATATCATAACCAAGGCACAAATCGTAAAAGAGGCCAATATAGAAGACGAAAAGAGAGCAGTTCCACTTTTAAAGTCAGTGGCACAATATTTGTCCAAAAGAAAATTAAATACAAAAACTTTACATGCAGAGGGTATAGGCCACAGATGGACACCCTATTGAGAAACATCGGAAGGGCGGGATTCAACATCAACAAGTGGAGTCTCTTCGATGACCACTACAAGAGGTCGATTTTCAGATTTGTCGGTACCTTCGACATGCACTTGGGACTCTACATGGGCTAGAGCCTTGGCAATAAGGGGTTCATCCATCTCCACTACTTCAAGAGAGGGGCGAATAGGTGACACGACATTAGAAAATTTCAAGACGACCCACCGATATGCCGTCTTGATTCCCCTCTCCAAGTACTCAAGACAGAAGCCCTAGAACTCGTCGGAGAGTTTACAATCCTCCACATCATCATCCTTGGACCTCTTCACTTCCTCAGCAAGTTGATTCTTGAACTGGACCCCCTGATTGGTCAAGGCCTCTTCCTATGCTTTTATGCGGTCGTCCTTAAATTTCAGGTCAGCCTTGTGTTGCTTCACAAGCTCATCTAGGACCCTTGCATGCTCGATCCTCGCACTCTCCAGCTCAGCCCTAGCAGTCTCCAACTCAGCCTTCAAGTCAGCCTCATTTTGAATAGCTCTCTCGATCTCATGAATCTTCTGTTGGTTTGCATCTATCCACTTTATGGAAGATGTGAAGGGGCATACAGACTGTATATGATAAAAGAAAGGTCATATTAAAGAGCCGAGGGAATAGTTAATAAAATATTGGGAAATCAAAAGCTGAGAGACGAATAAACTACATGAGATAGGTATGAAGACCATAGTCATAAACCTTGGCCGGGGGCATATTGGATAAGAATTCATAGTCCGTGACCAAGGGTGCCGAGAACATAGAGGCCATGGTTGCCCTCAAGTTGGTTGTGAGGGAGGAAGTTTTATCCCTCAAGAAGGTCAGATTCTGAGACTAGTAGGCACCCATGCATGAAGAGGAGTTATTCCCCTCAGTGTGTGTCTGAGGGACCTCTACCCTCGCCCTCGTTCGAGATTCAGGCCAAGTGCCAGAATGGATTTCTGGCTCCTTGCGTTTGTGATTAGCGGCAATCGTATCTACCTATGTCAGCTCCATGACCTTTGACTTTTTGTGAGGCTGCTGAAGCTCCTTGCCTTTCTTCTTGCCCAGGCCAAAAATCATGATGGGAGAAGTCATTTCCCAAAGATGATCAGACACATTTGTAGGCCGACCTGAAAAAGAGACGATACATCAGAAATAATCAGTAATAATGAGGAAACACTCGGAAAGAAATGGAACAAAAAGAAACTCACATAATTCTGTCAGGGGGTCGACCCTCAGATCGGCCTCTTTGAGGAAATGAGGGGTCCACCCTATTTCCCTCGTTCCCTCGGGTAGTCAACAATATCCCTCTCATCCAAGCTAAGTTCAAGGTCTGACCGTGCTTTCATTGAGGGGTTAGACCATGCCCTTTGGACCCTCAGACTGTATTCTAGGGGCTCAACCCCAGTGGGGCATTCCCAACCCCAAGAGATGAATAAAAACCTCTTCTTCCAATCATGGTTGGAAGTTTGTACTACATGAAGAATTTTTTTGTCGGACTTCCTTGCCCTAGATGAAAATAACCAGGTTTCTTGGATGAGGAAGTTATATTGTAGCAGGCTATGAACAAATCGGTCAAGTGCTCATCGGTGAAAGTGTTCTTCCAGAGGGAGACATAATCAAGGATGGTCCTCCAGGAGTTAGGAGGAGGTTGAGAAGGAGAAACCTCAAGGGAAGAAAGTATATCAACTACTGTAGGGTACAGAGGGAACCTAACACCTACCCTGAGAATTCTCTCATAAACAGCAACTTCCACTTCATTCCCCTGGAAGACCCTCGCATATGCATTGGGGACCCTCATATTTACATTAGGTTGTATACCAAAGACGTGTCTCCACAGTAAGAGGTCACGATCCCTAACAAACGAGATGTAAGCCGAGGAACTAGGAGTATCAACTTGATCAGTATCAGAATTCTTATTATCTTCCTCAGCTCTCTCGTCCCTAGATCTCTCATCCTCGTCGCCTGTCGGTGGGACACCTGGAAAGGTCATCTAGAAAGCAAGAGGGGACAGGGCTATCACAGGGATAGACCCAGAATGAACTGTACCCTCGGCCTATCAGTTTGGGCTAAGTGTTGATGTCTCTCTTCTCCCAGAAGGCCCAACACCCATTCGTGACGATACTCTCTCGTTCATTTCTTCCTCTTGTGTCTGACAACCAGTTGGTTGATAGGAAGCCCCAAAGGGATTAGATAGTAAAATTATAGCTAAAGGAATGGGTAATATGGGTCATACCCAATTAGGGTCGGCCCTCATCTTTGCTTGTTCTCTTCCTCTATTCACCTAATCTCTACAAAATAATTCTCCCTCAAAGTTGGAAACTCCTCGGCTAAACCATAAAGTCTTTTGAGAATTAAGAGTGGGGACCCTACACTTAAGGAATTTATTCAAACTAACTACAAACAAGTTTAATGTTTGACCAAGTTGACTTTTGGATCAAACTAAAAGAAGTAAAGGGTTTTTCTGGGCGGACACTCAAGAACGAGGGGAACAAAGTCCACCGGAGAAGAACGTCAGAGATCCACTGGAATAAACACTTAACCACCATGAAAAGACGAAAGAAGAGGCCAAGAAGGCCTAAAACCTTATTTTTAGCCCTATAACTATCGTAGGAGGGTAGGAAAAGTGAAACAATCAAGAAAATAGAAAAGAAACCCCAAAGAAAGAAACAAGTAATGATAGAAGATAAAAAGGGAACTTAGGGAAGAAAGGTTACTTGAGGATGAAGATTGAAACACACCGAATCTTGGAACACGAAAGAAATGGCTAAAATTGCAGAAATGGCATTTGAATTTCTAAGGATCTAGAGAGAGAAAGCTTATGTGCGAAGAAGAAGAAGAAGAAGAAGAAGAAGAAGAAGAAGAAGAAGAAGAAGAAGAAGAAGAAGAAGAAGAAGAAGAAGAAGAAGAAGAAAATGAATGATTATTTAAAAAATCATTTAAATACTTTGTTGTTAGTGGTCCCATTAATCAAAGTAATGCACATCCCACGAGAATTATCATTAGGGCACAACGACCCAAACGTAGTGTGCAGCCATCACATTTGGGAAACATAAACGATGATTGACACCTGACAAGAATTTAATTAACTAGTCAAATGTCACTCATCAACCTTACCACTCAGTTGTTATTCAAAGGCAACATTACCCCTCAACCATCTCAACAGCATCGATGGCTAAAGGCTAGGTGTGATTGATACACCAAAATACACCCTCGGCCAGCTCGAGGGTATCCCCATCTAAGACGAGGTCTCAAGGACACTACACCAAGTCTCACTGAAGAAGGGTGATATATCAAAAGGAACCCTCAATCGAGCCGAGGTTACCCTCGCCCAGGAAAAAGGTCAAACTTTACCAAAGTTCCACAATTCCATTGAAGGAAGGGTTGGCCATGCCGAATCCTCATCCTATAGCAGAAGAGCCTGAGATGGGTTGACCCCTCAGCATAGGCTAGATGACTCTATAAGGGGTCGACCCCTCATCATGGGCCAGACGACTCTATAAGGGGTCTACCCTTCATCACAGGCTGGATAACCCCGTGAAGGGATAACAGTACGAGGCCCACATTCAGCTGGATCCAATGCCAGTATGAACTTTAGCCTCTCCCTGACATTATGGGTCTAGGGTGACATCAGTAGAGTGCGTGATTTGGGAGACGCATGGGGCAGTGCACATGGGACTCATATAGCACATGGATTAGACCGTTATAACAATATCATCCCCTCATGTGAGGGAATATTATGTCATCATTAATCTCAAGTGGCGCAGCCAGGTGTCAGGAGGGAATTATCTAGATCATCCATCACATGCTCAATGCATGCTTGGGGGGTACACTACACCACCCAAGTCCTATATATACTTGTCATCTTCAACTTTGTAAAAGGATCAACAATTATAACCCTAACTAGAACTCTGCTTGTACACACAATAAAGAGAGAGAGATAGCTTATATGCATTGTATCCAAGGCCATTAGTTCCCATATCTAGTGGATCACACACTCATAGTGTAGGTAGGACTGATTGGCTGAACCACTATACACCATTATCTTCATTCCTCTTATCCTCATCCCCTTTTGTACAATCATATATATACAACTCTATTGCTACCATTGTTATTATTATTTGAGCTCACCACCTCTTATCTGGTGGTGTTGAATCTTAGCATCATTAATTATATCTTCAAATATGGGAATCTCACCCTCTTTCCCTTGATCTATCAGATAGTCGCCTATAGCGCTTTCGTCGAAGCTAAGTCCATGGTTTGACCTTACTTTCATGGAGGGGTTAGACCATGCCCTTGGGACCCTCGGACCATCTTCAGGAGGATCAACCCCGGTGGGTAATTCCAAATCACCAGAAACAAAGAAGAACCTCTTATTATAATCATGGTTGGAAGTCTATGCAATATGAAGAAGCTTCTTGTCTGACCTCCTAGCCCCCATATCGAAGTATCCAAGTTGCTTGGACGAGGAAGTAATGTTATAATAAGCCAAGAACAGATCAGTCGATGTATCATCGGTAAAGTTATTCTTTCAAAGGGAGATGTAGGCGAGGATGATCCTATAAGAGTTAGGAGGAAGTTGGGTAGGAGCAACCCCAAGGGCAGAGAGTATGTCAACTATCACAGGATGAGAGGGAACTTAATGCCGACCCTAAACATTTTCTCATATACGGCAACCTCTCCTCTCCCCTGGAAGACCGTCTCATCGGCATCCGGTATCCTTATATTTACGTTGGGTTTTATACAAAATAAGTGCCTCCACAGTAAGAGATCACGATCCCTAATAGACGAGACAAAAGATGAGGCTCCTTAGGTGTCAACTTGATCCTTATTGGAATCCTCACTATCATCCTCGGCCTTATTTCCCTCGTCTTCAGTCCTATCATTCCCAAGCCTCTTGGCCTCATCATTTACTGGAGGGCTATCTGGAAAAGTGGCTTGGAAAGCAAGGGGGACATAGCTATCACAGGGATAGCCTCAGAATGAAATGTTCCCTTGGCCTATCGATTTGGTCTAAGTGTTGGTGAGTCTTTCCTCCCAGAAGTCCCATCACCTATAGGAGACGATGCTCTGGCATCCATTTCTTCCTCTTTCCTATGACTCTCGGCTGGACGAGGGGACTACCCAAAGGGCTCAGAGGATGGTGGTAGAACTGTAACTAAGGGAATAGGGAAAATGAGTCATACCCAGATAGGGTTGGCCCTACTTATACACTCATTCTCTTCCTCTATTCTCCTAATATCTGAAAAGCACCTCTCTCTCAAAGTTGAAAAATCCTAGGTTAAATCATAAAGCCTTTGGATCATGAAGAGGAATACCCTACACTTCAGGAATATTCTCAAACAACCTAAAAACAAGTTAAATAGTTGACTAAGTTAACTTTTGGATTAAACATTGAGAAACAAAGGGTTTTGGGAATGAACATCCAAGAACAGAACCAACGAAAATCACCAGAGAAAAAGACCGGAGAGTATCCAGGAAACCTAAAAAAATGCTACAAATCGACATTGAACCACCACAAAAGGGTGGGGAAGGGACCCAGGAAAACTTACCACTCGGTTTCTAGCCCTAAAACCATCGGAGAAAGGTGGAAACATGCCCGAAAAAGATAAACCAGCCAAGGAAATCTTATAGAAAATATTTAGAACATAGACCAAAAGAAACTTGAAGAAAGAGAAAGAAAATTGAGAGAACGGTGAAGAAATTAACTAGAAGAGGATCCCAAAACTGGAAGGAAACTTGAAGCTTTCATGAAAACGTAAGAATGGGAGTTAACTGCCAAGGTTAGAGAGAACGTACGCGCGAAGAAGAAAGAAAAAGAAAGAGAGAGAATTGTTTGAAAAGGTTTAAATACCTTGTCATTATTGGGCTCAATAACCAAGGGGCGCACGACTTACAAGGAAAATCATCATTAGGGCACAATATTTCAGGTGTAATATGCATCCGTCATTCCTGGGGAACACAAGATGATTGACACCTGACAAGACGTCAATCAACTTGATAAATGTCACTCATCAATCTAATCACTCATTAACTTGGCAAACAAAGACAATATTACCCCTCAGCCATCTCAGAAACACTGATGACTAAGGGCTAGGGGTGATTGATATACCAAAGTACACCCTCGACCATGCTGAGGGTAGCCCCATCCAGGATGAGGGCTCAACTCTACTACCCCCAGGGGGTCATACTTAAGATGGAGAGTCATACTGAAGATAGGGGTCAGACAAGATGAACTCATCATTGGCGACACAACTCAGATGATAGTATGAATGGACAACCTCGTGGAGGCCTACCCCACTATTAACTTTGATGACCCGAATAAGCCTAAGCCGGTGGAGATAGGAGCCTCGACTTAGGGATATTCGGATGACTCGATGACTGGACGACCCTATAGAGGCCTACCGAATGAAGGTATTTTATCTAGAAGTTAGGACCAAATATGTCAGCATCAAGCTCAGCCTCATCCTATCACCATAAGCCGAGGGTGACACCATCATGGCGCGTGATTCAGGAGACATGTGGGATAATGCACGTGGGACTCATGTAGCACATGGTCTAAACCGTTATAACAATATCACTCCCTCACGTGAGGGAATATTATGTCATCATTAATTACAAGTGGCCCAACCAGGTTTTAAGAGGGGATTGGCTAGATCACCATTCACATGCTCAATGCGTGCTTGGGTGGTACACTATTCCCCCAAGCCCTATATATATACTTTTCATCTTAAACCTTGAAAAAGGATGGATAATTGTAACCCTAGTAAAAACTCTACTTGCACACACAGTAGAGATAGAGAGATTATGTGCATTGTATCCAAGGCTATTAGTGCCCATATTTAGTGGATCACACACTCACAGTGGTAGTAGGCCTGATTGGCTGAACCACTATACATCATTGTCTTCATTCCTCTTATACTCATCCCCTTCTATATACTTATGCGCATACATAACTCTATTGCTGCCATAGTTATTAATTTTTAAGTTCACCGTCTCTTATTTGGTGGTGCTGAATCTTAGCATCATCACCCTATGAGGATTAATTGAGATTTATTTTGACATTAGATTTAATTGGGGTCAAATCAGGGTCTCGGAGCACCTGATTGCCTTTAGATCAGTTTTTATAGTAAAATATTATGTCCGTCTGAACCGTTATGCCGAGTCGTGCATGGTGTGGACTGTTAGAAAGTGGATTCAAAACCCTTTTAAGATTCATTGAGATTTACCTCTGATGATAGAGTTGACCTAACTCAAATGGGGCTAGAGAGCACCCGATGGCCCCTAGATCGGTACTTAGAGGATGACCTAGGGTTTATAGTGAAATAGGGAGGTTTTATGGTCATAAGGAGATACTTAGGGGATCCTAGAATGTGGTCTCTACAAAGCCCCTCAACGGATCAGATTGGAACAAGGGAAAGTCATCGAATAGATACCACATGATGTTTAGGAAAGAGGTCGATTTTGTGGACCTAAAGGATGACTAATTCAGGGGGTCAAGGCCTATTCTGGGGGCCTAAGGAAATGTTGGGGATAGTCGATTCTATGATCCGAGGTCAATCTGAGGACCTTAATTTGAAGCTACAAATCTATGGGTCAGAGTCAATTATAAGGGCTTAAGATTGGTGTAACCAATTCTACACGTCAAAGACAATTTTGAGGGCTTAAGTAGAAATGATTAATTCTATGGGTTGAAGAAAATTCTAAGGGCTTAATACGGGAGAGAAAAACTCTGAGATTCGAAGCCAATTCATATCGCTTTAAATTTAGGCGACCAATTCTACAGGACAAGGTCAATTATGAGGACCTCAAGTAGAGGTGACCATTTCAGCGGGTCAAAGCCAATTCTGAGGAATTTATATGGGAGCGACAAATTCTTCAGGTCGAGGTCACTTCTGAGGATCATAAGTTTTAGTGACAAATTCTTTGGGTCGAATCAAATTTTGATGACTTTAAGTGGGAGCGACCTATTCTGAGGGTCGAGGTTAATTCTGAGGACCTTAAGTTGTAGTGATAAATTCTGCGGGTAGAAGCAAATTTAGAGGGATTTAAGTGAACTGATAAGCCTGAACCAGCTTCGAAAAAACCACAACACCCCCTTCCATGGTGTTAAATAAAACAAACCACCTTTGTCCAGTTTTTACTACCAACATCTTTCTGACTACTCTCCTCCACAACCACTTCATATAATCCCCAGGGACATGCCAAACTCTCTCGACAGACTGAGAGGGATGGGTCGATGGACGTCGATTCTCCCGCAGAGATCCAAGAAACAGACACAGGCGCTCAGTCAAAACGTATATCAGAAAGAAATTTAGTGACCGAGGTGGCACAAACTGTGCCCAGCCAAATTGGAGAAAAAGCTGCTAAGGGAAATAAAAAGAGGTTTGTCTGAGACCAACCAGCCACACATATGAGTACTCTCTTAGCTCCAGAACAGGCTGTAACTACCCCCACCAAGGCACTGACCAGTACAAATTCTGAGCCCCATGCTCCACAAACCAATTCCCCCATCTCGCAATATCCAGGCCAACATAGAAGAAGTGACGCGAAAAGAAGTTGAGTACAGCCGATAAAGGATATTCTTGAGGAGTCACCAGGCGAAGTCTTTCAGATAACCACATGAACAGCATCACGGGGATACCCCTCAGAAAGTCAGAACAACCTTCTTGCCAGGCATCCAGACCATTCAGGGTCTCCGCCAGTATCATCGCCACAGGATTATGATGGTATGACATCCACGAAGTAATGGCTGAAAGTTGTGGGTCCACGAGTAGTTCCCCAGTCACCAGCAGCAATTTTGAAACCAGCCCAAGAGCAACGGCTCCAACATAGCCAGTATCACCTACTTCCCACAAATGCATGAACTGTAGCACTGAAAGGAGGGAGATTATTTCTCCAGATTCAATGATCTGGCCGTCAAATGAGAAATATGAAGAAGCCCGACCAATAAATCCCTGGGAGAATGGAAAAATTCGGGTAAAGCCGTAGCAACACTGGGATTTATACCAGCATGGCAAAAAATTCCTCGTATGAAGGACAAACTTAATCTAACCCAAAGCGGAATATATGGTCTTCGGGGTACCAGAATTGTACCGCCGCCATCAGCATGTTTCAGTCAATGGGACGATTGTGCCACAAGGAGACTCGACGCATGTTGAAAGCATCATAGTTGACATTATAAGAGCACATTGCTTCCAAGTCTTCGAGGTAGTTAGAAAACTCAATGCTACCAGGGAGAGCCATCTTGCAAGGATAAGAGATAGTGGTAAAGTAAGTAAGAATGCGAAGGTGTGATGAAAACACTCCACCCTTACCCCTTTTTATACTTAAGAACCCTCATAAGAGACATAATCCCTGCGGAAATCGAAAGGAATCCTACCGAAAAAAATACAAAAGGTTGAAGAGGTACCAATCAAAGATTTGAATTGATGGGACTGAGTTGAACTGCCGATAGGCAGGACAGGGTGCTTGTCGATCGGCAACCCCTTATTTTTAGAAATTTCCCTTTTTTTCCTCTTTTCTCAAATCAGAAAACTCAACAAAAATAAATTGATATTCTAAATAGAATTTCAAAATCCCTTTTCTTCCTTATATAATTTCCCCTTTTAATTAAAAAATTTCCTTCAAAAATTCCAAAAATACTCCCTTTTACGATCTCAGCATCAAAGTAAAAAGCGCATGTGCATGCATTCATTCATCATTAATAAAAGATAATAAAAAAAACTCCATTGCATTGCATCCATTTGTTTATGTGTTATATCAATTTTGCAGGAAATAAAAAGAAAAATAAAAAAATAAGAATGGGACTCAGCCCGAACCCACATTCTCTCCCTCTCTCTCACTCACCTTCCTCTCTAAGAGCTTCCACCCCGACGACACGCTCTCTTTCCCTTACGAAGAGACGATGCACCACCACTACCTGAGCCAGAGTCCTCTCTGAACGAAGAAAATGGCACCAAGTAAGAAGGAATAGGAACCGTATCCCGAATATGGGCAGTCGCCCAAGATATCCAGTCTCTGATGTCTCTTAGCCAAGTGGTCGACACTTGGACTTGCTATAAGAAAAAGGCAAAATCAGTATCAAAGCAGAGATGACCAAAATAGAAAAGAAAGAAAGAGGAGAGTAGAAAGGTATACCGCAAGTCGGAGGACCTCCTCTGTCAAACCCAACTCCTCCAAATCCATTGGATGAGGACGATGCAGCATAGGCACCATCCATCCATCAGCCTGCCGAATGTTGTATAAAGGGGTGTGCAATCGCACAAAAGGAACCTCTGAAGTTACCGCCACAGATGTCGTCGAAAAGCCGCCACTGTGATAAGATCCCACCTCCCGACTCGAACCCGTAGGAAGGAAATGCATGGCACTATATATGTTGGGGGGCCATCAACCAGCTCATCACAAAGTCCATATAGTCATATGGCGCAACCGTATTAAAGTACAACAAGTAGTACTCGTCGATCATCGTCGCGATCCTCGCATCCTCCGACAGCAGTCGCTCTCGCCTCATAGACGTAGGAGGTTGTGCAGGTGGCACCACCACATCCTCCTCAACAATCTGGCAACCACCTTCTCCCCAAGATACCAAGAATGGCCAAACTCATGCGCCAGTAAATGCCTTATCTGCGCGTTCACCCAGATTGTCCTCGCATCCTGAATGGCTATCCCCGGGGATAAAAGGTCACCTGAAATTCCCCAAGCAGGCATAGATCAATACAAGATCAGAAGGTGAAAAAACCAAGACTGTAAATGGAAAGAGTCTTACCCTACCACTGACAAGGTCATTCAAAACCTGACGCACCGCCTCCAAAGAGAGAGATCCCTTCGACTGCCAATTGGCCTTACACCATCAATACAATCAGCAAGAGTCCCCAACAGTGTCATCCTTAAGAGAGATCAGTGGGGTATTGCACCCAATCACCTCATAAAACTACGTCTGTTAAAGATAAGAATTCACAAACAAAAAGAGACGTATAAGGAAAATGTGAATGCAAGAAAGGAAAATGCGAATGCATGAAAAAAAATGCCCAAACTGAAGAACACATCAAGAAGATACGTGGCTCCAGTAAAGGTATGCCAACAGCACCGACTGAATGCATCCAGAGAAGAGTAAAGGGTCGCCAAAGTCAAACTCTCCCAATCGTAGAAAGGGATGTAGGAAAACATCCTCAGGTATGACAAGAACCACAAATGGACGATATCGTCACTCGACGCCACCATGAAACCTCCCAACACCAGCAAAATAAATAATCGGGCAATCTACCTCACTTGCATCCCGTCCTCCACATCAATCACCCTTCCCAACAAAACATCTTTCAGCAGGGACAGCCGAATAAAATCCCCGAAAACTATCCTCCCTACATAACCAAGTGCCACATGCACCGCCTCCGATCTCACCCACAAATAGCGATCAACCCCTATCTGCTCTCCATCATAATCCATCCCCAACAACTGCTACACATCTATGGTAGTTACAATCATCTCCCCGAAGCCAAAACGGAAGGTGTGGGTAGTATCCCACCACCTCTCCCCCAAAGCGCACAGGACCGCTGTCAAATGAGGCGTCTTATCCAGCACAGATGCAAACCTCCCAAAATCGGCTGATGATATCACTTAATGCACCACAGGTGGGAAATGCTCCTTGACATACCCAAGCCCCATTGTCCCGCGAGCGCACATGTTTTTCAAAGAAATATCAGATTGGCAAAAAAGAAAAAAATCCCATCAGAAGTCAAGATAGAAAGAAAAATCACCAAAAAGAAAGGAATGTCAAAGGTCAGATCACTTAAATAACAGCCAGGATTCACTTTTGAGGAGCGATAATGCGACGGCTCCCGCAGCAAAGTTAACTCATCTGCAATAGGCTCAAACGCATCAAAGGAGTTCTCACTCCCCAAAGCAAGAGGCGGCCTGGCCCTCCACTCCACATTCGCCCTGTCATCAACGGTCAACCACTCCTTATGGACTGTAGTGCTCACAAAAGCGGCCATTTCTTGAAGACCGGAATGCTAGAATGATTTGTAGAGAAATCGCAGAAAGAGAGAAAGCAAAGAAACTGTGAAGGGATTCGCCCCCTTTATATAGGATGCCAAACTCCATGCTGATCGGCACTGACTCCTTACCTTCCCGAGGCAGTTCAAAAGTTTGTGCCACTGTCGAATGGCACCCCTTATACCATGTCGACCGGCACCCCTTATAATTTTGTATAGAAATTCCCAAAAAATTCCAGAAAGACCCAAAAAATCCTCAAAAAATTCCTAAAATTCCTAGGAAGGATTTAAGACATTTTCAATAGGAAAATTTGGCATTCCCTCAAGTCAGAACCCCTCTTTTCCAGCGAAATCCTCAAAAACCAAGTGAATCTCCTCCCGTCAAAGCCCCGAAGGATATCCAAGGATCGCCTGATCACTTCCCCAGCGGAGTTTTTACAGCACTAAAATTGGTTGTTCCCCCTTGCGAGGCCTCCTAAAGAAACAAAAGCTTCCCCAGTTATCAGCTCCCCAGATCAGATCAAAATCACAAGGCACTTTCTCCAGCAGAATCAAAATCCGATCTTTTTTCACTCTTAGGTCAAAATTGACCTCGGTATTGGATCGTCACCTGAGTTAGGTCACAAATGGCCTCGATCCTCGATCATCACCACTCTTAGGTCATAATTGACCTCGATCTTAGATTATCCCCTGAGTTAGGTCAGAATTGACCTCGATTATGAATCATCACCTGAGTTAGATCATAATTGACCTCGGTCCTCGGTCGTCACCACTCTTAGGTCAGAATTGACCTCGGTCTTGGATCGTCACCTGAGTTAGGTCAGAATTGACCTCGGTCCTCGGTTATCACCACTCATAGGTCAGAATTGACCTTGATCATGGATCGTCACCTGAATTAGGTCAGAATTGACCTCGATCCTCAGTCATCCCCACTTTTAGGTCAAAATTGACCTCGGTCTTGGATCCTCACCTGAGTTAGGTCAAAATTGACCTCGGTCCTAAGTCATCACCACTCTTAGGTCAGAATTGACCTCAGTCTTGGATCGTCACTTGAGTTAGGTCAGAATTAACCTGGGTCCTCGGTCATCACCATGCTTAGGTCGAAATTGACCTCGGTCTTGGATCGTCACTCGAGTTAGGTCAGAATTGACCTCGGTCCTCAGTCGTCACCACTCTTAGGTCAGAATTGACTTCGGTCTTGATTCGTCACCTGAGTTAGGTCACAATTGACCTCGATCCTCGGTCGTCACCACTCTTAGGTCAGAATTGACCTCGATCTTAGATCATCACCTGAGTTAGGTCAAAATTGACCTCGATCCTCAGTCATCACCACTCTTAGGTCAAAATTGACCTCGGTCCTTAATCGTCACCACTCTTAGGTCAGAATTGACCTCGGTTATTAGATCTTCACCCTAAGCCCGCAAAATTGGCTTTGACCCATAAAATCGATCACCCTCATCACTTCAGCCGAAAGATTTAGCTTTCACCCACAAAATTGGTCATCCCCAGCACACCCCATAGGTCCTCAGAATCTACCTCAACCCTCTGAATCGATCATACTCCTTCAAAAGCATCATGTGGTGTCTATTCGACGATTATCATTTGTTCCAAACTCACCCATTGAGGGGATCTATAGACACCCATTTTGTTACCCCCTAACTCTCCTTAGGTCCCTAGTACCTCCTTTCATCACTACAAACCTAGGTCATACCCCGACTACTGACCTAAACTCCATCGGGCACTCCCAGGCTCCATTTGACCAAAAATTCAAACTTTTCATCTCGACCAAAGCTAAATGAATATTCGAAGGGAACTGAAATCCCTTTCCAATAGTCTGTCCCGTGCGTGATTCCGACTTACCATGCGGACGAATGATCCGTTTGCGTCCGAAATATGATCTAGAGGCCACCGAGTGCTCCCGGGATCTGTTTGACCTAAGTCAACTCTTTACCTCGACCGAGGTTGAATGAATCTTAGAAAGGAACTAAAAACCCTTTCCAATGGTCTACTCCATGTATGATTCCAACTTACCATGCGGACGAACGATCCGTTTGACTCCAAGAGATCACCGAATGCTTCCAGGGCCCGGTTGACCAAAATCAACTCCCTAAACCGGGTCAAACTCTTTGTAATGTCTAAGTACATCTCCTAACCTTTCTAACAATCTGCCCTGTGCACGATTCAGACTTACCATGCGGATGAACGATCCGTTTGCGTCCGAACGATTCCCCGTCCAATGGATTGACAAACGCTTCCGAGCCAATCTAAAGGACTTTCAAATGTCTCTGAATTACCTTTCAAAAAATTTTCCCCGTGCATGATTCTGACCAACGGTTTGCCCTCGGCAGCTAATTTTCCGAAAAGGCCTGAAACACACTACCAAATGGCAGGTTCGAGACCCTGCCTATCGGCACCTGCCGATAGGCAGGACCATTCTATGTTTATCCGTCGTGAAATGGGCCTATAAAAGGAGGCCTTCACCTCATTTGCAAGAGGATCCCAAATCTGATAAAAATCGCTCTCAACGAATCCCAAAAACCTCTCTTGAAGACAGTGCAATTTCAACATCCAAATCCCTTTCTAACTTACACTTTTCATCAAACTTGGTGAATTATCCACTCTCCATCATCATCCAAGTGCAAGGGCTTCTCTCCAACATTCAAGATCATGCTCAAGATCTTCAAGAAGGTCCAACTTTCTCAACTTTCTCTTAAATTCTCTTAAATTCTCAATAACTTATTTTATTACTTAGCATATTTACTATCTCATCTCACACATCCTAATATACTTTTTATTTAGTATTATTGCACATCTCTTATTTTCATATAAGTAAAACCCAAAAAACAAGAAAAGGAGGGTTTGCTCATAAATTCCAAATAGGGATTCTCATACTTTTCTTACAACTAAAATAATTTTTCTACACACACACACTCACAAATAAGAGATCCCCCATTTGGATTTATGGGATAAACCCCACCCCTCATTTTGTATGCGAACTACGTGGACTTTAATTCCTTTATAGGCTACTTAGGAGTCTCGTGGTAAAACCCGAGACTCGAGTCTTATTTTCATTTTCTATCTTCTCTAAAAATAATTTTATTATATTCTATATACTTGTTCTTAGTGACGTATTACTCCATATGCGTTATCATTCCATTATAACGATCAGTGTAAGGGTAATCGCACAAATCTTAATTTTTAATATTATTTTTCTACCTTCCTACGAATGACTTGCTTTATCTCTTCCATGATACAAGTTGAGTATTCCTATCTCCATTATATATATACACATGCACACATATCACGGGGAAAATAAAGAAGGAAAATAGAAAACATCCATGAGAGACCGAAAGGGCAGAATGGGTGCCTAACACTTTCCCATTTCATAACTTAGCCTCCGAACCCTTCTCGAATCATTTTGGTTTCGTATGCACCGGGATGTCGTTAGATGCCATCCTTCGGGATGGCTTCCCCTTTTTCTTTTGTCTGTTTTGAGTAAAATAGACTAGAGACTGTAAATATCTCTACATTTTTACACCTCATCTCAAATGACACCTGTCGAAGCGCTCCCGAGAGGGACGCGCGGGACCCTAGTATCCTTCCTTCATGCACCCGCCTGCGACGAGGATCGGGGATGGCCACACATAGATCGAGAGAAAATATCTCATTTTTTTAGTGTTCGATTGAGAGTGCTTCCCGTAAGATTTTGAAATTAAAATGAACTTTTGAATAAGAAATATAACGATCAAATCTTTCTTAATGGATGGTTATATTAGCTATGCACACATGATTAGTTGATCTTGAAAAGTTAAGTTCTATTATATTTATGAACTTTTCATTCAAACTTGGTTATATTACTTTGTGTCTTTTGTATTGAGTCAAGTTTTTGAATTTTGTAGGTTTATTCACTACAAACACTCACAAGACAAAACTCATCCACTAGGGTAACCTAAGGATTTAATGGCTTATTGCACATACTAAGTACAATCGTAATTCCTACAAAAGTGAGTTAGATTACAATTTTAGTTTTTCTCAAGGACTAGAAAAGTTTAGGTGTGAGTGCATTATTTTGTATATTTTATACCCAAATTTATGCCTTATTAGTCCCATTTTATTTTATTTATTAAGTTCTTAGTATCATTTTATTAAAAAAGAAAAAATAATATAAGAATGGATGAATTAATATTCAAAATGCAAATTTTAAGCCAAAAATGGGCACTTCGATCCTTTTATTATACTCTTGTGATAATTTGTGAAACAAATTGCCTAGTGAAAATATTGCATGTAATAATGTAATTTGGTGCAAATTGATGATCAACACGGAAAAGGGGCAAAAAAGATTATTTTTACGGTCGTTCAAAAAAACTGTAAAAGTCCAGAATTTGTATTCTCCGGTTGGGTTGAAACTCAGAGTGCGTGTTCAACAAGGAAATATAAGATTTTTCGAGTCGGGGAAATTTGGTCGATTATCCCTATCCTAAGATCAATGAGGCGGAGTGATAGCTTCCAACACTATTTGGCCAATGATGGAGAGTCCCCCCACAACTCAAAAATCGTACCCCTTGCCCTACAAAAAGGATACTTGGGCTCAAAATTTTGAGCAGGATTTTCGAGGAGCAATTTTTGAGTGATTATATTCCATTTGAGGGTCAAGTTTTTATCATTTTTTAGAGGATTGAAGATTATTGTGAGAGAACTATTTGTATGTTTGATTTATTAATGAAAATATCTACTCATTCTTGCGATTTCTCTTTCATTATGGTAGCTTGATTCTTCTATTACAATTAGGGTGAAGTTTTTCATAATTAGATCATATTGTCATGTTAATTTGATTATTATTTATTCCCTACTCGTTTTAATTGTTATTAAGGATTTAGTATTCATTTTAAAACGACACCATACTGTCTTTATAAACCTTCAAAATTATTTTGTCAGTTAAGTTTTGAGATTTAAAAATAGAATTTTTTTATGGATTATGCTTGCACTTTGATTGTTTTGATAATCCATACTTAAATACATTTACAAACATTAAAACTTGCATTTTCTAAGGAAAAAGGGATTTGATCCATCTATTAGAGAAGTTACAAATATTTTTAGCATAACTTTCATATTTTTTGAATTAAACGTGATGAGAGTCGGTTTAATTTGAGATATAAAAAGGGAATGACAACATTAAATTAGTGTGCAATATTAGTTGCATGACAAATGGACCCCGAATCCTAATTGTTTCATATTGTTTACAAATCTTGTGTGTTTTTCTCATTATTCGTAGTAGTTTTTATTAAATTTAACTCATAATTATTCTCTACGCCATTTGGTCTAGTTGGACAGTTGCAATTCTTTTAAAAGTTAAAATTGGCAAACACTGTTCATTTGGCTTTCTGAGATATTTCTCTTAGCAGCCCCTCGTGAGTTCCCCTTGTCGGGTGTCCCTAATTTCTTTGCTAGGAACTTATTCTGTTTAGTTCCCTCAATGGAGAACTGTGTCAATTGGTTCATAAAGAATGGGTATTGATGCCAAAGTTTGTCTGTGCCATGGATGGGGACTTGCAACCCATTTTGCAATTAGGGAAACACCGATAAGTGTGGCTAGTTGGCCTTTTCCAAACTTCCTTCTATTTTATTTCGAGTCTTTAGAGCCAAGTAAAGTATGAGAACATGGTGCCTCCTCGTAGAACCAATTTCTATTCGGTGGAGGACTTAATCGAGTCATTGAGGATGATATTGGGTCCTTTATGGTACCATCGTCATCCATCTACCCATCCATCAAAATTTATTGTAGGGTCTTACTATGCATCTGAGGATTATCTGAAATGATTATAGAAGCGGCTAGTTGGGAAGATTTTGGAATAGGAGACGCGAAAATATGTCTTTTTTCTTTTGATACCATGGAGGAAGGTATTGTGGTTTTGTCAAATATTGGTAATACATACAATTGCATGTAGCACATTCGAAACACCAATCAAGAGTGGGAGACTTGGGGACCTCCCAAAGTAGGCAATGATGGTGAGATTTGTCCATCTAGTTCCTTAGGGAAGTATTTTGTGAAGATGGGGTATTTGTGTTTTGGGTAATTCTTGTTGGTGTAGACGTTTGACATGTTTTTTGATTTTGAAGCTTGTTATTTTGTAGAGACTGGTACGTTTGTTTTTTGGGCTTAAAGGAGAGTGTTCTGTTTGATTCACATTACTAATATTTTGTGTAACGATTATGTTCCTTGATTTAAAATGAAAGTGATTTTGGTAATAATTTGTTGTGTCTTTGTGAATTTTTTATTTGAAGTATCTAAACCAATCGTTGAGGCATACATAATCCTTTTGTTTATGTAAATGATAACATGGATCACCATTATCGGGGGTTAGAAAAGAGTAGCATTTTTTGAAAAAGAGAGAACCATGACAATATATATTGTATGGGATGCCTACGTACATTTTCAGTTATGAAAATATGTGAGCTTCATTTTGAAAAGGTTTTTTTTAAAAGGGTCATGTCCTACATAGTTCTGGTTAGTGGTAATGAATAGATTATTTTATAATAGAAGAGGGATAGGAAAATTCATAGCACACTGAGAGTTCAGATTAATGGTAGAACTTCTTAAGACAGTCCAAATTGACTAGACGCACCATCTCTTCTTCGTTAAGATCTTTGAGCATAGTATCCCTTCCTGATAGGATTTTCTTCATGATCTCAGGCTGTCTCCAATTAGGTTTGCACTTCCCCTGGGGTACTAGATGGGTTCTATAATTTCTTTGAGGGAAAGGTTTCCTTCTTGGACACCGTAATCCTTGACTTTCTCGTTGAATGATCGTACTATCTGGTAATGGTACCCCTGTATGTGGTATAAATCTTTTTATCTCTTTTCATCTAAGAGTGATAGGTCATCGTAGCATCTTTGAAACCAGTCTTCTTCATCGACCTTGATTTAAAATAAAACACATAGAGAAGGTATTTTCAGTTCAATAGGGAGAACTACTTCCATGATGTATACCAAAGAATAAGGGGTAGCCCTAGTGGGCATCATGATAAAGGTGCGGTAGCCCCAAAGTGCATACTAAATCATGTTAGCTCAGTCTCTATAGTTTTTTATCATCTTGTTGATGATGGTTTTGAATCTTTTATTTGTGGCATTTATAGCACCATTGGTTTGAGGACAATAGGGAGAGGACCTGTGCCTTTAAATTCTGTAGTTTTTGACTAGTTCTATGACCTGGCTTCGAAGTGGAGTCCATTTTCTCATACTAACTCATGGGTAACCCCGTAGTGGCAAATGATATTCTTTAAAATAAACTTGACCACTTTCTTTGGATTCAGCACTGCGTATGACTTGGCTTCGACATATTTTATTAATTAGTCAGTAGCGAGAAGTATGAACTTGTGCCTACTTGGAGCTTTGGGAGTGACCTTCCCTATGATCTATATGGTCCTATTGGATAAGGGACAATGAGAGGTCCTGTTGTGAAACTCTCGGGGAGAGAAGTGTTGGAAATTGGAAAATTATTGGTATATGAGCCATCTTCTAACATAGGCAATGAAGTCTTGAACCACGGTGGTCAAATCGTACCCTTGACGAATGATTTTCTTGGCAAGAATATGATCATTCATATGGGGACTATATGTCCATTGTGGATCTTTTACACCATTTCATTAATGGCATCCACGACTATGCAATGCACATGGTGTCTATCAAAGTTTTCCTTGAAAAGTTATTAATCGCAGATGATGTACTGGGCATCAAATTTACAAATGGTGACACGATCTTTCTTATCTGCTACTCAGGAAGATGTACCGTGTTTGATAAGTCCCCATATCTCATAGTACCATAATCCTTCCATGTCGAGATCTTTTTCGATGATGAGCTCGATGTGGTAACATTGTGTGGGCATAGTTTTGTTTCTAAACTAGGAAATGGGCCATTATTATTCCTTCAGACATATCGAGCATGGAGGCTAGGGTTACTAGGGCATCGTCTAGGATTTTCTTTGAGGGATAAAGCTAATAAAATGAGATGTCTTTAAACTATAAGGAAAACTCTTCTAGGTGGACATGGAAGGGTAGGAGCTTCACGTCTTTGACTTTAGATTTTCTAGAATTTTGCCCGACAATGAGGTCAGAGTCCCCATAGATGTCTAGGTGCTTGATATTTTTCTCGTGTTCTATATGTAGGCCTACGGTGCTTGCCTCATATTTCGTCTTGTTATTTGTTTAAGGGAAGTATAGCTTTATGGCAATGGGCTATGAGAGTTATGGGGAGAAATTAGGAGTATCCTAATGTCGTACCATTTCTTATTGTCACCTCCATCGAAGAACATATGCCACATGAGGTCCTCCTAAGAGGTGCTAAAATTGTCTTCATTTGGAAATTAAGAGACCTAAACCCGAGTTCTTTCTATAGGATGATCAATAAGTTAGTTGTAGATGGCCTTCATTTTTATAGATTTTTGTGTGATCTACAAATATTGAACTCATTTAGAAACATCAACCAATAGGTAAATTTGGCTTAAGAGAGTGGGTTTCTCTAATAGGTATCTTAGGGTATCTTAGGGGATCCATTAGAGATACTAGTCTGATTGGGAATGCAATCATGTAGTGTAGTAATTTTTCTGTAACCCAGACTAGGATGACACATGCCTTCTCTAATGAAGTGTAGTTGACTTCATACTCGACCAACTTTAACTAGTGTAGTAGATGACTATTTACTTCTGGGGTTCTTTGATGTGTTGGGATAATAAAGCCCATATTGCAGTGTTAGTGAGGGTAAAGTATAGGAGGAGGGAGACCTAACATCAGAGGCCTGAGCACCGTAGGTCAGATGAGATAGCGCTTAATCTGGTCAAAGGATTCTTAGCATGCCTTGTTCCAAACTTTGGTTGTGTCCTTCTAGAGAAGTTTGAAAATGGTCTCACAAATCGCGGCAGTTTACCCAGTAATTCTCATACTTCCTTCTCCATCTAGGGTGGTTACATTTCAAATATGGATTTTATCTTGGAAGGTTCTGCTTCAATTCTTTTCTCACTGATCATGAGAACAAGAAGTTTCCCTTTAGTGGAAGCGAAGGCACACTTATATGGATTGAGCCGCATTTAGTATTGTCTTTGTCTTTCGAAGAATTTTTGGAGGGTGAGAATGTGACTTACTGAGCCTTGAACTTGGTAATAATGTCATTAATATAGACCTCAAATTGTTTATTAATAAGGTTGTGCAAGATGGTTTTGACAGCCATTTGGTAGGTAGCCCCTAAATTGTTCAGCCCAAATGGCATGACGGTGTAGTATAAAGTTCCCCAAGGGGCAATGAAGGTAATTTTCTCCTTGTGGTCAGGGTGCCTCTTGATCTGGTTATATTTTGAAAATCCATTGACAAATGACTTCAGACCGTGGCTAGAGATATTTTTCACGACCATTTCGATGATTTTCAATGGCTAGTCATCTTGTTGGGGATGTTTTCTTCAAATAGTGATAGTCCGCGCACATGCAGACTTTTCTTCTTGATTTAGGGATGTTTGGTTCAAATCTTTTTGAGGATGTTTGGTTCAAGTTTACATTATGATAATATCGGGATCTCATGCTGAGTTATCTCCGGGTTAGTGCCAGGCATTCTCTTACGGGGTCATTTGGAGATTGTATAGTATTTACCCACTTTAACAGCATATTTTGAATCCTAGGTCTTCAAATTTTCAAATTATCATCATATTGTCAAATCGGATGTTCTTTTACGACACAGTCAATGCTAACGAGTTACGTTGGTCCCGTGTGAGTTGTTTGTGTCTCGTACGAGGCTGTTTGGGGGCTAGTTTGGATATTCACACTCTTACGGCATGTTTTTAACCATAAATCTTGAGATTTGAAAAATCTTGTTTTAATCTCAAACCGAGAATCTCATGACTACGATCAGTTTCCTACGAGTTACAGTGCTCTCGTGAGAGGTGTTTTTGTCTCTAATGGGGCTGTTTGGGGGTTGTTTTGCCTTTCGTACTTTTACAGCATGTTTTCAAGCCTAAGTCTTGAGATTTTCAAATTGTCATAATATTGTCAAATTGAGAGTCCCGTGATTACACGGTCAGCCCCAATGAGTTACATTGATCCCATACGAGGTGCTTGTGCTCCATAGTGGGCGTTTGGGAGCAGTTTTACATTTTTTCTCTCTAATGGCATGTTTTCAAGCATAAGTCTTAAAAATTGTAAATTATTGTCATAATCTCAAATTAGGAGTTTCGTGGCTGCACGATCAGTTCCTATGAGTTACATTGTTCACGTGAGAGGTGTTTTGTCTCTTACAAGGCCATTTTGAGGTTGTCTTGTCTTTTCACACTTTAAAGGCATATTTTTAAGTCTAAGTCTTGAAATTTTCAAATTATCGTCGCATTGTAAAATCCGGAGTCTCATGACTACATGGTTGCTTGAACGAGTTACATTGGGTCCGTGCGAGGTGTTTATATATTGTACGAGGCCATTTGGGGGCTATTTTCTATTTTCACGCTTTAACAGCATGTTTTCAAGCCTAAGTCTTAAGATTCACAATTTATCACCATATTCTCAAATTGGGAGCCCTGTGAGGACACGTTCAGTTCCTAGGAGTCACATTCATCCAATGGGAGGTGTCAATGTCTTTTTCTAGGCTGTTTGGTGATTGTGTTGTGCTTTTACAGCTTAACAACATATTTTTAAGACTCACTCTAGCGATTTGAAAATCCTCATCATATTCTCAAATCGAGAATCTCGAGACTATACGGTTAGTTCATATGTTTGATTTCGTCCCATACGGAGTGCTATTTTGCATTATTGTCTTTTAACGTCATGTTTTAAAAACTAGTTCATGATATTTGCAAATTATTGTCACATTCTCATATCGAGAGTAACGTGACTACAAAGTCCATCATTACAAGTTACATTTGTCCCGTATGAGTTGTTCACGTCTCTTATGGGATCGATTGGGGGTTGTTTTGCATTTTTGCCCTTTAACGATATGTTTTCAAGACTAAGTATCAAGATTTGAAAATTGTCATCATATTATCAAATTGGGAGTTCCATGACTACACGGTTAGTTCCTACATGTTACATTGGTCTGTGTGAAGTGTTCGTGTCACGTACGGGGCCATTTTGGATTGTTTTGCATTTTTGCCTATTAACGGCCTCTTTTCAAGAAAAATTAGCGTATTATTGATATGTTCACAAATTGAGAGTCCTGTAAGGACATGGTCAGTTCCTAGGAGTTAGATAGGTTCATGAGAGGTATTTGTGTCTCGTACAGGGGCCATTTGGGGGTTGTTTTGCATTTTCACCATGTTTTCAAGCCTAAGTCTTAACATTTGCAAATTATCATCTTATTCTCAAACTGAGAGTCATGTGACTACACGTTCAATTCCTATTAGTTACAATGGTCCCGTGAGAGGTGTTCGTGTCTCTTATGGGTTGGTTTGAATTATTGGCCTTTTGCGCCATGTTTTAAGCCTAAGTCTTGAAATTTGTAAATTATCATCACATTATCAAGTCGGGATTCTTCTGACTGTATGTTCAGCCCCTATAAGTTATATTGGTCCCTTTCGTGGTGTTCGTGTCTCGTAGGGAGACTTTTAGAGGTATTTTTTGCATTTTTGTACTTTATCAACATGTTTTCAATCTTAAGTCTTGAGATTCTCAAATTACCATCACATTCTCAAACTCGGAGTTCCATGAGGACATTGTTAGTTTTTAGGAGTTACATTGGTCCCCTGCGAGGTGTTATTGCCTCTTTTCGGGTTGTTTTCGGTTTTCACCCCTTTAACGGCATGTTTTTAAACCTAAATCTAGATATTTTCAAATCATTGTCATATTCTCAAATGGAGAACCCAAGGACTATACGGTCAGTTTGTATGATTTAAATTTACCCCATATGAGGTGTATAGGTCTCTTAAGCGGACGTTTGGGGGTTATTTTGTGATATTGTTCTTTGATGATATGTTTTCAAGTCTAGGTCCTACGATTTAAAAATTATTGGAACATTGTCAAATTGGGGGTCTTTTGACTAGACAGTGACCTATTATGAGTTACATTCGTCTCATACGAGGTGATCACGTCTCTTACACAACTGTTTGGGGGTTGTTTTATTTTTTCTCTTTTTAACGGCGTGTCTTCAAGACTAAATCTTAAGATTTTCAAGTTATCGTAATATTGAACTAAGAATATCATTAATACACAATCAATTCATAAGAGGTACATTTGGAGGATTTTTTCATTATCACCCTTTAACGGTCTATTTCCAAGCCTAAGTCTTGACATTTTACCCGTTATCATCATATTCACAAATGGGGAGTCCCATAAGGACACGGTGAATTCCAAGGAGTTGCATTGGTCCGGTGCGACATGTTTATGTCTCGTATGGGACCTTTGGGGGTTATTTTTGCACTTTAACAACATGTTTTCAAGGCTAAGTCTTGAGATTCGCAAATTGTCACCATATTCTCAAACAGGTATTTCCATGAGGACACAATAAGTTCTTAGGAGTTACATTGGTCCCGTACGTGGTGTTGATGCCTCTCTTTGGGTTGTTTGGTGGTTGTTTTGGGTTTTCACCCTTTAACGATGTATTTTTAAGCCTAAGTCTGAAGATTTGCAAATCATTGTCATATTCTCAAATCGATAATTTAGTGACTGTACGATCAGTTTTTACGATTTACATTTGTCATGTGCGAGGTGTTTAAGTCTCTGGGTCATTTTCTATTGCCCTTTAATGGCATGTTTTCAAGCCTAAGTCTTGAAATATGAAAATTATAATCATATTATCAAATGGGGAGTCTCGTGACTACACAGTCATCTCCGATGTGATACATTTGTCCCATGCAAGCTGCTCGTGTGTAGTACGGGGCCGTTTGTGGGCATTTGTTCATTTCCACTCTCTAGTGGCACATTTTCAAGCCTAACTCTTGAGATTTGTAAATTATCATCGTATTTTTAAGACTCGATTTTGGTGAATACACGATCAGTTCTTGTGAGTTACATTAGTTCTGTGAAAGGTGTTTGTATCTTGTACATGGTCATTTGAAGGTTGTTTTTCATTTTCTGCCATTAAAGGCCTATTTTCAAGTCTTAGTCTTGATATTTTCCCATTATCTTCATATTCATAAAACGGAAGTCCCATGAGGAAATGGTGAATTTCTAGGAATTACATTGGTCCCATGCATGGTGTTCGTGTCTCTTACAGGGTCGTTTGGGGGTTGTTTTCATTTTCATCCTTTAACAACATGTTTTCAAGACTAAGTCTTGAGATTTACAAATTATCATCACATTCCTAAATTGGGAGTCTCGTGACTACATGGTTAGTTCATACGAGTTACATTGATCCCATGTGAGGTGTTCGTGTATCTTACAAGGACACTTGGGGGTTATTTTATGTTATCGCTCTTTTAACAACATGTTTTAAAGCCCAAGTCCTGGTATTTGAAAGTTATCATCACATTCTCATATCAAGAGTCATGACTATATGGTTAGTTATTATGAGTTACATTCGTCCCATATAAGGTGTTCACATCTCTTCCGGAGCCATTTGGGGGTTGTTTTGTGTTTTCTCCCTTCAACGACATATTTTGAAGTTTAAGTCTTAAGATTTGAAAGTTATCATCATATTATCAAATCGGGAGTTCAATTATAATACGGTCAGCTCATACAAGTTACGTTAGTCCCGTGTGAGGTGTTCATGTATCTTATAAGGTCATCTGGGGGTTGTTTTGTGTTAACACTCTCTAAAGTCATGTTTTAAAGCCCAAGTCCTAAGATTTTAAAATTATCATCATGTTCTCATATCAAGAGTCTCGTGATTACATGATCATCTATCACGAGTCAATCTTCCCGTGCGAGGTTTTCGCATCTCTTTCGAGGAAGTTCTAGGGGTTGTTTTATGTTTTCTCCCTTTAACGACATGTTTTGAAGCCTATGTCCATAGAGTTGGAAATTATCGTCGAAGTATCAAACCGGTAGTTCAGTGACTACACGGTCAGATCCTACGAGTTAAATTGGTTCAGTGTGAGGTGTTAGTGTCTCGTACGTGACTGTTTGGAGAGTGTTTTGGTTTTTTCCCTTTAATGGCAGGTTTTTAACCTAAGTCTTAAGATTTGTAAATTATCGTGATATTGCTAAATGGTGAGTCCCATGATGACATGGTCATCTCTTATGATATACATCATTACTGTGCGAGGTGTTTGTGTCTCTTATGGGGACATTTTCAACGATATGTTTTCAAGCCTAAGTCTTGAAATTTGAAAATTATCGTCATATTCTAAAACCAAGAGTCCTATGAGGACACGATTAGTTCCTACGAGCATTTCATATGTTATTATTTTTTAAACGTCAGACTAAAATCTAATACAACAAATATATACTACCTATAATAGTATGCAATGAACATTCCCATACGTTTGACAATTATACCCTTACTTAAAATGAATTCAGCATATCAATGAGTTTATGCTTACCACGTCAAAATGAGATTTTGATATATTGCTTCCAAAATACATACGAAAATTCTCACTTTAAAATTTAATTGCATGTCAATAAACTCTTAATAGAACTTTTGGTAATAATGGTTGACCTATAGCTTACATTAGCTGAATAGTTTTATGGCCCGTACATGATGTACTATAATCTATAAATTGGTCTTTAGAAACCCAAAACAACCTCCAAACGTCCTCGTATGAGGCACAACCATCTTGCCTGAGACTAATGTAACTCGTAGGAACATACCGCCTAGTCGCGGGACTCCTTCTTTGAGAATATAATGAAAATATACATTATTTTATTATTAATACTATCTCAATTTTTTATCTTATTTTTTTTATAGGATAACATCTTAATGTTATCGTTTAACACGTGGAACACACAAACAAGTCAATTATTTACACTTGAGAGATTGTTTATTTATGGTTGTTGACATTTGGGATTGTTGTTTTTGACGTGTTATGGTCGTGCGGATTTTGTAATTTTATTGTTTAATTTTATAGCCATGCGGGCTTTTTTAATATTATTTTTAAATTCTATGGTCATGTGGACTTAACGTTAAAGAATTTTTATATTAATAGCTTTGGGAATGTTCATAAAATAGAGGAAACTCTGCCCATTTTTTTTGTTTGTGAACTACTAAGACTTGTAATATTTTGAAGTTTAATATGTACATTACTTTATTAACAACAACATTCCATATTTGCAATGTTTGGATTTTCTTTATTTTTTTGCAAATAATAAATATTTTTCTATTATATCTACAATTTTCTAATTCTCATCATTTGTTTGCAAATAATAATTTCTTATTTATTGAAAAAAGTGGCACGATTAAGCCATGCCAAAACCTTATCAAATTGTCAAATATGAGTACGCTTATTCTACAATTTGACATGCATTATAATGGTACCAAAAGAGTTCGAGAAAAGGAAAATACAGTGTAACATTAAACCATGAAAAAGCGCTGCAGATTAAATTCTAGCAGGGCTTAAAATCGTGCCAAAAGTGTTCTATTTTATCAAATCTAGCAGGGTCAATTTTGGCTCGATTAAAAACAATGTCATATTATTGTTTTGTTGTACTGTAACATATATATAAGGCCTCTAAATAGTTATAAGATTTAAATAAATTAGTCATGTGGTAGAGAAATATTAGGGATAGTAGAAATGAAGCATATAGATAGTTCGGTTTTCCAAATTTATTCCCACCAAATATTGATTTTTGATGGTAGAACAATTGTCCCCAACAAAGTCACCACTATGGCGTTATGTTCCCCGAGTGAGATGGCACTATGACCAGGGGATATTTTGGTGTAACGATGGGCACGAGAGTTCTTGTCTCCCATTCTACCGCATTTCATTGGGGTCAGGGCTATCGATTCTAAGTTGGGTCATTGATTTTCTCCTGGATGTAGTTTGACATTATGTCCAATTTTTGGTGCATGCCCCTGATATGTGTGGCATTCCTGCCAAAAAAGGAGTTTCCAAGAGTCTTCAAAGTTTCTCTTTTTTATATGAAAATAAAAAAAGAAGTATGGTTAAACCTTTTGGGGTAATCCTAAGGCAAGTTTTAAAGTCAGAGGTTGGTCCAAAAATTCTTATTGTGCGGGTTCCATAATCGTGTTACGAGTAGGGAAGGTGTTAAGAACTCCACCTGTTTTATATGGCTCCTTAATTATATGCTTATTATTGTTCTTTACCTTAATTGATTACTTTTAGCTATTTTTAGAATTTATTTAAAAACCTTAGCGTGAGGGTCCCTTAAAATGTAGATAAGTGCTTAGCTTGGAAAATGATATTAGTGAGAGGTAGAGAAACATCACTTAAACTACTGCAGGGATCCTAGATTTCTTCTGAATGACTTTGTGCTTTATATTTGTATAATGGAAGGTCATTTTTAATATACATAAGAGTCCGAGAAATCCCACCTTTGAGATATTTTATATCTCGTTTGAGATTTGAGGGTCGAACCCATAAAATGACTCAGTATTGCGCTTACATACTCGTGTAGCCACGAGATCAAAGCCTACGTAGCTCAGGTTTTTTATTGATATGTATGTGTTTGATTGTTTGTATGGATATGTTCGAGATAGCTTTACATATCTCATTTTGAGTTATTTGGGTGTAATTGATGAATGTCAAGAGTTGGATGCATCTCGGTGGAGATAATATGTCATGAGACATATTATTGAGGCTCAAGATCATGAGAAGGAATTTGTATTAAGCCTATATACCCAAAAGGACTCGGCATCAAATAATACTTAATTTAGTTTGTATAGTGTTGCAATGTGATGTGTGTGCAACTATAATACTTGGCTTAAGAGGGGGAGGGGTTATGTATGGGAGTTCAGAATGTAAGTGGACCTAAAGAATCACCAACGAGGACATACATGTCTGTTGAACCTTCGACCTAATTTATGGATTTAGTGATAGGGACGTCATGTATTAAACATCCTTTCTATGGAGGTAAAGGTATAAGTTGGGGGATTTTGGAATGGGGATGGATACATCCCTAGTTGAGAATACATCGAGATATGTATTTTAAGGTTTGGCTTCACGAGTTCAGCTCCGTGTAGAGCCTATGTACATAAGAAGAATTGGGATCAAAGATAACATAGTTCCAACCAATAGGACATATTTACGAGTGTAAGCAACAGGATACCGGGTATACAAGGTTCAACATTACGATATTTATGGATACTAGTCCTTAATATAGCATTTTCGTTATGTTGAATTGATATATTTATATTTTGCAAAAAAACGTTGATCAAGAGACGATGTTTGAAAAATATTTCTATGAAAATACATATTCAAGGTGTGGTCGCCTGTACGATCTTGTTCGTATGGAGAAGTGATAAAAGTAATCTGAATTTTGACTTTGGCCAACAAAGTTTCAGGCGGACACAACTCAATGCCACATTCCTGAGAACATTTTGAAAAGTATATTTTTGTTTTAATGTATTTCAATCATGGTATTTGATTAGAGTTTATTTAATATATGATCACGTCAGTACAATACACAAATAGAGGTGTTGAATTAGGGACCCGACTTTTGAAATATAAGCGTTGTATATTACATTCGCGACCCCCTAAATAGGGATCGAGCTAAAGACGATAAATAGGTGCATATAATTTATCATGTAATATATATATATATATATATATATATATATCAATGTTCTAAAAAACACGGGGGGTGATCAAGGTGTGGAGGCCGACCCTTAAGTCTTAAAAGCCTAGGCGTAAAAAAGGTGTTTAGGCCTTCTTAATATATTTTAGTATTTTTCAACCATAACAAGGCTATTAAAATACTAAAATTGTACATATCATAAAAATATGTCTGAATATTTGCAAATTAAAACACTATTTGGTTATTTTGGATGAGATAATGGTTCAGTTTGTAAAAAAAATTCTTTAAAAGGCGATATCGTTTCACTAAAGCATTGTTGTTTTCCGAAAAAAAGTGCGCCTTAAGGGTTTTACAAAGAATTAGGCGTAAAAAACTTAAGGTGGGGCTTTTCTCCCAAGCCTCAAGCCTAGGTGGGTATTTTAGAAATATATATATATATATATATGTAGGGGTCGTCTGGCCTAGGCCTTTAAACAATCGATTAAAGGTCCTGATCCCTCGATTTTTACAGATGCCACATGGACGTATGATATTATATCTTCAAAATATATTGTAATGGTGATTTTTTAGTATGGATCCGAATACTTATTTGTGTTGAAGCTCCCAGAGGGCTCATTTCTTTGATGATTATTAGATTATTTAATTTTTAATATTCACTCTGGTCGGTTATACATTACCTCTTGGAGTTTTTTACCCAATGAACTTTATTTGGAGGTTTCAAAACTTGTTATTTTGATGGGTACTTGATATAGTGATGGATCTAGTTGTCCTATCACATAATCATCATCACACACACACACACACACACACACACACACATGTATATATACTCGTACTCTCAGCCATAGAAAATATGGCATCTTGATAATCCACACATAAAACACAAGGCATCATCATAGCCACATATAAAATTATCACATAAAGGACTACCCCTATAGCTCCGGGGATCACTCTTTCCTTTACTAGTTACAAATGATTAAAGAATTTACCAATTGTTAAAGTCCAAAATATACAACAAGAGTAATCACTACTCTATCATACTAATTGAGTAATTACATGCTAATATCAACACAAAATGATTTTAACACCCATTGTCTTTCACGAGGAACTCAAAATTTAGGACAAATATAAAGGACCTATGCCCTACCGACATCAATAATCCAAGGGCTGTAATTGCAGCCTCATGTACATTAGAGGAATATGCTCAATCAAAACCATTATCATCATAGGGATTTTAAATGAAATCGAATGTATGTGACCCATTAAATTCTTAACTAGTAGATTCTCCATGACCCAACACATCCACTCGTGGTATGTTCTCATACATAGAAGCATAAAATTTGATACACACAATCAATACATCATAAGAAATCCAATCAGTTATACCAACCCTACCTATTACAATTTATAACGCACATATCGTTCCTCACTGTAAGTTAACCCTATAAAAAACCATTATCTCAAAGGGTTTCTAAAATATTCTCTAACTATAGGATCCCACCTTTTAGTATTAATCATACTTAAACATGCTCCTAAGTTCGATACACCAGATGGGCCCTTTCATGTTAATCAATAATTGTCCATTTTACTTTCTAGCCATACTAATCAACCCATCTTTCAATGATCTCTTTCATCATAGTAAATAACCATTGATGGTCCAATATCCCATTAAATCATCACTAATCAGACTTTAAATCCAACTACCACAGAAACCCGACCAAAACACCGCCGTAAACACATACTGGGCAGCCCAGATTGATTAAGTCCAGGGACCTGCCAAACTTGATAGAAAGGATTTTATGCTAATAAAAAATTTCCTTCAATTACCTACAAAACATAACACAAGAACTAGTGTAGAGGTAAGTAAGATGCCAATCCAACTCTATGGAGTGAAACACACGAAAATTCAAGTAATCCAATTTTATTGTTATTCTTCTTCCTTTATTTTTTATTTGTTTTCCCTTGTTATATATTTTATTATGATTTTGTTATATTAAAATAATTTTCAAGGGTAATTATGATACTCAACTTAGTGAATAAATTATGAATAAAACCAAACACTAAAACAGGAGATAACAAACAAGGGATGGGACTACACCACATATTCAAAATATTCTAATTAATCAATTCATTCAATTGAGATATCTAGATTTAGTATTAAAATTACAAGTCAACTCTCAACACAAGTGCAATTTTAACACTAACTTTTTAGAAAATTAAATTTAAAACCCACAACTCTTACAAAGTAGACTTAAACTTATTTAAATAAATCACCTGCTAGAATTGATTCACCAAAACTTATTTAAGCCATATACAATACAATTTAGAGTTGAAATTTAAGGAATAATACCATAGTTGATAAACCCCTATCTCCAGTTTGATTCTAAAATGGTTATTATATCTTGAATTTAGATTTTCTCTCTAAAATCATCTACCCTCCCTTGAGGCATAAATAGGAAAGTGAAAGTTCAAAAGTAATATTCAAAGCGGTATCTAAAACAATTAAATTAATTAACAACAATAATATTAAACATGGATTCATCACACCCATTCAAAGGAATCTTTAACCTAACTTGATATGAAATATGATAATCAAATAAACAAAGGCATAAAAATATTAAGAGTAGAGAATAAAACAATGAAATCAAATCTCTTAAAGTGGAATTGAATTCCAATCCTTGAAATGAATGAAGCACTCACACTCAAATTGGTTCTCACTAGTATTTATTTTCCCTCAAACTAATTCAAAGAGAAGAAAAAAAAATTAAAAATTAAAAAAAATCTAATTCTAATCTAGAATTTATTTATAGATCTACAATTTCTCTCAACTTTCTTCCCTAGCCTAAGGTCTCTCCATGATCTTCAAGTGACCCTTGATTATTTTTTTATAAATGGCACGTGGAGTTGAGGATAATTTAAGAAGGTTAAGTTTTGAGGGTTGTTAGGTGATAAGGATATTTTGGGAAACGCACACAAGTTCATGTGTGTTGTGAGGTAATGAAGGAAGATGGGGATATTATGGGGAAATGGGTAAAGATTCATTTAGCATGTTGGTTATTTGGTTAGTTTTTGGTTTTTGTTTTATTTGGGGTCTTATACGTATAATCGGGTATAATGGGTCTTGGGAAGTTGGTTGAAAAGGTATATGGGCAGGTGTCTAAAGGATGGTTCCTTGTTAAAAATCAAAATGGCTCAAACCAGGATTGGATTCGGATTATGGTAGGTCTCAGAGTGATTTATGGACGTTGGGTTTGCGTTATGGCTTTGGCAACAGGGTATAGATCCATTGGTCGGATCGAGGAAGTGGATGACAGGGGTGAGTCGGGTTATGGATTTTTGGTCACAGGTCTGGCAGGTTTTGGATGGGTTTTAGGTTTGAGGGTATTGAAGATTTTTAAAATAAGTGTGTAAAAGCTCGGTGTGTGAAAGCTTGTCTCACATTAGAAGTGTGGAGGAAAGTGCGAAACAAAGTCAATATAAAAGCGAGAGTGTAATACCCCATCCTAGAAAATGAGTATTTAATGATAATCAAAATATTATATTCAAAGAAAAATTTGAGGAACAAATATATAAGTGGATTACGCCAAATGGCACAAATATTGGCGTATTATGAAAAGTAATTAAGGAAAAAAATTCGCACATCACATGGTTCGCTTGGATGTGTATTTAAGTTTTAATAATCCAAGAAAGTATGTTGGTTAAGTTTGACGCGAAAATTCTAAGGAATGATTGTAACACGATCATGGTTAATAATGTGCTCATTTGGGAGGTACATGATGCGCATGATAGGTAACTTTGCATGATTTTTGTAGAATGCATCGCGGTCCCAAATACCAAAATTACCAGCTTTATAGTGTCCAAAGAATACAGGTAAAAATACCATGTGGTCAAAAGTAAAAACTAAAAATAAAAATTATTTTTTGTCAAATAATACCAGGTGGACTTAAAATTTAATTTTGAGCAACTTTCTCTTCTTCGACGTCTTCGGAAAAAATCATTTAGATCCATTTTAGGCATATTTTCGTCAGCACGCGTCACGGAGGACGCGAACTTGTGCTAATTGTTTAGGACGATCGGTAAGTCAAAAAAAATATTTCAACCATATATTTAGACTCATAAAAATATAAGGAATATTATCAAGCGAAGAAAAATTGAAAAAAGTTATATTTTGCGCAGAGGTCCCCAATTCTTGCACGCCTTGTATAGGACAATTCGGGAGGTAAAACGACTATTGTAAATATGAATTTTTTTACCCGAAAAAATGTAAGTAATATGAATCTCAAGTTAAAAGTTTCAAAACAAAATTTGGGCAAGAGAGAGAAAGTGACACAAATCAACATTATTGGGTTGATTTTTTTTTTTTTTTTTTTTTTGGGGGGGGGGGGGGGGGGGTCTTAAGTGTTACATGTGCCAAGGTTGCTTATATTGTATTGTCCTTTTCCAACATGATTTGCAAACATTGGTTAGTGTTCTTGCACCCTTTTAAGCCACCTAAACCTTACATTTAGGGTCAATACTTTCCATTTACTCTTTAAACATTATAAGAAAGAGTGAGAGGGGTTCATGTTGGTGCATCAATGGATTGTCAAATTTTCACTTCCGTCTCTCACTAGAAACACTCTCAAGAGTCATGTTTCTATTCTAAAATTCTTAAATCTTCTTTTCATCATAATTTACCTACCCAATCTCCATGGAAATGGGTTGGAACTCTATTGAAGCTTCACTTTGAAGGTGGGAAAGCAGGTTGGGGGTTTAAAAGGGGTATTTGGGAGGAAAAAGAGGTATTTCAAGGTGTTAAAGAAGAAGGGTTTGATAAAGCTTGGAAGGGTTATTCTTAAAGCTTGGAGGTTGCACTTCTGACCCCTTGAGGCAACCTTTGAAGGTTGGGGAGTCAACCATCTTCTCTACATTTTTTAAGACCATTTAGGTGGGATTTTATAACTTTGAAATAAGTTTATAACTTAATATATTTTCAGCTTGTTGTTTTTACATATTTTAGACGTGAAATATGTATATTAAGGGTTAAATGCATTAATGGGTTGTTAGTTGCATTCTTAGTGTTTGGTATGATAATGATTAGTTTAAATGAAGTTTTAAATGATATTTTAAAACCAATAAATTTTAGAAAATATGATTTAAGAGATTACTGAAATAAAATATATTTAAGTGATGTTTCAAAAGTAGATAATGTGACTTCATATCTTGGAATACATTGGGTTTGTGTAAGCCATTTTTATGAAATAAAAGTAAGGTTTAATTCTTCAAAATGATGAAGTAAAAGAAGAAGATACAATTTTACTTAAATGGGTTTAAAAGTGTTGGAAATTTATGAACACTATACGTGGACATTTTATGAAGTAAAATGTGTTCAAATGGGTTTTAATGGAAGAAATGTGATTTTTATGGAAAAAAATTGTTTTAAGCTCGTTCATGAGATTTTGTAAAATGATTATATGTTTTCCTACATTAAATAGAGAGCTTTGTGTGTAAAGAGATATTTTCACTTTAATTGGATATTTTAAAGTGTGTAAACTCATAATAAGAAAATGGTATGGGTTAAGGTGTAAAAGTTTGTTAAATTGGTGTTAAGATATAAAAACCCAAAAATAAAGCGTGTTGATCAAATATGTGGAAAATGAGGCTTTAATATATATAATGTATGAACTCTTATATTAAAAATGTGTAAAGTACAAAACTGTGAAAGTTGAATGAAGTATGATAAATAATAAGTGTTTTAATGGTTAAATGTGTTTAAGTGTTGAATTAGACACTTGAACTACTTTTTAAAAAAATGGCACTTGTTAAAGGACTAAATTGTGAGTTTGGCAATAAGAAGGGTAAATTGATATTTTACTTAAAGTGATACATTTTTATGAAGTAAAAATGTTGTTGAATGTTTTTACACTAGTATGGGTGAAAATGAAATAAGTTCTTAAACATAAATGATTTTCAATGTAAAATAATCATTTGTGAAAAAGGGACTTCAATGGAATATAATGATTTTTCCTAAATGAATAATAGAAAATAGACGGTTAAGTCCAAGTCTTTGGCTTCGGCCCTAAAAAGGAAAATTAATGTTGGCAATATGAAAAAAGTCGAACATATTGGCAAGATAAATATATTTGATGATGTCGGTTTAAATAATTAAGCAGGGTTATGTTGTCCCTAGTGGTGAAAGATCCCAAACCAATTGCAGTTTACTTGGCGCTCAGTTTTGGACGGTGAAATTCTGTGAAATCGTGGGTGTACGTGTGCTGTGACGGGTGTGTGCTTCGGCGGAATCCCTAAAGAAAATGCTAAGTTGTGAATTGAATATTCATGGAAGAGGCATACATGAATGGTATTGATTCATTGAATTACTAATGCAAGAATAACACATTAAAAGTTTAATGCTCATGTTGTAACATGGGATGGTTAAATAAGATGACTTAATGATGTTTAAGCTACCTAATGAGGTTTGAATCATAATAAACACAAGCGTGTATTATATGAGGCTTTAAAAAAATGAGTAGTTTTTTAAACACGATGTGTGTGTGCTTTGAATGAAAGTCCTATAATATGGTTAAGCAACTCTGGCGTGAGTTAATAAACGTTTGAAAGTAAATAAAAGATTTTTCCCAATAATTGCTAATTGTTTAACTGTGTGTGTCAATAGTAAGGAATGCTAGTTTTTTTTAAGCATAATGATACAAATTTATTCTTTGTAAAGATAAGGAGAATAAACGGGTTAAATGACATTTTTGGAATAAAACGGTTTAATATATTGGGATACGTATTTTCAAAGGCATATATGTATATGCATACATACTTTCACATGCATGTAGTCTAGCATGTGAGTATTCTCTTCTGCTGTCTATTTCTATACGGAATTTGTATAGTTCCCACTAAGCATTCTGCTCACATCGCTCCTTTTGTTACGACAGGTTGTGTGTTGTTTAGTACTTTGAGAGCGTTATTCAGGTAAGTAATTATTTACATTTACGATTGGTGGATCTGTTTACTTGGCCTTGGGAACTTCCCTTAGGTCCTAACACGTAGTTGATGAAAATTAAAATCATATGATAATAAGAGTAATATTAAATAATAATAAAAATGGACTAGAAACATTATTTAGGTTGTTTCACTACACTTCACAATTAACCTACGAACCGTATATGGTTGATCCTTTATTATGTCTTAAATTCGGGTCGGAGCATTACAGAGAGTGTCCCATATTGGAAAATGAGTAAACTTAAGTGATACCGACTAAGCTATAAAAGAAGTGGGGAACCTTTGTGCCACTTTAGAAAAATATAAAGAAAGTGTGCACTTAATAAGTACAAATGGATGATGAAGATTTACTTCATCAAGCATTTAGGAGGTTTATTCAAGAGAGATCCAACACGGTGCGAAGCACTGTACACATGCACGCACGCGTAGGGGGATTGGGATGTAGAGGCTCTAGTGGCTCAATTTGCACTTTGCATGCAGTAGTGGTAGAGGGCTACCGGGATTTGTCCAGGGCGGATCGCCGTAGCTCGGGCGGATCACTTTTTTGTCCATGTAAAACCGATTCGGTTTTACTTGCACCGGTTCAAAAATAATTTATGACTATTGGTAATTAAAATTCACACACCATTTCGGAATTAATCAATACTGTTAAATCTAACAATCATAAACCTTGAAGACAAATCCTTTCATTCCCTATAACTAAAGGCTCCTTAATTCGAAATTGCACATTATTCAGATTAACCTAGTTTCAGATTTCCCAACCCCTGCGATTACCCACTTATAATTTTTAGGAGATACACGATTATCTTTTTTTTGTACACAAACATAATAGAAACTTGACTGTTTGTTCTTAGATGCTACATCTGAGGGCTGTCTTCAAACCTAGAATTTGCAGATAGTGAAATTCCTTAATTATTTGTTGAGTACGAATTTCAGATTATTGTTTGTATACCAAAATATCTTGGTGGGTAAAATACTATATTTATGAAAGTTACATCATGCCTTGAAGTTTTTCAGAATTTATTTGAAGTTTAACAGAGTTGTATTGAAGAATTCTTACATTATTGTATTGAAGTTGACAAAATTGTTATAAATAAAAGAGTTTAATTTCTACCTTTTCATACATGTTTTTCACCAATCTAAATACAGTATCAGTAGAAATAGTAGACTCTTCCAAATCACTTCGACAAATCACAGAAGGCCTTGTCAATTTGGACCATTTTGATGATGGTAATTTTCTGCAATAGCAGAAAAAGGTCCAGTTTCTTCTAACATTGAAGAATGTGTACGTCTTGTCACAAGAGAAACCAAATGAAGAAGGAAATGAAACCGTGGAACATACTATGAAATAAAAAAAATGGGAGATCGATGATTACCTCTGTCATGGTCACATTCTCAATCCACTTGCTGATAATTTGTTCGACTTGTACAAAAATGTTGGGAATGCAAAAGATTTATAGGAAAAATTGGAGACCAAATATCTTACGAAAAACGCTACAAGTAAGAAGTTACTTATTAGTCAGTTTTTAATTTTTAAATGCATGATAATAGGCCTCTGCTAGAATAATTTCATGACATCCAACGCATCTTAAATCATTGCAAACTTAAAAATTTAAATATGGATGATAATGTAATTATTTCTGTCATAATTGAAAAAATTCCTACTTCATGGAAAGATTATAAGAAATCACTCAAGAACAAAAAGGAAGATCTTTCACTTGAAGAATTAAAGACTCATTTAAGAATTGAACAAGAGTCTCGAATTTTAGATGGTAAAGAGGAATAGTAAATTTAAGTTTCTAAGATCCATATGATGGAGGAAGGAAAGCGGAAAAAATATGGGAATCATGGAAATAATAATAAGAGGAAGAATTTTTCAAACAATTCTAAAGCAAACAAAAAGAAGAAAGACAATTGTTTTCACTGCAATAAACCAGGTCACTTCAAGAAGGATTGTCGTAAGTTCAAAAAATTAAAGGACAAAGGAGGTTCATCAGACACAAAGCAAACATTTGCTACTATGATTTCTGAGGCTAATATTCTTGGAGAAAATAACTTTGGGTGGATTGACTCTGGTGCCACAAGGCATGTATGTAAGGACAAGAGCCTATTTTTTTTTTATGAAACTGTGGAAGGGGATGTTCTCAATGTGGAAAATTCTTCAACATCTACGGCTAAAGGAAAAGGGACAGTGAATCTCGAATACAATTTTCAAAAAAATACTTAGTCTCACCAATGTCTTTCATGTTCTTGATGTTAGGAAAAATTTAGTTTCTAGAAGTTTTCTTAACAAATTTGGCTTTAATCTTGTATTAAAGTAAGACAAATTTATTCTGACTAAAACTGATACCTTTGTAGGCATACGCTATTTGTATGAGGGCATGTTTAAGCTCAACATCAATTAAAAAGATTCTTTTGCTTATATTATTTATTTTCTTTCATTATGGCCTAGTCGTTTACGACATGTTAATACAAAGAAAATGCATTTTATGGTTAATTTAAATCTAATTCCTAAATATGAGAATGATATGAATGAAAAATGTAAAATATGCATGTAAAAAAATAACAAGATTACCTTTTCCCAAAATAGAAAAAACTATATATGTGTTGCAATTAGTACATAGTGATGTTTGTGATTTGCATGGAATACCTACTAGAGGCGGTAGTAAAAATCTTGCTATGTTTATCGATGACTTTTCAAAATATTGTTATGTATATATTTTAAACTCTAAGGATGATGTTCTTATTAGAATTAAGACATATAAAAATGAAGTTAAAAATCAACGTAATACTAAAATCAAATGTCTTAGATCTGATAGAGGCGGTGAGTATCACTTTCCTCAATTTTGTGAAGATATGGGTATTATATATGGGTATTATACATGAAGTTACTTCACCTTATACACCACAAAAAATGGATTAGAAGAAAGAAAAAATAAGACACTAACTAAAATGGTTAATGCTATGCTTACATATTCTGGTTTAAGTAAAGGGTTTGGGGGAGAAGCACTGTTAACTACATGTCATATTTTGAATAGGATACCTGTTAAAGATAATAAGAAAACTCCTTATGAATTATGGAAGAATAGAAAATCTAATTTAGATTATTTTAAATTTTGAGTTGTGGAGTTATTGTAAGACTACTTGAAACTAAGAGAAAGAAATTAGGAAAAAAAGGCGTTGAGTGTATTTTCATAGGTTTTGCACAACATAGAAAAGCGTATAGATTTATGGTTAGTGAACCTAATGATTCTTCTCAGGTAGATACTATAACTAAATCAAGGGATGAAATTTTTTATGAACAAAGGTTTTCTTCCATTCCTAGAATAAATAATCAAAAGGAACTACAAACTCTTTCACAATTATATGACACACCACTAGTAGAACAAGAAGAGATTAGAAAAAGTAAAAGAACTAGAAAAGAAAAGATATTTAGTCTCGTCTTTGTAGTCTATCTTATTGAAGGAACTAGATACACACCTTGCAATCATGTTACTTTGACTATTAGTATTGAAACAAACCTACAACCTTATAACGAGGAAATTAAGTCTGTAGATTCAGCATTTTGGAAAAAAGCCATAAATGATGAAATGGATTCAACCATGGGAAATAAAACTTGAAAGTTAGTAGACTTACCTCCAGGATCTAAACCTATCCAGTGTAGATGGAATTTTAAAAAGAAAATGAAAACAGATGGAACAATCAATAAATTCAAGGCTAGATTGGTTGTTAAAGGTTTTACACAAAAAGAGGGAATTGATTATTTTGATACCTATGCACTAGTTGCTAGAACATACACTATTAGAGTTTTGATTGCATTAGCATCTGTATATAATTTGAAATTCATCAAATGGATGTGAAAATCGCCTTTTTAAATGGTGACTTAGAAGAAAATTTTACATGGAACAACCTGATGGATTTTTAATACCGGACAAGAACAGAAAGTCTGTAAACTAATTAAGTCCTTATATGTCCTAAAACAAGAACCTAAACAATGGCAAGGAAAATTTGATAAAGTCATTATTTCTTATGGTTTTAAAATTCTTAAATCTGATAAGTGTGTTTATAGTAAATTTGCTAATGGTAAAGGTGTGACCATTTGTTCATATGTAGATGACATGTTAATTCTTGGTATTGATTTAGAAAGCATTGATAATACAAAGAGTTTTCTATCTTCTAAATTTGATATGAAAGATATGGGTGCAGATAATGTCATATTAGGAGTGAGAATAAAAAGGAAAGATAAAAATATAATTCTCACTCAATCTCATTATGTTGAGAAAATTTTAAAGAAATTTAATCAGTTTGATTTCACACCTGTTAGTACACCTTTGAACTAAAGATGATCCCTAATACGTGTAGAGCTATTTTACAATTGGAATATACAAGAGTAATTGGTAGTTTAATGTAGGCCATGACATGTACTCGACCTAATATTGCATATGTTGTTAAATTAAGTAGATATACTAGTAATCCTAGTTAATTGCATTGGCATGTTATTAATAGTATATTACAATATTTAAGAGGAACTATGGACTATGGTATATACTATAGTGGATATTCTTCAATATTATAAGATTTTTTTTATGCCAGTTGGATAACTGAATGGGAGGATCATTCCTCAACAAGTGGATGGATTTTCACTCTTGATGGAGGAGTTGTTTCTTGGGGATCAAATAAATAGACTCTCATAGCTAACTTTACGATGGCATCTGAGTTTGTACCATTAACTTCAACTAGTAAAGAGGTAGAATGGTTAAGGAATTTGTTGATTGAAATTATAGTTTGGCTAAAACCAATGCCTCCAATATCCATGCATTGTTATAGTGAGTCTACACTTTTCAAAGCTTATAGTAAAGTATACAATGGAAAATCTAGACATATTATCCTAAGACATAATTATGTTAGATAAATGATTACAGATTGTGTAATCATAGTGGATTATGTAAAATCAACTCAAAACTGAGCTAATTTATTTACAAAAGGTCTTGCAAGAGGACTGGTGTCTAAGACATCATTGGGGATGGGACTAAAGCCCATTAACAATAATCACTCTTGATGTAAACTCAACTTGGTTCTTGACATATTCAAGTCTCACTACACTAAATATGCCAAATTTTCACGGTCATTGATCTTGATAAGTCCAACTTGTCAAGGTCAATGACCGTGACAATTCTGGGGGTGACAACTTTTATTGTCATGGACTTGTCACGATCATTGATCATGACAAGTTTATTAGACTTGTCACGGTCCTTGACCTTGACAAGTTTTGTCACGATTAAGGACCGCGACAAACCCATGACAATGTTTAAAAAATTATCACAGTCATTAACCATGAAAATTTTGGGCAGAATTGAAAAAAAATCTGTTGGGCAGTATGGCCACTGCCACTGCCCAGCGGTATATGTATACATGTTATAGCAACGTTGTACATGTTCAAACATCATACATCCAAATAAAATAGAGATAATGCAAATATACATTCAAAATAGAGACAATATGCATCACGATATAATCCAAATATAATCCAAATGTAACAACTTAAAACGATTCAATTCAAATAATGTCACTACATGTCTGGGTAAGGTTAGCTCTGAGGAGGTGAGTAGGCCACACGATATAAGAATTGACACACCCACCAATATACACCGTGTCGCATTATTCGCGCAACCATAATGGTGAGTTCTCCTTCTCGGGTATCACATGCATGACGAGCACCTTGGACTCGATGTCTTAAAGCGAATGTCCATGAAATGGCATACCCTAGACGGTATTCGGGTCCCTCAAACCCTGCCCTATCTGCTAGCCATCAAATATGTCCAGTATAAACACGCTCAGCCAACCAAGTGTCGACATCGATCGGTCGAAGGGAGCTAAATAGGAGACTGGATCATCAGAGTCCGCACGTGTTAGCGATGAAGCAGTGAGGTCCACATCCTCACCATCCTTCACCTCGTCCGCCTGCACTTCCTCCCACACCACCTTATCCTTCCCATCCCCCTTACGATTTCCACCCAACAAACGCTTCATGAATAAAAACATATTTTGGACCATCGCCTCCAAACGGGACAGCTTCGCGTCATGCGAGTCCACCGTTCGAGCCAATCCAGTGTCACTCGTCTCTAATCCAATGATCCAACATTTGGCCACCCGTAAGCTCAACCCCCTTGTACTCCCCTTGCGATCAGTGCCAAGCACTTAGGTGAGTGCATCGGTGGACAAAGATGCCTTGTCGGCATCAGACTGCGACTCATGCACTTCCTTAAGCTTTGACTAAAACGACAAAAAGCACATGATTAGTAAAATAAGTAAATAAAAAAATTATAACATAATTAAAAAAAATTAAACTTTCGAATTACTTACAATCGTGGTCGCGATGCTCAAGGACACCTCCTTATCCTTCCCCTTCTTCATCCGAATAGCCACATAAGTATCGAGCCTATGTGGCCTACCCCTAAGGCCATTCCCTATGCCCTGAAATAAAATAAAGAAAAATTAGTATCAGCCCCGCAAAGTATAATAATGTTGAATAATATATTTTTTTAGTTATAGAAAAATTAAATCTTACCATCATCCTATGCTCCACCTCGGCGTAAGACGTTCGGCCGGATTAGTGCACGTCCGTCTTTTTTGCTCGATTTTCCCTCCCCAATTGGCGAGATGCCAATTATAACTCCCTGATCTCATTGTCAATGAACCTTTTTCATTGTGCAATGAGATCGTCTCCTTCGGCAGGACGGATTCACGCATTTAGATAACAGAATCTCGGGTCTTCCCATAGTACTGGGTCCGCATATTTTTCTTCCACGTCTTATGTTGCTCCCTCAACTCCTCCAAGACGGAATTGCATATCTTTGGATCCATGTTGAATTCTCCATGTCCAACAAATACAATGTTAGTTGTGAATAAATATAAATTGAAATTGAAATTGAAATCGAAATCGAAATTGAAATTGAAATTTTCATATAAATATAAATATAAATAAATTATCTGTAGTGCCACCAAAATAGCTAACTTGAGATCATTTGGGAACTCCCTCCAACTAGTGTACCTCAGGCCGATGATCATATTTACCATCTCGAGGGATCACGTTAATAGCCCCGTCTTGTTCTCGATGGCCATCCCCTATTTGCCATATTTGGGGAGCCTAGGGGCCGAGGAGCCCTCGTCGCCTCCACTACCACCGAGCCAAGATGACATAATCATAATCAGCATCATCATCCTCGCCTTAATACTGAAGGAGACATTTTTTGTAAAACAATGTTGTTATTGGTACAAATCAAAATGAATTAGAAGAAGACATGCAAATATGTACAATTACTACAATGCCAAATGAATTGTTACTTTTTAACATCTCAATTCTGAATTCCATAGCATCTACACAAGAGTGAAAATGATAAAGTGAAAATAAATTAAAATCATTAAAAATGGATTGATAAAGTACAAATTGGAATATTTATTACAAATTGAAAAATTGTTTCAAATTCGGGTTATCATCAAAAATGGATTGATATTTAATAGGAGGATCCAAGTCATCCAGACTACTATTTAAACGCTTTGGCGCGTGTAGGACAATTGACCATGACTCGTTGTTGATATACTCCGAGTAAAACACTTGGTTAACCTTGTGAAATGCACAAACAAATGGGTCATCGCTCACGTGGTCGTTTTTCTTCAACTTGAAAAAGTCAACCATGATCAAATTGGTGACAGAATTACCTTTACAAGCATTTTTATCCTCAACTCTTACCCAGTCACAGTAAAATACAACCTCTTTGAAGCTTATATAATCCAATTCAAATATATTTCAAATTACACCATAGTAAGTCATTTCATCTTCAATTATGTTTTTATCTTTTGTGCTCGCTCGAAACAAAGTAAGAGCCTTATATGAAATGCTCGAGTTCCGTACAGTTATACTTTCCTCATACACTTTTGCACCGAATACATAACTGTTCAATCGATACTTTTTATACTCTCGTGCCACGAATAAGTGTCCAGTGGCTAGACGAGCAAGCCTTGATGTCGCATCATCCATCTTTAAGAGCTGAGAATATAGATAGATTAATTAGATTAGTTGTAAATTTTGAGTGTAATGTAACGTTATATAACATCCATTTTCATTATAATTACCTCTTGTGACAACCACAGCCTAAATTCGTTGTCAGATTGTACCATTGTTTTTCATCTTTTATTGTTCTCACGGGCTACATATTTTAAGCATATTACAAAATTAATCATGTATAAAATAATCTAAAATATTCTAAAATAATGTTAAACATTAAAATAATTTAAATTTGTAAGGACACAATTCTTCGATTGAGTCTTAATGTTGTTTTAGCTCAATTTCGGACAAAAATGTTTAAGTCATAGGATAGTTTTAAATTGTATTCATTCAAGCCTGTGATGAGATAGTTGAAGACGTAAGTGACCAAGATATTAAAGCTTCATCAAATGTCGTATGTATGTTGCCTCGTTTCTACATCATCAACATGGTTCCATTGCTCCTAAGGTATAAATGCATTTTAATATATATATATATATATATATATATATATATATAAGAGCTTGGAACAATATTTATATAGGTGTACTTTATTTTTAAATTGTTTTTTATTTTCAGAAAGTTTCATTAAAACTTTAAAATAATGTTTCTGGATTAAAACTGAATTTTTGTACATTCTGGAAGTTCATTCGACATTGTCGTTCGAACGAGTTTTCGTTCGAACGAGGTTTTGTGAACGAGTTACCTATTTAGCCACTAGAATATCATTCGAACAAGAATTCCAACGACTTCATAATTTATTTGATATATTCATTCAAATATATATGCTCATTGAGGGAGATTGGATGATATATCAACGGTTTGCACAATGTCCGTTTATCCTAGTTGTACTTTAAATGTCTTGACTCTATTGGTTTGTAGAATCGTCAAAATTCTAGGCTTGTATGCACTGTGTATGTTTGTTCATTGAGTTCAATTTATATTGTCAGATGAGTTATATTAAAATGTGATAAAGTTTGCAATCAATTGAGAATTCCGTGAACATGTTTTAAGTGTTTGGGTCTAAATTTAATTGTTACTAGTTCACACCCCTACACTTCCGTTTCCATATGACACATTTTTGCCATACGAGTGTGAAAATATTATTTTATTTTGTGTCATGTGTTGTGTTTATACCTATATATGTGCATGTGTGTTAGTAATTTTCATTATTTCTACATATATATGGTAATTTTTGTCTTTGCCTTGCTTTCTAGTCCATCTATGTTTCTACTTCATTATTGGTATCTATCTTGGTTCATTCTTGTTGATATCAAATGATTAATACTTTATGTATTATATTGGTATCATTTTCTTGCATCTTAGTTGGTATCCTTTATTCTTGTATGGATTAGTTATGATTTTGTTGCCCATATGCTTTAAATGTTCTTATCACCTTATGTTTTATCATGTCTAAATTAGTTAATATCCTTTGTCTATTCCTGAACAAAAAGGGGGAGAATTATGGGGGAGATATGGTATCTAATCCTATTGAAATCGTATCTTAGTTTAGGAGATTTAACTTAGGTGGAGAGTTCTATCTTCTTAGGTTGATCATAGTTGATAAAAAGGGAGAATTAATTTAGGGGGAGTACTTATTTTAATTGCATTACATATTTTGATATTCTCTATGCATTTGATAGTTTGCTTAAGTGTGCAGGAATTTTTCCAAGTGGCAACCTTCATCGACAAAGCTATTGATCCTTGGGTCTTGAGTCAAGTATTGGGTGGGATGTTTTATGTCTAGTAGAATATGACGGCCCTTTATGATTTTTTATTAGTTTTTATCCCGGAATAGCCAAAGGGGGAGATTTGTAAGGACACAATTCTACGATTGAGTCTTAATGTAGTTTTGGCTCAATTTCGGACAAAAACGTTTAAGTCATAGGATAGTTTCAAATTGTATTAATTCAAGCCTGTGACGAGATATTTGAAGACATAAGCGGCCAAGATATTAAAGCTTCATCAAATGACGTGTGTATTGTGCCTCTTTTCTACGTCATCAACATGGTTCCATTGCTCCTAAGGTATGAATGCATTTTAATATATATATATATATATATATGAGCTTGGAACAATATTTATATGGGTGTACTTTGTTTTTAAACTGTTGTTTATTTTCAGAAAGTTTCATTAAAACATTAAAATAATGTTTCTGGACTAAAACTGATTTTTTGTACATTCTAGAAGTTCGTTCAATATTGTCGTTCGAACGAGTTTTTCGTTCGAACGAGAATGTCGTTAGAACGAGGTTTTGCCAATGAGTTCCCTATTTAGCCACTGGAATATCATTCAAATTGTCATTCGAACGAGAATGTTGTTCGAACGAGAATTCCAATGAATTTACTAATGACTTCATATTTTTATACAATGGAATATCGTTAGAAGGGTCGTTCGAACGAGACTTCGTTGGAACAAACATCTCGTTCGAACGAGTTTTGGCGGGAACAATTGTTTTGGAAATTTTCGACAGTTTTTCCAAATTTCCCACTACTTTTTTCCACTAACTTTTGAAAGACTTAATATGTGCGGGAACAACCTTTTTCAAGTTAACTTTTTATACTATTCCAACTCCTGGAGAGAGTTTTTGAGTTTTCAATTTTCCAAAGAAAAGTTCATGGTTTAAGTGTATATTTTTTCAAGAAAAATTCATTAAAACACTTTTTTTTCACCCATATTATTTATTCCAAGTTTCAATATATATATATTTGCTTGGAGTGTTTGGCACTGAGTTTTACTCTACCGATTGAAGAGTTCGTTTGGGTTTCCTTATACATCCCTTAAAGAATAAGTTCGTGTTTTTGGCTGTGGCATTCTCACATGGTGAAAGGCACTATGTGTGGTTGACGGTTTCTTCCTAGTTCCTCGTTGGTGGATTCCAAGGTTCCAGTGGAGTTTGGGATTGTCGACTAGGCAGAGGTATTTGTAAGAGATGCGTCGAGGATTGAAGGAGTCGAGTGTTTTAACTCATCTTTCTTGTAATTTTAATTCTGTTCTTAGTGGACTTAAGGCTAGGGACGTCCGAGGTTTTTTCCCATTGTGGGTTTTTCCTCGTACATCGCGGCATAGTGATTTATTATTTATTTTATCTTTCGCATAATTCACATTAGATGCATGCTTAGGTAATTCAAGATAAAATTTGGTTTATATCACTACTTGTTTAATTTGGAGCAAATTAATTTTTTGGTAATGTTTAATTAATTTTAGTTCAAGTCATTTAATTTAATTTGATAAAATTAGGTTTGGCCATTAATATTGTTAGGCAAAGTTGTAGGACTTGGATTAAGTTAATTGTGTTTATGTGAAAATATATTTCTTGTTTAATTAAAATTTCACTTTGTGTTTTGTTTAATTTTAATTTGACAGAAATAAAAAAATTTTAAGTTGAGCCATCTCGCTTCCGCATCTATATAAAAGCAAATTACTCTTGATAAGACTGTAAAAATTGGGGGTCATCTAAGTTTTCAAAACTTAATTTTTCCATTCTTCGACATCTTCATGTGTGTCAAATAGATAACGAGCTACTTGTTCATGTTACAAACTCGTTAATTTCACTCGTTTTCCCATCACATGATCACCATCATCAACGAACTCATCAGTGTCATCAACGTTGGTCGAGTAAGGCATATATTCCCGAGTATATATTGATGACTCCACAGTGATGTATTCCTCTGCAATTGATCCTGTAATGTATCGCGTATTCTTTACGTAATCTTTAAAAACTTTCATCAATCTTTCACATGGATACATCCACCGATATCTGACTGGACCACAAAGAAGTTTCTCATTGCATAATGTACCAATAAGTGAACATTTATGTCAAAGAATGCTGGGGGAAAGTACTTCTCCAACACACAAATCGCTTCGGTCACCGCCAATTTTGCATCCACTGTATGTTCTCGATTGACTACCTTCTCATACAAGAGTGAGAAGGTAATACTAATTTGCATAATATCCCTCCGCAAATCCTTGTGCTTGGATAAACAGTGCTTAAACAATAGAGGAACCAATTGCATGATCACATGCCAATCGTCGGACTTACACTTATGTAAATCATGAGTAGCATAATTCACAATCCTTTACAAGTTGGACGAAAAATTAGATGGGCCCTTTAAATTATATATTGTGTCTAAAAGCATCCTCTTTTCCCCACTCGTCAAAGTAAACGCACCAGGCAAAATTATTATCCTTCCCCTACTATCTTCTTTCAACCGTAGTTGTGGCTTAGGTTTCGACGATTTAAGGTCTTTTCGTGCATTTTCTCCATCCTTTAAATGACTCCCCCCCAAGGCAAGTTCCAACAATATGTTTAGTGAAGCTCTTCTCTGCATGCATCACATCTAATGCATGGCGCACCGGGTTATTCTTCCAATAAGGCAAGTTAAATAAAATTGACCTCCTAGACCATGCCTTTCTTGTCTCAGTTTCATTCCCAGTTGGGGTCTTATTATGCTTAACATTCTTAAATTTTTTATTCTTACCTCGCATAATAGGGCCACATTCAGAAGATTTACTTTCAATTTCTAAACCTGAAAGTTGTCTCGACGGTAGCCTATATTCAACCCCGCCCAATAAAAAATTGGAACCATTCTCAAATCTGAAACTATGAGTCGGGGGTAAAAACCTCCTATGGAAATGTCATACATTTTTTTAGCTAACGGATAGACGAAGAGATTCAGTCTCCTCTCTACAAATAGGACACCCCAAATAACCATGTACTACAGAACCGAATAATGTCCCATAAGCTGAAAAATCATGAATTGCCCACATCAACATAGATTTCAGCGTAAACTCTTCTTTTCTAAAAGAGTCAAATGCTTGCACACCCTCTTCCCACAACTCATTTAATTCCTCTACTAAAGGATCCAGGTAGACGTCGATGTCATCACTTGGTTCCTTTGGCCCAGGTATCAACAAATACATCATTGAAAATTTAGGTCCCATACACTGTGAAGGAAGGAGGTTGAGTGGGACTAGGATCACTGGCCATACACTCTGATTGGTGCTTAGATTTTCAAATGGATTGAAAGAATATGTTGATATAGCCAAACGAATGTTGCGCTATTCTCGAGCAAAATCAGGATACTCATAATTCATCCTCCTCTAAGTTGTATAATCAATAGGATGACGCATGAGATTACCCCCTACTTCTGCCTAGCATGCCAAGTCATTGCCTCCGCTATCCATGGTACTGTGAAAAATCGCTTTAATCTAGGCCGAACGAGAAAATATTTCAACGCTTTTTTAGGCACCTTTGAGCTTGTGCCTTCCTTACTAGTAGATTGGACATATATAGGTTCATCGCATATTGGACAACTGTAACAACCCAAATTTTTTAAATGGGTATTTTTAATTTAATAATGGAATATTCGAGAAAAATTAAATTTTGAATTTACTAAATTTAATAATTTAAAATGTTGGTTTTTATATTTGAAAAATAAATTTTCTAACGGAATTGGAATCGGAATTAAAATAGAGTTTTAATTGAATTTTTATTATATAAAAGAGTCATCATAACATAAAACTCTCTAAGAGTCCTCAAAACATAAAACTCTCTAAAACAAATATTTAAAACTATTGGACGGTCTGATCGAGCTAAAATTTATTGTACAGCTTCCTCTCATCTTCAGCTAATTCTCCCAAATATTTCATCCAAATGCAACTGTCCGATCGTCCGGAATAAAATTTTTAGTGTTTGTATTTGATTAGAACTCTCTTCTTAATCAAACTCATAATCCTTTATATATCAACAAATTCATGGGTTGGCTTTTCAAATCACTTTTTCGCAAACTTTTCAACCAGAAGACCTCTACAAAATTACGCCCTTTCATCTACAAACCATAGTCCTAAACTTATTCAATATTTCAACCTTAGATTAGAAGGCTTTTTTGGTGTTTTCTCGAGTTTGAGCTAGAACGAGATTTGATTATTTTAGTGAGAGGAACGTGATGGTGTGATCAGATTTAGAGGCTTATTTTTATGTGTCGATTCATGTGATGATTTTGAGGTGCGGTACTTACACAATATGCTCATAAATTCTCTCGAGAGTATTCTGTTTGTTTTTCTGTGTCGATTTCACTCATGTTAAATTATAATATTCATTTGAAATCTGAAAATTATTGGAATCTTGATATTGATTGATTGTGATATATTATATTGTGATTTGAGAATCGTGTTAAGATATTTTAATATGGCACGGAGAATGGTCATCTGCCACTAGTCCAAAATCTGAATATGCTTAAGAATGCATAGGCGCGGTGAGGTGAGGCCTAGTCTTTTATGTTGAGCATGCTGTCATGAGATTTTAATATGGCACGGAGGTTGGGAACTCGCTAAGATTCCTGTTCTGGCTACTTGATAAAGTATGGCGCGGTATAGTGAGGCCTGGTGACTCATTGATGTGTTTTTGAGAAATTATATTTATGAAACTCATTATGAGATTCACATTTGATTTGAATATTTGTACCCGTGTTGTTACGCTTTATTCACCGCTAATATTTGTTGAGCATCTTTCCTGTCATATTGTGTACTTTCCCATATTTTCTTTTAGTTGGAAGGTTAGATGGATTTGAGCGCTATAGACTAATTATGATGATTTTAGCTTATATATTTTGGGAAGAATATTCGAGAATACAAGTTGAGAAGAATGTATATATTTTTTATGTATAGAGCAGTGGTGATTTTATTTTATTTCGAGATAGATGGTTTTTTTATTTCGATAGACTTTTGGTTGTGTTTAATTTGAAGAATTGAGATTAGTGGTTTCTCTTATTGTATTATGGGTTTTTAGATGCTCTATACTTATTTATTGATTGATTTAGTTTTGTTTATCGCAGTAGCGCTCCGCTCGCTTTCCCCGGGCGGGCGGGTATTATAGATGGTATCAGAGCATGGTCTTAGGTTTCGTAGGTTATGAGTCCGTTTAGCTTTCGTGTTGTCGATCTTTGATTTCCTTTGTTGATTCGTACTCCTTATGGTACAAGGTCTAGCATACGTGTTAGATGTGTTTCTTGGAGATGTGATGTTTGAGTTAAGGACGTTTTAGGCATTGAGTTTAGAATTAGTAAGCTTAATGTGAGGATCCTTAGAATGGACTACGAGGATGATAATTATTTTAGAGATTTTCGTGCAGAAATTAGGTATCGTATGTATTGATTTTTGATGTTGAGGTTTAATTTGAGGATGTTAGCATTTTGATGACTTTCGGATATAGGATCGAGTGGGGATTTGTGAGAGTGTGTGGTACACCGTTATTTTCATAGTTATGCGTGTGTGTATATATATATATATATTCATATAATAAGTTAGCTTGGTTTTTGAAAATGTACACATTTTTAACGGTCTAGATCGATGCCACCTCCTCACATATTTTGAAAAAATGGATGGTTGAGATCAATACCACCCGTGATTTCAAATTCACTTCTGCTTTTTGGTTCCCCCCATACTTTTTTTTTTTGCTTTTGCTTTTCCCATACCACACATACCCATGTTCTCCCTCTCGCGGACTCCTTTCTTGAGCACTAGACCTCTCTCCCCCACCCCCTCCAGCTAAACCAAACCAAAAAAATGTTTGAAACCCCATCAAAACCCATACCCAAATATGATTAAAACCCCATTTCAACACCTAGATCTGAAAATATAGTATGATTCTTACGTAGATATAATTTGATGTTTAGGTCTTTTGGGGTTTCCATTTTTTTACATGTACTAATTGGGTTTCTTATTTTATATTTGGGTACAAAGTTCACAACCAAAGGAGGTGCTCCCATTGTCAAGGTATTTTTTTTCCTTTCTCACACGATTTTTGGATGTTAGGCGTTTTTTTTGTGATTTAAAGGGTTTGAAATTGATTTGTTTCTCGATTTTGCATTAGGGGAGATTTATTCATGTTTAGTTGTTCCTGAGCACAAACAAGGGATTCCGAGCACTCACACGTGAGAATACAATCTTAATGTGTGGATGTAACCACATTCTAGGTATGTTTATATTTGATGGGTGGTTTGGATTTTGTTAATTTTTACATTGAATTTTATTCAAGTTTTCCTAAATGAAAACAAATTGATGATGGAGATTTAAGATCCAAACTCCTATTTTTGGTCTTCTCTAATTTTTTCTTCTTTCCTGTCATTTGTACCAACTAACTATTTTTCCCTCTAATTTTGATTATTTTTGCCTTTCAATTTCCTAATGTCAGGAATTTAATACTTAGGGTGTTCCCCCTGTTTGTATTTGATATGGGTTCCAAAAACAGGTTTATTTAGAGATTTCAAGATCATTAACATGTTTTTAATAACTTCTTTGTGAATAACGGAGAATGCCGTTATCCAATTTAGAGATTTCAAGATCATTAACATGTTGTACATAACAGTAGCATCACTCCTTTAGTAATGGTATTGTCAATTGTAAATGAAACAGGTGATGAGACCGTGTATTCGTGGGGAAAAGGAAGGATGGGGACATGTTCGAAGGGTGATGAGGCTGGGGACCATCTATCTCTGTTTTTTCTTTTTGTAACTTTGTAATGTGCAAGATGTTTTGAATATTATGTGACTTTTGTTTTACAGATCTTTATGGATCTTGGAGAAATGAAGTGAAAATTTTTCAGTGTAGTCCTTTATGGCCTGCATTTTTTGCAAGGTATGAAATATTTTAAATATAACATTTTTTAATCTTTGTTTCATATAAGTTTTCTTCTTTGGGCATGATTGATTCCTTAAAACAGAGTAGTGTCTAGTATGAGCTTCTATATTGGGTTTTATCATGCGGTAATTTTCATTCTTATGTTCTGGTAGAGTTCATTATGATTACGTTGGCTACTGATTTAAAATTTAGATTTTGAATTTTAGGTAGCCAACGTTATGTTTATTTTTCAATAAACTCATATCTCACACTAAAGATCTTATATCAGGTAGCCAACGTTATGTTTTTTTTTTTCTCCATAAGTCAGCAATTTGCAAATGAGAGCATTGAAAGAAGAAACCTTTTGCGAGGTAATCTAAATGTATTTTTGTTTTCATTTTTATTTTCATCATTCAAAGATTTCTAGGTGGAGCAACTTTGTATTTTTGTTTTTTTTTACTCTGTATACAGATCAGAAGTGATGAAAGAGGAAACTGCAGCCCTTGATGTTGAATCTAATGAATAGGTACAATTTGGTGTTTAATCTTTGATGCTAATAATATTATTTATTGTTTTCATTTGTACTAGGCGTATCCGTATGAGAATCTTTTTGCAGATTGGGTCTCAAACAGGTTCGTTTACCTCAAATTGAGTGTGTTTGAATCTTATACAAGATTTGTATCCGTGTGAGAATCTTTTTTCTCTAGTTATTCTTTTTTTTCTCCTAATAGAGTTAGTAGTCCCCTCGCCTAGATTTTTATGCGATTCAATAGTTTGGTTTCAAGTCGTGTTTTATGCTGATGATAAGTATTATACTGATTACGCTAATGATGTATTATTTTTTTTGCTCCATTTGCAGAATTCTTCATATAACATAAGGTATGAGCGCTGACGAGGAGGCCTCTTGATTGAGCCATTTTTCAATACGTAATTATGTCCCATTGATGAACAAGGCGTGTCTTTGAATGTGAATGATTTGGAACCGTAATGAAGATGAATGACAGCAGCAATTGCTGTTACTTTTGAAATTACTTTTGAATGTTACTCAATATGCCTAACCACATTTGTAATTTTTCTCAAGTTCATTTCATTTTAGCATACATAAGTAACATGAACGTGAACTGCTAAAGCATGAAGGTGTTTATGGTTTTTAATGTTTTTTAGAAGTTTAGGATTCCAATAACTTCAAATCTGTTGACAATCTGCATATAGTGCTCATATGGTAAAATACATAGATGGAAGTCAATCGCTTTATGGTTAATAACCCCTTTATACACCTTTATCTTCGTTATTATGATTAATACTCTCATTGTTTGATGTTTCATTCTCATTACTTTAGTACTTTATGCCTGTTTGAAGTATTAATATTAGAAAAACACGGATGTCATTTTCTACAGAAGTTTGATGAGAACAACCTGGGAGAAATTGGGCTTATGTTTTAATGACCCATGTGAATATTAATAAAGTTACTAAATAGATTTCTATTCTTTTAATTTCCATTTGAGTGGATGTATTTGATTACTCTTTCTTTGCTGTCATCCTCCCAAGTGTAGCGGCCCATTGGTACGATCCTATGTAGGAAACGTACAACATTTGGAAGATAATAGCAGGTACTTTACCATCTTTTTGAACTTTGTGGCTTGGATAACGGAAAGATACGCTAGCATTAGTTGACAAATTACAACTTCCCATTAAATCACAAGGCATACCTTTTGTTTTACTGATTTCAGTCATTTGTGTACTTTCTACATTCTTATTATGGGCCAAGAATTTCAATCTCCGAAGATCATTATCAAGCATAGTGATAATGTAATATTAAATATGGAAATGTAACTTGAAATCTTGATATATGTAACTTGAAATCTGGAATATAAGTAGCAATAGAAGGTACCTGCCACTATGCAGATTCACAGTGGTACCTATCACTGTGCAGAATGAAATTTTAAGTCATAAAATTGAGTTTCATGTGCTAAATGAGTTTATCTCCATTGATAGTAAAGTTTGAGTGTGTTAGAAAATGTAATTGAGGTTACTTTTCTAATGGGTTGAGGTAAGAGGAACTTGATGAGATGGGTAGTTATTTATAAAGGTAAGAGGCTTAGTTTAACTTAGCAGATTCACAGTTAGAAAGGTGCACATTCACGGGTTTTTTTGTTGTTATTTTTTGGCATATTAGTTTACACTAACAGTTGAGTTCACTCATTCATGAAGATTTGGTGTTTACATGTCTCATTCATGAAGATTTTTCATATGCTTTAGCTTCCTATGATCAGTTCCTTCTCTATTGAAGTGTTGGATATATTTTTTTCTTGTATTCTAATGTTCATATGGGTTTCTTTTTTTGCAGGTTTGGTTCAAAATATCATAGGTAAATTGGGTTCATTCTTTGTACTATTAGGATATTGTTTGATTATATGTTCATGATGGAGTCTCACAAGGAAATTCAATATTTCTACCATTTTGTCATTCTCATATAGTTTTTAATACTGAGTTTCTATATGTTTCAGGTTGTTGGATTTCATGTAACTTTTGGAGTTCGCTTTAGGTATCATTTTGCTATTTTTTTTCCTATTAACGATTTTATTTCATTAAAATTAGAAATCAAGTGTTGGACCTGTTTATAATTTATGGTTTCAAACTTAATAATTGTTTTTTTATTCATTTTTACAACTCCAATATATTTTGTTTGGTAGACAATAATCGTGGTATCAAGATTCGTTACGCAAATTAGTTTGGGACTCATGGAAGTACCCAACAATCTTATCAATATGTTTCCATCAATTATCTCTAATATTAGAAGTACCCGATCATCTTATGAATTTTGGTTTTAATTACTTTAACAGAGAAGAAGCTAAAAAGGCCCTAAAAGCCACCACTGATGACTAGCAGTAGCTGTCGTTTCTGACCATTAACTGACTTTGTTTGATGTGCCCCCAATTCGTGTTCGTATTATCATTTTGATCGTTTCACAAAGATCTGTATGTGCTGCCATTATCCTCTAGGTGTTGTTATGAAGTTAACTGAACCTTCGAAGAATGCCATATACAACAAGGATGGTCTACTCGATAAACTGGGCGATATAAGCGGGACTGAGAAGGTGGATTGGATACACAACCTTTCTGTTAACATTGACCGAGAGCAAAAGGTGGACGTGACTGATGACCTGGCACGCGAACTTGCGTTCTATACGCAGGCATTGGATGGTACAAGGCAGGCCTTCATCAAATTTCAGTCAATGGCGAGTCCCAAGTCGATCGTAAGATGCATCTGCATATATATGCATATGTTGCATATATATGCTCTGCATATATATGCAGATGCAACTGCATATATATGCAGATGAAACTGCATATATATGCAACACTGCCCTGCCCCCTACCCTGTCCCCTCCCCCCTTCCCCACTCACACACGCACACACGCGCACACAAATACACACACAAACATGCACACACGCGCCCCCTTCCCTTCCCCTCCCCCCTTCCCACGCACACACGCACACACAAAGACACACGCACGCACACACACACGCTGCAATATGCATATATGCAGATTGCATATATCCATTGCATATATGCAGACACGAACCCACGCACACATGCGCCCCTGCCCCGTCCCCTCCCCCCTTCCCCACTCACACACACGCAGACACACGCACACACGCGCCCCCTGCCCTTCCCCTCCCCCTTCCCCACTCACAAGCACACACGTGCACACAAACACACATGCACGCACACACGCTACAATATGCATATATGCACACACGCACACATGCGCCCCTGCCCCGTCCCCTCCCCCTTCCCCACTCACACACACACACGCGCGCCCCCTGTCCGTCCCCTCCCCCCTTCCCCACTCACACACAGGCACACAAGCACACACACAAACACACACTCACGCACACACGCACGCATGCTGCAATATGCATATATGCAGATTTCATATATGCATTGCATTTATGCATACACGCACACACGCGCCCCCTGCCCCGTCCCCTCCCCCTTCCCCACTCACACCCGCACACACGTGCACACAAACACACAAACGCTCCCCCTTCTCGTCTCATACACACACGCGCACACAAACACACACACATGAATGCACACACAATGCAATATGCATACACGCACAAACGCGCCCCCTGCCCCATCCCCATCCCCTCCCCCTTCCCCACTCACACGCACACGCTCACACAAACACACACACACGCACACACGCGCCCCTTACTCGTCCCCTCCCCCATTCCACACTCACACACGCACACACGCGCACACAAACACACACAAACACGCACACACGCTGCAATATGCATATATGCATACACACACACACACGCACACGCGCCCCCTGCCCCGTCCCCTCACCCCCTTCCCCACTCACACACGCGCACATAAACACACACACAAACACGCGCACACACACACACACACACACGCGCCCCCTGCCCTATCCCATCCCCCTTCTCCAAACACACATGCGCACACAAACATGCACACACGCGCCCCCTACCCGTCCCCTCCCCCTTACCACTCACACACGCGCACACAAACACATACACAAACATGCACGCACGTTGCAATATGCATATATGCACACACGCACACACGCGCCCTCTGCCCCGTCCCTTCCCCCCGTCACCACTCACATGCACGCACAAACACACACAAACATGCACACATGCACACACGCGCCCCCTGCCTGTCCCCTCCCCCTTCCACATGCACACACACACAAACACACACGCACGCACATGCACACAAACATGCACACACGCTGCAATATCCATATATGCACACATGCACACACTCGCCCCCTGCCCCGTCCCCTCCCCCCTTCCCCACGCACACATAAACACACGCACACGCGCCCCCTGCCCGTCCCCTCCCCCCTTCCCCACTCACGCACACACGCGCACACAAACACACACGCACACACGCTGCAATATGCATATATGCAGATTTCATATATGTACACACGCACACACACACGCCTTGCCCCGTCCCCTCCCCCCTTCCCCACTCACACGCACACACGCGCACACAAACACACACATAAACACACGCCCCCTGCCCCTTCCCCTTCCCCTCCCCCCTTCCCCACTCACACACGCACACACGCGCACATAAACATGGACACACGCACACATGCGCCTCCTTCCCATCCCCTCCCCCCTTTCCCATTCACACGCACACAAACACACACACAAACACACGCGCTGAAATGCATTAATACTTGAATCATTTTCGTTAAAAACATGAACACATTGATGCTCGAATGCGACCTAATTCATTTTTGTTTTGTGATTTGTTTTGCAGATTTAACAAATATGGTTTTTCTTGCTATGTTCATTATTAAGGCGCATATCATTAAGGTGGGTCTGCTGTCATGGAGAGAACTCAGACCAACATCACTGGTAAGCAACATATTGGTTACTGATTATATATTTACTTATGTGATTGTATCTTCGTTCGAAAAACTGATTAATTATGTTTATTATTTTTCAAATCATACAGAAAACCGAGAGGGAGAGAGTGATAATGGCTAGAGATGAGAAGAAGGATGGAAAGACAGTAGCAATAGTACCTAATCCAGAAGCAGATGAGTGCAAAAAACCCAAAAGTATTGCAATTCCAAAAAATATGCTCTTCGATGCTCCTGCAAAGGCCTGCTCGGTTTCTCTCACCCCATCCAACATGGTGGTCAAACACCACAGCACAGACATTTTGAAGAAGTCCCACAGAATGAATAAATTCATATTCTCCTTTCCCGAACTTTTAGCTCCCATCTCCGAATTTCGTATTTTTTTTAAATTGTTGGATTTGATGTTACCCCTTAAATAGGGTGGATAGTTCAATAAACAAAGGAGATTATGCCCAATTTTTTTAAAAATTTGACACTTTATTTTTTTGAGACACAATGTGAATTCGATGGATGAATATTGTATATGTAACAATTTAGACTATTTGAATGTTATTGGACTATTTGTTGTTTGTTAAGCATGGTGAATAGTCCTATAAATAAAGGATATTATGGCTAAATGTTTTAAAATTACACTTCAAAATTTATGCGTTTCGCTATTACGTACTTTGAAAAATTATCGTCGTTTCGCGATTACGTACTTTGGAAAATTTCGTCGTGCCTTCAGGCGCGGGCATACGCTAGTGTGTATATATATATATATACATATTATTTTATTACTCTTGGGGTAGGTGCGCGTAGGATTGGGTGTATGGGCGCCCAATTATGGCATTCTATGGGTATGCATATATGAGCCTTATTTTCTTTTGCGAGATTTACGCGTTGATGTGTATGCTTCATCTAATTTCGAGGACGAAATTCTTTGCTAGTGGGGAAGTTTGTAACAACCTAGATTTTTTAAATGGGTATTTTAAATTTAATAATGGAATATTCGAGAAAAATATATTTTTAAATTTAATAATTTAAAATGTTGGTTTTTATATTTGAAAAATAGATTTTCAAACGGAATTGGAATCTGAATTAAAATGGAGTTTTAATTGAATTTGTATTATGTAGAAGAGTCCTCAAAACATTATGCTCTCTAAGAGTCCTCAAAATATAAAACTCTCTAAACAAAATATTTAAAAAAATTGGACTATCCGCTCGAGCTCAAATTTTTTGTGCAGGTTCCTCTCCTCTTTAGATAATTCTTCCAAAAATTTCATCCAATTCCAACGGTCGGATTAGAACTCTTTTCTTAATCAAACTCTTAATCCTTTATATATCAACAAATTCATGGCTTGGATTTTCAAATCACTTTTTCTCAAACTTTTTAACCAGAAGACCTCTGCAAAATTACTCCCTTTCATCTACAAACCATAGTTCCAAACTTATTCAAGATTTCAACCTTAGATTAGAAGGCTTATTTGGTGTTTTCTCGAGTTTGGGTTACAACGATATTTGATTATTTTTGCGAGAGGAATGTGATGGTGTGATCAGATTTATAGGCTGATTTTTATGTGTTGACTCATGTGATGATTTTGAGGTATGGAGTTTTACACAATATGCACCTTAAACTCGCGACGGTTATTCCATTTGATTTCATGTGATTATTGACTCATCTTTGAATTGATAAATTCTTTTGGAATCCTGAAAATTATTATTGGAATATAATTCTAATTCATGTGGTATTATATTTTGTGTGGAGTATGTTTTCATGAGATTTTAATATGGCACAGAGGTTGGGCAATCGCCAAGATTCCTGTTTCGGCTACTTGATAAAGTATGGTGCGGTATGGTGAGGCCTGGTGACTCATTGATGTGTTGTTGAGAAATTGTATTGATGAAAATGCTTATAAGATTCATTTTTGATTTGAATATTTGTAACCATGTTGTTACGCTTTATTCACCGCTAATATTTTTTGAGCATCTTTCCTGTCGTATTGTGTACTTCCCCATATTTTCTTTTAGTTGTCAGGTTAGCTTGGATTTGAGCGCTATGGACTAATTGGGATGATTTTAGCTTGGATATTTTGTGAAGAAGATTCGAGAATACAAGTTGAGAATATTGTATATATTTTTTATGTATAGAGCATTGGCGATTTTATTTTATTTCGAGATAGATAGTTTTTTTTTAATTTCGAGAGACTTTTTGTTGTATTTAATTTGAAGAATTGAGATTAGTGGTTTCTCTTATTATATTATGGGTTTTTATATGCTCTATACTTGTTGACTGATGGATTTAGTTTAGTTTTATCGCAGTAGCGCTCCACTCGTTCTCCCCGGGTGGGCGGGGTGTTACAACAACGATCGAAATTTTCATACTCCTTTCGTTATAGTATGCAGTCATACACACAAGCATGAATCAATTTATACTTCATTCCCAAACCTTTCAAACTTTTCTTCATAACAGGATAGCTATTTGGAAGCGTATTCTCCTTGGGTAGTAAGCCCTTCAGCCTTTTCAGAGTTCCTATCACGCTATTTCCCAACAAATCGTACTGCAGCTTCAAACTGTGCAAACCAACCATGGCATGTAAAGTTGTTTGATCTTTCTCATAGCTAAAGTATAATGGTTGGTTGCCTTAAATTTAAAACTTTGGTAGTCATCGTCAAGGTTTATCGTGATATCTTCATGAGCACTTGAACCTTTTACATCATCAGTAACCTCATTCTCCTCTGCTTTGTAACACCCCGTATTTTTTGTGCATTTAATATTTAATTAATTCGGGAATTCTAAATTACTAATGTGTCATAATTTTAAATGAATTAATTATGGCAAAATATATCTAAATATTAATCGGGGAGTAAATGGTTAATATTTAGGGGAATTTATTTACTAAGTGAATAGTAATAATTTATTTACGTCATTTCAAGTATTAATGACAGGGTATGCACTTATCTCAACCAGGAGTCGGTATAGACTAAAGGGGTGGGGGATAAGTATTTTTATAAATTAATTCGGATCTCAATTCTGAGTGTACAGTTGAGTCCGGATGAGCCGAGATAGTCAAAAAAGTGTACCCGGGGGTAGTAATCGGGTCACGGGGCGTTTTTAGACATAACCGGGCCCACACGAGGGCATTTGGGTCACTTGGGCTTGGCCCATTAGGCCAAAAAATGGGATTTAGGTTAATTGTTAAATTGGAAGAAGTAAGGAAACGGCTGTGGTGAGTTTAGAAAAAGGCTAAGTGTGTTAAGGAACCCTAATAGCAATTAAAGGCAGATTTGGGGATCACAAGAGAGCCAACATGGGTCATCTTCAACCTTGGAACTCATCTTCAAATTCAGACTCTACGAACCTTAAGGTATGTGGTTAACTTGCTGTACCATGTAAAAATGTATTTCAATTCATATTCATGTGATGTGTGTAATTAAATAAACTTGTTTTGGGTGTTAATGGCAACATATGATTTTGAAGATAATAATCTGATTTACGATATTTGGGTAAGGATTTATGTAAAAATCTAATATTCGTATGTTGATATATATCTGGTAGGATGATATCTGGATAATTAAAAACGAATTTGATGAAGGAATTTGGGGTGTAAATGGGTTAAGAGTTAAAGATGAGTTATTTCCCAAAGTTAGAAATCAGTAGATAATGGACGAATTAATGATGTTGGTGGACATTCTTGACATCCCTAATAAGGTTTCTAACATGTATTAGTGTTAAGAGGGCTTGAGTTTACTGGTAGAAGAAATTAGGGTCTTAAGAAATTCCTCCATGGCTGAATCTGTCTTCGCGAAGAAGACGAACACCTGCTCGATCGATCGATCGAAGGTCTGGGGTCGATCGATCGTTGGTCGGCAGATTCTGGCAGTTCGCCCAGTTTTTCTTTATATGGAGAAAATTTTAATTTAATATTTTCCATGTCTTAAATTGATGAGTAATTAATACATGGGTTCAAAAATCTAATTAATAGTGAATAAAATTAATTAGAATTTGAGGGCGGCTTAGTGTGACACCATAATTTAGAAATTGGTTGGGTTTTAGGGAAATTACGTGTGACACACTAAAGTTGAATTTTTGGAAAGTTGTTCGAAAGAATTAAATATGGATATAGTTAACAAGTCCGGGAATAACTGTTAAGAAATACCGAGATAAATTGTATTTAGATAAAGACTCAATAATTTAGAGTCGGGGATTAAGACTCGGGTGATGTTAATTTGGGCCACGAAAGTAAGTCCGAATATATTGGTGAGGGTAATACCAAAAGAAATTAATGTGAAAATTAATTCATAATTCGAGTTGAGCCACAAACTCATTATAAAATGGAATAGGCTCGTGTTGCAGACAGTACACGGTATAGCCGATATATATATATATATATATATATATATATATATATATATATATACGGTGTGTGACAGTATATGTATATATATCTGTGTGCCTTAATATCAGTGATAGATATTATTATTATATTCTCTAGTGCTATAGGGGGAGGTTGCGGGTAGTGGATGAATCCCCTAGCTTGAGGAGTAGGGCAAGTATAATCCCAGGTCATAGCGTTCGTTATATGGGTGAGGGGCATCTCACTTTCAGGGAAGGAATATGACCGCCTCCAATATTTATGTAATAACCAAGTTAGGGAGAAATTCTGACTAGGGGTAACTAGGTCAGGTGAACCTACCTAGTGGGATAGCACTTTAGAGAAATTTTACCCGGTGAGACTTTAATCCGGAAAAATACTATTATTAAATGTTATATCAGTATGGTTGTGAATATTGTAATGTGACTGAGTATATAATTAGGTAAATAATTATATACGGGCTAATTAATACAAAGCATGAGTTGTATTATATGCATAACAGATGTGGAAGTTATATGAAATTAAAAGGGAAATGATTTAATTAAGTTAATGACGATAATAACTTAAAAATCATAATCAAGGCATACTCGGTTAGAGTAGAGTGTTTACAAAGGGCTTTATAATTTATCTAGTCATAAGATGAAAAAAACTAGGTGAATTTATTTAAGCCGTTAGTAATGCACATTAGAGGAGGGGTGAGGATGTCCTCAAGGGAGTGCGGCACTAACTAAAATATGGAGAGCATGCATATTTATTTATTAATGCAAGTTAATCATTTGTTAAATGTTTTTCAAATGTTTTTGGGTACTAACCCTTGCTATATAAAAAATTTCAAAACCTTTTAGGTGTCCAGCCACAGGGACGCCAGGCTTGACTCAATTCCAGGTATTCGTTGTTGCAGCAGATGTGGATGTTGCGGGGTTTTTGATAGATGCCTCATTCTTTCATTCATGTAGAGACTCTTTAGTAGTTTTTGAGCATGTCGCTCACATTTCATTTATTAGTGTTAGACTTGTTGAGATTGTCTTCTTGTCTTTACTTGTATTGGATATTTGGACCGATGGTTTATTCGGTTAGGTATTTTTATTCGTGGATGGTTATTTCATTTAACTGTGATCGTGTATTATTTTATGTTCCGCATGAGTTTCATTTAATTAATTGAAAGACAAAAATTGGCACCAGTCTACTTTTCTCACTTAGGTGGTTAGTAATTAAAAAGACGACAGTGATGCTAAAAATGAACTAACTGAGAAACCTGTTCTAACTTGATTTAGGACTGATCGCCCGGGATTAATTAGGCGGGGTGTCACATTCTTAATAAACTCTGTACGCATCATCAACTAAATCCTCTAACATATTATGATCTGCGTCGTCCCCTTATACATCAATCCTACTTATTGAAGGTTATTGTTCGGGGACAAGAGGAACTTTCAATTCACCATGAAAACTCCAAAATCGATAACTCTCTTGCATACCCCATATTAACAAATGTAGTTCAACTATTTTCCACTCAAACACCTTACCATTCTTACACCTAGCACACGGATACGGAAACTCTTCATAATTATGACATCTCTTTATGTATTTCATAAATTTATTAGCACCTCTGCGAAACACATCCCCCATTCTATTTGTATCACCCATCCACTCTTTGTATTTCGGATATCCCATCACAGCTACCACAACTAATCACCTACTAAAGGTAAGAAGCATATATTCACGGATTAGTATAAAAAAAAATTAGATTTATGTATGCCTCATTTAATTATGTCATATTATATTCGATTTTTAAATTTCAAATTCAATTTATAATAGAAATTTTTATTTCCTCCATCTCCTTTAAAGGGTGAGTGGTCCTATCCCATTCAAGATCGCATTTTTCTGTAATATACTTAACAACTCATGTACATTGTTACGATTTGAGAAACATTCGGTAGCATATCCCCGTAGTTATCCAAGTACACAATGTAGATTAGCAAGTGTGAGTGTTATTTCAATTGATCAATTAAAATAACAGTCATACTTGTCAATCTAGTATGTACCGAGAGAACATTAGGATACGACTGCAGAACTTTCTCCAAAAGTAACAACTTTAAGCCACTAAGAATATTATTATACAGAAATTTTGTAGTCCCAAATTGTCCAAACGGGACAATTAGAGAGATCTCATTACAGGGGTAATGACTCTCGAAAGGGTCTAAGGGCTATTGAATGTGTACGCATAAGAACTAGAAGGCTAGTATCTATGCGCACTATATGTAATTTCAAGTATGTTTCATTTAATTATCATACTATATACATATTTTTCGTTATACAAAGTAATTTTCAAAAAAAGTTGAAAAATCCCACCCCTATATGGACAATAATCCAGTGGTCATTCCACTTTTAAAATTAACAAACTCAACATCGATCCACTATAATCCAACCGCAATGGCAACATCAAATGTGTATCCCGTAATCCTTTTAATTTATCTACTCAACTAATTATTTTCATCAATTAAACTAACAATTAAAGTGTACAATTATTAATTTGCTAATTTACAATGAGGGGCAATTCTACTTGCGTATGAAAGGGGAACTAATTATTAATTTACAAAAAAAATTAACAACCAATCAATATTAAATCAATCAATTCTTTTACAAGGTTCACTACAATATGAGGGGCAATATCTAATAAACCAATAAAAATTTAATTAAAAACACACACACACACATGCACATTTACACACATATATACACACATGCACATATACATACACATATACATAAATGAAGGAGAAATAGAGAGAGAAAATATACCAAAGTTATATAGAGAGAGAGTGAGCAGTCGCTAGAGAGAGAGAGAGAGAGAGAAATGGAGGGAATAGAATCGGTGGGAAAAAAAGAAGAGGGTTTTTTTTTACTGACAGAATTGTCACGGACATGTCACGGTCATTGACTGTGATAAAAAATGCATTTTTTTCCGTGACAAGGCTAGCCACTTAAAGTGTGCCAATTTGACCATTTTGGTGTAGTGTCTAATGTTCAATGATTAAAGTACATCATATGACGTGATTGTAATCACTACAAAATAAAACATCCCAAAGATAAGTGCTTAGTATATGTAATGAATAAGTATGAGTTTGATCTTAATTGACTTATGGTGTTTTAGTTAAATGGACACCTATGATAGTCTACCTATATGAGTGTGGAAGTGGTGTTGCTTCCTATGAGAATTGGGCTTGACTCTAAAGGACGCATGAAATCAAGGTACAGACAGAAGGCCTAATACATGTGTCAGCTTATGTGGATAATCGATGATTAAGAGATTTGTGTGTGTAGACAAGTCCAACTGATCAGTATGGATTGATAGTTCAAAGACAAGTGTACTATACCTTCACGGTTAGCCTTAACTAATCTTCACAAGGTATTGACTCAAGTCATGAGACACCAGTACCTATACACAGTCTTACAGAAAATCAAAGATTTACAAAACTTATCTGGAAAATGGTGGAGGAATTGTGGAGATTTTAAAAATAAGTGAGTAAATGATTGGTGTGTGAATGTTTGTCCCACATTGGAAGTGTGTGGAGGAAAGTGGGAAACAAAGCCAGTATAAAAGGGAGAGTGTCCCACATTGGAAAATGTGTAAAGCTAAGTGATACCTACTAAGCTGTAATATAAGTGGGGAAACTTTGTCCCGCATTGGAAAAATATAAAGAAAGTGTGAACTTAATAAGTATAAATGGAATATTAAGAGTTACTTCATTAAGCATTTAAGCGGGCTATTCAAAAGAGCTCCAATACGGTGCGAAGCACCGTAAGCATGAACGTGAATGCGCGTGTGGAGTAGTGGGTTGCGGAGATGCTAATGGCACACTTTGCACTTAGCATGTCCACAGTGGTAGAGGGTTGTCGGGATTCATCCGGGTCAAATCACGATATCTCGGATGCGGTCACTTTTTTATCCATGTAAAATCGATTCGATTTTACTTGTATTGGTTCGTAAATAGTTTCTAACTATTGGTAGTTAACAGTCACACGCCATTTTAGAATTAATTAAGATTGTTAAATCCAACAGCCATGACTCTTGAAAATAAAGCCTTTCATTTCCTATAAATAAAGGTTAGCTAATTCAAAATGGCACATTATTAAGATTAACCCAGTTTCAGATTTCCTAACCCCTAAAATTTCTCACTTATAATTTTCAGGGGATACGAAATTACCTTAATTTATTTTGTGTACAGGAACAGATTAGAAACTTGATTGTTTCTTCTTCACTTTTACATTCGAGGGTTGTCTTCAGACATACAATTTGCAGAATCTTGAGTACAGATTTGTGAATTCTTATTTGTATACCGAATTATCTTAATGGGGCAAATACTATATTTTAGAAAGTAACATCATGCATTGAAGTTTTTCAGAATTTATTTGAAGTTTAACAGTTGTATTAAAGAAGTGTTACATTATTGTATTGAAGTTGACATAATTGTTATAAATAAAAGAGTTTCATTTCTCCCTTTGCATACATATTTTTCAACAGAGGGTCACTAAAATTGGGTCAAGTTAAAGAGGAAGGCAGCTGATATGGGGTTTCGATTATCTGGGTTCGTAGGTCCGGTGGGGGGTCGGGGGGCCTAGTAGGCGTGAAAGGGAGATGGGTATGCTTTTGCGGGTTGTTGATGGGTCTTTGACCAAGGGTCAATGGTGGCAGGGGTAAGTATAATGGGTCTCGGGTTAATGGTGGGTCGATTAGGTATTGCGTTTTAATGGTGGTAGAAATGGATATGGGATATGGTAATGAGCAGATGGGTATGAGGATATGGGTTAATTGGTTGGTTTGGGTTTCTTTTTTTCCGAAAGGGGCGCGAGAGGAAAGAGAAATGGGGGGAAGGTAGAAGATGTGTTTGTGTGTGTGTAAGGTGTATGATAATAGGTGAAGATTAAGAAGGAGATATGGTCTAGGTAAGGTGTAGGTTAGTTAGTGTGTGTGTTGGTGAGGGATATGTTATGGTGTGTGTGAGTCATGGATATAATGTATGCGTGTGTGAGTCATTTTTTACCTACACAAATATTAAAACTATTTAATTATTTACAATTAAAAAATATATAAAATAAATCTATTAAAATTAAAAATTTAATAAATTCCTAACCTATAACAAAATAAAAACTAAACGAATAAAAATACAAAAAAATAGATAAAATAACTAAAAAATCTAATGAAACGCATACCTATAAAACTATAAGAACACTAAAAGTAAAAGAAAATATTAAAAACACACATAACACACACATAGTATATAACATTTACATTAAATATTAGGAATAAAGATCCTAAAATGAAAGAAAATAAAATTAAAATATTAAAATAAAATAGAAAGAAATAAAAATGACACAACCTATATGTATATCTATATAATAAGGAGTAGGATGTTTTTACTATTTCATAAGAGGATAGCATAATTAGGGGTTGAGATTGATCCACATGTTCACAATCCAACGATTGAAATTTTGGGGCTTTATTGTAATTGAACTCTCAAAACAGGGGTACTAATTGAGGTACCACATGTCAGGAGTATCACAACTTTCTACACTTTAATTCAAACACCACTTTAATTCACATGCCAACTACTTACGCGTTTTCCAACATAACTCTCCAAATCACTCATTATTTTTTCCTTATACAACACGCAATCTCTCTCTAAACACACACCTATGTCGTACCTCCTCATCTTCCTCCCCTTCTCCTTCTTTAATCGGAGATAACTTTCACTGATTAATATATCACTCTCTTCTCTCAGTTCGTCAAGAATCGCACTAGGAAACCACCGACATAACCCCAGGCTCTGATTTGAAGTTTTAAAAAATCTTCTATTTTATGTGGGTTTTAAGAGAGTGTTGGTACAATACATGACTAAATCCCCCAAGGTATAATCTCTCTCCATCTGTACAGTTGGGTTTTTATTCGTGAGTTTTGGTTTCCCATTTTTGGAAATTTAGTTCGGATATTTTAGGTACTCACCCTCCGTCATTTATGTTTCAAATGAGTTGTAGTGTTGCATTTTTGGGTCCAACATATAGGCATTTAAATTGGTTGTAATGGTGTCTAAATAGGGGTTTAATTAGGGGTTTCAAGTACTTATTTTGGTTTTGTAGAGTACCGTTCTTTTATTCAATGTATCTTAGTTACACAGCACCTCTAATGCGTGTTTTAATTTTTTTTCTAGGTTTCCAATTGGTTTGTCACGAAATGGAGGGCTCTGATCAATTTATGATACCTACCGCTGAAAAATACAGCTCACCTTAATTTGAATGTGTGTGTTTTCAATCATAGCTTCCAATGTAAACGTCATTTGTTATTTCCTCTGTTTCCAAAATATATCTTCTCTCTCTCTCTCTGACTACGAAACCATAACAAGCACCATTTTTCCTCTATAGTGATGCAGTCCATCGAGCCTCTCCCATGACCTCTTTATAACTCTGTTTCAAAAGTTCTATTATCTTTAAACACACGGACGAGATAAGGCTCAATTGCCTCTTGAAGGGATGCACTGCTTTGAAATCTTAGACGGAAGTCTTGGGGGGAACGATGGGACTTCTTCACTCCTCCGGTGGCCGGAGCTGACTTCATGGCCTTGCTTGGTTCTGATGCTTAATGTCATGGAAAGAGGTTATGTATCATTTTTCTACTACTTTTTTTATGTTTTCATTTTTTTCTATGGTAGCCCTTTCCTGTATTTTATTTAGTTTTATGTGAATTGTTAAAAGGCTACAGAGTAGTTGATATTTCCAAACTATAAATATAAGTTCTCCAGTATTCCAAAGGTTCATTTATGATGACTATTTTTTTTTTACATTTTTCAGATCTGAGTTTTGAAGATGAGGTGTATAAGATGGCATTGACAACATTGTTCGTGTCAGACAAACAGTAATTTTATCAGGAGGGGTCTAGGGTTTTAATTGGTTGGGAAACCATTTTTTTTTGTTTTGGTAAGAGATCATATAATTTATGTTAGTTAGAATTTTTTCTCTTTGTGAATATCCAAGTATAATTAGTTATTTTATTTAGTTGGAACATATGATTCAATTGTTGGTTTTAGTTTTTTACAGTTAACATTTGCACTCTCTTATAAGATCTAGGTATAATTTTTAGAACCCTATTCCCTTACTTTCGCTTTCCCTCTCTACTAATCGTGTTGGGTTGATAATTTTTTGCGTAGGAGGTGTAATTTTGTAGGAAAGTGCTAAGCAAATGTTGCCTCATTCAACCTTTGTCTTTTTTGGTAATTTGCCACGTGCATCATTTTTGGGAGTGGTATATTTGTACTGGCTTTTGTTGTTTTTATTAGTTCTTACATTTGGAGTAGTTGATAACGAGGATACGAGTCCCTAAGCTATCTTTTGCTTTGACTGTAGGAAATAATAGAAATGGAAGAAACGGATCTATTCAAGATGGGTACACGATGGATCTATTCAAGATGGGTACACGATGGTTGCGGCGTGATAGTTTGGCGTGAAGATGGTGTTGTGTGGTGGATGCAGTAAGGGGGATATACCATGCCTAATGTGTAAATTTGTTTGTTGTGCACATGAATATTTTCTTGCCTACAATATTTAGAATAAAAATAATGACTTTTGTGTGATGATCTTGGTTATTTTAGCATTTATATGTGATTCTAGGGGTATCGCATTGATTGTATCAAAAATAGTTTTCTTTAAACCAGAGATTTCATATATTGTGATATATCTTTTTTTTACTAGGAAAACTAAGTAATATACTTTAGAGATCTTCTTTTATCCAATGCTACCAATTAAATTTGTCCAAACAACTTCAATTTTTGGGAAAGAGAATTTTGAAAATATGTTGTTAATTGGATTTTGCAGTAAAGGAATTAATTTTTCCAAAATAATATGGTTTGTAAATCTGCACAACTTGAAACATTAAGAGCGCTTTTTAGTTGGAATAAATCTTTGAATAGATACAAAATTTTGATTACAAAAGCATCAAGGGGTGTAGGAAAAAGATAATGACGATTTCTAAGTATAGATTGGATGTAGGTCTAAGAGGAGCATGATGTAGCGTGTTAGGTTGTAGCATGACAGGTTGTATCAACTGTAGCACTAAGGCATGGAAGGTTGATGCGTGGCCCAACTATTTGATAGCAACACCATCACAGAAGACGTGCCATCAGTACAGTTGAATCTAACAATTCTAAAGCTAAAATCTAAATGACGAAATTGGCAGCTCCAATATAACCATCCTCTGTGGACAAACAAATCAACTTTGGTCATATCATAAACGACAAAAATTAATGGACAAATCAATGTCAAGGAACCTTTAAACTGAAGTCTAGGTTCTAATCGGTCAAATCAAATTATTACTGTTTCAAAATAAAGCTCCTAAACAACTAATTCAGATAACTCCTAATAATTCTAACAGTTGTGAAAACCAACAAAGGTTTAAAGTTACAACTAGGATCCCATACTATCCTACAGCTAAAGAATCTATAACCTGTTGACTATTAACCAAACTAATACATTTGGACAACTGAGGGCCGAAAGCTAAGTGATAAAGGTACAATAAATGGATTAGCCAAAAGCTAAAGCAACAAAAAAATACTATGGCTATCAATGAAATATATTCAGTCAGAACCAAATCATTTTTGTCATGAGCATTTAATATAATGTGTGGACATGTTTTGGTAGTCAAAGTACAAATCATTGGCTGGTTGTATTTTTTTAAAATAGGATGAGTACATATCTTGATATATATATATATATATATATATATATATATATATATGAATAATATAAACGTTTATGTAATAACCGAGGACATTATTGTTATAATTTAGACAAAAATACATGATACGATCAGCACGAGTGATAATTTTTACACGAATACGACACAATTTAGTTTAAAAAATCTTGGAGCAAGAAACATTTGAAATATTTTTGTTGTTTTGTATTATCGTGTTGTGCTTAAAATTATCACCCCTACTAATATAAAAAAATATATTAACCACTTCAAAAATTAAAAATCATTTTACTATTTAAAAATATTTTTCTCCTTTACACCATAACTTTTGTCACTACCTCTTTAAGTGGATAATTAACATTAATTTAAAAAAAATTACAAGACCAAAGAATTATTTTTATTTACGATTGAAGTAGGTCAAAACAAATTCCACCCATTACATATCACATTTTATTAGTTTGGTGTTGACATGATTTGAAATTATTAAGGGGTTCACGCATTAATTTATAACTTCGTGTCAGTTTGTATCATTCTGTTGCGCATCTTATTTTTCTAAACTTAGTTGCTATTATGAAATATCCAGAACATATTTTCCTAACTTCGTGTCAGTTTGTATCATTCTTTCACTTCTCGGATTAAATTTATGGGTTTTTTATGTTTAATAATTCCACATCAGAGTTTTAAAGTTTATATTGATTATTATTTTTTATATTTTTTGTTAGTTTTAGGTGGATTTTAAGGATTTTCGTATTTTAAGGATCTAAATATTTAGGCCCTGGGTTAAACACCAAATATTTGAAATTCTTATTTTTCTTTTTCTTTGTTGATGTTAGTGTTGTACACATAGTGTTAGGGAGAAAATTGCACTTGAAGATCTTTACAACCGTTCCATCGGCACTTGAAGAACTTTGCAATTGTGTCTATCAATTTTTATAAAGTAGTTCAAAATTTTAAAACGAACATGACACTTTCATGTAAGTATATCCCCACATAAATACGTCTTCTAGAAATGTCAATTTCGAATCAATGTGTTTATATTCCTTTTACACGATTCATTGCATTGAAAATTTTCCTCCGTGCCTCCAGGCACGGGCATTTCTCTAGTATACACACACACACACACACACACACACACACACACACACACACACAAATAACAAGGTATAGAGCATCTAAATCCCACAATACAAAAGAGAAATCCACTAATCTCAATCTTCAAATTAATACAACAAATCTCTTGAATTAAAACAACTATCTATCTCGATACAAAACAATTCTCCAATGCTCTATACATCAAAATAATACAATCTTGTATTAAAAATTCTTCCCAAATAATCCTCGCTAAAATCATCCCAATTGGTCCATAGCACTCAAATCCGTGCTCACCTGCCAATTAAGAAAAAGATGGGGAAGTACACAATACGACAGGAATATGCTCAACAAAGATGTTAGCGATGAACAAAGCGCAACAATACGACTACGAATACTCAAATCAAATAATGCAAATCTCAATAGCATTTTATCAATAAATTTCTCAACAACACATTAATCGGAGTCACCAGGCCTCACCATACCGCGCCATACTTTATCAAGTAGCCGAAAAAGGAGTCTTGGCGGGTGCCCAACATCAGTGCCATATTAAAATCTCATGACAGCGTGCTCAAAACAACATGAATAATACCTCATGAATGAAAATAATTCCAACAATTATTTTTTCAGATTTTCAAGAATTTAACAATTCAAAATATGAGTTCAATTAACAAGAATTCAACGGAATAAACACTCGCGAGATTTCAGGAGCATATTGTGTAAAACCCCATACCTTAAACCAACAAAAAGAACCCACATGAATCATCACATAATTTTAGCCTCAAAATCTATTCACATCATCACGTTCTTCTCACGAAAATAATCAAATCTCCTTCTAGCCCAAACTCGAGAAAACACCAAATAAGCCTTCTAATCTAAGATTGAAATCTTGAATAAGTTTGGGGCTATGGTTTGTATGTGAAAGGGAGTAATTTTGGAGAGGTCCTTTGGTTAAAAAGCTTGAGAAAAAGTGATTTGAAAAGCCAAGCCACGAATTTGTTGATATATAAAGGATTAAGTGTTTGATTAAGAAAAGAGTTCTAATCAGATACAAACACTTAAAATTTTATTCCGGATGATCGGACCATTGGAATCGCTTGAAATTTTAAAATGTTGTAGCGAACGGCGAGACAGGACTTCTGACAAAAATTCAGCTTGATCGGACGGTCGGATGTCTAAAAATATTATTTTTACTAGAGAGTTTTATGTTCCGAGGACTCTTAGAGAGTTTTATGTTTTGAGGACTCTTCTAAATAATAAAAATTCAATTAAAACTCCATTTTAATTCCGATTTCGAAATCATTTGAAATTCTCGCCTTTAAAAATAATAACCAACATATTTGAGCAATACAAATAATTTTATCTCAAAATTTATTTTTCCTCTTTATTTCGAAAATACCCCAAAAATTACGCTGGTTGTTACAAAGTTCTAACTCCCCCATTCCAAAGAAGATCATATCATAAATCCCATTAGAATTTTGAAGAACAAAAAAGCAACTGAAGTAACCCTTAACTCAAAATGTATCAACAGAAACAATTAAAAAATCAAGTACAAAAGAGCTGAAACTGTGAACAAAATTAATAAAAAGGAATTAGTTTCTTAATAAATCATGAATGGGGCAATAAATTTTGGTTGTAACTAAATTTAAGTAGAGATCAAAAGATTCTAATGTATATCTTCTTGCATGTAATTGATGTAAACTAAAAATGACTGACTTATACACGAGGTCCTTAATAAAAATGCACTATATTAAGATTCATGTGTGTAGAGTATCATATCTATACTCTAATCATATAATAAAAAATATTTGCGAATCAATATTCTATATATTGGTTAAAAATACATTTTTTTTAATTTATTGTGTTATTGAAGTCCAAAGTTACATTTCACTAATAACAGATTAAATGTAAAAAATTGTGAACACCACTTCAATATATATGGATCGTGAACCCACCATGTTTATTTAAGTGGAAAAATTGATTTTTGTAAGTATTATTTACTCACCTAGTTTCGGATCTCTTACAACAAAGTAATCTGTAGGATCATTAGCTTATCTATAATCATGTAACACATTGAATAGGTTTAATTATACTTGAACCTCCTGAATTTTCCTCCAATTCATTTCACCACCTGGACTTTCAGTTTCCATACTTAACCCCTAAACTTCCACTGCCACTATAAGTTGACCTAAAAAGTACAAGACATGAGTATTATGGATGGTGACTTACCTACGTGTTCCCCACTTAACTTTTAAGCATTGGTTTTTGTAACACCCCGCCCGCCCAGGAAGAGCTAACAGAGCGCTACTATCGAATAACTAAATCAATTCCATAAATCACAAGGTATAGAGCATCTAAATCCCACAATACAAAAGAGAAATCCACTAATCTCAATCTTCAAATTAATACAACAAATATCTCGAATTAAAACAACTATCTATCTCGATACAAAACAATTCTCCAATGCTCTATACATCAAAATAATACATTCTTCTCATCTTGTATTAAAAATCTTTCCAAAATAATCCTCGCTAAGATCAATCTCCATAACGCCCCAAAATCCGCGCTAACCTGCCACTAAAAGAAAATATAGGGAAGTACACAATACGACAGGAAAGATGCTCAACAAAAATGTTAGCGATGAATAAAACGCAACAATACGAATAAGAATATTCAAATCAAATAATGCAAATCTCAATAGCATTTTATCAATAAATTTCTCAACAACACATTAACCGGGTCACCAGGCCTCACCCCATCCGCATATGCTTTATCAAGTCATAGCCCTTGGAAGCAGGAATTTTGGCGGGTACCCAACGTCCGTGCCATATTAAAATCTCATGACAACGTGCTCAACGACAACATGAATAATACCACATGAATCAAAATAATTTCAACAATTATTTTTCCAGATTTCAATGAATTTAACAATTCAAAATATGAGTTCGATTAACAAGAATTCGACGGAATAAACACTCGCGAGATTTAGGAGCATATTGTGTAAAACTCCATACCTCAAACCACCAAAAGAACCAACATTAATCATGACATAATTTCAGCCTCAAAATCTAAACACACCATCACGTTCCTCTCGCAAAAATAATCAAATCTCGTTCTAGCCCAAACTCGAGAAAACACCAAATAAGCCTTCTAATCTAAGGTTGAAATCTTGAATAAGTTTCGGGTTATGGTTTGTATATGAAAGGGAGTAATTTTGGAGAGGTCTTCTGGTTGAAAAGTTTGAGAAAAAGTGATTTGAAAAGCCAAGCCACGAATTAGTTGATATATAAAGGATTAAGAGTTTGATTAAGAAAAGAGTTCTAATCAGATACAAACACTAAAATTTTTATCTCGGACGATCGGACCGTTGTAATTGGATAAAATTTTACAGAGAATTAGCTGAGACGAGAGGAAGCTACAAAAAAAAATTCAGCTCGATCGGACCGTTCAATATTTTTAAATATTTTTTTTAGAGAGCTTTATGTTTTGAGGACTCTTCTATATAATAAAAATTCAATTAAAACCCCATTTTAATTCCGATTTCGAAACCGTTTGAAATTCTCATCTTTAAAAATAAAATTCAAAATATTTGAGCAATAAAAATAATTTTACCAAAAACTTTATTTTCCTCTATATTTTTAAAATACCTCAAAATTACGCGGGTTGTTACAGTTTTGTTCTCTTTTAACAAATAGTTAAGGGTAAAATGGTAAAATACCCTAAAAATGTCTACCCTCCATCTCTCACTCAGCTCATGGAACCCACTCTTTTTCTCACCCCCCACCCCCACTCCGGCCACCACCTCACCTCTCTCTCTCTCTCTCTCTAAGACACACACGTTTATAGCCAAATACACGAGATCTTGGTTGAGGTTTGAAATTTTTTGTTGTTTCAGTTTTACGTTTGAGATCATTCATGGATGTGGTTTTGGTTTTGGTTTTGGATTTGGGTTTGAGATCATCCATGGTTGTGAATTTGGTTTTGGTTTTGGGTTTGAGATCATCCATGGTTGTGATTTTGGTTTTGGGTTTGGGTTTGAGATTTATTATTATTTGGGTTTGAGATCCATGGATGTGGCTTTTGTTTTTTGGTTTGAGAACATCCATGGTTTGGGTTTGAAATTTCTTGTGAGAAATCAATTTTCTTTCTTATTGATTTTTTTTTATTTACCTACAGCCAAAACATGAGAAACAAACCTTTTTTTTTGGGGGGGGGGGGGGGGAGATTTTTTTGCAGGATAGTTCCCCTGTTTTTTCCTTGGAAACAGGGACGAAACCAGTATTTAATCTTGGAGGGGGGCAAAAGTTAATTAAAAAAATCTCAACAGTATATATATATATATATATATATATATGCATCAACAAAAGGTATAAACTTAGTGAAAAACAAACCAATTCTTTATCAAAACAAATATCATTGTTTTTTAAAATTAAAACAGTTTTTTCCATTAAAATTTTTTAGAACATTTTATAATTGGAATAAAAAAATTCGAAATAAAAAAAATCATTGAACATGTTTTATTTAAAAAGTTTTCTAAAATTATTAGTTTTTTTTCTTAATTAGTGTTTTTTATTAAAAGAGTTTTTTAAGTAAAACTATTAATTGAAACAATTTTTTATTAATATATTTTTACTATATTTTAATTAATATTGGGTTTTTTAACTGTTTTAAATAAAAAAAACTTAATTAAAAAAACAGTTTCCATAAAAAAATAGTTATTAAAAAACAAATTTTCCAAAAAATACTTGTTGAAAAAAATATTAAAATAAGCTATTCTAAAAAAAACATTTATTTAAAAAAATGATTATTTAAAAAAATGGTTATTTAAAGGGCATATACCAAATAGTCCCTCGAACATATTTTAATACACGTTTAGTCCAAATCTTTTTATTTGGTCCAAAAAGTCCCTCAACATGCTGATGTCGTGGACTTTAAAAATAAGAGAATATTGCTTAAATGGATGTTTGAGGGACTTTTTTTAATGTAAGAACAATTTTCCTAGCATAGCTTTATGTTAGTTTGGCATATCCCATTACAAATCGTCACGCATTGTCAAGACGAACGGAACTCAAGCATCTCCAAGTTTGAAGACTTCCCGACATCCCAAAAGGTATTTAAACGATTTAGAGTTTGAATTAATTCAAAGGATTATATTTGGGATGTTTAATTTTTATCAAAAGACGAACATGACTGCTTTGGTTTCAAAAATATATTTTTTGAGATACGTGTAGGCGGAGTTTTTTAAAATCTCAAATTTATGTTTCTGTCGTTCAAACGACATGATAATGTCATTTAAACGACACTTACTTGTCATTCTAACGACATAAGCAAGTCGTTCTAATGACATTACATGTTGTTAGATAAGAGATCAAACGACATCTTTATCTCATTCAAACAACATTCAGAAATCGTTCGAATGACCGACCAACATAAAGTTGGTATAAAAACCTGTTTCGTGATTTAGATTGTTTAAGAATTTTGCCAACTACGTTTCTGCATATCTGCTGCAAAATTTCTTCACTTTTTGTGTTGAAAAATACCGTTTAATTCACAACAAAACATCATGCAATATTTTCCTTATGAATTAGTTTAGAACCCTAGAAAGTTTTGTATCTCTTGCATACACCTTGTGGAGAGCCATTCCATGGCTGATTCATGATACCTGCGGGGATTCATTACTGAAGACGAAGGTTGATGCAATTTCATAGGATTGCGGTTCTTGTAGGTTTGGACTAAAAAGGCTTCAACTAAATATGTATTAAAAAATATTTGAGAGACTTTTTGTTATTTAATCCTTATTTAAATGTCACTTAATTTTATTATTTTAATTCCTAAGCACCAATTTTTTTTATTCTCATAGTTGGATCACTCCATTTTACTTGAGGCGATGGGAGAGTAAAACTAGTAAAGGCATTTAAAGAGATAGAGAATCAGTATTGATAAGACTTAAAAGATGATTTTACACTAGATATGATGAGGGATGATATGACAATATGAAAATAGCTCCAATTTTCAAATCCAAAGATTCTCTAATATGAAGAATGAGAGAGGAAAAAGGTTTTGAAACCACGTTGATGTAGATTTAATTAAAACGGTTTAAGTGGTGTAAATATTTAGTATTATGGCTACTTTCGGCTCTAGAATTGAGGGAATATAAGTCTTGGTTAGTTAGAGATAAATGGGTTAGGGAACAACATATTTAATATCCTATTTCAAATATACACGGTAGTCAATTTTTGAAACTTTTTTTTTTTTTTTTGGGGGGGGGGGGGGGGGGCTTGGTAGTTTCGTCTATGCTTGAAAAACATGTTTGGGTTTAAGATATCTTTTTTCTTGGAAATTACTGTGGTTTGGGTTTGAGATATTCATGTCTTTCTTCTTCTTGGAAACATGTTTGGGTTTGAAATATCCATGGTTTATGTTTTTCAAGGTTGGAATTTTTATTGTTAGAAAATATATTTTTTTAATTTATTATAGTTTTATTTAATATTAGTCAAACTATTAAAATGTTTTTTCAGATTTTTTTTGAATTTCGAATCCATTAACTGTTTTTCTATCATTTTTCTATTTTTAAATAGTTATCAATTTTTTTTTGTAATTTTCGATTTCCTTTTGGTTGAATTACACCAGGCCTCCCTAAACTATAGTGGTTTTGCAGATAATTCCTGATCTAAAAAACTTGACAAAGATCTTCCTAAACTATTGAATTTGACACGTATAAAATATGCATAAAATTTTAATATTTTATAAGCATAAAATCGTATTTTTATATCAACTCATTTTCAATGAAAATGTGCGTGATGTCAAAATTCAATAGTTTCGGGGGCTAATTGTAGAATTTTTTAAATTAGGGGATTATCTTCAAGTAACTATAGTTCAGAGAGGATTTGTGTAATTTGCCCTTCTTTTCAAATGTTGAAATGTTTTTTCTTCAGATCTATTTTTTTCCTTGGAAATTTTCGTTTTTCCTGGAAATTATGTTTTTTTTCCGAGAAATTGTGTATTTTTTTTAGGATTTTGTCCAATATTTTTTATATTCTTTAAAAGTTTTCCTGTACATTCCAAAATATTTTCAGTCTTTTTTAACTTTTTTATAATTTCTATTTTTTTTTTGTATTTTCGAGTTTTTAAATTTTTTTTCTTTAATTTTAAATTTTTTTGCAATAATAAGATTTGGCAAATATTTTTTTCTACAATTCTCTCTTTTTTTAAAAAAATTATTTTATATTAGCTTGGACCAAAATAGCCTCATGTGCCATGCATATGGGAAACCTTCCATTAAAAAACTTAACACCCGTACGGTTTGGGGTTACTTGAAGCATATAGAAACCGGAAGTCCAACTAGTGAAGTGATAAGGGGCAAAGTTGAGGGGGTCCAAGTGCAATTAACATCTTTGAATATAAGGAAGTTAAGAAGCATATTCCAAAAGAGTAATGCTAGGGAGACCAATATTTAGACTCAATTTTGAGACACATTGAGATGTCATCACCATATTGGATAACGTGTGTAGGTCACGTGAATTTCACTAAAAACATCACTCAATATGATAATGACATATTACTGAATTTCAAAATTGAGTCAAACAATGGATCTCCCTACCATTTTCCCTTTCAAAATGTTTCGCAATTGACCGAAGTCTTTAGTAGTTGAATCACGTTCTTCAATATACTAAAATTTCTTTTAAAGCGGTATTACATACCTTAAGTCTTCAAATTCTTTGAGGTTAAAGCCTATTCTACTTCGATTGTGAAGAAACGATCAAAATTAAATTTGTCAAAATAACTTCTTTTCTAAACATTAGAAACCAAGCTACCAGGTTGTGTAATATGTCAAGACAATGTTTGATGCATTTTGTGAAACTAGTAAGAGGTTTAAAACACACTGTTACAAGAATTATATCTATCTAAAATGATATAACAGGTTAGTTAAATTTGGAGTTAAAGTTTCTCCGTTCAATCTCAATTTATTGGAAATATGGTTGATTGATCACACCCAAAAAACAAAGAAAACATTAAAAATGAACCAAAGGGGCAGTAGGGTACTCTTAAACAACGTTATGATACAATAACCTGTAAATTGAAGACATTCACTGATTGGTGATTTAAATCTTTGATCCGCCCAATTAAGTGTTTCACTTAAATTTGTAATTTGGGCTCTTAAAGTTTCTATCTTGGGATGATACATTACCTAATTCATGAATATTCTGCACTCATAAATATTGAACACTGCATTGGGGCGATTCTTATAAAAAAAAAATACAAGTATCAGAAGGAAAAAAATTGTAAAAATATATATTCTTTTTTCTCAAATTAAGAATCTCTCTTTGAAATCAATATATTCACAACATTACACAAGCAAATTGATTCTAGCACCCATAAACATTTCACAAAAGCCCGTATCACAATTACACAAAAACACGTATCACCAACCCTCTCATGTTAATGCTAGAAAGCAGCTTGGTCTTCTTAAAGAATGAACAGTTGCAATGCCACTTCATAAAAGCATATAGCATTGCTCAATAAGTTCGAATTTAAACTTCTTAGTTAAGCTAAGTAACTATTAAGTGGTGACATCACAGAATTCTACCAGATTCCAATACAAAATAGCCTTTTATAATGAAAAAGTGACCGCAAGTAAAAATAATTTGTAAACTTAACAATGACCTCACTTTATAAACCCCTAAACCAAAGATCTTTACACGATTAAGATAAGTGATCATAAATAAAACATAATAATTTCCCACAAATTGAAACCACAAAATTTTTAAACTTATATACATATTAGTATATCATAAAACCACCCGATCCGAAGACAAAAAATGGCCATAGGCAAATTCGACCTATATTTGACAATATCTTCGTCCAAATTGAGATAATAATTTTGTAAAACCAAGAGAAAATTATGAGGCACACATCAGCAAAATTTGTCCAACAGTTTTTGAATTCGAATTATTGAAAGAAAATTGAAACTAACAGCCCATTCTCTTATTCAGTTACAATTGGGATAGAAACATGATTAGAAATATATTTTTGACTCAGCGAAGTTAAAACGCTTGAATATGTCTCCACATTTTGTATCAAGCAAAATTTAGTGAGTTTTAATAAAAGAGTTCTTTTCACCAAATAGTTCTCCACTCTTTTTTCATATATTTTGCTCCCTCTCCTAAATATATAAACAACCTCTTCCAACAAAGTGGTATCAGAGCCAAGGTTTTAAAATGGCTAATGATATGGTTCCTTTCCAAATACCTCAACTCACCAAATACATCTACAACCATTGGAGTATCAAGGTGAGGGAGATCGTTGAAAAAGGCTACAATGAGCCTCAAGATGAAGTCACTCTATCCCAAGCTCAAAAGGATAGATTAAAAGAAGCAAGAAGGACGGATCAAAAGGCTCTCACTCTCATTCACCAAGCATCGGATGAAGGTACATTTGAGAAAATTGCGTTTGTCACAACCTCCAAAGAAGCATGGGAGACTCTACAAAATTCTCATAAGGGGATTGAGAAGGTAAAGAAGGTTCGTCTCCAAACACTTAGAGGTGAGTTCGAGTCTTTACATATGAAAGATTCCAAGTTACTTTCAGATTATTTTGCTAGAGTTTTGGCTATTGTCAATCAACTAAAAACTAATGGTGAAAATATGAGCAACACACGGGTGGTAGAAAAAATCCTCCGCTCTTTAAGTTCCAAGTTTGACTATGTTGTTGTAGCAATTGAAGAATCTAAAGATACAGATTCTATGGGAATTGATGAACTCATGGGTTCCTCAAAAGCCCATGAAGAGAGACTTAACAGGAAAAGTCAGGAGACTTTAGAGCAATCTCTTCAAACAAAGCTTACTCTAAAAGAAGGAAGAGAATACAACAACGAACGGAGCCAAAGAGGAAGAGGCAGAGGTCAATTTCGAGGAGGAGGCGGTGTGAAGTTTTTCAACAATGAAAGGCAAAACTCATATCCAGCAAGAGGACGTGGAAGAGGGGGCAACACAAGACCAAGGTACAAAAAATCTCAAATTAAGTGTTATAATTGTAAAAAATTTGGCCATTATGCTTCGGAATGCAGAAGTAATTTTAATATTGTGGAGGAGAAGGCTAACTATGTTGAAAAGGAAGAGCACGAGGATTCGACTACAAAGGAGAACATAATGGGTAAAGCAAGACGTGGTATCTTGACACGGGAGAAAGCAACCATATGTGTTGCAAAAAGGAATTGTTTTCGAAACTTCAAGAATCGGTAAAGGGAAATGTTACTTTTGGAGATGAATCAAAAGTGCCGGTGAAAGGAAAAAGTAAGATATTGATTCGTATGAAAAATAGGAAGCACAAATTTATTTCAAATGTCTACTATGTGCCAAGCATGAAAACAAATATCTTGAGTCTGGGGCAACTCTTAGAGAAAGGTTATGATATCCACATGAAAGATCATAGTCTTTCTTTAAGATACCAAAGAATAAATTTAATTGCTGAAGTACATATGGCAAGAAATAGAATGTTTTTGCTAAACATTCAAAGTGAAGGTGCAATGTGTTTAAATGCATGCTTTAAAGACATGTCTTGGCTTTGGCACTTAAGGTTTGGGCATCTAAATTTTGGTGGCTTAAAATTGTTGCATAACAAAAGAATGGTTAAAGGGTTTCCTTCCATTAATCATCCGGATCAATTATGTGAAGGATGCTTACTTGGAAAACATTCTAGAATGAGTTTCCAAAAGAGTTAACTACAAGAGCAAAGAAGCCCCTAGAACTCATTCATACCGATGTGTGTGGCCCTATTACTCCTTGTTCTTTTGGCAAAAGTAAATACTTTCTACTTTTCATTGACGATTTTAGTAGAAAGACATGGGTTTATTTCTTAAAAGAAAAATCAGAAGTATTTTGTTCTTTTAAGAAATTTAAAGCACTTGTGGAAAAAGAAATTGGTAATGAAATAAAATCTATGCGATCCGATAGAGGAGGCGAATTCACTTCTAAAGAGTTTGAAAAGTTTTGTGAAGAAAATGGGATAGGCCGTCCTTTAACGGTTGCATACTCACCTCAACAAAATGGAGTTGCTGAAAGAAAAAATAGATCCATTTTAAATATGACTCGAAGCATGTTGAAAAGTAAAAGAATGCCAAAAGAATTTTGGGCCGAAGTTGTGGATTGTGCCATTTATCCGTCAAATAGAAGCCCCATTAGAAGTGTGTGGAATAAAACTCCACAAGAAGCATGGAGCGGGAGAAAACCCGAAATTTCTCATTTGTGAGTATTTGGGAGCATTACATATGCTCATGTGCCGGATCAAAAGCGGACAAAGCTTGATGATAAGAGTGAAAAATACGTATTTATTGGCTACGATTCACGCTCCAAAGGCTACAAGTTATACAATCTAATCAGTGGAAAAGTCATCACGAGTAGAGATGTCAAGTTTGATGAACAAGGATCGTGGAACTGGGATGCCCAAGAGGAAAAGTATGACTTTTTTCCTTTGTTTGAAGAAGAATATGAAAATAGCAGCAATGGAGATGTAGAAGAGCCTGTTACGCCACCTCCATCACCACCATCATCCACTTATGGAGATCCATAATCATCATCATCATCATCAAGCCAAAGTTCACATGAAAGAGCCCTACGTTTGAGAAGCTTGGATGAAATATATGAGGTAACTGAAAATCAAAATGATATAACTCTTTTTTGTCTTTTTATCGATTGTGAACCTATAGGTTTTGAAGACGCCATACAAAATAAGAGATGGAAGGATGCAATGGATGATGAGATAAAAGAGATTGTGAAGAATAACACATGGGAGTTGACAAGTCTTCCCAAAGGGCACAAAGCTATCAGAGTCAAATGGGTGTATAAAGCCAAGAAGAATGCTAAAGGAGAAGTGGAGCAGTACAAAGCAAGACTAGTTTCCAAAGGATTCAAACAACGGTATGGAATTAACTATGAAGAGCTATTTTCTCCAGTTGCTCGTCTTGAAACTATAAGATTAATTATCTCTTTAGCAGCTCAAAATAGATGGAAAACCAATCAAATGGGTGTGAAACCTGCTTTCTTAAATGGCCATCTTGAAGAAGAAGTATATGTAGAGAAACCCATGGGGTATGTTGTGAAAGGAAACAGAGATAAGGTGTGAAAATTAAACAAGGCATTATACTAAAACAAGCACCAAGGGCATGGAATAGTAGAATTGATCAATATCTTCATAAAAATGGTTTCAAAAATGCCCTTATGAGCATGCCCTATACACAAAGGTGAATGGAAATAAAGATATTTTAATTGTTTGCTTGTATGTGGGTGATTTAATCTTCACAGGAAATGATCCAAAAATGATTGAGGAGTTTAAGAAGGTAATGACAAGAGAATTTGAGATGACCGACATTGGGCTCATGTCCTACTATATTGGCATAGAAGTAAAGCAAGAGAAGAAGGAATATTTATTTATCAAGAAAGCTATGCAAAGGAAGTTCTCATGAAATTCAAGATGAATGAATGTCAGCCCGTAAGCATTCCCGTTGAATGTGGAACCAAGTTATCAAAACATGAACAAGGAGAAACAGTGGATCCAACATATTTTAAGAGCCTCGATAGAAGCTTGCGATACTTAATATACACAAGGCCCGATATCCTCTTTGGAGTTGGACTTATCAATCATTATATGGAAACTCCAACAACAACACACTTGAAGGCTGCAAGAAGGATCCTTCGCTATGTCAAAGGTACGATTGACTATGGATTATTTTATTCAGCCTCTAACAGTTTCAATCTTGTTGGCTACAGTGATAGTGATTGGGGAGGAGACTTAGATGATCAAAAAAGCACAAGTGGGTTCGTGTTCTACATGGGAGACGCTTCATTCACATGGAGTTCAAATAAGCAACATATTGTCACTCTTTCCACTTGTGAAGCTGAATACGTCGCCATAACAAATTGTGTGTGTCATGCAATTTGGTTGAATAATTTATTGAAAGAGCTTAACATACCTGAAGATACGGTTGAGATATGCGTCGACAATAAATCGATGATTGCATTAGCAAAGAATCCAGTTTTCCATGACAGAAGCAAGCACATCGACACAAGGTATCATTACCTTCGTGAATGTGTGGAAAAGAAGGAGGTAAAATTGAAGTACGTAAAGTCTCATGATCAAGTTGCCGACATCTTTACCAAGCCACTCAAGCATGAAGTGTTCCACAAGCTATGAAGACTACTTAGAGTTGCAAAACCAAGTTTAAGAGGGGGTGTTGGAAATTAAACTTAATTTTGAAATTAAAATAATTGGGCTTTATTAGTTTGTATTTTTGGGTCAATGTTTGGGTTGTCTAATTAGTTAATATTGGGCCTCCATAAAGTTAGATCCATTCAGAGTGATATTTTCTAAGAACATTCTAGATCTCTCTTGTGTATTTTGGAGAGTGTAAGAAATAGTAGATTAGTGGAGATAGATGTAGAAGGTTCTAGAGATTAAATCTTGACCCTTGATGTAAATTTAATCTCCACCATTCATTTGAGATGGAGGATAGTATAAATAGGGGTGATGTCTCCACATTTTGTATCAAACAAAATTTAGTGAGTTCTAATAAAAGAGTTCTTTTCACCAAATAGTTCTCTACTCCTTTTTCATATATTTTGCTCACTCTCCTAAATATATAAACAACCTCTTCTAACAGAATATGTCGCTCGTTAGAAGGATCATATCCAAATAAATGTTCAACTAAGAGGATTGATAATAGGTAAAAAGGACATGGGATAGGAGTCATGAAAACAAACAAAGGTTATCCGAAAGAGAAAAAAATCATACACTTCATTCGGATCCCAGATACTTGCTTAAAGGTATTGGCAATAGTTTTATACGTTAATAAATAATGCATACCCCGGTACAAAATGTTAAAAGTTAAAATTGAATTTGAAAAACTCTTTGTAGTCTTCAAGTGACCAAGAGACTCAAAATCATTCAAAAAGTCAAATGATAGCCTTCGTGTAATTGGAAATGTTCTTTTTACTTATAAGTAGAGATTCATAATCAACATGTTAACAGAAAAATTGAGATCCACTCATGGCACAATTTCAAGCCATAAAAACATATCGACTACATCAATGATACATATTCCATTTCAAGATTAAAAATATGGAGATATATAACCCAACATTATGTGCATAATTAGTGTACCTCGTTCAAATTTGTATCCCCGCAGCTACAATTTTTGTGTTTAAAAATTTTCAACATGTGTAGAGGGAAATTATAACTTCTTATAATATCATGTAAAGCATACGCAATTCTGCTATATAACATTCTATTTATGTTAAAATTATGGTATAAGATGACATGATAGATCCATTCCTATTTAAAAAAGGGATCCCTGATTTACAATAAAAGTTTCTAATTACAAACACAAACAAAATGAAATGTCACAAGAATATGTTTACCTATTCAAAAAATTTCAAGGTTCACATCCACTCCAATGAAAATTTTATCTCCACGTAGTCTTACCCTCTCTGTAAGTGCTTTAAAAGATAGTCTAAGACGATACTCCATAAAAACAAAATAATAATTTGTTGACTGGAATGAACTCATTGTACTCAACTTGTTCTTAGATAATCTGGTACACAAGGATTCGTTACAAACATGATGCACGAAAAAAGGTGAGTGTTATATGAAAATAAGATTTGTTCAGTCATGATATGAAATTAATATTAAATAAGATATGTCTTAAATCATGTGGTGACAAGTGAGCAGTTCATTATGCTGTGAGGCTGACTTGATATAATTTATTGTTATTTAATTTTTTTCTCTCTAATAATATGTCACACTCTTAGAATTTAGTAAGTGTTCATCAACTAAACCTTATTCCTCAACACACAAGCACTGTATATAATAATGCTGAATTCAAAGAGATATTATCTTCAACTGTGCTCATCAATATAGACACAACCAATGTTCTTTTAGAATTGAGCGTAATCAGAAAAATATGAGTTTCTTGTCTGTTATCTAAAATGACTACAATTACAATAATTCTTATACTTGTAATTGAAAATTATCGAAACTTGTATGAATTTGGTAATCAAGTTACTGCAATCTAATGTCGTATCCTCTTTTAAGGAAATCCTGGTGATCAGTTCCTCAGACAAGAAGAGAAGAAAGGCAAGAAGAGAAAGAAGTAGGGGACACCACGCCAAATCCGACAAAATACAGACTTCAAGAAACATAACCCCACAAGAGGCCCAAACCCACATAAACAAAAACATTACATAACAGGAATATAATACATTGTAAGAATAAGAGTCAATCAAGAATATAAATCAATGTAAGAAAAATACCTGTAAAAAAGAAGATAAAGAACGAAAATCAAGCTTTATGGCGAGGCATGGGCTGGTTGCAGTGGTACTTCGGCTTGGGTGGGTTGTGGTGGTACGCCTTTGATTTGGGTTTGCGGTAGCGGTTTGGTGGTCAGAGTGGTGGACTGAAAGTTGGTTTTTGGTGGGAAACACATTTTTGCAAACTTTGCACTCATGTTTGTCACTAGGGTGAACAATTTGATTGTGTGCACGGAATCCATTTAGAGTAGGAAAGGTTCTTGAGAAGTATGCATAAAAATATGGCATGATGAACAAGATTGATTGAGTGGTGAGTTTGAGTTCTCTCCGGCTTTACTATACGCTTATATAGGTTGGCACTCGTACATAAATTCCTCAAAATATAAATTATAGGGGCTTTATAGATTTAGGACTTATTATAATATTTATTTTGAAAATAGGACAATAAACATTTTATTTATAGTTTTAGTCCCTATTTTTTAATAAAGTTGATGGCGCGGACCCATATTTATAAAACGTTAACCAATCACAGCATGACACGTGTCCATTTAATTTGAAAATAGTGACTAAAAATAGAAACATAATGTTTGTTGTCCTATACCCATAATCCATATTATTTTAAGTCCTAAAAGTACATAATCTATAAATTATATCCTATATATTTTTAAAAGGAGAAAGTACTCTTATGTAAGGCCCTAAAATATGATTAACAAGGTTACATAATTAAAATATAAGTTATGATTTATAAGTTTGGTTATGGGTATTAAACATGTTAATTATTATATTTAGGGGATGCATACTCATTTGATATATGTGTTATTTACATTATAGGCTAATTGAGCTAAGTGGCAGAGCCAAGAATTAAGTTCGAGGTGAGCAAATATTAGTGAGGGGGGTTCGGGGCGGTAGGCCCCGATTTTTTGTAAGGTTATTTTTACATTTTTACAAATATTTAGTTAATAATTTGTATTTTTAGACAATTATAACTCAAATTTTTAGTGCATCAATTTGGTAAAAAAACAAAAGCTTATTTATAATTTTACTATACTAAAATTTAGAACAAATACCTCAATAGTGACCACACAAGCAAATCTCAATCCAAGAATTAATCCAAATTATCAAATCCCCTCACCACTTGAAGACCTAAAATAAATAGCAACAAAATGAAGTTAAACTTTATATATAATATCAAAGCCCTAAAATAAATAGCAAAAAAATCAATCTAGACACTAACCTCAATAACAAAAAAATTAATATTTTCTCCCCTAATCTAAATAACAACATAATTTAATCCAAGAATAACAAACGAAAAAAACCAAGATGTGTATAAAAAAAAGCAGTTAAGAATAAAAAAAATATAACATAAACAATCCTAAAATTATTAGGACCTTGTGAATAAATATTACCTTAAAACTTTGTGAGTAAATGAAATAAGGGAGAGTGACTCTCCTCCTTCAATCTGGAAATAATAGCCGTCGTTAGAGAGATGTTAGAATGGGGTTGAGAAATAAAAAATGTAATAAAGTTTGTTTGGTTGAAAAATAGGGCAAGTGGACAAGCAAGTGCAAGTGAAAGTAAATACATTGTTTTATCCTCAATTTTTGTGACCAAACATATATACGTTTATATTATTTTTTGTATGGGGGTAGGCACTTGGCCACTCCATTTCCAAGGCAGCTCCATCACTGATTGAGTTTATTGTAATACCCCATGATTTTAGGACCGAGAATTAAATTTTTGGGAGAAATAAAATTGATTTAAATTGGAGAATTTTAAATTTGGCAATTGAGGTCTAAACTTTGAGGACGTTATAAAGTATTTCGGATGACGAATCTGAGTGTGTGGTTGATTTCGAATGGACTGAGATAGTCAAAATGACTGTCCTTGGGTTTTATTTCGATTTTGAAATATTTTAAGTTAGTTTGACTCGAATTGGTGTAAACGAGTCATTTAAAGTGTGTATTACCATTTAAAGATGGGTATCTTGGATATTAGGCTTATAAAGACTTTAGGAGATTGGAAATATCATTCTTGGGCTTAAGAGACAGGGAAAGCAAGCCCTAGAGAGAGAGAGAGAGAGAGAAGAGCAAAGAAGAAGAGAGCAGAGAAAAGCTTGGAGATTTCGTCCAATCAGTGAGTTCGAGGAAGAATCAACCTCTACAGTTTCGAGGCAAGTGATTAACCTTGCTAAATAATTCATTTGTGTATTTTGCTACATAATTTGTGGACAAAAGAATTGGACTTTGGGTTATATGTCAAAACCTAGATTTTGGGTGTTTTATCTTGCATTTGATGTTTATGCATGGGTTTGAGGTTGTATAATTAGTTGGGTTAATCCATTTGATGAGTTTCAATGTTAGCAATATGATTGAGTTAAAGATTGGGGGTTGGATGATGATATTTTGGGTGTTCGAAGAGTTAGGGTTCGTCCAAAAAGGAAAATGGCTGAGATATTTGGTAAGGTCGGTTGACCACGGCTAGGGCGTCGGTCGATCGCGCCTCAAGGGAAAAGCCTACTCCTTTCTTCGTAAGACAAAATTTGGAACCGTGGTTGACCAGGGGTCAGGGGTCGGTTGACTAGTCCTCTGTTTTTAGCCCGAAAATGGGATTTTCTTTTACCCCTTTTCTTTTGGGTTTAGAACTTAATGACCTTCTTAGTGGATGTATTATAGAGGGTTAGGTTATAATATCAAGAGATTTGTACCTTAGGATGATTAGGCGGCATTCAGACCTATTTTAGAAATGGATTATGAGGGTATGATGCCTCTTTTAGTAAGGCAATGATTGTGGGACTGAAAGATAGTCGGATTATATAAATATAATTGTGGTGGGTTATCATGAAATGGTTATAAGTCGTAGAGATAGTTCCTTTTTTCTTATGTGCTTTCAAAGTTAAGGGGTATCACGGTATATGTTTTAGTACATTACCGACTAGAATAGTATGTGTGTACTTATAGCTGAGATAGTTATTCTACATTTATGCGCAAATAATGATAGATATTCCGAGGTGTGATGGGATTATAAAATGAATTAGGATTGAGCTCGTAGATTACCGACTAATAGGTGGTGTTTATACTTATATCCGGAATGATTATGGTACACTGGTAAGCATCCGAATATGGATGGTATGTGTATGATGATTGGTACGTGTGTTTGATTTTGAGATAGTGTCCTTAATGTGGAATATATTGGGTGACTATTCACATATTAAGTACGATGGATGGGTGAGTTGCAAGTGAGGGATCGTATAAGGAAATGAATTGGCTAGGTATGCATTACGGCGTTAGTTAGTATAGTGAGAATTATCTACATATACCCGAATTTAGTACCTTTATACCAACGAATTGGAATTAGTTTGTAAGTATATATAAATGGATTTATATGTGAGTGTATATGGCGTGAATGTATATACTGCATGGGATTGTTTGTATATATGACGTGATCATATGTATGTATATATGGTGTGAATAATATATATATTCTTATTGTGTGGGCATACCCAGCACATGCTATCATGGGAGGTTACGCGATGTGGGTGAGGCCCCTGGCTTGAGGAGCAGGGTGCGTATAGTCCTCAGGTTATAGTCGTCCATTATTTATTGTGTGATTTTAGTTTTGGGGTGAGATGTCTTGGGTATGATTCGTTCTCACTTTTGGTTCGGAGCTATGACTGCTTCCCATACGTTGTGATTTGGCTTTTACCATGTCGGTGCTATTTAGTCCGACCGCTGGTACCCATGATGATATGTGAGTAATCCCCTGGAAGATGATAGCATTGTGCAGTATAATTCTATCATATAACCGTATATTGGTATGAGTATTCCCAAGTGCGTATCTTGTGTGGTATGTGTGCATGGTTATAGGATTGTATAATTATATTATGTAACGAGAGTAATGATATATATTCCCTAAGTGAAAATGTGATATGAGCGTTATAAGATGTGAATTTTATGTATTAGGTGTACATGCTTGTTAGGGTTGAATGATCATGTGGTAATAACTAAGATAATGTTATATAGACCCTAAGAATTCTAAGTGATATCTTACTTAAGCACTTGGAGATAGTTGTCCACAGTAAGTAACTTGAGTTATAGGTTGTAAGTTGAGGGCATAATGGATCTCGACGATCAACATTGTCAAGGAGTAGTGTATCGGGGGAGTTCCTTATTTGGATTTTGCTTTGCGAGATGCCCCACGCACGAAACGTAGTGCAATGTTGGGATTCGAGAGAAATTTTATCCTTAGTACTCGGATGTATGTTAATTGGAGAAAGAATTCCTTATATGGAAATAAAGTTAATGCGTGACTGGCGGAGTCTAATTACTGGTTTAAGCTAATACTTAGAACCGATAATTGTATTAAGGTATATATGTTCATATGTATGTACATTAATACATAAGTTCGAATGATATCATAAGGGGGTTCGAATGAAAATATTTTGGGTTATATTAGGATGGTGCTTTACGCGGGTATAGTCTATGTGTATATTTAGGTAGATTGTCCCTAGAATGTGTCGGGTAGCATGATTGAGGTTTAGGAGCATACGTTTAGGTGCGCACTGTAGAGGAGAGGTGAGTTTGGGGTTCCACGAGAGTGCGACGCCACATTAACTATGAAATATTGCATTTAAAAATTATTATGCATTGTTAATACACTTGCTACAAACGTTTTCACACCTCGGGCACTGACCCGTTTATATTTCTCTCTTGCTATATATATATATATATATATATATATTGTGTACTATAGATGTCCCACCGCCAGGGCGCCAACAAAGCTTTTTCCGTCCAGTGTTCTCGGAGCCGTGACAGATGCGGATTGTTACGGGATTTGTATTGTAACCATTTCCTACTTCTTTGTAAATCTAGATAGGATTCATTTTGTATATCGGGTTTATACCCAAGAGTTATGTGTAGCATTTTATATTTCTTCCCTTTGGTTGTTGTATTGTCTGTGACCCGACATCATATTCGGGTATATATTCTTGTATGTACTTATGGTGTATTAATTGAGTATGTCCTTTCTTCATGATGAGTGTGTACCTTTTATTCATGTTTAGTAGCCATTTTTGTTGTTGGTTGGTTAATGTTTATTGTATGTTGTAAAATTTTTGGCATCTGCTTATTTTAGTACTGGGTAGTTAGATTCGTTTATTTAGTCTTGTCAATTGATTCTCCGAATGATCCACTTGAGATTCCTGATTTATTATAGTATAGGGATGGCCACCCATTATTATTTTAAGCGAGGTGTCACACTTATGATCGGGGATGATATGTTTAGAGAATATGATTAGTTATGTGGTTAAATGGATCATGAAATATGATTTTAATGCATCATTATGTTTATAAAAGTAATCTTAGGTGTTGATGCGAAATTGGCAATGTTTGGTCGCCAAATGTGAAAGTTTTGAGATTTTCGATAAATTGCTACTTTCCTGTTCGAGCCCAAATTGGGCATACCAATTTTATGATTTTGGGAAAACACAAAATATCAAAGTTCTCTCTATCTCTCTCTCTCTCTCTCTCTCTCTCTATATATATATATATATATATATATATATATATATATATATATATATATATATATATATATATAAGTTATCTACGCGTAGACATAAAGTGGGAGTAAACCAGGGCTCGTAATAGGGAGTTATGGTGATTTTACAAAGGCATGAATAATCTGTCATTAGTGAAATTATTTGATTAGACCTTTCGTCCAACCAATACCGCATTACCACAAGCCTTATGGCTATTGGACCCCTTATAAAGTGTTGTCTGATTAAAAATTAAATATAAACCTTCTTCCTCGTGAGAAATGAAAAGGTTTGAAAAATTTAGCCTAAGGAGAGAGAAAAGCGGAAGTTAAGGAAGAATTTGCTACGAAAAATTACGATAAATCGAGTAGTTCTTGTAAGATGGTTACCTCTTTGTTAAAGTTGTTCACATGAATGAGTTTTACACTTAGTATGTTTTTGTTTCTGATTTTGATAAAGATTGGAATGATACCCATATTTCCTAATGGTATGAAAACAAGGATGGCTTAAGAACATACTTAAGAACACGTGTTAGGATATTAAATGTTTACTTTAATGTCCTAGATTTCAATCACATTCTTGTAAAGATTTTTTATTTATGAAATTCATGTATATGATGTGTGTATATACTAAAACATATTTAGTGTATGTTTCCATGATTAATACCCGAGGTGTAGGTTATGTATGCTTAAAATGTTAAATTATGCTTTAATGTTCTATTCTGACCCAGTTGTGCTAAAAATGGAATAAATCATGGAATAGTTATTTAAATCATGTGATTCCAGTTGGAGAGGTTAGATAAGATACATGAGTATCACATATTCGAAGGTGAGAGTAAAATACCTTCTATTTTGGCTTGAGGGTTATTTTCAAGTTGAATTTTTGTTGTTGTTTTTCTATAGAAACAATTTGGAAAAGGTTGTAATAAAATGGGCATAACTTTGTGTAGATAATTCATAATTTAATTCCGTAAATGGTGTTAGAACACTAATTAATAGGGTGTTATATAAATGTGGAGTATCATATTTAATTCCTTTCTAGTTATTTCAGATTGCCAAACTAATGTGATGGATTGCTTGGTTTAATTTTATTTGGTGTATTCAAATACTAATAACGTTGAATTATTAGGTGGGGAAGGGGTTAATCCTACCATACCGAGAAAATAGTTTTGGTATTAATCTTAGTACCTACTTCAAGGTGAGTGAACTGCCCTACGAAATATAGATTCTTATATGTTCATATGAAAATATATAGCTTAAATACATGTGTCGTGATGCTTGTGTAATAATGTGGTGTTTATGAGATTTTTGCAAATGATTAAAAATGTTAAATGAAGTTATCTATGTTATGGACATTTGTGGGTGCTTTATATAATATTAAGGATTGTGGTGGGTCCAACGGGATATGCTGGTCCCATTAATCCAACTTAAAGTTTTGTGTACTCGGGCCTAAACTAAAGGGATGTGTTGGTCCCCATTAACTGTGGTGGGTTAATTGGACTGTGGCGGATCTGGGCTTGGGAGAGTTTCACAATTACTATTGGGTTATAGCATTAGAAAAATTATAATTCAAATTGGTTATATGTGTGGTGTGCGTGTATATCATCATTCACTAAGATTTTATAGCTTACACTCCTATAATGTTTTGTTTCGGGTATGTCTAGTGTTTGGAGTTCACTGCCAAGTTAAGACCTTAAAATGGGGGAGTGACAGATATCTAATATGGGTTGAATATCAACAAGGTTTTTATGTAAATGTTAAACAAAGGAACTTGTATATGTAAAGTTGTTTAGTACTTTTAAGTTATATATGTACAGGTAGTTATGTTTTCATCTAAACATGCCTTTGAAAAGAAGAAGAAAAATCTTGTGCTATTTTTCGAGATATTTAAAGTAAAGTATTATTTAAGGGAGTTTATCTCAAAATAAATGGATGATTTTGACTTAATTAAATCGGGATGCGACAACTTGGTGTCAGAGCGTGGTTATTAGGTTCTGGACAGGGATGAGGGTTTAGATTGGCAGTGGACAATAGAAAGTGAGTTTGTTACGGGTCAAGATTTTGACTAATAATGTTAATGTTAAACTAATGTTATTGTATTTTGTTTAAGTTATTTGTATTGCAGTAAGTGATGGATCCACATCATCCGCATGATAGAGTAGAGGGTGATGGATCCACATCATCCGCATGATAGAGTAGAGGGTGATGGATCATATGTTCCTAATAGTCAGGAAGGACGTGAACATATTAAAGTGGATGAACCATAAGTAACATTAACCTATTGATGACGTGGGAAGAATATTACATGTTGTGGCACAACTAGTGGAACAAGCGAGAGGTGGAGAACATGGTAGAGATAGGGATAAATGGCATGAGAGGTTCATGAACTTAAATCCTCCAGCATTTACTGGGACTATTGATCCGTTAGTTGCAAAGGGGTGGATTAGAAAGATGGAAAAAATATTCAAGGTGATGGAAGTGCGAGATGAATACAATATTTTGTTAGGAAAATTTAGGTTAGAGGATGATGCAAAGTTATTGTGGAATTATATAGAGAGGTTACTTACTACAATTGGGGGAGTGGTGCCGATAAATCCCCACAAATTACATGGGAGAAGTTTATGAATGTTTTCTTTGAAAAATATTTTCCAAGGCTTTACAAGAAGGATAAGGAGGAAGAATTTATCATGCTGAAATAGGGGAACTGAACAGTGGAAGAGTATGAAACTTTATTTATATCTTTAACCTAGATTTTCACCCGATTTGGTGAGGACAGAAGAAAGTAAATGTGATCGGTTCCAGACTGGGTTGAATGTAGATATAAAAACCATGGATGCTAATATGAAGATCACATATTACGTGGAAAGAGCTATGGTGTTGGAAAATTCAATGAAAGAAATTCAAGTTGAACATTTGAAGAAAGCTAGACACGATGGTACAAAGTCATATGAATGGGTGACGGGAACCTCAACTCAGAGTGTAGCACGGGGAGTCCCTAAGGGTCAAGGATTTAAAAATAGCATAAATGCACCTAGAAGATTTCAAACTCGAGGTGGAAGGACTGGAATGAATCGGTCAAAAACTGCATTTGTGTTGGGACCGAGGGCCATGTTTTTTTTATAGATGTGGTGGTCAAGGGCATGTGTCTCGGGAGTGTACAATAGTGAGACGATACTTTATGTTTCCATTTTCATCAACCAGGGCACTTACAGAAGAATTGTCCAGTGATGGTAGCTATACTATCAGTTGGGAGTGTGATGGTAGGAGGTAGGAGTTCTACACAGAATGTACACATGGGAGGTAGAGGAGGTATATCTCAAAGCTAAGGTCAAGGAAGAGTGTTTGCACTGACGCAACAAGATGCACAAGCTATGTCTAATGTAGTGACATGTACACTTTCTATTTGTGATAAATATTCTTATGTGCTGATAGATCCTGGTTCTACACATTCTTTTGTGTCTTTACTTTATCCGTTGCATCTTAATAAATCATTATCATCATTAGATTATTGCTTAGCCATTATTACTCCAGTGGGGGATTAGTTTTTATTGATGGGGTGTGTAGGGAGTGTTGTGTGAGTAGGTGACAAGGAGTTGTTGGTTAACATAATACCTCTTTAGATGCATGACTTTGATGTGATACTGGGTATGGATTGGTGGGCCTCATATCATGTATGTTTAGACAACTTTAAAAATGAGGTAGTGTTTCATTTAATGGATAAACCTGGATTTAAATTTATTGGGGAGCGAAATGTCACTCCAACATGTTCGATTTCTACTAAAAAATCATATGAACTTCTAAGGAAAGGATTCCAGGGTTATCTTGCTCGTGTGGTGGACACACAACAAGAGGCTGGAAAACTATCATATATACCTAGGGGTGTCAACGGGCCGTGTCGAGCTGGGTTCGTGTCAGGTGATAAAAGAATGGTGTGATAAATGGCTCCACCCATACATGATTTGTTTACTAAACGAGCAAAAAAATTGAATTCGTACATAATTCGTTTGCTTAGCGGGTGACACAACACGACCCATTTTCACACGTTTAACTAAACGAATCGTGTTATTTCGTTTGACCCGATACGACTCGTTTTTACTCATTAACTCGTTTCCGAAATTCAATGTTAAAGTCTAAGTATCAATTTTATTCTTAAATGATTCAATGATATCATCCAAAATTTAATAACAATTGTTCAAAATCATCACATCGCAAAACAACTATTATAACCCCAAATTGTTCAAAATCATCACAACAAGTAGCAACACAACTATTCTTCAAAATCCAAACAAATTGATCTTCATCTTCATCATATCAACTCGTTGCCTCCTCCATATCATAGATCCTCCAAGTTATCCTCAACATCATTCAAATTTGTCACCTCAAATGACTCCATCTGAAAAAAATGTAAAAAATATGTTGTTTGAAAAAAAAATGTATTCTGTGAATAAAATGTTAAAAAAATAATATTATTAATAAAGAGTAGTGAGCTTTCACGAATATTAATAATGTAAAAAATAGTGAAGGTTGCGGAAACTTACATGAATTACTATATTTTCTCAGGAACCAAACAAATCTTACATGAATTACTAAAATCTACAAGATTTACAGATTCTTTCTTAATACACAACAAAATAATTAACTCCAGCCAACTTATTTTCTCTTTTCTAATCTACTCTCTCAGCAACCAAACAAATCTTACAACCCAAAAAAATTCAAATCACTCCAAGAATATATATAACTTTTTGAGCCCACACAAATCCATTTTTCTCTTTTGTACTATATTTTCTCACAAACCAAACAAATCTTAAATGAATTACTAAAATTTACAAGATTTATAGGTTCTTTTTAAATAGAAAACAAAACAATTAACTCCACCCAACTTATTTTTTCTTTTCTAGTCTACTTTCTCAGCATCCAAACAAATCTTGCAACCCAAAAAAAATCAACACACTCCAAAAATATATATACCTTTTGAGCTCCTGAGTGACTTAAGAACAGTCTTGTAACCAAGAGTGAATTTCCCACTTTTCATCACAAGAGCCAACATGTTGTTAATGATCTCATGAGTCTTCTTCCGGAAAACCAAAAACCCACATCAAATCGAATCAATATTCAAAATAAAACATGGGATTTGTTTTGATTGAAAAAAATAAAAACTAGGTTTGGTTCAAATTGATTGAAAATGAAGAGATTTATAATGTTTTCTTTCCTGCCACCATTTTATATGCTGGTAAGGTTGTTTTTCCGGTAAAAGAAACAAGATTTAAGGAAAATGAGAAAAAATGTTGAGCTTAAAAGTGAAAAATGGGTTTTTATGCTGAGACGGATTACTGTGATTAGGGTTTGCTGAGAGTTGATAAAACCCTAAAAGTTGACGCTGATGAAGGTTGGCTGCTGGTGAGGAGTTGACAGTAAGGGATAAAGGTTGACCTCTCAGTTTTGTTTGGTGTGATGAGATGAGTGAGAAGAAGATTGATAAATGAATTGGCATAAGAAAGTAGGACTTTTAGTTGGGTTTCCTTCTCATGCTAAAAATACAAAAATAACCCTCCTTTTAAAGGTTAAACGACTGTGACGGGTTTACACGGGTTACACAAACCGTTATTAATAAATGGGTTGATGGGTCATAAATGAGTTTCGTGAATATAAACGAACCCGATTTAGTTTCTTAACGGGTTTGGTGGGTCCACCCGTTTATGACCCGAACCCTCTAAGGCTATATCCAAACCCGCTTAAAGCGTGTCAGTTTCGTGTCGAGTTAATAGGTCGTGTCGCAAATTGCCCCCTAAATATACTAGTAGTTAATGAGTTTATAGATGTCTTTCCGAAAGAACTTCCAGGGTTAGCACCAAATCTTAAGGTAGAATTTGTGATTGAGTTGGTACCAGGCACCACATCGATATCTATTGCACTATATCGTATGGCACCTGTAGAATTAAAAGAGCTAAAAATAAAGTTGCAAGATTTGTTTGATCATGGTTTTATAAGGCCTGGTGTATCACTGTGGGGATCCCCAGTATTGTTTGTGAAGAAGAAAGATAAAACCATGAGACCATGCATTGATTATCGTCAGTTGAACAAGGTGACTATCCGTAACAAATACCCACTACCACGTATTGATGACTTATTTGATCAGATGCAAGGAGCCAAAGTATTTTCCAAGATCAATCTGAGATCTGGATATCATCAGTTAAAAGGAAGAGATTGTGACATTTCAAAAATTTCCTTTTGTTCCAGGTACGGACATCATGAATTTCTTGTCATGTCGTTGGGGTTAACAAATTCACCGACCGTATTCATGGACTTAATGAACCGCATATTTCACCCATACGTGGATTCTTTTGTTATTGTCTTCATTGATGATGTTTTGATATATTCTCATAGTAGAGAGTAGCATGAACACCATCTGTGTAGTATTTTATAGACTTGCGAGATAATGAATTATGTGCTAAATTTTCTAAATGTGAATTTTGTCTAGACAATGTAGTATTTTTGGGGCATGTTATTTCTGTTGATGGCATTTGTGTTGATCCCAAGAAGGTGGAAGCAATAATGAATTAGGAAAGACCAACTAGTGTGATAGAGGTCCATAGCTTTCTGGGATTAGAGGGTATTACAGGAGATTTATATCGGGGGATTCTTCTATTAAACTACCATTGACTAAGCTTACCACAAAGGAGAGCAGGTTTTTGTGGAGTGGTGATTGTGAGAAAATATTTGAAAATTTAAAAAGTAAGTTGACATCAGCTCCAGTATTGACTATTCTAATATGTACAAAAGGTTTAGTTATTTATAGTGATGCCTCGTATCAAGAACTTCATTGTATATTAATGCATCATGGAAATGTAATTGATTTTCATTCTCGATAGTTAAAGATACATGAACACAAGTACCCTACACATGATCTTGAGTTAGCTGCAGTAGTTTTTACACTAAAGATCTGGAGACATTACTTATATGGTGTTAGTTGTGAAATTTATACTCACCATCAAAGCTTAAAATACTTGTTTAATCAAAAAGACTGGAACTTGAGGCAATGAAGGCGGATGGATCTTATAAAATATTATGACTGCACAATACATCACCATTCGGGACAGGTTAATGTTGTTGTTGATGCTGTGAGTAGAAAATATCTAGGTAGAGTATCTGGTATTTATTGTGTTTGAGTTTACCTACTGAGAGAGTTAGCTTTAATAGGGGTGTCATTAAATTTAAATGAGTCATGTGTAATAGTAGGACATTTAAATCTTAGACCTATGCTGATAGGCTAGATACGACAATCACAAGCACGAGATACAAAATTAGAGAAAGTTATAGACAATATAAGAAAGGGTAAAGCAAATGAATTTTCTATTCGCGATGATGACATTGTTATGTATGATAACCGTTTGTGTGTACTTAATGTGCTTGATTTAAGGAGAACAATTTTAGAGGAAGCCCATTATTCTTTATATAATATGCATCCAACAAGCACAAAACTGTATAGATATTTGAAACAATGTTATTGGTGGTCGGGAATGAAGCATGGCATTACATATTTTGTCTTAGATGTCTAGTTTGCTAACAAGTGAAGGCGGAGCATCAGAAGCCCAGTGGTTTACTACAGTCCTTACTTATTCCTGAGTGGAAATGGGAACATGTTACTACAGATTTTGTTATAGGTTTACCAAATTCACACGAGAATTTGATTCTAGTTGATTTATCGTTAATAAACTGACTAAGTTTGCACATTTTCTTCTTGTTAAAACTGCCTACCCCATGGATATATATGTCCAAATATATGTGTATGAAATAATTAGATTGCAGTGCACTTGTTTCTATTATCATTGACCGTGATCCTAAGTTTACTTCTCACTTTTGGCATAGACTACGAGAAGCTTTAAGGACTAAATTGAAATTTAGTACAACTTTTCATCCTCAGACTGATGGGAAGTCACAAAAAACGATCCAGACACTCGAAGATATGTTACAAATTTATGTATTATGGTTCAAGGGAAATTGGGATGAGCACTTTTCACTAATACAGTTTGCTTATAATAATAGTTATAATTCAAGTATTGAGATGTATCCTTATAAAGCTTTGTATGGGAGAAAGTGTAGGACTCCAATGTGTTGGACTGAATTTGGATAATGAAAACTACTTGGGCCAGAATTTGTGAAGAAGACTACGAAAAAGATAAATCATATTCATAATCAGTTGAAGGTGGCGCAAAGTAGACATAAAAGTTACACAGAAAACCGAAGGAAAGAATTGAAATTTAAGGAAGGTGATCAAGTATTCCTGTGTGTTTCTCCTTAGAGAGGGGTTATGATATTTGGGAAGAAGGGAAAATTAAGCCTTAGGTATATTATCCCTTATGAGATAGTGAAACGAGTTGGAGTTGTGGATTATAAGTTGGCATTACCACCAAAATTATCTCGGATACATGATTTTTTTCATGTATCGATGTTACGTAAGTATGTACCAGAGCCTTCACATGTGCTTGTTTGATAATCAATAGAGCTTCAAAATGACTTGACCTATGTGGAGGAACCAATTGCTACTTTTGATTGAAAGGAGCAAGTGTTACGTAATAAAACCATCCCACTAATCAGGGTAATGTGGAGAAGTTAGAGTGTGGAGTATGCCACCTGGGAAGAAGAGGATAACATTATAAAGAAGTAATATCCTTATCTATTTGGTAAGTTTCTTATGAGTTAGATTTGGGGACGAGTTTATTTTAAGAGGGGTATAATTATAAGGCACTAAAACATGATTAAAAATGTTAGTTACATAATTAAGTTTAAGTTATGATTTATAAGTTTGGTTATGGGTGTTAAACATGTTAATTATCATGTTTAGGGGATGCATACTCATTTGATATATATGTTGTTTTCATTAGACGCTAATCGAGCTTATGATCGGGGATAATATGTTTAGAGCATATGATTAGTTATGTGGTTAAATGCATCATGAAAAATGTTTTTAATGCATAATTATGTTTATAAAAGTAAGCTGAGGTGTTGATGAGAAATTGATAATGTTTGGTCGCCAAATGTAAAAGTTTTGAGATTTTCGATAAATTGCTACTTTCCTGTTCAAGCACAAATTAGGCCTACTAATTTTATGATTTTGGGAGAACATAAAATATCAAAGTTGTAGATATAAAATTTATCTACGCGCACACGTAAAGAGGGACTAAATCGGGACCCGCAATAGAGAGTTGTGATGATTTTACAAAGGCAGGACAAATCTGTCATTAGTGTAATTATTTGATTGGACCTTTCGTCCAAACAATCACGCATTACCACAAGACTTATGGCTATTGGACCCCTTATAACGTATTATGTGATTAAAAATTAGATATTAAACTTCTTCCTCATAAGAAATAAAAAGGTTTGAAAGATTTCGCGTAAGGAGAGAGAAAAGGGGAAGTTAAGGATGAAATTGATTCGAAAAATTACAATAAATCGAGGAGTTCTTGTAAGGTGATTACCTCTTTGTTAAAGTTGTTCACATGAATGAGTTTTACACTTAGTATGTTTTTCTTTCTGATTTTTATAAAGATTGGAATGATACCCATATTTCCTAATAGTATTAAAACAAGGATGGCTGAAGAGCATACTTAAGAACGCATGTTAGGATAGTAAATATTTACTTTAAAGTCCCAGAATTGCATCACCTTCCCATGTAATATTTTAATTTAGGAAATTCATGTATATGATGTGTGTATATACTAAAACATATTTAGTATATGTTTCCATGATTGATACCCGAGGTGTAGGTTATGTATGCTTTAAATGTTAAGTTATGCATTAATGTTCCATTCCGACCTAGTTGTGTTAAAAATAGAATAAATCATGTAATACTTATTGAAATCAAGTGATTAGAGTTGGATAGGTTATAGAACATATATGAGTATGACATACTCTAATATGAGAGTAAAATACCTTTTGGTTTGCCTTGGGGGCTGTTTTGAAGTTGAAGTTTTGTTGTTGTTTTTCTATAGAAATAATTTGAAAAATGTTGTAATAAAATGAGCATAACTTTGTCTAGAGAATTCTTAATTTAATTATGTAAATGGTGTTAGAACCCCAATGAATACAATGTTATATAAATGTGGAGTATCATATTTGATTCCTTTTCAGTTATTTTAGATTGACCCACTATTGTGATGGATTACTGGGTTTAATATTATTTGATGTATTCAAATATTACTGATGTTGAATTGTTAGGTGGGAAAAAGGCTAATACTACCATATCAAGGAAATAGTTTTGGTATTAATATTAGTACCTACTTCACGGTGAGTGACTTGCCCTATGAAATATAGATGCTGTTATGTCCATATGGAAATGTATATCTTAAATACATGTGTTGTGATGCTTGTCTATTGATGTGGTGTTTATGAGACATACGCATATGATTAAAAATGTTAAATGAAGTTATCTATGTTATGGATTGTGGTGGGTCCTTTATTTAATGTTAAGGATTGTGGTGGGTCCTACGGGATTTGGCGGTCCTGTTAATCCAACTTAATGGTTTGTGTACTCGGGCCTAGATTAAAGGGATGTGGTTGTTCCCATTAACCGTGGTGGATTTATTGGATTGTGGCGGGTCTAGTCTTGCGAGAGTTTCATAATTTCAATTGCGTTATAAAATTAGAAAAATGATAATTGAAATTGGTTATATGTGTGGTGTGCGTATATATGGTCATTCACTAATCTTTTATACCTTACACTCCTATAATATTTTGTTCCAGGTATGTCTATCGTTTGGAGTTCACTGCCAATTTAGGACATTAAAACGGGGGAGTGGCAGATATCTAATATGGGTTTAATATCAACAAGGTTTGTGTGTAAATATTAAATAAAGCAACTTGTATATGTAAAGTTGTTTCGTACTTTTAAGTTATACATGTACCTGTAGTTATGTTTTCATCTAAACGTGCATTTGAACAGAAAAAAATGTGTGCTATTTTCTGAGAGATTTAAAGTAAAGTATTGTTTAAGGTAATTTATCTCTAAATAAAATGATGATTTTAACTTAATTAAATCGTGGAAGGACATCTTAAGTCTCTCGTAAACAAATTTTATACACTAAAGAAATTTTGAAAAATTTTAAACACTTAGGTTCACTAATTCTCTTCTTATAGAAGTCCACGCTACTGGAATAATAAGTGAACCTAATAGTAAATTGTCCTTAAATATTTAAAATTTGCCAACAAGGGGCCTATAATCACTCTATAACTGTCACTCTCTCTTTCTGCATAAAATGGCACTTATCCAATAGTGGTTAAAATATGATCAATTGTAGGGACAAATTTCCAAAAGAGTCAATTTGTTTGTAATTGGATTAATTCTGGACAAAACAATTTGAGTCTAGCCTAGTTATTGGATTGTGACCCCACAAAGCCTATGACGTTCTGAGTTGAAGAAAATACCGTTAAAGCTTTGAAGATAATATCTTGTCGAGTTTCATTCTTTGCATTAAGATGATTTTAGATCACTCACGCATGAATGCTTATTGATTTATGGGATTTATATTCTTGTTTAAGTGATGGATGATTTAAAATGGTTTTTGAATGTTTTTAAATGTTGGGAATTTAAAATATATTTTTTTGGAAACGTATTTTAATTATTTCCTAGTTAAAATATTTTTAGAAATTTCGAGGATTTGTTTGTAAAATAAAATCAAATCTTATAAGTCGTTCAATCAACAGTTTATGTCGGTCAAGCGACATCCACGTGTCATTCAAACGACATGATGATGTCGTTCGAATGACCCACCGCCTCGAATTTTGTGTTTGAATATAAAAGGAGTTCGTCTACTCAGAAATACAGAGAGAATCTTTGCCAAAACTTTTCCACAACATTTTGTGAAGAAGTTCCCTAAGTTTTCCATCATTAGGAGTTTTTTCAAGATTGAATTTCACAAATCCAAAGCATATGATCTTAAACGTGTTTTCCAAAATCTTATTCTTCATTTATTGAACAAATTACTTTTGGGTGTGGATTCTGTACGTGCTGGTTATGAAGAAAAAATGATGAAGTTCGTGTTCTGATTTGTTGACGATTACTGAGGTTACATCAGTGGATACCGAGGTACACGTTGAATCGTGTGATATGGACCTTTTGTAGGTGGACTCTTGCGCTGCACTGCAGAGGAGAGGTTGAAGAGAAGAAGAGGCAGCAGGCTTATGGGTGATCGAGTCGTTGTGTAAGACAGTATTCTTCCTTTGTAAATTTTTCGTATCATAGTAATTATTTGGCCTGGCTATCCAAGGGTTTTTCCTTGAGTGGTATCCTCGTACATTGGTGTGTCTTTTGAACTTGATTTACTTTATCTCCTTATATCACTATATGCATGTTTAGGATTAAGAATATAAAATCGGGATAATTAAAATTGGTTCACATACTTGGTGCATAATAAAATTTAATAAATTCGGAAATATTGCATTCACCTAAAGATAATTGTTATAGGGCCTCCACAAATTGATGTCAGAGCTAGAACACTAAATTACTGTGTTTGTGATCCTTATGTCTTTAGGTATGAATTTTAATGGATTTTATGATCTTAAAACAAATTTATTTGAAGGGTTTACTTGGAAAATGCGTATGAAATATACACTTACGACTTTTGTTAAAAACAACAATTCTGAAAGGTGTCTTGGTTGTGAGGAGTTTTGTCATAAGCTAGATTATTTCCCCACTAATCTAAGGAAGGATGTTAATAAATCGATAACTCATGTTCTACCCTTAGTGATAGTGATCCGAAAGAGGAAAAATTTTATACAAGTAAAAAATACCTTACCACCTTAGTGGCTAATCATGTGAGTGATGACGAGAAAACTTCTCATTAAGATATTTATTTTCATGATTATTCTATAGCCATAATAGTGATGCTAAAAAAAGTGAGGGTTATGAAAGTGAGGGTGAAGGTATTGATGAGAGTGAGTTACAAGTTGCCTTTCGTGATTTATACGCGAAAACTTTTAGAGTAAAGAAGGCTAATTTGAAACTAGAAGCCAAGTTAAAATAACGTGCCATAGATAATAATAATAATAATAATAATAATAATAATAATAATAATAATAATAATAATAATAATAATAATAATAATAATAATAATAAAACCGATGAATTGATTGAGAATCTTAGGGGCACGTGAGAAGACTCTTCGGGAGAAGCTAGAATATGTCGACGGTGAGATATATAGTCTTCGAGGTTTAATGGAGGCTATGAAAAAAGAGATTCTAGAGTTTGAGGATTCTAGCCTTGAACCAATAACTAGAAAGTGCCCGATCAATTTTTGCCACGTTGGAGAAAGAAAATAATTCACTAAGGAATGAACTTGACAGTTTGAAGAAATTAACCACCACTTGTCCAAATAAAGCGGTTTCATTTTTGGAGACCGAGAATGACCCACTATTGGAGGAATTGGTGGCTTTGCAGAATAAGACACTACACCATATTATGCGAATGTTCACGGCCAAAGTCCCTGACTAGGACTATGGGTCGCGATCAAGGGCCGTGATAATTTTGGGCATGACCATTTTAGTGGGTCACGACCCAAATCCTTGACCAAACAGAGGGTCATGGACCTTAGGGGTCACGACAGATGGCCACAGACTATAGTCGTGACCCATCCATTAATTTAAACGAATGCTTACGACTAAAAGCCGTGACCCATCTATTTTAATATGACAATGGTCATGCCATTAGTCACGGCTCAGAGTCATCACCAATCCATTTTAATATGATAATTATCACTCCACTGGACATGTATTAAAGTCATGACCCATCAATTTTAATATATCAATGGTCACGCCACTGGTCCCGGCTCAAGGCTATGACCAAGACTTTGACCGTCCCAATATAGTCATGGCCCTAGGCCATGACACTGTCTATACGTGACAAAAAATAGATATGGTCATGGACTATAGCCGTGAACATTTTTAACTATATAAAAAAAATGGACAGAATTTTATCCACTGGTCATTGTTAAAACCTGCGTAATGTAAACCCCGCACGGCCATAAAGCTAAAAATTAAATTATAAAAGACCACGTGGTCACGGGACCCCCGATTTTAGAACACGAAGATATAATGAAAATTGATCCATGCTCTCAAATTAAGGGTCCCGTGAACACGCATTCAATTCCTACGAGTTACATTGATCCTGTGCAAGGTGACGACGTCGATCATGGGGTAGTTTGGCGGGTGTATCTGGGTTTCGCCCTCTAACGACATGTTTTCAAGCCTAAGTATAGATATTCTAAAAATTGGTCCGTGCTCTTAAACTGGGGGTATCGTGACCACGCGGTTGATTCCTATAAGTTACATTAGTCCCGTGGGAGGAGTTGGTGCCGCTCACCGGGCCGTTTGGGGGGTGTTTCAGTGTTTCTCCTTTTAACGGCATGTTTTCAAGCCTAAGTGTAGATATTATGAAATTTGGGCCGTGCTCTCAAAGAAAGGGTCCTATGACCACACGATCGGATCCTACGAGTTATATTGTTCCCGTGCGAGGTACTGGCGCCGCTCATGGGGCCGTTTGGGGGGTGTTTTAGGGTTTCGCCCTCTAACGACATCTTTTTAAGCCTAAGTTTGATATTTTGAAAATTGGTCTGTGTTATCAAACCTAGGGTCCCGTGACCATACGATCGGTCCTATGAGTTACATTCGTCCCATGCGAGGTGTTGGCAGTGCTCATAGGGCCGTTTCAGGGGTGTTTCGGGGTTTCCCCTTCTAACGACATGTTTTTAATCCTAAGTGTAGATATTCTCAAATTTGGGCCGAGCTCTTAAATCGGGGTTTTTGTTACCATGCGATCGGTCCTAATGAGTTACATTGGTCCCGTGTGAGGTGTTGGCATTGCCTATGGGGCCATTTGGGGGGTGTTTCGGGGTTTTGCCCTCTAATGACATTTTTTCATGCCTAAGTGTAGATATTCTCAAATTGGGGACATGCTCTCAAACCGAGGGTACCGTGACTATGTGGTCGATTCCTATGAGTTATATTGTTCCCGTACGAGGCATTGACACTGTTCACGGGGCCGTTTGGGGGTGTTTCAGGGTTTCACTCTCTAATGGAATGTTTTCAAGCCTAAGTGTAGATATTTTAAAAATTGGGTCGTGCTGTGAAACTGGGGGTACTGTGAAAATGTGATCGGTTACTATGAGTTACATTGGTCCCATGGGAGGAGTTGGCATCGCTCACGGGGTATTTTAGGGGGGTGTTTCAGGCCTTCACCCCTTGACATCATGTTTTCAAGCCTATGTGTAGATATGCTGAAAATTTGGGTCGTGCTCTCAAACCGAGGGTCCCGTGACCACACGGTTGGTTCCTACGAGTTATATTTGTCTCGTGTAAGGTGTTGGTTCCACTCACGGGGACGTTTCGGGGTTATTTTAGGATTTCTCCCTCTATCATTATGTTTTCAAGCCTAAGTGTAAAAATTTTAAAAATTGATCCGTGCTCTCAAACTGGGGGTCCCGTGAACACGTGGTCGGTTCCTATGAGTTATATTAGTCTTGTGCGAGGTGTTGTCGCCGCTCACGGGGTCATTTGTGTGTGTGTGTGTGGGGGGGGGGTGTTTTGGGGTTTTTTCCTCAAACTGCATGTTTTCAAGCCTAAGTGTAGAAATTCTGAAAATTAGTTCGTGCTCTCAAACCGAAGGTATCGTGACCACTCGGTCGGTCTCATGCGAGGTGTTGGCGCCACTCACGGGCCCATTTGGGGGCATGTTTCGGGGTTTCTCTCTCTAACAACATGTTTTCAATCCTAAGTGTAGATATTTTAAAAATTGGTATGTGCTCTCAAACCGGGGGTACCTTGAAAATTCAGTCGGCTCCTACGAGTTACATTGATCCCGTGGGTGGTGTTGGCACCACTCACATGACCATTTTGGGGGTGTTTCGGGCTTTCGCCCTCTAACAGCATGTTTTCAAGCCTAAGTGTAGATATTATAAGATTTGGTCCATGATCTCAAATCGGGGGTCCCGTAACCACGCGGTTAGTTCCTATGAGTTAAATTGGTCTCGTGCAAGGTGGGGGGTGCAACTTTATTATGAGGAACTCCCATATGATGTCGCGACCTATAAGCTATTGTGAATGCGTTTGATTAGGATACCGTGATATGATACTATATTTGTCATATCACTCCTAGACCTTCCAATTGGCAGGTGGCCTAGGCACACTGTCGACAGGTAGGGTTTTGGACCTACCGTTTGGCAGTCTCATGTAGATGTTCTGAAAAAATGGTCGTAGAATACAATCCGTTGATCCAAATTGTGCAAGGGGCATACCATTGGAAATCTAATTTAGATACCTTCAACAGTCCTTGGACTGTTCCCAAGTTAGGGTGTTAAGTTTAGGTCAAACGGAGCTCGAAAGCGCTCATCGGTCCTTTAAACGGGAGATCATCGGGCGATGAAGGGTCGCTCATCCAAATGGTTAGTGAGAATCATGAATAAGGCAGACCATTGGAAATATTAGGAGATTTAATTTGACATTCCAAAGAGCTTCACTCGGTTTAGAGAGTTGATTTTGGTCAAACGGGGTCTGGAAGCATTTGGTGACCTCTCGGACTAAAACAGATTGTTCATTCGCACCGTAAGTCAGAATCGTATACACGATAGACCGTTGGAAAGGGTTTTTAGTGCCCTTTAGATATACATTCAGTATCCTTCGATCCGAAGAGTTTGACTTAGGTAAAACGGAGCCTGGGAGCCCTCGATGGCCTCCAGATGAGTTTTTAGAGCCCGGGAGCGCCCGATAGTCTCTAGACCGATACACAAACTATGAACTAAGGTTTGTAACGAAATGAGGTGGTGCTAGGGACCTAAGAAGAGACTTGGGGGGGGGTCCTAGAATGGGGTGTCTACAAATTCCCTTGGCAGGAGAGCTTGGATTAAGTGAAAGCTATCGAATAGAAACCACATGATGTCTTAGAAAGAGGTTGATTCGGCGAACCTAAGGATGAGGATGACCGATTCAGAGGGTCGAGACCTATTCTTAGAACCTAAAGGGAACACAGGGGATGACCGATTCTACGGACCGAGGTCAATTCTAACTTGAAAGGAGGTGGTGATCGAGGGTTAAGGTCTATTCTGACCTAAAAAGAGGTGACGACCGAGGACTGAGGTCTATTCTGACCTAAAAGGGATGAGGATGACCAATTCAGAGGGTCGAAGTCAATTCTGAGGGTCTAAGGTAATGTTGGAGATGACCGATTCTCAGGGTCAAAGACAACTCTGAAGGCCTAAGTAGAGATGACCAATTCTGTAGGTCGAAGTTGATTATGAGGGACTAGGTAGGGATGGCCGATTATTTGGATCAAAGACAATCATGAGGGCCTAGGTAGGGATAACTGATTATGCAGGTTGATGCCAATCTTGAGGGATTAAGTTGAGGTGACCAATTCTGTGGGTCAAAGCCAATTCTGAAGGCTTAAGTTGAGGTGACCAAATATGCAGGTCGAAACTAATTCTGAGGGCTTAAGTTGAGGTGAAAAATTCTGTGGGTCAAAGCCAATTCTGAGGGCTTAAGTAGAAGTTTGGAGACCCTAGTGGGGGAATTATCTTGATCATTTCGCTAGAGATTTTTGGGGAGAATTGGATTTTTGAGTTTGGTTCCACTGGTGAAAGGAGGACTAATCTGAGGATTGGATGTTTACTTGTTGAGGAAGTTTGCGATGTTCTGTAGAGGTGTTTCTAGGAAGATATTCAATAGGTTTTAAGAATTCCATTGGGGATGTAAGAATTTAGTTGGGAAAATGAGTTCCTGTAAAAATGCTTTCTTTTGTAAAAAAGGCTTTAAAATTCTTTTGGAATTTTTAGGAATTTTTCTGGAGATTTTTCGGTATTTTTTGGATTTTTTCTGAATTTATTATACAAAATTTCTGAGAGGGTGCCGACCGAAAGGGTTGGAAGGGTGCCATATCTTCCTGACTTTATTTCTTTTGTAATTACCTTCTGTGGAGCATTTTAACGATCCAAAACCAAAACATGGTTGATTTCTCAAGTAGTGAGGCCCACATGGATTGGCTAGGCATCGATGATTGGGCGAACTTGGAGTGGAGGGCTAGGTATCCCCTTGCACTGGGCAGTGAGAACTCTTTTGACTCATTTGAGACAGTTGTAGATGAGCAGACTCTTTTGTGCGAGCTGTCGTTTCATCATTCTTCTAGGGCGGTTCAACTTGATGGCTATGTATGTACAAATAACCTTTGAAATTATTTTTCTTTCCTGGTGATATTACTTTTTCTTTTGGAATTTTGACAGATTTTTTTTTTCTTTGACAGTCTGACGTCTCCATATCAACTATGAGCACTCGTGGGACAATGGGTCTCAAGGGTGTTTGGGATCAACTTTCACCTGTGGTGCGCTGGATGGTGTCGCAAGCTGGCTTAAGGACATTAGCATCTGTACTGGATGAGACACCTCATTCTACTGCTATTCTTTGCGCTCGGGGGGAGAGGTGGTGGACACTACCCACACTCTGCATTTTGGGCTTGGGAGATGACTATGACTCCCATAGATGTTCAGTATCTACTAGAGCTGAGTTGTGATGGAGAGAAAATAGAGGTGGACATGTCCTTGCGGATGACGTTGGAGGCAGTGACGGTAGCGTTGTGTGATGTTGAGATGATAGTTTATGGGGATTCTCTCCATATGTCTCTTTTAAGGGAGTTACTACTGAGTGGGTGGATTGATGAGGATGACGGGATGCAGGTGCGACCGATGGCCTAGTTGTTTATTTTACTGGTGTTAGGGGGGTTTCCTGGTGGCGTCGAGCAGCGACGTTGTCCACTTATGGTTTTTACCGTACCTGATGATGTTTTTGAATGTTCCTCTTTATGATTGGGTAAGCTTGACTTTGGCGACCCTTAATTATTCTTTTGATGCGTTCATATAATGCTACCGGTAGACTTTTTCTATAGCTATGTATCTTCTTGATGTATTCTTTAATTTGCTCATTTTTTTAGTACGCATTCGCACTTTCCTTTATGCACCTTTTTATCATTGACTCATGTCTTTTGCAGATGTGATTCTATGAGGTGATTGAGTTCAACACCCAACTGATTTCTTTGAATGACAAGACTATTGGGGGCTTTTGTTTGATGTATCGGTGGCAAAAGTCCAACCGACGATCGAAGAAGTCTCTATCTCTGGAGGTGGTGCGTCAAGTCTTGAATGGCTTGATGAGTGATAGGGTAAATTATTCTTTCTTCTTCTTTTTAGACTATCTTTGATATCTTTTTTTATATTGATCTCAACATGTTAGGGATTTTGCAGGTGACCTTCTATCCCTGGGGGATGGCTATTCAGGATATAAGGGTGACCGGAGAGAATGCACAACTGCGGCGATTATTGGCGTATGAGTTCGGTTACTCCTAGTATCTTGGGGATAGGTTAGTCCAACAGATTATGGAGGAGGAGTAGGTGGTGCCACCTGTAAGGCCCCCTAAGTCCATGAGGCAAGAGCTGATGATCCCAGATGATGCGCGGGTAGCGACGATGATATGCGAGCCTTACTCGTCAGACACTGATACGACGATGATGTATGATTACATGGACTTTGTGTTGAGCTGATTGATGTCGCCCAATGTATATGAAGTGATGCCTCTCCCCCAGGCGGGTTTGAGTTGACCAGTGGGGTCTTCCCACAATGCAAGTGGTCCGTCGAGATCTGCAGCAGCAACGACCTCGAAGGGTTAGTGCGTATGATGCACCATCCCATTGCGATGGATCTGGAGGAGTTAGCCTTGACAAAGGAGGTTCTCCAGCAACTGGTATTCCTTTTCTTTATCTTTGACTTTTTGATTTCCCCCTTGCTCTGTACTGATTTTTCCTCTTCTTTTGTAGTAAGTTCGGGTGTCGACCACCTGACTGAGGGATGTTCGGGATTGGATATCTTCGGAGACTTCCCATATTCGGGATACGATTCCGGTTCCTTCTTGCTTGGTGCTGTCTACCTCGTCTAAGGACGGGTATAGCTTGAGGAGTTATGGTACTTCGTCTCATCACCGGGGAAAGAGAGAACGCCGTAAGGAAGGAGGATTGTAGAGAAATAAGGATAAGAGAGAGAGAGAGAGAGAGAGAGAGAGAGAGAGTTTATTTTCAGGTGATGTAAGTGAGAGAGATAAGACATGTGGGTTGGAGCTGAGTCCCATTGTATTTTCTTTTATTCCTGTAAAACAGATGTAACACAACAGAAATACCTATAAAATGCAATGCAATTATTGTTTTTATCTTTGTTTTTTAGTGACTTAATGTACATGCTATTTTTATTTTGCTGCTAAAATCGTAAAAAGAATAATTTATTAAAAAGAAGACAATTGGGAGATGGAGAGATTAAAAATATACATTTATTGAGTTTTTTCGATTTTTGGTAATAAAGGAAAAAAGGAAAGTTTCTAAAAATAGGGGGTTGCCGATCGGCAATCCACTTGTCGTGCCTATCTACATGTCAGTCCAGTCTAATCATTCCAATGCTTTGATTTCACTTTCTTCAATTGCTTGGTACTTGGTGGGGCAGGATTTTCATCCGATTTTTGCAGGATTTTTGTCTTTTGTTAGGGACTTTCCCATTATAAAAAGAGGTGACGGTGGAGTGTTTTATTCACACCTCCACAACCCTTCTCTTTTGTATTTCTCTTGCTCACCATCTTCTCATTCTACGATATGGCTCTCCCCGAGAGTGTTGATTTTGATAACTACCTCGAGACCTTGGAGGCGATGTGCTCATATAACGTCAACTATGATGCTTTCAATATGCACCAAGTCTATTTATGGTATAATCATCCCATAGAGTGGAACATGCTGATGGCGGCGGTATAGTTCTGGTACCGTGAAGACTATGTTTTTCTCTTTGGCTTAGAAGAAGTCTGTCCAACTTATGAAGAGTTCTCTGCCATGTTGGGGATAAAACCTAGTCTGGTGGTAGCTATGCCTGAATTTCTCCGTCTCCCCGAGAGCTGTTAGCTGGACTCCTCTATATCTCGCCCTCGACGAATAGATCATTGATTATAGGAAGAATTATTTCCCTTCATGTGGTGCTGCATTCTATTCATTTGCAGGATGTTGGCGATACTAAGCATGTTGGCATAATCATTTAGAGCCTAGTTTCGAGACAGTTTCTGGTGACTGGGGAATTATTAGTGGACCCATAACTTGCATCCGTTATTTTATGGATGTCATACCATCATAATCCTGCGATGATGATACTGGCAGAGACACTGAATGTTCTGGATGCTTAGTGACAAGGCCATTCTGACTTTTTATGGGGTAGCCCTGTAATGATGTTCATGTGGTTGTCTGAAAGATTCCGTTTGGATATTCCTTTACCGACTGTGCCAAACTTCTTTTTTCCCTACTTCATCAGTGTAGGCATGGACATAGACAGCTGAGAGAATTGGTTTGTGGAGAACGGGGCCCAAGGTTTACGTTGGTCAGTGCCTTGATGGGGGAGCTACTACCCATTTTGGAATTGGGGAGATACCAATATGTTAGGCTGGTTGGTCTCAGACAAACCTCTTTCTATTTTTCATGGTGGCTCCTATGCCAATTTGGTCGGGAATAGAGTATGCCACCCCGGACATTGGATTTCATTCCAGTAGAGGGCTTGACAGAGTGCCTTCGCATGCATCTTGGTTATTTGTGGGAGAGTCGGTGACCGTCGACCCGTCCTTGCTAGTCTGTTGGAAGATTTTAGCACATTTCAGGGGGCTATATGAAGTTGTTATGGAGAAGAGTAGTTACCAAGATGCTGGCAGTGGAGATCGGGCAAAGGTGGTTTCCATATCTGACACCATGGAAGGAGGTGTTGTGATCTTTCCTAAGCTGGTACGGGCTTACCAGTCTATGGAGCAGTTGGGACACTCTATTCAAGAAAGATAAGTTTGGAAACCTCAGGAGGTATATGATAATGGAGCTAGCTCCTCTGGAAGTTGGGGGTAGGACTCTTGGAGAGTTTATGGTGTGATGCTTTGTAATGTATTTGGTTTTTGTTATGGGAATAAATTTGGAAAGGTTTTTGGGTTGTTTTAGGCTTTTTTAGGTAGGTAGGATAAAAGAAATTGTTTGTCCCTTTACCTTATGTAATTGTACTAAAATTTCTTATTAGTGAAATAAATAAGTTTTTGATCGTCTAGTTGTGCCTTTTGATGAATTTTTCATTTTAAATTATTTATACCAATCACTAAGGCATACATCATCCTTTTGTTCCTGTAAATGATAAAAATGAACTGTCATTATTGAGGCTAAGAAAATAATATCATTTTATGAAAAAGAAGGGGACCGTGCTCAAGTAAAGCATATGAGTTGCCTACATACCTCTATGGGTTTTGAAAATTTATTTTTAAAAGTAAATGGTTTTGTAGAGGATCATTCCCTACGTAGTTCTGGATAGAAGGAAATGAAGAATTCTCTTTTTAATAAAAGGGAGATGAGAAACATCGTAGCGCACCGAGATCTCAGTCCAGGTTAACTGGATGAGCCATTTCTTCTCCATCAAGGTCGATGAGCATAGCGGCGCCACCTAAAAAGATCTTCTTCATGATGTAGGGGCCTCTCCAATTGGGCTTGAATTTCCCTCTGGGGTCCCATATGGGTTGTACTATTTCTTTAATGGGTAAGTTCCCTTCTCGAACACCGCGGTCCTTGACTGTCTTGTTAATTGAATGCACTATTCGACGATGGTATCCTTATATGCGGTACAGAGCTTTCAGTCTCCTTTTGTCCAAGAATGACATCTAATTAAAATGACCTTGATGCCAGTTATCCTCATTGACTTTGATTTCAAGCATGACGTATAGGGAAGGTATTTCTAGATCAATGGGTAGGACTCCTTCCATGCCGTATACTAGAGAGAAAGGGGTAGCCCTAGTAGAGGTTCGAACTGAAGTAAGGTAGCCCCAGAGGGAATAAGGGATTCGGTCGGCCCACTCTCGATAGCTTTCGATCATCTTGATGATTATGGATTTGAGGATTTTATTGGTGGTTTCAACTGCATCGTTGGTTTGAGGTCAGTAGGGGGAAGTTTTGTGTCTTTGAATCCCATATTCGTTGACCACTTCTGTGACTTTTGCTTCAAAATGCAACCCGTTATCTGACACTAGCTCGTGGGGGACCCCATATTGACTGATGATGTTTTATTTTTGGATGAACTTGGCTACCTTTTTGGCATTAAGCATTGCATATGACTCGGCCTCGATCCATTTGGTGAATTAGTCAATGGAAACTAAGATGGATCCATGCCCATTGGAGGCCTTATGTGTAACTTTCCCTATGATGTCAATGCCCCATGTGGAAAATGGCTAAGGAAAAGTCATGTTGTGTAATTCCCGCGGAGGCAAGTGTTGGAGTTTAGAAAACTATGGGCATTTGAGATATCTCTGGGCGTAGGCGGCCCAATCTTGAACCATGGTGGTCCAATAGTAGCCTTATCAGATGATCTTCTTGGCGAGCATATGACCATTCATGTGGGGTCCTAATTCCCCGTTGTGGATTTTTTGCATCATTTCTTCAATGCCAGTCCCTATGATGCAGTTTATATGGGTTCAATCGAAATTCCTCTTGAATAGTGTTTTATCAAAGATGATGTATTGGGCGTCCAGTTTATGGAGGGTTGCTCGGTCTTTCTTGCTATATCCTTTGGGATATATACTATGTTTGAGGAGGCGCCAAATATCATAATACCAATAATCAGACATAATAGGATCTTCTTCTGTTATGAACTCAATGTGGTAGCAGTGGGTTGGTTTGTCTTTCTTCTTGACTAGGAAGGGGACCATTGTTATTCCTTCGGACATATCAATCATGGAGGCTAAGGTAGCAAGGGCATCGATTAGGTTATTCTTTTCTTGAGGAAGGTAGTGGAAGGTGATATCTTAGAGTTGGGAGGCTAGATCTTATAAGTGAACATGGAAGGGTAAGAGTTTTTCATCCTTGACTTTCCACTTTCTGAGTACTCGATCGACGATGAGGGCTGAATCACCATAGACATCTAGGAATCTAATTCCTTTCTTAAGAGCGACCTTGAGGCCTATCGTGCATGCCTCGTATTCAATCGTGTTGTTAGTGCGAGAAAAATCCAACTTGATGGCAAGAGGAGCGTAAGAGTCATGGGGGGCGATTAGGAGAATCCCAATACCATATCCTTTCTTGTTGGCGGCCCCGTCAAAGAACATTTTCCACTGGAGGTCTTCTTGTCAAGTGAAAATGATATTGTCATCCGAGAACTTAAAAACCTAGACATCGGCTTCTTCCATAGGGTAGTCAACAAGGTAATCACAAATAGCTGTCCCTTTCATGGCTTTCTACGTGACATACATAATATCGAACTCGACTAGGATCAACCACCATCGGTACATTCAACTGGACAAGGCAGGCTTTTCGAGCAGGTACTTGATAGGGTCCATTCGAAACACAAGTTTGATAGGGAAGGCGAGCATGCAGTGTCGTAATTTCTGGGTAACCCTGATAACGAAGACACATGCTTTTTCCAAAGAGTGTAGTTGATTTTGTTACTTGGACAACCTGTGACTGGCATAGTATATGAACCTCTCTTTACGAGATTCTTTAAGGTATTGGGCGAGTAAAGCCCCAGTTGCAGTATCTGTTACGGTCAAGTATAGGAGTAGGGGAAGACCAGGTTGCGGTGGCATGAGTACCAGAGGTCGATTTAGTTATTGTTTAATTCATTCCAAACCTTGGTGAAATCCTTTCAGAGGAATTTGAAGGTGGGCTCACACATGGAGGTCCACTAGTTGATGAATCGGCTGATAAATTGTAACTTCCCAAGGAATACTCGAACTTGATTTTCTGTTTGGGGTGGTGGTATTTTGAATATGGCTTTCAACTTGGCAGGGTCTAGTTCTATCCCTTTCTCACTAATCTTGAATCCCAAAATTTTTCCTTTGGTGATGCCGAAGATGCATTTCTATGGGTTAAGCCGCATCTGATATTGCCGCAATCGTTCGAAGAAATTTCGAAGAGCGAGAACATGACCTTCTCTAGTCTTGGATTTGATAATCATATCATCCACATAAACCTCGACTTCTTTGTGTATTAGATCATGAAAAATGGTTGTTCAGCCCTCTAGTAGGTAGCCCCTGCATTTTTTAGATCAAACGACATAACTATGTAGAGGAAAGTTCCCTAAGGGGTGATGCATGCAGTTTTCTCTTGATGATCTGGGTGCATCTGGATATGATTGTATTCGGTGAACCCGTCAACGAATGAATTAAGAGCATGAATAGTTGTATGGTCCCCGATCATGTCGATATTGGGTAGTGGGTAATCATCCTTTGGAGATTCCTTATTCAAGTCTCGATAGTCAACGCACATGAAAACCTTCCCTCTAAATTTTGGCATGGGTACAATGTTAGATATCCACATGGGATATTCGATCACACGAATAAAACCAATGTTCAACTGTTTGACTACTTCTTCCTTAACCTTAAGAGACCATTCGGTGCGGAGCTTTCGTAGTTTCTGTCTGACTGATCTGTAATTTGGGAGTGTTGGAATCTCATGCTGAGCTATCTCACGATTAATGTCAGGAATATCATCGTAGGACCATGCGAAGATGTCCACAAATTCCTTTTGTAGTTCTTCAAGTTATGCATGCTCATGCTCGTCAAGGGTGGCCCCTATCCTAATCTCGCACAGTTGGCTTTTAGAACCGAGATTAATAATAACCGTTTCATCTTCATTAACTTGAATGCGATTATTTTGTTTATTATTAACCTTATTTAGATAAGTTAATAATTGTTTATTTAAAAAATCATCATCCTCCAAAGTTTGATTAGAGTCAAGAAAATTAATATATGGCACAACAAGATACTCAAAATCTTCATTTATTTCATTAATAGGAAAAACATCATTGAGAACCTAATCAAAAGAGGTCTTGATTACATTAGCATAAAGAGAAACAACACAAGAGGAAATGGGATGGACATTAGGGTTAGGTTGGATTTCAGCAGGTGAAACTGGTGTAGCATTCTAGTTGAAGAGAGGTGCATCAGCAGCTTTAATCAGGTGGGAAGGATCTAGTGATGTAGTGCTTGAATGGACCATGCAGAGTGTCAGCCCCAGTGTCTAAAAGTTAAATGAATCCTCGGAGTTACTTTCCTTGGAGTCTCGGGTATCGGCCATAGTCTTGTCAATGAGTGGTTGCACATAGTTTTGGGAACTTTTGGCCCATGAGTAGCTATCTTGGAAAAATATATCCAATCCTGGTTTCATCTTCTTGTCCTCGTGATCATACCACGGTTCAGGAATGTCGCAGAAGGGGAAATATTCACCCTCTCTGATAATTCTTCCATTTAAAGATTCTCTTGACACAGTCTGGATTCAGTCTAGTCTTCTTGTCAGTCGAGGTTGATGGATCATCCCGAGTTCTTCTTCTGATAGTTGATAACCCAAACCAAAAGGAGGGAAATCTTTCTTTAACACAATGGGTTCAAGTATCCCATGTTGTCTTCGTCTTAGCCCCAGTCCGAGCATGAAGTGCATGTTCTTGAACATTTGGATCACATTGATGTTGCCATAAGGGTTATACTCTGGAAAAATCTTATCTTTGAAATCGTCCCCTACTTGGAAGAGAAGTGGTTCAACTTAAAAAACTGACATAAGCATATTATCTGCTCCATGTTCTATCTCAAGTATTAGATTATTGATGCTTGGATTTTCGATATTCTCGTCCTTGCCCAAGATGGTGATGACTTGCACATTGGCGAAGAACTTCAATTTCTGATGAAGGGAAGAATATACACCCTTGAAATTATGGAGTCATGGTCGTCGAAGCAATAAATTGAAATAAGATGGGATGTCGATGACTTGAAATTCGACAATAGGATTTATAGGGCCAGCCCCTACTGCAAGCTTTTTGGATCCCATTACTTCTCGATGGGTATTATCTTAGGCATGTACAGCGGCAGAGGTTGGAACAAGGTTGCTCACTTTTAGTTCTAGGCAGTTGAAAGTTATCAACGGACAGACATTTAGAGTTGATCCATTATCGATAAGAGAGAGTGGAACAATTTTCCCCATGACTTCGACGAAGATATTGAGAGCGTAATTGTGGTTTGGTCTAAACTTAGGTATTTCTTCTTCGAAAAAGAGATCATTTTAGTAGAGGTCAAGGATTCGACTAGATTCACTTGTTCTTCTAGCGTAGTAGAAGGAGAGACTGTTGGCACTGTGAGTAGCTTAATCAAAGCATTTATGTGCAGCTGGAAAGACATAAAGAGTCCCCAGAAGGTGATGTTAGCTTACGTCTTCTTCAACTAATCGAGGTCTTTCTCTCCTCGAGGGTCATTTTTGGCATAAGAATATTTTCAATGCCTTTCCCTTTGTCATTTGTTGATGGTAGGTTTGTGATTTGGTAATGTCTACTTGACCGGGTCATATGATTTACTGAAGAAGGGAAGAACATAAACCCCATTTCCTCGTCGATTTTGGGTTGTTCGATCACCCTGTTGATTTCTCATAGTAACTCTTTAAATGATATCACTCCACATATGTCGACAATCGGGCTAGTCTTCTCTATAGTTTTCTCTTCATCTGAATCTTCGAATTCTTCTCCCCATCCGGTGGCAATAATACTATCTTTCCATGAAAAGTCAATACATTCTATAACTTCTAAAGATTCTTCATATAGGTCTTCCCATTCGACGGGGAGGTGTAAGAGTGAAGGGACTAGGTGCCCTTATAATTTCAGAGCTTAAAGTAATTCGAACATGTTTCAAATACCATTAGTTTGTCGGAATAACTCTTCCATGATCTGAACAACATCATCTAGGCTCACTTCATCGATCGGTACGACCTCTCGATCCCATTTATGTGCTTCTAAGAACATCGTACAGAATCTCTGGCAGTCAGTTTTCATTTCTAAGGGAAATTTTAACCCGAACTTGAGGAGTTAGTTCAATACTTCCGATAATTCCATACTTCCATCTTTAGAATGGGTACGGACTATAATGCATGCCCTAGTAACAAGTGGTCATTCCTAATCGACAAGGCTGATAGGGTGTAGAAGGAATTTTGGGTAAGTTTGAAGAGTTTTTGGAGAACATATAGGTATAATGGGTAATTTACTTGGTACGATTTGGGTAGATGGATCAAAATGTCGGTCTTCTTCTAGGAAGATGGCATTTGCATGATTTGGTAGTGGATTATGGTTAGTGTTTGGCTTAGGATTGGCTGGTGGGGTAATGGTGCCCCGGCCAATTATACCTTGGATTATATTTTGAAGGTGGAAACACTGGTCGGTGGTATGGCCTAGAGTTTGGTGAAAGTCATAATGGGCATCTTGTCTGAAATTCTTGGGAAGTGGATTTGGCGATAGATGATGGTATAATGGCTTTATAAGGCTCCAGCTGAACAGGGCCTGGTAAACTTTGGAGAGGGGAGCATGAAGCTCGGTGTATTCCTTTTGGATTGGGTTAGGTAGGCTTTTGGGTTCCCATAAAATGGAAGACTGAGAAATGTTATTGATGGTTGACTTGGTCTAATGTCTTTGTCAGCATCTTGAGGTCATTCTTAACCTTTTTCAATTCTTCCTCCTTCAGATCAACAGTTATGAGTAGATTAGCCCTTGGCTGGGAAAGATTCGACATAGGGAGCAGGGCTGGCAGAGGCCCATTAGCAGGAGGATCACGTGGAGTGTGCTGATATTCCTCAAGAACCTAAATAGACTCGGGTGCGGGAGGACCCACAGTGCAAGAGAAGAGGACCTTGGGTTCTTCGGGAATAGGGACCCGATTCTGTTGCATCTCATACACCTCATTTTGAAGGTTGTCAATCTTCGAAGTGAGATGGGGTAGGATTCCCATTAGATCTAGTTGTACGATCAGTACTTGATCTATGTTCTCCATGGAAAGAGAATGAATTTTGGACTCGGAGGTAGTAGCGAGGGAACTGGCGGAGCTCCGGGGTGGTTCGACTGAAGATCGTAGCCAGTAGAGAGCCAGGCTAAGGGTATGCGATCGACCTAAGCATGAGAAAATATTGAATTTATTTTTGAAAAAGGAAGAAGGAAAATGTTTTTGACATTTTTGGAGGATGAGGACAAAAAAAATGTTTTTTTTTGGTTTTAAAATAGTTGAAAATATAAGGAGAAATGTTTTTGGCATTTTTGATAAAAATTGAGGAAAAATAGTCATGACATCTTTTTTTTTAGTAAAGAGGAGAGAAGAGATGAGAGACGGGTCTCAGCATGATTATTGTAATTATTATGTTTTCACTTGTATTAGGTTTACCTAAATGCAAAATATAAATGCCAGACGGGATCCGAGCTTTGAAAAATTGGGTTTGAAATAAAAAAAATGTAAGATATGGTTTGACTTATTGCCAGGCTCATGGACAGGGTCCCATTTTGAAAAAGATGAAACCGCACGAATATTTGGGTGGCATGCCGACCCGTCATTTCAGTAGAGTTTCGAGTGGAAATCGGTAGACTAAATATCAGTGCCCTAGGTTTGACACCTATATGAGGGTATGCATTTGTTTAGTTAATTGGAGATGGTTACCTCATTTGGCATGACTTCCATGATATACGTCTTGCTTTTTAGGGAAATTGGTATGTGTGGACAAGACATTTGATATACCTGAGTGTACGTGAATTTCCTTACGATATACCTCATGGGGACAATACGTGTGAGAGTGAATTTGATATACTCGACGTATGTGAACGAATTCCCTATGATATACCTCTCGTTATGACTTCAGTCAAGCGGTACGATGCGTGGGAACCTTTCGATATATGCCAAAAGTACTTGGCCAATGGAAGGTGGAAGTTATACCGCTTAGGCTAACTGTGACCTGCCAGACCAGCACCCTGAAGCACAATATATATGTTACTCACTTGAGGCTAAAATATAGGAGCTTGTCTAGTTTGGAAATATAGACAAAATTGTGACATCCTATATCTAACCCTAAACCTCATGCCTCTTCATGATCTACATCAACAACATCAAGGATTGAAAATGGAGTTCAACCAACACAACTATACACCTAGGATTGCATTCACTTAGCATTTTATGTGCATTTAGTGTGTGTGTTCACCTTGGCTTAAAAATATTTTTAAAGATTTTTATGAATTTTTAAACATTTAAAATCTATTTTTTAACATTTAAAATTAGTTTTCAAAAATGTTTGGGCTTATTTGTAATATCTTCAACTTCCTAAATTTAGCCTTGGGTAGAATTCGAATCCGACATAGCTATTTGGGGTAGAAACTGAGATTTTAAAATCTTCTAAAGCATGTGTTTGACTTTCAATCTAGATCACACACATGTTGCTCATAGGACGTCTGAGATTGTGTTTTCTTCCCCTCACATACTTGAGATTTAATCATGTACGTTGGTTTAAAACAATCTATGGCCAGAATGCATTTTATATCAATCCAAGTCTCATCAAATTTATCCAATCAGGGAATGTTTAATTGCGGTGCATCAATAGCCACACGATTTACAATCGTTTTCTCAAATCAATCATGGCCATTATTTTCTATCCCCATTCTAGATCCTTCCATCGACCACTATAAATAAGACCTTAGGGTCATTCATTTATATTCTTTGGAAAGTATGAGAGTTGAGATAAATAAAATAGAGAGAAAGAAAAATCGTAACCAAACTCTAGTTATATTTTCCCAAAAATATTTTGAGAGTTTGTGGGTTTCTGGTTCGATCGTGTTCAAAACCTCTCTGGTTTTTATCTCTTATCCGAAATCTTCACTGAATTGAGATCTTGTCTCATTTCATTTGAGAATTGTAGATCTGACTAAAGTGATTGAGTCACACTTAGTTTATTAGGGATGATTTCTTTAAATAAAAATCATTTTTTTTTGGGTTTTATTATTCTCAAACATTTTTATAAAAAATATACCCAACAAATCTCTTTTTCTGTTATCAAATTTTTTTTGAAAAACAGACTTCAAGTTTTGTTCAGATCTAAAGACGTTTATGTCTCCCAGTTTATATTTCACATTTTGTGAAATAAATTTGTAAAGAAATAAAAGTGAGACATATAGGATCTTGGCTCTTTTATTATAGAAAGATTGTTTTCTGATCTGCCTTAAAAAAGAGAAGTCTATTTTCAAGAAAAGTTGATTAAGACTCTTTCATGTCATTTTAGAACAAATCTATAATATGTAAGAATATCATCTGTATAAGTGTGAGTGAGTTTCATGCATGTGTTAGGCACATCACTTCACTACACTGTCACATAACATCACTAGAAGTTGTGTTGGTAAAGATATTTTTACCATTAGAGTCATCATAAAGAAGGAGCTAAGGAGTAACTCTTCGAGGATGTTAAAGATAACAGTCAGAGCCAGAATAGTCAGAGAAAAACCTAGGAGTGCTGGTATAATTTCTTGACTTAGTTTAGGTCTATTTTGTGTGGATAATACATTGTTTTATTATACACTATAACTCATTCTAGTGGAATTTTTTTTTACTCCGTAGATGGAGTCATGGATGTTTCCTCAGTTTTATTGAGATTTTACCATGTTAAAATCATTATCTTGTGTGTGAATGTTTTTTATACTTGCTTTGCTCTTGCTATCATGACTATAGGTGTTTAAATTTCTTTTAAACATTTAAGATTCCAAGTAATTGAAATTTCTTATTCAAAAACATTTTAGTACACAACTTGTATTTACCTGTTCTGTGCTTGTATTTAAGGTTTCTTCCTTGGCTTCTGGTGTGTTAGTCTTTTAGAAATATATGCTCTGAGATCAACCAAACAATGGTGAGAAGCCAAGGAATTCAAGGAAAACCAATTATAATAATAGGCATGCAACCTTTTGCTATCTATAGTGCTTATCTATTGTGGCAGTGGCCTGAGGTAATATGCAAGTACTACCATGGTCACATTAAAGGGAATTTTCCACAACTGTCCAAGGAAAATTCCAATTTTCCCAGGTGAACTATATGAGCTGTAAGTACCCCTCTACCTTAGGAGTTCTTCGGCACTCTGGGAATAAAACTGCCTGACTGCACCCCTTGCATAGCGGTGGGTGTGATCCCAAAAATGGGCTCAAAACCTAAGATCAATCCATAGAATGTACAAAGAATCTTCCTACTAGGAATTTACCAAGGGCAAACCATCCTCTTGGTGTGAAAGTAGAACCAACTTGGTAATAAGCCCCAGATCATAGGCGTAAAAGACTGAAATAAGTGAGTAGAACTCTTCCCTAGTTACCCACCATTACCTGGCGACCGCCTTTTGTGTTTTTCAACACTGTTTAGTTAAGCCAACATCATTGGGGTATGGAAAAAAATATATGGTCGTAAAAACGAAGACTAATAAACATATATGATAAAGAATGATCCCCTTATGGGGTTGTATAGAAATGTAAGGGCTCGATAACCAAAATCTCACCCATGGGGTCATGACTCAGGGGTCCCTGTAAATGAAATAAAGCATTTGGAACCCTAAATAAGAAGAAATAAGATAAAAATACCTCGTTTCTCACAGATGGAGCAAGATTGATGATACGAGAAATCGAACAAAATTCGTTCCCAATAAACAAGTCAAATGGTAAGTATGAATAAAGCGAGTAAGAGACAAAACCGCAAGATATAGAGTGGTCCGGCCATAAAATCGATCCTACATACACTTTATTGACCTACTCCCATTATATCCATTACATAGTATAAGATTTTGGTTCGATTGGAGGCGTAAAATAGAGTTAAGAGAGGAGAATACATAATCGTAATGATTTCGGGCATGGCGAGATGTGGACTACAAGGCAAATTGTAAATTTGTTGTGGACAAGTAATCCCCCAGGCTAGGTATGGCTTATAGATATAGGTAGTGTAGAGAGTTTGGAAGGGCTTCGCAAAGTGATTTCGTCCCCCTAACCATGAGGTGAGTACCTCTATGTATAGGAGTCATCGAGGTCGTTGCAGGTGCACGAGGCACGTGGTATATGATGAGGTGGATATGTAAGGGATCATTTTAGAAGTAGGATAACTGTAAAGTTTGATGTGTATGGGTTGCGGCCTGTTTGGGTCCAGGCTGGTAGTATCTGAAGTAGGGGTCGCAACCTGTTTGATCCCAAGCAATGGCCATGCTACAAGGGGTGCCGCAGCCAGTCTAAAGCCTTGCAGTTGTAGACACTTGCAAATGCTAACTTCATGGTGTTACGGCCTGTCGGAGCCTAGACGATAGCATATTATTAAATCCTCTATAGTAGTAGGGACTGTATTAGCCATATCACACCCTCATGTGATCAAATTTTCTTTTCAATTTCTTTTGATGTTCTACATTCTCACATGAGAAAACCTATTGGCTCCTTATTTGCATATATGTATCTTTTTAATACCTTTGATTTTTATCGGGCTCTTTTCAAATGGTGACTTTCACGACGAAGTTATTATCTTCTCACAGTCCTTTCCCATGCACACTCATCATATTTTCAATATAGCACTAATAATCCTCATGGGCAAACGATTCTTACATGAACACCTCCTCCTAAGTCGATTTTTCTCATAGATGACAAAATTTAGACAATAATGTCTCAGCAAACTCAAATATGTATGAGAATTCAAACATTCATATAAGCTCGTGCATGTGTGCAAATATGGCATATATACAAAGTCGAATCAAAATGAAAATAAACTTTGAAACAATCCAATTAATCAATGGTTAAGATCATTCTAAGCATTAATAATTATAACCAAATGTCCTAGTCACATGAATAAATGTAATGACAGGGGTCGAACCACGCCAATATGCCACATCGAACATGTAAACTCAAAACTCAAAAAAATAAACCGAAAATCTTTTTGTTTTTTTCAAACATATTTTGACTCAAATAAAAACAAAATCTTTTTGTATTTTCTCAAAAATTTATCAAAACAAAATATTTTTGTGTTTTTCAATAAGACTCAAATAAAAAAAAATATAATACAAAATGATACACTTTCCCTCATACTAGCAAGAATATATAATTGAGAAAACTAACATATGGCAAACATGGCAACACATTCATCCATTAGATCTAGCATGGGAAGAATCAAGTGCAACCAAACAGGAATCATGAAGTTTAATTCCTAAATCCTCTAAATCCGATTTCCTAACCCCAAGTAGGTGTGAAACGATGCATGGGGGTTTTGGGAACCGAAGCGACTTTATTCCTAAACTTCTTAGGAGAAATTTTAAGGTCATAGTAAAAACGTCTAATGTGGCCTTTCCTACTGTAAAAAGTTCAAGTGTAACGACGATGGGAATGATTACTATAATACCCCGTATTTTTACTGATTTTAATAATGGGATTAATTGAATTTAATTATGATATTATTTTGTAATTAATCCGGATTTAAATACTAGCGAGACGAGAGTTAGAATTTTATTATGATGATTATGTTGAATATTACTGAGCGAGTATAGTAATATATGATTATGGTTTTATTTATATTGTTGTGAGTTGAAAATACGATAATTTCGGTAATTAAGTTGGGACACGCGTGTCAGTCGTGTCGGGACCCAATTTAATGAATTTAAAAGTAATTTATTTTTATATCATCCGTATGGTCTTTTTGAGTGTGCCAATGTGGTCGAAAGGGTCGAGATAGTCAGAAAACACTAGCTGGGGGTTTAGTTCAGGTCCCGGGGTAGTTTTAGGCCAAACTGGGTATTTTAGTCATTTATATTTTTTATTAATAGTGACCTATGAAAATTAGGTTTTGTATATTAGACAACCCTTAGGGCTATTAGGGACACTATCAGTTAAAACCAAAAGTTGGCAACGTGAGAGGAAAGGAGAAGTTCCAAGTGTTTCCAAGAAAATAACCACCACACACCACCACCATCGCCAGATTTGTGACCGGAAAGAGAGGGAGAACCAACCATTTTCATCATCAAAGGATCAGAAACTTCTAATCAAAGGCAATTGATTTATCTTGCAAAGATTTAAGGCATATATTTTCCATGATAGTTTAGATTTGATGACTTATCATAAATCATGAAATAATTGTGAAATTGGAGAATTAAACCTTTAATCTGGGTAGGTTGCATATAGATAAACTTCTGGACATATAGTAGTTACGAAATCATGACCCTTATGTAGAGAATAACGAATTGATGTTGAGTTATATGAAGATCTTGAAGAAAATAGGAGAAAAAGGGTTTTTATGAAAAATAGGTGATTTGATTCCAAAAACTATTAATCCATGTTGATTTAATGATTCTAATATGTTAAAGATTATGCATATATGTTGGCATGATGATTAGAATACTTGTTTAGGACGTTGTGGTGGAGGATTTGGGGTGTAAAGTTTGAAGAACCCATAACAGTTAAGGGCATTCTGGGCAGATACCTGATCGATCGATCGATCAACTCAAGAATGTCGATGGATCGATGGATCGATCGATCGACCACTTTCCATCAATCGATCGACCCCTTCTAATTTTCATAAATTTGTTTCCCTTTAAGGTTTGAAGAAACCCAAGTTTGTAATAATTCGTAGTGTGACTATTAGAATATTGTGGGACTTAGTTAAGGCCAATAGGGTCTTAGTTAATGCCCAGAAAAGGTTATACGTAATGGGATTGAACGTTATAATAGCGAGGGTTTACCAAGTCGAGTACGGCTAAAAATCCACATAATTGAGAGTGAAATTGGGTGGATGATGATGTAAGGTTAGGACCAGTAGGAGAGGGACTTTAGAATACTTAAATAACCTTAGAAATAAATGGGAGGCCTAGTAACCTTTTGGGATAGGTTTAGGTACTCGATTTATACGACGATAGTTGTTCCGCTAATTAATAATTTATAAAATATTCGGGATGAACTTGCTACGGATGAGACTTGTAATATAGGATAGAGTATACCTATATGGTTATGGTAAATACTTAGGCTATGTGATTACCAAGTATATGGATGATTTTGTGTATGACATACCTACCGTGCTTTCTATCACGGGAGGTTGATTTTGGAAGAGGACAATCTTATCTTTGTGTGCCTTTGGGAGGATTTAGAATTGTACCTCAAGAACATTGGACTCTGAAGACTTATTTTTGAGTTGATAAGTCAGCTGACTATGGGAGCATAGGTATGTGTGTGACTCATAGGTATGTGAACTATGTTCTCCTCCAATATGTGTAATTTGTATTGATACGGTTCCTAAGTGATTCGGAACTGGTAGATCCTTACGTACGTGATTTATCGGAATTGATAGCAGAGTATGTGTGCACCGCATGTTCTAGACTTTTAGGGTGCCGAATCGGTATATATATTATGTTAGTGAATTATATGTACTCACTTTTGATTATTCCACTACTACTTAGTAGATGAGAATGTCTAAGATATCATTATGGGTTAAAAATGTGAGAACTTAACTGGTACTCAAGACAAATAATTTAATTAATAATTATGTGGGAAGTAAGCATGACTTATTTGGGTAATATGTGTGGTTACCTTATTACTAGATCGTATGGGTAGATTTTGTACAGACTAGTTAGGTAGTGGCTTAACTAAGATGGGTTAAGGGTAAGCGTTAGGCGTGCACAATAGTTGAGGGGTGAGTATCTCAAGTGAGGGCATGTGACTAACATGTTTATTATATGTGTTGTTTAAATTGTAATTTAAACACTTGCTATTTTTCAAAATATTTTCACCTCAGGCTCTCACCCGTTTTCTTCCAAATCTATTTTCTTGTAAAATCTTTTAGGTGCCCATCCACAGGGACGCCATACATAGGAATTCCATTACATTAATGTGTTGTAGCTGCTGGGGAAGTTACATGATCTCGATATTAGACGCCTCCATATTCTACATTTCATTCCAACTAGGGTTTATTAGGGCATGTCACCAATTCTCATTCAGAGAAAGTAGTTCAGTCTTTTATTTATCAGTTTTGGACTCATTTATTTATTCAGACTTGTGTATTTGGATTTATTCAGTATTCAGACTATTATTGGAGAGTGTACTCCAAACTTAATTTATTTATTTTATTTAGTTGTTCCTATGATGTTTTTTTATATGATTTGATGGATGGTTATTATTTTATTGCTTGATGTTTAATTGGAAGAAAAAATTTGACATCACTATTTTTAAATATTAGGTGGCTAGTAATTAATAAAATATTTTCAACAGTGATCCTATGAATGAACCAACTTGATATTCTATATTAATTTGATAAAAGAGTAGCTACCCGATATTTAATTAGTTAGGGTGTCACATACGGTATCCGAGCATCAGGTTCTAGTGTCATTAGGATCTGTATTGCTTGTTATGTTTTTTGCGTAACGTCCTTTGATATATAGCCCTATATTCTAGGATTGTTGTATTCTTTTGAGCATTTTACATCTTCAGTTATTTTTAGATATTAACTGTAGACTTATAAACCGCGTCTCTCGTTTGAGATGCCTCCTCGACCTGCAAAGAAAGTTCTTAAGGATGCCCAGCCTGAGCCTGAGCCTACAGCAGTTCAGGGTACTATGAATGCCGCTGAAGTTTTCGCTATTGTAGCTCAAGCGGTAAATGCCACTTTAGTAGTTGTACAGTATGCACCACCTCAGGCACCGGTGGTAGCCCCAATCCAGGCTCATGCATTCCCGTTTGCTTGGGAACGTGTCAGATATGCCTTTCAGAAGGAACATCCTCCGGAGTTTACAAGTAGCTCCGATGTTGTAGTGGTGAGCCAGTGGAAGAAGGATATCCAGAGGCACTTGAGGATGTATGATTGCATATATGTGAAGAGGCAGATACTATATACTTCTAAGCTAGTTGGAACAGGGCTGCAGTGGCGGGAGTCTATTACCACTGCTGAGGAGAGAGACGTCTTTACTATTCAGGACTTCTGGGTGCGGTTCGACCACAAGTATTTTCCTTTCGCTGTTCAGACTGAGATTAGGTGCAAACTACTAAACCACACCCAGGAAGGGAAAATCTTAGCTAAGTACGAGGAAGATTTCATAAGGCTGATTAATTTGATACCCAAAGAAGTACCTACTGAAGCGAAGAAGATTCAGATGTTCATGGACGGCCTTAACCAGAGGATTCGACAACATCTCTTGGGTAACCTCTCATTGCAGACCTATACTGAGGTGCTTAATGCAGAACTACTACACTTCTAGGACCACCGCTTCCATATGACTGGGAGTAAGTAAACAGAGGAGTCCAGCCAGTAGGGAAGGACAAAAGGTAATGGTGCTAGTGTGGCATAACTAGCTCAAGGTCAGAAAAGGTAGGGTGATTAGAGCTCCCATCATGGGGATTCTAAGCGATTCAGGTCAGGAGGTTTTTGATAGGGTCAGTGATATTTTAGGCATGGTGAGTAGGGTCAGCATGGCCATCAGGGCCAATAGGGACAGCAGGGTCAACAGCAGTTTCGGTAGGGCCAACAGGGAAGTGGAAACTGTCAGCAGGGCCGACGGTAGCAGGGATAAAGAGGGGGAAGCTTTAGTGGCAAGTGATTCATATGTATCAAGTCTGTCCACAAACGTCACGAGTGTCTTGAGAGGGGAAGGGCCCCACAGCCACAATAATAGGGCGCTCGACAGGAGCCCCAGAGACTGATATTTCCCGTCACCCTCCCAATAACACCTCAGATACCAGCACTGCCAGCTATTCCAGCAATCCCAGTTCATCAGGGGAGAATTCAGTATTGACGTGTTTATAACCTCTATGAGGTATCACTCCCATAAGCTCCACCTAGAGTTGAGGGTATGTTTTTTATCTAGGGGACTATGGGGCGTATTTTATTTGATAAGGGCCACACACTATTTTATTTCCATGAGATTTGCACGTGTTACGAGATTATTAGGTACAACGAAGAGTAATGTTACTTATGTAGATTCACCATTGGGTAGTGGCTCCCTAATTTTCTTTATATGTCAGGGAGTGGGTATAGAGATTGGGAGATTTACTTTATCAGTCGACATGTTTATATTAGATATGTGTGAGTATGATGCGATTATCGGCATGGATTGGCTCGTTACTTATAGGGCCATGATCGATTATTTTAGTAGGAGTATTATTTTTCTATACCTGGTCAGGAGATATTCCTAGTGGCGATGCCTCATCCCGAGGGAGGATCATCCACGCATTTGTATTACATAAATGAGGGGACCTCTAAGGAGGTGGTGATACCTCTTAATTCGATTTCGATAGTGAGGGAGTTCGCTGATGTATTCCAGGATATTCCGAGATTACCACCTAGTAGAGATATAGACTTTGTCATAGAATTAACGCCGGACACTCGACCGATATCCTGTGCGCCTTATCGTATGGCTTCGGTGGAGATGAGGGAATTATGAGATCAGATAGATCAACTGTTGGGTCAGGGGTTTATTGGTAGGATTACTTCTCCTTGGGGTAATCCTATGTTATTCGTTAAGAAGAGGGATGTATCTTTACATTGTGTGTTGATTATCGGGAGTTGAATAAAGTCACAATACGGAATAAGTATTCGTTACCCCAAATCAATGACTTATTCAAATAGTTGAGAGGAGTTGCCTTCTTCTGAGAAATTGACTGAGATCGGGATACCATCAGTTGCGTATCAGGGAGCAGGATGTGTCGAAGACTAATTTCTTGATGAGATATGGTTCTTATGAGTTTATGGTTATGCCTTTTAGGATAACCAACGCCCCAAACATGTTTATGGACTTGATGAATAGGGTGTTCAGAGCGTTCTTGGATCAGTTTGTCATAATTTTCATAGATAACATTCTGATTTACTCCCAGACTGAGGAGGAACATGTCGAGCACTTGAGACAGTTTTTGCAAACACTGCGTCAGTACGAGTTGTATGCAAAATATGAGAAGTGTGGATTTAGGCTGAAGGAGGTTCAGTTCTTGGGGCACGTTGTTTCTGATAGAGGGATATCAGTAGATCTGAGGAAAGTGTTAGCTATGAGGGAGTGGGGATAGACCATGACACCGATAGAGATACTTAGTTTCTTGGGCCTAACAGGATACTACAGGAGATTCATTCGAGGATTCTCGAAGATAGCGGGTACATTGACATATTTAACTCGCAAAGGGGTGTCATTTATCAGGGATGATGATTGCTAGGTAGATTTTGATGAGTTGAAGGATAAGTTAACTTCGGCACCAGTTCGATCACTACCCAGGACGAGTGTGGATTATCTAGTCTACACTGATGCTTACTTACTAGGACTTGGGGGTGTGCTTCAGCAGGAGGATTAAGTGATATATTATGCATCCCGTAAGCTTAATCCTCATGAGAGGAATTACTCTACACATGACTTGGAGTTAGCAGCAATCATGTTTGCACTTCGGATATGAAGACATTATCACTTAGGGGAGAAATTTCACTTGTTCACTGTTCATAAGCCATTACAGTACCTCTTCACGTAGAAGGAGCTGAATATGCGTTAGCATCGACGACTAGAGTTTATGAAGGATTATCATTTCGATATCCAATACCACTCAGGGAAAGGCTAACGTGGTAGCAGACACGTTGAGCCATAGGCTAGTACGTGAGAGGGCCGAGGTGTAGAAAGTGAAATTGAAGGAGTTGGGACACAAGGATTCGATCATTTATGTATGTGATGACACTTACACCCCAGATTATTATGAGAGTGGTATGGGATCAGGCAGCGGATCCGTTATGCCAGGGGTGACTAGTACAACTTCTAGCAGAGGGGGCCAAGTCTTATACTATTGGTTCAAATAGAGGCTTACGGTTTAATGGGAGACTGATTGTTCCAAAGGGGGAAGACTTACGACACGAGCTAATGACATATTTGCATGGTTCATGATTTGCGGTATATCTTGGTGGGGATAAGATGTACCAGGATATGAGGCGACAGTACTGGTGGAGTGGGTTGAAAAAGGATATTTGAGATTTTGTCTCAAAATGTGACACTTGTCAGCTGATAAAGGTGGACCATCAGAGACTCCCAGGACTTCTACAGCCATTAGAGGTTCCTATGTGGAAATGGGGGAGCATTTCCATGGACTTCATCATGGGGTTTCCTAGATCGCAGAGGGGTCACGATTCTATATGGGTGATTATGGATCGGTTGACTAAGGTAGCTCATTTTCTACCAGTCCGGACAGACTACTCTACGGGACAGTACACCCAGATCTTTATATTTGAGATAGTGAGACTTCACGGAGTGCCTCTTAATATCGTATCTGACAGAGATAAGATATCCTTGTCTTAATTTTGGGAGAGTGTCCAGGAAGCTATGGGGACAGAGTTGCACTTAATTACAACCTACCACCCACAGACTGATGGGAAGACTGAGCGGACTAATCTGATGTTCGAGGATATGTTGCGCATGTGTATACTTGACTTTGGCAGAGGCTAGGAGCCGTATCTTCCACTGGTGGAGCTTTCTTATAATAACTCCTACCAGTTTACTATTGGCATGACCCCATTTGAGGCATTATACGGTAGACCCTGACGTTCCCCATAATGTTAGTTAGAGGTGGGGGATAATAAGCTACTTGGGCTAGAGGTGATCCAGGATACTTCGACGGCGATAGAGTTGATACAGAGCCGTATTCGGGTTGCGTAGGACCGACAGAAGAGTTATGCTGATGCCAAGCAGTTCTTCTAAGAGTTTAATATGGGAGACCAAGTGTTGCTGCTAGTGTCTCCTATGAAGGGAATTATGCATTTTGGGAAGTAGGGGAAGTTGGCGCCTAGGTATGTGGGGCCATTTCCTATCATCGAGAGGATTGGGCAAGTTTCTTATAGACTTGGGTTACCGGAGCACCTGCATAGGATTCATGACGTGTTTCATATTTCTTCACTGAGGAGATATATTCGGGATGAGTTGGCCCAAACACATTGCTTTAGAGGAAATTGATCTATAGCCTGATAGTTCCATGACGAGGGACAAGTTGCTATCCTAGACCGTAGAAAGAGGAAATTGAGGTCGAAGGTAGTACCGCTAGTACGCATTCAGTGACGGCATCATAATGTCGAGGAGTCTACCTGGGAGCGCGGGGATGAGATGCAAGATAAATATCCAAAGTTATTTTTACCAAGTATACCTTTATTTTTGAATTTCAAGATGAAATTCCTTTTCAAGGGGGAAGTATTTAATACCCCGTATTTTTATTGATTTTAATTATGGGATTAATTGAATTTAATTGTGATATTATTTTGTAAATAATCCACATCTAAATACTAGGGAGATGAGAGATACTATTTTATTATGACGATTATATTGAATATTACTGAGTGAATATAGTAATATATGATTATGATTTTATTCATATTTTCGTGAGTTGAAAATACGACAGTTTTTGCAATCAAGTTAGGACGCGCGTGTCAGTCGTGTCAAAACCCAATTTAATTTTTTACATCATCCGTATGGTCATTTTAAGTGTGCCAACGTGGCCATAAGGGCCAAGATAGTCAAAAAACACTATCCAGGGGTTTAGTTTAGGTCCCGAGGTAGTTTTCGGCCAAATCGACAACTCGGGAGGGTATTTTAGTTATTTTTATTTTTGATGAATAGTGACCTACGAAAATGAGGTTTTGTATATCATCCAACCATTAGGTCTATTAGGGCCATTATCTGTCAAAACCAAAAGTTGGAAACGCGAGAGGAAAGGAGAAGTTCCAAGGGTTTCCAAGGCCATAACCACTACACAAAACCACTATCGTCGGATTTGTGACCGAAACGAGAGGGAGAACCAACCATTTTCATCATCAAAGGATCAGAAACTTTTAATCTGAGGCAAGTGATTTATCTTGTTAAGATTAAAGGCATATATTTTACATGATAGTTTAGATTTTATGATTTATCATAAATAGTGAAATAATAGTGAAATTGGAGAATTAAACCTTTAATCTGGGTAGGTTCCATGTAGATAAACTTCTGGACATATACTAGTTACGAAATCATGACCCATGTGTAGAGAATCATGAATTTATGTTGAGTTGTATGAAGATCTTGAAGAAAATAGGAGAAATAGGGTTTTTATGAAAATAGGTGATTTGATCCCAAATTTTTTTAATCCGTGTTGATTTAAAGATTATGCATATATGTTGGTATGATGATTAGAATACTTGTTTAGGACGTTGTGATGGAGGATTTGGGGTATAAAGTTGGAAGAACCCGTAACTGTTAAGGGAATTCTAGGTAGATACCTGATCTATCAATCGATCGACTCAAGAATGTCGATCGGTCGATGTCTCTATCAATCAACCCCTTTCACCCGATCGATCGACCCCTTCTGATTTTTGTAAATTTGTTTCCCTTTAAGGTCTGATGAAACCCAAGCTTATAAGAATTATTAGTGTGACTATTAGAATATTCTGGGACTTAGTTAAGGTCAGTAGGGCCTTAGTTATGCCCGAAAAAGGTTATACATAATGGAATTGAACGTTATAATTGCGAGGGTTTACCGAGTGAAGTAGGACTAAAAATCCACATAATTGAGAGTGAAAATAAGTGGATGATGATGAAAGGTTAGGACTAGTAGGGGAGGAACTTTAGAATACTTAAATAACCTTATAAATAAATTGGAGGCCTAGTAACCTTTTGGGATAGGCTTAGGTACTCGAGTTATACGACGAGAGTTGTCGCACCAATTAATAATTCGTAGAATATTCGGGATGAACTTTCTACGGATGAGACTTGTAATATCGGATGGATTATACATATATGGTTATGGTAAATACTTAGGTTGTGTGATTACCTAGTAAATGGATGATTTTGTGTATGACATACCTACCTTGCTTGCTATCATGGGAGGTTGATTTTGGAAGAGGGCAATCTTATCTTTGTGTGCCTTCGGGGGGATTTAGAATTGTACCTCAAGAACATATGACTGTGAAGACTTATTTATGAGTTGATAAGTTAGATGACTATGGGACCGTAGGTATATGCATGACTCATAGGTATGTGAACTATGTTCGCCTCCAATATGTGTGATTTGTATTGATATGGTTCCTAGTGATTCGAAACATGTAAATCGTTACGTACGTGATGTATTGGGATTGATAGAAGAATATGTGTGCACCGTAGGTTCCAGCCTTTTGGGTTACCAGGTTAGTATATATATTATGTTAGTGAATTATATGTACTCACTTTTGATTATTCCACTGATGCTTAGTAGATGCGAATGCCTAAGATATCATTATGGGTTAAGAATGTGAGAACTTAACTGGTACTCGAGATAAATAATTTAATTAATAATTATGTGGGGGTAAGCATTGCTTATTTGGGTAATACATGTGGTCACCTTATCAGTAGACCGTTTGGGTAGATTTGGTACAGACTAGTTAGGTAGTGGCATAACTAGGATGGGCTATGGGTAAGCATTAGGCGTGCACAACAGTTGAGGGGTGAGTATCTCAAGTGAGGGCACATGACTAACATGGTTATTATATGTGTTGTTTAAATTATAATTTAAACACTTGTTGTTTTTCAGAATATTTTCACCTCGGGCTATGGCCCGTTTGCTTCCAAATCTATTTTCTTGTAAAATCTTTTAGGTGCCTAGCCACAGGGATTCCAGACCTAGGAGTTCCATTTCATTGACGTGTTGTAGCTATTGGGGAGGTTACATGATCTCAGTATTAGACGCCTCCATATTCTGCATTTGATTGTATTCAGGTTTATCGTCATCTATTAGGGCATGTCGCCCATTCTCATTAAGAGAAAGTAGTTCACTATTTTATTTATCAGTTTTTGACTCATTTATTTATTGAGACTTGTGTATTTGGATTTATTCAGTATTCAAACTATTATTGGAGAGTGTACTCCAGACTCAGTTTATTTCTTTTATTTAGTTGTTCATATGAGATTGTTTATATGATTGGATGGATGGTTATTCTTTTATTGCTTGTTGTTTAATTGGAAGATAAAATTTGACATCACTCTTTTTAAATATTAGGTGGTTAGTAATTAATAAAATGTTTTCGACAGTGATGCTAAGAATGAACCAACTTGATATTCTGTATTAATTTGATAAAGGAGTAGCTACTCGGTATTTAATTAGTCGGGGTGTCACAATTACCTACATGAGGACCTCTCCTAACGTTCCTAGTTGGCTCTCTCACACGTGTGGGGTTGGCTTTGGAAATGGGAACCTTTTGCGTGTGTTTAAACCAAACTCAATTTTCTTAAAAAATTATCCAACCTTTCTGACCTAGTCTCCAAACCAAGCTTAACTCTAGACGAGTCTTTCAATATATCCTCTAACTCAATAATCCTAAACTTAAAAAAATTCCTAGACTCCTCAAACTCTAGAATCTCCTTCTTCAAAGTCTCCATCAAACCACAAAGACTATCTCTCTCACCCTCAACATATTCTAGTTTTTCTCTAAGATTCTTCTCTCGTGCCCTAAGATCCTAATCAATTTATCATAATTTTCTATGGCATGGTCTTTCAACCTAGCATGCAACTTAAAGTTTGCTTTTTTCACCTTTAGCACTTCTTCATAAAAATCATTAAAGGCAAGTTGTAACTCTTTCACATTAATTTCCTCTTCTTCACTAACTTCACCCTCACTTACTTGGGATTCACACACAATGGACTCAAAAGTGTCATTAACATTATAATCTTCATGAGAAGATTTATCGTCGTCACTCACATGGCATTCAATGAATGTAACAAGGTTGCGCTCAATGGGGGGAACTATCTCCCTCTTTCTGTTCACTATCACTTAAGGTGGCATTATATGCTATCGGTTTCTTGCCCTCCTTCTTAAGTCTAGTGGGGCACTCCTAACCCTATGACCATAACCTTCAAAACAAAAACATATATCCGACTCATACCTCTTATCATTCTTACTTCGATTGTTAGGAACGTGCTCTTCCTTATTGTTCTTGAATTTTTCAAGTCTTTTGGCATCTTTGGATTTCTTTTGGAACTTGATAAACCTTTATAACTTCTTTTCCAACAAGGTTACATCCTCAAAGTCGGTTTCAGAATCATAATCCAAAACTTTAGTTTCCTCCTTCCAGGCTTTCAAAGCAATGCCCTTTACTTTCTTTGGCACTTGCTTGGAGGTAAACATGTCAATCTCATAAGTTTGTAAGTCGCCTACAAGCTCCTCAAGTTTCGTCGATGCAAGAGCACCCAAGGAGTTCAGAACGGTCACTTTAGGTTCAAATCTACTAGGTTTTGAAGTTCAGAACTGTCACTTTGGGGTCAAATCTACTAACATTTTAATCGTCTCAAATTGGGTAGTGAGGTTTTGAAGTTTAGACACTCTAACCATTCTATTACCCTCGTGAGTAAGTGAAAGAATATCCCAAGCCTCTTTAGAGATTTCACACGTCATGGTTCGATTATACTCTCCCGCGGTGACATGTGAGGAAATAACATGAAGACTTTTATAATTGTAAAGTGAAAGTCTATGTTCGGCATCGGTCCATGACTCAACATGCTTTAAACTAGTGACCTCGCCCTCTCTTGTGATTGGTGGAGTCCAACATTTTTCAACCGTTAACCAAACACGCTCATCAATTGATTTTAAAGCACTTCTCATTCGTATTTTCCAATAATAATAGTTTGTGCCATAAAAAATAGGAGTTCAAAAACTGTCAAAATTCATGTTTAAAAACAAATGGGATCACAACACAATAAAATAATGTTTCTAGATCTGACACAAATTTGTATGACCCTTTTTGTGTATGTTTAAACCAAACTCAATTTTCTCTAAAAATAATCCAACTTTTAATTACGCACCAAGTTGTGTGAACTAATTTTACTTTAAACTAGCTTTATTTTGTTTAATCCTAAACATGCATCTAGGTGATTAAAGAAAGTAAAATAAATTCAAGTCCACATCGCCAAATGTACGAGGAAACCACTAAGGGAAAAAACCTCGAACAACCCAACCCATACAATCACTATGATACGGTTTTACAAAGTATAGAAAATAGATTTACCCAACAACTAGATCCCCAAGATCCTTGGTATTCTTCTGATATTCAACCACTCCTCCACAATGACCATCCAGAAATCCTTCAACGATACTCGTCCACAGCACACGCGACCACGAATGCCTCGGTGTCCACCGATATAGCTTTGGAAACATCTACGAAATAGAAAATATGACTCCTCATTTTCTTCACCGTAAAACCCAACGAAACAACTTGTTCACTATGGATGAACAAACCCAGATGGTGCAAACAAGATCTTTATAACATATGTGTATGAAAGCTCGGATCTTTAAACATTAAGGATGTTTTTAGTCTTTGAAACCCTTAGAAAACCTATCCAGAAAAATGAAACTGTTTTCTCTGAAATATTCATTCTACAAAACTATGAAATTATGAGACGAAACTTCCTTTAAATAGAAAACTTAATTCAGTGGAATTGCTCAAATGAGATCACTATATAGCTCAAATGAAATGCCCATGTCGCTCGAACGACATTCTCGTCTCGCTTCAATGACATTGAAATGTCTCGTTTGAACAACAACAAAAATCGTCTAATCCCTTTAAACACAAGGGAAGGTTCTCTACGACTCTAAACATTCCTTATCTCAGAATAAACGAAGTTAAAACAATTTAAACTCTATTTTTAATAAAAATAACATCCTCAAACAATTTTCGAGTCCCATAAACATTTATGCATTCATACATGAGAGATCAAAACATGATGAAGACGTGAAACGTGCACCAATAAAATATGGCATGGTTTATCTTTGAAGCTTGGCCACTACATCTTCAATGAAATGTCACAGGCTTATGTGGATCGATACTCAAAATATCTTCGTATGATTTAAACTTGTTTTGTTCCGGGAATAAGTCAAATACATACAAATTGACTCTTCGAAATTTGTCCGTATAAAATCCTTGAGAGATACCCAAGATGAGGTTACTCGATAGAGCATGTAAGATCTACCAGGCCTCACTAGATATGGTCCCTTGAGGATACCGATCAACCTCACAAATATTACAAATTGGACTTTATATTTACAAGGAAAGATAAATACAAATATATCAAAGTTCTCATTACAAGTTGTGTTTTCCCTATTTATCAACTGGTCTTTGATCTTTGTGGAGGGAATCTTTTGAACAAATTTAGTCTTGAGCGAGCGACCATCTCTGTGGGGGAATCATTCGAGAAACTTTAGTCGTGTGCTAGTGACCATCTTTGTGGGGAGATCCTTCGAGAAACTTCAGTCTTGTGCGAGTGACTATCTTGGATCTTTTCTATTTTAGTGTTAGCTTTGCTTACTCGACCTTAAGCTTGGACTTCCCTCTATAAACCTTTATCGAAACATTTATTAATTCATTTATGTTAGGTAGTCTTAACACAATTCCTCCACACAACCCTTTTCTTGACATGTTTCTTATTCCTTTATCTTTTCTCGGAATCTTTCAATAAACCACATACTTTAACAGGCTCCACATCGCCAACGCCGCCACCATATACTCTCCCAGTGATTTTGGGTCATTCACCCCAGGGCTCTGAGCCCTCCTTAATTATCCCGGTGTCATCCGAGTGCCACATTAATCCTTCTTTCCCTTATTACCCGGCCGAAGCCAACCCTGGGGTTTCACCACAACTTATGTTACACCTTGAAATTATCATTTCATGTCCTTTACACTTTAAATTTGATTTTATAACAAAAATCATGTTTATTTATGCCCAATTTGTGTGACACATTTTCAAACATTTTTATTTCATAAAAATGTTCTACCCTAAGAAAAATTACTGTTTTACCCATTTGTTTCAAAACTCACCTTTTACTCCAATTTCACAAGTGTTAATTTCCCAAAACACCATTAAGTTGTCCATACTACTTTGTAAGTGTTTTTAAACATCTTAACACCTTTTAACCTTTTAGGATTGACTTTCCTTTCAATTTGGAACATCTTATCCCATTATTTCCCTTTCAAATCCTTACGTGTTAATCTTTCAAACATTATTAAGTTACACACACCAACTTCCTAATGTTCAACCATTAACACTTATGCAATACCTTTACTAACCATATTTCCAAATTATACATTTCTTTAATTTGTTTATTCAAGAAACCTAATTACACTTAAAGACTACTTTTATAAGAAAATACCATTTCCTTTTATTATCGCATGTAGTGTTGCAACTTCGTACTTATCACACTTGAAACCCTTCTTCACACACTTTGAAGACAAGAATTTCTACCTTTGTTATTCCATGTTTAAACCCAAAAAAATCTTATTTAAACATGTTTATACATTTATTGCCAAAATACTACAAGTTTATATCCATGAGAAGATGAATTTTAAATCCTAAAACCCTATAAATGGGTTAAACATACATTTCATTTTAGACAATACTTGCAGAAATTCTACTTTCAAGGCCTAAAAGATATTTTTATTTCTTCAAACTCAAAAATGTCCATTTTCATAAAATTTTTATTTTTGCAAGAATTCGGAACTTCATTTTACAAACATTATATCAAGATCAACATCAACTTCTTAAACATTTTATTTCACAAAATGTCTAACATCAAATTTCTAGAAAATACACCATTTTCATAAAATACCAATTTTAATATTTCAAAACTTTGAAATGTTTGTTCATTCTTCATTTCCAAGAAAATAAAATTTTTCCAACTTTTTTATTCCATAAAAGTGTTTAATATTATCCTACTAGAAACCATAATTTATTTATGTGCTTATACTCATGTACTCTAACTACAAGACAACTAATAATGCAAATAGAGTCTTAAACACTAAGGATATATTTTTCCACCTCAAATCTTCAAATGGTGGTAAGAAGGTTGGTATAGGAGGAGCAACCCCCACCTCCAAAGGTGGCCTCAAGGAGTAACTAAATGCATCCTCCAAAATGCTCCATATGTGCTCCATTTAAGCTTTCAAACCAAAAAATCCTTCAAACTCCATGAAAGCTTCCATCAACTTCTCCAAAAATCCCCCAACACGTCTCCAAAAATCATAGCTCCACTTCAATAATGGTGGAAATGGGTGTTGTAAGTTTGAATATCGTGGTATACTATAGGAAAGTGGTGGTTTATGATGGTTATCATGGTGGAAGACGACCTCTCTCACTCTCTCATCTTCTTCCAATTTCAAATGCCCAAAATAATCCAAACAAACCCTTAAAACACCAAAAACCCTAGTTTGCCCAATTTGGGCTCATTTGAGCTCAACAGCTCACCAAATTAAGGGCTAGGAATGCGACAACACACAAAGGTAATCAAATTAAAATATTTTTGAGGCACGTCGTTCATACGACATGAGCCTCATTTGAGCATCATGTGACCTTCGCATGACCTGGGACTATAATCCTGTGATATCTCGATCAAAGTTCATTTGAAACCATGTTTCGAGCAACCTTCATGAGACATTGGATCTCGATTCTAACGACACCCTATGTCATTAGTATGAACCTTTTTCCCATTCTTTTATTTTCTATAGTTTTGACCCACAACTTCTAATAATTATCCTTAATTGAAATGTGAGGGCAGGGTATTACAAACTCCCCACCTTGGGGAATTTTGTCCCCTAAATTCTTGATACGTTAATCCTTAAGCCTATGGGGTTCACCAACTTCAATTATACACCATAGAAATCCTCCAAGACAAAATCATTGAAGTTCTCAATAATAAGGTCACCCTACGTGGCCCTACACGACGTTTGTCCCCAAATAATCAACGTTTGTTATGCTCTAACGCTCACCATCTTGCTAACCATGATCATCACCTAACCGACTCCGAGTCTCCAATAACTTTATGATCATGACAAAAAGATTTCTAGTACTACCTATGTTAGTACCCAATGCATACCGGCGGTTTCACGAGCAATCCTCTCTAGCAATCGACACTCACCTAATGTCTCCAATCGTTGTATCGATCACTCAAGTCAATTCAATTTTACGACAGTACATCCTGCGTCCCACAAATCTTAAGGTTTTATAGGGAGGTCCAAGCTTAAAGACGAGTAAGCAAAGATAACACTAAAACATAAAAGATCCAAAATAGTCACTCGCACGAGACTGAAGTTGCTCGTAGGATACCCCCACAAAGATGGTCACTCGCATAAGACTGAAATTTCTCGAATGATTCCCCCACAAAGATGGTCACTCGCATAAGACTAAGGTTTCTCGAAGGATCCCCCCCCCCCCCCCCCCCCCCCCCACACCCACACACACACAAAGATCAAATCCCAGTTGACAAGTAGGGAAATCACAACTAGTAATGAGAAATTTGATATACTTGTATTTATCTTTCCCTATAAGTATAAAGTCCAATTAGTAATATTTGTAAAGGTTGATCGGTACCCTCGAGGGACCATGTCTGTCAGGGCATGGTAGAGCTTACATGCTCTATCGAGAAACCTCATCTTGGGTATCTCGCAGGTAATTGGTTTGGAGGATTGGGAGAAAGGCTACATTGGAAGATACCAATCCCTTTAGGGTACTTAGGAAAAACATTTGTTTATACACAACATAGCTCAAGCAGTTGCTCGAGATACTATTTCTGGGGGGAACCTACTCGAGGCCCCCAATCCTAAAATAGTTATCCAATGTGATTAGCCTTTTATACCCACATACAAACCATAAGTTGCTCGAGCAATCATCAGTCGAGAAACCTTCAATTCGATCAATTATCCTTTTTAGTGACGTGATAACACATCCTTTGAAGGCTCCTGTTTACCAACTCCTTAATGTCAGCATGTCTGAAATTTAGGAACTCGATAAAATATCACTCGAGTGGAATTATTCCTAGGATGGTAAGTTCGTAGCTGAAACATCACATCGTAATTAATGCATCCAAAACCTTGAGATCCCAAACATTGTTCCTGCCAATATATCATATCTACTGCCGTTAATGCAATATCTTCGGCATTAAATGGGCAACATTTTTAGCATTAAAGAGGTCAGAGGAATTTAATGCATGCATGGTCACTCGAATGACCTTGCCCTCCTATAAAAACCCCATTTCAATGTTATTCTTGGATCGCACTTTTATAGCCCAGAACTGATGCCAAAATACTCTTAGACAAGAGAGCTTATTGTGAGAACATTTATTATGTGACCAATCTTATTTACTCAAATAATGCCATTATTGAGCACTCAATTCTGTTTAAGGTTATTGCCTTGACTTTATTTCACTAAAGGTGCTTGTTCCTACTCCCTCCAATCAAGTCAACTATGGGATCCCTTTATTTTATTGTATTCTTATAGAATTTATGTTGTAAGAACACATTTTATATAGAAGTCTTGGACATTGAATATATTGATCCTTAACTTATATTTATTATTACTAGTGATTGTTCTTTAGCATTAATATCCATATCGATAAGGGTTTACGCCTCACTTGATATTAATATTCTCTTAAGAACCCACATCTTACATTTGACGACTCTGCTGGGGAGGAGGTATTCTCTTTTGAGAGATGGATAATGATAATGTGTCAAAGAACCTTGATTTCAACACTTCACAACGTGAGGAAGAAGTGGATCTCACCATCTTGCCAGATGGGGAGCGAGCAGTGCGAAAGGAGACTAATGCCTCCGTTGTTAGTATGATGATCGATGTCGGTCCGGCACAAATGGAAGGACTAATGAGACTTTTTGCTGAGTTCATCAAAACTCCGGCACCGCATGCGGTACTAGGGGTTATAATGGGGCCTAGTTCGTTCCTAACACCACCGGTGGTTCTACCACCCTTTATCTCGGGGGGAGTTACTCAGACAACTACTAATAATACTTCTTCGATCATGCCACCATTGAACTCTCCCTTTGTCACGGGGGGGGGGGGGGGGGGGGGGAACGCACAACACTACTATGCTAATAGTGACTCGGGAAGCACGCCTAGGCACTGGCACTCCGATCACGCCACCCATGATGGTGCCGGTGATGATAGGTCCTACACAGCATAGTCCCTCTCCAACGACAATGGAGGAAATGAAAAAGGAACTTTTGAAAATGATAGTAGCCTTTAAAGTAGGGGATAAGCTTCCTCAATATACGAAAAGTTTCGTACTCCATACCCCGAGGAGTATAATAACAAACCTTACTTGGTGGGGTATGTTCCACCTATTTTTGAAAAGTATACAAGAAAGGGGGGGGGGATCCTAAGGAGCATGTCAAGAGGTTTTTGGAGAATCTTGGGGCCCACTGTAATAATAAGACACTAAGGTTGAGGGAGTTCTCTAAATCTATAAATGAGAAATCTTACACGTGGTATTCCCATTTGGCTCTGGGAAATTTAGAAACTTGGGAGGATCTCCATGTTGAGTTCATACAGAAGTTCTTCCTAGCAGAAGATGAATTCACCCTTACATAGCAGAAGATGAATTCACCCATACATCAGGAGATTTTGCAAGAGCTCTTTAGATATGAGAGAGGAAATGCGCGAGGCAAATATTTTGCAGGTTTATGCAGAAGATTTATTGCCAGAGTATATATGCCTCTTGATAAATGAAACCCGAGAGCGTACTTTCGCCATTTTTCTCAAATTCGTAAGGAACTTTACTTTGGTCATGAAGCCACTACCACCACCATCACCAGAACTGTCAAGTTTGTTGCTAAAACCATCAAGTAGATATGGGAGGGGGATATCCCCTCGTGTGAACTATGTTGGTAATGTAGGTGGAGGGCATGAAGGGGGAAATCGTGGTCAAAGAGGTAGAGGAAACAAGAGGAAGTAGGAAAAAGAATAACCCCCAGAGTTGCCTTACATGGTGGAGCAGACTATTGATGCCTACGATCTTATGGTTCTTAATAAGATATGTTGGGATATTGTGGCTGACACAACCCTATAACACGAGAAGATAGGGAAGGCCTAAAGTACTATTTATTACACAATAGAGTGGGGCATCCCATGAGTCAATATTTTTCTCTCTGAAAGATAATAGATAAATATGTTAAGAAGGTGGATATCCAGTTGTCGTAGGCCAACGTGAATAACAATCCTTTTCTAGCACATGGGACTAACATGTCTAGCGCCTTTGATGAGGAGGCATAACGGACAATAGAGGATAATTGGCACCGCGACGAATATTTTGAGGATTACTTAGAGGAATTCTTGTCCCAAATGTCTTATTTGATGTTGGAAGAAGAAACAAAAGAGGAATGGAGCTCGATTGATGATTTGAGCAAGCAACTGAAAGCTTTCTCTCTAGTGGCAATGAGTGTTGTGATAGCGTATGATGAATCAGCATACAGAGATGTGGAGGAAGTCTATGAGCTAGAAGAAGAACAAGTTGACTCTTGGTATAATGCGAGATAGTTGCGTGATCACAAAATCTTGGTTGGTTCTTTGACCAAGTGGGACTGCCAGAGGATTCTCAATTAGAGGTTACTCGAGAAATCTAAGAAATCGCTAAGAAAAACTTGGCCCCAAACCTGCGATGGAAGGGGCCAATGGCTAAGTTAGTGAAGAAATTTCTATCAGAGGTTACCTTCTCGGAGACAAACCGACTAGTTAGATAGATACCCACATAATATGCCGCTTTATGTAACAACGAGCGTTAATGGATGTAGTTTCAACCATGTTTTGATGGATAGAGGATCTTATATAAATATCATGCCCATAGTTCCCTTTTATGCCTATAAAATCTCGGAGACAAGGATTGTGCAAAATCCATTATCAATTGTAGGGTATGATAATCAGTCCTCTAAATTAATTGGCTACATGAATGTGGGAATTATGATGGGGAATATCACTTCCCATATTAAATATCATCTTATGGATTGTGAGACATCCTACCAATTGCTCGTTGGAAGAGTTTGGATGCATAAGTATGGTCTGATACCTTCCATGTATCACTAATGTGCTAAGGCAAATGTCAAGGGGAAGAAGATCGTCATTAGAGCATCTAAGAAGCCTTTTATGCGAGAAGAAGCACACTTGGTGGACATGACATTTTACATGGAGTTGAATAAAGAAGACAGTATACTCACTCGATATACTAGGGGAATCAAAATTCCTAGCACTAGAGAAAGGGTACGTGTGCTAGCCCGCCCGATAGTGGCCTAAAAAAGGAAGAGATTGTTCGAGAAGTAGCTAGGCCTCCCATCCCGCCCGCCCTGCATGACTAAATGATGCCTAGCATTGACCCAATTGAGAAAAAGTCCAGCAACAGAGTGTGCTCAGTAGATTCTCAGTGAGAGATCTAGAAGAAAACAGGCTCAAGAGACCCTGCCAAGAGAAAAATCCCCTCCAAAGAAAAAGGGTAGTTTTGGTGAATATCGAAAGATTATTTACAAACCTTGAAGGTGTGAGAGGGCAGATGAATTACTAGATGATGAGGCTGACTCGTTCTATGGATGTTTTTTGGTGGATAATTTAGTCCAATGCTTGGTGATTCATAATTCCAATATCCGGGAGTTTATGAAGGAGGTCGAGGAAAAATCAGAATGCTTGAAAGATAGGCTAAAACCCCAAATTCAGGAATTAGAGTAGATATGGCTGACGAAGGTGATTATCGTAGGCCAGCGTTTATCTCGAAATACCTTGATGATGCAGTCAATAGGGATCTAGTGGCTCTACTATAGGAATTCAAAGACGTCTTCACGTGCAAGTATACTAAAATGTCGAGAGTAGACAAAGTAGTGGGTTGTCATAAGTGGAATATTATACCGTCATTGATCCTGGTAAAATACACAACTCAAAGGTATAGACCATAACTGGATCTGAAGATAAAGGAAGAAGTCCAGAGGTTGCTCGTGGAAGGTTTCATTATGCCCATCCAACATCCCATTTGGTTGTCCAGTATTGTGCCAATAGGAAAGAAGGATAAGAGCCAAATCTGAATCTGTGTGGATTTCAGAGATTTGAATCGAGCATGTCCAAAAGATGAGATCCCCTTACCTTCTATTGATATCCTGGTAGATACAAAAGTGGGACATGAGATGTACAATTTCATGGATTGTTATATGGGGTATAACCAGATCAAGATAAACCCAGAGGATGTCGATAAGGTACCCTTTTGCACCCTATTAGGTAACTTCATGTATACTGTTATGACTTTTGGTTTAAAGAACGCAGGTGCTACTTATCAGAGTACTATAATGGACATATTCCATGACCTCTTTCATGAGATTGTGGAGTTTTACGTTGATGATCCGGTGATAAATTCCATGGTGGAGACTACCCATTTGGCAGACCTGAGGAGGGTGTTCACAAGATGTAAAAAGTACAAGTTAAAGATGAACCCCCGTCAAGTATGCATTTGGGGTAACCAGTAGAAAATTCCTACGGTTAGTTGTGAACATGCAAGGGTTATATATGGATCTGGACAAGCAAAAGGGCATCCTCCACATGCCAAGGCCCAAGTCCGCGAAAGGATTGAAAATATTTTGGGGGAAAGTTTCTTACATAATGAGGTTTGTGATCGAGATAGCTGAAGTCACTCATCCTTTGATGGAGCTGCTACGAGCGAAGACCAAGTTCATATGGGATCAGGTGTACGAGAAATCTTTGGACTAGTTGAAGAGGCTTTTAACATCCCTACAGACGATGGTTCCTCCTCGAGGGGGTATTCCTTTTCGCCTCTATATCACATCTACCAGAAGATCAATATGGGTATCACTAGCTCAAGTAGTGGAGGGGCTAGAAAAACATATGTACTACTTAGTTGAATAATATATGGACTTGAGGGAAGGTACACAAACATTGAGAGGCATTATTTATCCCTTATATTTGTTGCACGAAAGCTTAGGCATTACATGTTATCTTTCACAGTTCACATCATAACTAGGTGTGACCCCATAATGTTTTTGCTTACTATAATTGTGCTAATAGGCAGGTTTGCTTGATGATTTCTAATTCTTTCTGACTATGATTTTAAATTCATGGTCCCTCGAGCTATCAAGAGTCAAGATTATGCATATCTATTGGCCATATTCCCATCAGGAACGTTTGAGCTACCTATTGAGGAGATCTCAGGAGATGATCTTCAGGACAACTACCTCGAGGAAAGCTTAGATGAATGGAGCATGCAGTTGGATGACTCTTCGACTGGAGGCACAGGAGGGGCAAAGGTAATCCTACATCGAGGGGAATAAAAAGTCTAATTATCCTTCAAATTGGATTGTACTTGTTCAAATAATAAAGATGAGATAAAGACTTAGTTCTGGGGTTATTGGAAGCTTTGCGCAAAGGCATCAGGGGCTCATAATATAGGGGGATTCCAACCTGGTGGTATAGCAAGTGAATGATGAGTATGATCTCAAACATATGAGTTTGGCACCATACTGAAAAATTATACAAAGATTTCTTGACCAATTCCACAAAGTAAAGATCAAAAGGAACCCAAGAACGGTGAACAAACATGTCTACGTGCTACCATTTCTTAGAAAATTGCCTTTGAAAGAGAGTCAATCATTGTCCAGATCACGAAGACGATGACCCCCTCAACGGTGATTGAAATGCTGACTTTGGAAGACAGAAATGATTGGAAGGTGGAAATAAGGAGAAAATTGGAAATGGGCGAGGGACCAATGACGTTGGTAGAGCTGGTACGATATTTTACTGCCTCACTCAATTTTTACTATAAAAACAAAGGGGGATAGCTTTCCATGTGCATGGAACCCGAGGAAGCTAAAAAGAGATTGATAAAAATACATAATAACGGTTGAGATATCACAAAAATCTCATTGTAGCGAAGAATCCAGAGGGCAGATTACTTTTGGCCTACGATGAGATGCGATGTTACGTTATTATAGAGAGATTATGGGAAATGCCTATTGTATTATCAAGTTGCGGAGTGTAACTTCATAGATTAGCCATCAGACTGGAGGCATCCATATATAGATATATTGGTTAATGGGATTGTACCCATAAATAAAGATAATGCCATAAGGATAAAGAGGAGAGTGTTTAGATATTGTGTTTAGGAGGGGCAACTATATCAAAGGGGTTATCACGAGAAACCTCTGAGATACATCTGGCTAGAAGAATAAGATGAGGTATTAAAGCAAGCCCATAAACTAGGTCACATCGGAGGAGAAAAAGTCTATGACCAACTAATGACATTGGGGTATTTTTGGCCCACCATGGAAAATGATTCGGCATAATTTTTCGTAAATAAAAGGCGTGTCAGCTTCATGGGAATATGATTCATGCTCCCTCGGTGGACCTACATTATCTTTCTACTCCTTTCCCATTTCACACCTGGGCGTTCGATCAAGTAAGGGTAATCAACTCCTCCTCGAGAGGTAAGATCTGGATACTTATGTCCACAGAGTATTTTACGAAGTGGGCAGAGGCTATACCGTTGAAGAAAGCTACGATCGGGGTAGTTGCGCGCTTTATGGAGTATATTATTTGCCGATTTGGCATCCCGAATGTGTTTTTATCGAATAATGGTACCCCATTTGTGAACAATGATGTAAGGTTGCTCACAGAGAAATATACCATTATCCATCACAAATAAACGGTAGCATACCCCAAGTGCAATGGACAGGCTGAAGATACCAATAAGACTTTGGCGAATATCCTCTCGAAGATGCTAGAAGATTTCCCAGGAACTTGGGATGATAAAATACTAGAGGTCTTATGGGAATATAAAACTATAAAGAGGAAACCTACATGCTACACTCATTTGTCCTTAATGTTTGGCATTGAAGTAATTCTCCTAGTGGAGCTTGAGATACCTTTTGCACGGTATAACCTGTAAAGTTTATTGCTCCCCTACAGCCGACATGTACAACTAGAAGCACTGGAGGAGCACAGAGATAGCATAAAAAGTCATTTCGAGATGTATAGAAATAAACTATCCAGGTCCTATGATCATCTAGTGAAGTCAAGAAACTTCCAGTAAGGGGATTTAGTATTAAAGTCTTGTACGAGGAACATTCGGGGTCTCTCACTACCTAAGTTTGAGGCAAATTAGGAAGGACCGTATGTCGTTCGAAAGGCCCACGACTCAAACTACTGTGAGATATTAAAAGTTGAAGATGATGTAACTTTCAAACTTAATAATGTGACACCTCGCCTAATAAAATATCGAGTGATCAGTCCTATACCAAATTAAAACAGGAATCTCAGTTGGATCATCCTTAGCATCACTGTCGAAAACTTTTTAAATCTTACTAACCACCTAGTATTCCAAAAGCTGGTGCCAATTTTAACTTTTTGATTAAACAAAACAGTACATGCGGAAATAAAATATAAACCATTCACACAACTGAATGAAAATAAACTGAATCATAATTAAACAATTTGCCGAATAAACCATCGGCCACCAAGGTGAAATAATCCAAAACAAATATTCAACACCTGAATAAATACACCTGAAAACTTTACCGAGATGTCTGGGCGACAAGCCCTAAATAAAACTGAAACTGATACATGATTCCTACTCTAGGAATAAATGAATGATGCGTATAATCCTAACTTCTGCTAGCATCCACATATGCCGCAGCTCCGTGTCCCTGGAGTAGAATATCAATCCTGGCGTCCCTGTGGCTTGACACCTAAAAGGTTTTGAAAATAGTTTTATAGCAAGGTTTAGAACCCAAAACATTTTGAAAATATTTAGCAAGTGAATTAACTGCAGTAATTTAAAATACATGAATGCGCTTCATATTTAAGTTAGTGTCGCACTCCCTTGTGGACATTCTCGCCCCTCCAATATTGTGCACACCTACCGGTTACCTTAACCCCACCTAGTTGTACTACCCCGTCCAACTAGTCCTGGTATAACCTTCCCTTTCTATACTACTCTAACCCGAGTATAATGATTCTTGAATTATAAGTTATTTCACAATTAACTTAATTAATTCCTCTTAAATAGTAGCATATAATCGTGTCACAAGTTATATAAATTAAATACATCACACACTGTATTATTACCCGTATATAATATTTACTTCCATTATATACGTACCTTTGCCACAAAATCCACACATATAACATACGTATATCCATCCCTTCGAGTATACCCTCGCCGGATGATTCCCTCTAAAATGCTATCTCACTAGGTATGCTCACAAGACCTAGTTCCCCAAGTTGGATTCGCTCACCAACCAGGCCGAAAATATAAACGTATTGGAGGCGGTCATATTCCTTCCCTGAAAGTGAGATAAATCCCTCACCCATATATACCGGACGCTATGACCTGGGGATATACTCGCCCTACTCCTCAAGCTAGGGGATTCACCCACAACGCGCAACCTCCCTTGATAGCATTAGAGTATATTAATTTGAATAAATATCTAGTTATTGATATTTAATATCACACACAATATATACACGTATATATATATTATCACTACACTGTATATATATATATATAATACGAACCTCGGCTTTACTGTGTACTAAAAATTTCGTAGACTGCCTGTAACTTAATATCACACCCAATATATACACACATATATATATACACTATCACTACACCGTATATATATATATATAGTAAATAATTTTCTATTGATATAATACCGAAAAATCCCGAGTCAACGTAATTAATTTTCTCACTTAATAATTTCTCGTCTTCCCGAGTCTATGGTCCGACTCTAATATATTTAACTCACACTTCAATTGATATAATACTTTCCCCGAGTCTATGGTCCGACTCCAATTAAATTAATTAATGCCCTTATTAATTTAATACCTTCCCGAGTTTATCACCCGACTCTAATTAAATTAACTAACACACATTTTATTTTAACACCTCTCCGAGTCTACAATCCGACTCTAATTAAATTAATTATCACACTTATTAATTTAATCCTACCAGAGTCTAAAATCTGACTCTAATTAAATTAATTATCACACTTATTAACTTAATCCTACCCGAGTCTAAAATTCGACTCTAATTAAATTAATTATCACACTTATTAATTTAATCCTACCCGAGTCTAAAATCCGACTCTAATTAAATTAATTAATACACCTATTAATTTAATCATACCCGAGTCTATAATCCGACTCTAATTAAATTAATTATCGCACCCATTAATTTAATTCTACCCGAGTCTACAATCTGACTCTAATTAAATTAATTATCACACCCATTAATTTAATAACTTGGTGTCACCCAACCATTATCCCCGGACTCGCTCACTTACCCCTTACCTCAATATTTCCCGAGTCAATGTTCTGACTCCAAATTAATTACTTTCTCTCAATAATAAATTTACTACTTTGATGCCACTTAACTAATATCCCCGGACTCGCTCACTCGGTCCATTTTACATCTCAAAATTTCATTCTCACATTTTCACCCACAATGTGTCACACATTTATTTCCATAATTTCCCCAATTATATTCACCTATAATTGTTAGCACACCTGGACTCACCCACTTGGTCCATGATTAAATATTTCACCTAAATTCCTTTAATAATGTAGTGTCACCCAACTACAATTCCCGAATATCATTCTTCGACCCAATATCAATAATTGAATTATTTCTCCAAATTTGTTCATCTCATGACATACCGTTCACACCCTCCTAAACCCAATTATATCACCCTATAATTATTAAGGAAACATATGTCCCATATAAATTTATCACCACATAAAAGTAAGGGAATTAAAACTTAAATTAAACCCTCATTATAAACAAACTGGCCGAACTGTCAAGTTCCTGGGACCATCGATCGATCGAAGGCCCCCGATCGATCGATCAATCCTTCCTGGGCAGCTCTTCTTCCCCACTACATTACACTATTAATGAAAATTCAAGGTTTGTAAACCTTAATTTCAACCCCTGATCAAGTCATCCTATCACATAAACATATGAACTTGGATCCTAGACATCATATACACCCTCTAGTATATAAATTTCTCAACTTATCTCACAATTTTCGAAATGGGTTTTCCATTAAAATTCATCAACCTTGTTTTACAAACCAAATTCCAAATCCAGATTTTTCCCTGTTTATACTCCGAATTCTTATTCCAATTAAAAATCCAGACTCAGATATGTTCAACACAACCATTTTTACTATGAATCTCATTCAATAGTTTCATGAACAAAAATCCCATTTTGTACCCATTTATCCCCAAAACGAATTTTGGTTTACACATCACTATGATATGAATTGATTATCATAAATTTAGAAATCGTAACAGTTAACCACTTGCCTGTAAGTGTTCGTAGTGTCTGATCCGTTGGCGTAGTCCCTCAATTTGGCTCCAAAATCCCCAAATTGGCTTTTGCTAAGCTTTCTCCCAATTTTCCTCTCAAGCCCTATGCTTATAATTGTGTTGGTTGCTGATTTTCTAATCTCTCACTTAGGTTAAAACCCTCAATCCCGTTTTTCACCAAATGGGCTTAATTAAAGTGGCCCAACTCATCCCGTGTGGGCTCGGCTATGCCCAAAAATACCCCGAGACCCAATTACTACCCCCGGGTACTCTTTTCTGACTATCTCGACCCATCCGAACTCAACCGCGCACTCAGAATTGGCATCCAAATTAATTTATAAAAATCCTTATCTCACACCCAATTTAGTCTATACCGACTCCCGGCTGGGATAAGTGTATACCTCGTCATTAATACTCGAAATGACGTAATAAAATTATTACTATTCACTTAGTAAATAAATTTCCCTAAACATTAACCATTCACTCCCCGATTAATATTTAAATATATATATTGCCATAATTAATTCAATTAAAATTACAACACACAAGTAATTTAAAATTCGCGAATTAATTAAATATTAAATGTACAAAAATACGGGGTGTTAAAAATAATAAGTGGCTCAAGATGTATTTTTTTTAGTTGTTTTTGCCTTTCTTTCTTTCTTGAGCTTTTAATTAGTGCTGTAAATCTTAAAAGTTAAATAGAGAGCATATTCTTGCAACTTACCAAAGCTTAGAAATTTGGGGGTTATATATAATATGAGGATATTATTGGAGGAAACACAACAACTTCTTTTCTTTCAAAGACAACTCATATAAAAAAGGAAAATTAAGAAACACTTTCATTTCATTCATTCCGAATCCTAGTTTACCAGCAGATACACAAAAGAGGAGTTACTGCCTCGTGATATATACAACATAAAAAAATAGGGGGCAATGAAAATAACAACTGCAAAGTCCTATTAATAATGACTCGGGTCGTCTATGGCAAACCATAATCTAGAAGAGTCTAAAAGCCTATGGTAATGGTGGGACAATAGAGAAACCATTGAAGAGTTCTCGCTTGAGAGATCCGCCATGTCTTATTGATTCTGGTGAAGTTGATCCACCTTTGCCTCAGCTTTGATCAAATCTTATTTGAGGGCAAGACCATCCTCCTCATCCTTGGCAATATCATGATTTAGAGTTGCCATTCTTTTAGCAACAACATTCTGTGAGGGGGTGGTGAATTAGACATTGGCATAAAATGAAGGCGGGTCAGCTTTCTTAAAGGCCTTAAGAAGGTCGATCAACCACTTTATAGCAAAACCATCACCAACAAGAACGTTGTTTTGACCCATCATCTCCTTGATTCTAGAGGGGCTTAAATAGGGCAAAGGAGTGTGTAATGCATCACCCAGGACTGTGACAAACCCTAACAGCTTATAAGCCATCATCACGGGAATGGCTTGAACACAATGACAAGTAATGGTGGAAGGGTGACGTTTTAATAGCTACTCGATCAACTCCTTGTAAGGTTGGGTAAGAATATGGGGAAAATCTTTCAAAGCCTGTCTTACCACTTTAGTAGGTGCCACCTCAGGAGGATGAACACTAAATGCGTTGTCACTTGTCGAAGGAAAGACAAAATTCGAAGCCTTGTCACCTTCTTATAAAATGAGAGTGGTATCTCAGTTACCACCCTCCATATTCTTAGCAGTTATGGACATATATCACTTGGTTCAACAAAACCCCCAATTATCACGTTCCCAACAACAGACTCTAGGGGAGCATCCCCTGGGGGCACTTATTCGATAAAGGTAACAACATCCGCTAAAGGATTAGGATGGTTCACTTAAACCTGAAAGAATGAGGAGAAAAGTAAAAGTGGAGGAAAACAAACATGTACATAGCAGATGTGCAAAAGCCCATATTTGCCTAAAGCACCTTTATGGTGGCTCGACTCGGTAAATTGTTATCGCTTAAAAAAGTCCCAGTTTTACTTAAAGGACCAAAATGGTTGCTCGACTAAGTAAAGTTGGGCATTCCCAATGCCCCAATTTTCCTAAAGAAACTTTATGGTGTTTCGACTAGGTAAATTGATGTCGCTTAAACAAGTCTCAGTTTTACTTCAAGGACCAAAATGGTTGCTCGACTACGTAAAATTGGGAATTCCCAAAGCCCCAATTTGCCTAAAGCACCTTTATGGTGGCTCGACTAGGTAAATTGTCGTTGCTTAAAAAAAAGTCCCAGTTTTACTTAAAGTACCAAAATGATTGCTCAACTAAGTAAAATTTGTCATTCTCAAAGCCACAATTTGCTTAAAGTACCTTTATGGAGGCTCGTATAGGTAAATTGTTGTCGCTTAAAAAAGTCCCAGTTTTAGTTAAAGGACCAAAATGGTTACTCGACTAAGTAAAATTAGGCATTCTCAAAGCTCCAATTTTCCTAAAGCACCTTTATGATGGCTCAGTTAGCTAAACTGTTATCGCTTAAAATAAAGTCCCAGGTTTACTAAAAGGACCAAAATGGTTGCTCGACTGTAATGCCCCGAACCGAATTTAAGGGTTAATAAAGGATCAACCTGATCTGAACCACGAGTTAATCATGAAGTGCAATGAAACACCCTAAATAATGTTTCTAATAAATTTTTATTAATATTTAATGTTACACTTATAAGAATGCAAGTCCGATTTACAGTCACTACGTGATATGACCCAAGGGAAATTCCCCAAGGCTAGGTAAAAAGAGCTACTAACGTGAATGGAAGTAAATACTTACATGTATAACATTCTCCAAGTACGAAATTGCATTCATCCTACCGTAAAAAAGGAGCGAGTGAGTTGAATGCTCAGTGGGAACTATACAAATGTAGTATAAAAATGAACGGAAAAAAAATACTCACACGTTACACTACATGCATGTAAAAGTACGTATGTATCTACATATATTCCTTTTAAAATACATATCCCAATGTGATAAATCGTTTAATTCCAAAAACGTCATTTAACCCATTTATTCTCCTTATCTTTACAAAGAATCATTTTGTATCATTATGCTTAAAAACTAGAATTCCTTCCCATTAACACACGCAGTTAAAAAATTATCAATTGTGGGAAAAATCTTTCATTTACTTTCAAACGTTTATAACTCAACGTTTATTAACTCACACGAGAGTTACTTAACCATATTATAGGATTTCCATTCAAAGCACGCACATACTGTGTTTAGAAAAATACTCATTTTCCTTTGAAAGCCTCATATAAAATCATACTTTTCACATATTAAAGTCTACAAACTTTATTTACGAGTTTTAACAATTTAAAACCCATTTTAGTCAGCATTTACACATTTTACACTTTGCATTTCAAATTTAGTGTTACACACTTTAGTTATGACTTTTTGCATAAAGACTCATACCTAGTCATTTTATTCACACTTAGTCTTCTACACTTTCATTATTTGTATTTTCACCCAAAGTTTGCAAGACGACTACACTTTCACATATTTGCACTCTTAACCCCAAAACTTAGTTTATCAAACTAAATAGTACACTTTGTAAATGAAACTCCATTTGCTCATTTCATAATGATTCATCAACATTAAGATCACCATGTTAATCTCATAAGAAGGGCATATACATACCAAGTGTTCTTCACATCTAAAAACTCATTTATTCATCTTAAAACTTGAGTTTAAAATATTTTATTTCACAAAATGCTTGTGAATAGTGGCCTGAAAATTATCTATTTTAAATCCCATTCAATCCATTATTTTATGTGCCCATTCTCATAGAAAATAGTAAGAATTAGTACATTTAAAACCTTAATCAACATATTTCAAGATCTAAATATGTAGAAAAATCGAGCTAAATACGGGCTTACTACAAGAGCCATTTCGAAGATTAAAAATCCCATTTTCTTCTGAAATATATCTTGAAATCATGTAGTATTCAATCTTTAATCATGGATGGCTATTTATACACCTAATATCAACAAGATGAAAATTACTCATACTAATATCATAATCAACTTAACTTAGTAATAGATAAGTATTTTCCACTTCAAAATGGTCTTAAAAAATGGTAGGGAAGGTGGGTGTCTCCCCCACCTCCAAAGGTTGCCCTAAAGGGAGTCACAATAGCCCACTCGTCAAGCTCCCAAATAAAACTTCAATCTCCATGAACTAATCCTTCTTCTTCTTCTTCAAAAATCCATCTTCAAGCTTTTATAAACCTCAACAAACCTCCAAGAATAACATCTCTAACAACCCAACATCATTCATATGGTTACCCATAGTGAAATAGGGTGTTTCTATGTTATAAAATGGTGGTTTTGGGGTGGCTCATGGGTAGCTACGAATTTTAGATGTTTAATGATTTAAGGGAGTTCAAGGGGGAGACAGAGTGATGATAAATCTCATGGAAATTGAATAATAGAGTCTATGCACTCACCTCTCTCTCTTATAAGCTATTTTGGAAAGTTTTTAACTTATGACCTAAATAACAAGTGTTGGTGTGTTCAGAAATGTGTAAAACACTTACCAAGACCTGCAAACGAAGGTAGAAAAGTGACAACACAATGCACCAACATGTGACTCCAAAAACCCATTTGAAAAATGCCAAAAAACACCCACAAAATGTTGATTTGCATCACTTTCTCTCTCTAAAAGTAATAATTATTTTTTTTGAAAATTTTAACTTGATATTAATTTTCCTTGCATTTTGTTTGGCTAAAAATCATATTTACAATAGTCATTTGGCCTCCCGAATTGTCCTATACAAAGCTCGCAAGAATCGGGACCTCCGCACAAACATATTTTTTTTTTAATTTTTCTTTCTATGGTAATATTCCTTATATTTTTACGAGTCTAAATATACGGTCAGAATATTTTTTGACTTACTGATTGTCTTAAACAATTTGTGCAACACTGGACTTTCGTAGTGCCGCACACCGTCAAACCAATTGTAGCTAGGCTCGCATAGTGCTCGTTGCTTGTCCGAATCGCGTGAAACTTAACCGAAGTACTTAAAGTAATTATATAAACTCAAAATAATACTCATGTCAACCATGCAATAAAAATCTTTCTCGTTTAATCCATATTGTGATACTTTGCTTCTCGTACCATTTAAATGTCACGTCGTATTAACCTGGTCCGTGTCACATTCGTTCCTTGATATTTTTCCCTCAAACGTAACGGAGATCCTAAACAATATTATTAGAGATTAAATATGCATTCACGCGACACATGCATCATGGAATTTTCTCATTTAAACCATTTGCGTAATACGCACCTTACATATCACTTTATGTGTTACACTTGAATTATTTATTCCTAGAATTTTCCTTTGGACAAAAAACCTCAAATAATGTTAAATACCTAATTTCTTGGGCGTGGTATTACATTATTCCCTCCTTAGGAATTTTCTTTCTCGAAATTTATGATCATCAACTGACAAAACATTCATCCAACAATTTAATTTCAATCCTATGTGTATTTAACACTATAGCCTAAACCAAATGTTTCATACTATTAATTTGATCCAACCACAGTGGATCCTAAGGTATTATTTCTAACTCATAAGCATGCCTAAAATGTCCATCTGAACAATAATTAAAGTAATTGATAGTCAGTAAATATCATGCTAACATCCCAAAGAACTCTTTATCATGAATTATTCCGAACATCGGGATTTACAGGCCTACGCTTCATCAAATGGTTTGGATCTTGCCTAGCCTAGGAAGATACATCATCAACATCAATAACCATTGAGATAAATAATTTTGAGACAAACATTTAATACCAATGGTCCATTTTACCGATACCTCCAACTAAACTACTCGTTAAGCTAGAGTCATCCGAGGTATGACAGCCCAAATACGCATGAGAGGCTACATTATCAATCTGCAAATTCCATATGGAGTGCAACACTAGCATTTACTGTTCCATCAAGTTCTAATATTCATATCTTAGAGTCGTGACCTCAAATCCACGATATACATCGTAACCAGCTATACCGATTAAGTAGCGAGTTTGTTAACCTAAATCTATCAAGTACACATGCAAACTACTTATAACAAACCACGAGACCATGCGTACACACCAACTAGTGTAAAATAAGGGTGCTTTTTAAGAAGAGCGTACTCATGTATCGTGAAGTATCAGCCTCAACCCGGCATATCTCGCATCACTATTGAGCTTATGCAACGCTACACCTGAATACAAACCCATAACTAACACAACACCTTCCCATCACCGGGATAAAATAAGACACAATAAGATGTAAAAGATTAGGCGACTGCCACGCTTTAATGAAATAATTGAATTCGGGCAACGAACCATGCCACATGAAGTAAGAACCAAAACATACACTTAAAGTCTAAATTTTTTCCGACCTACATGTGTGTTAATGTCTTGGCCATGGCACGTGCCCTGGATTGAATCACTAATCACGACTACCCATTTTGAGAGACAACGACCTGGTGACTGATTCACTTAGGAAGCTAGAACTCTAGGCTTACCTCCTTAAGACTTGAGTTACTTGTTATCCTTCATATTAAAGTGAAGGTACATTTTTCATTTCTTAATGTTAGTCACTAACCTACGTACTCAAGTCTTCACTATCTCCACATGTGATTGCTAAGTTTTAAACCTCGAGATCTTTCTCATCTACTGAAACACAATACTCACATAATTTTACCCTACAGACCATCACTATAATCCTTAGCAATGTCCTATGTGATCCCAAATTATAACTATCGAACTAGTTACAATGACACCTCGAATTTTTAAGCATTATCCATGCCTAATACCTAATGACTCTCCTTATTAGATTCATACTAAGCCATATGGGTTGCACACGTAGGGGCTATAATCAAGCCTAACACTCCATTCTGAGTGCTATCTCTAAAATCATGATGAACATCATCATGTCCTAAGTCTCCCAAGTGTAAAACCTACAACATATCAACCTATTTTCGATATTATCCACAACGTTCATACCTTAACACAAGCTTATCAATAAGTCATGGAACTAACTCCTAGGTATTGCCACAAGATGACACGACTAAATCGGACTACAAACATCAACAACTTATGCATCCACATAATAAATTTACTAATGCTTTATATAAAGGACACAAATTCAATCATCTCCACCGATCATGCACATTCTAGATTAGGAGTGATCATGACAAAATCCTACCAAGTACAATAACCGACCATCGCCGTTAATTTTTTTCGAGGGCTAAACACTAGCCCAATTACTACGTGTTACACCAACTGTAACTCTGTGTCCTTGACATCATAGGAAATACCCAAAGTTAAAAAAGTGACATCCTTGTTACTGTAATACACGAAACACAATATAAAGTTTACCATTACTAGATAGTGTCTATCACTTGTACTAATAGCTCATTAGGTGATCCATAGCATACATATCCAAGGCATTATCAATACGGATTCACTTGCCTGTCCATAACTATAACCCGAGATCAAACTCATCACGGTGTATAACTTAACCTTATTGAACACTCAACTATGACAACTAACTTTTCTCACTACATAGCCATCACACTCATTTTCTAGATGATAATCTATCACCGCTATAAAACTTTGGGTAGGATACGAGGCATCGATTACTACCTATTAGACTTTGGGCCAATACTTTTGACGCCACAAGAGATCCTATTCCTCAATACCACTTCATTTTTCTAAAACCATAATTCAATACCACCATTTCTAACACTAAGTCCCAAGGACTATATAGATTCATTCTTAAATTACCCTGAATCAATATGATTATCTAAATCCAAATCATAATCATGTCACTTAGGCATTCTAATTTCTATAGAATTATTTATTCACAAGCCACGCTACTTAGTCACTTAATCCCGTAGAAGAAACCATAAGCATACTAGCTAAGATGCAACTGAAATTATTAAGACTTTCTAATCATCAGTCTTCCACATGATACATCTCACAAAATCCTAAGGTGCCACCACCTAACGGCTAAACCAAAACTCGATACTTGATACCTAACACTACCAGAATAAATGCAGCAGAATAAGAATGGCTACTAACTTAGCTAATCACTAACACAAATAGAAGAGAACAACGTGCTCCAAAACTCGACTTTCCCATCAAGGTATAAAGAAAAATCATCACCAGGAAATCATGATCGGCTCCAACAAATAACGATGCTTACAGATCCACTACTGACCTCACCCCATCACACCCGAAAGAAACATTGAACCTAAAGCTCTGATACCAAGTTGTAACGCCCCGACCCGAATTTAAGGGTTGATAAAGGATCAACCCGATCTAAACTATAAGTTAATCGTGAAGTGCAATGAAACACACTAAATAATATTTCTAATACAATTTTATAAATATTTAATGTTACACTTATAAGCATGCACGTCCAATTTACAGTCACTACGTGATATGACCTAAGGGAAATTCCCCAAGGCTAGGTAAACAGAGCTACTAACGTGAATGAAAGTACATACTTACCTGTATAACGCGCTCAAAATACGAAATTGCATGCAACCTGTCATAACAAAAGGAGGGAGTGAGATGAATGCTCAGTGGGAACTGTGCAAATGCAGTATAGAAAAGAACGGAAGAAAAGAATACTCACACCCTACACAACATGCATGTGAAAGTACGTATGTATCTACATATATACCTTTGAAAATACATATCCCAATGTATTAAACCGTTTAATTCCAAAAACGTCATTTAACCCATTTGTTCTCCTTATATTTATAAAGAATCATTTTGTATCATTATGCTTAAAACTAGCATTACTTCCCATTAACGCACACAGTTAAACAATTAGAAATTGTTGGGAATTATCTTTCATTTATTTTCAAACGTTTATAATTCAACGTTTATTAACTCACGCGAGAGTTACTTAACCATATTATAGGACTTCCATTCAAAGCACGTACACACTGTGTTTAGAAAAATACTCATTTTCCTTTAAAAGCCTCATATATCTCACGCTTATGTTTATTATGATTCAAACCTCATTAGGTAGCTTAAACATCACTAAATCATCTTATTTAACCATCCCATGTTACCACATGATCATTAAACTTTTAATGCGCCATTCTTGCATTAATAATTCAATGAATCAATACCATTCATTTATGCCTCTTTCATGAATATTGAGTTCATAACTTAGCATTTTCTTTAGGGATTCTGCTGACACCCACGCACACCCACGATTTCATGGAATTTCACCACCCGAAATCTAGGGCCAAGTAAACTGCAGTTGGTTTGGGGTCTTTCACCACTAGGGACAACATAGCCCTGCTCAATTATTTAACCCTACGTCATCCAATATCATTATCTTGTCAATGTGTTCTATATTTTTCATATTATCCACATTAATTTTCCTTCTTTGGGCCGAAGTCAAAGCCTTGGACTTAACCGTCCATTTTCCCATTATTCATTTAGGAAAAATCATTATATTCCATTAAAGTCCTTTTTTTTCACACATGTTGATTTCACACCGAAAATTATTTCTGTTTAAGGACTCATTTCATTATTTCTACATACGTGCCAAAGCACTATTTAATATTTTTTATTTCCTGAAAATGTTATAATTTAAGTAAATTGCCAATTTTCCCAATTTACATCATAATACGTAACTTCACTCTTATTTTCAAGTATTATTTACAAAAAAACACCATTTTTAAGCTTCAAACTTAACATGTAGGCATTTTAGGCACTATAACACTTTTTGAACTTCTCACTTTGTCGAAAATCACATTTTTCACATTATTCCCTTTAATATATAAAATCATACTTTTCACATATTAAAGTCTACACACTTTATTTACGAGTTTTAACAACTTAAAACCCATTTTAGTCAACATTTACACATTTGACACTTTGCATATCAAAGTTAGTGTTACTCACTTTAGTAATGGCTTTTTGCATAAAGACCCATACTTAGTCATTTTATTCACACTTAGTCTTCTACACTTTCATTATTTATATTTTCACCCAAACTGTGCAAGAAGACTAAACTTTCACATATTTACACTTTTAATCCCAAAACTTAGTTTATCAAACTAAATAGTACACTTTGTTAATGAAACTCCATTTGCTCATTTCAAAATGATTCATCAACATTCAAATCACTATATTAATCTCATAAGAAGGTCATATACATACCATGTGTTCTTCACATCAAAGAAATCATTTATTCACCTTAAAACATGAGTTTTAAAAAAATTATTTCATAAAAGGTTTGTGAATAGTGGGCTGAAAATGATCTATTTTTAAAACCCATTCAATCCATCATTTTAAGTGCCCATTTTCATAGACAATAGTAAGAATGATACTAATAGGTATATTAGTACATTTAAAACCTTAATCAACACATTATAAGCTCTAAATATGTCGAAAAATCGAGCTAAGCACTACAAGAGCCATTTAAAAGAGAAAAAATCCCATTTTGTTCTAAAATATATCTTGAAATCATGTAGTATTCAATCTTTAATCATGGATGGATATTTCTACATATCTAATATCAACAAGTTTCAAAGTACTCATACTAATATCATAATAAACTTAACTTCATAAGAGATAAGTATTTTGTCGCGACTGAGAATGTGTCTAGTGTGCGTGCTATGTAGGCTCAAGTGCAGGCCTATCGCTCAAGTAATATTCTGATAAGTCGAGTATCGATCCTTATGGAAATAGGGCAAACGGTGTCGTAACGATGTTGGACAAATGAAGGAAACCTAACTTTGACTCTAAATAAGAAGGAAAAGGTGATTTGATTTGCAAAACAACTACAACTATATGCAATTTCGAAAATGATTACCTAATAAAATTAGGAATGCAATTATTTTACTGCAGAATTAAGAACGATTTGACTAAAAATTTACTATGAATGGAGAAAGATAGGCCGGGTTACAATCCCCCACACCCTAGTAATTCACTTTGTAAGATACTAGATTCATAATTAAAGCTTTAAATGAATCTAACTTTTTAATTCTCCTAAGTATTACATATATGAGGGATCGTAGCCCGCGCAGTACGTAAGCAAAGGTTGCATTAAAATTTGGTCTTCATTTCTCCTAAGTATTACACATATGAGGATCATAGCCCGCACAGTATGCAAGCAAATGTTGAAATAAAGTAGTATCGTATAAACTACGATACATTTCATCTAAGGTTTTAATTCCGACTTCTATTTCCACTATAGTGATTTACATCGAGTGGGGTTCATGCACCCTAACCCTTGAAAACTTAGCCAGACATACGAAAACGGGAAGGAAATGTTTTTTAGATGAAAGAAAGCATTTTTACGAACATTTGAAGATGAAGAAGAATGAAATTTCTCAATATAGAAATAACTCATACAGATATGAAAATAAGAATTGAAATAGTATTACTTGAATTGCAAAACTGAAAGCAACTAGGCTTTATTATTATTATTATTATTCTCTAAACTGATTACAAAGCTTCCTTAACGAATCAAAAGCCCCCTTTCATGTTTGGGAGGATTTTACAATTTATAATCTATGAATTATGAGAGTTTGAACCATGCAGGATTCTAATTTTACAAGTGGATAAGTTCGAATTTTCGAAACCAGTACCGATCCCATTAATGGGTTCGGTTCCGTTCCATCTTTGACAGCATTTACAGAAAGTTCTTCGAGCATAGGATCGGTTCGTTTTTCCTCTTCTTCGATTCGGTTCCATCTTGTTAACTCTTCTTAGGAAGTTTTCTAGTTGTAGGATCGATTCATTTTTCCTCTTCTTAGATTCAGTTCCATCTTGACAATGCTTTATAGGAAGTTTTCCAAGTGTAGGATCGGTTCGTTTTTCCTCTTCTTCGCTTCAGTTACATCTTGAAAATGCTTTACATGAATTTTTACAGGTGTAGGATCGGTTCATTTTCCTTCCATTAGGTTCGGTTCCATTCTTTCAGGAACTTTCCCTCCTTATATTTCCTTGAAGCTTTTGGTACGGAACTCGGATTAGGATGTTGATCCTTCCTAAACACTGAACACATGTGAAATAGATTGAAAATACACGAAACTCAGCGTACTCATTAGAAACTTGTCAATAGCAATGATATGATATAAATCCACTCAAATTACACTTTGCGGAGCTATAAAAACCTCTAAATTAAGGGGATAAATGGGAAGAATTTATGCCTAATCAATTCCCCCTAACTTAAAACTTTGATCGTCCCGAGCAATGTAAAAAGAATGAAAACATGGTCTAACTTGAAAATGGGATAGAATACCTCTTTCGCGGGCGAGCGATTGAATTTAGCGTATGCAACAAACCTTTAAACCCCTAGTTTACCCTAGTAGGACGAGTTGTGTCTCGTGAGGGTTTGCAGAGAATATACCCACAAAATTCGACTAAAAAAACTCAAAATACGTAAAAATTGTATAATTCAAACTTTTCTAGAAATTAGTCAGCATGAATTCATGTTCAAGAGTCTCAAATTATAGAGCATGTGTGCGAAGACGAAAATTTAACCGCGAATTTCCACCGATTGACCGTTACGTTACTTATCGAAAAATTCATTTTGATTTCAAAATCTCACGGAATTATGTCACAAACGAATCACTCGGAATGTGGCTATTCTCTCGGTATGCGTGATTTATAAGAGTAAATGTAGTGGAACCAAGTTCATGCACACAAGTAGAAAGACGAAAACTTATGGTGACCGGATCTCGTCAATGGATTATGGATATAGAAAAATGGGAACATTGCCTCTAATTAGTATCTTTGATTTCTTTTATTATCTTTTTGTGTTTTTGCTCTCCACGCGGTAACCAATTTCGTAATTTTTTACTCGATTAGGACTTTTTCGGGCTAAAGGTGTATTGAATAAAATGAGAATGGTTCGGGAAATCTGGAATTGAAAAGTTTTCTTATGATGCCCGTTAGTGCGTTTCCAGGCTTTTGCTCATTTTTTTTCTTCTTTTTCTATTTTTTCTATTTTTCACGCTTTTCTTTTCTTGCTAGTTTTGTTGAGCATAGCTATTTTTTATGCCCCTTTTTCTATACTTTCTGGACTTAATTTTTGGGATTGTTCCTTTTTCACAATTCTGGGCAAGTTGGGGGTTTTCGGATTGTCAAACGAAAAGGAAAAATTTATTCGACTCAATTTGGGTTACAAAAGGGATAATTTTTTGTTACTTTTTCTAGCTAATATTTTTGGGTGACAAACGAGGGCCTACTTCATTGTCCAAAATACTAATTGCGTTACCATATGCATTTCGAGATGAATTAAGTTTAGAAATCTATTTCCGCACATTTTTCAAGGCAATATCACACACATTTTTCATCACCGATCAAAGTGAAAGGATTGAGATCCTCGATGACTTATTAGACGTTGAAAATAACTTTTGAGTTAACAATTAACTCGTATTGATTTATAAATATCACATAAATGAAAGGCTCGAATCTCACTGAGGTTGTTAATCTCTAAATTTATTCGTTAAGTTGCCTACCTTCGCTCAATTTTCATCTTTGGTCAATTTCGCCTTTGTGTATTATGTTTTTACAATTTAAGACTTTGAATCGACTTGCAATGATATTTTTGAATATTTTGAATTCCAATTATTTTTTGATTTTGTAAGATTTTATGATTTTTTTGAAATTTTTGGGCATTTTTGAAAATTTCTAAATTGTTAGAAAGACGCACTTGTGACCCCCCCCCCCCAACTTAGACTTTTGCATTGTCCTCAAGCAAAAAGGACGAAAATCTAAAGAAGAAAAAGAACAAGTGTGACAAATAAAACAAGAAAATTATTAAAATGTAACAAGACACTATATGACACTCATACATGACTCAAAAATATAACAAAAATCACCCCATTCACGTCGGGGGTGTGTCGACCTCTCATCTCTCTTCACAAATCACCCAACCCCTTACACGGGATCCATTGCTCTCCTAGTTTCTCCCCTCTGCCCATCATGCACTAACAACCGGAATAAGTTGGGCCCTTTCCCATAAATAAAGGAAACACTGGGGGACTCGTCGTGATTAATCGAAAAAGGATCCTCATTATGCGTACTATGTGGGTCGGGCTCTAAGTCAGATGAGACTTGAGTCTTATCTTCAATTACCTCTGAGGACTCATGTTGCATGGGTGGATGGTCATTGAAAAAAAAACTCATAAAATTTATTTTTCCACTCGCTCTCTCCTAAATGAATCCATGGGGCCAATAGAGATTAGACTTTGTCTTTAAGTCTCTCATCCACCTGCCCGACTTCTCTCTCAAATTACGCTAGACTCAACTCCTCTATCTCTCTTTCTTTCTTTGGTTCCAAATAATTTCTTCCTCGCTCCATCTCAACATTATTAGGTGGTGTGGGTGGGTAGCAATCGAGGAGAAAATTATCTATCAAGTCTCGCCATTCGCTCTCCTCTAAACACTCATACGAACCTCTCAAGATACCCTCTAAATTGTCGCTCTTTGTCACACTCAAGGGCTCACTCACACCCTTCATTTCAGTTACTACGCATACCTCCCCTACCCTTCGCGCCATGTTGCAATCGTCGCTCTTACTTGATGTAACAAAGCAAACCCCTATCGGCTCTCACGTGTGGGTCCTCCCATGATCGTGTGCTACCTCTAAAAGATCCGTCTCTCACGGTTCTCCTTCATCACCCTCATTCTTGATTGTATTAAAAATATTTGTTTCGAGGGTAATGTTCCCAAATGCTAATTGCATTTGCCCACTCTGAGTGTTGATGAGTGCATTAGTCGTAGATATGAATGGGAGAATAAGGATAATGGGAACATGATTGCTGGAGAGAATGTAGGGATACTTGTCCCAAATGATAAAATCCATCAGGAAGTAGAAAGTGTCTATTTGGACAATCACATCCTCAATGATTCCCGGAGGCATCTTCACAGAACGATCCACAATATGGAGAGCCATATTTGTGGTCTTAAGGGCTCCCAAATCTAGTTTCTTATAGATGGAATAAGGTAGAATGTTAACACTCGCCCATAAATCTATTAGCGCCCTGTCGATTTGGTTTTTCCCCATGATGCACGAGATGGTGGGTGCACTCGAATCTTTATACTTTAAAGTAAGGTCACTCGATAAAATTGAACTGAGATTCTAGTCCAAAAAGACATTCTTATTTACCTTTAGCTTGCGTTTCACCGTGAGTAAGTACTTAATGAACTTAGCGTATGCGGGAATTTTCTGTTTAGTCTAAATTAATCTTTACTTTCTTGAGGACATCCAAAACATCATCCCGAGAAGTCTCTTTGGAGTGCAGGACCAACTGTTGAGGGTATGGGGCAGTAGTGGGGGGTTTCACCATGAACTTGGGTTCGCTAGTGTTATCTTTTCTATCACTCTCAATTAAAGGGGCATCGTCGACCTCTTTTATGCCGGGGAAAACCTCCTTATTTTTAGCTACGTCTTGTGGGGTAGGCGACAAGTCAACAACTCTCCCACTACGTAGAGTGGTAATTGCACTGCATTGCTCAGGATGGGCATGGGTTGTGGAGCTAACACTAGTTGAACCTTGGGGAGGTCTTTGGCCCTGGGCAGAAAACCTACCCTTCTCTTGGATACTCAATGATGATTGCATCTTTGAAATAGTTGCATTTATGTCATTGATCGTGTGCTCATGTCTAGCAGTGGTTGCATTCTGAGCAGTGATGAATTGGTTTATTGTATCCTCAAGATTTCTCTGCGGTGGAGGGATATATGGCCTTGGAGGTGGTGGTGCTTGCACAAGTCCTTGCATGTGTGGTGCTTGTTGAAAGTGCGATGGTGGAGGAGGGCCAACATGTGAACTAGGATTCATCGCAGCATTTTATTGCCCATAGTTAAAACCAGGATGGTTTTTCCATTAAGGTTTGTAAGAATTACCGTGCGGTGCATCAAAATTACCCTTAAATCCTCCTACACCACTCACTTGCTCTTGGAGCATAACTTTATAGGCGGGTATCGTCGGTCATTCCTCTCTTGAATGTCCAGCCTCATAAATAGCACACACCTTCTCAATGGGGTTCGGGATGGAGCCAGTTGGTCCTCTTGCACATATCTCAAGTATCTCTTGAATTCCTTTCTCAAGTAGATCGAGTCGACTGTCTATCATAGCATTATTTTCTACATGAAATAGGTCGAACGCCGATGGAGTGGTGGTCATTTAACGAGTTCGATTATGAGCATTAGGGTCATATGTGTCCCATGCTTGGGCAGTCTCGGAGACATACCTAAGGTAAAGCTCAGCATTATTGGCGTCTAGGTCTATAAAGGGACCATAACACATGGTTTCAACGAGTTGTTTGGAATTCATATTCAGCCCATTATGGAAGAAGGAAATGATTTGCAGTTTATCAAGTCCATGATGAGGGCACGAAGTGACTAACTCGTTAAAATGCTCATAACATCGATCGAATGACTCATTTTCTAATTGTTGGAAGGTTTAAATTTGAGCCTTGATGGAGTTCGTTCGATGTAGAGGAAAGAATTTCTTGAGAAATTTGGATTGCAACTCGTTCCATGATGCAATCGAGTTTGAAGGTAAAGACCATAGCCAAGTCTTAGCCTTGTCCTTTAGCGAGAATGGGAAGAGTTTGAGGCGAATCACATCTTTGGTGCAAGTTTGATCGCTGAGTGTCTCGTACGCTTCCTCAAATTCCCGGATGAGGAGATATGGCTTTTATGACTCCATTCCATAGTATTTGGGAAGTATCTGGATCATCCCATTCCTAGAGGGAAATTGTCCTGCATTATACGGGAGTAAAATGCATCTCGGGGTGACAATTCGCTCGGGATATAAGATTTCTCTCAAAGGGCGGTACAGGACCTCTTCCTCATCGACGGCTTCACTACCGTGTTGTGACATGTCTCTCTCACTTGATGACTATGTATCCTCACCTGGTATGCTGGGAATGTTCTCTGAAGAGTGTCCTAAGAGGGAGGTCAGAGCGTTATTTGCAATTGATTGTGAAGGCGTGGGAGGTGGAACCCGGGATTGTGGTACGTTAGGAGTGTGAGGGCATGGGGGTCGTACTCAACAATCGGGTTTTCGTGAATGTTGGTTGGAGTATTATGGGAAGTTAGAGTGAGTTCAGGATTTTGCAATAATAGGCTTTTGAGAGATGAAGTATCTTTTTGTGATTTATTTTTTTAATTTTTTTATATTTTTGGAATTTTTTTTGTAGAAGTTTTAGATTGACTTGATCTAATCCTAAGTCTACATAATACCCCGACAACGGCGCCAAAACTTGACGCGATAGAGAATGTGTCTAGTGTGCATGCTATGTAGGCTCAAGTGCAAGCCTGTCGCTTAAGTAATAATCCAATAAGTAGGGTATTGATCCTCAGGGAAATAGGAAGAACGGTGTCGTAAAGATGTTGTACAGACAAAGGAAACCTAACTTTGACTCTAAAGAAAAAGGAAAAGGTGATTTGATTTGCGAAACAACTACAACTATATGAAATTTTGAAAATGATTAACTAATGAAATTAGGAATGCAATTATTCTACTGCAGAATTAAGAACGATGTGACTAAAACTTTACTATGAATGGAGAAAGATAGGTCGAGTTACAATCCCCCACACCCTAGTAATTCACTTAGTAAGATACTAGATTCAGAATTAAAGCTTTAAATGAATCCGAATTTTTAATACTCCTAAGTATTACATATATGAGGGATCGTAGCCCGCACATTACGTAAGGAAAGGTTGAATTAAAATTCGATCTTTATTTCTCCTAAGTATTACACATTTGAGGGATCCTAGCCTGCACAGTATGTAAGCAAAGGTTGAAATAAAGTAGTATCGTATGAACTACGATTCAATTCATCTAAGGTTTTAATTTCGACTTCTATTTCCACTATCGTGATTTACATCGGGTGGGGTTCATGCACCCCAACCCTTGAAAACATAGCCAGACATTTGAAAACGGAAAGGAGACATTTTTCGGATGAAAGAAAACATTTTTACGAACACTTGAAGATAAGGAAGAATGAAATTGCTCACTATAGAAATAACTACTGCATATATGAAAATAAGAATTGAAATAGTATTACTTGAATTACAAAATTGAAAGCAACTAAGGTTTATTGTTCTTCTTCTTCTCTAAACCGATTACAAAGCTTACCTAACGAATCATAAGCCCCCTTTCATGTTTGGGAGTAGTTTACAATTTATAATCTACGAATTCTAAGAGTTTGAACCATGCAGGCTTCTAATTTTACAAGTGGATAAGTTTGAATTTCCAAAACTAGAACCGATCCCATTAAGGGGTTCGGTTCGGTACCATATTTAACAGCCTTTATAAAAAAGTTCTTCAAGCATAGGATCGGTTCATTTTTCCTCTTCTTCGATTCGGTTCCATCTTATTAACTCTTCACAGGATGTTTTTCAGGTGTAGGATAGGTTCGTTTTTCCTCTTCTTTGATTCGATTCCATCTTGACAATGCTTTACAAGAAGTTTTCCAGGTGTAGGATTGGTTTGTTTTTCCTCTTCTTCGGTTCGGTTCCATCTTGACAATGCTTTACATGAAGTTTTCTAGGTGTAGGATCGGTTCGTTTTCCTTCCATTAGGTTTGGTCCCATCCTTTCAGGAACTTTTCCTCCTTGTATTTCCTTGAAGCTTTTGGTACGGAACTCGGATTAGGATGTTGATCCTTCCTAAACACTGAACACCTGCAAAATAGATGGAAAATACATGAAATTCGACGTACTCATTAGAAACTTGTCAATAGCAATGATATGATATAAATCCACTCGAATTACACTTTGTGGAGCGATAACAGCCTCTAAATTAAGGGGATAAATTTATGCCTAATCATATTTTCCACCTCAAAATGGTCTTCAAAAATGGTAGGGAAGGTGGGTGACTCCCCCACCTCCAAATAAAACTTCAATCTCCCACTCTTTAAGCTCCCACTCTTTAAGCTCCCAAATAAAACTTTAATCTCCATGAACTAATCCTTCTTCTTCTTCAAAAATCTATCTTCAAGCTTCTATAAACCATGACAAACCTCCAAGAAAAACATCTTTAACAACCCAACACCATTCATATGGCTACATATAGTGAAATAAAGTGTTTCTATGTTATAAAATGGTGGTTTCGTGGTGATTTTGGGGTGGCTCATGGGTAGCTACGAATTTTTGGGATGTCTAATGGTTTAAGGGAGTTCAAGGGGGAGAGATGATGATGATAAATCTAATGTAAATTTAATAATGGAGTATATGCTCTCATATCTCTCTTTTATAAGATATGTTGGGAATTTTTCAATTTATGACCCAAATAACAAGTGTTGGTGTGTTAAAACATGTGTAAAACACTTACCAAAACTTTCAAACCAAGGTAGAAAAGTGACAACACAATGTACCAACACGTGACTCCAAAAATCCATTTGAAAAATGCCCAAAAGCACCCACAAAATGTTGATTTGCATCACTTTCTCTCTCTAAAAGTAATTTTTTTTTTATACTTTTAACTTGATATTCACATTCCTTGCATTTTTTTGGATAAAAAAAAATTATATTTACAATAGTCATTTGATGTTCGGAATTATCCTATACAAGGCGCGCAAGAATCGGAACCTCCGTGAAAAACATATTTTTTTTCAATTTTTCTTTGCCTGGTAATGTTCCTTATATTTTTATGTGTCTAAATATATGGTCGGAATCTTTTTTTTACTTACCGATTGTTCTAAACAATTCGCACAAGACTGGACTTTCGGAGTGTCGCGCACCGTCAAACAAATTTTACCCAGACTCGCGTAGCGCTTGTTGCTTGTTTGAATCGCATGAAACTTAATCGAAGTACTTAAAGTAATTATATAAACTCAAAATAATACTCATGTGAACCATGGAATGTAAAGCTTTCTCATTCAATTCATATGCGATACTTTATTTTTCGTACCATTTAAATATCGCATCGTATTAACCTGGTCTGTGTCACATCTGTTCCTCGATATTTTTCTCTCAAACTTAACGAAGATCCTAGATAATATTATTAGAGATTAAATATTCATTCATGAGACTCATGCATCGTGGGAGTTTTGTCATTTAAACCTTTTACGAATTGGCCACCTTACGTATTATTTTACGTGTTACACTTGAATTATTTATTCCTCAAATTTTCGTTTGGACAAAACACCTAAAATAATGTTCAATACCTAATTTCTTGGATGGGGTATTATATTAACTAAGTAAAATTGGCCATTCTCAAAGCCCAAATTTGCTTAAAGCTCCTTTATGGTGGCTCGACTAAGTAAATTGTTGTCGCTTAAAAAAGTCCCAATTTTAGTTAAAGGACCAAAATTATTGCTTTACTAAGTAAAATTGGGCATTCTCAAAATCCCAATTTACCTAAAGAAATTTTATGGTTGCTCGACTAGGTGAATTTACTGTTGGTTAAAAGATCCAGTTTAACTTAAAGGACCAAGATGGATTCTTGATTAAAGAAACTAGGCATTGGGATATCAGGACTCAGCTATGTGTACAAGCATACATACCTCTTCATGGTCAGATTCTTTAATAGCTATTTTCTCAGGGGCAACCTCATGAATTTCAGCTAGAACAATAATCGTTTCACCGCCATCTTTATCCTCAACTTTAACTTGACCCCCTCAAGAGTGGCTACCCTACCTTCCAAAAGAAGGCCCAAACAACCCCACTAAAAATTGTTCTGTAATAGTGGCTCGAGGGGAACAACAATAATGGCCCTACAAGTGTTGGCTTTAACTTCATCAATGGGGGCAACCTATGAAAATACCAGATGAACAAAGGGGGAGTAAGTACATGATAATACAATTGAACAAAAATAGCAAAAAATAGCAAGATAGCAAAAAAGAACAATGAATACTCACCAAAGTAATAGAACCAGTAGGTGTTGTCTGGCCCACCTCAACCACTTCTCTTTCTTGTGGAACAATCGATAGATAATGACTGGGTGCCAAAATCATAGGAATATGCTCCTCACGAAGAGGAGATGATAAACAAAGATCACCACTGGTATATTTCTAGGACAAGGGGGCTTGGGAAGCGGGTTGTGATTTGATCCTTATCATGATCAGGGTCATCACTAAAATCATCGAGAATAGTGTAATCCATAGGAATGGAACCTGGATTCTCAATTGAATACATCCGACAAAGCTTCCTCGATGGGCGAACTAATGAATCATCCTCTTTCTCTTGCATTTCTTCATCCTCTTCCACATTATCAACCTCTTCAGGTAGAAACTCATCTTCAATATCCTCAGGAGGAAGTTAAACCTTTGGGCTTGATCTAGACCTCTTTTGGCCAGCAATATGAGCAAGGGGAGTGAAAGAGATACCCCTCTCTACCATCTGTTGGGATAAAATAGCCTGTGCATCTACAAATCCTTGGTCAAACGGCCTCAAAAAACTGTCAATTAGTTTCGCGCATTGATTGGCCAGCTACGGGTCAGTGGAGGACTTGGATTGAAATGCCTGCGAAGGACTGGAAGGAACAAATTTATTTTTTATGGGGGTTTTCTTCTTGGCTTTAGGCACAATGACACTCAAGCTATGAATAGGAGTCTCCTCCTCAACAGCAACTTGAGAATTAGTTTGTGGATCTAGATTCTCCTAAACCATATGAGAAGTAAAAGCTCCATTCTTTTTCTTTAAAAAGACCTCATGTGGGGGTGCCAAAGGGGGGGAGTTCTTTAGGAATGGTGGTGTTGATTTCACTTCAAAGAAAAATGGCATGCTTGACAGTATAAGTTCGTAACCCCAACTGCGTTAGGGGAAGCGTTCAACAACATGATAAATGGGTTCTCCCTTAAAAATTTTGAGAAAATCACCAAATGTAATAGGCCAGAACACATTGAGGTACTGAGAAGACCTACTACCTCAGGAACGTTTGGGGGGGATAACTAATTGACCCTGCAATTGAACAGATAGGGTGGATATTGTCTCGATCAATAAATATCCACAGGTCTTAGAGAAGTTAAAAGGTCTCTTAATGGTATTATAGTTAAGAAAGGGCACTCCTTGATAAAAACCAAATTGCATGGCTATTCTATGAGGTGAGTAGGCTATAGAGAAGTTATACCACTCAGTTCATGGAAGAAAATAAGAGGGAGTAAGAACCAGAACAACATTAGTGGTGGGGAAATTGAGAGCAAAAGATGGCTCGATGGCCTTTACTAGTCGAGCAACATCCTCGAAGAAAGAATTAGTAAAGAATTGGTCAATTACATAGTAAGGAAGAAAATTGTAATTCTTAACATTATCAATGAAAAAATAAAAAGATTTCCTAGATTGCTTATGGTTCCAAGAAAGAATGAGAGGAACCTTGATTTCATGCGAGTTGGGAAGCAAATCAGGAGGGGTATATTCGGGAAACTTGCCATATATAAAGGTTGTGAGAAGATTGTGATTCTCATATTTTGATACGTCAAATCTACCCTGGGACCCGAAAGAATTAGTTTGTACACTGTTAAGCCAAGTGTACAAGGAGCCAAGGGTAATAGAAACTTGAGGGACTTTCACCCCAGACGCAAGCTGAATGACAAGATTTATGAGATCCCTCCTCGGGCAGTAATGAGGTTTCCTAGGGAGATATTTCCTTGAAAGGATAATCGAAATATATTAATCACGCTTAACCTTTCTCTCATAACCCTCCCCAGTGGGGGGAATCTCGAGGAAAAACTTGCCCTTATGATTTTTCTTCGTATTTCATGAAAAAGGGCACTCGTTTTGTCCTCTCTATAGAAAAAATGCCTGATGATCTCTGAACAAGTACACTTATTATAGGTCTTTATACATTTCCTAATAACACCTCTCAACTCCTTTTAATTGGGAGTCTATTCCTTAGATAGAGGTTCCCCGAAGTAGGTGTTAATCCCTCCAGCTTCCAAAACAAGAAGTTCACAGACATCCTCCAAGGTGATTATGAACTCACCCCAAGAAACAATGAAAGTATGATCCCGGTGGCTCCAACGAGAAACAAGTGTCCTTAAGGTATTTTTGTTCTGGGCCAACATAAAGTTACCAAACCACTTGGCACATGACAAACCATCCGTCTGCAAATCGGCAGCATACTTATCATGAATATAATCCAACCAGGCACTCAAACCATCGCATGATCCATCGACTGATTCAAATTCCACATTGGAATAGGGATAGTCTCCTCGCTAAATTCTGAACCTGGTAACGGTAAGACCAGGTATATACACGTAGTTTTCGATCACATCGTCTTTACCCGCAAGAAGATTCAAATTTTCCCCTTTGGAAGTAAGGGAACTAGGAAACACATATCCAAACTCCCAGAACTTATCTATAGTGCCAAAGAAGGGGGCATGATGATACTTTGCCCACTAAAGACGATGATCAAAGACCTCAGACGAGGTTTCCCCCACAGCAGTGTACTTAACAGAAGTGGTTCTCTTCATAACAGGTGGCATGGTAAGTGAATAGAAAGCTCTAAAAGAAGAAAAGGAGAAGAGTTGGGTAATTTGGAAACAAAGGAATGTTTTTTGCTCTTTCTTCTATAGAAACACTTTAATAAAAACCTAAAAGGTTGGTATGAGAAGAAACCCTTTTATAATGGGCATTTTGTTTTAAAAAAAATACGTCTCCTCTACACAAACGCATGCGTAGAGAAGTGTAATCATCACGTGGAAAAATTTATCACCGAGGTACCTTGCATGGGTTTCATGCACGCCTCCTCAATTTCCACGTGTACGGATGTAGGGGGTGTGATGGATGTCAGTTGCATTTAAAGCGAAGCGACGCAACAATGATGATTTTTTTTATTTTTTAAGGAAATTCAAAAGACGTTTCGAGGGATCTCTTGCCCTTATACACTTGTGCAAATAAATGGTTTTTAGGGGAGTTTTTTTTTTAAACCATTATAATTCCCTAAGATTAAGTAATTAAGTCTTACAGGTCATTCAAAGCATGAGATCATTCGAGGAGGAAAGGACCTATGGTGATTTGAGATAAGATATTGATTTTTCGTACATATATTTGTTTAATAAATAAACAAATATCTCTACGAAGTGAAAAATGTAGAGGGAGGTCCAAGATTAAAGTTGAGTAAGAAAAGCTAACACTAAAATAGAAAACATCCAAAATAGTCACTCTCACAAGACTTAAGTTGCTCGAAGGATCCACCACAAATATTATCACTCACACATGACTAAAGTTTCTCGAATGACACCCCCCACACACACAAAGATGGTCACTCGCATAAGACTAAGGTTGCTCAAAGGATTCCCCCCACAACGATCAAATCCCAATTGGCAAATAGGGAAATCACAATTAGTAATAAGAACTTTGATATACTTGTATTTATCTTTCCCATTAAATATAAAGTCCAATTTGTAATATTTGTGAGGTTGATTGGTACCCTCGAAGGACCATGTCTGGCAAGGCATGGTAGAGCTTACATGCTCTATCGAGTAACCTCATCTTGGGTATCTCGCAGGGAATCTATTTGGAGGATTGGGAGCACGGCTACATTGGAATATACCAGTCCCTTTAGGTTACTTAGTAAAAACCTTGGTTTATACTCAATATAGCTCAAATAGTTGCTCGAGATACTGTTTCTGAGAGGAACCTACTCGAGGGATCTCGGTCCTAAAATAGTTATCCAAAGTGATTAGCCTTTGATACCCAAATACAGATCTCAACTTTCTCGAGCAATCATCAGCTGAGACACCTTCAATTCGATCAACTGTCCTTTTTAGTGACGTGACAAAACATCCTTTGCAGGTTACTGTTTACCAACTCCTTGACATCAGAATGCCTAACATTTAGGAACCCGATAAAATATCACTCAAGTAGAAATATTCCTAGGATGGTAAGTTCATAGCTAACACATCACATCCTAATTAATGCAGCCATAACTCTGAGATCCCAAACATTGTTCCTACCAATATATCATATTGTATGCATTTAATGTAATATCTTCGGCATTAAATGGGTGGCACTGTTAGCATGAAATAGATCAGGCAGGCAATGTCACTTAAATGACCTTCCCCTCCTATAAAAACCACATTTTAATGTTATTCTAGGATCACATCCTATTCAATGTTATTCCAGGCTATCAGACTATGCAACTCGCATGAGATTTCCAATAACTATACTACTCTAATTTCTCACTCCAAGAAGTACTATTCTTACCAAGTCATCATCGTGCATTCGGCTTACACCTTACGATGTGTCACTCTGATGACCCTAGTACTACTCTAGGCATATCACCTTTGAGCACTCATTTGAGCCTCGCTCTAATACACTCATCATGGGAAAGTAATACCGTATGTTAATCTTTCCTCGATTCCTAACACTATACCATAACCTTAAGTCATCATCACTCTCTTTACAACCAGAGCCACTGACTGTCGTGCCTGCTAGTTAAAAGACCGCTAATCCTAACAAAAATAAATAATATGAGCAAACAGTGTGGTCGAAAGCGCAACCACCCATACACAGAACTTTATACAATAGAAAAATACCTCAAATGGGGCACTCCCATTTGCTGCGAAGCATTGACTATACCCGATCCACCGCACTATACTAGGGCCAACCGCGTCGTACCATGACATTACACCAATCCAAGTTAGCTCATATATGAGAATACCGATCCCCGATTATCAAAATCGAAAGTGACACACGCGAGTCAGATGGAACAAACAATCATCCTAAGAAATTCTTCCCATAAGCCTCTGAATATGATTTACAAAAGTGAACCTACGCCATATGCTTGAAGTAATGTCACTCATTCCTAAATCTCTAATCGAGTACTAATCCTAACCACATATCCTGTCTTGGGTCACCATTTATGACAAGTTCAATCACAACCATTCATTCTTGCAACACGAAGGCAACCTACGAACTTGTAGTTTTCTCTGGGAGGTCAATGCCCGATTTCCCTCCTTAGGAGTAAGGCCCTACCCCTTGCATCCTTAGTATTCATGAATTACTCTGACTGGAGAATGCTTAATCTCTTATTCACACTAACCTGGTAAACTTACTGGTGACGACGTTACCAACCTACTACGCTTAGGTTACCATTTTCCTTGTCGTATTGTGATCCAAATCCCAAATTACCATGGACAATACTCAGTTCAAGTGAGGCATTCACCTTATCGTATCTTTTGACCACACGAGATTGCCTCCAAGCCTACTTTCGGGTTCTACCCAAACTAATTTTACGTTGCGACCACGCCTTCCACCATTGTCTTTCTAAGGGTAGTAAGTACCACATGGGGATACATCTTTTAATCCTTACCGACTTAGCATGATGTGCCAATAACTAATCCATACCTTTCTAATACTATCCTATCATATTCCATCGATACGTGCCAATATTCTATCGTGATTAGATGTCACCCATCTTGGCTGCCATTTCAAATCTCCACCCGACGCCATCAACATAAATTGCAAATATGAAATCAGGTGTCACAACACCAATACTAATTAGTTCATGAAATCTGAGCATTATGCCTATTTGGTAAATTGCACTCGGCACGTAGACTATACTACTCTTCAAAACCTTGACCAACAATCAGAGATCATCACCTGACCCTCAACACACTACACCAAAACTTCTTACTTATCAGGATAAAAAACCTTGACAAGGAAAACATGTCACGATAAAAAAAAACTATGACATGTTTTGGGGGTGACAATGAAAATTGTCACGAACTTATCACGGTCAAAGTCTGTGACAAGAGTTGGAATTATCATGAACTTTGATCGTGACAAGTCCATGACAAAGGAAAAATTGTCACGGTCATAGTCCGTGACAAATCTAGGTAGAATTAAAAAAAATATTGGGCAGTATGTCCACTTCCATTGGCCAACAGTATATTTGAACATGCTAAAACATATTTAAACTTGTTAAAACAGTATATATATATCAAGCAACATTCAAAAATTCATAAAAGCTACATATGAATCAACAAACAAATATTCATAACCAACTAATATTCAATATTCAAATGAAATAAATATAAAAAAATATTCATAAGCATGAAAATAATACAAATGATGGAAATGGATTGAGTTTTTAACAGGTCTGAGAAGGAAGTAGGACACATTACATATGAATTGATACATCCATCAATTCTCCAAATGCCTCATTGCTCTTCCAACCATAAAGGCTCATTCTCTCTTCCGGACAGAATATGTGTGACAGGAACCTTTACCTCAATATCTTGCAACACACGTCCATGAACCACACTAATCGAGTTTGTGTCCAGGTCCCTCAACCCCTAGTTATAGGCTTTCCATCAAAGAGGTCTACTATATACACACTCGACCAACCCATTACTGACATAGTCCATTCGACGAGGGTCAAGGTGGCAAATGGATCATATGCAGGTGGTGAGTGGGTGCGTATTAGCGATGAGGGTGAGAGAGATGGACCATTGGTGTCCTCATCTATCACCTTCCCATTGCCCTTACATGAGGTGGAGCCCAATGACACTTCATATACCCAAACATATTGGATACCTTCACCTTCAACCTTTCTAACTTATCGCCATGGGTGTCTACCTTACGAGGCAACCCGATGTTGCTCGTATCAATCCCAGTGAGCCTCAACTTCCCCACCCGAGAGCTCACCCCCTTGTCCTCCCCTTGTGATCCACCCCGAGCACATGGCTTAGTGCGTTTGTATCCAAAGATGCCTTGTTGTAAGGTCATGATTTTATAAATGTTCGGTTTAGAATCTAGGATTTTTCTATTTATCCTAGATCACAGTTATTATGTCTGATACCGCTACATACGGCTCGCCAACACGTTCATACATGACGACATTGATCTGAATCTGTCGTTCCATGCATTCCATCATATTTATACGTGCATAGTGCACCAACACCTAGCATCGTTCAACGTGTAACTTCAACGTTCCTGCTACTCCACTCATGATTATGGTAAAATAATTTATTTAGAGTTTTTAATGTTTACATAATTAATTGGGAATTTTTTAAAATATTTTTTTAAGGAGTTGAAAAGTTTTACTTCGAATGATGGATTTTTTCTAAGTGTAGAGGTGAAATAAAAAATGACACTGACGTCATTGGAGAGAGATCAGCCAGTCGTTCAAGCCACATTGGCATCTCGCACGAAGTTGTTCGAGCCAAGCGCCGCCTCGATTGCTGTATTTATAACAGTGTTCATCATTCACATTTTTTTCAAGTCTTCGGTACTCATGTTTCTGCAGAACTGCTGCAAAAAATAGACTTCATTTTTCCAAGGTTTTCATACCTTTTTGATTCACAAATCATTCCCAAACATTTGTTTGAATCATTATAAACCCTAGATGTATTGTTCTACTCATCTAGAGTACACTTGTGGAGAAGGAGGATGATCTTCATTGCTGACTTAGAGCTCTTAAGAGATCTCTTTCCAAAAACACTGGCGATAACGAACCGATGCCTGTGGGTATTCCCGTGTCACTGTATTTCTCTGTAATTGTAAGTTGTTACGAATTATAGTGAAATAAAAGGTTTTTCCCTTTTGGGGGATTTTTCCTCATATTGTGATTGACTATGCATGTTTGATTTGTTTTGATTAGTCTGTCACAATTTAATTGCAAGAGTTAGAATTTTTAGGATTAAAAATTGGAATTTAATTAAACAAGTTAATCATTGATTGCTGGCGCACTCTAAAATTGGTATCATAGCCAATTACACAATTATACCGTGCAGTTTTTTTTGTAAAATTTTTCTAGATACCCATTTTTTTGATAAAAAGTAGATTTTGAAAAGCACAATTTCAATGGAAAACTTGTATAGTTGAGTGCTAATTTTTACCGGTCAAATTATGCATATTGAAAAGCCCAAATGAAATCTCACTTAAAAGCCATTGACAAACGTGTCTGGGTTGTATGTGAAAGAGGGTGAACTCCTCCCACTATCACTATTGATAACGTAGTTAGTCTTAAAGTCCTTACTGAATAGACTGAGGATGAATTTAAACATTCAGAGTCTTAAAGTCGTGAGTGAAATACGGTGGACTCCTCCTACCGTCACTGTTGGGGTTCTTGAATTGTTGTTAATTGGTGAATTTGAACATTTATTTGTCCATTGAGTTGGTTGGACCTTGGTATTTGTAACATTATTCATTTAAAAAGTATAAACTTTTTTACTATATGATTGTTGCCCATCATATTATTGTTTCATGTGAGTAAAATCTAATTTATTGTAAATTTGAATAATCAAATAATGCATGTTTTCGACGATACTGCCAATTGCCAAATAAAGTCTATAAGGTAAAGTTTTACATAGTTATACGCCTCTTAAGTTAAAGATAATGCACATAGATACTAGCCTTCTAGTTCCTATGCATTGTCATTCAATAGCCCTTAGACACATTTGAGAGTCTTTAACCCTGTAATGAGATCTCTCGAATTGTCCCGTTTGGATAGTTAGGGACAAAATAGTTTCTTTATAATAATGTACTTAGTGGTTTACACTTGTTACTTTAGGGGGAATTTCTGATGTCGTCTCTTAGTGTTCTTTGGATACATACTAGATGATGCGGTGTTGAGTGTTATTTCAATTGATAAATTGAAATATCACGAACACTTGTGAATCTATGTCAAGTAGATGGAGAACTATTGGGAGATGCTGCCGAGTTTTCCTTATATTGGAATAATGTGGATAAGCTGCTAAGTGTATTACAAAAATATGCGGTCTTAAATAGGATATGACCACTCACCCTTTAGAGGATATAGATGAAATAGGATTCATAATGCATCTTGTGTTAACAATGAAATTCATTTATATTGTTTTTATAATATAACACTGAAAGATGAAATATCATTCTTGAAGTAAAACATTTGCTGGAGAATAATCTTTCAGACTTTTTTTATACTACCATGAATATATACTTCTTACCCATAATAAATGATTGTTTGTAATAGTTGGGATGTGATATCCTCTATACAAAGAGTGTATAGGGGAGACAAATAGAATAAGGGATGTGTTTCGTACGGGTGCTAATGAATTTGTGAAACACATAAAGAGATGGCGTAACGATAAAGAGTTCTCATGTCCGTGTGCTAAGTGTAGGAATAGTAAGATGTTTGAGTGGAGAACAATTGAACTACATTTGTTAAGATGGGGTATGGAAGATAGTTATCATTTTTGGATTTTCACGGGGAATTACATGTTCCTTTTGTCCCCGAGCAACCTTCACAACAATCAACAAGTAGGATAGATGTACAAGGGATGGAGGATAGTGTAGATCATGATATGCTATATGATTCAATTTATAATGCATATGGAGTTCATGAAGTGGAAGAAAATGAGGTCACTAACGATATACAAGGTTCAGTTGCTCATGAAGATATTAGGATAAACCTTGACGATGACTATAAAAGTTTAAAATTTAAGGCGAAACAATCATTGTACCCTAGTTGTGACAAAGTTCAAATAACTTTACATGCCGTGGTTAGTTTAAAGACCTAATATGGTTTGTTTGAAAATAGCGTGATAGGAATTTTGAATTTGGTGAAGGGATTGCTACCCAAGAAAAATACGCTTCGAAATAGTTATCCTACAATGTTTTAAAGGTTTGGTAATGAACTATAAATCAATTCATGCTTGTGTGTTTGACTACATATTATACCAAATGGAGAATGAAAATCTTGATCGGTGTCCGGTATGTGAGGAACCTAGATATGTGCAATCTACTCGCAAGGAAGGAACAAGCTCAAAAGTGCCTAAAAAGTGTTGAAATATTTTCCCGTTGGGCCTAGATTGAAGCAGTTTTTGCAGTACCATGGATAACGGAGGCAATAACTTGGAATGCTAGGGAAGAAGTATGGGACAATCTCTGAAGAGTGCGCATTTGTTCAAATAAAGAAATTATTTAATTAAACTCAATTTTTCAATTAAATCGTAAAACATGCAACTAGGTGTGATTGGTATCAATATGAACATGCACGAATAGTCAATCACAAACAAACACACAAATGAGGAAAAATCCCTCAAAGGGGCAAAACCTTTTTATTTTCACTATAATTTGTAAGAAACGGTTACACGGATTACAATGAAAATAAGAATGACATATGAAATACCCTCAGGTGTTGGTTTCGATGTCGTCGACTGGAATCTCCCACAAGAACTCTAGGTGGGCAGCAATGAATAAGAGAACGACTTCTCCACAAAGTACTCTAGATGAGTAAAATGATCGTCTTGAAGGTTTAATGATTCACATCCATAGATGGGAGTGTTTATGTGAATAAAGAAGGCATAAAAACCTTAAAAAGGTGAAGTTTATATTTCTGAACTGTTTTTGCAGAAATCGTGTGTATAAAAGACTTGCAAAAAAGTGTAGAAGGTGACCAGATATTTATATGAAAATCGAGGCGGCGGCGGCGCTCGAACGAAGGACATGTGTTGTTCGAAGGACATCGCGTGAGATGCTTATCTCGCTCGAACGATAGTGTGAAATCGTTTAAACGAGCTCGTCGACCGAGGCACTCCGCTTCTACACTTAGAAAAATTATGCTTTTGATAAAAATAAATTAGATTTCGAAAAAAATATTTTCTGAAAAATTCCCAAATATTTATGCAAATATAAACAACTCCAATAAATGATGTTACCAATAATGCGTAGTGGAGTAGTGGGAATGAGTTGAGCAGTAAGTCGCATGTAGCATGATGCACGTGTGAAGATGATGGATGCATGGATTTGGATCAAGGCCGTCGTGGATGATCATGATGATGTGCCGAATGTAGTAGTATCAGACATACATATTATGATCTAGGACACATACAAAATTCCTAGATTCTACCCTAGACATTTATAAAATTATGTCCTTACAAATCTCCCCCTATGTCTATGCCGGTACAAACATAAAAATATGGATTATGCAATCTCCAAAAAAAATGAAATACAAGATAATATCCACATAAAACCTTCAAACTGAGAATACTAGATGACATATCGTCAATGAATTTTCAACATCTTCAAAGCTTCAACTTTTCAAAACCTCTCAAATCTTTTCTCATCAGGGTGTGCAATCCAATAATAATCAATTTTGTTCCTACACACATGAGATAAAGCAAAATACCCGTGACAAGCAACAATTTGAAATATATGCAAAAATCAAAGATCAATTAAGCTTAATCAAATCATTCATAAATCAACCAAACACCAAACAATCTCCCCATAATTATTCTCCCCCTTTTTATGATGTCCCCAAATAGACAGATATGAGAAGCATATGCAAATGGAGAATGTCACAAGGATATAAACTTCTATTTTTGCATTTTTCAAAATTTTTCACACAAAATATACAACAAAGAATCACACCATAAAAGAACACAAAAACAACCAAGTCGATGATAGCGTAAATGTAGGGGTGTAATCAAATTCGATAGGAAAATCAATGCATACAAACACGACATGTGTGCACGATGAATGTCGGATACTCCTAACGAATGAACACACCATCTTCCTTAGGTGTAAAAAGATGGTAATATGAGACATTGACTCAATCAAATCAACGAATCAAAGCTCAAAGTGATTTCCACACTAATAACGTCCAAAAAGATTAAATGCTTTTTCAGGACTTTCAAGGAAGTGCAAACCCGTTTAAATTCTCCAACCAAACTCCCTCAGATTTATATTTTTGAATAGAAGTGATCTAAATTCTCAAACTTTGGAAAATTGATGGGGAAACCTAATGGACCATATTTGGCATGAATTGATTTTTGTTGCCTTAAAATTTTTTGTGCTCTTTTAACCTCTTTGGACTCCGGATAATAAAATTCCTTAAATTTTTAGGTCCGATTTAACGGTGGCTTAGTATTCACAAAGGCAAAAAGAACCTTTCGCAATCCTTCCCCATTTTAAAAAATACCACACAATCTCACCAAACTATTTTTACATGCATTCCAGTCTTGTCAGGTTTTATCGCATATGGTTCGATGTATAGATGGAATTGAGATGGAAACTCTCAAGCCAATATGTGATAGACAAGTACAATAATCAAATAAAGTCGTGTATGTGTGCAATAAAGGAGATAGGAGTCAAACATGTAGAAAGATATCACTAATCACACCTCAAACACTCCAAACAATATAAAGCACATGAATGCAATGATGTAGCGTCTCAAATCACTATCAAACAGTCACGTGGAATAAATGGAATGAAATTTGTGACATGGCTATCTTAAATGCTCATCCATAAAAGGTGCAAAAAAAAATACCAAACTCTTTTTGTGATTTTCTAACATGTGTATAAAAAAAGAAAATCTTTTTGGATTTTTTCAAAAAATATAAAAAAGCAAAAATAATAATGCACATGATACAAGCTAGCAATAGGAATCATATGATATGAACAAGACAAAGCATCCTATCCTAGACACGGACCAACCCAATAGTCAAATGTGAAAATCCCCAAATTTTTCCTAAGACTCTCAAATCTAAGGGCATCTAAATGTTTCATGAAAATATCGGCCAACTGACGATCGGTGGGAACAAAACTCAGGGATACGACTTTATCCTCAACTAACTGACGTATAAAGTGCTTGCGTATCCTGATGTTCTTTATACGAAAATGCTGGACTAGATTTTGGGATATGTGTATCTCGCTCATGTTATCACAGGAAATGGTCATGGTGTCCTGTGAAATCCCATAATCCTCCAATATTTGCTTCATCCACAAGAGTTGCGTGCAACAACTCCCGACGGCGATGTACTCAGCCTTCATAGTGGACAATGAGATGGGGTTTTTCTTCTTGATCATCCAGGAGACAAGAGCAGAACCAATATAGAAACACCCACCAAAAGTGCTCCTACGACCATCTACATCCCCGGCCCAATTGGCATCTGAATAGGCGGACAAACGGTCATCGGTATCAAAGGAATACCAAATAATGTATGAGAGAGTCCCACTCACGTATTTGATAATACGTTTTAGAGCGAGTAAGTGTGACTCTTTCGGGGATGCCTGATATCGCGCACAGACTCCAATACTAAAGGCTATGTTAGGACGACTAGTAGTCAAGTAAATAAGACTACTATCATACTCCAATACAAGGTTTGCTCTACATCCTTGCCTAAAGTGTCCTTACTAAGCTTGATAGAAGTACTCATAGGTGTATGTGCATGCTTAGTGGAGTCTAAACTAGATTTCTTCACTAGGTCTCTAGCATATTTGGATTGGGAGATGAACTGCCCATCCTCTTGCTGATGAACCTGGAGACCGAGGAAGAAAGTAATCTCACCTACCATGCTCATATCAAACTCACTTTTCATCTCCTCCTCAAAGTTTTGATCATGATGGGAGCACGTGGATCCAAAGACTATGTCATCCACGTAGACCTGGGAAACTAAAATAACATAGTTATCTCTCCTGATGAATAACGCCATATCAACTCCCCCTCTCTTGAAGCCACGGGATAAGAGATAGGAAGTCAGCCTCTCGTACCAAGCACGGGGTGCTTGCTTAAAACCATACAAGGCTTTTCCTCAGATAGTAGATGTGCTTCGGGTGCTTAGGGTATTCAAGCCCTGTTGGTTGTTCCACGTAAACCTCCTCCTATAGAATGACATTTAGAAAGGCACTCTTGACATCCATTTGATATAGTAGACGTGCTCTGAGTCCCCATTTACATGCTTAGATACTATCTTTGAATTACTGAGCACATTGAGGTGTCTTACCCCCAGTGTTTTGGCCTTACGCAAATGAGCAATCAGTGCCTCATATTCAACTTTATTATTGGAGGCTTCAAATCCTATCCTGATTCCCTTTTCGATAATAGAGTTTTCTGGTGTGACGAGGACAATTCCCACTCATTCCCCTTGGAATTGGAGGCTCCATCAACGTATAGGGTCCAACCTTTAGGCTGTGCATCCTCATTTGTTATTTGATTTGCTTTCGGTGGAATAATGGGGTGTTTGCCTATAAATTCTATAATGAAGTCGGTAAGAACTTTCCCTTTGATTATTGCTCTTAGTTGAAAGTGGACATTAGACCTACCAAGCTCCATCGACCACTCGGAGAGTCATGCAGAGGGGTTAGCCTTTTGAAGAACAACTTTGAGGGGATAGGAAGTGATCACCGTTATTGAGTGAGCCTCGAAGTAGTTCTTTAGCTTCCTTGAGGAAACCATCAATGTGTAGGCATGTTTTTCCAGTGGCAAGTAGCATTGTTAAGTATCTAGAAGCATTTGATGGAATAGTAGATGGGGTGTTTCCCTCCTTCTTTCTTGCATAAGAGGACCAAACTTATAGTATGGTCTGATACTGCGAGGTAGAGACACAATGGGCCTCCACCATCAGGGATTACCAGTAAAGGGGGTTTGCTAAGGTAGGATTTGATTTCCTCCAAATCTCTTAAACAGTCATCGTTCCATATAAGGCCTTTGTCCTTTTTCAGGAGCTAGAAGAATGGTCAACGACGTTCCGAAGACTTGGAGATGAAACAATTTAGTGTCGTGAGCATACCTATGAGTTTTTGAACATCTTGCAGAGTCTGTGGGAGCTAGACCTTGGTGATAGCGTCAATTCGATCTGGGTTAACATTAATTCCTCTTTTACTGACTAGATATCCCAAGAACTTTCTTAATGGACACCGAATGAGAACTTACTTGCATTAAGTTTCATTAAGTATTTCTTTAGGATTTAAAATCCCTGGCTAAGTTTGTAAGGTGGTCACCCTTATTCTTGCTCTTGACTGGCATATCGTCGATGTAGACCTCCATCGCGTCTCCCAACTATCTTTTAAACATCTTGGTGACCAACCTCTAATAAGTAGCCATCACATTTTTTAAACCAAATGGCATGACCTTGTAATAATGGAACCTAATGGGAGTTATAAAAGACATTTTATCCTAGTTCAGACCAAACAATGGAATTTGATGATACCCAGAATATGCATCCAAGAAACTCATCTTCTCATGCGTTGCTGTACCGTCGACCAATTAATCAATTTTAGGTAGTGGAAAGTTGTCTTTGGGATACACTTTTTTGAGATCTGTGAAATCAATACAGACCCTCCAGTTTCCATTGCTCTTTTGTACCACCACTGGGTTGGATAACCATTTGGGGAACTGGACTTCCCTAATGGATCCTCCATCCAGGACTTTCCCTAATTATTTTTCCACCTCTTTGGCTTTCTCCAAAAGCTGTTCGATGAGCCTTTTGTGTGATCGGCTTAAAGGTGGGGTCAACATCTAGATGATGGCAGGATACATTATGATCAATCCCAGACAAATCGTATGGTTCCCAAGAAAAAATGTCTATGTTGTTCTTTAGGAAATCAATCAACTCTCTTTTTTCTTGGTCGGCAAGTGTGGTTCTGATAACAAATTTCCACCCAAAAAGTTGTCACTGGCTACAACTTCCTCCAGTATTTTGATGACCCTATCTGTGGGTTGGACCTTGGTGTCCTCCACCCCTGGTCGATTGTACTATAGTTTCTATTTAGAAGGTACAGCCCCTCTTGTGTTTCCTCCAGAACATCTTTCAGTTCCTTTTTTATTTCTTTAGAGGGATTTCCATGATGAAGCATCTTCTTACTGTTGCTTAGTCTCCAAGAACTTCGACCACTCTAGAGTCAGTAATGCACTTCAGTATCTGGAGATAAGTGGATGACACCACCATTATTGTGTGCAACCAACCTCGGCCAAGGATGTCATGATATGGGGACTCTATGTCCACCACAAAGAACTCTATGAGTTTTAAAATATTGCCTGACCTAACATAGAAGACTATCTTTCCCAGAGTCATTGTCATCTTTTCGACAAAGCTAACTAGCAGGATCTTAGCCTCCTTGAGATCGACTAAGTTGAGCTTTAGTTTGTGAAATAGTTCCAGGTACATTACCTCGGATGAGATCCCCTGGTCCAACAATATCTTTTTGACATCCCAATTGGAAATCCTGAGGGTTATCACGAGAGCATCGTGATGTGGGGTCCTCACTCCGATCAGGTCTTCCTATGTGAAGACTATATGCTTGGTGTAGTCAACGTCTTCTAATCACCGACGTTTACCATCTTTCCTCTTTGCAGGATCGATTTATAATTCCTCCATCACAGTCGTGACCTTTTTAGTTCCATCCTAACGGTGTTCCCATGAATTTACTTCAAGTCAGATGCCCCATGGATCACTGCAAACTCGTGTACCATGTTTTCATCGAGGGAACTATATGGCTTCTAGTCTTAGTTGGTTGTGACCTTGTATGCTTTCTTGTATATGTATTCACCAAGATGCCCTACTTGTGCCAACTCTTACAGGTGTGATTTTAGAGCTTTATATTTTTTAGTTATGTGGCCTCCCTCCTTATGAAATGCGCATCTCATCACGTTATTCTTTTTGGTAGGGTCACCACCCATCTTCTGGCCCACTTATTGAATTGTTGATCTTTGATCTTGCTCAGGATTTTTTAGATCAATTCCTTGAAGACTGTGTTGACAGCCTGGAACACTTTTACAGGATCCTCTTTGTTCCCATTCTTGGACCCGTTTTTGCCCCTATTCTTGCTTACTTTCTTCAGAGCATCATTAATATCTCCTCCCTTGCTTACTTTTTCTCGATCGTTTTCTATGGAATTAGAATGGATCACATCCTCAACTTTGGCATATTTTTCGATATGATCCATAAGATCGTCGATGGTACTTGCCTCTTTCTTGGTTAGGGATTGGTACAACAGTGGCGTGGTCGACATGCTAATTTTGAATGATGGAACTGCAACTTGCTCCAAGCAGTCCTCCACTTCATTAAAAATTTCCCAATATCTTTTGGCATAGTTGCGAAGACTTTCTTGCGGATTCTTCTTCATAGTTAGCAGTGAATCCATTCTCTTAGGGTGGGAGCTACTTGTAATGAAGCAAGTAGTGAATTCTTTCGCTAGGGCCTTGAAGCTTCTTATTGATCTATGGGAAAACTCTCGAACCACTTATGTGCTACATCATGCAGGCTAGAGGGGAAACTATGACATATCAGAGAATCGTTGTGGCTTCGCAGAGTTATAGCTTGCCTTGATTATCGAGTATGGTCGATGGCATCCATTTTCCCATCATAAATATTTAATCTTGGGATAACAAATTTTTTTAGGGGTTCTTCCTCTTTAATCACCCTTGAGAAATGGGATTTCATCTGAGTGTTGAGAGCTCTCCTAGGCAGCTCCATGGTCTACCTATCCTCACAATGAGCATGGGTTTTGGTCCATCTCTCTACGAACTAAAACCCTGAGGTATTCATCATGATGATCCTGGATCTTGTGACGCTATCTGGTTGGTTCTGTTGTTATTGGTCACATTCGGATCTATCTTCATCGTGCCTGGAGCTCTTTCCTCGATTGCGAGTATTACTCGCCTGAGTACTAGGAGTTCTTGTACGATGCTTTCTTACGTCCCCATAGAGATCTCTGTCCATTCTATCAAGTTTCCTTTATGGGCGAGAATGTTCTTCCATTTGGAGTCATATGACTTCCTCTTGCTCTTGAAGCCTAGATTCATAAGTATTGACCAACCTGGAGATTTGTGTAGACCTAGGTGGACCTTGGCTCTCTTTATAAGGTTTCCTTTCTTGGAGAAATCTATGATTGTGTGGCACGTGAATCTCTGACCTAAACCTTGGTGGGACTAGGTCATCTTGAACATCACCGACCTGAGGAGCGTTGCTATTGTGGTGAGACATAACAGGCTTTATGGTTTATAAATGTTTTCACATGAATAAAAGTCAATTCCCATAGACGGCGTTAATTATGAGTGCAAGAAATATCATAATAAAGAAATCCACGAAAAATAATCACAAAGAGCAAATTGCAAGATCACACACAACAACAGATATACGTGGTTCAACAACTTGCCTACATCCACGGAGAGGTTACTCTTTTGTTATAGTGTCTCTCAATGTTTTTTGTTTCATCCCTTTGCCTCATGTCATGGTTTACAATTTAAAGAAGTATAAAATAAGTGGATGAATTCCATAGGCAACTCAACCGACTTGATAGATAGCACGTAACTGTCCCTGAATATCTCCCTGAGATTATTGGTAACTGATTTATGCTTATCTCCATGCATTTAAGCATATGTTAAATGTGCATCTAAAGAATAATCTGAATGTTGGGTCGGCTAATTCGTCTCGTGTATTGGGCTCTTTTAATTATGTTCCCACAAACACCAACCATTAAAAGTATTAAAACTAAACTAACCATAAGCTTAAGATTAACCATTAAAACTATTCAAATTAAACTAACAAAAACCCATAAACGGGTTAATACCTGAGTAGATGCAGGACAGAAAAACACAAAATCCATAAATGTATAAAAAATTCATGTTCAATTTTGTAAGTGGGTTTAGCGCGGGATTTTTTCTATAGTAAAATTATTACCCATATGTGAATTAGCTTTCTAATGTTTTTCTATAGTAAAATGTACACCCATATAGGATTTTTTCTGTAGTAAAATGTATACCCATATGTATGTATAGTGTTTTGAAAGTGAGTTTTGTAGTTTAATATGTATTAAAAGATATAAGTAACGATCATTCAATGGACTTTGTAGAGAATGCTTGTATAAATTTGGATATGTAGAGAATGAAAAAATTTATAGCATGAAAATCATATAGAAATTCGTATAGCATTGTAGAAATTCATATAGCGGTATGGAGGGAAAACATATAGCGGTATGAAGAATGAAATTTTGTCTTTCAGTTCAAATACATAGCAGGACATACCAGGCGTGTGGTTGTGCAGTTTAGTTTAATGTACAGATCCCGAAAGATTTTCTCTCAGATGAAGTTTTAGCAGAAGTTGGCGTGTGGTTTGAGCAGTTCGGTTTCTTATTTTTATCAAATCTTTGGGTACTTAAATTGAGTGAAGAAGTGAGACATGACCCATATCTTAGGTTGTGTTAGATTGTCTACTTCAGCCACTCTACGTAAGACAATTCCCAATGAATAATCTCTATATTCAAAGGTTTTTAAAGGGTCCAAAAGTAGTGTAAAACACTCACTCTATGTTCCCATGATATTTTGCCCCCGTGTCGATGACACGGCGATAAATTTGTTCCTGTGATAAATTAATTCCCGTAATCTATAATTCATCATTTCCAAAAGTTGTATTCAAACTCAATTTACCCTTTTATCGATTTTATGCAAGTCACATTTAGTAATAGTTATAAGTTAGGCAAAATAAGACGCGTGATAACATGATATGAGCGTAGTAAATTTTGTTTTGTTGTGCACATTATATTTTGTTGTGCAATTTACCCTCCGTTTTGTTATACACATTATATTTTAATCACCTTGCTTGTTAAATATTTAATTGACTTCACTTGTTACTAATCATTTTCCAAATGCTCTACTTTATATATATTTATTTTACTACATTTTGAAAACTTATTTCAGTCGTTTCTTTTTTAAATAGTTTATATATTTTTATGTTACTAATCATTTTCCAAACGCTATACTTTATACATATTTACTTTACCATGTTCTGAAAACTTATTTCAATAGTCTTTTTTTTAAATAGTTTATATATTTTTAAGACCTAAAATAATATCGGTTATGATTGTAGGACATCAAATATTTGATTTTCATTTTTCATTTCTATTTTCAAATGATTGATTGACGTGACATACTATCATTTGTCATATTTACAAAATACATATTCCAAGAGACTCTAAATTTATTAAGCCTCCTTTTTAAATCGGTGTAAATAATGCTTCTGATAATGGCTACTCTTTGGGTAATGAACCTTGAGCCACGCAAAATCTTTGACCATTCTAAACTACTGCCATCATATTCATTGCTCATTAGGCCAAGCATTGTAAGACCAAAACATCTAATATCACTGCTTTTTCAAGTTGTTAGCTGATGGTGTAAAACATCCAAAAAAACCAAATCTTTAGTGTACCTTTGGGGATATGGAAGTTTACAATGAGATTTGTGCTCGGATGTATCCAATAAGAAATAAAAACATAATATGAGGAACCTAAAAATGACTTGATTTTAATCATATATATAATACACTCTAATTTAAGAGATAATTATTTTTATAAGTAGTAATTGAAAAAAGAAAATTAGAAAACAAAATCTTTTTGAGCCAAAATTAAAAAAATCATGGGCTGGTTGCGCAAGTTACACAAACATACATTTTTTAGAAATAAACTGGAAAAAGGCATATGCATAAATAGCATAAGTGTGTCAGTATTCTAGACAAATTCTAATTAATGTGAATAAAAAAATGCAATCAAGATAAAAAAATTAATGATTTAACAAAAAACGGAGCGGTGTTATGTAAACGAAGATTAAAACAGAGATCCAGTGCACAAACATTACAGACACAAAGGCAATATACACTACTTGTCTTTTTAAATTTTTACACTAAATTAAAAACTACATACAAAGAAGATAAGAGATCAAACAAACATTCAATATTTTATGGATATGGTATTGGCATCTGTAAAAGACCACATAAAAAAATCACCTGATAAGTCTCAAACAAACATTCAAAAAACACATAACTGAGTTGCATGAAACTGCAAATTGAAAACAACTTTGATCTTCAGCCTTACAAAAGAACTCCTCCACCCACACCACCCATGACACCCACCACTCCGATTTTAAAATCGACAGCCTTCCAACCCGGTTTTAAAATCCAACCGATCAAACTCCACACCACTCCGGCGAGACAACCACCTTGACCCACCTCTATACCACCTGTTAAAACATCCAAGCCACCTTTCAACTGTCAGCGATATCATTGAACTTCAAACTCGTGCTGATTCGACTTCATTCATCATCCCATTTTAGCCAAACCTTCTTAAACCTCCGGCGACATATACCAACCACCTTTGACCTGAATAAATGGTATGTGATTTATGGAAATGCAAAGAAAAAATGTAACAAAACCAAACCTTAATAAATAACATCAAAAAATACAGAGGAGAAGGCGTCGCCACCGGATCCATAACCTCCAACCTAGGAGCCATATTTTTTAACCTTTCACCAACACAGCCATCACCGTTGGATCCATAACCTACAATCTTGGGGCCAACTCCAATAGATCAAAAGCAACAAAGAAAGTGGGTAGATTGTAATTTATGGAAAACACCATAACCATATTTTTTTATGGAGACTCGGAACAGGTACACTGAGTTTTAAAATAGGAGAACCGAGTCAAAATCGAAGCTTCCCTAAGCCTCTCCTTCAAACTCCTTGCTTCACCCGCAAATAGTGGGAACACATCTAGCGTTTGCAGAACTGATAGTTTTTTTTTTAGGTTTTTGAAAAACTGGGAGAGAGGTCGAATGTATGCACTGTTGTTAAACACGAAGAGAGAGGAGACTAATTGAAACATTTGATGGGTTAAGAGGGTTGAGTGTTTTAAGGGATTCTTGGAGCTGATGTTACTTTCGGCGTGGTAAGGTACAATGGCAGATTTTAACTATCAAGTTGTTTCTCGAGCCTTGTGCTGGTATTGTAAAGCAAATACTTTTGGACCCTTCGATTCAAATTCTCAAGATTAAATCTGAACCACCAATCGATAAAGACTAAATTCATCAGATTTAATCTGAGCCATCAGTTGGGTGACACAAAAAAAACCTCCTCCTTTATTTTATATGGGTTACAAAATGGATGATTATTCACAACTTTTTATGGCCGATATTTTTGGGTGACAAACGAGGGCCTACTTCATTGTCCTAATTACTTATTGCGTTACCATATGCGTTTCGAGATGAATTTAATTTAGAGATCAATTTTGGCACGTTTTTCAAAGCAATATCATACACATTTTTCATAACTGATCAAAATGAAAGGATTGAGATCCTCGACGACTTTTTAGACGCTGAAAAGAACTTTGAGTTAACAATTAACTCGGATTGATTTATAATTTTCACAAAGATGAAAGGCTCTAATCTTACCGGGTTTGTTAATCTCCACATTTATTCGTTAAGTCATCAATTTTCGCACAATTTCCATCTTTGGTCAATTTCGGCTTTGTGTATTTGATTTTTACAATTTGAGACTTTAAGCCGACTTTTAATGATATTTTTGAAAATTTTGAATTCCAATTTTTATTTATTTTGAAGAAAAATATTTCGGATTTTTCGAAATTTTATGATTTTTTTTAGATTTTTGGGTACTTTTGAAAATTTGTGAACTTTTAGAAATACGCACTTGTGACTCCCCCTAACTTAGACTTTTGCATTGTCCTCAAGCAAAAATGACTAAAATCTAAACAAGGCAAAATAAGAAGTGCGATAAATAAAACAAACAAATGGAGAAAATGAAGATTTTTATAAAATCGAACCGTGGTACAAAAACAGGAAAGAGCATACAAGCATGTGAAAAGGGAAATGACTAAAAACTACCACAAGCCAACAAAACTTCACTGGGGCGGTGGGTGGGAAGAGCTAGGCTCGTCGGGGCCATAAGGGTCATAAAAGTAGTATGGAAATGGCTCGTTGGGATCCCCTTGGCGTCGGTACAAGTCCGCTTAGAAACGAAACATCATGCTTGTATCGCATCGTTAGTCAGTCATAAAGTTGTTGAATCTCGTCTCGAGGGCCGACATACGATTAGTGAGGTCGCTACCTGCCCATTCGAAATCAAGGTCATCTTATTCTTCGCCTGACTCTTCATCCACACCCACGTCTCCCACCTCCACATCAGCACCTGCTTCTTCTTCCTCTTCTATACTCGAGGTAGCATCGTCCTCGTCATCACTTCCAGTCCTTGCCCGAATGATGGCCAGATGTTTGGTGCTCCGAGTGCGGGTGACCTGTCCAAAGGGACCGGGGAGGCGAGTACGATCTAGCGGAGCCTCAATGCCAGCATTTTTGAGAATGGAGGTAATCAGGCATGTAATAGAAGTGGGGCTACACCTTTCTCAACCATGGATGCAACGAGAATGTCAGCGTATAGGGTGCGAGCCAGGTTAATTGGAGCATGGGGATCGAAGAGGTGGTATGTCAATGTTGCTTGACGGGGACACATCGCAGAATCGTTAGAAGTTTGCAGAATGTTAGCACACACAATTTGGAATGTGAGGTGTGCTTTCTCGTTAAGTCGGCCGACAGCGACAGTCTCCCCCCTCCATACAATACCAGGGGCAATGCGCTCCATAATCAGGTCCTTGGGTACTGGGCCAACAGTACTTGGGTATGTGTAGTATTAAACATCGGGGACATCATATTCGCCTAACTTGGTCGTGAGAAGGCCCAAAGAAAAAGGGATGACGGTACCATCGACATAGGCTCGTGCGAACCAGGGATCCATAGAAAGATCGTACTTCAGCAGCCCAAACCGCTTCGTATGGTTCATTAAGGAAACGACACCAACCCCTAGGCATGAAAAGGGCGGTGATGGAATTGGGTAGCCCCATTCATTGGACTGTGCGCTCCATGTGGAGTTTGCAATTCGGACTAAATAAAGGAGTGCACCAACGCTCCTCTTGGCGGGAACGGAATTCACCAAGGCCGGAGGGTAGAATTTTAGTTGAGTCATATTTGATGGGGGAGTTCTTTAGGCCATTGGGATAAGTGGATGGTGCTGGAAAAAATTAGGGAAAGAGAAGAGAGAAAGGATGTGGTTGAAGGTATGGAGAAGAGTGGAGGCTATGGGTGGGTATTTATAGGTGGGAAGTGTGGGTAGGGTTTTGGAAATGGGTGGAAAGGCTTTGGAGGGAAAGAGGGGATGTATTTGGGAGGGAAATTTAAGGGTTGGGTATGGTTGAAAGAATTGGGAGGGAAGAGATTGGGGAGAAGGTGGGTGCACCTAGGGAAAGGGAAAAGACTCCAGAAATCGGACCAATCCGGCTGTTCCAGGACCGGACCAGTATAATCCGATCCTTTTAATTTTTTATTTCTTTAATCACCGGATCGATTCGGCTCTAAAATAAATGAACCGATCTGGTCCGGACCGGTTCGGCTCGAAAATAAAAGAACCGATCTGGTTCTTGCATTAGGCTGGAATTCTCCCCCTAACTTAATTTCAATCGCTCTTCCCCGAAACTTTATTTCGACTCTCAGCACGCTCCTTATCAATTTGGACTTAAAACCCTCTCGATATCTATGGTCAGCGCAACTTGACTCAATTTCCCAAAACATGTGAATGCTCTCACCTTATTGTACCCTAATCCCAGGGACTCTCACTACCCACACGACTCTCGTCTACTATACACAAGAATTCACCCCATATGCATCGGGAGTGCGACAACCTCACTGTAGCAGCTCACTCTACCCCATAAATGGGGTCCAATAACCAAACGGTGTCGACTTCTTCCACACACGCCTCAATATATGGCTTTAGGCATTGTCCATTTACCTTGAATGTATTTCCCTTTTTCAAATCGTCTAACTCAACATCTCCGTGAGGGAAAACATTATTCACAACGAACGGGCCAAACCATCGTAATCACAACTTGCCTGGAAAGGGATGAAGTCAAGAGTTATAGAGAATCACTTTTTGTCCGGGAAGAAACTCTTTGCGACGAATGATGTTATCGTGAGCGAGTTTCATGCTTTCTTTGGAAATTTTTGCATTCTCGTATGCGTCGTTGCGTATCTCTTCTAACTCATTCAATTAAAGCTTACGAGCTTCACTGGCCTTATCCATGGAAAAGTTCAACTCCTTAATCGCCCAAGACGCCTTATGCTCTAATTCCACTGGAAGATGGCAAGGTTTTCCATAAACAAAGAGGAAAAGGGACATGCCGAGAGGATTTTTGTATGCGGTACGATAGGCCCATAGCAAATCGTTCAATTTAAGTGACCAATCTTTTCGGGTAGGATTGACGGTCTTTTCAAGAATGTTCTTGATTTCTCGATTCACTAGTTCGGCCTGCCCATTTGTTTGTGCGTGATAATTCATTCCATCCTTGTGAATCACACCATACTTTCTTATGAGCTTTGCGAATGGCCTATTGCAAAAATGCGTGCCATTATCACCAATTATCACTTTCGAAGCACCGAAGCGGGAAAGTATGTGTTCCTGTAGGAACTTAATCACCAATTTATTGTCATTTGTCTTGGTCGCTATGGCTTCCACCCAATTGGAAACGTAATCGATCGCAACAAGGATGTATAGAAAACCAAAGGACGGGGGAAAGGGCCCATGAAGTCAATACCCCATCAGTCGAAGATTTCAATAATGAGTATGGGGTAAGAGGCATCATGTCTCGTCGGGTAATAGCTCCCATCCTTTGGCACCTATTGCAAGATTTACAAGCATTATTCACATCCCAAAATATTGTGGGCCAATAGAGGCCGCATTGCAGAATTTTAGCGGCCGTATTTTTTGTTGAAAAGTGGCCTCCACAAGATTCTGAATGACAAAATTGGATGACTTTCGGGATCTCGTCATCCAGTACACAATGTCGGATGATTTGGTCGACCCAATATTTAAACAGAAAAGGATCATCATAGAAAAACATGCGTGACCAACTAATAAACCTCTTCTTATCTTGCGATGTCCAATCAGGAGGGACGGCTCCCGTGACAAGATAGTTCACGATATTCGTAAACCAGGGAAAAGAAAAGGTAGAAAAAAGTTACTCATCCAGAAAGTATTCATCTATGGGTGTTGGATCACTAGGCACGTCGGACGAGAGCCGTGATAAGTGGTCGGCAACGACGTTTTCTACTCCTTTCTTATCTTTAATGGAGAGATTAAACTCTTGTAGGAGTAGGATCCACCTTATGAGGCGCGGCTTTGCATATTTCTTCACAAGTAGGTATTTCAATACTGCGTGGTCGGTGAAGCAAGTGATGGGAGAACCAATAAGGTAGGACCAAAATTTTTCAAGGGCAAAGACTACCGCTAGAAACTCCTTCTCTGTGTTAGAATAATTGAGTTATGGTCCGGTAAGAGTCCGACTAGCGCAGTAGATGACGTGAGCCTGTTTGTCTTTTCTTTGGCCTAAAATAGCCCCTATCACATAATCGCTCGCATCACACATAAGTTCGAAGGATAAGGACCAATCCGGAACTTTCATGATGGGAGTGGACACACGCATGGTTTTCAATTTTTTAAAAGCGTTATGACATGCTTCCATCCACTCAAATGGGGTGTCCTTCATGAGTAGGTTGCTTAAGGGCCTAGCGATGGCACTAAAGTCCTTAATGAACCTTCGATAAAACCTCGCATGGCCCAAGAAGGAGAGCACGTCTTTGAGCAATCTTGGTGGGGGTAGATCAGCTATGACATCTATCTTTGCTCTATCAACTTATATCCCCTTGGATGAAACTATATGGCCAAGAATTATTCCCTCAGTGACCAAGAAGTGTCATTTCTCTCAATTCAAGACTAAGTTCTTTTCCACACACCGGGCAAGTACTTTTTCTATCTTTTCCAGACAAAGATCGAATGAGGTGCCAAAAATCCTGAAATCGTCCATGAACACTTCAAGTCCTCTCCCGACCATGTCACTGAATAGACTCAACATGCACCTTTGAAAGATCGTGGGTGCATTACACAAGACGAATGCCATACGTTTGTGGGCAAACGTACTAAAGGGGCAAGTGAAAGTCGTTTTCTCTTGGTCAAGTACATCTGCCTCAATTTGATTATATCCGGAAGAACCATCAAGGAAGCAATAGTAAGGGTGGCCCGCTACTCTCTCAAGCATCTGATTAATAAATGGCAAGGGGAAATGGTCTTTACTAGTTCCCACATTGAGTCTCCGATAATCAATGAAAATGCGCCACCCGATGGTGGTACATTGGGGGACTAGCTCTCCCTTAGCATTCTCAATCACTGTCATGCCCAACTTTTTCGAGACAACTTGAATAGGGCTCACCCATTTTCTATTCGATATTGGATAGATAATCCCGGCATCCAATAGCTTAATGATTTCGATTCTCACCACTTCTTTCATATTAGGGTTTAGCCTTCTTTGCATTTCTCTCTAGGGCTTGACATCCTCTTCGAGATGGATCTTGTGGGTGAAAATGTAAGGACTTATCCCTTTCAAATCAGTAATGCACCAACCAAAAGTACCTTGGTGCTTCCTCAAAATCTTTAGCAATTTACCCTCCTTCTCTTCATCTAGGCTAGAGGAGACAACAACAGGAAATGTCTCAGCCTCTCCTAGGTATGCATATTTAATATGGGAGGGTAGTTTCTTCAATTCAAGGGTTGGAAATTTTTCATTGGAGGGAACCATGCGTGTATCCCTCGGTGATAACTCCTCGAATCTAGAAATGCAACTTACATCTCTTGTGTCCTCATCCGACGCTCTCTTATCAAGTAACTCTCTCAAGTCCTCAACCTCCCTCTCGAATTTGGTGTACGTCCCCTCACTCTCATGGCTCGATACTAAACAGGACCTTAGGGCATCTCTATAATAATTTTCCTCAAAGTACTCCTATACGATCTCGTCTATGAAGCTTACCGCGTGAAGATCATCTTCCTCCCCCGTCTGTTGGGCTATATGGAAGAGGTTTGTCTCTAAAGTCATGTTCCCAAAAGTGAGTTAAATCTACCCATTCAGAGTGTTGATAATAGCATTAGTCATGGCTAAGAATGGGCGCCCAAGAATAATGGGAACATGGTTGCTCGAGGTGAAGGAGGTCTCCGTGTCCCAAATGACAAAGTCTACCGGGAAGTAGAAAGTGTCAACTTGAACGATCACGTCCTCAACTATACCTCTTGGGATCTTCACGGTTCGATCTGCTAACTGAAGAGTGACTTTTGTAGGCTTGAGGTCGCCCAAATCAAGTTGCCTATAGATGGCATAAGGGAGGATATTGACACTTGCTCCCAAATCAAGTAAGGCTTTCTCAATTTTATTTTCTCCAATGATGTAGGAAATGGTGGGTGCACCGGGATCTTTGAACTTGGGCGGGAGATCATTGAGTAGGATGGAGATTACGTTCTATGCTAGAAAGACATTTTTCTTTACCTTCATCCTCAGTTTCACCGTCAACAAGTCTTTGATGACTTTTGCATAAGCTAGAATTTTCTTAATAGCATCGAGGAAAGGTAAATTTAGCTTCACTTGCTTTAATACGTCTAGCACTTAATCACGAGGGTTTCCTTTGTGGGAAGGAACCAACCTTTGAGGAAATGGTTCCGCAGTGGGTGGTTTTACTACTACCTCGGGCTCACTAGTGTCCTCTTTATCACTCTCCTTCAAGGGGACGTCCTCAGCCTCTTTCGTGCCGAGAGAAATCTCCTTGTCTTTAGTTGCGCCGTGTGGTGGAGGTGATAAATCAACGACTCTCCCACAATGAAGAATGGTCACATCTAGACATTTCTCTTGATGTTCTGTCGAGGTGGAGCTAACACTAGTTTGACCTTGGGACGGTCTTTGGCCCTAGGCAGGAAACTCGCCTTTCTCTTCGATACTCAACGATGATGGCAACTAGGGGTGGCCGTGGGCCGGGCCTGGGCAGGCCCGGTCGGGCTCGGGCCGGGCTTGAAAAATTAAGTGTTATCCCAAGCCCGCTCGGGCCTAGATCGGGCCTTATTATGTAATCCCAAGCCCGCCCAGATTTGAAAGCTCTTTACCCAGGCCCGCCCGATCGGGCCCTATTATATTAATTAAAAGATTTTTTTTTTAAATTAAAATACCTATTTTTTTATTTAAAGACCAATTTTTTTTAATTAAAAATCTGTTTTAAACTCCACATATTACAAAGTCCATTTATAAAGTTTCTCACTTTACATGAAAAGACTTGGTATACGTTTTTATATTTATAGAAGTCCCCCCCCCCCCCACACACACACACACACATATATATATATATATATATATATATATATATATATATATATATATATATATATTTCGGGCCTCGTACCGGGCCGGGCCTCATCGGGCTTAAGAACTCATGCCCAAGCCCGCCCGAAAAAAAATCGGGCCTATAAAATTTTGCAAAGCCCGCTTTGCGGGCCTATTTACCTTACCCAAGCCCTATTTTTTTATTGGGCGGGTTGGGCGGTCTTGGCGGGCCTCGGGCCTATGGCCACCCCTAATGGCAACTATGAAATGTTTGCATTCATGTCGTTGATCATGCGGTAATGCCTAGCATTAGTTGCAGTTTGGGTATTGACAAAGTGGTTGATCGTATCCTCGCGATTTCTTCGCGGTGGAGTGATATATGCTCCTTGAGGTGGTGGTGCTTGCACATGTCCTTGCATGTGTGGATCTTGTTAAAAGTGAGGTGGTGGAGGAGGGGCAACATGTGAATTAGGATTCATCACAACATGTTGTTGCCCATAGTTAAAACCAGGGCAGTTTTTCCATGAAGGATTGTAAGAATTCTCGTGCGGTGCACCGAAATTACCCGTGAATCCTCCTATACCACTTACTTGTTCTTGAAGCATCACTTTGTAAGCGGGTATAGTTGGGCATTCCTCAGTTGAATGAACCGCCTCACAAATCACACACACCTTCTCGATAGGGTTTGGGATGGATCCAGTTGGTCCTCTTCCATATACCTCACGTAGGTCTCGCAGTCCTTTCTCAAGCATATCGAGTCAACTGTTTGTCATAGAATTCTTTTCTACATAAATTAGGATGGACGTCGATGGAGTGGTGGTCACTTGACGATTTCGATTTTCAGCATTAGGGTCAGATGTATCCCATGATTGGGTAGTCTCGGTGACATACCTCGGGTGAAGCTCAGCATCGTGGGCGTCTAAGTAGACAAACGGTCCACTACCCATGGTTTCAACAAGTTGCTTGGAATTAATGTTCAGCCCATTATGGATAAAGGAAATGATTTGCGTTTTATCAAAACCATGATGGGGACACGAAGCAATTAACTCATTGAAATGCTCGTAGCATCGATCGAATGACTCATTTTCTAATTGTCGAAAAGTTTGAATTTGAGCCTTGATAGAATTCGTTCGATGTGGAGGAAAGAACTTCTTGAGAAATTTGGATTGTAATTCGTTCCATGATGAAATCAAATTTGGAGGTAAAGACCATAGCTAGAGCTTAGCCTTATCCTTTAGCGAGAATGGGAAGAGTTTAAGGCGGAACATATCTTTTGTACAAGTTTGATCACTAAGAGTCTCGCACGCCTCCTCAAATTCCATGATGTGGGCATATGGCTTTTCTGAATCCATTCCATGGTAAGTGGGAAGTATCTGGATCATCCCATTCCTAAAGCAAAATTGCCCAGCATTATAGGGGAGTAAAATGCATCCCGGAATGACAGTGCGCTCGGGATATAAGACGTCTCTCAAAGGGCGATACGGGGCCTCTCCCTCATTGGCGGCTGCACTACCGTGTTGTGACATGTCTCTTTCTCTCAAATATTAGGTATCCTCACTTGGTATACTCTGAAGTGTGTCCTACGAGGAAAAATGACGTGTTATTTGAGATTGAGTGTGACGATGTGGGAGGTGGAACCCAGAACTGTGGAGCGTTAGGAGTGTGAGGGCTATCAGGGTCGTACTCAACTATTGGATTTTCGTGAATGTGGATTGGAGTATTATGGGGAGTCTGAATGAGTTCAAATTTTTTCATTAATAGGCTTATGAGATATGATGACGAATATTTTTGTGCTTTTCTCAATTTTTATATGTTTTTGAATTTTTGGAGATTTTTGGTCAAAGTTTTAGATTGACTCGATCTAATCCTAAGTCTCCGGAAATGGCGCCAAAAACTTGACGCGACTAAGAATGTGTGTCAAAAGTGCGCACTCTCTAGGCTCAAGTGCAAGCCGGTCGCGTTAGTAATAAACTCGGTAAGTCGGGATCGTATCCACAGGGAAATAGGATAACGGAATTGTAACGACATTGGACAGATGAATGAATCCTAACTCTGACTCTAAAGAAAAAGGAAAAGATGATTGGTTTTGGGAACTGACTACAACTAAATGCAATTTTGAAAATAATTAACTAATGAAATAAAGTATGAATGTAATGCAACTATTCTAAATTACCTAAAATACTAATGATGATTAAACTGAGACTTGAACTATATGATGAGGAAAAACAGGACGGGAATACAATCCCTCGACCCTAGTGTATTGCTGGTATAAAACAAATAGTAAATTCAAATGATTAATTAGACCCAGAATTTAGTACTCCCAAGCATTACATATATGAGGTTCAAGCCCGCACCATACTTAAGCAGAGGACGAGTAAATCGGTACACACGATAGCGACACTTGCATTGCATTCTAAAGTATCCCGGTTACCCAAAAGAAAACGAGATCCAAATATCTATAATGGTTGTGTTACTATGCAATACGATCGTAATCAAATCATTCAATTTAGAGGACTAATTTTATACACATGCAACTACCACATCAGGTTGAGTTCATGTGTCCCGACCTTAGAAAATCTAGCCTAACATGCTGAAATTAGTGAAAATGATTTTTAAATTCCAGGAAATCATGATTAAACTAAGGGAGAATGGACAAATGATGTATAAGAAAGATTAGACAGTAGGAAGTAATCAACTAACTCACCAAAGGACTGAAATTATCAACTAAAATTACTTGTAATCACAGAAATTTGAACAATCTTCAATCTTGGAATTAAAACTATAATCAATCTTCAAACTAGGGTTTTCTGAGAAGAATGAAAAATTAGATAAATTCTCTATTTTTTAGAATGATAATAAATGGGGTTTAAATACCCTACAAGGTTCCAAGAGTTTTAGCTAAACTAGGATTCTCCATTAGAAGAAGAGTAAAAAATCAAAATTTGACAGTCGGACCGGTCCGGTCCTCCTTCGGTTCGGTCTGGCTGGAATCCAGATCGATTCGTTTATTTCTTGGCCGGATCGATCTAGTGCGGATCGGTTCATTTATTTTCCTTCAGTTTCGATCCGTCTTCAGTCTGGGGTTCTCTGGAAATTGGCATTTCGGATCGATCTGATCCAGATCGGTCCGAACTTCCTTTGACTTTTTCTTCAAGATTTGACTGCTCATAGCTTTCACTCTGCGATTCCGATTGAGGTTCCGCTTCTTCCTATGTGCTCGTGAACTTGATATCTTCAACTTTTCTTTAGCCTCATCCAAATTTCGGGTAAAAATTACAAATTTTCCCTTATGACTTTCTTTCTTTTCTTTTCTCGATTCTTTCGGTTTCTTTCTTTCTTTATTGACATCAAATACCTGTAAAATCAGTACGAAATACCAGAAACTCGGTGTACTCGTTAGAATAAATCAGTAGCAAGATTATGAGATAAAATCAAATTGATTACGTTGTTCGAGGTGTTAAAAGTAACTAAATTAAAGGGATAAATTTGGAATAATTTATGCCTAATCACTCAACTAAATATTTGACTTGAGATCGTTACTTTTATTAGGATTTTGATTTGAAGTAATATATAATCAATCTCTTCAGTAGAATCTTTTCTCGTATTTTTATTCTTATAGTCAATTAAGGGTGGCAATAATGATTTTAGATACAGTTGTTTTGGGTTTAGTGTTCACTAGTTTTATTTTTGTCGTATCGCATTTTAATTAGATTGTGCTCGTGTTTAGTAAAACAAAAATTATTTCATATATAACTTGGGTCATATTCGCATTAGATTAAAAAAATTGTGTCGCCCCTTATCGAATGGCTTCACATTTTAAATTAGTCGTGTGTGATAAAAAAAAAATTATGCCGTGCCATGTTGCTTTTATTTGGATCGTGTTCGTGTTAGGTTAAAAAAAAGTTTTGAATGCTTTTATGTGGTGAACGACTTTTTGAAACAAAATAAAAGTACTTGAATTACACGTTTATTAAAAAAATATTCGAGGGACTATTCGTCGATTGACTCTTATTTTAAACTGAAATAAAACACTTATGTAAAAATTAGTTTTCAGTTCTTTTTTGGTAGTAAATTTTTTTCTTTAAAAAAAATATAACGTGTAACACCCTGTATTTTTGTACATTTAATATTTAATTAATTCAAGAATTTTAAATTACTTATGTGTTGTAATTTTAATTGAATTAATTATGGCAATATATATATATATATATATATATATATATATATATATATATATATATATATATATATATATATATATATATATAAATATTAATCGGGGAGTGAATGGTTAATGTTTAGGGAAATTTATTTACTAAGTGAATAGTAATAATTTAATTACGTCATTTCGGGTATTAATGGTGAGGTATACACTTATCCCAGCCGGGAGTCGGTATAGACTAAATTGGGTGTGAGATAAGGATTTTTTATAAATTAATTCGGATACCAATTCTGAGTGCGTGGTTGAGTCCGGATGAGTTGAGATAGTCAGAAAAGAGTACCCGGGGGTAGTAATTGGGTCTCGGGATATTTTTGGGCATAGCCGGGCCCACACGGGGTGAGTTGGGCCACTTTAATTAAGCCCATTGGGTGAAAAACGGGATTGAGGGTTTTAACCTAAGTGAGGGATTAGGAAATTAGCAGCCAAGACAATTCTAACCCTAGGGCTTGAGAGAGAAATTGGGGGAAAGCTTAGCAAAAGTCAATTTGGGGATTTTGGAGCAAATTGAGGGACTACGCCAACGGATCAGACACTACGAATACTTAAAGGCAAGTGGTTAACTGTTGTGATTTCGAAATTTAGGATAATCAATTCATATCATAGTGATGTGTAAACCAAAATTCGTTTTGGGGATAAATGGGTAAAAATGGAATTTTTATTTACGAAACTATTGAATGAGATTCATAGTAAAAATTATTGTGTTGAACATATCTGAGTATAGATGTTTAATTGGAATAAGAATTCGGACTATAAACTGGGGAAAATCTGGATTTGGAATTTGGTTTGTAGAAACAAGATTGATGAATTTTAATGGAAAACCAATTTCGAAAATTGTGAAATAAGTTGAGAAATTTATATACTAGAGGGTGTATATGATGTATGGGATTAAAGTTCATATGTTTATGTGATGGGATGACTTGATCAGGGGTTGAAATTAAGGTTTACAAACCTTGAATTTTCGTTAATGGTGTAATGCAGTGGGGAATAAGAGATGCCCAGGAATGATCGATCGATCGATCGGAGGCCATCGATCGATCGACGGTCCCAGGAACTTGACAGTTCGGTCAATTTGTTTTTAAAGAGGATTTTATTTAAAATTTAATTCCTTGATTTTATTTAGTGATAAATTCATATGGACACATATTTCCTTAACAATTATAGGGTGATATAATTGGGTTTAAGGGGGGGGGGGGGGTGAACGGTATGTCATGAGATGAATGAATTTGGAGAAATAATTCATAATTATTGATATTGGGCCGATGAATAATATTCGGGTATTGTAGTGGGGTGGCACTACATTATTAAAGGAATTTAGGTGAAATATTTAATTATGGACCAAGTGGGCGAGTCCGGGTATGGTAATAATTATTGGTAAATATAATTGGAGAAATTATGGAAATGAATGTGTGACACATTATGGGCGAAAATGTGAGAATGAAATTTTGAGATGTAAAATGGACCAAGTGAGTGAGTCCGGATATGTTGGTTAAGTGACACTAAAGTGTTAAATTAATTATTGAGAAAAAGTAATTAGTTTAGAGTCGAAACATAGACTCGGAAAATGTTGAGGTACGGGCCAAGTGAGAGAGTCCGGGGATAATGGTTGGGCGACACCAAGTTATTAAATTAATAAGCGTGATAATAAATTTAATTAGAGTCGGATTGTAGACTCGGGTAGGATTAAATTAATAAGGGCGATAATTAATTTAATTAGAGTCGGAGTGTAGACTCGGGTAGGATTAAATTAATAAGAGTGGTAATTAATTGTGTTAGAGTCGGACCACAGACTCGGATTTGTGTTAATTAATTAAGGTGCGAATTAATTATGTTAGAGTCGGACCACAGACTCGGAATTGTATTAAATTAATATGTGTGTTAATTAATTTAATTAGAGTCGGGCGATAGACTCGAGGAGGTATTAAATTAATATGTGTGTTAGTTAATTTAATTAGAGTCGGGTGACAGACTCGGGAAGGTATTAAATTAAAATGTGTATTAATTAATTTAATTGGAGTCGGACCATAAACTCGGGGAAAGAATTATATAAATTGAGGTATGAGTTAAATATATTAGAGTCGGACCATAGACTCGGGAAGACGATAAATCTTTAAGTGAGAAAATTAATTACGTTGAGTCGGGCCACAAACTCAGGAAATTTCAGGCAGTGTACAGGATATTTAGTACACGGTAAAGCCAGGGTTCATAATATATATATACGGTGTAGTGATAGTATATATATATATATATATATATATATATATATATATATATATATATATATATATATATATATATATATATATATATATATATATATATATATATATATATACGTGTTTATATTGTGTGTGACATTAAATATCAGTGACTAGATATTTATTCAATTTATATACTCTATTGCTATCAAGGGAGGTTGCGCGATGTGGGTGAATCCCCTAGCTTAAGGAGTAGGGCAAGTATATCCCAGGTCATAGCGTCCGGTATATATGGGAGATGGATTTATCTCACTTTCAGGGAAGGAATATGACCGCCTCCACTACGTTTATATTTTGGGCTAAGTTGGTGAGTGATTCCAACTTGGGGAAACTAGGTTTTATGAGCACACCTAGTCAGATAGCATTTTAGAGGGAATCATCCGGCGAGGGTATACTCGAAGGGATGGATATACGTATGTTATATGTGTGGATTTTGTGGCAAAGGTACGTATATAATGGTAGTAAATATTATATACAGGTAAAAATACAGTGTGTGATGTATTTCTTTATATAACTTGTGATACGGCTATATCTTACTATTTAAGAGGAATTAATTAAGTTAATTGTGAAATAACTTGTAATTCAGGAAATCATTATACTCGGGTTAGAGTAGTATGGAAAGGGAAGTCTATACCAGGACTAGCTGGGACGGGGTAGCACAACTAGGTGGGGTTAAGGTAACCAATAGGTGTGCACAATAGTGGAGGGGTGAGAATGTCCATAAGGGAGTGCGACACTAACTTAAATATGAAGCGCACTCATGCATTTTAAATTACTGCAGTTAATTCACTTGCTAAATATTTTCAAAATGTTTTGGGTTCTAACCCTTGCTATAAAACTATTTTCAAAACCTTTTGGGTGTCCAGCCACAGGGATGCCAGCAGTGATATTCTATTACAGGGACACCGAGCTGCGGCATATGTGGATGCTAGCAGGAGTTTGTATTAGACGCATCATTCATTCATTCCTAGAGTAGGAATCTTGTATCAGTTTCAGTTTTATTTAGGGCTTGTCGCCTAGACTTCTCGGTACAGTTTTCAGGTGTAATTTATTCAGGTGTTGAATATTTGTATTGGATTATTTCTTTGGTGGCCGGTGATTTATTCGGCAAGTTGTGTAATTATGATTCAGTTCATTTTCATTCAGTTGTGTGAATGGTTTATATTTTAATTCCACATGTACTGTTTTGTTTAATCAAAAAGTTAAAATTGGCACCAACTTTTGGAATATTAGGTGGTTAATAAGATTTAAAAAGTTTTCGACAGTGATGCTAAGGATGATCCAACTGGGATTCCTGTTTTAATTTGGTATAGGACTGATCACCCAGTATTTTATTAGGCGGGGTGTCACAGATGGTATCAGAGCATCAGGTTCTAGTGTCCTTAGGATCTGTACGGCTATTCACGTTTCGGCTTAGAAATCTTTGATATAGAGCCCTATTATAGGATTGTTGTATTCTCATACGTATGCGCATATACGTTCTTCTGCGAAATTTATATTTGAGAGTGAACTCATACAAAATTCGATTCTCATTCCAGATGACTCCTAGGAGAGAGAGAGCAGCTAGGGCAGTAGGGGGAGATGAGACGAGTGAGGCTCGTTAGGAGCAAGAGTTACAACAGCAACGGCCATAGATGATTTTGACAACATAGGTAACTGAAATAGTGCCACAGGCAGTGGACGGTGGTCGCAACGGCAGGGTACTTTCCACGGGATCATCCACAAGTGTTAGTGGCGCCGAATGTTCAGACTCACGCGGGGTCGTCGGGGTGGAAGCAAGAAAGAGAGGTTATTTTTAGTGGGAACCCACCAGAGTTGCGAGGGGGTTTAGATGTATTGCTAGCGTGTCCAGGAAGAGAGATATCCAGTGTTACCTATGCATGGGATATTGCGATGAGGTGCGGAAGAAAATGCTAACCACTTTTAGTTTAGTGCGAGCAGTACTACAGTGGTGGGAGTCGATCACCAAAGTTGAGGAAAGGGACACACTAGCCATTGCAGAGTTTTAGGTGCGGTTCGACCACAAGTATTTTCCTCAAGCGGTTGAGACTAAAACGAGGAGAGAATTTTGTGAGGTGACTCAAAGGGAGACCATTCAGTGGCTGATTATGAGGAAGAATTCACTCGTTGGCGAATTTTTTACCGGATGAGGTAAGCGAGGAAAGGAGAAAGAAAGCAAGGTTTATGGATGGGTTAGTCTGGAGAATCAGACAACATTTAATTGGTATATACGCATTAGTATCTTATACTGATGTCGTTAACGCATCACTCCGGCACTGTCCGGAATATCACTTTCACGCAAAAGGAAGTGGGAGGGGAGTGGGAACTAGCCAGTCGAATAAGGAAGGAGGGAACAATACCAGTGGGGTATCCCAGCAGCAGACTGGGGGAGATCAGGGGCAGGGTTTTCGACAGGGAAATCATGCCAAACGATTTAGAACTGGAGGCTATCGGCAGGATGGCCAGGAATTCCAACAAGGTCGTCATGGAAGGGACCAGTGACAGGGTGAATGTATTAGACGGTGTTTCATTTGTGGGGAAAGCGAGACACATGAAGAGAGTTGTCTTAAGCGAGGCAAGGGTTAACTACAGGCCAAGGTCCTGGATGTACAGCCACTAAAGAAAGTCATGGGCGCATTCGGGAAAGGAGAAAATGCTCCAAAACCCGGGGATCAGCTGTTGCAGCTGGGGTATAAAGGTGATTATTTTACCTTAGGGGCATGGGGTATATTTTTGAGTGACAAGGAGGATGTCACAATATAACGCTTATTTTTCACTAATGTTAGCGGGTGAGTCGAACTTAGTAAGTACGTTGGCAGTAGCAACCATAGTATGTGGATAAACTTTCCATGGGGTAGCGGAGTTCCTTGGTGTTCTTCACGGGAGAGTGAAGGTGTACACTGAGTGAAGGTTTAAATTATGCGAGGAGTCACTACTTTCGATAATTATGGTAGTAGGGTTGATAATATTTCCTAAATATTGGTTGGATAGCGATGGACTTTAACTATTGTGGATAGTGGAATAAAATTTTGGTGTTCGCGACACTAGGGTATGGTTGGTACTAGGTATCACATGAGAGGGCGTATAGCTTATATATATGTGTGTATATATGTTGTATTACGTGGTGCAATAACACATAGTGAGGTTTTGTGTTCTCACATTTTATCTCGGTAAGTGGGGATGTTTACTGAAGTGAATTAGGGTGGTTAAATTGATTTTTGAGCAAAGAGATATAGCTCGAGGTTTATTTTGCGCAAGGACTAGTGATAGTAAGGGCGCGGTATTTTATGCTGTCTTTGGTAGCATAAGGGTAAGCGTATATACTTTTGTGTTGAGAGACAAGTATTTATGGGGAGATGTTTGGATGTTAGCACATGGGTTGGGTACCCGGGCAGTATATATATATATGTGTGTGTGTGTGTGTGTGTGTGTGTGTGTGTGATATGACTACGGGTTTGAAGTTATATTACGGGTTACGAATAGCATAGTTGGGTAACTTTCGTGCGGTAGAGCGCGGGGATAGGGTGTATGGGCACCCGGATTAATTAAGGAAAAATTTTATGCGGTTAAGAACGAGAATAGGGTGTATGGGCGCCCTGGTTAATTTTAAATGCATACTTGTGTAAGGTGGTTAGAACCAGATGGGATAGATATAGCGGGCTTGGAGGCACATGACTAGAGAGTAATATACGAAGCTTGGAACATTACACTCATCTTAATTTCGAGGACGAAATTCCTTTGTAAGGGGGGAAGTATGTAACACCCCGTATTTTTGTACATTTAATATTTAATTAATTCGGAAATTTTAAATTACTTGTGTGTTGTAATTTTAATTGAATTAATTATGGCAATATATATATATTTAAATATTAATCGGGGAGTGAATGGTTAATGTTTAGGGAAATTTATTTACTAAGTGAATAGTAATAATTTAATTACGTCATTTCGGGTATTAATGGCGAGGTATGCACCTATCCCAGCTGGGAGTCGGTATAGACTAAATTGGGTGTGAGATAAGGATTTTTTATAAATTAATTTAGATGCCAATTCTGAGTCGTGGTTGAGTCCGGATGGGTCGAGTGTGACACCCCGACTAATTAAATACCGGGTAGCTACTCCTTTATTAAATTAATACAAAATGTCAAGTTGGTCCAGTTAACAGCATCACTGTCGAAAACATTTTAATCATTACTAACCACCTAGTATTTAAAAAGTAAGATGTCAAATTTTAAATTAAGTCTGATTAACATACAATAAAAGAATTATGAAAGAATATCATAACCATACACCATAAAGTCTCAATAAAGTAACCAACAATAATAATAAGTCCGGAGGAAAATTCCTCACAACAATCCCACAACTGAAATAAATAAAACAGTGTATCCTGAATTAATTACATGCCAAAGATCTGAATAACTGAAATAAGAAATGTCTCTAATAGAAATGGGCGACATGCCCTACAAATGATGAAACTGAATATGGAGTCAAGAAAAAAGAAGCGTCTACTAGTAAGGCCCTGTAACTTCCACAACAGCTATAGCTCGTCACCTAAATGGAAATCCTATGCATGGTGTCCTTGTGGCTGGGCACCTAAAAGGTTTTTACAAAAATAGATTTGAAAGCAAACGGGTCAGAGCCCGAAAGTGGAGAGTATTTTAAAAATAGCAAGTGTTTTAATGACATTAAAACAATGAATGCAAAATACATGTTAGGACGTGCACTCACATGAAATACTCACCTCTCGACTAATTGTGCACTCCTAACGTACCGTACCCATCTAAGTGACATTTATATCTAAGTAAACCGTCATAAGTTCTACCCCTTTCTAATCGATTCCCATTATACTTTCTAACGTTATCAATTAAATAGATGACTTTACTTAAACTCGGATTCTCAATAATTATCAATACAATTCTATGCAGGTTATCCCTTTTTATTTTCTCAAAGTGTTACCATAATTATACTCACAATACCAACATGAAAGTTCTCATTATTTAAGCGTATATTCTTTACGTCATAAATATACAATACAAGCACCCCAAGACTAAGTTGCGGTGCACACATACTCTGCTATCCATCCCGGTACATCACGTACATAAGGATCACGCATTCCGAATCTCTCAGGAATCGTTCTCAGATAACAACAATCACAATCAATGGAGGCGAACACAGTCACATCACGTGGGTCATGCACATACCTACGCTCCCACGATCATCAGACTTATTAACTTCCCAATAAGTCCTTCTCTGACCTATGTCCTTGAGGTACCAATCTAAATCCCCTCCGTAGGAACACAAAGGTTAGATGGCCCTAAGCGAACGCAAACCTCCCGTGATAGCAAGTATGGTAGGTATGTCATACACATAAAATCATATATACTAAGCATGCACACTTCTTAGTAATTACCATAATTATTAGTGGTATACTTCTCATTCTCATACCAACTTATAATGTTACACCATTCACATATCCCCGGTTAATACAAATATATAAGTCGTCAAAAATCCTCACATCGTATATAGTCACTAGCGTCCTAATCCACAAATATCATTTGGTTCAAATCGCACTTCTATGTTTCACTCCTCAAAATATCCCAAATCTCCCAATTATACCAAATAGTTAACAAGGGAAGGTTATCTCTACAATTAAATAAGGTTACGGGACACTAGAAATCAAATCATGCCAAAAAGGCCATTCTGTCAACTCGTTAGAAGTCTCGTTCGAACGAGGTCGTTCGAACGAGAGTTCGTTCGAACGAAGTGGGCATCTAACGAGATCTCGTTCGACTGAAAGTCATCGAACGAACATCCCACTCATTAGAAGTCAAACTGTCAACTTGTTAGAAGCTCGTTCGAACGATCTCGTTCGAACGATCTCGTTCGAACGACCTGGGCAGGTCTTCTAACGAGGTGACAGTTCGAGCCCAGAATTCTCCTACTACATTTTTCCTAATTTTCTTCACCTCTAATCTCATCTAAACGTCATTCCAACAGTATTTCAAGGTTTCTAAACATTCCTAAACATACTTAAATCGTATTACAACATTTATATGGGGTCAAATCATCCTAAACCACATCTAATCATCAAATCCCCCCAATTTTCCCCAAATCTCATGAACATGAACCCTAGAAATTTACAGTCATCAATAGACATAATTAAATCCATTTTTGTGATATAAAAGATATATTTCTATCAGAATAATTACCCAAACACAATTCCACATTCAGTCTCCTTATCAAAATGTGAATTTCTAATTCCAATTCAATGGGTTTTTATCAATCTCCCAAAATAATGCAATTTTCATAAATGTCTAAGCGTGGAAGAAACATTCGTTGCAAATAACGTAATTAAACCACTTGCCTCTGATCTTTCTCTGAATTTGGTGTTGAATCTTGGATGTAGGTTGCTCTCTCCTTTTCTCCCAAGGTTGAAGGTTGAAGATGGGGTTAGGGTTCTCTCTTTGGGAACTTCTCATAACTTCTCATGATACCCCCGTAGACCTCTAATCAGTTAATTGCTGGTAATGGGTTAGTAGGTCATTAAATTCCCTATTTTAAACTCCCAAAATTCGTTGGTCAAAATTCCTAAAATTCCAAAATTACAAAAATACCCTTTTAAGTTGCCGGTATGACCTAAAAATGCCCCGGGACCCAAATTAAACCCCGACTAGTGTTTTCTGACTATTTCGACCCTTCCGGACGCGTTGGCGCACTCAAAATGACCATACAGTTGATAAAAATTAAATCCACTTTTTAATTAAAATAATTATATTCCTGACGCGACTGTCACACGCGTCCTAACAAAATTTCCAAATTGCCGTATTTCAATTTCACGACAAATTCATTATATTCCATATTCATTATAATCAAATAATACCCATTATAATCAAATACCAACTCACATCTCGTTAGTATTTTATCCGGATTAATTGTCAATTAATACCCATTTAATTCAATTAATCCCATAAATAAATATCACAAAAATACGGGGTATTACATACTTCCCCCTTAATAACAGAATTTCGTCCCGAAATTCGGATAAGTAAGGCACACCTGGAAAAATTAGGTATCCTCCAGTATTCAAAACAATTATAAAGAAAAGCCCAATTCACTAAAACCCTCGCTTCACAATAAGCTTGTTTAACATACTTGATACCTTATCAGAATAATCTTCGATAAATGCACCTCACGTTGTGCTCTTATTAAACAACATTGGAATAAAAATAGCCTATACATCATTAGCCGCATTATTTTTATTAGTATTGTGAGTCCGCACCTCACTACTAACTCCCGCGTTTATCAAAACTCCAAACTCCCATCCTGGGATGAATCAATAACACATCTGACTACGCTTGTCCATTCCTTGAAATATCCCGACGTTGTGACTTTTACACAAGGGAAAACCGCATTCAGCCTGTTGGTGTCACACAAACCTTTGTAAGCACCTTGTCCACCATAAATAGATACGGGTGATTTTCCCCCAACTCTACCATTAGGTAATATCTCCTCCTCATGACTACAATATACCTCACTAGTTATACCCGATTTGGAATTGAAAATATCGTAATGAATCTAAAATTTCTTTCATACAATCCATCAGTCGTTAGTCACCTTGCTCCTGCACCTCGGGTTATAGGTGATACAACCCTCAGTTTGAATCGTTATTTCCCACTACTTATTGTCACCCCACCTAAATGTGGATTTCGGGGATTTCATCCCAGTTCTAAATAATACTACGTCGAACCACGTACCGGCGTGTTCACTATCTAATAGTGTAAATCATTCAAGTATATAACAATTTGTCTCCTTCTGAACAACATGACTCACGTATTTGAAGGAATTTGTTACCCCTCAAGGAATTTACTAACTTGACTCTTCCATCCCTGGAATCATCGGTTGGATACAAAATTAATTGGTTAATCATCTAACACCCAACCGTTCTACTACTTACTACACCCCGTTAAATGCTGACTTTCTTGTAAACGTTCCTTCCCGTTAAGTGATACTTAACGTCCTCTGCTTCTATTGGCGTATGCCAAAGTTTCGACCCTTGCACTTTCTCACCTCTTTGTCAAAATTCGGACTCCTTATACCTTATTAACATTCTCACTCTATTTACTCTTGGTTCACCCTCAACATTCAATTGATCGGAACTCTACTCCAAATTGCTCATAATAATTTATTCGCCTTCTCAAGAGATATCCTTTTATCAAATGGCTTTCTACTGCCTTTCCTCCAAATTTGAACGTGATACACTGACTACACATGATATTCACTCACACCTTTTCTTATGACGTTTAATCTCATAAGTAATAATCTCACCCGTCTATGTTCCCTCTTCCTTTGATTTACACTTTAGCAAATCAAGATGTCTACGCCCCTTATAACCCAACCATATGGTTTTTAAACATTATATACGCTTCATACAAATCCCAAACTCTTTATTGTCACTGTAAATACAATGGTGCTATACCACTTGGGCGTTCTCAATCGCTTCTGAATTAGAAATCCTAAATACTTCTTAACCTCAATGCATCCTTCAACCTGCCAAAATAAAACCAAAATTTTCAGTACTTCTTCACCACACCACTGGCTCTACTGACCTTATATCGTAATTTTTCCTAACTAACTATTTTCGTAATTATCGAGGGATTCCAAATTATGGAAGAATGGTTAAATATCCCCCTACTACCAACCTTAAGCTAGGTTTCATGTGTGGGATGTCTCGCAAAGCGAAATCCAAACAAGGAACCCCCCCGATACACTACTACCTAACCTTGTCGGTCATCGAGATTTATTAAGCCCTCAGTCCATAACACGTACCCCTATGTTCCCGTCTCTTAACAACAAAGTTACATCTCCTTTCTCAATTTAACTTAAACAAGGAACTCTTCCGAAAGACACTTTTTCTTGACATTGATGGTAATCACATTCCATATACACTATGCAATTATACTCGGGGATCTCAAAAACCCGTCCCCAGGTACTCAACTATGAGTATAAACTCCCAGATCTCTAAATGGCGATAAAATAATGCACTATACTTATTACGACATCCTGAGTGTTAATTACAATAACCAGCTAAACCGTTTTGCTAACTAGTAAATAAATTACATACTAATAATATCATTTAAATCTCCGCGCATACTAGGATTAAGTATCCGAGACCATTATGCCTTTGAAATCACAGAAATATTTATATATATATAGATATATACAATAGTACAATTTTGAGCCCGGACCTCTCACACATGGGGCCTCTCCAGAACCAAAACATTCTACCCCAAGGTAGTAACTTCGATAAACTTGTAATACCAACACACTATCGGTACAATTATATAAAAACACAATTTGGATAATATCATACTTGTATAATACAACACTAAAACGAGTAATTTCAATCAATCAATCATGTACTGCTATCAATATACCCATTCATCCTATACGGATAATAATACAAGGAACCCCACACTATCAGCGAAAAAATGCTCACATAAACAAAATTGCCGATACTCACTAAACTCAACTCTCAAGCAAAAGTGACAATAACAACAATAACCATTGTAGTAACCTGTTTATATCACAACCAACATGAAACATCATCTGAGGATATAACTCTTACTTCCATCCTGATAATCATCATGGCTGCTCTAATGGTTTTTGGTCTCAACACCTGTCCGTACCACACCAAATATTTCAATAACTGTTGCCCTCGCCAGGCACAATATCTTGATCCCTACTCTTGTATCGGGAAAAATTTATAATGTACGGGTTTTCACTCCCACAAAGTACCTCTACACATACTCCACTTATTTCCGGTCACCCTGACCATGTTAAAGTGGTCCTTTCTTCGGACGTTGGTAGTCTCAGCTCTGAAGATTGTCACCATTGTTACCTTAGCTTGATGTACCTAAGGAACACGCTAATAGTTTTCCACCTCTCTTACTGAAATTACCATTGTCGGTAGTAATTTCTCTATCGAATTATTTTAACGGTTTCTCCATTGGGTCTTCCTCCTTGTGGTGTTTCTCCAACACCATTTTCCCAGTCTTATTCTATAAAAAAAATTGATTTTTGTATCTCCCTACCCAAGGGAACATTTACCTCCAAATTTACACCACGCGATATAATTACTATCTGTATTTATCAGCCAAGCAGAATTCCCCATAAGAGCTAACAATTCTTCTTGTATGTAGATTCTCCCTTTAACATCCTCCTCCATACCACCTTCTCCACCTGGTGTAAGGTTCGCTACAACATTAAATTTCTCCTCACAAGTTGACCCCTGTTTGGCCCTCTTATGTGAGTTCAGAATAACATTCGCCTTTCAACCTGAATATCTGATGAAGGAACTTATGGTCAAACCATACGTGTACACCCTCTCGACATCACATTCCACTTTTAAGTGGGTTGCTTGTTTCTCACCATTGAATCTCCGCTCTTACGATTCAAGGAAAAATTTCTCCAAATTTTCACTCTCAATTGGTCATATCCTGACATATGTCCAAGCCTTTGGATACATTGCGTTCGTTTGGCTAGCACATTCCGTCTTCGCCTTTCGAGTATTGCTACTGCTGGTTCTCTTCAATGTTACACCTAACTCTTTCTCTCCCATTCCAACCTTGTTGGATGTGTCTAATTTGACCCCATTCCTACTATAGCTGTACCCGGAAGTCTCAAGTCGCGCCTTAGCCTTCTATATTATCCAGGACTTCCGTGCCATAATATCGGTGACTTCAACTACGGACATCCTTCTTTAAATAATTCAATTAACCTCAATATATATTTGCCTCCTGCTGTTCACCCAACTGTCTTCGCCTGACGTACTACATTGTTCGGCACACGAATACACCCGATCGCAATACGATTCGCTATCATATACAACATAGCAGGAGAACGAAATTTTTCTAAAGGAATCAACAAACCTAAACATAGGGCTCTGTATCAAAGAAAGTTACGTTGGAAGCATAATAGGCCACACAGATCCTAAAGGACACTAGAACCTGATGCTCTTATACCACCTGTGACACCCCGACTAATTAAATACCGGGTAGCTACTCCTTTATTAAATTAATACAAAATGTCAAGTTGGTCCAGTTAACAGCATCACTGTCGAAAACATTCTAATCATTACTAACCACCTAGTATTTAAAAAGTAAGATGTAAAATTTTAAATTAAGTCTGATTAACATACAATAAAAGAACTATGAAAGAATATCATAACCATACACCATAAAGTCTCAATAAAGTAACCAACAATAAAAATAAGTCCGAAGGAGAACTCCTCACAACAATCCCACAACTGAAATAAATAAAAAGTGTATCCTGAATTAATTACATGCCAAAGATCTGAATAACTGAAATAAGAAATGTCTCTAATAGAAATGGGCGACATGCCCTACAAATGATGAAACTGAATATGGAGTCAAGACAAAAGAAGCGTCTACTAGCAAGGCCCTGTAACTTCCACAACAGCTACAGCTCGTCACCTGAATGGAAATCCTATGCATGGTGTCCTTGTGGCTGGGCACCTAAAAGGTTTTTACAAAAATAGATTTGAAAGTAAACGGGTCAGAGCCCGAAAGTGGAGAGTATTTTAAAAATAGCAAGTGTTTTAATGACATTAAAACAATGAATGCAAAATACATGTTAGGACGTGCACTCACATGAAATACTCACCTCTCGACTAATTGTGCACTCCTAACGTACCGTACCCATCTAAGTGACATTTATATCTAAGTAAACCGTCATAAGTTCTACCCCTTTCTAATCGATTCCCATTATACTTTCTAACGTTATCAATTAAATAGATGACTTTACTTAAACTCGGATTCTCAATAATTAGCAATACAATTCTATGCAGGTTATCCCTTTTTATTTTCTCAAAGTGTTACCATAATTATACTCACAATACCAACATGAAAGTTCTCATTATTTAAGCGTATATTCTTTACGTCATAAATATACAATACAAGCACCCCGAGACTAAGCTGCGGTGCACACATACTCTGCTATCCATCCCGGTACATCACTTAAATAAGGATCACACATTCCGAATCTCTCAGGAATCGTTCTCAGATAACAACAATCACAATCAATGGAGGCGAACACAGTCACATCACGTGGGTCACGCACATACCTACGCTCTCACGATCAGCAGACTTATTAACTTCCCAATAAGTCCTTCTTTGACCTATGTCCTCGAGGTACCAATCTAAATCCCCCCCCCCCTGTAGGCACACAAAGGTTAGATGGCCCTAAGCGAACGCAAACCTCCCGTGATAGCAAGTATGGTAGGTATGTCATACACATAAAATCATATATACTAAGCATGCACACTTCTCAGTAATTACCATAATTATTAGTGGTATACTTCTCATTCTCATACCAACTTATAATGTTACACCATTCACATATCCCCGGTTAATACAAATATATAAGTCGTCAAAAATCCTCACATCGTATATAGTCACTAGTGTCCAAATCCACAAATATCATTTTGTTCAAATCGCACTTCTATGTTTTACTCCTCAAAATATCCCAAACCTCCCAATTATATCAAATAGTTAACAAGGGAAGGTTATCTCTACAATTAAATAAGGTTACGGGACACTAGAAATCAAATCAGGCCAAAAAGGCCATTTTGTCAACTCGTTAGAAGTCTCGTTCGAACGAGGTCGTTCGAACGAGAGTTCGTTCGAACGAAGTGGGCATCAAACGAGATATCGTTCGAACGAAAGTCATCGAACGATCATCCCACTCATTAGAAGTCAAACTGTCAACTCATTAGAAGGTCGTTCGAATGAGCTCGTTCGAACGACCTGGGCAGGTCTTCTAACGAGGTGACAGTTCGAGCCCAGAATTCTCCTACTACGTTTTTCCCAATTTTCTTCACCTCTAATCTCATCTAAACGTCATTCCAACAGTATTTCAAGGTTTTTAAATATTCCTAAACATACATAAATCGTATTACAACATTTATATGGGGTCAAATCATCCTAAACCACATCTAATCATCAAATCCCCCCAATTTTCCCCAAATCTCATGAACATGAACCCTAGAAATTTACAGTCATCAATAGACATAATTAAATCCATTTTTGTGATATAAAAGATATATTTCTATCAGAATAATTACCCAAACACAATTCCACATGCAGTCTCCTTATCAAAATGTGAATTTCTAATTCCAATTCAATGGGGTTTTATCAATCTCCCAAAACAATGCAATTTTCATAAATGTCTAAGCGTGGAAGAAACATTCGTTGCAAATAACGTAATTAAACCACCTGCCTCTGATCTTTCTTTGAATTTGGTGTTGAATCTTGGATGTAGGTTGCTCTCTCCTTTTCTCCCAAGGTTGAAGGTTGAAGATGGAGTTAGGGTTCTCTCTTCGGGAACTTCTCCTAACTTCTCATGAAACCCCCGTAGCCCTCTAATCAGTTAATTGCTTGTAATGAGTTAGTGGGTCATTAAATTCCCTATTTTAAACTCTCAAAATTCGTTGGTCAAAATTCCTAAAGTTCCAAAATTACCAAAATACCCTTTTAAGTTGCCGGTATGGCCTAAAAATGCCCTGGGACCCAAATTAAACCCCCGGCTAGTGTTTTCTGACTATTTAGACCCTTCTAGACGCGTTGGCGCACTCAAAATGACCATATGGTTGATAAAAATAAAATCCACTTTTTAATTAAAATAATTATATTCCTGACGCGACTGTCATACGCGTCCTAACAAAATTTCCAAATTGCCGTATTTCAATTTCACGACAAATTCAATATATTCCAGATTCATTATAATCAAATAATACCCATTATAATCAAATACCAACTCACATCTCGTTAGTATTTTATCCGGATTAATTCTCAATTAATACCCATTTAACTCAATTAATCCCATAAATAAATATCACAAAAATACGGGGTATTACATCGAGATAGTCAGAAAAGAGTACCCGGGGGTAGTAATTAGGTATCGGGGTATTTTTGGGTATCGTCGGGCCCACACGGGGTGAGTTGGGCCACTTTAATTAAGCCCATTGGGTGAAAAACGGGATTGAGGGTTTTAACCTAAGTGAGGGATTAGGAAATCAACAGCCAACACAATTCTAACCCTAGGTCTTGAGAGGAAAATTGGGGGAAAGCTTAGCAAAAGCCAATTTGGGGACTTTGGAGCCAAATTGAGGGACTACGCCAACGGATCAGACACTACGAACACTTAAAGGCAAGTGGTTAACTATTGTGATTTCGAAATTTATGATAATCAATTCATATCATAGTGATGTGCAAGCCAAAATTCGTTTTGGGGATAAATGGGTACAAAATGGAATTTTTATTTATGAAACTATTGAATGAGATTCATAGTAAAAAGTGTTGTGTTAAACATATCTGAGTATAGATGTTTAATTAGAATAAGAATTCGGAATATAAACTGGGGAAAAACTGGATTTGGAATTTGTTTTGTAGAAATAAGATTGATGAATTTTAATGGAAAACCCATTTCAGAAATTGTGAAATAAGTTGAGAAATTTATATACTAGAGGGTGTATATGATGTATGGGATCAAAGTTCATATGTTTATGCGATGGGATGACTTGATCAGGGGTTGAAATTAAGGTTTACAAACCTTGAATTTTCAGTAATGGTGTAATGCAGTGGGGAAGAAGAGCTGCCCAGGAATGATCGATCGATCAATCGGGGGCCATAGATCGATCGACGGTCCCAGGAACTTGATAGTTCGGTCAATTTGTTTTCAAAGACGATTTTATTTAAAATTTAATTCCTTGATTTTATTTAGTGATAAATTCATATGGACACATATTTCCTTAACAATTATAGGGTGATATAATTGGGTTTAGGGGGGGTGAATGGTATGTCATGAGATGAACGAATTTGGAGAAATAATTCATAATTATTGATATTGGGTTGAGGAATAATATTCGGGTATTGTAGTGGGGTGGCACTACATTATTAAAGGAATTTAGGTGAAATATTTAATTATGGACCAAATGGGCGAGTCCGGGTATGCTAATAATTATAGGTAAATATAATTAGGGAAATTATGGAAATGAATGTGTGACACATTGTGGGCGAAAATGTGAGAACGAAATTTTGAGATGTAAAATGGACCAAGTGAGTGAGTCCGGGTATGTTGGTTAAGTGACACCAAAGTGTTAAATTAATTATTGAGAAAAAGTAATTAGTTTAGAGTCGGAACATAGACTCGGAAAATGTTGAGGTACAGGCCAAGTGAGAGAGTCCGGGGATAATGGTTGGGCGACACCAAGTTATTAAATTAATAAGTGTGATGATAAATTTAATTAGAGTCGGATTGTAGACTCGGGTAGGATTAAATTAATAAGAGCGATAATTAATTTAATTAGAGTCGAAGTGTAGACTCGGGTAGGATTAAATTAATAAGAGTGGTAATTAATTGTGTTAGAGTCGGACAACAAACTCGGATTTGTGTTAATTAATTAAGGTACGAATTATTTATGCTAGAGTCGGACCACAGACTCAGAATTGTATTAAATTAATATGTGTGTTAATTAATATAATTAGAGTCGAGCGATATACTCGGGGAGGTATTAAATTAATATGTGTGTTAGTTAATTTAATTAGAGTCGGGTGATAGACTCGGGAAGGTATTAAATTAAAAAGTGTATTAATTAATTTAATTGGAGTTGGACCATAGACTCGGGGAAAGTATTATATAAATTGAGGTATGAGTTAAATATATTAGAGTCGGACCATAGACTTGGGAAGACGATAAATCTTTTAGTGAGAAAATTAATTACGTTGAGTCGGGCCACAAACTCAGGAAATTTCAGGCAGTGTACGGGATATTTAGTACACGGTAAAGCCAGGGTTCATAATATATATATACGGTGTAGTGATAGTATATATATATACGTGTTTATATTGTGTGTGATATTAAATATCAGTGACTAGATATTTATTCAATTTATATATTCTATTGCTATCAAGGGAGGTTGCGCGATGTGAGTGAATCCCCTAGCTTGAGGAGTAGGGTGAGAACGTGAGAATTACGTGTGATAATTGATTAACTTCACAACTTTCTAATATAGCACACTTATTTAATTTCAGCCCCTAATCATGCATCTAAAGTGCAATTGTCAACCCATAAATAAAGCATGCGACACAAAGTTAAGGAAAAATCCCCGCAGGGCAAAACCTTTTATTTCACTATAATAAGTAAATCGAAACTTACACAGATTACAATGAAATAGAGTGACACACGAATACCCGCAGGTGTCGGTCGGTGTCGGCAGCAATGAATCCACACGCAGCGAACCCGCATGAACCTCAGTCCAATCAACAAAGGAAGAACCGCAACACTCCTCAATGACACGTAGCCATAAAACTTTGTAGAGACTCCCTCAGCAATGACACACAACCCTCGGTTGCAAAGATCTCTCCAGAAAGGTTTGAACAAACACAAGGTGGTGTTATTGGGTTACCAAAAAATTCACAAAGGGTTGGTAATTGTGTGAATCAAAAACCTAGAGTCTTGGGCTCAATAGGTGAAGACTTAGAGAGTTTTTTTTAATCTGAAAATCGTCTTGAAAAGTCTTGGAAAACCACTTCCCGTAGTGGGTTTTAAATAAGAAAACTTTGAGCCTAAAAAATCTTTAACAGATCTGGCCGAATTTATCCCAGGCGGACCGGTCCGGCTTGGGGGAGGATCGGTCCGGTTGACCGGATCGGTTCTTTTATTCCAGGCTTCATCGGTTCGCTTGAGGCTCGGAGTATACTGGCCTTCAGCAGACGGATCGGTCCGGGTCTGAGGTGGACCGGTCCGGCTAGCCGGATCGATTCTTTTATTACAGGCGGACCAGTCCGGTCTGTGAGACTTTGATTCCTCTTCTTCTTTTGATATTCGGATCCGTTGACGAATGTATGAATCATGAATTTCTTCAACGGTGTAACGGCGTGCGACATAATAAATTGTTAATGGACAAAAATGTCCTTACATAGGGCGAGTATATCCCCAGGTCATAGCGTCCGGTATATATGGGTGAGGGATTTATCTCACTTTCAGGGAAGGAATATGACCGCCTCCACTAAGTTTATATTTTGTTCTAAGTTGGTGAGCGATTCCAACTTGGGGAAACTAGGTTTTGTGAGCACACCTAGTGATATAGAATTTTAGAGGGAATCATCCGGCGAGGGTATACTCGAAGAGATGGATATACTTATGTTATATGTGTGGATTTTGTGGCAAAGGTACGTATATAATGGTAGTAAATATTATATACGGGTAATAATATAGTGTGTGATGTATTTACTTTGTATAACTTGTGATATGGTTATATGTTACTATTTAAGAGGAATTAATTAAGTTAATTGTGAAATAACTTATAATTCAGGAAATCATTATACTCGGGTTAGATTAGTTTGGCAAGGGAAGGTTATACCAGGACTAGTTGGGACGGGGTAGCACAACTAGGTGGGGTTAAGGTAACCGGTAGGTGTGCACAATAGTGGAGGGGTGAGAATGTCCACAAGGGAGTGCGACACTAACTTAAATGTGAAGCGCATTCATGCATTTTAAATTACTGCAGTTAATTCACTTGCTAAATATTTTCAAAATGTTTTGGGTTCTAACCCTTGCTATAAAACTATTTTTAAAACCTTTTAGGTGTCCAGCCACAGGGACGCCAGGATTGATATTCTATTCCAGGAACAGGGAGCTGCAGTATATGTGGATGTTAGTAGGAGTTTGGATTAGACGCATCATTCATTCATTCCTAGAGTAGGAATCTTGTATCAGTTTCAGTTTTATTTAGGGCTTGTCGCTCAGACTTCTCGGTACAGTTTTCAGGTGTAATTTATTCAGGTGTTGAATATTTGTATTGAATTATTTCTTTGGTGGCCGGTGATTTATTAGGCAAGTTTTGTAATTATGATTCAGTTTATTTTCATTCAGATGTGTGAATGGTTTATATTTTAATTACGTATGTACTATTTTGTTTAATCAAAAAGTTAAAATTGGCACCAGCTTTTGGAATACTATGTGGTTAATAAGATTTAAAAAGTTTTCGACAGTGATGCTAAGGATGATCCAACCGGGATTCCTGTTTTAATTTGGTATAGGACTGATCACCCAGTATTTTATTAGGCGGGGTGTCACATAACATACGTTTTTTCTTATACCTAACATTACACTTTTCATTTTTACAAAAAAATTATTTTACGTTTACTTTTTTATTTGAAAAACAATTTTTTTTTACAATAACGTTGTTCAAAAATAGTTTCTATAATGTATAAAAATAATAATGTGTATAATGTATAAAAACATTTTTTTAAAAAAGAATTAAATTTATAATGTCAATATCTGGAAAAAAAAAATAATGTGTATTAATGTATTAAAGGGTATAACAATCTTTTAGGTTTTAGACCACAACTAACCAGAAGTCAAATTGGTCAACTTTTCAGCAATTTTAAAGCACAACCAACTAATACGAAAACTAGTTGCCAAATTTTAATTGTCATGTTAGTATTGGTTAACAAATAAAAATTTTCATGTCATGTCGTGTTTTAATTAGGTCATGTTCGTATTTGAGAAATTAATTATTTTTTGTCGCATTTACTTGGGCCGAGGGTGATAAAAATAAAATTTCATATAGGATTTTATTTTAGTTGAGTTGTGTTCATAATCGTTTTTTTTTAGTGGCTAAAATTTGCATTTTATTTACTACCTGAAATGTGCATTTTTTTGTTTTGTTGAAATTACAATTAAATATTAGTATGATATGAGTTTGTTGTGATTGGGGATAAAAGAGTGAGAGAAATGTTTGGAGTTAACTACCTTGCAGGCCACATGTCGTGTGGTCGTAAAAGAATACTTCTTGGAAACTCACATTATGAAAGAGAATATATTTAAGGCATTTTGAAAATATATTTAACATAGTAGAATGAGTATTTTGATGGAGGATAATGTGCTTGAATATCTGAATATTATTTTAAATAAATGAAAATTAGTATTAAACCAATATATGAAAATTGTTATGAAAGAGACTCTTATGTTTTAAAGTACATATAAAATAACTTAAAATAACTCTAAAACATTCAAGATGAACTCATAAAATAGATTACAAAATTTTAGTTTGTAACATTAAACATTTAATACAATATATGTTACGTTGTAAATTTATACAAAACATACTTTAACAAACCTAATAAGCACAACATATTAGTATCTATAGCTGAGAAATTGTAAGTGTAAATATAATGCACTACTAATGCGCAAAGCAAACATACAAATTGAGAAACCTACTAAATCATTTAAAGCCATCACATTCCAAAAATTTAGACAAATTGTTTTCTTCATCAAAGTCTTCACTCAATAGCTAAAGTATTCATTCAGCTTGAGAACACCTCTGTAAATTCCTTCATCCAAATACATGACTGCCAAAAATAAAATAAAAAAATTTGAGGGATAAAAAAATACACTAACACACTCAATATTTAAGAGATAACGCTCAATATGAGGAGATAATTTTTCTTTACTACTCACACAATATTTTTAACTTTTTATGGCTTCACTTCAAATGCCAGCATTACATGAGTATTTATAGGATTTCTAAAATGTATTTATCTAACTAAATACATGTATCTATTACATTTAATATAAATATAGCACATTTACGTTTATATACATGAACCTCCTAATATATGAACGAACTAAATACATGTATTGATCAAATATATGTGTCTACATTAATCTAAATAATACAAAATAAATAAATGGTTTAATGAAGTTTACACGTGTCATTGTGTTGACACGATAAATGTCTACGATGTGTTTTGATAACAACTGTAATTACATACTATAACTAGGTATAAGCCCGCATGATGTGTGGGCCATGATATTCTCATAGTCGTTTTGTAAAAAATATACGGTATAATCGCTAAAACTTACACGTATGAATTTTCACACGCACCTATACTAATGATTGAGATCTGAAAGATAAATTCAACTACTTTAATTTCATCAAAGTCTCACAAACAACAGAGATACTCAAAATAATGATAACTCATTACAATTCTCCCATCAACTGTAATTACATATGCAACAACAAATGAAAACAATAATCCATTAATAGTATTCCAATTTCATCAAACACCTGATAACCATTAAATACATACCAACTTTAAAGAAACAAAATTTTGAGTACTCTATAACAAAATTTTAAATCATTCAAGAAATGTCAAAACATCATATTCGTGGAAGCTCGAATTTTTATGGTGCTTTTAAAAAGAAATCATCAAAAAAAATTACAATGTATAAAAATCCCCTATTAAAAAAAAAAGAAACAATAGTTATTTTTTGATATAATGTAAGATTAAAATACAAAATCACACAAACCAAAAAATTCGTTGAGGTCCCATATCAATCGGTCACAATATATATTAAAGATGATAGGAAAAAATTCATAATAGAATCACCAAAATAAATATCAACGATGCTTTTCGGCATCCTTAGGTCATCTCCAATGGAGAGGCTAAATGTGCACTTTTGCATATTTTCTCCTTCACAATGGGTAGAAAAAGATGCACATTTTGGAAAGAGAAAATGTATCCGGAATACAAATCTACACACCCGCTACACAATGTACAGTGGTAGAGCTCGCGTGGGACCCACAGCTGGGCGGATAAGTGTTTGCCGCCCAGACTATGGGTGGTTAAATGTTGTCCGCTAAAAAACAAACAAATCGTGTTATCTATATAAATAATATAAACAAAAGAGGGGCCCACCCTTGGGCGGATAAAACTCTTCCGTCTAAAACCAAATTTAGATTGTCCCACTGTGTAAACCAACTACAAAATGTATCCTACAAAATCGAACTTGGCATTGTTTATGTTTACCCATAGATGGACTTATGTTGAGCTAAAATTCAAAAATGAAAATATAGGAACATATATATGCATATTTATAGAGACTAATAATTGTTCTGACCTAAGGATTATTGAAGAAAGCAAATGGAAAAAGTTCTACTATACAAACAAACAAGTGACTTCCATTCCACCCAAATATAACTAGTTAAAAAAATAACCAAATAATAAGATTCTTCATTGAAATTAAAACCTCCACCTAGCCCCTCTTTCCATCTCTAGCCCATAAATTCTCTCACACATAAAATACACAAACAACGACTTCTCTTGAGATGGTTTTCAATTCTTAAACTAATGCTTTGGATAAGGTAAACCACAATTAATCCCATCTAGAAATTGGATTAGCGTATTCATTTATGAAACCACAATTTGCTTAAATCAAAGAAGAATATGCATATGAAATCAAATTGGTTAGATGATCTTTGACTTTATTTGACTTGGTAAACCAGTTTAGGAAGAAGTTTGTTCTTCTTTAATATATCTTAAACCCTCGGGTGTACCGTTTAGGAAGAATCAGCTCGGGTCGGCTTATGAAAACATATAAGACGATGCTAGACCTCAATACTTAAACGCGGGCACTCACTAAAGGTTCTTTAAGGAGATATCGACTTGAGTAGGAAGTAAATCACATGTGACACCTTTTTTTAAATACAATATGGCACGGAGAGTTGTATATCCCTTTTTATCAAATAATTCAATCTCACCGAATTACAAGTTATTAATGTCTCTGAAGAGAGCCAAACTAAAAGACACATGATTTCATTGATGTGATGTTTTTAATTACGAAATCCAGAAATTATAAAAAAGTAAGATTCGAGTAGTAGAAATTACATTACATAATATGAGATGATGTGAAACCCTAAGAAGGATTAACCTTTTTAGAATGGTCAAAAACCGCTTTGACCATCGATTTCATGGAGGCGGTGGAAGAATTAAAGATCGCTTTGATATACTTTTTGGAAGCAATAATAGCCACTCTCCCCATAGATCTACCCATCGTCTTATCACTCTCTCCGATGGCAACTCAACTTTGGTACTCCACCTTGGACTTTCTTTCCATCTTTTTTTCAAACCTACTAAACTCTTCCATAGATTCCTCCTTGGCTTAATCCAAATAATCCCTAGCCTATCTCATCGAGATCTCAGCTTCTTCTACTTGGTTATCATGTTCGAGCTCCATGGGTGCCCATACTTTTTATGTAGGACTCAATTTAGAATAGTTTTATAGAATCTTAAACAGTGGATGGATCAAAATTCTTGTCATTTAGTGATTGGTCTGAGAGAAAGGTGAATTGGGAGATGAGAGCTTCCATTTTTGGTTGATGGATTGATGTAGAAAATCATAGTTGACACTATAGGTGGGTAATATTGATAGAAAAATTGGCTATCATCTTGAGACGTTTTAATGGTATAGACCTCAGATTGAGGAATTTCTATAATCAAGTTGATCTGAGCAAACCTTAGTCGGGGACAAAATATGATAAGAGTGTTTTTTACCTCAAGATTAGAAGAGGAAACTGATGATGGTTGGTGAAGAGGGTAGGGGAGAAATTCATTTTAGTTATTTGTATTTTAGATGAAAAATTAATAACTGTATAGTGGGCTAACCTAAAATGAAATTAGAAGAGTTGTTTGCACTAAACGTAATAAATTTAGGATGGAAGGGGAAATGAAAAGGGGGAGACGAAATGGAATAGAGAGGAAAAGAGAAATCAAGAAGGTGGACACTATCAAGAGAGAGGGCACATTAACTCATGCATAGTATTTTAAAATGAGCTTACCGACTCCTCCCTCCCGATTCCAAACCGAATGCAAAAGCACCTTTCTTATTTGTGTTTTTTCATTAAAAAATTGTTTGTTTTATATAAAAAACATTGTTGTAAAAATAAAAAAAACATTGTTTTATTTTAAAAAAAGGAACATGAACATGATTAAATTAAAATAATCCGAATCCAACCCAATTAAATGCGATTTTTTTTACCAAATACGGACATGAACTACTTAAAACGCGACATGACACGATATAAATTTTTTCGATAATAATTTTTTTTAGGTAATAATTTTTTTTAAATCAGTTTTAACACTTTTTTTATAAAATAAGTGTTATATCCTATCTAATGTCAATTAAATTGTGTTAGGTAAGACATGACACGAGTTTTTATTTTTATTTTTATAAAATCGATTTTAATATAAAAAAATAACCTGTTTAATTTGATGTCTTGGACTATTGATTGATTAGTGTTGTCAAATTTTATTTGTTATAAAACTATCGCAAGTGCACGGACTATTGAAATATAGCATGTGTAAGTACGGGTCGAACCCATAGAGATTCGTCGATTTTTATAAAATATTGACTGTCCAACTAGGCATATGAGTGTATAAAAGTGATTAAGTTTCTAAAATAAAAATAAAAACGGAATAAACGAACAAGTACAAGAGATAATATTAAATGTGGAAGAAACTAGGACGCCGGTTCCGTTTGTCAATCCTAAATAATTAACACATCATTTTAATTCCGTAATTCCGAATTTATAACACAAAACATACCGACTCTCGGCGCGTACATTTCAATGAATATAACACTACATGCATTCAAAATATTTTAACTTCTCTTGAATTAGACACCATAAATCCCTATTCCCTCGAAATTATCATGTTTGAAATTTTTAATGTGTATTTAAGCATGAGGTATCAAAATATCTAAGTGCAGGCATAACCCATTAAAAATGACAACTTTAAATTTTTACAAACATGAATTTATAATTAATTCTTGAGGTTTAAAAATACACTCTCGTGTATTTTTAAGTGAATATCAATTTTTTTTTATTTCAAATTTAAACACGTCGGAATATGTACAAAATTAAATTAAAATGCATAATTTAAATAGTCATGAAAAACATCACCTAAATCCTAGTAATTAAACTACTCACACATCCTATTTGACACACAAATATTGCAAGATGAAAAAATAATTTTCATTAATAAATGTTTAACTTACAAAATTTCGGATCCAAGACTTGAATTACAATACACAATATGCTCATTCAAAGTGTGCCTAAAAAATACTCTCTACACAGATTTTTTTTATCTCTCAAAGTGTGTCTTTTTTTTCTATCCAGGAGTCTTTTCAAAGTCTTCAAAGTCCCTAAGTCAAAAGATGACCCATAATTTATACCCAAAATCTGACAGGAAAATAGGACAAAATGGGGTATGTGGGTAATAGGTTTTTGGGAAAAGGACGTGGCAGGTGGTGTAAGAGGCATGTGTAGGCATAGGCATTTAGTTGAGTTAACTTGTAAGTAGACGGTGAGAAAGTTTGGTGGTGAGGTGAGTGGGTTTTTGGTCGTGAGTTATGGAGGGAGAATGAGAATGGTGAGGTGGGTTGTTTAGGGGTGTGTGTGTGTGTGTATGGTAGATAGGTGTGAGTGGGTTTGGTTTATGGTATGAGTGTCTGTAGGATAATATATGTGTGTCGAATTATACACCTAATAAAACTTATCCAAATTGTTTACAACTCAATTAAAAATTACAAAAATAATTAAAATAATTAAATTTAACCTATAAGATAATAAGACACTAAAAAGGAATAAAAATAAATTAATAAAACTAAAAGAATAAATCTAGAAACAATAATAAATAATGACATAAAAAATATACAATAACTTAAATAAAATAAAATAAATAACACTAAAAACAACACTCTGATAAATAAAATGACACACTCTAAACAATATTCACATAAAATAATTAATCAAAGTGAAAATAAAAACACTAAAAATAGAATAAAATAAATATTATACGCATATAAATAAAACATCACCCAAAATATGTATATGACTCAAATAAAAATATATAAATATATAGAAACAAAATAAACACAAAAATAAGGTGTAGGAATGGGATGGGCGCGGTTTAGAGCTCGCTTTTGGTTAAGGGATTGGGTTTGAATTCGGGGTTGACTTTTGACTTTCTTTCGGCTTCAAACTTTGAACGTCCATAACTTCTTCATTTCAACTCCGATTGATACGCCGCTTGAACACAGGCATCCCTTGATTCCAAGCTTTCAATTTCTGTCTTTGGTCCGAGTTTGAATTAAGTAACCTAAATTTACAATATTGCCCCTGAATGTGTGTTAGTGACCTTTTCATGCTCAATTTGCGTCCAGACTTCACCGCTTTCTTTTTAAACCTCTTAATACTAAAAAAATAAACTTGAACAAAAGATTAGCAATGAATATAAGATGTGAGCGTGAAGTTCTCAAAATTTTATTATTAACCACATTTATTCTTAAATTTGTATTTTTCTCTAAAATAATAAAAATGCATGTTAAAACATTTTATTGATGCTGCAACGAAACCAACAAGGCCTAGATTTGGGTATAATTAATACAAAATAATGCTCTCATTGAATACCCCCAAACCTATACTTTTCTAGTCCTCGAGTAAAAATTAAAATCTAACTCACTTTCGTAGGAATCACGGTTGCACTTAGCATGTGCAATAAGCCGTTAAACCCTTAGGTTACTCTAGTGGACGAGTTTTGTCTCGTGATGGTTTGCAGTGAATTTACTCTCAAAATTCAAAATATGACTCTATTTACAAAAGACACAAATGTAATATAACCAAGTTTGAATGCGAACTTCATAAATATAGTATAACTTCACTTTTCAATCTCAATTTATCATGTGCGTGTGCATAGCCAATATAACCGTCCATTTCAAAAGACTTGATCATTGAGTTTCTAACCCGAAAATTCATTTTGATTCAATTTCTCGCGGGATGCGCTCACAAACGAACACTCGGAATTGGATAATTTCTCTCGGTATATGTGAATAAAAGAGTAAATTCAATGAGCAAATTTCACATATACATCATGAAAGACGGACATTTTATAATGGATGATTATGATCTCATGAATAGAAGATCGATTACATTTGAAAACTTGAATCACACTAAAATATTATATTCATCTTCTCTCCACACTATAACTAACTTCACTTGAGATCAATTAGGACTTTCATGCGATTGTATTGTAGGTTGGCTAGAAAGAGCGAATTTTGGAGTTTCAAAAATTTTCTGAGATTATCAGGATTTTGACTTTTTAAGCACTTTCCAACCTCCATTTCCATTTCTTTTCTTTTTCGACTCACATACTCCATTTTCTCTTCTTTTTTTTTCTTCTTTTTTTTCTCTTCACATATTATTCTAGCAAACATTTTTCTTTTGGTCTTTTACCATATTTTTACGTTGATATTCTCAGAAAAAAATGGGTATGGATTTTTGGTCTTTCAATAAAAGGCTCGTTTTCATTTTGGCATAAATGGGTTTGCAACAGAATAATGTAAAAAGGTTGATGTAAGCTTTATTCTGCAGCTTTCCAAACGATGGCCTAATATCATTTCCCAAGTTTCATTTAGTCAATTTTGTGTCCCAAGCAAACTTATTAAGGCATTTAGGGTGTACAATTCACATTTTGACTTTCAGTGCTCAGTAATCAAACAAAACAAAGATTTTGATATCATCGAAAAATTAGGCGCTGAAGGAAAGTTTGAGTTATTTTAACTCGGATTGATTTAATTCTCTCAAAAATAATGAATGGCACAAAATCTCACCGGGTTAAAATATCCACATTTATTCGTTAAGCATATTAACTTTCGCCTCAATGTCCATTTCGATCATATTATATGGCTAAGTGTCAAAAAAATTATAAGTTGAGAGATTAGTGAATTAATTCTATATTAAGAAATCGTTTCAAAACTTATATTGAAAATATTTTTGAATTTTTTGAATTTTTTTATTTTTTCTTATTTTTTTATTTTTTATTTTTTTTCAAAGCGAAGCAAAAGGACCTAATTACCCCCCAAACCTAATTTCTATATTGTCCTCAATATACAAGACAAAAATTAAAAAGGCGGGAAAGATATGAAAGATATTACCGTAATGACGGACTCTCTCCAACACATGTTTCCTAGAAGAAAAATAATTACAAAAAAAAATTATGATACAAAAACATGACCCAAGTTATGTTTACTCGTGGTACACCGAGTCTTGGAGGAGAATGTCCTACACTTCTTGATCTCGTAATTCTAGATATGGTTTCAGCCTTTGACCATTAACCTTGAAGATTTCATCATTTTTAGGATTCTCTATCTTAAACGCCCCATGTGGGTAGACTGTCCTAACAACAAAGGGACCAGACCATCTAGATCTTAATTTACCGGGAAAGAGATGCAATCTAAAGTTGTACAAGAGAACTTTTTGACCAATTTCGAATGACTTTCGTAGGATGGACTTGTCATGGAAAATTTTTGTTTTCTCCTTGTATAATTTTGCGTTTTCGTACGCAACATTCCGAATCTCCTCTAACTCATTGAGTTGGATCTTTAGGACCTCCCTGGAAGTAGGTAAATCAAAATTTAAGGTTTTAATAGCCCATTAGGCTTATGCTCTAACTCTATCAAAAGATAACAGGCTTTTCCGTAGACAAGCCTATACGAAGACATACCAAGTGGGGTTTTGTAGGCAGTGCGACAAGCCCACAGTGCATCTAATAATCGTAAGGACAAGTCCTTTCGATTTGGATTCACTGTTTTCTCGATGATTATCTTGATTTGCCTTTTGGACACTTTGACTTGTCCACTGGTGTAGAGGGGGGATTGAAGGTAATCCTGAGATTAGGGATAATTCACTAATTAGCAACACTGTTTGAGGATTAACGCAATAAGAGGCAACTCAAACGTGGAAGCTTGGTGAGGCAGCCTGGCGTGGCAACTCAAGCATGGCAGCTTAGCGTGGCCGCTTGGTGAGGCATCTTAGCGTGGCAACTCAAGTGTGGCAGCTTGGTGAGGCAGCTTAGCGTGGCAACTCAAGCGTGGAAACTCATACTTCAGCTTGTTGTGTTAGTCATATTGTATCTTTGATTACATTTAATGTAAGCTATAACGGTTGTAATGGAATAACAATAATAATAAAACAGTTTGGGTGAGGTCAAATGGTACTCACGAGAGACCAGGCTTGGCAGGACCTGGGAGAGCTTTCATGCTCTATCGAATGGCCTCACCATGGGAACTCTAGAGGGATTTGGTTTGGAGGATTGAGAAGTAAGGCACCGTTGGGGCTTGCCCTGACCATCTTAGATACACCTGGTAAAACACCGAAGGACCCTGACCGTGGAACCTCAAGCGGAGCATCTTGGAGTTCCAGCGGGCGTTGAGTTATGAACCAAGTAGCCCTCTACTTAATGTCACATCTACTGTAGGTGATGTCACTAGCCAGCTAAACAATGTCAGACCTGCACTTGAGTAAACCACCGTGGTATTTGGGGCTGTCAGGCAGTTGGTGAGCCACCTCTGCGACAACAGCCCCCTGACACACAGTGGTTAGGCAAAAGGCATGTCTTGGCATTTAATGTTTATGACGTGGAGACAACTAGTGCATCAGGCATTTAATGTCGTGACATAAGGTATGAGGGATGTCTTTTCATAGTCTTTAATGACTGAGTTGCCTCGGGGGTGGTGTGGGGGGCTATTTAAGGACCCCAACCACCTCTGAGGAGGGGATGATCCTTTTGAGAGTTGAAAAGAGTTATTAAAAAACTAGAGAAGTCTTACTCACCCATCATTGTCATTTATTACGAAGCTTTTAATACCTGACAGGGATCCTTGAGGGTATTTTGGTGTGGTCTTACCTGCCTACCAAGGTGTATCTAGGGTGCTTACTTCTCTCTCCCTCTAGCTAAGCCACTTATAAAGTTGATTATTATTCCCTGAGTTATACACGAGAGGCTTTGTGAGTTTAAACTGGGTATAACTTCCTTGTGCCTGTGTCTGTGCGTCCTGTCATTAATCTGGTGGTCTTGGGCAAATTAACTTGTCATTTCCATACTCAATAGGGGTGACGCCTCCATATATATATATATATATATATATAATCTAAAGTACCCTCCTACATTTGGCGACTCTGCTGGGGAGGCATCCTTCTAGATAAGGAGTATGGCGCAAGATAATGCTACTCGAAGACTCAATTTCGATGACATTCAGCATAATGAAGAACAGGCTACGAGAGAGCAAGAGGCCCTAAGAGATGGGGCTCCTCGAGTAGAGGTACCTCTGGCGCCAGCAACGTTAGGCATCCGAGGGGCGGCCCAACCTCCCGCGATCACGGGGTTGGGACCCGCTCAGATTTCCCTCCTCGTGAGCAAGTTTCACGAGTTCTTGCAAACTCCGGTGTCTTCAACTATGCTGGGAGGGTTAGAGGATAACACTTTCGTAACACCAGGAGTAGCCCCAACGGTCCCACTAGGGATAGGCATTGTAGGAACGATCCCATCGGGTGTATCTTCTGGGGTGAACCCCATAGTGGGCACCTCAGGAGGTTCAACGGCACCACCGGTAACATTCGTTTCGGTTGCAACAAGCGCTCACCCTCTGCCCCACTGCAGGTGGTCCCAGTGGCCTCGCCCATGGAAAAAATGAGAAAAGAGATGCATAGGGAAATGTTGAAGTACATGCAGGCTTCCTCGCAGGCTGTGGGCGAGGTGGCTTCGGTCTACGAAGACTTCCGAACACCTTACCCCCAGGAATACAACGACGAGACCTACCCGAAGGACTATATTCCCCCTACCTTTAAAAAATACTCAGGGAAGAGTGGGAACCCGAAGGAACACATTAAGCGTTTCGTTGAACATTTAGGAGCGCACTGCAATGACAAAAAGCTTAGATTGAGGGAGTTATCCAAATCCCTGACTGATAAAGCATACACTTGGTACTCTCATCTGCCTCCCAATAGTGTCTCTACGTGGGAGGAGATGCATGTATTGTTTGTCCAAAAGTTCTTCTTGGCCGAAGATGAGTTCACCCTAACCCAACTTGGCAAGGAGAGGCAGAGGCCAGGAGAAGAGGTAGTGGCCTATATTCGAAGGTTTAGGGAAAGATCCCTCGATGTAAGGGAAGAAGCTAAGGAGGCCAGGTTACTGCAGATTTGTGCTGAGGGACTACTTCCTGAGTATATCTGCCACCTAATCAATGAGACACGCGAGGGAACATTTTCAGCATTCTTAAAATCCGCAAGAAACATCTCTTTGGTGGTGCGACCTAGCTCGATAGTGGCTCCCATGGTGTTCAGACAGCCGATAAAACCCCTAGGAGGAAGGCCTCAGGCCCCACGGGTGGGATATGTCGAGAGAGAAGATGGGGGCAAGGCGCCGAGGAAGGACAACAAAAGAAAGTTCGGAAGAGATAGAGAAGACCCACCACCGTTACCTTGTACGGTGGAGGAGGTTGTGAGTTGCTATAACGCAATGGTCCAAGGCGGAACGGTTTACGAACCAAAGGGTGTTCCGGCGGAAGAGCCCGACGCGACAACTAGGGCTGATCCCAAATATTATCAGGTTCATCGAAAGGTCTAGTATCCAACAGAAAGCTGCTTCACGCTGCGAAGAATCATCGACAAGTACATGAAGGAGAGGACATTACAAATCCCCCCACAGAACGTTAACAATAACCCACTCCCGGCTCATGGGGCCAATCTGGTAACGGCCTATGATAAGGAGGCAGAATGGGAGGGGGAGGGGAAACGATGAAGGAGTTCGATGAGGCACTTGAGCATTGCACTAGGGGAAAGGCTAACGTAGTTCTAGCTTATGATGAAGCAAGTGCTAGGGACGTAGAAGACGCCTACAGCGTTGAGGGTGAGGAAACGGATCCAGTCGTAGAATATAGCGCAGTTTCAAAATCTCCAAAGTTTACTTGGTTCTTCGACCAAGTGGGAATCCCAAAAGATAGCGGAATGGAGATAACTTAGGCGATCTTAGATATTGCAAGGAGAAATACAGTCCCCTCTCTAAGATGGAGGGGACCCATGGCTAGGCTGGTAAAGAAGTTCCTATCAGAGGTAACTTTCAGCGATGTGGATAGAGCTGTAAGGTTCCCCATAATAGGCCTCTGTATGTAACCGCTAGTGTTAACGGGGTTAGCTTTGCAAGGACTCTTATGGATGGGGGTGCTTCCATCAACATTATGCCAATCAACTCCTTCCAAGCGGCTAATATTCCGGAGGAAAGGTTGGTTCCCATGCCCTTGGTAATCTCGGGCTACGATAATCAATCTTCCAAATCCATCGGGTATGTGAACGTGGGGATAGTGATGGGAAATCTGAGTTCCCATATCAAGTTCCATATAATAGAAAGCGCAACTTCCTATCATTTGTTAATAGGGAGAGTATGGATGCACAACCAAGGGTTAGTTCCCTCAACTTACCATCAATGTGCTAAGGCGAATATCAAGGGGACAGAAGTGACTATTAGGGCAACTAAGAGGCCTTTCGCTATCGAAGAAGCACACTTGGTGCATGCAGCCTTTTATACAGAGCTCGAAGAGGACGTGCGAGTTCTAACGAGGAGAATGGAGGGAGCATGGGTCCCCTCGATTAGAGAAATAATGGGACCTTTAAATGAGGATGGCGAAGGGGGGAGGATCGAGGAAACATATCGGGCGGTCCTTTGACCCCAAAACATCTCGCCCCAGCTCAAAGACAAGATGAGGCCTATAACAGACCCAGTGGAGCATGAGGCCCAACGACAAAGCATGTTGAGTCATTTTTCAGGGGAAAGAATCGCTGAGGCTTCCAGAGAAAGGAAGAGAAAGGCCGTGGCAACAGCTACCAGCAGGCAATGCAAGAAAATTATCACTGAAGAGGGAAAAGTGGTGTACCGCTTATAATGGTGTGAGCGGGCGGCCGAAAATACTAACAATGAGGTTGACCCGATATATGAGTGTTTTTGAGTAGATCAACAAGGGCAGTGTATGGTGATAGACAACTCCAACATACAAGAGTTCGTAGAAGATGTCGCCGAAGAACCAGACTACATGGCAGACCAACCAAGGCCCCAGGCGCAAGAGTTGGAGCAGCTAAACCTGGCAAGAGAAGGGGAAGATCCAAGGCCTATCTTTATTTCGAAAGATCTTGGTAAGGAGAAACGAGAAGCCTTAGTTGACCTGATTCGGGAATTCATAGATGTCTTCGCATGGAAGTACACTGAAATGGAAGGGCTGGATGAGGAAGTGAGCTGCCACAAGCTGAACGTGATGCCTTCAGCTATTCCGGTGAAGCAGGCAACAAGAACTTACAAGCCTGAACTAGATTTAAAGATTAAAGAAGAGGTCCAACGCTTACTACAGCAGGATTTATCAAGCCAATACAACATCCCCTCTAGCTATCCAGCATTGTGCCAGTAGGGAAGAAAGACAAAAACCAAATAAGGATCTGCGTGGATTTCAGAGACTTGAATAGGGCTTGCCCCAAGGATGAGTTTCCCCTACCCTCCATCGACAGTTTGATAGATGACACGGCTGGTCATGAGATGTATAGCTTCATGGATGGATATGTGGGATAAAACCAGATCAAGATGGACCCCTCTGATGCAGAGAAAACAGCATTCAGAACTCCGTTGGGCAACTTCATGTACAAAGTAATGCCGTTTGGACTCAAGAACGCCGGAGCTACGTACCAAAGAACAATGATGGCCATTTTTCATGACTTCTTCCACAAATTTGTGGAATTTTACATAGACGACTTGGTCATCAAATCAAAGAAGGAGGAGTCCCATCTGAACGATTTAAGGAAGGTGTTTGCTCGGTGCAGGAGGTACAACACTACACTAAATCTGCCCATTTGTCAAGGTCATTGACCTTGACAAATTCACCTTGTCAAGGTCAATGACCGTGACATTTCGAGGCGAGACAACTTTTTTTGTCACGGTCGTGTCACGGTCATTGACCTTGACAAAAAACTCGCGTTTTGTGTCACGGTCGTGTCAAGGTCAATGACCGTGACACGTTTGTCACGGTTATAAACTGTGACAAAGCCATGACCCTTTTTAAAAAAATTGTCACGGGCAATGACCGTGACAATTCTGGGCAGAATTTAAAAAAAATCTGCTGGGCAGTATAGCCACTGCCACTGCCCAGCAGTATATTTGTACCTGTTATAGCAACGTTGTACCTGTTCCAAACATCATATATCCAACACAAACTAAAGATAATGCAAATATATATTCATGATAGTATAATCCAAATCTTCAAAGTAAAAATAATATACATGACGATATAATCCAAATATAATTAAAATGGACAAACTAGCAAAATAATGTTACTACATGTCTTGGATAAAACTGAGGAGGTGAGTAGGCCACACGACATACGAATTGACGCACCCACTAATATACGTTGTGCCGCATTGTTCGCGCAACCACAATAGGGAGTTCTCCTTCCCGGTTATGACATGCGTGACGAGCACCCTGGACTCCATCTGTTGAAGCACACGTCCATGGACTATTCCACCCTCGACGATATCCGGGTCCCTCAACCCCCGCCCTATCCGCTGGCCATCAAATATGTCCAATATGAACACGCTCGGCCAACCAATTGTCGATAATGGTCTGTTGGAGGGCGTCAAATAGGGAAGTGGATCGTCGAAGTACGAACGTGTCGGTGATGAAGCAGCGAGGTCCACATCCTCGTCATCCTGCGCCTCGTCCTCCCGCACCTCCTCGTCCTCCCGCACCTCCTCCTCCACCGCCTTCTCCTTCCCTTTCCCTTTACCTTTCTCTTTACGGTCTCCACCCAACGTACGCTTCATGAATGCGTACATATCTTGGACCGTCGCCTCCAAACGGGACAGCTTCGCGTCGTGTGAATCCACCGTTCGAGCCAACCCGGTGTCGCTCGTCTCCAATCCGATGATCCTAGATTTGGCCACCCGCGAGCTCACTCCCCTTGTCCTCCCCTTGCGATCAGAGCTAAGCACTTGGCTGAGTGCGTCTGTGGACAAAGATGCCTTGTCGGCATCAGACTGCGACTCATGCACTTCCTTAAGCTTTACCTGAAACGACAAAAAGCACATGATTAGTAAAATAAGTAAACTAAAAAATTATAATGTAATTAACAATAATTAAACTATCGGATTACTTACAATCGTGGCCGCGACGCTCGGGGACACCTCCTTGTCCTTCCCCTTCTTCGTCCGAAGAGCCACATAAGTATCGAGCCTATGTGGCTTACCCCCTGGCCCACTCCCTACCCACTGAAATAAAATAAAGTAAAGTAAAATTAGTATCGGCCCCGCAAAGTAAAATAATATCCAATAATATATTTCTGTAGTTATAGATAAATTAAATATTACCTTCATCCTATGCTCCACCTCAGCGTAAGAGGTCCGGTCGGAGTAGTGCACGTCCGTCTTTTTAGCCCGATTTTCCCTCCCCGATTGGCGAGATGCCAATTGTCGATCCTCGATCTCATTGTCAATGAACTTTTGCCATTGTGCCAATGAGATCGGCTCCTTGGACGGGACGGATCCGCGCCATTGTAAAATGGTCTCTCGTGTTTTTCCAAAGTACCGTGTCCGCATATTTTTTTTCCACGTCTTGTGTTGCTCCCTCAACTGCTCCAAGACGGAATCGCGTAGCTTTGGATCCAAGTTGAATTGTTCCTGTCCAACAAATACAATGTTAGTTGCGAATAAATATAAATATAAATATAAATATAAATATAAATTGAAATTGAAATATTCATATAAATATTACCTGTAGTGTCGCCCAAACAGCTAACTTGAGCCCATACGGCACCTCCTTCCAACTCATAAACCCCGGGCCGATGACCGTTGATGATACGAGAAATCGTCCACTAGTCGTTCTCGCATCAGCAAATCATGTGTGAAGTGTGTAATAATCAACTAAAGCAAGTAAATAGGGAGAAGACAAGATATAGAGTGGTTCAGCCTTTAAAATAGGCCTACATCCACTGTGTTGCTCCGTTCTCATTATATGCGTTGCATGGTACAGTATAATCGTGCCTAAAGTGGCATACAAATATGAGAATAAAGGAGAGTACATGGCAGTACTGAGGATTCCGGAGTGCTGGATAGGTGGCTGCGATGTGGATGCGTGGCCTCCAAGTTGTGAGTCGAGATTGTGTAGTGAGAATCCGTATTGTATATCTCCCTGCCTTGGGTGTATGTGCCCTCCATTTATTAGGAAGTGAGTTGAGTCACGTGCCCACAGCACGTGACATGTGCCAAATCTGCAGTCATTGTGGATAGGGGTGCGCAGCCCGTCGAGTAAGCAACGCTGAGTAGTAGTACCGCGCGCCCTAAGGTGGGATGCCGCGGCCCCTGATGGAGGGGGCCGCACCCTACGAGAGATATGGCCGCGCCCTGACTGTGGTAACTTCCGCGGCCGGTATGATCTGAACATGCGCGGCTTAGTAGCCTAGGGACCGCGGTGCTATATTTAGCATTATCAATAAGCCCCCAAGCCGTTGTGCCAAGGGAGATATATTGGGACTGCGGCTTAGTAGCCTAGGAACCGCGGTGCTTCCAAAGCGACGATTCGTCTTCCGCGCTCCCTTATATAAATTGTTTCTGGCCGTGGACTTCATTACGTTTCCAAAACTTTTGAGAGAAAATCGAGAGCGAAATTCTGCACAATCCTTCTTGCATTTTCCGACAGCCTTCCGAGGTGGTTTGAAGCTGCGTGTGGTGTTTCCAAGGTGGTGTGAGGCTGAAGATCGCAGATTCTTATCATTTCCAGGTAATCTTTCGATCAATAGGCTTCGTAGTTTTCATTTCTTTCCAGTTTTTAATAATCGAACATCTGAATCGAATACCAAACCCATCTTTAACTTCCACGAACAAACTCTAGCTGTTTGATAGGAATCTAGGGTTATATTTGTTTGCTTTGTTTTTCACACATGCTGCATATGAAACACATAACTGTTCTTGATGTTCATAATTGAACACTCCGTATTCTGTGGGTTTGATCCGAAAAATTATGGGATTTAGGAAATCACGTGTTTAGGATTGAGGCCGCGGCATGGTTTGATTTCAATGATTGCTTACAATTCTGCCTCCGTGCTAATTGGCCACGGTCCCTCAAACTAAAATCCGCGGCATCAAATCACCACCCCATAGTCCAGGAATGGCCTTAGAACTGTAGTTGATGCTAGTGTACTAAAAATTTAGGAAATGCCGTGTCTAGGAATGCCTTAGAGCAATTTTGTATTATTACCGCGGCATCCTAAGTTCTTCTGATACGGATGCGGCTGCGGCTTGTTTGGACTGATCCCAAAACTAACATTTAACTCAAGAATACACTTCCGCGGCTTCTTGAAGTCTGACAAATCATATTGGCTGCGGCGCCTAACTGCGAACTCTGCCTTTTAGGTACTGCTGCAGCCATATGAGCTTTGACCCCGACGAGTTCCTGAGAGGCTTTTGGGCAAAGCATTTTGGGACCTCTCCCCCCGAGCTTACTTCTGTGCCCCCTCTAAGATCAGTAGGGCCTTGCAAGCTCAAAGATTGCCCAAACTGCGTAACTCTTGACTCAAACTCCGCGGACTCCTCATCTGGCAAGAATTGTCAATCGTCGATGGAAGAAGCCAACTCAAGTAATCATCCCACGGCTGAAGGAGATAGTACCGCGGCCGCTAGAAACAAGCCAGGAGGTACATCAGGGAGGGGGGTGAGACCCTTGGCCACGCTCGATGTCCGCAGCTCAATGACCCAAGAATGGGTTGAGCAGGTGGCTGAGGCCTTCGAGTTTCCAGGAAATTTGATGTGTTCAGCCCCTGCCGCGAACCAAAGACCGTGCACGGTTCTATCCGACGACGGAATTTGCTTCCCCCTGCACGCGTTCATTTACGGGCTGTGGCTACCTGTCCCAGTTCCTATCCGTCGACTTTTTCAGGCGATGAACTTGGCCCCCGCACAGTTGGACCCTAACGGCTGGAGAGCCATTCTCGCTGCAGTTGTCCTTTGGCAGCAGCAGTTCAAAAAGGACATCACTCCCGCGGAGTTCTTTCACTTCTACCGTCCAAAGGAGAACTCGGTGAAGTTCGCGGGCTACTATTATTTTTCTAGCCGCGGCAGGGATGAGACCCTTTATTCTGGGAGGCCGACAAGTGTGAAAAATTGGAAGGGAAAATATTTCTACATCTCTGGTGAAGGCTGGGAGATGCACCCTGAGGAGAATGAGAGAGAGAGAACATATAAAATGCCGCGGCAGTGGGGGGTACCCTCAAAATTAGGTATAAGATCATAGTCGCGTCCTTTTTATTTCACGTGGAATTTCCACTAACTTGAATCGTCTTTTCATTCTGCAGCGCTTGACAATCTTCATTTAAACAAGCGACAGGAGAAAAGAGTTGCCGAGGCTGCGGAAGTTCCTGCTGAACACAAGAAGTTCAGCATACTTGTAACGTCGGCAACTATATTTGCGGCGGGATTTTTCCCAAACAAATCCATTCCTCAACAAATGGGTGCGGAAGGTAAACCACTATTTTTATTCTATGGCCGTTTCTGTCCTTGAACTTATGCCATTCTTTTTCAGGTGAAGAGGTTGACAGGGACCTGCTAGCAGCGCAGCTGGCAGAGATGGATGAGGACGCGGTCGTCCTGAATAATACCGCGCGGAGCAGAAAAAGGAAGAGGTCCAAGGCTAAGGGACCTGCCGCGGCTCCATCCGAAGAAAATAATGCTGCCCAAGCCGCGGTCACTGCCAATAAGGCGACTGATCCTGCCGCAGAGCAGGTGGTTAATGACGGCCTTCCGCATGACCAATTTGATGATGACATAGGGGAAAACCTGGCCGCGGTGGGCTTGATGTCAACCGATGTGCCCCTTCATTCATCATCTCCTCCACCGCCAGCCGTTGTGGGAGTTAACGCTAACTTGCCGCCCCCATAATTCCGCGGAGAGTCCGGGCCTGATGGAAGACCAAGGCCCCAATTGAGGCAGCCTGACCCCAATTCCTCTTGGGACACTACTGCAAAGGCTGCACGGAGAATGAAGCGAGCACTGGATGCCGCAGACTTAGATAGGTTAGTTGGTGAAGATCATGAAGACCTGGAGGACTGCGGCCTCCACAGCCTTCTGAGGGTACGTACCAGTCGTCATTCTTTCAACTTTTGCACCATATGTATTTTTCATATTCTCCTTCTTTATTTCAGGCCGCGGATGTGATTGTCGTTCAGAAAAGGAAGTACGAGGCCTTGTACAGGCTGAAAGAGGCCGAGAAGAGTGCCCATGCCGCGGACTTGCAGGCTGCACGGACCTCTTCATTTGAGGCTGGGAAGAGTTCTGCTGCCGCGGCTCTTCAGGCGGTAAAATTGAACTTGGAGAAGGCAGACAAGGAAAGGGAGGAAGCGGAGCAAAATTTTATACAAGCCGCGGAATCCCTAAAATCCTCGCAGGCTCAGACCGCGGAAGCTGCCCAAGCTGCAGAGATTGCCAATAACAAGCTTATATTTCTTCAAAAGAAATATGATGAGCTGGAGTCCAAGTCTGCCCAGGATGCAGCAAACCATGCCGCGGAAATAAAAAGATTGGAGGCTGACCATGGTGAATCCCTCCAGCTAGCCATAGATCACGCCGTGGAGTCATTTAAAGGCTCCAAGGACTTCTTTATTGTCAACAACAGGGCCTACCTCCGCGGCTACCAGGAGCTGCGGCAGAGATTTGTAAAGAACTTCCCCGAGACCAAGGAGAGGGTCCTGGCCTGGAAGTTAAGCGATGCCGAACATCATGAGTGCATCGCTGAGCTCAAGTCCGCGGCGGAAGAGAGGGCAAGAATGAAGGCGGAGGCTGAAGCAGCGGCTGCGGAAGGAGTGACAGAGTCTGTCGCGGATGGAGAAGAGGCTGATGAAGATGATGACGTAGCCTCTTAAATTCAGAATTTCTGGAGCTCATCATTAATTCAGGGCTGCGTCCCTTCTTTTTGTAATCTGCATTTGTGGATGCGGCCTCCTTTCTGTAATCTTGAATACTAATATCAAGGCTGCGGCCATATTGACTACTTTGTACTTGATTATTATGTTTCCATTCCTTGCTCTCTTACATCGCCTGCTTATAATGAATGATTCATCGTAGCCGTCGCATATTTGAAAACGTATCCGTGCCCAGATAAACATAATATTTTAAGTCCGCGGACAAAGATCGAATTCGTATATTGATTAAAATCCCACTTCCGCGGACATATAGATATTGCGACGTCTTTTGAAGTAAAGGATTTAGCGGTCACGAGGTAGTTGTGTGCAAGCCGAGGCTCTTCATTATGCCATGCCATGTAAATGTCTTCGCCTGGTTGTCGCGGTCCTGATTTCAAGGCTGGGACTTGCTGATTGCATGTGTCTCCATCCGCTTTCATTGCACCCAGTTGTCTGAACTGTTTGCCTTTTGTTGTCCCATAACCAACATGAATCATGAAGCAAACTCTTCCCTTAGACTTGGTACAATTGATTCTCTTCCACCGTGGCATTCGACATTGTAGCCTTCTCATGCCTCAAGATGTTAGTGTCTCAGCACTTTCACGGATGAGTGGCTCTTAGAGCTCTGCAACCGTTCCGGGGGGAAGCAGCACATTTCTGGTTCATCTGAACGATGTGCCTTTGTAGACATATGCTAATGTTTCCCAATCTTCTCGCGCTGGGTCATGTCTCCAAGAACTAATATGTGAGACACTATCAAACCTCTCCCAGCTAGGTTACGTTATGAAGTTACCCACAGCTAAAGTATGAGAAACTATCAAGCCTCTCCAGGTTGGGCTATGTTATTAAGCCGCCCACAGCTAAAGTATGAGACACTATCAAGCCTCTCCAGGCTGGGCTATGTTATTAAGCCGCCCACAGCTAAAGTATGAGACACTATCAAGCCTCTCCAGGCTGGGCTATGTTATTAAGCCGTCCACAGCTAATATATGAGACACTATCAAGCCTCTCCAGGCTGGGTTATGTTATGAAGCCACCCACAGCTAATATATGAGATACTATCAAACCTCTCCAGGCTGGGTTATGTTATTAAGCCACCCACAGCTAAAGTATGAGACACTATCAAGCCTCTCCAGGCTGGGCTATGTTATTAAGCCGCCCACAGCTAATATATGAGACACTATCAAGCCTCTCCAGGCTGGGTTATGTTATGAAGCCACCCACAGCTAATATGTGTGACACTATCAAACCTCTCCAGGCTGGGTGATGTTATTAAGCCACCCACTGCTACTGATATACATAAAGTCCTCCACGGCCAGAGATTATAAACCTCCCGGCTTGATGACGCGTCCCAAGAGCTGAGAACGGGCATTGTAAGCCCCCGTGGCTAATAAAAGCTCCTTGAATCCTTGGACGCTTTCATGATTATAATCATCATATGATAAGATACAGTTGCACATCGTGAGGGGGACTTTTGAGCTAATTAAGACCGCAATCCCTCCATAGGTGCATCTCAAAATAATAATAATCTTCCAAGATAATGTGTTATTCTTCCCTTGGAATCTGTTTAAGACAAAAGGTCTTTTTGTGAGATGACAAATTATGAAAACAAGAGAGGAATGAGATACGGCAAAATTTGCTAATTCATCTATTTATATATGTATGTTTCAGCTAATGACTTTGCTAATAAAACATAAAATCTTGAGTATTCGGGCTCTAATGAGCTACATAAAGCATAGACAGAAATAGTTGAAATTGAAAAAGGTTAAGGATGAGGTGTGGCATGCAGCCTCTGTCAGGTCCGGCTGAGCCCTTTATGCATTCTTCAGGAATCGCTGCAGCATCCCCTGGCCAATTAGCCTTTCGACTTCATCTTTCAGAGCATAGCATTGCTCAGTGTCATGGCCATGGTCCTGATGGAATTTGCACCAGGCAGCTTTGTTCCTCTTGTGGGGTGGAGCTCTCAGCTTTTCTGGCCACCTCAAAAGCTTGTCCTCTTTGATACACTCAAAGATCTCTTCAATTGGGAAAATCAACAGCGTATAGACGCCCGACTTTTTCTCTGATTTCTCTGCTTCCCCTTTCTGCCTTTTGCCAGTTGGTCCTACGGCTTCTTTGACTGTCGCGGCAGATAAAGCTCTTCCCAGACCTGCGTTTGCATTTTGATTGGCCGCGGCCTCTAGCATCAGCACCCTCTGAGTGAGGTAATTGACCTGGGTCTGAAGTGAAGCATGGCTGTCATAGAGGTGATTAAGGTGATTGTACAGTTGCACCATCTCATCTTTGACTTCTATGCTCTGGCTGGATTCTCCCTCCATTTCTGCTTTTGTTAGTCTTTATAAAGTATATATAATCTGAGAAAAAACTATCTGCAGTGAGTAATCTCAGAAATATTGGAGTAACCAAGTAGGAAATGGGAATGCAGCGTTTTCACTATCACATGGTATTCCTGCCGAGGCCGCGGCCAATAAGGCACATAGGTGCACTGCCGCGGCCTTGTATGATATACACCAAGGTTGATCTGAAGGCCACCCGAGTGTTCCTTGATGTTTTGAAGCTTCTGTATTACAACTGACCCAGTAGAGGTTGCGGCATGCAAGGTAGTTGAACTACCATGCCGCGTCCCTACCTAGGCAGTGAAGGCACAATTCCAAAATTGAAGCCCGGGAACTGAGTTTTTCTCCCAAAACCTGTGGAGAGCATACCTACTAGGGTCTATCCATGAGAGAATAACCTCTCGGTGCACACAATGGTATAATTCTAATGATAAACCCTAGATCATGGGCAAAGAACAACAAGGAAGTAGGTACAATCCCTCCCTAATCATTCATCTTTTTGAGGCAAAAGCCTGTCATGCCTTTCGAGATTAACCAGATAGAATGATATCACAGGGGTATGTAAAAATAGATCTAAGGTCGTGAAATGGAGTCCCGAGAGCAGATCTGAAGGTAAGGAATACCCCTTTAAGGGTGTAAGTATAAAATAGAGCTCAATAACCAAAATTTACTCATGTGATGATGATCCAGAGGATCCCCATGAATAGAATAAGGTGTTTAAGAACTCGAAACATAGAGAAACAAGATTGAAATATCTCGTTTCCCACAGACGGCGCCAAACTGATGATGCGAGAAATCGTCCACTAGTCGTTCTCGCATCAGCAAATCATGTGTGAAGTGTGTAATAATCAACTAAAGCAAGTAAATAGGGAGAAGACAAGATATAGAGTGGTTCAGCCTTTAAAATAGGCCTACATCCACTGTGTTGCTCTGTTCTCATTATATGCGTTGCATGGTACAGTATAATCGTGCCTAAAGTGGCATACAAATATGAGAGCAGTACTGAGGATTCCGGAGTGCTGGATAGGTGGCTGCGATGTGGATGCGTGGCCTCCAAGTTGTGAGTCGAGATTGTGTAGTGAGAATCCGTATTGTATATCTCCCTGCCTTGGGTGTATGTGCCCTCCATTTATTAGGAAGTGAGTTGAGTCACGTGCCCACAGCACGTGACATGTGCCAAATCTGCAGTCATTGTGGATAGGGGTGCGCAGCCCGTCGAGTAAGCAACGCTGAGTAGTAGTACCGCGCGCCCTAAGGTGGGATGCCGCGGCCCCTGATGGAGGGGGCCGCACCCTACGAGAGATATGGCCGCGCCCTGACTGTGGTAACTTCCGCGGCCGGTATGATCTGAACATGCGCGGCTTAGTAGCCTAGGGACCGCGGTGCTATATTTAGCATTATCTTTAGCAGCTCGAGGGATCTCGCTAAAAGCTCCGACTTGTTTTCGACGGTAATCCCAAATTTTCCATATTTGGGGAGTCTAGGGGCGGAGGAGCCCTCGTCGCCTCCGCAACCACCGAACCCAGACGACGACATCATCATAAACAGCATCATCATCTTCGCCCTAACATCTGAAGGAGACATTTTTGCTGTAAAAAAAATGTTATTAGTACAGATAAAAAAAATGTTATTAGTACAGATAAAAAAATGTTTCGTTTTAATTTTGTAATATTATGTTTTTTCCAAATATTTAAAGAGTTATTAAATGGGTGCCCCACCCCTGCCCCCTGCCCCTGCCCCCGCCACACACACACGCACACCTACGCACACACACACACACACACACACACCACCCTACCCACCCCACCCCCACCCCCTCCCCCCACCACGACCGTGACAACTACATATATTGTTTATCAATAAAATTATGACATGAGATAATTATAATTGTAGCATAAATTTCATTATCATGGGTTTTACCTAATTGAATTAAATGAACAATACTTTTAGCCCTTGTTATTCATCAAATTTGAGGCAAGTTAATTAGAATATTTGTATCGAGCCTATGTGATTTATATGGATTAATTCTATTACATTTATAATTTAACTAATAGAGTTGAATTTTAATATTAATCCTTTGGTTTATTTAACTAACTTTGGTTTGGTTTATTTCTAGTTGAATCTGAGTTATAATTTTTAGATTATGTATAGGAATTGAATTTTAATATTAATCCTTCATAAATCCCTTGAATACATGCATAAATTTGTAGAGATTGAAATTAAATTGCTTGAGATTGAATTTCTATGTTTCGGGGTCATTATTTGAAAATACTTAATTTTCAACTCCAACAACATATGCTTCAACTTAACCCAATCTTCCCAATAATACCAACTAATCAACACCCAACATCCAAATCCAACAACATAGGTCTAGAACCAAAGTTTGTACATAATAATTTATAGTCTCCAAGAAAGTACCACTTTTATTCATAATATTTACGATTATCAGTTTCTCGTGTATTAGCCAAATTTCCACCCCACCCTGCCCCCCTCCACCACACCCTGCCCCACCCCCTGCCCCCCTCCCCCACCCTCCAACAATATTTTTGAATGAAATATTTATTTTGAATGAAAATATCAATTATTTATAAAATTGATGTCTACTTTTAGTGTTGTGTATATATGTTAGTCTACTTTTGCTTTTTTTTTTTAAATAATCAATTAACCAAATTTCATGATAGTGAATAAGGGTTAATCCTAGCCATTGATTAAGTGTATTATTAGTAAGTACAAAAATTAAATATGGATTCTTAATCTAGGATATAAGGAGTATTTGTTAGTGAAATAATAATTTAGTGATAAAAACACACTCGAACACTACCAAGTTTTGACGACACGGATCTCTAGAAAGAAAAACAAGCATTTCCAAATTAATATGCCCTCTTTCTTGTTTAGTGTCTCGTGAATTGATAGTATGATTTTAAAAATAGTATACAAAACTAGGTGAGATTTTAGAATTACACGTCGAAATAATACATGTTGTATAATAATAATAATAATAATACAAGTGCATGCTTTGCAATCAAAGGTATTTATCTTTATAAGGAAAAAATTATCTTAAAATGATTGGTAGGGAATGTCTATGAGGTGGATGATAATTTATTTGATATTTTATTTTATTTCTTTTGGTTAGGTTATTAAGACTTTATTTGAATTGATATCTTAGTAATTATTATTTAATATTTATTTTGAGCAATTATCTTATAGTAGGATTATTATCCTAGAAACAATTCTAACATTCCATGAAGGAAAACTTTTATTGGATGGTTGAAAAGACAATAGTTCCAAATTTATTATATTCCATAACAATTTCATAGTTTCAATTCATTTTCATTTATTCTCTTAGTGCTACAACAATAATTTGAATTCATTTCATATGATTTCCCACCCCACCCCACCACACACCACCACACACACACACACACCCCACCCCACCCCACCCCCTGCCCCACCCCTCATCCACCCCCTCCCCCACCACACACCACCACACACACACACACACACCCCACTCCACCCCACCCCCTCCCCCACCACACACACACACACCCCACCCCACCCTCCACCACCCCCTCCCCCACCCTGCCCCACCCCACCCTGCCCCCCTCCACCACCCCCTCCCCCACCCTGCCCCACCCCGCCCCACCCCCCACCCCCTGCCCCCTCCACGCACACACATACACACATATATATATACACATACACACATAAATATACACACAAATATATATATAAATGGAAGAGAGAGAGAGAGAGAGAGAGAGAGAGAAAATGGACCTGAAAGTAGAGAGAGAGAGAGAGAGAGAGAGAGCAGCGTCGAGAGAGAGAGAGAGATGGAGGGAACGGCGCTGGAGGGAAAAAAGAAGGGGGATAGGGTTTTTGCTGCGAACATTGTCACGGTCGTGTCAAGGTCTTTGACCGTGACACGAATTATCACGGTCATTGACCGTGACAAGTCCGTGACAAATTTACTTGTCACGGTCGTGTCAAGGTCAATGACCGTGACATAAAACGCGTGTTTTTTTGTCACGGTCAATGACCTTGACAAGGCTGGCCGGCTGAAAGGTGACAATTTGCCCATTTTGGTGTAGTGGAGCATTGCACTAGGGGAAAGGCTAACGTAGTTCTAGCTTATGATGAAGCAAGTGCTAGGGACGTAGAAGACGCCTACAGCGTTGAGGGTGAGGAAACGGATCCAGTCGTAGAATATAGCGCAGTTTCAAAATCTCCAAAGTTTACTTGGTTCTTCGACCAAGTGGGAATCCCAAAAGAGAGCGGAATGGAGATAACTTAGGCGATATTAGATATTGCAATGAGAAATGCAGTCCCCTCGCTAAGATGGAGGGGACCCATGGCTAGGCTGGTAAAGAAGTTCCTATCAGAGGTAACTTTCAGCGATGCGGATAGAGCTGTAAGGTTCCCCATAATAGGCCTCTGTATGTAACCGCTAGTGTTAACGGGGTTAGCTTTGCAAGGACTCTTATGGATGGGGGTGCTTCCATCAACATTATGCCAATCAACTCCTTCCACGCGGCTAATATTCCGGAGGAAAGGTTGGTTCCCATGCCCTTGGTAATCTCGGGCTACGATAATCAATCTTCCAAATCCATCGGGTATGTGAACGTGGGGATAGTGATGGGAAATCTGAGTTCCCATATCAAGTTCCATGTAATAGAAAGCGCAACTTCCTATCATTTGTTAATAGGGAGAGTATGGATGCACAACCAAGGGTTAGTTCCCTCAACTTATCATCAATGTGCTAAGGCGAATATCAAGGGGACAAAAGTGACTATTAGGGCAACTAAGAGGCCTTTCGCTATCGAAGAAGCACACTTGGTGCATGCAGCCTTTTATACAGAGCTCGAAGAGGACGTGCGAGTTCTAACGAGGAGAATGGAGGGAGCATGGGTCCCCTCGATTAGAGAAATAATGGGACCTTTAAATGAGGATGGCGAAGGGGGGAGGATCGAGGAAACATATCGGGCGGTCCTTCGACCCCAAAACATCTCGCCCCAGCTCAAAGACAAGATGAGGCCTATAACAGACCCAGTGGAGCATGAGGCCCAACGACAAAGCATGTTGAGTCATTTTGCAGGGGAAAGAATCGCTGAGGCTTCCAGAGAAAGGAAGAGAAAGGCCGTGGCAACAGCTACCAGCAGGCAATGCAAGAAAATTGTCACTGAAGAGGGAAAAGTGGTGTACCGCTTATAATGGTGTGAGCGAGCGACCGAAAATACTAACCATGAGGTTGACCCGATATATGAGTGTTTTTTAGTAGATCAACAAGGGCAGTGTATGGTGATAGACAACTCCAACATACAAGAGTTCGTAGAAGATGTCGCCGAAGAACCAGACTACATGGCAGACCAACCAAGGCCCCAGGCACAAGAGTTGGAGCAGCTAAACCTGGCAAGAGAAGGGGAAGATCCAAGGCCTATCTTTATCTCAAAAGATCTTGGTAAGGAGAAACGAGAAGCCTTAGTTGACCTGATTCGGGAATTCATAGATGTCTTCGCATGGAAGTACACTGAAATGGAAGGGCTGGATGAGGAAGTGAGCTGCCACAAGCTGAACGTGATGCCTTCAGCTATTCCGGTGAAGCAGGCAACAAGAACTTACAAGACTGAACTAGATTTAAAGATTAAAGAAGAGGTCCAACGCTTACTACAGCAGGATTTATCAAGCCAATACAACATCCCCTCTGGCTATCCAGCATTGTGCCAGTAGGGAAGAAAGACAAAAACCAAATAAGGATCTGCGTGGACTTCAGAGACTTGAATAGGGCTTACCCCAAGGATGAGTTTCCCCTACCCTCCATCGACAGTTTGATAGATGACACGGCTGGTCATGAGATGTATAGCTTCATGGATGGATATGTGGGATACAACCAAATCAAGATGGACCCCTCTGATGCAGAGAAAACAGCATTCAGAACTTCGTTGGGCAACTTCATGTACAAAGTAATGTCGTTTGGACTCAAGAACGCCGGAGCTACGTACCAAAGAACAATGATGGCCATTTTTCATGACTTCTTCCACAAATTTGTGGAATTTTACATAGACGACTTGGTCATCAAATCAAAGAAGGAGGAGTCCCATCTGAACGATTTAAGGAAGGTGTTTGCTCCGTGCAGGAGGTACAAGTTAAGGATGAACCCGTTAAAGTGTGTCTTCGGAGTAACAAGTGGTAAGTTTTTAGGATTCGTGGTTAATCGACAAGGGGTACAGATGGGCCACGATAAACAGCGGGCAATCTTGGAGATGCCATGTCCAAGAACGACGAAGGAGCTGAAAAGTTTTCTCGATAAAGTCTCCTACCTTAGGAGATTTGTGCCTGGATTGGCCAAAATAACACACCCACTGATGCAGCTGCTACGAAGGAACACGAAATTCAGATGGGAAGAGGTTCACCAGAAGTCCCTTGTTGGGTTGAAGAAGCTGCTCGTATCACCACAAATCATGGTTCCTCCCAGGCAGGAGCTCCGTTGCAGCTATACCTTACATCCACCATGAGGTCCGTTGGAGCTCTGCTAGCACAAGAAGTGAACGGGCAAGAACGGCCGGTTTACTACCTCGGCAGAATTATACATGGTCCAGAAATTAGATATAGTAGCTTAGAAAGGCATTGTTTAGCCTTGGTCTTTGTAGCATAAAAACTTAGGCATTATATGTTGTCTTTTACCATTCATATTGTAACTAGATGCGACCCAATTAGGTATTTGCTCTCAAACACTATATTGATTGGCAGGGCAGCTAGATGGTTCCTTATTCTCTCTGAATATGACTTAAAATGTGTGGTCCCTCGCACAATCAAAATCTAGGCGTATGCTAACCTATTGGTCATCTTCCCTTCAGGAACCTTAGAGTCGCCTAAGGAAGACATTCTAGGAGATGATTTGCAGGCCAATTACCTGGATGCAACTGAGGAGGAATGGACGATGCAGTTCGATGGATCTTCGGCAGAAAAGAAGGGAGGAGCAAGGGTTGTTCTTTTAAAAGGGATGGAAGAGATTTCCCTTGCTCTAATAACAAGGCAGAATACGAGGCGTTGGTACTAAGGATTCTAGAGGCTCTTCGGAGGGGAATTCGTTCACTCTGCATTAAGGGTGACTCGAACTTAGTAATTCAGCAGGTAAACGGAGAATATGCGTTGAAACACATGAGCCTGGCGCCCTATAGAACAATCATTCAAAGACTCCTCAACCAGTTCCATCGGACCAAGATCAGGAGACATCCCAGAACGATGAACCGCCATCCAGACGCCTATGCCACTATTGCCCAGAAGATAATAATGAAAACCAATGAGACTACAGTTGTGATCCAACGAAGAACAGTTCCTTCGGTAGTACAGTAAATACTACCGATGGAGGAAGAGGTGGGCTGGAGAAGAGATATTAAGAACAAACTGCAGTCTGGTGAGGGGGAGATGGGGCTAAGAGAGTTGGCCCAATATTTTACATGCCAAGAAAATCTCTATTTTAGAAATACAGGAGGATGGTTGTCAAGATGCGTCAGCCCATAAGAGGCCGGGCAAATATTGAGGAAAACACATAAGGAACACTGCGAAATGACTGAGATACCTCTATATAGGAGAATTCAAAGGAAGGGGTATTTCTGGCCTGGAATGAAGCAAGATGCGGCAGAGCTACAATGGAAGTGCAATAAGTGTCAGCTATTCTTTGAGGCAGCTGAGTGCCATTTCATTGAAGCTCAAACGGACTGGAGGCAGCCCTACATCGACTTCATTCAGGAGGGGGTTGTCCCAACGAAGAAAATAGATGCAATGGGTCTGAAGCGAAGGGCTCCAAGGTTCTACGTATAGGGGGGCAGTTTTATCTAAAGGGGTACTTAAACAGGCCCTTGCGATGTGTCACGAAGGAAGAAGTAGTGGAGGTCCTCAAACAAGCGCACGATCCAGCACATATAGGAGGAGCCAAGCTGTATGATCAGTTGATGACATTGGTGTATTATTGGCCAACGATGGAGAAAGATTCTGCAGAGTTTGTTCGAAAATGCAAAGCTTGCCAACTTCATGGGCATATGATCCATCCCCATCGGTAGACTTGCACTCTCTATCAACACCCTATCCATTTCATACTTGGGCGTTCGACCTAGTGGGGGCAATACACCCCTCTTCGAGAGGCAAGATATGGATACTAGTAGCAACAGAATGTTTCACAAAATGGGCCGAGGCGATACCACTCAGACGGGCAACGGCTGGGGTGGTGAGCAACTTCATCAGAGAATACATCATTTGTCGTTTTGGGATCCCAAAAGTTATTCTCTAGGATAATGGGACCCCCTTCGTCAATTTCGAAGTAACAATGCTCACGGACAAGTACTCCATTGTTCATCACACTTCAACGGTGGCATACCCAAAGGGAAATGGTCAGGCCGAAGCAACTAACAAAACTTTGGTTAACATTTTGGCCAAAATGATGGAAGACTTTCCAGGGGCGTGGGATGACAAGATACCAGCTGTCTTGTGGGCCTATCGAACGACCAAGTGAAAACCCATGGGATACACGCCGTTCTCTCTTATTTATGGGGCCGAAGCAATCCTCCCAGTAGAATTGGAAGTTCCCTCTGCTCGTTATGCTTTGCGAAGTAACATGCTTCCTCAAAGTAGACATGTACAGTTGGAAGCGTTGGATGAACACAGAGATAATTCAATGCAGAACTTCCAAATATATACGAAGCAACTTTCAAAGGCGTATGATAACCTGGTGAGACCAAGGAAATTCGTGAAGGGAGACCTCGTATTGAAAGCGGCAGTGAAACACATCAGAGGGCTTCCTCTACCAAAGTTTGCAGCTAATTGGGAGGGACCTTTTGTTGTCAAGGAAGCCCATGACTCAGGTTATTGTTTAATTTCGAAGTTAGAGGAAGACAAGCCATTTAAGATTAACAATAAGTGGCTGAAGGTTTATCATGTGTAAACAACCAAGTTTGAACTGATGTTATGACTAGCTATTGTTATAAATATACAAGTTTTGGGTGACATTTTTTAGCATAATGGAGGAATTGCAGAAATACAAAACTCTATAGCATACAACAATAATCACAACACACGAAGGGATTGAAAAGAACATATTCTTCATTGATAAACAATAGAGCATTACAAAAAAAAAATTGGGAGCTATCGCCCAAGAATTACATAGATGGAGGATCTGTACACAAGAGGCAACTAGTCAAAAAGAAACGATAAATCTGAGGAAGAGAAAAAATCTCCAGGAAGGCCCGAAGAAGCTGCTGTGAAAGACCGTTGGGCGTTAATAGAAACCTCCATCCTCGTTTACACTTGTGTACGTTCGATCAGGAGTCTCTCGCGCTTCAGTTTGACCAGGCACAAAGCTTCTTCGGCATCCTTTACCTCTTGATCCATTGCTTCCAAAAGGAGTGCCAATGCGACCAACCTAGCTTCCTCAGCTTGCTGGTCCTCCTGGTGCTTTCGTAACACTTCCCTCTGGCCGATCAGTTGATGGTTCTTCAAAGTCTTCAGATACGTTATAAGCCAGTCAAAACGAAAACCATCACGCCCCAACTCCCTCATAAAACCCAGAAATTGGTTAAGAAGGGATCTGGTAACACTTGCAATAGGGGTACTGGCAATTTCAGCAACAACGATCGCCATGCCTTGAAGTCTGTGACTCATCACGTGAATACTGGAGCGCAGGCAATCTGGTGTGAAGGTCTCAGGGTGGCGATTCACCAGTTGTTTGATCACCAAGCGGTGGTTGACAGGCATTTGAGGAGACTGTCGAAGAACCATTAGATAGAACGCGTGAGGAGCCAGGTCAGGAAGAGGCAGTTCGCACCCAGACTCGCTCTCGGCTGCAGCAGCAGTCGTGGAACCTTGATCATCATGACCAAAATTTTCCGAAACATCAGGTTCTCGGAAGGGTGAGCCTACAGGCGAAAGAACTGGGGGAGAATTTTCCCGAGCAACCTGAAAAGAGATAGCGCACATGATGAACTTATGAAAAAAACTTAACAAGCGTTTCGTTGTTAAGTCACCGTTATAAGGTGGAGTTTATGAAAAAAAACTTAACAAGTGTTTTCGTTGTTAAGTCACCGTTATAAGGTGGATTTTATGGAAAATCTTAACAAGCGTTTTCGTTGTTAAGTCACCGTTATAAGGTGGAGTTTATAAAAAAAAAAAAAACTTAACAAGTGTTTTCGTTGTTAAGCCACCGTTATAAGGTGGAGTTTATGGAAAATCTTAACAAGCGTTTTCGTTGTTAAGTCACCGTTATAAGGTGGAGTTTATAAAAAATCTTAACAAGCGTTTTCGTTGTTAAGTCACCGTTATAAGGTGGAGTTTATGAAAAATCTTAACAAGCGTTTTCGTTGTTAAGTCACCGTTATAAGGTGGAGTTTATGGAAAATCTTAACAAGCGTTTTCGTTGTTAAGTCACCGTAATAAGGTGGAGTTTATGAAAAAAAAACTTAACAAGTGTTTTCGTTGTTAAGTCACCGTTATAAGGTGGAGTTTATGGAAAATCTTAACAAGCGTTTTCGTTGTTAAGTCACCGTTATAAGGTGGATTTTATGAAAAAAAACTTAACAAGTGTTTTCGTTGTTAGGACACCGTTATAAGGTGGAGTTTATGAAAAATCGTTGTTAAGTCATCGTTATAAGGTGAAGTTTAAGAAAAATTTTATGAAAAATCATAAGATGGAGATTATGGAAAATCTTAACAAAAGTTAACAAAAATACCTCAGTCACAATGGGAGCATATGGGGTATCCGCAGGGACAGGAACCGTTGGGGGCGAGATTATTACCCCAGAAGACATAACGGGGTCCCTGGACGCAGAAGCCTCCACGCTTCGCAAAACTCTATCACCTGTATAGGGCACCATGGCCATCATACTGGGTTCATCAGGCGAAGACACTGAGCTCCCAAACAAAGGCACAACACGATGTGGTGTAAACACACCACTATGTTGGCTACAAGCACCAACCTGGGCCCTGACTGCAGGAGTTGGTGCAAGATCAGGAGAAAATTGTGGCACAAAGGCAAGTGTTAGAAAAGAAGAATGGGCACAGAAAATATGAAGAAATATCTCTACATGTTACTTACCTCAGTTATGGTGCTAAAGAGAGGAATGGCAATCAGGGGTCTCATCAGCGTCGTCGGAAGAAGAACGCTTGCCAACAACGAGGATATTTCAACCTGGGGTACCCAAAACATATCAGAATTCAGCAAGCCAAATAAGAAAAGAGTGGGACCGAAAAGACTACAACAAATAAATTATAGAGGAAATCATACCTCGGGCTCACTCTCCTCAACAAGAACAATGGGGAGAGGAACCTCAGGTGAGGCCTGTAAATCAGAGGGGACCGAGGGTGTTATCTCGGATTGTGTTATTTCGGGTTGTGTTACCACTTCAGGCGAGGAATCACCTCCCATAATGACTTTCCTTGCACGTTGACTGCCTGCACGACGAGAATAGGTAAGCCCCGTCGTGGGGGAACGAGGAGGAGTCACATCGGTACGAGATGCACCGAAGCGTCCCCCCACAAAAGGGCTCACGGGAGGACTAGAGGGGTCTGGTCTTTCTATTTCAACTCCCTGCACCACAGTTGTCAAAAAAAAGAAAAATATATATATAAGTAAAGTCAGTCGTCCTTAAGCAAAATGAGATAATAACTAAATCAGGCATACATACCTCCGATTCAGAAGGAGAACGAGAAGACACGACCACGGCCGAAGAAGGAGGAGTAACAGCAACAGAAGGGGCAGGAGTGGAATGCACCTCAGCGGTTTGGTGCACCTCAGGAGTTCGTTTCTTCTGGGACTTGGTGCCCAGAGTCTTCTTCCTCAATCCCGCTACACCAGTACTGACCCCTTAAGGAACCCTGGAGCTCTTTCTCCTCCTAGTCGTTGGCTCTGCAGGATCAACCACCACCGTGGGGAAAGCAACGGAAGAAGGAACAATGACTGCATGCCATTGATACTCGGCATTTATTCGGTCTATTTCTTCTTGGGCCTCCCTCCTTACACGCTCAGCCATCTCAGCAGGCATGGGAGGTGGAATGGAGGCTATGGGAAGAGCTGCCACGGGAGTTTGGGGCTTGTGGGACTTCGATTTTGATTTTGATGTCCCACTCTTGGCCGTTTTTGCCTTCTTTGCAAGTGGTTGAGAATCCCCCTCATTGGTAGTAGCTGCAGTAGAGGGGGCAGCCTTCTTTGGAGCAGTAGGAGTCCTGGGTTTTGGCGTTGGAACTGGGACCATGGGATAAAATGGGGGAAAATCGGTAGGAGGTGCTTTGGGGGTTGAACTCAGAGAGAATTATATCCCAAGTACAGAGTTGCCTTTTAGCCCCAACTCCAGGGCAGAAAATGAAGAAACGGGAGGATACACCGGACCTCCCTCAACGAACTCAGCAATTTCAGCTAGTTGTTTTGGACAGTACTTAGTGGCAAACAAAGGGGTCACATCCCCATGCCTAGTGATACTGGGAATGGTGACACGCCCAGCCATTGTTGAACATATCCCCCACATAGCGGTCGAAGAAAACAGGGAACATGCCTCGCCAAAGGAGACCTTGGCGTTTGATGATTGAAACACTGGATGTGGCGCCCCCTGGTCAAACCCAAACTGGCAGCTACATCGTTTGGGATTATAATGCTCGCTCGTGTATCCCCACTCGGTGTAGGAGGGAAGATATCCTGGAGAAAACAGAAGGACCACGGCAAGCAAGGGATCCTCAATATCGAGAGAAGGGTCCTGTATCACTCTGGCTTCATGATGAAAAAAATCACAAGTGTGAAAGAAGACCTCCTCCTGATAAGGCCTCATGACGAAGTTCTCGAAACGGTCAATCACAGAAATCAGCTCCTTTTGGCTTTGTCTCTTGTGATAAATGAAAGACCGTGGAGGCAGAATTGTTTCCCCTAAAGGAGGACTGTTGGTCTTGGCCGCTATGGCAGGAAAGCAGAAGTAAAGGAAGCTGGTCAGAAGAACGCTGTTGGCAAAATTGGCCAAGTTATAACGGCTAAGATAGCGTTCCATGTCAAACAAAGTCCTATCCATCCAGGTGTAGAGGGATCCCAAGGCAATTGCAGCCAGTGGGAGTTTTATGCCTCGAGCCAAGTGAAGGGACAGGTTGATAAGGTCCCTTCGGGGTTGGTCGTTGGGTTTGCCCGTCAAAAGGAAATGGGAAAGAATCACAAGAATGTAGGCGGGAAGTTCAAACGGTGTAGCTTGACCAGGAGCATCTGCTGAAGAACTGCCTTCACCAGAACCCTTGAAGAAATAAAAAATCAAGGGAGAAAAAGTAGCTTTGTTGGATGAGCCAATGCAGCTTCGGCATATACGATCCAACTCCAAACGATCGACAGTCTCTTGGGCATCAAGAACCTCATCGGTGTAGGGCTCATGACCTGTTGCATCGAGGCCCAAAAGCTCGCACACGTCCTACAGAGTGATGGTGAACTCACCTCACGCAGCGATGAACGTATGATTAGCCATGTTCCATCGAGAGACCAAGACAGGAAGGGAAGCATTGTTCTTTGAGAGAGTGAACTCACCAAACCATTTAGCTCGTTGCAGCCCAATCTTGGTGAGGATATCAGCATAGGAACTCTGCATGTGATAGTTCCAGGAAGCAAAGTGGGCGGGGGATCCCCCGGGTGCTTCAAAATCAATGTGGGACCATGGAAAGTCCCCTCGCTCCAAGCGAAATCTGAGAGTTCCTTCTGGGGGCAGAAAGCCCCACTTAGACAATTCTTCGTCCTCATCACCCAACAGTAGGGCGTCAAACTTAGAAGAAAAACATACAGTCTTACAGGCAACAGTAAAGTCATCACCCTCCCCAAAAATGTGAGAGCGACGATAAAACCTCAGTTGTTCCTGGTGGGCAGCACCCAGGGCGAAGGCAGTAGTGGTGGTGACAGACGGAACATTGGTGGCAGACACGAAGGGGTTGCTTGAAGACGCCATGGCAAATAATGACACCGTAACAGAGAAAGCTTCGAGAAAAAAGGGATTGAGAGCGAGAATGGAGAAACACGATCACAAGTGTTGGTATAGAAGGTGAAGAATGAAGCTCTCTCTCTCTAAAAAAGAAACGCCAGTCTGAAGAAGATAGTAACAGAGTAAGAAAAAACAAAGGAGAAGGTTCAAAGTGTTTTGAATATGGCTGTTTGAAAATTTCGGGGTTGTCGTTTCAGTCTCCCACCATCACACGTACAAGGCCGCCTACAATTATTTCCAAAGAACACGTGGCACCTTGGGAAGTGCTTTGACAGTTGAGAGGACTGCGCCACATCATTAATGAAGTGACGTCTGGGGAACACTAATCGTTGCCTTCCTATACAAGCTTGAGTTTTGGCACCAACAAAATTTCTTGTCAGACTTATCTAATAAAGCCCCAACGAAGAAGATGTCCCAACGGTTCTGCATAAAGGAAAAAGGCCTGAATCATTTCACAACAAAGAAAGGTCCATCGGTTTGAGAAGTTTTCGGGCAGGCATTTCTTATCCCCACAACCAATCCCTACACGAGGGGGCAAATGTAGGGGGGATTGAAGGTAATCCTGAGATTAGGGATAATTCCCTAATTAGCAACAGTGTTTGAGGATTAACGCAATAAGAGAACTCAAGCGTGGCAGCTTGGTGAGGCAGCCTCGCATGGCAACTCAAGCGTGGCAGCTTGGTGAGGTAGCTTAGCGTGGCAACTCAAGCGTGGCAGCTTGGTGAGGCAGCTTAGCATGGCAACTCAAGTATGGCAGCTTGGTGAGGCATCTTAGCGTGGCAACTCAAGCGTGGTAACTCATACTTCAGCTTGTTGTGTTAGTCATATTGTATCTTTGATTACATTTAATGTAAGCTATAACGGTTGTAATGACATAAAAATAATAATAAAACAGTTTGGGTGAGGTCAAATGGTACTCACGAGAGACCAGGCTTGGCAGGACCTGGGAGAGCTTTCATGCTCTATCGAATGACCTCACCATGGGAACTCTAGAGGGATTTGGTTTGGAGGATTGAGAAGTAAGGCACCGTTGGGGCTTGCCCTGACCATCTTAGATACACCTGGTAAAACACCGAAGGACACTGACCGTGGAACCTCAAGCGGAGCAGCTTGGAGTTCCAGTGGGCGTTGAGTTATGAACCATGTAGCCCTCTACTTAATGTAACATCTATTGTAGGTGATGTCACTAGCCAGCTAAATAATGTCAGACCTGCACTTGAGTAAACCACCGTGGTATTTGGGGCTGTCAGGCAGTTGGTGAGCCACCTCTGCAACAACAGTCCCCTGACACACAGTGGTTTGGCAAAAGGCATGTTTTGTCATTTAATGTTTATGACGTGGAGACAACTAGTGCATCAGGCATTTAATGTCGTGACATAAGGTATGAGGGATGTATTTTCATAGTCTTTAATGACTGAGTTGCCTCGGGGGTGGTGTGGGGGGCTATTTAAGGACCCCAACCACCTCTGAGGAGGGGATGATCCTTTTGAGAGTTGAAAAGAGTTATTAAAAAACTAGAGAAGTCTTACTCACCCACCATTGTCATTTATTACGAAGCTTTTAATACCTGATAGGGATCCTTGAGGGTATTTTGGTGTGGTCTTACCTGCCTACCAAGGTGTATCTAGGGTGCTTACTTCTCTCTCCCTCTAGCTAAGCCACTTCTAAAGTTGATTATTATTCCCTGAGTTATACACGAGAGGCTTTGTGAGTTTAAACTGGGTATAACTTCCTTGTGCCTGTGTCTGTGCGTCCTGTCATTAATCTGGTGGTCTTGGGCAAATTAACTTGTCATTTCCATACTCAATAGGGTTGAGGCCTCCATATATATATATAATCTAAAGTACCCTCCTACAAAGCCTATACGGAGACATACCAAGTGGGGTTTTGTAGGCAGTGCGACAAGCCCACAGTGCATCTAATAATCGTAAGGACCAGTCCTTTCGATTTGGATTCACTATTTTCTCGATGATTATCTTGATTTGCCTTTTAGACACTTTGACTTTTCCACTGGTTTAAGGATGATAAGAGCATCCTTCTTTATGCATGATTGGATACTTTTTCATGAGACTCTCAAATGTACGATTGCAGAAATGGGTTCCTTGATCGCTAATGATAGCTCGAGGTGTACCGAATCGGGAAAAAATGTTTTATCAAATAAATATGACTACCACATGGCGATCATTTCTCCGACTCGTTATAGCTTCCACCCACTTAGACACATAATCAACTGCTAAAAGGATGTAAAGATCATCGTAAGTGTTCGAGAATGGACTCGTGAAATTGATGCCCCAGCAGTCAAAAACCTCAATAATCAATATAGGATTTAAGGGCATCATATTCCGTCGAGTGATCTTTCCTAGCCTTTAGGTTCGGTCACAACTTCTACAATAGTCATTTGAATCACTAAAAATTGTGGGCCAATAGAATCTACACTGCAAGTTTTGGCAGCGATTTTCTTAGTACTGAAATGACCTCCACAAGCTTGGTCATGGCAAAAAAGAGATTATGCTATGAATTTCGTGATCAGGGACACGCTTCTGAATGATTTGATCGGGACAATACTTAAAGAGGTATGGATCGTCCCAAAAGAAATGTTTGCCTTCCTTAAGAAATTTGGAACGATCGTGCTTAGGCCAAGATAATTCACAATATTGGCAAACCACGGAAGTTGGTTGACAAGCAACAGTTGCTCATCGGGAAAGACTCATTAAGTGTTAACAAGTCATTGGAAAATTCAACGGTCAACCTAGATAGGTGATCTGTCACTACATTATCACAACCCTTTTTATCTCGGATCTCTAGGTCAAACTCTTGAAGTAATAGAATCCATCTAATGAGTCGGGCCTTCGTGTCCTTTTTAGATAAAAAAGTGTTTCAAGGACGCGTGATTGGTGAAAATAATGACTTTGGATCCTATCAAGTAAGACATAAACTTTTCTAGCGCGAATGCGACAGCCAAAGACTCTTTCTCAGTGGTGGAATAATTCAATTGAGCTTCGTTAAGAGTTCTGCTGGTGTAGTATATAACATGGGGAAGTTTCTCATCTCACTGACCCAGAACCGCACCTAGTGAATAGTCAAAAGCGTCACACATGATTTCGAAATGTTGACCCCAGTCGGGGGGTCGTATAATAGGTGTTGAGGTCAATTCCTTCTTTAGCCTCTCAAAGGCTTGAAGGCAATCATCGGTGAACTCAAAGGGTGTGTCTTTGACTAGAAGATTGCATAAAGGCCGAGAGATTTTACTAAAATCCTTAATGAATCTCCGATAAAAATCGGTGTGCCCTAAGAATAATTGAATTTCACGCACAGTTTTTGGGGGTGGGAGATTATAAATGAGATCAATTTTAGCCTTATCAACCTCGATACCCTTTTAAGAGATGATATGACCTAATACTATGCCTTGTTTAACCATGAAGTGACACTTCTCCCAATTGAGTACAAGATTCTTTTCCTTGAACCTCTTCAGAACGAGGGTAAGGTGGTGAAGGCACTCGTCAAAATTAGACCTAAACATAGAGAAATCATCCATAAAAACCTCAAGAAATCTTTCGACCATATCCGAAAAGATACTCATCATGCACCGCTGAAAGGTAGCGGGTGCGTTACATAGCTCGAAGGGCATGCGTCGATAGGCAAAAGTACCAAATGGACAAGTGAATGTGGTTTTCTCTTAATCCTTGGGAGTGATTGGAATTTGATTATAGCCGAAATAACCGTCGAGAAAATAGTAATATGGGTGACCGACTAATCTCTTAAGCATTTGGTCTATGAAAGGAAGGGGAAGGTGATCCTTCCGTAAGACAGCGTTCAACTTCCTATAGTCTATACAAACTCGCCAACCGATTTGAATCCTAGTAGGGACTAACTCATCATTATCATTTCTCACCACTGGAACACTGGATTTCTTTGGAACAACCTAAATGGAGCTGATCCATTGGCTATCAGAGATGGGATAAATAATACCCGCATCTAACAACTTGAGCACCTCGGCTCGGACGACTTCTTTTAGTATGCAGCTAAGTCAATGTTGTGCTTCACGAGAATTTTTAGCATTTTCTTCTAAGTGTATTATGTGCATGCACACTGATGGACTTATCCCTTTAATTTTGACTTTGGTCCAACCGAGGGCTTCTTTATGTTCGCTGAGAACACGCAACAACTTACCTTCCTGTCCTTTGTCTAGGTCAGATGCGATGATAATAGGCAAGGTATCAGAAGATCCTAAGAACCTATAATTGATTGATTCTGGTAACGACTTCAATTCAAGCTCGAGGGATTTTTCAATGGAGGGAGGAATTGGTGATGCAGAGAGAGAGAGGGGTTCAAGCTTAGATCTCCAAGATCCTATTTCCAAGACAGGGGTGGAGTCGAGGAGAGAGTTGAATTTAATAATGGATCTTTCAATTTTAAATGCAGACCCAAATGGGCATGGCATGCCGCTAAAGGGTTATCATTATAAGTCTGTTTGAATGTTTCTTGGACGATACTATCAATCATGTCAACTTCCAGAGGTTTATCATCATCAGGTGGTTGTTTGACTAAATTAAATACATTCAGATCCATGGTCATGTTTCCAAATGATAAATTCAATTGTCCACTATGACACTTAATAACTGCATCAGAAGTGGCGAGGAATGGCCGACCCAAAATGATAGGAATTTGTGTATTAGGATTACGCATATGTTGGGTATCCAAGACCACAAAATCAACTGGAAAGACAAACTCTCCCACCTTAATCAAGACATACTCAATAACACCTATTGGAATTTTAACGGATCGATTAGCTAAGGATAAAGTAATCTTAGTTTGCCTTAAATCTCCCAAGCCTAATTTCTCATACACAGTATATGGCAGAATATTCATGTTGGCTCCTAAATCCAAAAGGGCTTTCTCAATGGTGTGTTCCCCGATCTTGATGAAGATCGTTGGAGTCCTGGGATCTTTATACTTGACGGGGATCCTATATGAGATGATCGTGCTTGTTTGCTCAGCGAGAAAATCTTTCTTCAGAACATTTGTGCTTCTCTTAAAGGTACAAAGGTCCTTCAAAAATTTAGCATAGGATGGAACTTGTTGTATGGCATCAAGCAACGGGATATTAATTTGTACATTCTGAAATCCTTTCAATATTTTTTCCGCTTGCGCCTTTTTCTTTTGTGGCACTAAACGTTGTGGAAATGGAGCTTTCGGGATGTAAGTCTCAATAGATGGTTCGAAAGATGAGGGCGAGGAAGAAGTTGGATCCACAGGTGGTTCCTTCTTTTCCTTACCTTTCTCAGATTCACTCATGGTGGGTCGTGAGACATTATTCTCAACTTCTTTACCTGAACTAAGCGTGATTATAGCCTTAGCATGCTATTAGGTAGGGGACGTGCGAGTGTTGTCTTGGACAACATATTGTCCCCAGGCATGTTACCCTTAGGATTAGGCTCGGGTTGGCTTGGAAAAATTCCTTTATTTCTCCCACTCAAAGCATTTGCTAGTTGACTCACTTTTACCTCTAATTTGGCAATCGATTGGGTTTTGGCATGCAAGTTTTGTTGTGTAGATTGGAGGACATTTTGCGTGGTCTGTTGAAATTGCAGGGTACTTTAGGCAAGTAAATTCATTATTTCTTCTAAAGATTGAATCTTTTGGGGGGAAAGGAACGACGGTGCGGGGGTGCTCTTTTGGAAACCCGGGGTGGGTTACGTAAAGATTGACCTCCACACCCTGGTATTGATCTTTAGACTATGAAAAGTTGGGATGATCCTTCCAACCTGGATTGTACGAGTTGGAAATGGGTCGTACTTGGGCTTTTTTTTATAGAGGGCATTCGCTTGCTCGGTGAGAGCTTTACGGGTCGGAAGGGTGGGGTAACTTTCGACGGGGTGGTCAAAACTATTGCAAAGCAAACACATAGGTGATCCTACATGTTGCACGACGGCATGTGTGGCTTGGTTACCCACTTTACTCGTTTCCAAGGCTTCTAAACGTCGGCTCAAGGTGGACACTTTTGCATCTAGTCCAAAACCTTGTTCTTCTGGGTGAGCATTACCCTCATTAATTGTGGTGGTCCTCGAATCCCTATGGGGTTCCCATCACTGGTACTTTTGAGCAGCATATTCTAAAAATGACCATGCGTCGACCTCACTCTTTTCTGTGACATTTCCACTACACATAAGTTCAAGCATAAATCGAGTAGTGTAATCGAAACCCTCGTACAAAATCTGGATTTGACGACCTAATTCGATTCCGTGGTGAGGACATTGCAGGAGCAAGTCCTTGAATATTTCCAAGTGCATCCATAAAGTCTCTCCCTCTTTTAGATTGAAAGTATTGATGGCCTGACGTATTGCCGCCATCTTTTGGTTAGGGAAAAACTTTTGCAAAAATTCAACACTCAACTAATTCCATGTAGTGATGGAATTTGGTTTAAGTGATAGTAGCCAACTCTTAGCTTTGTCCTTCAAAGAAAATGGAAACAATTTTAGTTTAACAATCTCATCGGTGAGTTGTTGTAGCCTAATTATTCCACAAATTTCTTCAAACTCACAGACTTAGAGGTATGGGTCCTCCTTTTCTGTGCCTCGAAAGATGGGAAGTAAATTAATTATTCCCGACTTGAACTCAAAATTGTTTGCATTATGAGGGGGAAGAAGTATGCATGATGGTTGGCTTGCCCTATTGGGATACAGGTAATCCTTTAGGGCACGCGTTGCTACATTATCTCCCATTTCGGTGAAAATCGAGGTGCTAGCTATAACAATATCGGGAATACTAGACTCCACTCTAGCTAAACAACCCGTAGAATATCAACACCAACCTAGCATACACTGGGCTCACTCGATTTTTATTTATTTTTTTTAATATGGAAAGTGAATAATCCGACACAGGACCACAAAATTCCTAAGCTAACACAAAGCAATTTGAGTTTATCTGAATTAGGTGAGGGGAAGCACAATTTTTAAGATCTAGTTTTTCGAGATTATTCGACGACAATGGGTCTCCGAAATAATCTTCCTAATTAAAGAGCTCCTAATTCTTGACGAGGGATAATTTAAAAGACGACCAACTCCGGACTATCACCTTAATTACCAAATTTTTCCTCCAGATAGGTGGTCGGTACGAAGACTCACTAAAAACCACCAATCCTAGTCAAGGTCAAAATGGCATCGATTTGAAAATTTCGTGTGTGTATTAGCATTTAATTCTAGCCTTGAAAAGAATATGCCTATGAGCTATGTGACACCCTATGACCTATGTCTAATAAATTTTAAATTAAAATTATGGCTTGGGTTATGCAGATGATCGGGTAGCTTAATGATTTGTGGGCCAAGGAAGGGGGATTAAATCCCCACCTTATCTTAAAATTGGGTTTTGTCCTTGAGTAAAATTACGCAACGTGCTGATTAAAATTTGCGAAAATAGTTTCACGTAGGAGCACACAAGACTTACCTTCGGCGTGGACTTTCTACGGTCACTTGTTTACGTCGGGCCGAACTTTATTTGACGTCGATCGGAGGGAAACGTCGCCTCCGTTTCAGTCGTCTCCGAGAGTATCTTGTGCATGTGGAAAGATTGCACAAGTAACTTTAGCGCTAACCCACGGTGCTTTCTTTTCCGTGTTTTTTTTCTCTTTTCTTACTCTTTTTTTTAGTCTCTTCTTTTTTTTTATCTGAAAAAGAACACAAAAACCATACCAAGCTTAAAGTGCAACAAAAATTATTAAATACAAAAATAATTACATATGCACTTACAATGTATTTTTTTTTGTTTTAAAGAGAAGAAGAAAAAAATAATAAAAAAGCACACTATAAGATTGGAAAAAAATATACACTAGAAAAAATAAAGTGCGTATTGGAAGTAAATAATTTTTTTATTTTATTTTTTTGGTATTTTTGAGCAAGTGCTTTTATGACAAAATTAGTGTTAAAAACAACTAGTTATTTATAAAAGATTTTAAATACGATTTTTTTTATAAATTACAACAACGTTGAATTCTGAAGATTCCCCAAAAAAATTAATATCGATTTTTTTTTCAAATTTTTAGGTAGTTTATGACAAAACTAGTGTAAAAAACAACTATTTAATCACAAAAGGACTTAAATATGATATATTTTTTAATTAAATTTTTTTTTGAAAATAATAATAAAAAAAACAGGCTACTGGAATTTTGAATGTTTGGGATTTTTTTTTTAAATTGGATTTTTCGGATTTTCTTTTATATTCTGAAAATAAAAAATTGCTGCTGAAATATTTGATGTTTTTAATTTTTGGATTTTTTTTGTGTATTTTTGAGTACTCGTTAAAACGGACATGAACTAGTTAAAACACGACACGACACGATATAAATTTTTTCGGTAATAACTTTTTTTAGGTAATAATTTTTTTTAAATCAGTTTTAACACTTTTTTTTTATAAAATAAGTGTTATATCCTATCTAATATCAATTAAATTGTGTTAGGTAAGACAAGACACGATTTTTTTTTTGTTTATATAAAATCGATTTTAATAATAAAAAAATAACCTGTTTAATTTGATGTCTTAGAGTATCGATTGATTAGTGTTGTCAAATTTCATTTGTTATAAAACTACCGCAAGTGCACCGGCTATTGAAATATAGCAGGTGTAAGTACGGGCGAACCCACAGAGATTTTGTCAATTTTTATAAAATATTGACTGTCAATCTATACATATGAGTGTATAAAAGTGATTAAGTTTCTAAAATAAAAATAAAAACAGAATAAACGAACAAGTACAAGAGATAATATTAAATGTGGAAGAAACTTGAACGTCGATTCTGTTGTCAATCCTAATTAAATTAACACATCAATTTAATTCCGTAATTCCAAATTTATAACACAAAATATACCGACTCTCGTAGTGTACATTTCGGAGAATATAACATTACATGCATTCAAAATATTTTAACGTCTCTTGAATTAGACACCATAAATCCCTATTCCCTCGAAATTATCATGTTTGAAAATTTTAATGTGTATTTAAGCATGAGGTATCAAAATATCTAAGTGCAAGCATAATCCATCAAAAATGACAACTTTAAATTTTTAAGAACATGAATTTATAATTAATTCTTGAGGTATCAAAAATTCGGTATTCGTGTATTTTAAAGCGAATACCGAATTTTTTTTATTTCAAATTTAAACACGTCGAAATATGTACAAAATTAAATTAACATGCATAATTTAAATAGTCATGACAAACATCACCTAAATCCTAGTAATTAAACTACTCACACATCATATTTGACACACAAATATTGGAAGATGAAAAAATAATTTTCATTAATAAATATCTAACTTACAAAATTTCGGATCCAAGACTTGAATTACAATACATAATATGATTCTACAAAGTGTGCCTCAAAAATACCCTCTACACATATTTTTTTTATCTATCAAAGTGTCTTTTTTTCTATCCAAAAGTCTTTTCAAAGTCTTCAGAGTCTCTCCTAAATCGAAAGATGGCCCATAATTTATACCCAAAATTCGACAGAAAAATAGGACAAAATGGGGTATATGGGTAATGGGTTTTGGGGAAAAGGACGTGGCAGGTAGGGTAAGAGGCAAGTGTAGGCATTTAGTTCAATAAAATTGTAAGCAGAAGGTGGGAAAGTTTGGTGGTGAGGTGAGTTGGTTTTTGGTCGTGAGTTATGGAGGAAGAATGAGAATGGTGAGGTGGGTTGTTTAAGTGTGTGTGTGTGTGTATGGTAGATAGGGGTGAGTGGGCTTGGTTTATGGTATGAGTGTGTGTAGGATAATATGTATGTGTCTAATTGTACACCTAATAAAACTTATCCAAATTATTTACAATTCAAATAAAAATTACAAAAATAATAAAAATAATTAAATTTAACCTACAAGATAATAAGACACTAAAAAAAAGAATGAAAAGAAATTGATAAAACTAAAAGAATAAATCCAGAAACAATAATAAATAATTACATAAAAAAATATACAATGACTTAAATACAATAAAATAAATAACACTAAAAACAACACTCTGACATATAAAATGACACACTCTGAATAATATTTACATAAAATAATTAATCAAAGTAAAAATAAAGACACTAAAAAATAGAATAAAATAAATATTATACGCATATAAATAAAACATCACCAAAAATATGTATATGACTCAAATAAAAATATATAAATATATAAAAACAAAATAAACACACACATAAGGTGTAGGAATGGGTTGGGCTCGGTTTAGAGCTCGATTTTGGTTAAGGGATTGGGTTTGACTTCGGGGTTCACTTTTGACTTTCTTTCGGCTTCAAACTTTGAACGGCCATAACTTCTTCATTTCAACTCCGATTGACACGCCGTTTGAACCCGGGCGTCCCTTGATTCAAGGTTTTCAATTTCCGTCTTTGGTCCGAGTCTGAATTAAGTCATCTGAATTTACAATATTTCCCCTGAAGGTGTGTAAGTGACCTTTTCATGCTCAATTTGCGTCTGAACTTCACCGCTTTCTTTTTAAACCTGTTAATACTCTAAAATAAACATGAACAAGAGATTAGCAATGAAAATAAGATGTGAGTGTGAAGTTCTAAAAATTGTATTATTAACCATATTTATTCTTAAATTTGTATTTTTCTCTAAAATAATAAAAATGGCTCTTAAAACATCTTATTGATGTTGCAACAGAACTAGCAAGGCCTAGATTTGGGTATCATTAATACAAAATAATGCACTCATTAAATACCCCCAAACCTATACTTTTCTAGTCCTCGAGTAAAAATTAAAATCTAACTCACTTTCGTAGGAATCACGGTTGCACTTAGCATGTGCAACAAGCCGTTAAACCCCTAGGTTGCTCTTGTGGACTAGTTTTGTCTCGTGACGGTTTGCAGTGAATCTACTCACAAAATTCAAAACTTGACTCTATTTACAAAAGACACAAATGTAATATAACCAAGTTTGAATGCAAACTTTGTAAATATAGTAGAACTTCACTTTTCAATATCAACTTATCCTGTGTGTGTGCATAGCCAATATAACTGTCCATTTCAAAAGATTTGATCATTAAGTTTCTTACCCGAAAATTCGTTTTGATTCAATTTCTCACGGGATGCGCTCGCAAACGAACACTCGAAATTGGGTAATTTCTCTCGGTATATGTGAATAAAAGAGTAAATTCAATGAGCAAATTTCACATATACATCATGAAAGACGGACATTTTATAATGGATGATTATAATCTCATGAATGGAAGATCGATTACATTTGAAAACTTGAATCACACTACAATATCATATCCATCTTCTCTCCACACTATAACTAACTTCACTTGAGATCAATTAGGACTTTTCATGCGGTTGTATTGTAGGCTCGGATTTTGTCTAGAAAGAACGAATTTTGGAGTTTCAATATTGCCCCTGAAGGTGTTTAAGTGACTTTTTCATGCTCAATTTGCGTCCGGACTTCACTTCTTTCTTTTTAAACCTGTTAATACTCAAAAATAAACTTGAAGAAGAGATTAGCAATGAATATAAGATGTGAGCATGAAGTTCTCAAAATTGTGTTATTAACCACATTTATTCTTAAATTTGTATTTTTCTCTAAAACAATAAAAGTGGCTCTAAAAATATTTTATTGATGCTGCAACAGAATTAACAAGGCCCAGATTTGGGTATAATTAATACAAAATAATGCACTCATTAATTAGTGCCGCTGCTGCGGACCCACATTCAAGAAATGATGTCGATTGGAAATGTAGGTCCGCGCCAACGACAAGCACTAATCAATCGCGAATCTAAGACTTCAAATTAAATAGGTTTTTTATTATTAAATTAAAACAATTATTTTTTTATAAATAAAAAAACTATGTTTATTATTAAAAGGTCCCTCACCACATAAATAAAAAAACTATGTTCCAAAAAGTCCCTCAGCACATAAAAACACTTAATGTGTGTCGCTGGCGCGAACTTTTAAAAATAATAGAATATTGATTAAATTAGTGTATGAGGAGTTTTTTGAACAAAATAAAAATGATTGGACTAAATGTGTATTAAAAAATGTTTGAGGAACTTTTTGGTAATTGATTCATTAAATATTAGTTTAATGTAAAGTTCATTTAACTTTAAAATAAATCATAACTCTAGTTATTTATTAATCTTTTGTTAAATGTACAAAATTAAAAAAATATATTTCAGTTTTAATTTAAAATAAATCACAAGTGTAGAGATATAATGTATTATTTTTTAAAAGTAGAATAACGATCAGGATTATATTGGCATGTAATGAAAGTAAGGGTGAGGATGATTGGGTATTGGATCGGTAATTCCTTGCGGGGAGTCTATCATTATTCTTTTAAGATATATAAAAAGGGACCACTATTCCCACTCCAAAACCTTCTTCCCCCACTCCACTTTTAATCTTTTACATCAAAATGACTAAAGTGCCCTTCTATACATATAACTTTGGTTGAACAATTTATTAATAAATTTATTTATAAAAAAAACTTACTTTGAACAAATATAATATTTTGTCAAAAATCTTATATTTATTTTAAAATACATAATATTCTAGAAAAAAAACATAATATTTTAAATATAAAAAAATCTAATATTCTAGCAAACAATTATTAAATATTCTGAAAATACATAATATTATGGAAAAAAACTTATTATTATTTTTTACAGAAGTGGAAGTTAATCAAAAATCCATTTTTAAATACGTAATATTTTGGCAATGAAAAACGTAATGTTTTGAATATAAAATCCTAGTATTCAGGAAAATATTTTTTTTAATATTTGGAAAATACAAAAATCATAAAAATTAATTTTTAGTTATAGTAAACATTCAGTTATTTATAAAAAAAAATGCATTATTATTTTTTGTATTAAAATGAACGTTAATAATAAAATAGTTTTGTTATTTATATTAACAAATTGGACATTCTTTTTATATAAAAAATGTTGACTATAATTATATCAAATAAAAAAAATGGACATTGAGAGTGCGCTTCTGTTAAAACCAAGAAATTATTTAATTAAACTCAGTTTTTCAATTCAATCTTAAAACATGCATCTAGGTGTGATTGAAGACAATATAATCTTGCAAGAACATTCAATCACAAACAAGCACACAAATGAGGAAAAATCCACCAAAGGGGCAAACCTTTTTATTTTCACTATAATTTGTATAGAACGGTTTACACAGATTATACTGAAAATAAGAGTGACATACGAAATACCCTCAGGTGTCGTTTTCGATGTTATCGGCTGGAATTTCTCGCAAGAACTCCAGATGGGCAGCAATAGAAAAGAGTTCGCTTCTCCACAAGTTACTCCATATGAGTAAAAACGATCCTTTGAAGGTTTAAAGATTCACACACATATATAGGAATGGTTTTGTGAATAAAAAGGTATGAAACCTTAAAAACTTGAAGTCTATTTTCTGGGTTGTAAATCGCAGAAACGTGTATGTAAAAGACTTGGAAAAGCGTGCAGAATGGACACACATATTTATACAAAAATAGAGGCGGTGTCGCCATTCGAACGACATAGACATGTCGCTCGAAGGAGATCGCGCGACATGCTCATGTTGCTTGAACGACAGAGCGATGTCGTTCGAATGAGCTCGACAACCAAAAAAGTCCGCTTCTACACTTGAAAAAATTTCTTCTTTTGTGTTAAAGACAAATCATATTTCGAAAAATATTTTCTAAAAATTTCCCAAATATTTATGCAAATATTAAAAACTCCAATAAACCATTTTACTAATAACGCGAAGTGGAGTAGTGGGAACGGTTGAGCAGCACGACGCATGAAGCATGATATACGTGTGAAGATGGTGGATGCATGGATTTGGATCAGGGCCGTCGTGGATGATCGTGTCGACGTGCCGAGTGTAGCGGTATCAGACATACATACTGTGATCTAGGACAAATAAAAAATTCCTAGATTCTACCCCTGAATATTTATAAAATTATGTCCTTACAAATCTCCCCCATGTCTATGCCGGTACATACATAAGAGATCTGAATTATACTATCTCTATAAAGCAAATGACATATAAGATAATATCCCCCTTAAATCCTCAAACTGAGAATACTAACTGACATGTCATCAATCAAACTTCAACATCTTCAAATCTTCAGCTTTTCAAAAACTCTCAAAGCTTTTCTCATCAGGGTGTGCAATCCAATAATCATCAATTTTGTACTTACACGCATGAGATAAAGCAGATACTCGTGACACGCAACAGTTTGAAGTATAATGACATGGAAAAATCAAAGATCAATTAAGCTTAAGCAAATCATTGATAAATCAACCAAACAATTCTCCTCCATAATTCATTCTCTCCCTTTTTATGATGTCCCCAAATACACAGATACGAGAAGCACAAATAAATGCAAATGGAGAATGTCACAAGGTAATAAACTTTCTATTTTTTGAATTTTTCAAAATTTTTGACACAAAATATACAACAAAGAATCACACCATGAAAGAACACAAAAACAACCAAGTCGATGATAGAGGAAATGTAGGGGTGTGAGCAAATTCGATAGGAAAATCAATGCGCACAAACATAACATATGTGCACGATGAATATCGGATACTCCTAACGAATGAACTCAAAATCTTCCTTAGGTGTAAAAATATGGAATTATAAGAAATTGAATCAATCAAATCAGCAAATCAAAGCTCAAGTGATTTCCACACCAATAACATCCAAAACTATTTAATGCTTTTTCAGGACTTTCACGGAAGTGCTAACCCGTTTAAATTCTCCAACCAAACTCCCTCAGATTTATATTTTGATTAGAGGTGATCTAAATTCTCAAACATTGTAGAATTGATGGTGAAACCTAATGTTCCATATTCGGCATGTATTGCTTTTTATTCCCTTTAAATTTTTTCGAGCTCTTTTAACCTCTTTGGACCCCGGATAATTAAAATACCTCAATTTTTTAGGTCTGATATAAAGGTGGCTTAGATTTCGCAAAGGCCAAATGTGAACCTTTCGCATCCCTTCCCCATTTTAAAAATACCACACAATCTCACCAAACGGTTTTTACATGCATTCCAATCTCGTCAAGTTTTATCGCATATGGTTCGTTGTATAGATAAAATTGAGATGGAAACACTCAAGCCAATATGTGATAAACAAGTACAATAATCAAATAAAGGTGTGCATGTGTGCAAAAAAGGAGATAAGGAGCCAAATATGTGGAAAGATATCTCTAATCACATCTCAAAGACTCCAAACAATGTAAAGCACATGGATGAAATGATGTAGCATATCAAATCACTATCAAAAAGTCACGTGAAAAATGGAAAGGGAAGTTGTGACTCGGCTATCTTAAATGCTCATCCATAAGAGGTGTAAACAAAATTCAAAAATCTTTTTGTGCTTTTTTAAAATTTTTAAAAAAGAAAATCTTTTTGGATTTTTCAAAAAAAAGAATATAAAAAGCAAAAAAAATAATAATACAAATGATACAAACTAGCAATAGGAATCATATGATATGAACATGACAATGCATCCTATCCTAGACAAGGACTATCCCCCTCAGTCAACTGTGCAAATACCTAAAGACTTCCTAAGACTCTCGTATCTAAGGGCATCTAAAGGCTTTGTCAGAATATCGGCTAACTGGAGGTCGATAGACACATAACTCTGGGATACAACCTTCTCCACTACTAACTCACGGATAAAGTGCTCGCGTATCCTAATGTGTTTTGTGCGTGAATGATGGACTGGATTGCGGGATATGTGTATCGCGCTCGTGTTATCACAAGAGATGGTCATGGTTTCCTGTGATATCCCACAATCCTCTAGCAACTACTTCATCCACAGAAGTTGTGTGCAGCAACTTCTGGAGGCTACGTACTCAGCTTTCGCAGTGGACAAATAGATGGAGTTTTTCTTTTTGCTCAACCAAGAGACAAGAGAAGAACCAAAGAAGAAACACCCACCAAAAGTTCTCCTACATTCATCTGCATCCCCAGCCCAATCAGCATCCAAGTATGCGGACAACCGGTCAGTGGTATCAAAGGATACTATATGCCATGGGAGAGAGTCCCACTCACGTATTTGATAATACGTTTAAGAGCGAGTAAGTGTGACTCTTTAGGGGACGCCTGATATCGCGCATAGACTCCAACACTAAAGGCGATGTCGGTACGACTAACAATTAGGTAAAGAAGACTCCCTATCATACTCCGATACAAGGTTTGCTCAACGTCCTTGCCTGAAGTGTCCTTACTGAAGATACAAAAATCTTGCGTATTTCATCCTCCGAACCTATGCATTTTATCCCCTTCGGGTATCTTATTCCCTATATTTATGCTCGTTAACCAGACAACCTTAGATTTTTACGTTAACATGTTTTGTAGGGGTTAATTGAGATTTTATAGGTATTTGGATGCTAAGTGTGAAGTTTGGACGCATTCCGCTCGATTTTCGTATGCGATCGAACATTTAAGGGTATTTTAGTCATATCACAAATTGGGCAGCTGGCCCAACATCTACAAGAAAGTTGTATCCCTCCTCGCAAGATTCGTGTGGCCATGAACGATGCGCGATTCTGATTCATAATGAAGAAGTTACGGCGATTTCAGCGGGCGAGAAAGACAAACAAGCCAAAACAGCAATGCAGTGTGCTGATACCTGCTTGATCGATCGATCAACCAAATGGGTCAATCGATCAATCCTTCTCAACAGTGGGTTGTTTTATTCACCGTCGATCGATCGACGTTTTGGGTCGATCGATCGATCCCCCGTTTCCAGGAGATATTTTGGCTTTTATTTTCTTTTCTCTTTTCTTTTCTTTACTTATTCCAACTTAGTATATATACCAATTTTGTTGTAAATATCAGATATTCGTTTTTAGATAGTTTTAGAAGATAGTTTAGGTTAGGGTTTGGGTTTTTAGTTAGTTCTTCTTCATTTCTTCTTGGATTGACACCTTTTTTGGTATGTAAGTTGACTATTCATTACCCTCTCCATCAATATACTTATTTTTCATTGTTTCTTGCTTTGTTAATTAGGTTTACAAGCTTTCAAAATTATTTTATGTGCTTTCTTTCCGTTTCTAGTATAACTTTACCGCGTTTAGTTACCGCTTTATTTATCGCATTTTTACCATGCTTTCTAGCTAATTTAAATTAGGTTGTGTTTGAATGGAACTCACTCGGGTTAACGCGTTGCTTTGCTTTGGTGATGGTGTTTACGAGTTTATTTCGGGTGTGTTGTCCTAGTGATTGCGCCTGGGAGATTTGATGGGGAATATCATGTATGTCCCGTGCTTACGACCTTTCGCACGTAATTTCTGGGATTTTGTTGACGCCAAAATCTTATTAAGATTTTATGCGGATTTTGGGGCATGACAACTCTTGATTTAATTAACTGTCAAAACGAGACGCATTGGTAATAACTCGTCGACCATGTATCCATTTTATACAAATTAACTCGGGTGAGGGATATTCGACGCAACCTATAGTTTTACTCGCTTTGTTAGTCTAGTTTCAATACACTTGCCTAGATTAATATTTCCCTTTCATGCATCTTTTCTTTTAGTTTGTAATTCATCTTTTACACTTTTATTTCAGAATATTAAATCTCATATATTCTAGCAACTCGTCTCAGTGGATCTTTCGATACCCGACTTACCACTAGACTTGCCCCGCAAGTGTAATTGCAACTTAGGTTTTTGTATTATCGCGGTGAAATGAAAACAACGATTGTATCCTTACACGAACACACCTTTCACGAGTAATCAAAATGGCGCCGTTGCCAGGGACTTGTTTGTTTTAGACTTTATTTGATTTAGTATTTCATAGTATTTTCTTTCTATTTGTATTATTGATAATATTTTTGTAGGACTTCCACATTTGAGCACTTAGAAAAACTCGAATTTTTCCCGCGTGCACCTACTTTGTGGAATTCGCCACTTGAGCCATTTTTGGGTAAGCATGTCTTATTCCAATTCTTTCGGTAATCATTGTTATAATTCTCAAAATGCTCGTAATCCTATGACTTTCGATGAATACTTAGAATCCCAAAGAATTTCAAATTCAAATATGACTTTTGGCAAGTATAACGAAAGTCAAAACTTGGGTTATTTGAATTTTGATGATAATGATAATGATTTTGGGCCTTTACCTCCTTATAATGGGAATTTTGAAACGAATTCGAATAGTTTTCAAAATTCCTATAATAATGAGTTTTCGTTTAAGTCCGATAGTAATTTTCACAGTTCAAATTTTCATGCATCCGCACATCGATCTATGACATTCGGTGAGGGTTTGCGTATGTATGAGAATGAGAAAATTAAAAATCATTATCGGGAATAAAATCGTTTATGGGAACATGATTTGGATTTACTATTTGAGTCCGACGACGATTTTGCTTCCGAGACTTTTCGAAGTCGAAGAATGTTTTAAACCAGATGAGTTACTTGTGCCTACTTTGGAACAAATAATTCTAGACTTTGCCCATTGCATAATAGATATTGAAAATGAGGATGAAAATGACGTAATATATATTTGCAATGAAATGATTTCTTCTTTGGCCCCCAAAGAAGAACAATTCATTGAAAATGATATTATTTCCTTTGAAACTCAATCTTCATGTGATGATGATTCATCTCATGAGTTTGAATTTCTTTCATCCCCATTTTTATTCTCTATTATTACACCGTCACAAGTACCCGATGATTCGGTTTCAAACTTTAATGTTTTAAACCTTTTCGCCGATGAGGAGTACTTATTCGAGTCGCCTTCCACAATCGCATGTTTGCCTTTGTTTGCGCCACCTCCCATTCCAATTTCAAAATCATTGGGAGGATACTTGGATTTTCTCGGTCCCCACATATTTTTGTCACTCGTTCAATCCAAACCCCCCATTGTCCCTCCAAAACTGTTAATTGATGATGGTTCATTTCTTCCGCTTTACACGTGCCTTCCGTTGTTCAAACGGAATTCATATTTTTCGGAAGGCATGCTTGTATGTGAGGGTACACTGGTTATCCTCCAAAGTCAAATCATTTTTATGGTGGACCCTCAGTTATTTAGACTTCTAGTGTATAGTTAGTGTGAAGCCTAAATAGTAGTTTGTATATAGTTAGCTTTCTTTCTTTTTATTCTTTCTTTTCTTTTTAATTTAGTTTAGTGTAATTAGTTAACTTTTTGTTATATATTTTTGCTATGCTCGGTACTAACTTGTTTTGTAGATTCTTTGGACTTGTTCTTATGGGGATCGCTCCAATTTTGGGTAATATCGCTCTTTTCCTCTCTTAACTTGGCTCTTAACTCACATTGAGGACAATGTGAGGTTTTAAGTTAGAGGGCGTGGGATATTCTATCCATTTCTTTATTTAGTTCATATTTTTTATCACATGTTAGTTACTTAGTATGCTTTTCTTAGAAAAATATAAAAATTTCAAAAAGATTTTTTTTCTTTTTTTCTCCTTTTTTGGGCATTTTGCCTTTGTTTCCGATGATAAATTTTAATAATTGCCCAATCCAATAGACAAATCAACGATGCATGTTCTCGATTTTAAAAGTTATTAGACTTTAGTCTCGGTTATTGATATTATGAATAACTTCATGAATTAAACGTTAATCCCATGAGCACATGCACCATTCTTACGTTATTGATTTGGTTTAAGATTTTTATAACTCGGTAATCTTTTGTTGCATTGTATATACTTACACTGAGTAAGCTTTGTACCTTTCGTCGTTTGTGAGTGTTATACACTATTCTTTCCTCTTTGAAAACGTTGAATTTGTTGGTAATCTCACTATTCTTTCATTTGATCGTTCATTAATTGAGTTCATACTTGAAATGTGTTACTTGATCATGATTTTCATATATTGTTTTGACTCGAGAATTGCATAAACTTTGTGAAATGATCATAGGCCATCTTTGTTATATCACCTATATTGACCTTGACCTCACCTTATATGTTCACCCTCATTAACCCCTTTGATCCTAAATATAGCCTTTCGTTTCATAACCCCATTCCCATAACCAACTCCAAATTGGAGTTTTAGCCCATACATACACCTTACATACCTTTGTTTGGAATGTTGCTTAGGATTGAATGTTGTTATTGTGATGTCGGTTGCAATTTAGCCATATGAGAGTTTGAAAAGTAAAGAAAAGAAAGTAGTGAAAAAAGTGAAGAAAAAAAGAAAGCAAAAAAGTAAAAGAAAACAAGAGAAAAAAGAGAAAAAGAAGAAAAAAAATGAGAAAGTTGTAAATATAGTGTATATAGTTCAATAAGCTTTGATTACTCGCCCCGATGATATATCTAATGCCGTTTTGGAATTTGTTTTCCAATTTTGATACTGCCCACATTTTTTCATTATCCCGAGTTTTCATTCCAAACACTTTGAATCCGTACATACATTCCTTCAATTCATACCCTAGCCTAACCTACATTACAACCCTATTAAAGTCCTATGTTATCTTTTTGTTGATTTAATTTAAAAGTCATAATAGTTTTGATAATCAGTGAAAATGCATTTTGCCTCTTTTAGTATGCGTATCCTTTCATTGAGATTACAGTTTTTCATTTTATATATAGCGTTCTTCATTTGTGACACGTGTGCGGCCTAGTTTCCATTTCCATTTACTCTTTAGCCCGTATGTTCCGTGTGTTACCTCCCTGTTTCGAGTAATTTCGCTTGATGAGCATAATGCCCGTGAGGATTGAATGCATGCGTGCTTTATGTTTATCCGATTTGTATAAGTTTTTTACCAAATCACACTTTGCATGTGCTCGCTCCCCTCCCACATTTTAAGGTTTCAATTCTATGAGGTGCATTCTATAATATTAATGATTCGGACTTTTGTTTGAATCCGTTCAATGTGCTAATAATGTGTATGAAATCTTGTTTGCTATTGTTGGGCTTGTCAAATGTTGGTTTGGGCATATTTTGAGGAAACCATGTGATGTTTGTGGGTACCATCCCTGAAAACCCTCACGAGACTACACTCATTCACTAGGGTGACCTAGGGGTTTAACGGCTTATTGCATACGCTAAATGCAATCGAACCGCCCGCGAAAGTGGCCTTTTGCTTTTATGCCATACTTTTGTACTATCTCCTGCTTTTGGTTTTCTTGTAGTTCTTGTTCCATCCTATTTCATTGCTAGGGACTAGCAAGGTGTAAGTTAGGGGGTGTGATGATACACAAACATTGTGTATTTCATTCTCCGAACCTATGCATTTTAGCCCCCTCGGGTATCTTATTCCCTATATTTATGCTCGTTAGCCAGACAACCTCGTATTTCTATGTTAACATGTTTTGCAGGGGTCAATTGAGCTTTTATAGGTATTTGGATGCTAATTGTGAAGTTCAGACGCATTCCACTCGATTTTCGTACGCGATCGCACGTTCAATAGCATTTTAGTCATTTCACAAATTGGGTACTTGGCCTAACATCTACACGAAATTTGTAGCCCTCCTCGCAAGCTTCGCGTGGCCGCGAATGGTGCACAATTCCGATCCATAATGAAGAAGTTACGGAGATTTCAGCGGACGAGAAAGACAAACAAGCCAAAATAGCAATGCAGCGTGCTGATATCTTCTTGATCGATCGATCGACCAAAGAGGTCAATCGATCGATCCTTCTTGACAGTGGGATATTTCATTCACCATCGATCGATCGACGTTTTGGGTCGATCGATCGATCCCTTGTTTCCAGGAGATATTTTGGCTTTTATTTACTTTTCTCTTTTCTTTTCTTTACTTATTCCAACTTAGTATAAATACCAATTTTGTTGTAAATATCAGATATTCATTTTTAGATAGTTTTAGAAGATAGTTTAGGTTAGGGTTTGGATTTTTAATTAGTTCTTCTTCATTTCTTCTTGGATTGGCACCCTTTTTTGTATATAAGTTGACTATTCATTACCCTCTCCATCAATATATACTTGTTTTTCATTGTTTTTTGCTTTGTTAATTAGGTTTACAAGCTTTCAAAATTAGTTTACGCGATTTCTTTTCGTGCTTTCTAGTATAACTTTACCGCGTTTAGTTACCACTTTATTTACCGCATTTTTCCATGCTTTCTAGCTAATTTAAATTAGGTTGTGTTTGAATGGAACTCACTCGGGTTAACGCGTTGCTTTGCTTTGATGATGGTGTTTACGGGTCTATTTCGGGTGCGTTGTCCTAGTTATTGTGACTAGGAGATTTGACGGGGTAAATCATGTATGTCCCGTGCTTACGACCTTTTGCGCGTAATTTCTGGGATATTTGTTGATGCCAAAATCTTATTAGGCTTTTATGCGGATTTAGGGGCCTGACAACCCTTCATTTAATTAACTGTCGAAATGAGATGCATTGGTAATAACTCATCGACCCATGTATCCATTTTATACAAATTAACTCGGTTGAGGAATGTTCGACGCAACCTATAGTTTTACTCACTTTGTTAGTCGAGTTTCAATACACTTGCCTAGATTAATATTTCCCTTTCATGCATCTTTTCTTTTAGTTTGTAATTTATCTTTTACACTTTTATTTCGGAATATTAAATATCATAAATTCTAGCAACTCGTCTCAGTGGATCTTTCGATACCCGACGTACCGCTAGACTTGCCCCGCAAGTGTAGTCGTAACTTAGGTTTTTGTATATCGCGGTGATATAAAAATAACGATTGCGTCCTTACACAAACACACCTTTCACTCGTAATCACTTACTAAGATTTGTAGATGTACTCATAGGTGTACGTGCGTGCTTAGCGGAGTCCAAACCAAATTTCTTCACTAGGTCTCTAGCATACTTAGATTGGGAGATAAACATCCCATCCTCTAGCTGACGAACCTGAAGACCAAGGAAGAAAGTAAGCTCACCTACCATGCTCATCTCAAACTCACTTTTCATTTCCTCCTCAAAGTTATGAGCATGCTGGGAGCACGTGGACCCGAAGACTATGTCGTCCACATAGACCTGGGCAACCAAAATAGCACCGCCCTCTCTCCTGACGAACAACATCATATCAACTCCCCTTCTCTTGAAACCACGGGCTAAGGGATAGGAAGTAAGCCTCTCGTACCAAGCATGGGGTGCTTACTTCAAACCATACAAGGCTTTTCTTAGATAGTAGACGTGTTCAGGATGCGTAGGGTCTTCAAACCCTTTTAGTTGTTCCATGAAAACCTCCTCCTGTAGAATTTCATTCAGAAAGGCACTCTTGACGTCCATCTGGTATAGCTTGAAGCGCAGATGACATGCGATGGCGAGCAGTAAACGGACGGACTCAAGCCTCACAATAGGAGTGAATGTCTCGTCAAAGTCTACACCCTCTATCTGTGTGTAGCCTTGAGCAACCAACCTAGCCTTATTTTTTATAATAGTACCAGCCTCATCCATCTTATTTTTGAAAATCCACTTGGTACCTATCACATTAGTCTCACTAGGTTGGGGGACTAATTCTCAAACATCATTATTTCTAAATTAAAGCAACTCGTCCTGCATCGTAGAGATCCAGTGTTCATCCTGGAGTGCTTATTTATAGTTCTTGGGCTCGACTTTAGATGTGTAGAAGACATGGCTAACAACATTCTCTAGATGAGCACGAGTCATGACCCCTAGGGTGGGATCTCCTAGGATAAAAGTCGGATCATGACTCTTGCGAACCCAAGCATGTGTGTCCCCTAGAATAAGAGTAGGGTTCACCCTCGATGTGGGAGACACAGTGGGATCATCAAAAGGGAGTGTGACATCCTCACTCAAATGGGTGACGTTAACAGACGTCGATGGTTCGTCACCTTGCACAGTAACGTTTATTGAGTCCATCACCTCAGAGCTCTTCAGGTTAAAAACCCGATACGCTCTACTATTTGATGAATATCCTAGCAATACTCCCTCTTCGCTTCGGGAGTCTAACTTTCCTAATTGCTTTCTATCCCGTAGGATGTTGCATTTACTCCCAAAACACGGAAATATGCAAGGTTGGGCTTCTTTCCAGTCCATAATTCATAATGCATTTTAAGAGTGTGTGGACGAAGGTAAACCCTATTCACCATATGGCATGCAGTAGACACTGCCTTTGCCCAAAATCTCCTAGAAACTTTACGACCTAGAAGCATAGATCTAGCCATTTCCTGAATCATCATGTTCTTTATCTTAACAATCCCATTTTGTTGATGAGTCTTCATAATAGAAAACTCATGTTTGATTCCTAGGCTATCACAGTAAAGATCTACTTTTTGCTCCATAAATTCAGTGTCGTTGTCACTACGCATTCTATTAATAGTGACATTGTATTGGTTTTGTAGGATACGGCACTTGATCGTCAGAAACTCAACAGCATCTGATTTTTCTCTCAGAAATCCCATGATAGAATATCTGCAGAAATCATCTACCATCACTAGGATGTACCTCTTACCACCCAGACTCTCTGTACGAGTAGGACCCATGAGATCCATGTGTGTCTTCTTAAGTACTCGTGAAGTGGTAATCGAATTAAACTTCCTATGGGGGCTATAAATTTGCTTTCCCAACTGACAGGGTCCACAAACCATGGAAGTTGTCTTTCCAAGTGTTGGTAAGCCACGTACTTGGTCCTTTTTAGCTAATCGCATCAAATCTCTAAAGTTCACGTGACCTAGACGTTGGTGCCACAGATCCATAGGAGTGATCGTGACACTGTTGCATACAAGTGAAGACTTGGGCATAGTCCCATATCAATTATCATTTGTCCTCACCCCTTGCACTAAAAGTTTATCGGCTTGATTATAAACATTACACGCGTCCCGATCAAACTTTACGGCAAAGTCAGCATCGCACAGCTGGCTAATGTTGAGAAGGTTTGCTTTCGAACCTTTGACGTACAAAACATTCTCTAGCTTAAGAAATCCTGGTAGCTCTACTGTACCTCGTCCTACGATGCTAGACTTTCCCCCGTATCTAAAGGTGACTTTACCTGCCTTATGATCCTCTAGGTAGGTAAAAAATGAGACATCACCGGTCATATGTCTGGAGCACCCACTATTAAAATATCACTATGAGGTATTTTGATCTTTAAGAACAACATGTGCAACAAGGGCTTTTACGTCGTGCTTAGGCACCCAAGATGAGGTAGCCTTTTGTCTGCCCTTGTCAATGTTGGTTCTAGTCGGATTTTTAGAAGTATCCGCTGACGGAAGGGAAATCCGTTGGAATTTTGCCATTAAACTCTGAGATGTGGCGACTAGGAACTCAACCTGCTCTTTAAGGCTCGAGAAATTGCTAGAGTTTTAGTAAACTTAGAAACTAGTCCAGGTGCTATTTTGGACGTGAAGGCACCATCAAAACCTATTCCCTGCCTTTCACCAAAATTTAAAGCGGGACCGAGGAGCATCTTTCCACATCTGTCCTCGATTTGAACCTTGACTTCCCATGCTCTATCAAGAAAGATCATGAGTAAGCTGGGCTACAAGGGCTTCAAGTTTCTTCCGAGTCTCCAGTGAGGAATGGAGCACACTCGTAAGACTAGCCACTTGATTAGTCAAGTCCCCTTTCTCTTTATCAAAATAACTCTCTCTCTCTCCAAACAGTCTCTCTCTTTCTCTAAACTGACTTTCTCTCTCAACACAAGCAGACTCTCTCTCTCTCTCTCTCTCAAGGTAGTGCAAGTGGATCTCTCTCTCTCTCTCTCTCGCTTCTCCTAAGTCTTCCTCTAAAGCGGTGATCCTAAGAACTAACGCTTTGTTACGCTTTTTGGTTTTAAATGACTCAGTATACAACTCAGCGTAGGCGCGCTGAAGATCACTCTCGCTCTCTCTTGCAGAATCCTCCCCCTCACTCACTTCGTTCTCACTGTCGAGGTGTCCCTATGAAGCAACATCCTCATCGTCATGAGGAGCACTGGAGGTACTCATATGACTAGCCATAAATGCGGTGAAGTACACTCATGCGATGACTCGTCTTCAGAGTCCACCGATTCGACCTCACTGTTGTCATTAAGGGTAGCGTTAAGGACATATTTGCCCTTTTCTTTGGCAAGACTGTTCAGCCTAGTAGCACACTCAAAAGCTCTATGACCCTTACCGTCACACTCATAACATCTCTCACCGCCTTTCTTAGGAGGGTCTTTAAAATCTTTTTCATTTTTCTTTTCAAACTTATTTTTCTCAAAATTCTTTTTATCTTTGAAATTTTCATTTTTCTTGAAATTGTGAATTTTCTTGAATTTTTTTGCAAAAAAGGCCAAATCATCTAAATCAAGGTCACACTCGGAATCTGGCGCTTCTTTCTCCCTTTTTCTAAATGACTTTACTCTCTTTCTTGCCGAACCCCTCACTCTTCCTACCCTGGTCTTGAAGTGCAATTCCCTTATCCTTTGGTTTAACAGACTTAGGAAACATGTTGATTTCAAAGGTTTGTAAGTCTCCAACCAATTCCTCTAATTTAAGCGTGTTTAAATTACCCATAGAATTTAGCACAGTGACTTTAGGGATAAAACGCTTAGGCAGTGATCTTAGAATCATTTTAACGACTCTAGCATTAGGAATAGTTTCACCAAGATTAAAGCTAGTGTTTACAATATCAGATAACCTAGCATAAGATTCATCAAAACATTTAGACTCAAGCATGGTGATTGTTTCAAATTGAGTTGTTAAGTTTTGCAATTTTAATTCTTTCACAACATTAGTTCCTTCATGGGTAAGCTGTAAAACATCCCATTCCTTTTTTGACGTGGTACACGTCATTATCCTCTGGAACTCGTCAGGTGTGACGGATCCAGAAATAGCACTAAGACCCTTAGAGCTAAAAGATGGCCATTTAAATTTATCTTTAGTCCATGCATTCACATATTTTAAATTTGTCAGGTTGTCAATAGTGATGGAGGGAGGTGTCTACCCTCTTTCAAGCAAAATTCAAACTCTTTCATCTATGGCTTTTAGAGCAGATTTCATACGGGTTTCCAGTAAGCATATTTAGTCCCGTAAAAAACTGGCATTTTATTATATAATTTCTCCATTTTGAACACGCTCTTTTTTCAAAAATCAATTTTTCAGAAAACAGATATCTCAAAAAAAAATGCAGAAAATTACACGGTATAATTATGTAATTGGCTCTGATACCAATTTGAGAGTGCGCTTTTGTTCAAACCAAGAAATTATTTAATTAAGCTCAGTTTTTCAATTCAATCCTAAAACATGCATCTAGGTGTGATTGAAGACAATATAATCATGCAAGAATATTCAATCACAAACAAACACACAAATAAGGAAAAATCCCCCAAATGGGCAAAACCTTTTATTTTCACTAAAATTTGTAAAGAACGGTTTACACGGATTATACTGAAAATAAGAGTGACATACGAAATACCCTCAGGTGTTGGTTCTGATGTCATCGGCTGGAATTTTCCGCAAGAACTCCAGATGGGCAGCAATAGAAAAGAGTCGGCTTGTCCACAAGTTACTCCATATGAGTAAAAACGATCCTTTGAAGGTTTAAATATTTACACACATATATAGGAATTGTTTTGTGAATAAAAATGTATGAAACCTTAAAAACTTGAAGTCTGTTTTCTAGGGTGTAAATCGCAGAAACGTGCATGTAAAAGACTTGGAAAAGCGTGCAGAATGGGCACACATATTTATACGAAAATCGAAGCGGCGCCGTCGTTTGAACGACATAGGCATGTCGCTCGAACGAACCACGGGTGTCGCTCGAATGAGATCGTGCGACATGCTCATGTAGCTTGAACGACAAAGTAAAGTCGTTCGAACGAGCTCGACGACCAAAAAAGTTTGCTTCTACACTTGGAAAAAATTATGTTTTTGTGTTAAAGACAAATCAGACTTCGAAAAATATTTTCTAAAAATTTTCCAAATATTTATGCAAATATTAAAAACTCCAATAAACAATTGTACCAATAACGCGAAGTGGAGTAGTGGGAACGGTTGAGCAGCACGTCGCATGAAGCATGATGCACGTGTGAAGATGGTGGATGCATGGATTCGGATCAAGGCCGTCGTAGATGATCGTGTTGACGTGCAGAGTGTAGCGGTATCTGACATACATACCGTGATCTAGGATAAACAGAAAATTACTAAATTCTACCCCAAAATTTTATAAAATTATGTCCTTACAGACATCATTTTAATAAAGAAAAACTGGACGAAACTTTTATCATAAAAATAACTTTTTCATAAAAGAGTATTTTTTTTGTAAAAAAATAAGTGGTGATTTTGATAAATTTCTAATTTTTGCATTACATACTTAAATGTACGACACGACACGAATGACGTGATTTATAATTTTCACACTAAAATGAATACAATATGACACAAATAATTTGGTGTCAGCGACACAATATCAAATTCATAAGTTTACTCGTGCTATTCGTGTCATGCTATATTTAATGTCGTGTGAAAATTATAAATCATGATGTTTATGTCATGTCATGTATTAAAGTATAAAATACAAAATTAGTAATGTGTCCAAGTCACAACTTAAGTTTTTACAAAAAAAATACAGTTTTATAAAAAAGTTATGTTTTATAAGAAATTCTAAAACATAAAGTTTTTAAAAATATTGTTTATAAGAAAAGTTCCGACCATTTTTTTCTTTAAAAAATGTTGTCTACTATTTTTGTTTGATATAATAATTGTCAACATTTTTTTGATGAAAAAAATGTTCATTTTTTAAATAAAAAAATCACAATTTTTTTATTAACCTTCATTTCTATAAAAAATAATAATAAGTTTTTTCGAGAATATTATGTATTTTTAGAATATTTAAAAATTATTTCCTAGAATATTAGATTTGTTTATATTCAAAATATTATGTATTTTAAAATAAATAATAGATTTTTGACAAAATATTATATTTGTTTAAACTAAATGTATTAATAATATGTGTGCAAGGACATTAGTCATTTTGATAATGAAGTGAGGTAAGAATATTTTGAAGTGGAAATAGTGGTCCTGTAAAAATTTCCGTCGAAAAAAGCTCTAATTACTCTTGAATTAAAAAGGGAGATGTCCAATCAAGCATTCGATGCGTTGAAAACAAACCATAATTACTCGGGAAAAAAAAGGGGAGATGTCCAGGCAAGCATTCCGTATAATTTGGTCCGTAATATATCTCAATCACGTGTCCTCCTAGAAGTTCACACTTTTAAAAGTCTTGATAGTGAGATTCTTTTTTATAATTTTTATTTTTATTTTATTATTTTTAATTTTAAAGTATTATATCTTGCTTTGTAACAAATAAAAATAAAATAAAATATAACATTTTAGAATTAAAGATAAAAAAAAAAAATCACAAAAATGAGTCTTTCTAACATTACCCCTTTTAAAATTGAGGCCCCGGCAAATCTTCACCGTCCAGCGGTGCCTGCCTAACAAAAGTACATTATGACAAACACCTAAAATGTAAAGACATTGTCACACTCGTGACAGCCATGTCCACAAATTAACTCAGTGCAACTACTATACTGTAGAGCAATAAATTTTAATCTACCAATTCTAGCAAGTATTGACATTACAAAACTCATACTCCCTCCGAGAAGAGAAAGTTTCATTAAAAAAACCTCAACCACACCCAATCTTCTTAGTAATTGCAAAGAAAAGAAATGAAAGGACTTCACAGTCAACAAAGCCTATAAAAAAGCAACCCCATTTGTTTATATCATCCATACATTCAAGTTCATCAACTCTCTCTCTCTAATGGCTCAAACAACTGCTAATCACACACAAACTGTTTCTGGTTGGGCAGCTCATGATACCTCCGGCAAAATTTCCCCTTACGTGTTTAAAAGAAGGTATTTATGTATATACCTTTTTATCCTTTGAAGATCTTTTTACTGTTCCAAATTAAACTAGTATGTGAGATATATATTATACTTTGGTAATCTGATTTTAATGTACTTATGATGATTAGAGAAAATGGTGTCAACGACGTGACCATCGAGGTCTTGTACTGTGGGATGTGTCACACTGATCTTCACCATATCAGAAACGATTGGGGTATCACCATGTATCCCGTCGTGCCCGGGTAAATATTAAGCTCAGAGATTTATATGTTAAAAATGCACTTGAAATATT